>OW052251.1:862500-2358125 GCA_932526585.2 Philonthus cognatus
CGTTATAAAAGTCGTTATCTAGAAATAGTAATAAAAATAAATGTCGCTGTGTATACATGTCAATTATTATAAAGGTTGTTATCTATAATTGTTGATCATTATAAGTGTTGTTAGTTATAAATGTCGTTATCTCGAAAACTAGACAGTGTTGTCACGTTTCAATATTTTACGCGAAACATAGGGCGTTGAGTTGAATTTAGTAGAAATTTTAAAATTATTTATTGTGCCCGTTCATCAGACTTGTGTCTCTTGGAAGTTTATTGCAAACTGTTGAAGAATTCTGTGATGACTGGAGTGTTAATAGCGAACGTGTTTAGGATTGTTGCAACCATACAAAATAGACCGGTTGGTGTTAGCGGGTTAAAGTTTTCAAAATGGCAGGAGTATCGTTCATTACCAACATCCATCACAAACAAATCCAAACATAATTAATTAAAGTGGTAAAACAAAGTTAAGTCTTTTAATATTATTAAAATCCAAACATGTTGAATGCTAAACATTTTGATGAACGGGCCCATTGTTCCCACTGAGCAAAAAACAAACAAATAACGTTAAATCACCATTTAACGTTGTTTTAATGTTGATGAAACATTATTACTTTCAAATTATTGGTTTTGTGCGTTTTACGTAAACAGAGGGGCGTCGATCGGACATTTAATTAATTACTTACCTTAATTATTTGAGAATTAAAACAATCACACTGCAAATTTTTATTTTTGTAATTTTTTTCAAATATTTAAATACAAAACATTTTTGGTTTAGAATAAAATCAGATTACACAACTCCGATACAATCACAATTTGTTTCTTATAAATTAACAGTATGCTCATATTTACATTTACGTCTTTCATTCATTTTTTGGCAAGTATTATTTTTGTTAATAAAGTTACATTAGCTATATCTAATTTTTCAGACAACTAACTAATTTATCAATACAGTAATTTACAAATTTTCTGACGTTACAATTACGTCGGGAAAGAGGCGATATTCTTTTTATTCACAGTAATAAAAAACGTTAATATTAAAATAATTGTATACAAAAATGAGAGTTAATGTCGGTCGGTCGTATTAGCTCGGAAAGTAGTTGTTGCAATCAGCGGCGGCTCGCAGCCTAACTTCAGGGCAGGCCAGAGATCCAAGGTATTAGTTATCCGTTATTGAAAGGTGAGTTTGTTGTGCAATTCCTTGTATTTATAAAGCGCGATCCCAACCTCAAATTTTGTGTGCCTTGGCGCTGTGGCCGACCCTGAAGTTAGGCTGCGAGCCGTCGCTGGTTTCAATGAGTGTTTGATATAGTCTTTGTACAGCGGTGGCTCGGAACCTAACTTTTCACTCGTTTAAAGCTTCAAACTGAACTCTTAAAAAACAACGAACAGAAGTACTGTTAAAAAAAAGAGATCGATGGCATTTGGTCCAAAATGAATTTTTCAACCATGAACGCGATTTTAAATGCGGCGTGTAATGGCCCCATTTGTTGCGATTATAAAGTTTTTGTTTGGGACGTGTTTGAATAAAAATGTATAGCGAGTGAAAACAAATGTGTGGTGTATTGTTACAAATTAACTCAATATGCGGTGTTGAAACTTAAACGACAAATGTAAAATATACAGGATTTTAGAAAGTAGCAGTTCCCAAAAATGTACAATTTAAATTCTTTTTGTTTGAACATTGATGACAACAACGAATGGAACATAATATTGCAACCTCGTAAACAATTCTGTTTTACAATAGTTACACACATCCGAACAATGAACTCGCCCAATCGATCCCGAAAAAAAATAAATAAACAACACTATAACTTTTCCTTTTTGAGCGTAAAATCGATGACTTTACAAATGTCACAGTCGGCCTCGGCGTTGCACGAGCAATTGTCCTCGCACTTTTTCAAATCCTCGCAGATTTTAAAGTTCTTCAGCTTCTTGGCGGCGGCGACGGCGTCCTCGGCCGCGCCGTCCTGTGATTGCTATCCCTTTTGTCACATGAATACGTCCTGGAGCTCCTGGTTCCGGATTTTCGCCGACTCCATCTCGTCCTCGAACGTGACCATTTTTTCGCGCGGCTTCGGCGGCGGTTTCCTCGGTATGCGGACTGTCAGAGGGAGCATGTTGGGCTGGATCTGCATTTCCGATGCTATCGACAAGTCGAATTCGCTTACGCTTCTAGGGACGAAGTATTCAATCAAAGGCTCAGCACCTGAATAAAATTAAAGAGAATAATATATAAAATTACCAGAATGTTTATCGTGTAAAATGCAGATAATATGTCTTAATTAATAAGGCAACCTAAGACAATAAATACAAAAGATCTTTTAGGTCGAGGTAACTTCGAAAGGCCCAGAGGCCATACGACCTACCGACCCCATAACATAAGACAATAAATACAAACACATGAGCAAAATAGGCCTGGCAGAGAATACAATATGTAGATTCTGCCAGGAAGAAGAGGAGGATCCTCTCCACATCCTGTGCCAATGTGAGGCCCTAGCGCGGGTTAGATACCTAAAGCTGGGCAACACTAAACCAAGCGCAGAGAGCTACACCCAAGGCTCACTGTCAGGGTTAATAGGGCTAATCAAAGAGGCGAAGCTCGAGCACGTCGTCTAGGATAATAGGGATCCACAATAGATCTGCAAAGGTCGCGGTAATACAGGTCAATGAGGTCACCCCTACGAATATCTAATCTAATCTATCTAAGACAATAAATAACTGCGCGGAGAAGGTATACGAGCTCATCATAGGATGTGACGCTAACGCACACCACACAGTCTGGGGCAGCTCGGACATCAACAAACGAGGTGAGTCTTTATCAAACTTTAGCTCTGCGAAAGGGCTTATAATAGCCAACATAGGCAACAAGCCTACTTTCACCATAAAAACCCGCAAAGAAGTACTGGTGTTAGGGGGGGTTTTAAATTTCCGGAAACGGTCTATAAACACGCGTCCTTCAAAGAAGGAATACGAAATATTTCCGGCCTGTTAATAAACAGACTGACTCAGGCTAGATTGACTGTAGGGCAAATGGAACCCACACTCACCTGATGTATCTGTTGTGACGTGCGTAACGTAGGCGGAAGGGTTGTAAGGTCCTTTCACGCGTTACCTCACGTTGTGATCGGGTCCAGAGGTTTCTGGCAACCGATGTTGAATAAACCACCAATGTGGCTAATCACAAAAAATGTATATAATGCACTCAACAAAACTCATCGACGTCACTGTTATCCAGAACCCCTTTACAGTTCTCAGCAAAGTTACATAAAGCGCGTCAAGCTCACACAATCTTGACATCAAAACACATGTACAAAAATCACACGCGGTTCACACCACCATCTTCTTCCGTGAACACTTTGCGACTCTCTCGCGCGCCCGCTGCGCGCAAGTGTGGGTTGATGGGGGTTAACAAAAAAGGTAAGAAATAAATTGGGAAAACGAGCCAATCTGTTCATCCCATTAAATCTCTACTGAACAACTGGATTTGACAGTCTGTACCGGAAAAGTGAGTGATGTTATAGTGAATTGGCATGTGTCAGAAAAGCCTTCATGCTCAGACCACAGGTAAATCCGCTTCGACTTGGACACATCTCTCACGGAGGGTACGTATAAAAACCCCAGAGAGACAAACTGGGAAGGATATAAAGAATCCCCTCTCTCCGGGGAGGAACAGCACCGGTGAGTGAGGTGGAGGAGCTAGAACTGGCAGTGGAACAAGTAAATGACGCCACCAAGACGGCATACTTGGAAAACTGCCCGGAAAAAACAGCCCGACACAGGGGCTGCCGTACAATCTGGTGGTACAAGAACCTTGAAAACCAAGTGTTTTAATTTAAATTTAATTTAAATCATCCAGTATTAGAACCTTGAAAAGCTAAGAGCCTAGGTTTGAAGGCTATACAATAGGGAACAGAATTGGGACACCTATAAGGAAAAGCTTACGCAGTACAACAAAGAAATCCGAAAAGCCAAAAGAGACTCGTGGAGAAAGTTCTGCGAGGAGTTAATCGACACTCCGGCATGTTCGAGAATCCACAAAGTCCTGGCAAAGGATAGAAGTGCTGCAAAAGAGGTAGGTTTCCTCAGAAACTCCGGCAGAACCTATACTGAAACAAACGAGGAAAGTCTCAAGGTATTACTAAAAGTCCACTTTCCAGCCTCAACAATCCTGTCAGAGGAGGGCATACGCGAAAATCCCGGTTAAAGGCGAAAAAAGCTAGACCGAAATGATTGGAGGTTAGTCACAGAGGTCACAAGACCAAGCAGAAGCAGGTTCCGACCTTATAAGTCCTGGCAAAGGATGGAAGTGCTGCTGCAAAAGAGGTAGGTTTCCTCAGAAAATCTGACTGAACCTATACTGAAACAAAGGAGGAAAGTCTCAAGGAATTTCTAAAAGTCTACTTTCCAGCCGCAAAATCCTGTCAGAGAAGGGCATACGCGAAAATCCCGGCCAAAGGCGAAAAGGGCCAGACCGAAATGATTGGAGGTTAGCCATAGAGGTCACAAGACCAAGTAGAAGCAGGTTCCAACCTTATAAGTCCGCTGGGATGAATGGGATTCATCCCATCCTGCTACAGAAGGGCATAGAGGAGCTGGTGCCGCATCTAACAAAGATCTTCAAAGCCTGTTTGGCAAGGGGACACGTACCAAGGGCGTGGCAAAGTGTAAAGGTAATCTACTTGCCTAAGGTAGGTAGAATAGCAGATTTAACACTGAAGCCTTACAGACCCATTAGTCTCTCTTCATTCCTACCAAAAACAATGACAGATACCTACGAGACGAGATACTGGGGAAAGATCCCCTTAATAACCGTCAGCACGCTCATCAGCCAACAAAGTCTCGGCGCTGGACGACCTGAACAGGCTCATCACAAAGTCAATAGAGAACAAAGAGATAGCTATGGTCACATTCCTAGATATAGAAGGGACGTTCAACAATGTCACAACCAACTCGCTTTTAAAGGCACAAGCAAGTAAAGGCGTCCCGCCAAGCCTCGACCAATGGATAAGGGCTAGCCTGGAGGAAAGGACAATTACATCCACTCTAGGAGGGCACACCATTGAAGCTAGCTAGAGCCGGCGGAGGCTGCCCGCAGGGAGGCAGAAAACTTCATAATATGTCTGCTATGGTTTTTAGATGGAACATGCGAAAACGTATGTTTCGGTATGTAAAATGCGAGCATGCGGGGGAAACTGTTCGCAGAGGCATGCGGGATCTGCGTGCGCGAAGTGCGATCGCAATCTAAATCCCCGCTGAAATCCCCGGTAGAATGACGGTCTGGTTCGTTCGTTCGAAGGGAACCGCGGGTCTATTTTCTCAGATTGCGATCGCACTTAGCGCACGCAGATCCCGCATGCCCCTCCGAACAGTTTCCTTCGCATGCCCGCATTTTTCATCACTATTCCGGTATGCAGCGTAATCTGAGTCAGCGTATTTCGGTAAAAACCGCGGCTCGATGGCAATCGCAGGTCTATTTTCGGTAAAAACCGAATACTGTTTAATCAGATATCCTTATTGCGTTGGTCGGATTCACGTTTATTCAGCGAAAATAGACCCGCGATTCACCTCGAAGGAACGAACCAGACCCTCATTCTACCGCGGATTTTAGCGAAATACGCTGACTCAGGTTGCGCTGCATACCGGTATAGTGATGAAAAATGCGGGCGTGCGGGGGAAATTGTTCGGAGGGGCATGCGGGATCTGCGTGCGCGAAGTGATGAGTCAGCGTATTTCGCTAAAATCCCCGGTAGAATAACGGTCTTGTTCGGTTGTTCGAAGGGAATCGCGGGTCTATTTTCGCTGAACAAACATGAAACCTAACAAACGCAATAAGGATATCCGCTAACACAGTATTCGGTTTAACCGAAATTAGACCTGCGATTGCCATCGAACCGCGGTTTTTACCGAAATACGCTGACTCAGCACTTCGCGCACGCAGATCCCGCATGCCCCTCGGAACAGTTTCCCCCGCATGCCCGCATTTTTCATCACTATTTCGGTATGCAGCGCAACCTGAGTCAGCGTATTTCGCTAAAATCGGCGATAGAATGAAGGTCTGGTTCCTTCGTTCGAAGGGAATCGCGGGTCTATTTTTGCTGAATAAACATGAGTCCGACTAACGCAAAGCTGAAACTTAAAGGAATTGACGGAAGGGCACCACCAGGAGTAGAGCCTGCGGCTTAATTTGACTCAACACAGGGAACCTCACTAGGCCCAGACACTGGAAGGATTGACAGAATGAGAGCTCTTTCTTGATTCAGTGGGTGGTGGTGCATGGCCGTTCTTAGTCGGTGGAGCGATTTGTCAGGTTAATTCCGATAACGGACGAGACTCTGACCTGATAACTAGACGCACTTACGGCATCTCAAAGGTCCGCCGGCGCCGCGGGCCTCGCGCCCGACGTCCCGCGCGATTTTTACTGCCGGCGTACAATCAATTCTTCTTAGAGGGATAAGTGGCTTCTAGCCGCACGAGATTAAGCAATAACAGGTCTGTGATGCCCTTAGATGTTCTGGGCCGCACGCGCGCTACACTGAAGGAATCAGCGTGTCCTCCCTGGCCGAAAGGCCCGGGTAACCCGCTGAACCTCCTTCGTGCTAGCGATTGGGGCTTTTTCACCGAAAATAAACCTGCGATTGCCATCGAGCCGCGGTTTTTACCGAAATACGCTGACTCAGATTGCGATCGCACTTCGCGCAGGCAGATCCCGCATACCCCTCCGAACAGTTTCCCCCGCATGCCCGCATTTTACATCACTATACTGGAACATACGATTTCGCATGTTCCCCTCCGAACAGTTTCCCCCGCATGCCTGCATTTTTACACCACCATTCCGGTATGCAGCTTTAAAATTTTAAGGTTAAACGTCGCATTTGGACAATTTCTTCGTAAAACTAAATCTGCAAAAACCCCAAATCATTTGAATTAATGTGCACAACCGTTTTAAATGTGAGTTTAAGTGGTATAATTCCAATTTCCACATCCACTCAGGTATTTACAGAAATAAATAATGCATTGGGTCGGGACCACACTGAAGAGGACCTTGATGTCCGAAACGCGTCTGTGGGTAGCTAGTGCCGGAATACTGAATTCAAATTTAATTTCAATACATTTATGTTGATTTTGTGTAAGCTCAAACGAAAATGTTAATTGAATTCAGTAGATTTGGCAAATAATCATGGGATTAATCTGTTAATACAGGGGATTTTTCTTTTATTTATACATACAGGGAATTTTCTATTAGGTACACATATGCTTTTTTTTAAAGAGTTCAATTTGAAGACTAAAACGAGTGTTTTCCACTCCCAGACTAAGCATGAAGTAAAATTTCGAGTTTAGAAAAGCCCCGTGAAAATTTGTCGAGGGTCGCGCAGCGACCCGAGACAAATTTTCTGGGCTTTTCTAAACTCGAAATTTTACTTCATGCGCCACGCGTATTAAACACTAAAAGCACTGAAATGTTGTAGACGAGCAAACTTGAAATGAGCGTCTTGTACGCGTGGCGCATGAAGTATAATTTCGAGTTTAGAAAAGCCCCGCGAAAATTTGTCTCGGGTCGCTGCGCGACCCTCGACAAATTTTCTACGCGGGGCTTTTCTAAACTCGAAATTTTACTTCATGCTTAGTCTGGGAGTGGACAACACTCGTTCTTAAAAGTTCAAAATTGAAGGATTACTAAGTTTATTACCATTTTAGAAAGGCTACAGCTCGAAGGACCAAGCGTGGTCTTTGGAGACCGAAGGACTACAGGGAATCGAAGTTTTTCTACTAGAAAACAACGAATATCTGAAGGTTTACAGCATAGGTAGAAAAGAAAACATGCAATTTTGAAAACATATCGAAGTTGGGTTATTTTTCAGTGCGTTTTTAACTTCACTTTAAATCAGTGTTTTATACGCGTGGCGCATGAAGTAAAATTTCGAGTTTAGAAAAGCCCCGTGAAAATTTGTCGAGGGTCGCTGCGCGACCCTCGACAAATTTTCTACGCGGGGCTTTTCTAAACTCGAAATTTTACTTCATGCTTAGTCTGGGAGTGGACAACACTCGTTCTTAAAAGTTAAAAATTAAAGGATCACTCTAGATTACTAAGTTTATTATCATTTTACAAAGGCTACAGCTCGAAGGAGCAATCGTGGTCTTTGGAGACCGAAGGACTACAGGGAATCGAAGTTTTTCTACAAGAAAACAACGAATATCTGAAGGTTTACAGCATGGGTAGGAAAGAAAATATGCAATTTTGAAAAAATATCGAAGTTGGGTTGGTTTTCAGTGCGTTTTTAACTTCACTTTAAATCAGTGTTTTATACGCGTGGCGCATGAAGTAAAATTTCGAGTTTAGAAAAGCCCCGTGAAAATTTGTCGAGGGTCGCTGCGCGACCCTCGACAAATTTTCTACGCGGGGCTTTTCTAAACTCGAAATTTTACTCCATGCCTAGTCTGGGAGTGGAAAGCACTTGTTTAAACTTCAAATTTTCTTTTAACAAAACAACGAATACTTAAAAATCTACAACACGCAATATCCCAATTGCGTGTTGTAGATTTTTAAGTATTCGTTGTTTTGTTAAAAGAAAATTGTTTACTCAAATTTGATTGACAATTTGAAAAATCAATCACCTAGCCGAATATTTTTTTTCTCTCGCAACTGTACATTAAACTTTACAAAAATTACCTGCTGATCTTCTAGCTGGCGCATTTCGCTGAAAATTACTCTTTCTGGGTAAACTGTTGTGGTGCAACAACGGTGGCAGCTTTTTGATGGCCGGAGGGGTTTTAATAATAGGAGCGGCTCCCTCGGTTTTGGGCCTTTGTCAGGAAGTCACGGCGATGCTCTCCTCGTCCTTGATGCTCTCACCTCTCGAACACGTCGCTCCGACTAATCTCAGCAGGCTCAAAACTTCGTCTTGTACTAAGCTGAAGCACATCGCCACCAAAGCCATTCCCGTCAGGATGTAAGCAGAACACGCGCACAAGGAAATCTCCTCGGCGTGTTGGCCTGGTAGTAAGTCTCCAAACCCAATAGTACCTAAAAATAATAAATTGATTTAATATTTAACTACACGTGCGAAGAAAACGGCCCATCCATTATTTATTTTTTATAAAGTTTGGTAGCAGACTATTTATGATTTTCAACTTATTATTTACTCACTACAATTGTCTCGCTAAACTGTAGCTTCTTCAGGTGAAATTATATTTCTTCACCTGAAGAAGCTACAGTGTAGCGAAACAATTGTAGTGAGTAAATAAAAAGTTGAAAATCATAAATAGACTGCTATTATATTAAGTGATAATGGATTTTCAATAAATAAGTGCCTTAACAATCAACGATATAAAGTTTGGAACAAATAAATGTTTGAAATCTGTTCCTTCTCTTTAAATAATCCTGTACTAGTTTCAAAAGGGAGATTTGTTTAACCCTAATAGTTCTATCGATTCATTAGCTCTTTGTTTGCCTTGAATTCAAAAAAATCCCGTTCTATCAATTCATTAGCTGCATGTTTGCCTTAAATGGAATTTTTATTACTATTTAAGGTAGTAAATACACCAATTAATTAGGGATTACGCCGTAGAGATTAAGCCGCGGCGCGCGAACCGCGAATTCATAAAATATGCACCTGGTGCTCTAATTCCTTTAATCCTAATCCTTGGAGCGTGTTTTAATTACTGGCTGCATCGGCTGGCGGTTTCCTTCCTATTCAAATACACAAGATGGATTCATCGGAATTTCTCTTTAATACGATGAATGTATGCATTATATCAGGATGAATTACGTTATTAATAACAATACTGAAATAGTATTGTCAACATTACTTTAATTTATAATAATTTGTCAAAAAATATTTCAATAATTACATAAAAACTATTTTCTATATTGCTGTACAAGAAAAACTAAATCTCTGAATCTCGCCTAAAGCTCAAGTTATGATTCTTTAAAGTAAAAAAAATATGCTAAAACACGTGTATACAACACTAACTTAATGTGGAAAACTAAAAACATACATCATCTATAATAATAATAATAATAATAATAATAATAATGACATCGACACACGAAAACGGATGCATCTCTTTAGGAGTTTACATCCAAAGTCGTCCGTCCCACGGCTTTATCTCCCACGCCATCTGGGAGGCCGTGGCCTCTTAGCGCTGGAGTGCCTCCACGATAGAGTGGTCCTGGGTACGGCTTGTAAGGTCGTACAAAGTTCTGACCCCCTGCTCCGCATGGTGCGAGAGCACGAACAAACAGGGGCCTGGGCATTTATCTTAAAGGCAGCACAAAAGGCAGCTGAAGACCTCGGTTTAAACGTCGATAACGCTACGCTCAATCCTGACTAGTTAAGAGTCCAGCTGAAAACCGCTGAAGTCCAAAAGCTGCTTCAACGCCACATGGACAAGCCAATGCATTCCGTCTTCTTTAAGAACATAGAAGAACTTGGCTTGTCCAAGCAGCTAACGTTTGGATTCCTGCGAGCAGCTGGACTAAAGTCAGAAACTGAGGGCTTCATCATAGCTTGTCAAGACGGTGTACATAACACCCTGGTCTACCGTAGCCGCATTATGGGTGTAGATGTCCCGGATATACGCTGTAGGGCGTGTCACGGGGCGCCGGAGACAATAATGCATCTGCTATCTTCATGCAGAGCATATGCGTCTTCGGCCTACATCCATAGACATAACGCGGCGCTACGAGTGCTATATTACCACCTCAGGCACTCGTACGGTATCGACGAAACACCAGTGCTGCCATATGCCCCGGATGATATTGAGTCCGTAGTGGAGAATGAGAGGTGCCGAATATATTGGAACTTCTCATTCCCAACGCTCAGGCAAATACGAGCAAACAAGCCTGACATAGTCCTCCTCGACCACCGTCTAAAAACGATGTTTGTCATCGAATTCTCTGCACCAGCAGAGACAAACATCGTTTTAAAAGAGGAGGAAAAACGGACGAAATATCAGGATCTTTTGTACGACATGAGCAGACTCTACCCAGGCCACACTGTTAAGTTGGTGGTATTAGTCGTCGGTGCTCTAGGCGGCATCAGTGGCTCAATGCTGAGCAGCCTTAGGGCCATACCAGCATGTCGCGACACCGCACACTCCCTTATCGGAGGGATGCAGAAGGCCGTGATACTGGGTTCGCTGCGTCTGCTGAGATCGCACACCGTTAGGCACCACTAGTTACCCCACTTCCAGGCTTGGAGGAGGTAACTAGGGGATATATTTTTATAGTTTTATTAATTCACTGTTTGATTTTTTAATCTTCAAGGCAAAGCTAAGGCTAACACATGAACACGGTTATCGGGACGTGAAGAAAGTCATTCTAATATGACTTTCTTCACGTCCCGATAACCGTATTAATGTGTTAGCCTTATCTTTGCCTTGAAGATTAAAAAACCAAACAGTGAATTAATAAAACTATTAGGAAATTAATAAAATAAAAATCAAGAAAGAGCGTTGATTGACTTATTATCCGATTTCCTCAATTGTTTTCAGAATTATCGTCCCCGCAGCTTTTCGCGTCCAGTTCCGGTCGAATTCGCCCCGGAGCGGAAAGTCATATTTTGACGTCCCTCGCGGGGCTCAGTTTGACTTCCTTTTCGTCCCGATAACCGTATTAATGTCAACTGCGGCGAAATCAATGGAGTCGCATTGACCGGAAAACAAAACGAGGAACGTAATTGGCGTTATTAAAAGCGGAAATACGAAATCTCTCTCGTGAATTGTATTGTATGATCGTATTGGAAACGTCGATGAAGGGAAAAAAAAGGAAGCATTTTATGCTTTGGAAATCTCGTAGAAATGTATAAATATTTATGTGTACATTAAAAGTCCGATTCTTTTCGCAATCTACAATGCAATGCGAAAAGAATCGCACTTTTAATGTTTGAAGTATTCAGTAACCAAGAATTGGCAATTTCATTTACATTTATGTGTACAGTAAGGATTATTTAAAAAGGAGGAACATTTATTTGTACCAAACTACAAAAGGTAGAACTATAACTCTAACGTTTCCGGACAGACAAAAGTTTCTACAATGCAATGCGAAAAGAATCGCATATTTAATGTTTAAAGTATTCTGCAACCAAGAATTGGCAATTTCATTTATTTTTATGTGTACAGTGAATTTTTCTTTATGATTTAATAAAGAAAACACTTGGTTAAATTTCACTAATATTTTGGTTTTTATTCCAACTAGTTTCGACCTTGAGTCAATTTCAAGGAGTCAAGAATGTTTCTTTTAAGTGTACATATCTTAATAATCCAATACGCTTTGCGGTATATTTAAAGAAAACACATTGTCCATATCTGAGTTACACCATTATTGGAAATTGGTTAATTAGCGATCGCATCTGGGACTGGAGTGTATATTAGTTTTGTCAATAGCGGACTGATTAAGCTTGTCCATTTCTAGCGTGATATTAAGCGGTCATTGAGTGCGAGTGTATGTGTGTCTAATAATTCATCCCGGTCCGAAATTGATTTATCAAGTATGTCGAGTATACTTGCTCCTGATAATCAATTGCGATTACTGCTACATCTGGGTCTCTCGATTGTTTTTATTACAACTGATACAGATTTTCCGATTGGTGCTGTGTTTTGTTAATTAAGTAGATAATTAGTGTAATTAGTGTATTTAAGAATAATTATTCCAAGTAATTTTATCTAATTGAATGAATAATCATTGATCACTTGATGTTACAAAGAAAGCTATTTTATTAAAACTGATTAAAACGGAAATGGTTTGTTGGATTGACTGGTGTTCAAAAGAGAAAGGCTCATTTTCTTGTAAGAATCTCAACCCATACGGTAAACATTCATGGTAGACGCAGCGATTAATGGGTTGAGGTTTTTCAAATTCTTGTGTTCAAATGAATTAAAATAATAATTATGTTTTGGTGGATGCGCCGGGATAGCTTCTTTTTACAAGCAGACATTAAATTACAGAGTGTATAATGTGTATATCTTTCTATATCTCAGAACATTGTGAAAGATTATACACTCTATAATTTAATGTCTGCTTGTAAAAGAAGACACTCAGGGCTTGAGCTTGGCTACTGAGCGCGTCGGCAGGTGGTGGATAGCCGAACATCCTGAGTCGCCCTCTGGACTTTTGCCGGGGGACGAAGCAGGACAGTCTCGAATAAACTGAATAAGAGACCGCGAACCAACTCCCCCAGCTCAAGGTGTCATGCGACCCGTGCCGTGGAGCTAATGGCACCCGGGGTATAAGGGTGTCTCGCACGGAGCCTCCAAGGTAGAAGGCGCTCCCTTGGAGTAAGAAGCCTTACCTCGCTAATCGGGTCACTGGTGGGATGGACCTCTTAGATACCCGGTACTCGTGAGAACTACATGGACCAAACACAAAAAAAAACAAAATCACAGCAGAAAGGGGAACTTTGTAAAGAAGAAGACCCTACCGCTAGACACAATCCCGAAACCAGCGCCGAGGCAGGGACAGTGGGGGTGGATGCCCAGCATCGAACCCTACCTCCCCAACCCAGTGGATCGAAAGCCCAGGGCAGCCAAGCATACCCGGGAATTACCGAGGCTACAGTAGGAGTATCCAAACTCCAGCTGGAACCGAGGCTCTCCGGCTCCCAAAAAAGGAAAGCCGCGATCAATTTGGCCAAAGCACGTGGGGAGCCAATCAAACCCAGGAAGCGAAGGTCAAATCGACAATGGGTTCGCGAGGAAGAACGTCGGGGAGTTCGTCAAACCCGACTGCAAACCCCCTCACGAACCCCACTCCAAACCAACAAGAGGCCCCGCTCGGAAACTAGCACACCCTCTACTGGAGGCCAATAAAAGCCAAGAGAACGCGCCTAGCCTTGGGCATGACCGAGGTGAGACCCAGCACTACAGCTGGGGAGACCTACAGTCAGGCACTAGGGGCGGCGCGAATGGCTGTGGTACTCGAAGAGTACCCAGAACAAAACCTCACGGAGGACCAGGGAAAATCCGTACATCGAACCATTTTAACTGAGGTATGGAAGTGCGAACCTTCCAAAGGTCCTCAGTTCACCAACAGCTACTTCGAGAGGGGGGTTGTGTACATCACGTGTGCCAACGAAACTTCCAAGGAGTGGCTGCTGGAAAAGATCCCGACAATAAAACCATGGGAGGGCGCTGCTTTGCGCAGCGGAACTGCCAGGGAAATTTTCAGGATGACCAAGGTTGGAGTCTGGATACAAAAGACGGACCTAATCGAGGCCAAGGATACGGCTGACCTTATCAGTTTGCTGAAAACCCAAAACTCTGGGCTCGAAATAGCAAAATGGAAAGTAGTCAGCCGAAAAGAGGAGGATAAAGGAGCAACCCTTATCCTCTTCATAGACAAGGGTTCACTGAAGGCTCTGGAGAAGGTAGGATTTAAAGCCTACCTGGGTTTCTCCCAATTAACCTTCAAGATCCTCGGAAGGAAGCCCGACACCCTGGAAGGTAATGGAGGTAATACAGATTAACCTCCACCACTCCAAGGCGGCCACCGCTGCCCTGTGCCGCCAACTCCAAACAGGGAAATACGACCCGGCCCTTATACAAAAACCCTGGCAATACAGAGGCGTTGTAAAGGGCCTTGGTAACACCGGAGGTAAGTTAATATATGACACAAACTCCGAAAAGGTCAGATCCTGCATTTTTGTACGGAACGACATAAACTTCTTAAAACTGCATAACCTCTGCTTCCCAGATCTTGTCGCAGCGAAGGTGAAACTCTGGGGTGAGGGAACCACACTCGAGGCCGTTATAGCCTCAGCATACCTCCCCTACGACTCCCCGCAGCCCCCACCTTCCAAGGAACTTGAGGAGCTAGCGACCTACTGCAGGACGAAGAAACTGCAGCTGTTGGTAGGTGCGGACGCCAACACCCATCACCAACTCTGGGGCAGCTCAGACACCAATAAAAGAGGAGAGTACCTATTAGATTTCTTAATGTCCTCGGACTTTGAAATTCTCAATCGGGGAAAAACCCACTTTTGTTACTAAACAACGTCGCGAAGTGATCGATATAACGTTTGCGTCGCGAGGTGTAAGTGCCCAACTAGTGAAGTGGTATGTGTCGGACGAACCATCTCTCTCCGACCACCGTTACATCATTCTGGAGATTGGTCAAACCCGTGAAACCAAAATCGAGTTCCGAAACCCACGAAGAACATGCTGGGAATCATACCTTGAAGACCTTGGCACCTGCCTTAAGTGTACCAAGGAAAGCATCAAAAACAAACTGGACGTAGAGCTTGTGGCAGAACAAGTCCAAGAGGCCATCCTAACCTCTTTCCAGAACAACTGCCCTACAACGAGGAGATCGTCCGGCAAAATAAAAAATTGGTGGAATGAAAACCTCGAAACACTAAGGAGGGACACACGCCGGCTCTACAACAGAGCGAGGAAATCTGGTGAGTGGGAGGAATATTCCAAAACACTAACGGAGTACAGCAAGGAGATCAGGAGGGCGCGCCGGGAGGCGTGGATATTCTGCTCGGAGATTGACCAGGTGCCCGAGGGAGCAAAACTCCACAAAATCCTAGCGAAAACCTCCGACACCTCTTGCGGAACCCTGAAGAAACCAGATGGATCATTCACAGAAACCGGCAAGGAAACAGCGGAGATCCTCATGAGAACCCATTTCCCCGGATTTGAAATCCTGCAAAATGGTGCAGACACTCACTCAGTGCTTGTAACCCCTGGTAAGGCGGCAACACACCAAGACTGGGAAATCTCAAAGAAAATTGTAACCTTTGAACGAATCAGGTGGGCGATAGGTACATTCCACCGATATAAATCACCGGGACAAGATGGGATCTATCCAGTGCTCTTGCAGCAAGGGCTGGACCACCTTCTACCGGTGCTATGTAAACTCTTCAGGGGCAGTCTGGCACTAAAACACGTGCCAACTACCTGGAAGAAAGTCAAAGCGGTCTTTATCCCTAAGTCTGGGAAGGACTTAACCCAGCCAAAAGGTTACAGACCAATTTGCCTGACATCGTTCCTACTTAAGACGATGGAAAAACTAGTTGAAAGACACATAAGGGAAACCTCACTTCTAGAGAGGCCGCTCCACCCCTTTCAACACGCCTTTCAAGCTGGAAAATCATGCGAGTCTGCCTTACACCAACTGGTAGTTGAGGTAGAGGCCTCGCTGAAAAATAAAACAGTGGCTTTGGCTACATTTCTCGATATTGAGGGACCGTTTGACAACACCTCTATCAGAACGATCGTAAGAGCAGTCGAAAGTCACGCTGTGGAAACCACGATAAGCTCGTGGCTGCAATCCATGCTGACGGACAGACTAGTAATTACGGAACAATTCCAAGAAAAAATCAGCTTATAAGCCAAAGGTGGATGTCCTCAGGGGGGCGTTCTATCCCCCCTTCTATGGGACATGGTGGTGGATAAGCTACTCACGTTACTAAACGACTCAGGATATTACGCCCAGGGATATGCGGATGACATTGTCATTCTCGTCACGGGAAAATATCCAACTACTATAACAAGCATCATGAACAATGCCTTGAAAACTGTAGACCAAAGGTGTGGGGAGGTGGGGCTAAGCGTTAACCCTACCAAGACTACGGTTATCCCCTTCACAAAAAGAAGGAAATGCGCGGGCCTCAAACCCCCAACCTTCTTTAACCAAACTCTACAACTAACCAATGAGGTCAAATATCTAGGTATCTACCTAGATAAAAAACTCACATGGAACCGTCAATTAAAGCACACAACCGACAGAGCAACAAGGACGCTAATGACAACAAAGCGTGCTTTGGGAAAAACATGGGGCCTTAATCCAAAAATGACTATGTGGATATATAATGCAATAGTAAAACCCATGATCACCTACGGATGCACCACTTGGTGGCCGAAAGTAGAACAAAGTACTGCGCAGGCAGCTCTATCTAGAGTACAGCGACTAGCCTGCTTATGCATAACTGGCGCACTGCGTGCAACACCAACAGCCTCAATGGAAACCCTACTAAACCTCCAACCGCTGGACCTAGTGGTTAAAAGCGAGGCCAGACTAGGGGCATATAGGTTGAGGACAACTGGAAACTGGTACCCCACAGGAAACCACTCCAGAATAGAACAGGTAGTTACCAAACCTCTGTTACAAATGGGAAGTGACTACATGATACCACGCTACTCCCTGAAGAGACCCTTCACAATAGAATGTGAGGGGGACAATGAGAAGCGCAACCCTTCACCTGGAACCTTGATCTGGTACACCGATAGGTCAAGAAGAGAAGGTGGAGCAGGCGCTGGGATTCACGGCGTAACCCCAAAATGTGACATCTACGTGTCTCTGGGGAGGATGGTAACTGCACATCAAGCCGAGATCTTCGCGATTAACCAATGTACCATGGAAAATCTGCGACGGGGATATAAGAGGCAAAAGATCCTGATCCTCACCGACAGCCAAGCTGCTTTAAGAGCACTCAACAGCTATAAGATCCAATCTGAGCTATCATGGGAGTGCATCCAAAACCTGACGAAACTGGCGACGGAAAACACCGTAACACTACGCTGGACGCCGGGATACACAGGGGAGGATGGCAACGAGAAAGCCGATGCTCTGGCAAAGATTGGATCACGCAGACCCTACATTGGACCAGAACCAATGCTACCGATTCCCAAAAAATCAATAAGACCAAGCGCAAAAGAGTGGACCCTAGAAAGACACACCGAGCGCTGGAAAAACCTGACAGGGCATAGACACAGTAAACTACTGATGGAAAAACCCTGCCAAGAACTAGCAACTGAGGCCCTCAGACTCAGTAGAAACAACCTTAGAATAGTCACAGGACTGATAACTGGACACTGTACCCTAAGGAAGCACCTGCATAACATGAAACTGTTCACAGAAGATCCAATATGCAGACTATGCCTGGAAGAGGATGAAGACGCCTCACATGTACTATTCGAGTGCGAGGCACTTTCCACCTGGAGGGAAGCAAACCTTGTCCAAGGGAATCCAAACCACTTCCCGAAGGGAAAGATGATCGAAAGGCTGCTAGGACTAGCCAAGGAAACAGAGCTTTTTGATTAACTACGGTAACGGAAGAAGTACAATAAGCCACACGGCTGCGGTGCTAGGGCAGAAATAACCCTAACTTCCGTTTCCTGTCCCTAAAAAAAGAAGATAGCCCGGCGCATCCATCAAAAATAAATCATTATTTTAATCCATTTTAACACAGAAAATATATATTAAATATTTTCTGGCATATTCTGTGTTACATACAACTCTTTGTATATATATATATATATATATTATATATATATATATATATATATATATATATATATATATATATATATATATATTATATATATATATATATATATATATATTTTTATAAAGATAATTTTTCTTTTAAGTATACATATGCATACGTCGTACATTTTCCAACGCTCGGTTTATAAAAAAAAAATAATTTGAACCTTTAAACGAGTGTTTTCCACTCCCAGGCTGAGCATGAAGTAAAATTTCGAGTTTAGAAAAGTCTGAAAATTTGGTTTGGTCGCGTAGCGCGAAGCGCGGAGCGGCCAAACCAAATTTTCAGGCTTTTCTAAACTCGAAATTTTACTTCATGCGCCACCGGTACAAAACACTGACATATTACGAAGTTTAAAACACACCGCTAAACTTTACATTGTATCAATGTTGTATACCGGTGGCGCATGAAGTAAAATTTCGAGTTTAGAAAAGCCTGAAAATTTGGTTTGGCCGCTCCGCGCTTCGCGCTACGCGACCAAACCAAATTTTCAGGCTTTTCTAAACTCGAAATTTTACTTCATGCTTAGCCTGGGAGTGGAAAACACCCGTTTGAAGCTTCAAATTAAATTCTTTTAATAAACCGAGAGTCGGAAAATATACGACGTATGCATATGTATACTTTAAAGAAAAATTCTCTTTATGAAAATGTTCGGTGTTACATAAAACTCTCTGTATATATACAGAGTGTATATTTAAAGAGTAATGGGCTTTGCATTATGAACTCTCCTAACAATTTGTAATATTTGAGCTTTTGCATAATTACGTTACCTAGTGAGGTGAAGCAAAAATAAGAGCCTTCGAGGAGGCTCCAGTTTTCCAGGCGGTGGAAGAGGAGGGCGCCGGAGCAGATGTATGCGAGAACTATGACCAGACAAAGGGTAACTGGTACACGAACCCTGGTGTTGCACGGACATTGCGGTTTTTGCGGCCCGGCCCCCCCGGCGCCGCATAGTTTCCCGTACAACCTCCGGAAACTTCTCGCCAAAACATCGCCGGTCGTTGATAAGTACAGCAGCATCAGCGGAATCCCGACGAGGGCGTATATTATGGTCACCAGCTTACCCCAGGATGTCCGCGGTGAAACGCTACCGTAACCTGAAATAAATATCATTTTCAATTAAAATTATTTCATGTTTAATAAACTGTAAGAGTAAGAAACATTATAATGCGACTATATAATGTTTCTTACTCTCACGGTTGTTTAGGAATATTTATTTATTTATTTACGGAAAAATCCATTATACATAATATGTTATTAAACATAATAACGTCTTAAATTACATGTTTTTCAACAATATCTACAACATATAATAAAAAACAAACTCAGTCGCATTGTAAAAGATTCCTTTGCGACGGTTTCTGATTTTTTTTTGTTTATATTGTGATGGTCCCTTCCAGTTCATCACCAAAACACTACATTGGTTTAACTAGGTTTGTTATCAGGTACAACAGAAGTAGATACATCGAGAGATGCGTAGACAATCTCTCCTGTTGATCAAGTCTTAATCTAATCCTTATATACTAGGTTCTTCAATGGCACTCATTGGTTCATGCCTTGAAAGAGCATGATACAGCGCTAACAATAATTACACTAGCATTATTGTTTACTACGGCGACACATGTTGTTTATGCTTACTTTTTACAATAAACTTGTTCACCCATTTTTTTATGTTTATAATGATTACAAAATATTTCACATAAGGAGAAGTGATTCAACCATATGACGAGGATTTTTTTGAAATTTTTAGTGCAACGTCAACCCTATAACCTTTTAATGAACATGTTTATAAACATTTACATGTAGTTATTCATACATCTCAATATAAAAGGTGATCCAAGTAGAGATACTTTTTTTCAATAGCCTTTTTTTTGACAGATCACGTGTGAGTCGTGTCATGCTGTCATGTTATTTTTGTTTAGTATTGTTTGGTATTTCATAATGGAAAGACTTACGCCCGAACAACGTTTACAAATCGTTCAACTTTATTACGAAAAGTCACGTTCTGTGAGGAATGTGTTTCGTATAACTTATGGTCAACATAATCGGCCTACTGAGCGTACTATTCGCAACACCATCACCCATTTTGAGACCCAGCATTCATTATTGGATAATATTCGACCGAATAGACCACGTCCAGCACGCTGTGAAGAAAATATATCGGCCGTAGCTGAGAGTGTACACGAAGACCGTGGAGAGTCGATTCGGCGCCGTTCGCAGCAACTCGGACTGACTTATGGAACGACTTGGCGCATTTTACGTTGAGATCTTAAATAACAAAATACAGCTTGTGCAACAACTGAAGCCGCTCGACCTTCCCAAGCGACATCGCTTCGCTCTATGGGCTCTTGAAAAGTTCCGAGAAGATCCGACGTTTTCAAGGCAAATTTTGTTTAGCGATGAGGCCCATTTCTGGCTCAATGGGTATGTTAACAAACAAAATTGCCGCATTTGGGACGAAGAGCAACCTGAAGAGATTCAAGAACTGCCACTTCATCCAGAAAAAACAACGGTTTGGTGTGGTTTGTAGGCCGGTGGAATCATCGGTCCATATTTCTTTAAAAATGATGCCGGTGCGAACGTAACCGTCAATGGCGACCGTTATCGTGCCATGATAACCGACTATTTGTTGCCTGAAATTGAAGCTCGTAATCTCGGCGACATTTGGTTTCAGCAAGACGGCGCCACTTCCCACACATCGCATCAATCAATGGATTTATTGAGAGAACATTTCGGTGAGCACATAATTTCACGTCTTGGGCCGGTCGATTGGCCACCAAGATCGTGTGATATCACACCGTTAGACTTTTTCCTGTGGGGATATGTAAAGTCTAAAGTTTATGCGGACAAACCCGCTTCGATTCAGGCCTTGGAGGAAAACATCACGCGTGTCATTCGTCAGTTACCAGTCGAAATGCTCGAACGAGTCATCGAAAATTGGACTCAACGGATGGACCATCTGCAACGTAACAACGGCCAACATTTGATAGACATAATCTTCAAAAAATAAATGCCAAAGAATGTTCTTTCAAATGATAATAAATATTCTCCATTAAATTTGAATTTTCTGTGTTTTTTTTCTTTAAAAAAGTAGGAACCTCGAAATGGACCACCCAGTATTTAGTTAAATAATGTTCCTAGGATGTCGCGCGTAAAATCAAATGTTCGAAAAATTCAATATCGCGCGTCATTCCAGTAAATGTATTGTAGGAGAGAAATAAATGAAAAAAAAAATGTTCGCAAAGAAACCTTCTTCAATTGAGTTTTAGATTTAGTTTTTCAATATTTTTATAGATATTGAGTAAAAAATCAAATTTTAGCTGTAATTACGCTACTTTTGTTTTAATAAAATAACGGTAAAAGTCGGAAGCATTTTACTGAAACAAGCACGAAGTTTGTACTTCCTTTAAAGTATTTCTATTTTTTTCTAAAATATTTTATCCCTTAATAAGGATGTTGTTAAGACGACAATATGCAGAGTTTTATAATAATTCTCTCAAAGTTTCAGAGTTTAGTTAATGCTTGTTGTGCTACACTCTTGATGGAACCGGATGTACAAATTTGGTGAAGAAAAACACTTATTTTGTTCCATGAATTTAATTTCAGTGACACGTGTGTGCTTTGATACCTTTGATAATGATCTTTAATAGTATATTACATTACAAGTGTGGTAAACAGCATATTACGTGCGAGTGTAGAGTTAAACACGAGCCGCGCAGCGGCGAGTGTGTTAACTTCACGAGCACGTAATATGCCTACCACACGCGTATTGTACATAGTTTTACCTGCAACCACCTATATAGTTTTCATGCGAACACCAAATATAGTAATGTAGATTTAAGTAGCAACTGGCAAAAAGTTTTATTTTTATCTATTTTCATATTATTTTGTGCAAACTAGTTATTATAATGATAATGATTATTTATAACTACAGAACAGTTATTAAAAGAAAAGCTACCATTTCGCATTGAGTTTTGTGTATTAACTGCAATATGTTGGTTTTCATTGCTTTCTGCATTGCTTCTGACTTCAGGTGCTTGTGAAATGTAAGGTTGTTTATCACAAATTACCGCAGGCTCAATAGCTGTTTCCATGTGTTCGTTTTCATAGTTTTCTCTGTTGCTTGCAATTTCAGGAGTTTGTGCAGCTGTTCTTCGGAGGCGTTAATTTACAGTCGCTTGAATCAGACATTACCTGAATAACGTGTCGCACTTGTACGATGACTTTTCAAAACTGACGTTTGTCATTTTTTTGTTACAACAAACGCGTGATTATGACAGTGTTTTCTAGATCAGTAAGGTGGTTAAGAAAACACTGTTTTCTTATGTGGTTGCAGGTAAAAACCTAAACACGTGTCAGGAAACTGAACATAAAATCCTTTAACAAAACAAGTGTTTTTCTTCACCAAATTTGTTTCAGAGTTTTACAAGTTTAGTCAGCGGTCGATTTCCTCTTAAGATCATTAATATTATTAAATACTGATCGATTTTTATTACCAACATTCTTGCGATCTTTAAAACAAAATACCTATTTTTACAACTTAATTACTAATTCCCTACGCGAATTAAAAATCATAAAAAACTGCACTCTCTCTCTCGAGCGTTTCATTTTATTTTTTATTAAACTGGGAATTGGCATCTTAATATGGAGCTCACATTCCACAACTTTGCCTGAATAATGCATGCCGTTTTATTAAAGCCCGATTGATTTTGTAATTTGGAAACGCCACCACGGGTGAAATTAAATATTAAGCGGACGCAAAAAAAATCTGGGAGTGATTGTATTTTTGTGCCGTTTTTTTTTTAAATGGATCTACCGGAACTGATAGAAACAGCGCATAAATATTAATGCGGATGGGAGTGCACGGGATGAATTAATAATTTTTCGCGAGAATTTTTTTATAAAAGCATGTATTTATTTTATTAATTCATCATTTAATAAAGAGATGTGTAGGGATTATTATTACTAAACTAGCTGAATACCTAGTACTCCGTATGCGCCACCCATATAAAACACTAGGTGGTGGCCGAGCGGTAACGTCGCCGGGCTGTATCGCTCGGCGAGCCACAAGTTCGGGTTCGATTCCCGTGCACGGGGAGACTTTATTTGAAAAATAATGTCTCGTCGTGACCCTGGGTGTGGTATGAATGTGTGATTGTCCGAATGAGTGGAGCAGTACAATAAGCCACCTAGGCTGCAGTGCATCCGGATCCGCCCCGGATACGCCCCAACAGGAAAAAAAAAACACTAAAATATTGTTAAGTTTAAAATATACGGCTACAGCAATCTAATATGTAAAGTTAACGTATTCACTACGTAACGATTGTTTTTAAAAAGTTTTATTTATTGAACACAATTACAACTGAAAGAATGAAAATACAAAGATTAATTTGAGTAAGTAATTTGATACGAGCGCGAGCTGTCGGGTACTGACTGGAACTGCCTGTTATCTCCAGGCGCTGGGTATTTATGGAGATGGGTAGCTGAATCAGCAAATGGGTAGGTGGCTGGTATGGTAACAGTAGATGTGTATAAAACGTGAGTCAAATTCTGCGGTGAACAAATTGTTTAAAACAGTGATTATAGGCAACCCAATAACTCTAACGTATATTAGGTTGCCTATAATCGTTGTTGTGTGTGTGTGTTTTAAAAACTTCACTGTAAATCAGTGTCTTCAAGCGTGGCGCATAAAGTAAAATTTCGAGTTTAGAAAAGCCTAATTTGGATTGGCCGCTCCGCTTCGCTACGCGGCCAATCCAAATTTTCAGGCTTTTCTAAACTCGAAATTTTACTTCATGCTTAGTCTGGGAGTGGAAAACCCTCGTTTAATGATTCAAATTCAAACCTTTTAAAAAAACAACAAATGTCGTAAAATTCACAGTGTATGCATTTGTATACCAGAAAGAAAACTTTTGTATCTAAAAATTACATTCTTAGGCTTTTCTAAACTCAAAATTTTACTTTATGCTTGGTCTGGGAGTGAAAAACACTCATTAAAAGCCTTAAATTAATTGATTTTCGAGTTGTTTACAAATAAACGAGATAATTGTAAAAAATTAATGCGAATTTATCTGAGATGAAAATTTCCAAACGTCATATCTTGAAAACTTCTTGTAATATTATTCAAAAATGTTATGCGATTATCAAGCAAACGTCGATCTTTCAAAATATATCAAAATCTAACAATACCCCACTGACAGTTTTCGAGTTATTTGTAGTTACACGCGAAAATTGTAAAAATTAATAGGAATTTATCTGAGCTGACGATTTCCAAACTCATATCTTGAAAACTTCTTGAAATATCTTTCTAAAATTTTGCATGCATATCAAGCAAACGTTGCTCTTTTAAAATATGTCGAAATCAAAAAATATGCGGTGGGGCGGAAATAAAGGGAGGGGCGGAAATAGAGGGAGGGGAGGAAATAGAGGGAGGGGAGGAAATAGAGGGAGGGATGTGTGGTAATAGTTGAATGGTTGGGGTTGGAAGATAGAGATTATAAAAACTTAGGTACTCAGTTTGATAATGACTAGCTTGTAGTCGAAACTATAGTCACTGTAAAAAGTTAATTAAAGTGGTAAAACAAAGTTAAGTGTTTTAATATTATTTTATAAAGATGTACCACAAAGTGAACGCCAACCAAATCAAAGGAAGATAGAGTGTTGTTTTGGTAGTGCGGATGCGGTGGATAGAGGAATCAGTCCGTATATAAAAAGGACTCTGAAGCTCACTGGCGCTCACACCTGGCTCGCTTCGTTCGCCGTTGCACGCTGCGCTCGCGACTGTCTAATAATAGTTGAAAGTTTTAGTAAACGGAAAGAAGAGTGAACGCAGGACTCGGCTAACGCCTTGTGATGCTGTTACGGGGTCGATGTAATGCGGAACTCGGCTACTACCTCCTTCTGCCTGTAATTGAGGTAAGTAATTGCTTGCTTCGCTTGCATAATACTCGCTTCACTTGCGCCCCATGCTGTTGTTACTGTTCGCTTCGCTCGCCTCGCTTTACTCGTACTCAGCTCGCTTCGCTCGTATAATGCTCGCTTCACTAGCGCCTTATGCTGTTGTTACTGCTACCTTTGCTCGCTTTGCTTCGCTCGTACTCAGCTCGCTTCGTTCGCATAATGCTCGCCTCACTCGCGCCTCATGCTACAGTTACAGCTTGCTTCGCTCGCATAATGCTCGCTTCACTCTCGCGCCTCATTCTGCTGTTACTGCTTGCTTCGCTTGCCTCGCTTCGCTCGTACTCAGATCGCTTAGCTCGCATAATGCTCGTTGCACTCGCGCTTCATGCTGCAGTTACTGCTCGCTTAGCTCGCCTCGCTTCGCTCGTACCCAGCTTGCTTCGCTCGCATAATGCTCGCTTCACTTGCGCCTCATTCTGCTGTTACTGCTTGCTTCGCTTGCCTCGCTTGGCTCGCATAATGCTCGTTGCACTCGCGCTTCATGCTGCAGTTACTGCTCGCTTAGCTCGCCTCGCTTCGCTCGTACCCAGCTTGCTTCGCTCGCATAATGCTCGCTTCACTCGCGCCTCATGCTGCTGTTACTGCTCGCTTCGCTCGTACTCAGCTCGCTTCGCTCGTACTCAGCTCGCTTCGCTCGTACTCAGCTCGCTTCGCTCGTACTCAGCTCGCTTTGCTCGTACTCAGCTCGCTTTGCTCGCATAATGCTTGCTTTACTCGCGCCTCATGCTACCTTTACTGCTCGCTTCGCTCGCCTAGCTTCGTACTCACTTCGCTTCGCTCGCATAATGCACGCTTCACTCGCGTCTCATGCTGCTGTTACTGCTCGCTTCGCTCGTACTCAGCTCGCTTCGCTCGTACTCAGCTCGCTTCGCTCGCATAATGCTCGCTTCACTCGCGCCTCATGCTACCTTTACTGCTCGCTTCGCTCGCCTAGCTTCGTACTCACTTCGCTTCGCTCGCATAATGCACGCTTCAATCGCGCCTCATGCTGCTGTTACTGCTCGCTTCGCTCGTACTCAGCTTGCTTCGCTAGCCTCACGTTTGTCAAAATCGGCCTTTCATAATGAAAATTGTATTCATTCTTTTGTTTTTGGAAATTTTGGAAATCGAGTTTTGGATCGATTTCGATGCACCTCGTGTGTCGTACTTGTGCGATATTTTCACGTTTCCTTCGCATGTTTGTCGCAATTTCCATATCTTTCCATTTTCAAATCCATAGCGTGTGCGTAGCATTTTCGACTTTCTTGGATCCACACCAGGTTTTCGATTTTATAGATAGTATCGGGTCGATGCGCGACCTTCGGAACTGTTGCACAAAAGAAAGTATAAGCTTAGTTTGTGTTACATATCATTGTCTTGTAATTGGGAAATTTCCTGTTGGGCAATAAATACTTATTATTATTATTATTATTAAAAGAGTGTTAATTAAGTATTTGAATGAACCTTTTCAGTTGCAACAAACTAAATGTATTTGTTGTAAATAAACTGTTTTGTTAACAAAATTAAAATGTTCATTCAAATACTAAACTAATACATCTCGTATTTCGTGAAGCGGAGCGACCAATCCAAATTTTCAGACTGTTCTGAACTCGAAATTTTACTTCATGCGCCAGGCGTATAGAATATTGTGCAGTTCAAAATATACTGTTAGTTTTTGATCCTTAAGTCAATTAATTTTACAAATTGGTAATGGTGGAGGCTTCTTATCTGTAAAACGAGTTAACGCTGAACTTTTGGTGGATGCGCCGGGACTCGTGATTTATACTGCTAGTTTTTGATTCTTAAGTCAATTAATTTCACAAATTGTTAATGGTAGAGGCTTTTTATCTGTAAAACGAGTTAACGCCAAACTTTTGGTGGATGCGCCGGGACTCGCGTTTTATTTAGTGTTTTTCATTTAAGCCGTCTACATATAGAACATTTTTTTTTTAAATGAAATATTTATGTTAATCGAGAGGATTCGGAGATATACTCGAATTAATATAACAAAGCAATTTTGAGAGGATATTTGCTCGAATCAAACACGCCAAATGGATTGCTCGCGAACACTCCAGTCTATGTTTATACGCAATTACAGTGATGCCAAACAAACGATTCGACAATCAACCGCTTCAGATTTTCTCTACACACACATATACACACAAACAAACAAATAAATAGATACGTGTCCTTTAAATGTCGCGATAATGAATCGCTTTTGTAATTCATACACTCACTCAAATGAACGTACCAAGCTTTAGTTAATTTGTATAGCATTGATCAGTTGAATATTTCAAGCAGTGTAGGAATCAATAAATATTGTGTTAAAAGGTGGTTAATCGCTGTTTTTAAGATACTACGCTGTTTTTTCTATCAAATTTCAAATTTTTAGGCTTTTCTAAACTTGAAATTTTACTTCATGCGCTACGCGTATAAAACACTGTGTTCAGAATTCATTAATTTATTTTATTTGTTTATTCAACACAAGTTGTGTATTTATCTAATTTCGGGAATTTAAAATGACTTATTTTGTTGTGTCGTAAATTGAATCTTAAGTACGTAAATAGTTAAAATTTCGCGCCATATATATAGTTAATTTCGGATTATGTTGGCAAACCTTTTTATTTTTACTTTACGCGGACTTCTGAGCGAAACGTCCGCCGAGACAGTCACGTTTTCGTTTTCAAATTATTGTTTTAAATATTAAACAGCGTGTGAAATTAAGAATAATCAAGTGCATCCAAAATACAGTCCACTTCAGTCTGGCCAGACCGGGAAGAAAGAGGAATTACATCGGTAAGTGTCCCTCTTGACTTATCAAGGTTTGCCGACTTCGTCGCCAGTTTCTCCTACACACTGATTTACTGTACATTATATTTCATAAGCCACGCGTGTACAACATTGTGTAATTCAAAATATACTGCTAGTTTTTGATTCTTAAGTCAATTAATTTTTCAAATTGTTAATGGTGGTGGCTTATCTGTAAAACGAGTTAACGCTGAACTTTTGGTGGCTGCGCCGGGACTCGCGATTTATTTGATATCTTTTATTGAAACCATCTGCATATAAAACATTTTTTTAAAATATACTATGTTACGTATTTTAATATGTTTCACCAAGTGCCAGATGAGAAATTAATTTAAGAAATTAAAATATACTGCTTAAGATTGATCTCATGTTATTTAATTTTACAAACGTTTATATGGAATATGTAAAAGTATACTTAAAAGAAAAATCCGCAGAAAAAAGTTAAAACGTTTTTCTTTATATTACACTATGAACTTTTTTTTAATCAAATTATTATTTCTATGCGAACACACGCACGACCATTTATAAGAGGCGCCCCGATATTCGCCCGTTATTGCCGGGAAATTCCGGGGCTGCGAGGAATTTTTCCCATTTTTACTAAAGCGGGTAAGCGAAAATTCGGTAATTTTCCTTAATGACACGGAATTGCGTTTAAATTTTACTATCCTATTAAGTTTTATGGGAGAGGACGCTCCGTGAGTTTAGAGATTTTTTCCTCTCAAGCTGATAAATCAGGTTTAATTAATGGAATTGGAATTGTAAAGAAAAAAAAAAACTGTTTGATTTAAAAATAACACTCCTGTTTAGCGTAGCAATACTCTTTGTAAATTCACTGATTGTTTTATGCAATACTTTTTGTAAATTCACTGATTGTTTTATAGACCGTTCGAATGAGTTTAATTAAAGTGTGTTGTTTGTTATTATTTATTTTTCTTTCCGATATCTGAAGTCCAATTAGTGCGGCGGATGTCTATTTCCCGCTGGAAGGTTCGCCATTATCTGTTGTCCTTATCAATCAATTTTCACCGGAAAAATAGCGCACTGACGGAAAACGTCGTCGTCGCTGAAAATCCCCAGTCAGCGTCTCGAAGGGATTTATCGGGGCATCCGAGCCGTATTGCTGAGACAAAGTGAATGGATATTCTTGATTAATACGATTTATCGTGGATAAGTCAGCGAGATTTTACACAGACTGTTTTTGACTGAATTTGCTATAAAAATGTTATGTGAACTGTAAAAAATCTTCTTCAGGTAATAAAAATGCGATTTACGAAATCGATGATTCTATATATTTCTATTTTAATATGTTATTTGTTTATATATATATATATATATATTTGTATATATATATATATATACACATATATATATATATATATATAGATATATATATATATATATATATTAGGGTGGGTCGAAAATTTTAGATTTGAGACGGGTAGTGAAAAAATAATAGTTTTTATGATTCTATGTAAGGGAGCGCCCGTGGTTTCGATCATGGGTTTACCCCCCAGCTCGCACAAATGCCTCAAAAATGGCCATTTTGGTAGTTTTTTCATATTTCACCCAATAGATCATACTGTACATGTTATATGTGCGACTTTTTGGTCACAAATTACTCATGGGTCTTCAACCTTTAGATAAAGTCCATTGGGACCATATTTTGATGGTAAACCGGTGGAGTTATTGCCCTCTGAAAATATCGATTTTTGGGGGCAAAACTGCTAGATGCTTGTTACAATGATAAATAGGTAACAATTAGCTTTTTAACCACCTTATTTACTAATTTAGACTCTAAACTGCACCGCAAGCGCCTGAAGTTGGTTTTCGACTGAAGAAAAACTTCGTTTTTGACATTTATTTTCGATTTTTTACCTCAAATTGGCGAAAAAACACGAGACTCTTATTAAAGTGATTAATAGGTGATGATTAGCTTCTATCCACTCATTGTTTAAATTCAGAATCTAAACTGCACCGCAAGCTTATGTACTTAATTTTCTACCGAAGGACAATTTTGTTTGTTTTTGACGTTTAGTTTCGACTTTTTGGCTGAAATTGACAAAAAATGTTGAGATTAATATTGCTGTGATAAATTGCTTAAAATGGTATTGTAAATCAATCTATGTACAAATTCTGCATTTAAATTTACTTGTTAGCATATCAAGCGATTTTTTACCAAAAAAAAAATCTTTACGATTTATAAGTCTACTTTTTAAGCATTTTCAAAATGTTGTTTTCAATTTTATTTTATTTTTTATTACATAGATTGATCTTTCAAGATATGTCATGAAATTATTTTCCAAGCGTTATTAAAGCGCAGACAATATAAATGTTTTACTGAAATCTGAGAGCTGTTGCGGCCGTTGCATCGGCCGCCATTACTGTTCCATAAAATCCGCCGCGGCGCTGCTAGTCTCAATACCTCTGACAGGTGAGGCACGCGCTTCACAGGAACACTGTGTGCAATGTGAAGTTGCCTTTACAGAAAGTGTCGACTCTGAGAAGCACCGAACGTTGACTCCGACAGCACTTTAGATTAGTTGGACATAACGTGGGTTTGACGTCTTCAACTAAGTGAAAATGTGAGTAATTTTACAATAGCTTGTTTGAAGAATATTATCGATTTCTAGACACTATCGAACGTTCCGAATTGTTTGTTTACATTTAAGAAAAACAAGTTATTTAACTAATCATATACTATGTAAAATATGTTTTATTATTCATTATTTTAAAACACCTACATTAAAAATAGTCACATGAAAAAGTAACTATTCAAAAATAAAATATTTTGTGTTTCAATCAATTAAAATATGATTGCTCGTTTCAGAATTAATACGATCATTCACGGTGTTACATAAAGACGAGATCCCTGTGGAATTGACGCTTTTAACTAAGTGAGTATGTTAGTAATTTTGCAATAGTTTGTGTGATGAATATTTTGTATTCCTGAACACTATTAACGCTTCAAAAGTGTTTGTTTACATTTTACCTTCCGTTGGTCGCGCTTTTTTGCGTCCTTGTTGTACAGATAAAATACATTCGGGCTTCTTTTTCTACATGTTCTCAGAACACGGCGCGACCAACAGAAGGTTAAGTAAAACAATTTGTATGCATTTACGTTAGTTGATAAACTGATTGTAATACCATAATGTGCAATAATTGAGTATTTACGAACTGTTTAAAATAATTATATTCCATTTACTATTACAAAACTTCAGAAATTTTGTAAATCATTAAATAAAGATAGAAAATCAAAATAAAAAATGAATAGTTGGTATTTGTACCAATCAGTATGTGATTATTTGTTTCAGATGTAACACGATTTTTTGGGGTGAAACATGAATACAAGATCCCAGAAGAAATGCAAGCACGCCGATAACATTATTAAACCATCACCCTTTCCTAGGGATAGGCTACCCACGTGCATGGACGTTGTGCAATTATTCTTGTTGCATCGATTGAACTCGGAGGGTAGCACCACTAAAGATATCGACTTGTATAAAACTGTTGCGGAGGAAATCATGAATATCTGGAAGAATGTACCCACTGCAGTAATCACGTTGCGAATCGATCACTGGAAAAATTAAATGGCATGTTCAGAAATACCAACAGTTCGCAAAATACCCACTTGATCGCAAATTATCAGCAAAAGCGACACAAGTTTTTGATTTGTTTTTGAACGATTTGGAGGAATTGTTCGACATCAGCGTCTGCAAGTGTACACCAGGCAGGATTTGTGCAACCAGATGCGAAACGGGAAATGTGGTCAAGAAGTTCTTGGAAGATCAACGTACAAAGCGTCAGATGAACCTCAACACTTTTAGACGAGACTTGGCTAGAGTACCACGGAATATCGCAGAAGACACTCCAGAGAATGATACTCCATTGAGCTACCTGTCGACCAGCGGCCAGGGCAATAGTCCGGTATGTCAATATTAGTGTTAAAAACATATTTATATCGCAAGGACTACGTATGTTATGTAGAATATCTCAACAATATATTCCCTTTCAGGATTTTGATACGTTACAAAGTACAGACCAGGAAGTCCAAAATCGTTTCAAGTTGACAAATCTCGTTCTGGCCATGGACAGATGCGGTATTTCGACTAGAAGTGCGGCTATCCTAGCTAACGCGGTTCTCCAAGATGTCGGTCTTATAACTGTTGACGATACATCGATGGTAATCGATAAGGCCAAGATTGATCGCGAGAGACAGGCGCACCGCAAAAAAACTGAATATTCAACAACGACGGATTCCCGGCTTCGAGGATTGTATTTTGATGGACGAAAAGATAAAACCAGCGTGCAAGAGAAGAGAGGTTACAAGTACTACAGAATGGAAATCGTGAAAGAGCATATAACCGTCCTCGAAGAGCCAAATCAACACTATTTGGGACACTTCACCCCATCCTCTGGAGCTGCGGGTCAACTCGCAGGCGGCATATGCAGTTTTCTTGATGAAAAGCAGCTCTAGGTATTTTCCACGTTAAAGTCTTATCAATAAACTTTTACACAAAATCCGTGGCGATAATATCTTCTACAATTTATTTTATTCATATTAACTAAAATAGCTAACTTCATAATCATATTTTGAACACTAACATTATTTTTCTAATTACATGCTTACATTGCTTACACTATTTGCAGTTGCAGTCGGATGTGACGGAACACCAGTTAATACGGGAACCAGAAACGGAGTCATCATACGGCTGGAGAAACACTTTAAAGACATTTGCATTGGTTCATTTGTCAGTTACATGGCAATGAACTGATACTTCGTCATCTGTTCGAATCGTTGGATGGTCGCAAAACAGGACCGGTTGCATTTTCAGGACCCATAAGCAAATCAATATTGAAATGTGAAGAATTGGAAGTTGTCGACTTTGAACCAATCAGAAGTAGCTTACCAGATATTACTGCTGATGATTTGAGTAAAGATCAGAAATATCTTTTGGAGATTAGTAGGGCAGAGGCAGCGGGTCACTGTTCGCAAGACTTGGCAAATAGAAATCCAGGTCCTATTTCGCATTCCCGATGGGTAACAACTGCTAATCGTTTACTCAGGCTGTATATTGGGACTGAAAACCCCTCTGATAACTTGCAAACTTTGGCTGAGCTGATAATGAGAGTGTACGTTTCAGCCTGGTTCACAATTAAAATGAATCCCTGGTGTTTTGACGGTGCCAAGAATTTGTGGAAAGTGATCTCGATGTCGCGAAGTCAGCCAGAAAGTGTGTTGAAAGTAATAGATCCGGTCATACAGAGAAATGCATTTTTCGGTCATTCGGAAAACGTCCTATTGGGTATGATCGTTGACGATCTGTTGGACGTTAGACTCAAAGCCTTGGGCATAATTTTTGAATGTCGTGAATCAGCTGGAAACGGTGTCCGTGATTTTAAAATCCCAACATTAAATTTTAAAGCTGCAGATTACACGGAATTGATAGATTGGTCAAATGTAACTGAACCTCCCCTATTAAAAAGAATTCCCAGCGAAATATTGCGGGAACTTGTGATAGAAGGTCAGACAGAATTGATAGACATGTTAAAATTTCCTTGCCATACACAGGCCGTTGAAAGGCATATCAAACTCGGCACTCGCGCTTCGCATCTCGTGTGCGGGCAAAATGCTCGAGAGTCAAATATTAGAAACACTTTAGATTCTCAGAAGAAACGGTGGCATTGTTCGAGACAAAACGAGATTATAGACTGTAATATTATAAATAAAAATAAATGAAAAAATAATAATGCATCATACTTTTCATTACACTTCTTTCACTAATTGTTTGATTTGAGTTATGTGGAGTATTTAATCACAATGAAAAAACTGTTTTTATTCCTTACTTCACTTTTATTTTTATGTGTTAGATGTACATTTCGAGTGCTAAGCACTCATTATCAATAACTAATTAGTTATTGATAATGAGTGCTTAGCACTCGAAATGTACATCTAACATATAAAAATAAAAGTGAAGTAAGGAATAAAAACAGTTTTTTCATTGTGACACTTCTTTCAGTTACATAGTTGTGTGCCTCTGCAAATGTATCATTTTCCTTCATTCCGTATCCTATGAATCTGATATCAAGTTATTGTGCTCAATGAGTGTAGAGAATTAGTTTAGTACACCATATTCAACATTTTGTTAATTAAACCTGACATAGGCACATCAGAAAATAAAAAGTCAAAAATAGGCTTAAACAAAAGTTTTCTTCGATCGGAATTCAGTGTAATGAGCTAACGGTGAAGTTAAGGTGTTAAATTAGGACAGAGAGAGGTTTTTAAATCCACATTTAGCAATTTATCACAGCAATAATCATTCGACATTTTCGACGATTTAAGCTAAAAAGTCGAAAGTAAACGGCAAAAACAAAGTTTTCCTTTGGTCGAAAGTGAACTACATAAGCTTGCGGTGCAGTTTAGATTCTAAATTTAAACAATGAGTGGATTAGAAGCTAATCATCACCTATTAATCACTTTAATAAGAGTCTCGTGTTTTTTCGCCAATTTGAGGTAAAAAATCGAAAATGAATGTCAAAAACAAAGTTTTTCTTCGGTCGAAAACCAACTTCAGGCGCTTGCGGTGCAGTTTAGAGTCTAAATTAGTAAATGAGGTGGTTTAAAAGCTAATTGTTACCTATTTATCATTGTAACAAGCATCTCGCAGTTTTAGCCCCAAAAATCGATATTTTCAGAGGGCAATAACTCCACCGGTTTACCATCAAAATATGGTCCCAATGGACTTTATCTAAAGGTTGAAGACCCATGAGTAATTTGTGACCAAAAAGTCGCACATATAACATGAACAGTATGATCTATTGGGTGAAATATGAAAAAACTACCAAAATGGCCATTTTTGAGGCATTTGTGCCAGCTGGGGGTAAACCCATGATCGAAACCACGGTCGCTCCCTTACATAGAATCATAAAAACTATCATTTTTTCACTACCCGTCTCAAATCTAAAATTTTCGACCCACCCTAATATAGATATATATATATATATATAATATATATATATATATATATATATATATATATATATATATATTATATATATATATATATATATATATATATATATATTATATATATATATATATATATATATATATATATATATATATATATACAGAGAGTTTTATGTAACACCGACCATTTTCATAACGGGAATTTTTCATTTAAGTATCCATATGCATACGTTGCACATTTTCCGATGCTCGGTTTATTAATAAAATTTAATTTGAAGCTATAAACGAGTGTTTTCCACTCCCAGGCTAAGCATGAAGTAAAATTTCGAGTTTAGAAAAGCCTGAAAATTTGGTTTGGTCGCGTAGCGCGAAGCGCGGAGCGGCCAAACCAAATTTTCAGGCTTTTCTAAACTCGAAATTTTACTTCATGCGCCACCGGTACAAAACACTGATTCAATGTAAAGTTTAGCGGTGTGTTTTAATCTTCGTAATAAGTCAGTGTTTTGTGCCGGTGGCGCATGAAGTAAAATTTCGAGTTTAGAAAAGCCTGAAAATTTGGTTTGGCCGCTCCGCGCTTCGCGCTGCGCGACCAAACCAAATTTTCAGGCTTTTCTAAACTCGAAATTTTACTTCATGCTTAGTCTGGGAGTGGAACACTCTCGTTTTAAGTTTCAAATTAAACTCTTAAAAAAAAAAACAATGAGTATCTAAAGATTTACGACATATACGCTGTAATTGGGACATACTTGAAAGAAAAACTCCCTGTATGCACAAGTTGAGGCATTAATTGCGATTGATTGGGTACAATTTGTAATGGTCATATAGGCAACTCAATTTACACATAACCTAAAAATTATAGGTGTCAAATCGTATTGGATGCTTTGGTTTTATAGAACATACGAAAATGAACATTGAAAATGTTTGGTGTTACATAAAACTCTCTGTATATATTAGGCTAGGATAATTGTCCTCTTGCCCGTCCCCTTTGTGACTCGGATTAGTGCCGTAACCCCGTCCTTGAAACATATAATTCAAAATTCAACAACAAGATAACCCACCCTGTACATATATTTGTCTATAATCTTCATTGTGTTAGCAGCACATTGGTAACACAAAGTATTAATACAGGGCTATTCAAAATGAAGGAACCTTTATTTCTTGTAAACTACACACAAGATAACATGGACACCACCATCACAAGAGAAAGGAAACCAAATAGATCATGTGCTTATTAAGAAAGAAAGACAGACATCAATCAGAGACGTTAGAACATACAGAGGGGCTTGTGCAGACTCCGACCACTACCTAGTATTAGCTAAGATTAAGCAGAAGATAATTGTAGAAAAAGGTGGAAGAACAAAAAGAAGGAAATGGCAAATTGAAAAATTAAAAAATGAGAAAGAAAAGGAAAACTACATGAGAAATATAGAAAAACACCTACAAACACAGAATAATGACGGAATCTCCATCGATGCACAATGGTGCTACATAAGAGAGTGTATCAGTAATGCAGCCCAAACACAATTAGGCGTACAAACGAAGATAACTAGAAATGATTGGTGGAATGCCCAGTGTGGAGAAATAATAGAAGCAAAAGCCAAGGCTAGACTGAACTGGTTAAGAACAAGGATTATAATCACCGACGGGAATATGAAGAAAGAAGAAAGAAAAGTAAATAAGTGCTAAGAAACATAAAAAGGAAATGGCTAGAAAACAAAATTAAAGAAATAGAAAAAGAAAGAAAAAACAAAAACACAAAAATATATTACTAAAAAATTAACGAACAGAGACCAAAGAATAGAAAGACAAACAACATAAAAAGTAAGACTGGAAAAATAGCTGAAAATGAAGAAGAAACAAAGAAAATATGGAAAGAATACTTCAAAGAACTATTATCGGTGGAACGAGAAGATGAAGATATTCTAGAGCAGTGGTGGGGAAATTTTTTTTAAGACGGGCCATTTGTAATAACCAAACAATCGTAGCGGGCCAAAGAATAATGCTTAATCGTAGGTAGGTAGTTTTTATGCAGGTCGTCACATTACGAAGTAAGAACGCGTTCAAACATTCTCACGACGGCACTCTTAAACGGGCCGGATTAAACCTTTCCGCGGGCCGGACTTGGCCCGCGGGCCGTGGTTTCCCCATCACTGTTCTAGAGTATGAATACAACAAAAATGAGATTGACGACTTAAAAGAACCTACAGAGGAAGAAATTGCTGAAATAATCAAGAAATGTAAAAACGGGAAAGCACCTGGAAAGGACGGCATAAACATAGAACTAATAAAACATGGTGGAAAATAGCTTGAGAAATCGATACACAAACTTATCAAGAACATCTGGCAATGTGAACGAATGCCCAAAGAGTGGAACTGCGGGACAATTGTAACAATACACAAGAAAGAAGATAGACAATCATGCACAAACTATAGGGGAATAACATTATTGAACACCACCTACAAAATATTGACCGCAATTATTCAGAAGCGACTAGCAGAAAAAGCTGCAACCATCATCGGAGATTACCAATGTGGCTTCATGAAAGGAAGATCTACAACAGATGCAATACATACTGTGGGGTTTAGCACACCCGTGCAGAGACCCGACGCGCGAAACAGCATCGTGAGTAGGGTGACTCACCAGAGTACGTAAGTACGCGAGACGACCCGCGTACACTCCCACTACAGCGCACGCACACGAAAACAACCCCACCGTGCGATCCAGCTATAAGGGTGGAGACGCAGGTATAAAGACGCTAGCGCAAGCGATAATAGTCAGTCTAACAGCTCACCTACCACGAGTTCACCCATAGCCGTGGTAACTAGCTAGACTAACGAGTTCACCCATAGCCGTTAGAGACTCAGAGGAATAGCGAGTTCACCCATAGCCGCTAATCCATCAAACCAGTTACATGGAAAACCGTGGACACGAACTCACACCGAAGCGCGAGAGACGCCACGCAAGAAATCTGCGGAGGAAAGCGCAGCAACAGTCGTCATTACCCAGGCCGATATCACCACTGCCGCCGGCGCCGACCAAGACAACGCGACCGCAGGAAAGACGACCGTGCCCGAAGTACGGATGCACCAGGACCACATTTCTGGACGAAGCCAAGCTCCAGAACGCCTGCAGTCACCCAGTCACTCCCCTGCCGAAAACCCCGGAGAAGACATTCTGCGTGACAGCACTACAGGATAGTCCGCCGCGATACCAAGGAGTGGACCCCTTCAGCATACCGTCCTACGACCCACGACGATACCACGTCAAAGCCGCTTATCGTCGTAGAATCACTCATACTCATGATATTCAATAAATAACTGCTTGTAAATACTGTAAATAAATACCACCACGTTGAATACATCTTTCTTTACTCTCGTATCAAAGTGGTCGGAGAAAACTTCTCCGCCAACACCAACACAAACCCCAAACATACCATCAAACAAATCATGGAGAAAACACACGTACACAACATAAATATAGAATTGCTCTTTGTAGATTTCAAACAAGCCTTTGACACAATAAAAAGAGACACATTAACAACAGCATTAAAAGAAATGAAGATTAATGGTAAACTAAGAAGATTAATACAAATGACAATGAAAGAAACGGTGGCCAGTGTTCAAACACAGTATGGTGCAACAGAAGAATTTCCAATAAATCAAGGAGTACGTCAAGGTGACACTCTCTCGGCAACGTTGTTTAATCTAGCTCTGGACTATATTCTGAGAAATATTGACAAAAAAACATTGAGAACAAAAGGCACACAGATAATAGCGTATGCAGACGATATAGTAGTAGTCGCGAAGCAAAGAAAACTAATGATATCAGTACTGGAAGAAATAGAGAAAGAAGCAAAGAAAATGGGAATGGAAATTAACACCAACAAGACCAAATTTATGAAATGTGGAAAAAAAGAAGAAAATGAGCACGTTAAAATTGGAAAATATAAATTTGAAGTTGTTGATAAATTTAAATATCTAGTAGTACAGATAGCAAGCAACGGAAAAAGACAAGAAGAAATTAAAGAAAAAATACAATCGGCTAATAGAGCAGTATACGCTAACATTAACATACTGAGGAACAATATAGCAACAAACAAAATAAAAATGGACGTTTACAAAACTATGATCAAACCAATTATGACTTACGCTGGGGAAACAATGACAATGACGCAAAAAGAACAAAATGAATTACTAATAATGGAGAGAAAAATAATGAGAATGATACTTGGACCCATAATGGAAAATGACATTGAATATAGCAGAAGGACGAACAGGGAAATAAGACAAGCAATGGGGGAGGAAGATATAATAAGTCACATAAAGATGCAAAGATTAAGATGGTTGAGGCACGTGTGGAGGTCAGAACCCACAGCGACACTAAGAACTATAGCTGAATGGAACCCCAGAGGAAGAAGGAGGAAAGGAAGGCCCAGATCGAGATGGATAGATGAAGTCGAGGAAGATCATAGGAGAATGGGAATCAAGAATTGGAAAGAGAAGATAAAAAACAGAAAAGAATGGAGAGAAGTAGTGAACAAAGTTAAAGGACTTTTATAAATTAAAATAGGAAGAGAAGAAATAGACTCAATAGGAATTGATCCACCCCAGAAATCGGATCATAAAAGCTTCAGAAAAGAAGCAGCCAGACTCCACATGGAGTGTAGTGCTACTATATATATAAACTACAAAAGATAGAAACATAATTTGAACGTTCCTGGAAAGAAAAAAGTTCATTTTTTATGCATTCAATATTAGCATCAAGTGATACACGACAAATATCAAAACAGCAGCTCATTACTTGTCACACACGAATCAGCTGGTCTCTAGTTATCGAATTCACAGCGTCAACAACTCGATGTCGCAGATTTTCAAGAGTGTCAGGCATAAGGGGGATAAAAACACAGTCTTTTACGTAACCCCACAAATTAAAATCACAAAGGAATGCTTTTTCTTGTTGTGTTGCCATTTTACTACAGGCAATCAACATGACAAACAACAGCGTCAATGCGGCCGTGGTTGGAACTCAAATTTTAAACTTTTGTCTGTCCAGGAACGTTGGAATTATGGTTCTACCTTTTGTAGTTTGGAAGAAATAAATGTTTGAAATCTGTTTCTTTTCTTTGATAGCCCTGTATGGCAGGTGGTGGCCGAGCGGTAATGTCGCCGGGCTGTATCGTTCGGCGAGCCACAAACCCGGGTTCGATTCCCGTGCACGGGGAGACTTTATTTGAAAAATAATGTTTCGTCGTGACCCTGGGTGTGCTATAAATGTGTGTGTTTGTCAGAATGAGAAAAATAAAAATACATAAGAGATATGGCTGTGGCGAGAGTCTATGCCAAAATCACCGATCCAAATAAATAAAAAATAGCCCTGTATATAAAATACATAAAAGATATCCCTCTCTAACAAAAACAATATAAAAAATAACCTACAATTTAATAATTTATGTAAATAAAAATAAAATAAACTCTTATACTTCCCCCAGAATAATACTAATTAATATAATTATCTCATATATTACCTAATAACACTCCTACAACATCTATCCCAATACATAATAAATTTTATCCAAGATTAGCCGCCATTTTATTTATTTATAAAACTATCTCGATCATTTTATTTACGTGACTTATTTTAATTGTGTTTTATTTCAATGTACCCTATACAAAATTATAAATAATCTAAACTTAGTGTAAATCTGTTTTTAGTTTTCTACTGATGATGGCTAAGCCGAAACATGTATAGAAAATAAAATTCTTAAAATAATATCAAGAAGTACATTTCTTTCTCTCCACTACTCCAATTAGTTAAATAAACACTTGATATAATGGACAACACACACACTATTTTAAAAGAAAAGATTACATCATTACATTAAGAAGAACCTAACATATTGTTTAATAATTAAAGTGATTTATTGAAATCCTGTATCATAACAAGTTTGATTTAATTTACTCAGATTGAAAATATTATGGATACGAAAAGAGACCTGTTGATAAACTGGGTTACCTTCAAAGAGGCAATCGGTGTTTATAAATTATTAATACTGCTGATTTCGCTTGATATGAATAATAAATGGGGTGCGTGCGTTCCTCTGAGAGCGATTAAAACATTCTCAGGGGATGTGAAACTCAAGAACGCACTCACTTAGTAGCTTTAGTAAGTTTAGAACAAGTCAGAAAACTTAAGAACTAGTTAATTAGAGGTGGGTTAATTAAACTAATTGATGTTTTTGGTAATTCGTAAATTTTAAGGGAAACATGAAATAAGTAATATTTAAATAGATATAAAGGGTTTGACGAATAAAGAATTAATAACCTTTCTTCACACTTTTATTTGAATTACCAAATGTACATTTTGGACCATTATCAATGGATTAACACTAAATATAAAACAGAAATTTTAAACTATATATAGACAGGCAGATTATAATACAAAGGCGGTGGGAGTGCAAAAAGGGAAAAAACGCAAATTAAGAGGTGAGCCGAGGGAATGTGGGTGGCGGTACAATCAGGTAAAGTGGATTGGGGATAATCACAGATTAAAGTAGTGCAATTAAATGTATTGTGAAGTGGACTTAAATCAAAATTCAATAATTTATTTTCATGTTTTTTCATTTCAATGGCTTCTAACATGTTTAATCGATAGTTTGATGACTGTTTTAATAATTTTATGTTCTTTATTGTGATTTTGTGGCCGGTTTCTAGTAAATAGTTAGCCACTGCAGATTTTTCATAATTAAGATGATTGGCGTGTGCTAGGTGTTCTTTGAATCTGGTATTTAGATTACGCTGTGTTTGACCAATATAAACTTTATCATAATTACAACAAACGATTGAATAAATACCAGATTGGTCTAGTTCATCTGGTTTGCTAAATGTGTTCCCTAAAAGTTGCCGCAGTTTAGAATTAACATAAAACGCGGGGGTTAGGTTGAATTTTTTTTGTATAATTTGTTGAAGTGGTTTTCTGAATTGGGGGAATAAATTAATAGAATGAATTTTGTATCTGTGTTGGGGTTAATCGGTGAAAGAGAGGTGGTATTATGGATTTATTTAGATATAAAGGGTGTTTTCTTTAGAGGTATGGAACTTTTAACTGAAATGAAACTCATAAAAATTATGTTAACAGCTATGGTATTGGTTTTCTGCCGTAAGAGCCGGACAGTTTCTCAGGTTAAGCAAGGGCAACCTAAGACTCATAACCGGCCTTCTAACTGGACACTGTCCTCTGAAGTACCACCTCACCAAGATGGGTCAGACAACTGATGCCAACTGCAGGTTCTGCAACGAGGCACAAGAAACAGCAGAGCACCTACTTTGTGAATGCCCTGCCTTGTCCCTTCAAAGAGGGAACTACCTGTCATCGGCCACTTTAAACACCGAGGAACTGGTACACACTAACCCTCAAGTTATAGTAGACTTCATAAGAAGTCTAGACATTGAGGGACTCAAGTAGGTCAGGGATAGTTACAAAAGATCTTTTAGGTCGAGGTAACTTCGAAAGGCCCAGAGGCCACACGACCCACCGACCCCATACCATACCATACCATGGTATTGGTTTTATTCGAAAGATCATTTTATGCCATTACTGCTTAAATATGATTTAGGGCATATGGAGTAGGAAGATGCTGCCAAAAGTGCTCACCTGAGAAACACATCTGGCTTGAGGCAGGCGAAAAGGTTTATCGCCTTCTCTGCCGTAAGAGCCAGCCAAACAGTTTCTCAGGCTAAGCAAGGGCAATCTAAGGCTCATAACTGGCCTTCTAAATGGACACTGTCCTCAGGTTCAGGTCCCATAAATAATATGGTGGCTCCTTGCCTTACTGGCCCGTCAGCTTTTTCATTGCCCTTGATACCGGAGTGACCCGGCATCGAGACAAGGTAAACCTTGTTCTATCTGGTCAGGTCATTCATCGCAGCAGTCCAATAAATAGTTAAGCATTGATAATGGTCACATCGTGACCGAAATGTACATTTGCGATTTTTAAATAAATCCTGTGAAGAAAGGAGACTCAATGCTGTTTTTTGATAACTTCGTTCACCTTCACGTAACTCAACAATAATTTAATTAGTCCAATACCAGTTTGAATGAAGTCTTCTTACTCTGGAGAGCCTTCAGTGCCGCCTGGCTATCGGACTTGATATAGATTTGCCGGTCTCAAAAGTCCCTCTCTATGTTGGTTTTCGCGCATTCTATAATTGCAAATATTTCCGCTTGAAAAACTGCTGCCAGGCTGCCCAGTGATTGAGAATAGCCTGTCTTCATGCTTTCATTGCAGACTCCTGATCCAGTGCCTGTGTCTGATCTAGAACCATCCGTATACCAAATCATACTTTGCTCGTCCATATCATCCCTAAAGCCATTCCATTCATTGCGGTCTAGAATGGTGACTTTATTGAGTTTATTTTCAAGATATTTGACTGGCATATGGTCCGACCTCATTTGCAGAAGAGGTCCCCCTATGTCCGTTAAGTAAAGTCCGCAACAAGGGAATGATCCACGAGTGGGAAGATGCTGCCAAAAGTGCTCATCTAAGAAACACACCTGGCTTGAGGTAGAGAAGGCGATATCTGCCGTAAGAGCCAAACAGTTTCTCAGGCTAAGCAACGGCAACCTAAGGCTCATAACCGGACACTGTCCTCTGAAATACCACCTCACTAAGATGGGTCAGACAACTGATGCCAATTGCAAATTCTGCAACGAGGCACAAGAGACAACAGAGCACCTACTTTGTGAATGCTCTGCCCTGTCCCTTCAATGAGGGAACTACCTGTCATCGGCCATTTTAAAGCCTGATGACATGGTACATATTAACCCTCAAGTTATTGTAGACTACACAAGTGGTCTAGACATCGAGGGACTCAAGTAGGTCAGGGATAATCCAGGAGTGGGAAGATGCTGCCAAAAGTGCTAACCTGAGAAACACACCTGGCTTGAGGCAGAGAAGGCGATAAACAGTTTCTCAGGTTAAGCAAGGGCAACCTAAGGCTCATAACCGGCCTTTTAACCGGACACTGTCCTCTGAAATACCACCTCACTAAGATAGGTCAGAGAACTGATGCCAACTGCAGATTCTGCAACGAGGCACAAGGAACAACACAGCACCTACTTTGTGAATGCTCTGCCCTGTCCCTTGAAAGAGAGAACTACCGGTTATCGGTCACTTTAAAGCCTAATGACATAGTTAATGTCTTCCCTCAAGTTATTGCAGACTACACAAGAGGTCTAGACATTGAGGGACTTAAGTAGGTCAGGGATAGTTACAAAAGATCTTTCAGGTCGAGATTTTTTCGCGGCTCGAATAAAGCGCAATCTGGAAGTCCAATTTTCGACCACTTTTTCGAGCAGCCGGGGCCGTATATCTGCAATAACGCGGCGAATGTTGGCTTTCAGCTGATGCAACGTCGTTAGTTTATTGGTGTACACTAGCGAGTTTACACATCCTCACAGAATGTAGCCCATCGGTGTGATATCACACGACCGTAGACGCCGTTACGCGAGATTATGCGGTCAGCGAATGTTTCCTGCAATAAATTGCTTGTGTCGCGCGCTGTGTGGCATGTTGCGCCGTCTTGTTGGAACCAAAGCTCCTCCACATTAACGCCATTCAATCGGGAGCGAGGAAAATCCAGAACTCATTATTGAGACGCCGTTACATCCACAAAAACACACTGTTTGGTGTGCTTTATAGGCTGGTGGAATAATTGACCCATATTTCTTTAAAGATAATGCCGGCCAGCATGTGACTGTCAATGGTGAGCGCTATCGATCCATGGTTACTGACTTTTGTAACTATGGATCGATAGCGCTCTCCATTGACTGTCACGTGCTGGCCGGCATCAACACGATCAGAGAGCGTATACAACGTGCACTGAACGTGGTGAGCAAATGGTGTGGTAGAGAAGGACTCAAAGTCTCACCCTCGAAGACCACCCTGGTACCATTTACACGCAGGAGGAAACTGGCGGGCCTTGGACCGCTCTTTCTAAATGGTGGCAGCCTGAAAATGTCGGGTGAGGTGAAGTACCTAGGAGTAATCTTTGACTCCAAACTGACCTGGACCCCTCAAATCTCAAAAATTAGACGCAAATCGGAAATTACCCTTGCGGTAATTAGACGAATGTACGACCGACAATGGGGGCTCAGACCAGGAATGGTATACTGGCTGTACACCAGAGTGGTCAGACCCGCAATCATTTATGCTGCTTTGGTATGGTGGCCTAAAGCCACACAGCATACAACCATACAAATACTCAGCAAGGTTCAAAGACTTGCTTGTATTAGCATAACGGGGGCTATGAGAATCACGCCCACTGCAGCCATGGAGACGGTTCTAGACCTCACACCACTTCATATTCTGATAGTGGGGGAGGCAAGACTGGCACTCTATAGGCTGCAATTATCATCGGGCAACGTAAGAGTTGATACCCCACACAGAAGACTCTTGACAGACATAGGGGGACCTCTCCTGCAAATGAGGTCGGATCATATGGTAGTCAGATATCTTGAAAATTCACTCTTTAAAGTCACTATTCCAGACCGCAACGAATGGAACGGCACTAGGGAAGATATACACAAACAAAGTCTGATCTGGTACACGGACGGTTCTAAATCAACCACAGGTACTGGATCAGGAATCTATAATGAAAACATGAGGACAGGCTATGCTCAACCATTGGGTAGCCTGGCATCAGTCTTTCAAGCAGAAATATTCGCAATCATAGAATGTGCGAGAACCAACATAGAGAAGGACTATCGAAACAGGCAAATCTATATCATGTCTGATAGCCAGGCGGCACTGAAGGCTCTCCAGAGTCAAAAGACTTCATCCAAACTGGTATTGGAATGCTTCAATACCCTGAATGACCTAGCGAGACAGAACAAGGTTACGCTTGTCTGGACGCCGGGTCACTCTGGTATTGCGGGTAATGAAAAAGCTGACGAGCTAGAAAGGCGGGGAGCCACCATTTCATTTATGGGACCCGAACCTGCCTTGGGCATAACAAAAAAGTCGAGTCGCCTTGAAGTCAGGAAGTGGACTCGCAACAAACATAAGGAATACTGGGAAAACAGACCAGGCCTTAACCATAGTAAGGCCCTTATAAAAGGGCCTAACTCAAGCCAAGCTGCAGGACTACTAACATTGAGTAGGGCACAGCTGAAAACAACCATAGGACTGCTCACAGGCCACATGACTGTTAAAGAGCATCTAAGGAAAATCGGGCTATACAACGGCGACACCAACTGTCGCCTCTGTAATACGGCACCGGAAACAACTATGCACGTTCTGTGCAGGTGCAATGCGCTGGAGAGCAAAAGACGGCTCATATTTGGGAACAGACAAATGGAACCAAATGATTTCCACGCGCAACCTCTGAAGGACCTGCACAAGCTAGTGCAGGGCATCGAGTTCGGAATAGTTGCGTGAGTGTAATAATATTGGGGCAGTACAATAAGCCACCTAGGCTGCAGTGCATCCGGATCCGAAAGGAAGACGGCCCCCACAGGAAAAAAAGAAAAAAAAAGTTTCCCGTTAAATTACTGTTTTATACGCGTGGCGCATGAAGTAAAATTTCGAGTTTAGAAAAGCCCAGAAAATTTGTCTCGGGTCGCTGCGCGACCCTCGACAAATTTTCAAGGGGCTTTTCTAAACTCGAAATTTTACTTCATGCTTAGTCTGGGAGTGGAAACACTCGTTAGAAACTTCAAACTGATTGCTTTGATAAGAACATTAAATGACTGAAAATGTTTTTAGAGATAATAATCTAGTTTTCAAAATGTTGATTTATATTAGTTGATTTGGTCAATTTGAATATAGTTCCATGACTTTTCTCTGACTTTCCAGGCTTTAATGATATTCAGTGAATTTTTTATTTACGTAATTTACAGGCATTCGTCGATTTTATAATAGAGTTCACTTTGAAGTTATAAACGGGTGTTTCCACTCCCAGACTAAGCATGAAGTAAAATTTCGAGTTTAGAAAAGCCCTGTGAAAATTTGTCGAGGGTCGCGCAGCGACCCGAGACAAATTTTCGGGCTTTTCTAAACTCGAAATTTTACTTCATGCGCCACGCGTACAAAACACTGATTTGAAGTGAAGTTCAAAAACACACAAATACATTTTTAATGAGCGTAACAGGTAATCAGATATTTAGTTATTAACGATGTTCAGTGTTAATAATGAATAATTAGGTTTTGAATATTTTTGTTAAAACAACTTTATATATTAATAGTTGCAAAAAAATAATAAAATCAAATTTATTTGTAAAGGATTTGTATTCGTGATTAAAAAAAACAGGATCCGAATCTTTGATTCGAATCATATTTATCTCTTACGAATCCTTTATTCGAGAATTCGTTTCGAATCATATTAGCTGATTCGGATTCGTGATTCGAATCCATTTTACCAGGATTCGTCCCAGCTCTGGCTTGCATGCTTAACTAAGGATTAAAAACACTCGTTAGTAAACATATTGAAAGCTTTACAAAAACAATCCGAAACGCGTATTATTACACAGATTATATTTAATGACAAACGCAAGCGGGGCTTTTATTTTCAAACGAATTCCGTTTGTCATCCAAGCAGGATCGATTTATCAAAAACAATTTCAGGAGATCATCCATCCTTTAAACCTCGCACCCGATTGAGCGTAACCGGAAACCGAGCAGAAAAAAAAGGAAAAACGTTAAAGAGTTATCGTTTTTCCAGTCGCGGGATTTCGGTGATGAGATTAGTCCGGAAAAATAAAATCGAGTCCTAAATAAACAGATCCATCTACCTAACAAATCGGCCCCGATTGGAAACCAAACATTTTTTTTTCTCGTCGTATGTTTGTTAATGAAAACCGGCGAGTTTGGGAATTAAAGCTTCCTCAATACGGCAATCAATTTATCCCGGCTGTGCGGGTCTCTGTATCCGTTCGCCCGATCCAATTACATAATTTAAAATTTAATAGCGCGAAACTGGGGATATAAACTATTGGATAGTGGAGTTTTATGTTTTGTTCAATTATGCAATTTTAGTAGGATTTATTCAACATTACAACACGTATAAAATAGCTAACGTGATAATTTAACATTTAACAAAAACATTACTCTATTCTTTATTGACCTTCATAAAAAGCTGATTTTTGAGTAATTCGAGTTGAGTTAATTTACACTAACCTGAACTGGTGACATCATAAACCTGAACTCAGTTGAATAATTTGCCGGAATCATATTAACATTCGGCTGCTAATGTTGCTATGATTCCGGTAAACATTTTCTAAAAATCTTAGCTGGAAAAATCATATTGACGATCTTGCAAAAAAATTGTGTACCAAATGTTATTGCATACGAAAAATAAAAGAAACTGTTGGTTTGAAAGCATCACTTGATGTTTATCACGCAACTTTTATTTCACAAGTACGATTTGGATTAATACACTGGGGCAGCTCCCAAGAGCTAAATAAAATTTTTACGATACAAAAACCCGTGCTGAGGATAATGTTCGGCTTAAACCAACTACAAACCTGCCGGGGAATGTTCAAGAAGCACTTCATACTAACAGTACCCGGTATATATATTTTTGAGTGTATAAAATTCTGTCACAAATACAAACACCTATTTGCGTAAAATGTCAGGGATGCATCAAGAAACAAATATAACTTGATATACCCACGCCATCGTTTAACATTAACAGAAAAATCTGCGTTTTATGCATGTGCTAAATATTATAATTTGTTACCAAGGCATCAATCATTGAAAATAAGTTTGATAAATTTAAACCATTAGCGTTCGAACACTTGCGAAATATGGAACCTTACACTATTTCAGAATTTCTTAGTTATGGAGCGGCTAGAACTTAAATTTTGTATCCTGAATTTCTATTTTCTATTTTTTGACGTATTCAAATTTGTTAACAACCACTTGTAATTCTAATTGTAGCAAATATTAAATAAAAAGTATTATTATTATTATTATTAAATCAGATACTAATTTTTTATTACAATCCACTGTTATTTTTTTGTTATTTTGTTAATAATTACTACTTAATTAATATACAGAGAATAAAGCTGTACATTTTCCGACATTCGTTGTTTTTTAAGAGAGAAGCTTTAAACGAGTGTTTACCACTCCCAGACTAAGCATGAAGTAAAATTTCGAGTTTAGAAAAGCCCCGCGTAGAAAATTTGTCGAGGGTCGCGTCAGCGACCCTCGACAAATTTTCACGGGGCTTTTCTAAACTCGAAATTTTACTTCATGCGCCACGCGTATAGAACACTGATTTCAAGTGACGTTGAAATATTAATAAATTTCACAGTATTTTATTGTTTATACGCGAGGCGCATGAAGTAAAATTCCGAGTTTAGAAAAGTCCAGAAAATTTCTGTCAGCGTTTGATGATTTGAAGTTTTGATTGTTGTGTTCAGCTCATTACGAATTAAAACCGTTTCACATTTCATCTCTCGCGCTCGATTTCAGTAATAGTCTGGAATTTTCAGGCGTTATCGATTACAGCCGATTTATCACCTCCCTCTTGAAAGTTTGAAACGAACGGCGTGTAACCGTCAATCAGACTTGACGAGAATCCAAACGAAACTAAATGTAGCGAAACCATCGATCGTTTTTTCTTTCTGAGCTCTCCTTCAAACACTTTTAACGCAATTTGAGTTTTATCAATTAAATTAATCGTACTATATAAATAAAATTGGTTGCAGAATACTTCAAACATAAAAGTTTGATTCCTTTCGCAATCTACAAGTTAGTCTTACTAAAACTATATCAAACACTTATTGAAACAGCTACTTCCCGAGCTAATACCCCTAATTGTTACATTTGCAGTAGGTTACTGTATATAACAGCAAACACTTGTATAATTCAATGTCCGTCGGGGTATTAGCTCGGGAAGTAGTTGTTTCAATAAGTGTTTGATATAGTCTTCGTAAGACTAACTTGTTGTAGATTGTGAAAAGAATCTCGGCACTTTTAATGTTTAATCGTGCTATCAAAAATTGGAAAATTGGAATGAGTAAAAAATGGTGAATGCGCCGGGATTTCTATTAAAAGTCGATTTTTAACTTTAACCTCCTGATTTACGATTTAAAGTTACATTTAATATACACACAAAATAAAGTTCTTTGTACCTAAAACGTAGTTTTAAATCGGAAATCAATCGTACTATCAAAAATTGGAAAATTAGAATGAGTAAAAAAATGGTGAATTCGCCGGGATTTCTATTAAAAGTCGATTTCTAACTTTAACCCCCTGATTTACGATTTTAAAGTTACATTTAATATACACACAAAAAAATGTTCTTTGTACCTTAAACGTAGTTTTAAATCGGAAATCAATCGTACTATCAAAAATTGGAAAATTAGAATAAGTAAAATATGGCGAATTCGCCGGGATTTCTATTAAAAGTCGATTTCTAACTTTAAAACCCCCTGATTTACGATTTGGAGTTACATTTACTATACACACAACAAATTGTTCCTTGTACCTTAAACGTAGTTTTAAATCGGAAATCAAGAGGTTAAGGTTAAAGTTAGAAATCGAGTATCAAAAGAAATTCCGGCGCATTCGCCACTTTGCGCTCTCCACAATTTTCTGATCTAACAATTAATTTTTATTGATAAAACTTAAATTGCGTTAGAAGTGTTTAAAGAAAGGCTGAAAAAATATACTTAAAAGAAAAATACCCTTCTTTCAAGTATACTTTTATATATTCCAAAACAAATTGCTCTAGACGGCTAAATTGAACAAAATAAAATTAAGTAAAAATGAAATTGCCAATTCTTGGTTACAGAATACTCCAAACATTAAAAGTACCGAGATTCTTTTCGCAATCTACAACAAGATAGTCTTACAAAGACTATATCAAACACAATTACTTCCCGGGCTAATACCCCGACGGACATTAAAAATAAAATTCGCAAATAAAACACGATTTTAACTTTGCTTGTATAACTGAGACTTTATTAAGTGACTATAGTTTCGACAACTTTAACTTGTGTTTGGGAGGGAGGGTTGTGCCCTATGAAATATTGTAACTCGCAGCGGGAGCTGCCGTGAATTTCATAGCGGTTTTTAGCGGCGGCCGACAACAAAGTCGGAGAAATTGCTAGGGAACAGTAGCGAGAGGAAACTGACCTTTGGTTTGTCGGTTTTTGGGTCCTTACAGTTTCTCCTGAGGGTGTAGTTCCGAGGTGATCGTCACTACTTAACTAATCTCCGGGGTGGCGCGAGATTAACCGTCGCATGTCGCGGTACATTTACGACTCTCCTCTCTCGGTCAGCGAACCGAACAAGGATAGGTGAAGTGTTGTGCATAGTAAAAAAAGGGTAAAACAGGAAAAAGCGAGCATGTTGATGTGTAACGTTGAGATTCCCCGTTATTTAAACAATTGATAATTGATATACTAATTTTTTTTTACCTCGAATCAATTGGTTGAAGATTTTACTTGAAGTCAGTGTTAGTACGCGTGGCGCATGAAGTAAAATTTCGAGTTTAGAAAAGCCCCGTGAAAATTTGTCGAGGGTCGCTGCGCGACCCTCGACAAATTTTCACGGGGCTTTTCTAAACTCGAAATTTTACTTCACGCTTAGTCTGGGAGTGGAAAACACTCGTTTTAGTTTATTTAATATAATAAATTGAAGCGATACATTAATTTACATTCACAAGAAACACTGTTTTTGATGTGAGCTGAACATCTTCATAGCAATGGGCTGGATTTCTTTTTGTATCCTTTCCATAAAAGTAAATGTATAATTTTGGAAGTGATACATTAATTTACTTTCACAAAAAAATCCTTTTTAATATGAGCTGAACATTTTCATAGCAATGTTGTGGGATTTCTTTTTGTATCCTCTCCATAAAAGTAAATGTATAATTTTGAAGGAGAACTAAAAGCGCGAGAGTCTGGTGAAAAAAATTGTATATAAGCCGTGCACTCGGAAAGTTCCAGATAAGTTTTATCATGCCGTTGTTGAAATAAAGCTGGAGCAAACTGCGGATGTTCGGGTTTCCTTACTTTATTCGGCCCTGTCTCGCGGCGGCTGGATAGGAGATAGAGAAGGGCTTTTTAGCGGCGAAATTGAGAAAGTGAAAAACTCTGTTTGCCGGGATTATTCCGCGAGTTTGCGAGTTTATCATGCCATCTGTTTCTAGAAAATAACTACTGTTGATAAATAACTTCGGTTAACTATTGTTAATAATCAAACAGCTTTTTAAAAAAAACAATCATTGATCATCTCTTCTATTTGATAGTTAAACAAGATGCGATCATTTAAAACATATCTTGAATTTGGTTAGCGTTTACTTTGTGTTGTGGTACATCTTCATAACAATTTAATTAAAACTACTTAACACTTAGTTTGATAATGACTAGCTTGTAGTCGAAACTATAGTCACTAAAAAGTAAAAATTAAAGTGGTTAAACAAAGTTAAGTGTTTTAATTAAATTGTCATTGAAAACATGATTTAGAGTAGGCTTTAAATGTTAAATTAGATTGGCACTACTGACTGTTAACACATAGTTTAATAATTATTGTAGTAATCTCTTTCTTCACAAATTAGTTTTATTAACTAAATGTACATTTCGAACACTATGTGTTTATTCTCAATAGTATTACAATTACCAAATTGTGTTCGAAATGTACATTTAGTGAATAAAACTAATTTGTGAAAAAAAAGATTACTACAATAATTATTAGAAAACACTTCACCTAACTGAAAGAAGAATATTGAACACATAGTTTACCATAACCTCAAATTTATTCCCTCAATCAATTAGCATTCTGGACAACCGCACAAAAAAAATGCCGCCTACTCTAAATCATAATTTAAACGATCGCACTGTAGTCAGAGTTGTCGCAGATGTTGAATTATTAAAGATTATAATTCTCGTTACAAAAATCAGTGCAGACAATCAGCAATTGTAATGCAGAACTGGGGAATTCCCGGGATAAAGCCGGGACCTTTATTCACCACGCGGGACGTCATTAGGACCCGTGAAGTGCACGAGGGCACATTCTGCAGGATAATTGGGGCAATCTGCTGCCGGTTAGAAAGCCGTCACTTGTTGTCCTCCTTTGGGAGAACCCTCCGGATAATCAGCGCCGGTCCTTTCGTCCGACCTCAAAATTTTTGTTAATCCCCCATTCGACCGTTCATCCCCATTGTCTGGCACTTGCGGCGCAATTGGACGCAAATTACCGAATCCAGGTGGGTCACTTTTAATTCCTGGATTTATACGGAGTTTAAGGGGTGTTTTATTGGGCTGATAAGGAGGGATTAATTGGGGGATTGCGTAAAAACCGATTTAAATGATTACAGAATGGAAACGCTTTATGCAATACATTACAGATAACCTGATATTATAGAACTACGTATATATAAACATTTTAAATAGACATTTAGTGTTTTAGAAATTCACACTGGGGATTATAACTTTATTATTATGTGTGCTTATAAAGTGGATTGGATAGCTAACGCCATCTAACGCTCCATAGTGGCATCGTCAATGACACGAATGCACAAGCGGATACCCACAGACGCGTTTCGGACTTCAAGGATCTCTGCAGTGTGGTCCCGACCCAGTGCTGAGGAATACTGAACATTTCTTACTATATCAAACCGATATGTGAACACTATTAAGTGGGTTGGATAGCTAACGCCATCTAACGCTCCATAGTGGCATCATCAATGACACGAATGCACAAGCGGATACCCACAGACGCGTTTCGGACTTCAAGGTCCTCTTCAGTGTGGTCCCGACCCAGTGCTGAGGAATACTGAATATTTCTTACTATATTAAACCGATATGTGAACACTATTAAGTGGGTTGGATAGCTAACGCCATCTAACGCTCCATAGTGGCATCGTCAATGACACGAAGGCACAAGTGCATATATAGGTCACTGTTTCGTCCACTGTTTCGTCCACTGTTTCGTCCACGGACCACGGACTACGACCACAAACAGTGGGGAATGCCCATCCCAACTATGGGGATGGAGCAATACCCATTGTTTGGTGTGGATTTTGGGCTGGCGGCGTCATCGGTCCATATTTCTTTGAGAACGACGTTGGTTAGGCCATCACAGTCAACGGCGAGCGGTAAAGGTCGATAATTACTTCTTTCTTTTGGCCTGAATTGGATAATATGGACACCTTTTGGTTTCAACAAGACGGCGCTACGTGCCACATTCGACATTCTGCACGAACGATTTGGAGGCATTGTCATCTCACGTGTAGGTTATATGAATTGGCCCCCGAGATCGTGCGATTTAACCCCATTAGATTTTTTCTTGTGAGATTTTCTTAAGTCGCATGTCTATGCAAATAAGCCACAAACCACAGCGGCCCTCAAAGCCAACATAACTCATGCCATCGGTCAAATTCAGCTTGATTTATGCGCCAAAGTCATGGAAAATTGTACATTTCAGATGCGTGCCACCCAGGGAAGCCACGGTGGACATGTGCAGGATGTTGTATACAATACATGGCATTGATAGGCCTTTCAAACAAATAAAAAACGTCGATGATATCTCACACACATTTTATTTTGTTTAAATTTAAAGATAGCAAGCGCTTAATAAAAGACCCTATAGAACTACTTGTATATAAACATTTAACATGTACATTTTGTGATTTATAAATTTACACTGAGGATTATAACTTAAATATTATGTTTGGTTATGTTTTTTTGATTAGTTAAACCGTTCTTTTTTTCAATTTGCGGTGCCAAACATTGGTGATAATTTATAACCCGGTTGGCGTAGGGGGGCGGCGAACAAAACGTCGCCGGCGAAATGTGTAATTTTGTGTATTGTCAGAGAGTGGCGATATATGAAGCGGTGGCGGCGATTTATTCCTCGGAATGTGTCCGACGTGAAAAAAAAAACGTACGTCGTCGGCGGTTATGTGTCAGGTCTTCGCCGCAAATAAGACGGATCGCGACTACAAAAAGGGAAATTGCGTCGTCACCCCATCTTGTCCTGCCGAACCGAAGGGATAAACACCCCTCTTATCGCGCGTTGACAAATTTCGAGAGACAAGTGCGGATCTCTTTGAGGAATATGAAAAATTTCCCATCCAAATCGGGTTTGATAACATCGAGAGCTTTTTCCAATTTGAGTGAAAATTTTCGGTTACTTCCCCCTCTAGCACATGTGTTTCCCAGAGTTTACAATAAAATATGATGTGCGAAAAGCTAAAATATGAAAACATTTAGAATATTACTTGAGCGAACAAATATTTAATTATTTAAAATAATAGTATATTACGTAACGGAAGTGGTATGCAGCATATTACATATGAGCGGACATATTGCGCACGAGCCGCGCAGCGGCGAGTGCAGTATTCCGCGAGTATGGAATTGCCATATCACACGAGAAACGTACGATACTTTACCTACGCCTTAACAAAATAAACAATAAGCATGAAAGAACAACTTATTTACTAAAAATGACTTCTTGATCAAGATACAGGGAATCAAGCTGTACATTTTTCGACATTTGTTGTATTTTTAAAAGAGAAGCTTTAGACGAGTGTTTTCCACTCCCAGACTAAGCATGAAGTAAAATTTCGAGTTTAGAAAAGCCCCGCGAAAATTTGTCGAGGGTCGCGCAGCGACCCGAGACAAATTTTCTGGGCTTTTCTAAACTCGAAATTTTTCTTCATGCGCCACGCGTATACAATATTGATTTCAAGTGAGGTTCAAATATACATAGAGTTCACAATATTTTAGTGTTTAATAAGCGTGGCGCATGAAGTAAAATTTCGAGTTTAGAAAAGCCCAGAAAATTTGTCTCGTGTCGCTGCGCGACCCTCGACAAATTTTCACGGGGCTTTTCTAAACTCGAAATTTTACTTCATGCTTAGTCTGGGAGAGGAAAACACTCGTTACGCAATTAATCAGAAACCTATATTGTAGTTTCCTTCAGTTGTAAAAAATTGATGGCATAAAATAAATAGAGTTAAAATTATTTTATTATTTAAGTTAAGAATAAACACAAACTGGTGGTCATCATTTGTTCTAATGTTTAGTAAATTTAGCGTCTACAATTTTGAAATATAAACCTTGATATGGGGATCTGATTAGTCTGGGAGTAGAAAACACTCGTTGGAAAATTCAAATTCATAAAAACGAGGGTTTGTCCTACTAGCTAATCGACCCAGCTCGATTAATCTGTAAGGCTGACATTTCCTATCATTTAAACAATTGATAATTGACATTCTAAATTTTTTTAACTCTAATCAATTGTTTAAAGATATCACTTGAAGTCAGTTTTTAGTACGCGTGGCGCATGAAGTAAAATTTCGAGTTTAGAAAAGCCCAGAAAATTTGTCTCGGGTCGCTGCGCGACCCTCGACAAATTTTCACGGGGCTTTTCTAAACTCGAAATTTTACTTCATGCTTAGTCTGGGAGTGGAAAACACGCGTTTAAAGCTTTAAATTGAACTATATAAAAAAAACAACTAAAGATTTAAAGAAAATAAGCTGAATTTAGAGGATGTATACTTTAAAGAAAAACTCCCTGTACATTAATGAAATGTCATTTGGTTGTACGGTAAGCAATCAGCTGCTCAGCTGTCAGCACGTAATGTACTTGTCAAAGCTATTACGTGCATGTGTACGTAATGTCAATCATACTTGTCAAAATGACAGCGGTTACTAGATAGGGCGTAGGTAAATATAAAAACGAATTAAAATTAATATCGACTTTCTGCAAAAAATTATGTCTCATCGGGACAAGTCTCCAAATATTCATGGAAACAACTTTTGAATTTAGAGACTTGTCTCAATGAGACAAAAAAAATTGCAGAAAGTCGCTTATATATTTTAGTAATATTCTGCAAACTATTGACAAACTAATTTTTTTCTTTATGTTAAGATTTTCTTTATGCTAAAGTAAATATGTTAAAAAAATGGTGTGTGTCCATCATATTTTTACTGATAAACTATTGACAAACTAAATTTTTCTTTATGTTAAGTTTATCTTTATGTTAAAGTAAATATGTTAAAAAAATGGTGTGTGTCCATCATATTTTTACTGATTATGGCGCGTTCATTGTTTATTTTATTTTTCTACTCTATTTCAATAAAGGTGACTAACAGTTTTCTGGCGTATTCCGGTCCAAATTAAGCCTTGTATCAGACAAAACTCAGCTAAAACCTAATTTAGAAGGATAAACACTGTGGTGTAGTTATGGTGGATGCGCCGGGAAACCCCACTTTTAATAAGTTGTTAATGCAGTTTTAATCTTTTTTATTAATCCTCTGTATATTTTAATTAAATAAAAATAAAGCCCAAAACAAAAGCTTTTAAAACCCATTAAATTTATCTTGTATTAAATATAAATCTAAGGCTAAAACCGGTGAGCTTACAGAAGACGTTCGGAGTTTTCGTGATATGGAAATCGCGTAAAGTTATACGCCAGTAAATTTCGCAAATTTTCACACAGCTGTAAAATTCCTGGCGTTCTTCTCCCCTATATGGTATGTGTGCCACTCGAAACACCCGTGCGGAACATCATCTGCTCCGCCTCGGAAGACGTGATAAAATCTCTGAGAAACCGAGAAGAAGCTTTAAGCGAGCACTTAGTGATCCTCGGGGTATTTAGGACGAAAGAATCGAGTGGAAGGCACGTTTTAAAATGCAAGATTGTTTTAAAAATATCAACCATGAATGCAAAGAATGTTTGTTTTAAAACGTTGTTAACGGTAGAACTTTGATTAAAACACCTGGTTTGTTTCACTTCATGATTGAGGTGCATAAAATATAATAGTTTGACCCAAATTGTTACATTACTGTATGTAACAGCAACCATTCAATGTCCGTCGGGAAGTAGTTGTTTCAATGAGTGTTTGATATAGTCTTTGTAAGACTAGCTTGTTGTAGATTGCGAAAACAATCTCGGCACTTTTAATGTATAAAATTTCGAGGTAAAAAAAGCCAGGCTCAGTCAACTTAGCCCCCCGAAGTTCGACTTTTTGGAAAAAAAAACTATTGCGCTAGATAGGCCTTAGCTGGCGCCACAAGAATTAGAGTTTATAAAAGCCCAGAAAACTCGGGGGCTCAACCTAGCCCCCCGAAAGTTCAAACCCCATTACTTGCTTGTCAAATGGTGCTAAATTAATGAAACACTTGTATCTTTTCTTCACTTATTTATTTGGAGTACCAAATGCACATTTCGATCACGATGTGATCATTATCAATGGTTGACAAATATTAAGTATTTGTCAACCATTGATAATGATCACATCGTGATCGAAATGTGCATTTGGTACTCCAAATAAATAAATGAAGAAAAGATACAAGTGTTTCATTAATTTAAAACCATCTTCACGAAACTCAACAACAATTTAGTAAATGGTGCTAGTTAGACAAGAAAGTAACGGGGGTTTGAACTTTCGAGGGGCTACGAGTTTTCCGCGCTTTTCTAAACTCGAAATTTTTCTTCATGCGCCACGCGTATAAAACACTAAAATTTTGTGAAATTTATAAATATTTGAACCTTACTTGAAATCAGCGTTTTATACGCGTGGTAAGTAAGGTTCAAATATTCATAAATTTCACAAAATTTTAGTGTTTTATACGCGTGGCGCATGAAGTAAAATTTCGAGTTTAGAAAAGCCCAGAAAATTTGTCTCGGGTCGCGCGATTTTCACGGGGCTTTTCTAAACTCGAAATTTTACTTCATGCTTAGTCTGGGAGTGGAAAACACTCGTTACGCGATTAATCAAAAACCTATTTTGTAGTTTCCTTCAGTTGTGAAAAATTGATGGCATGAAATAGAGTTAAAATTATTTATTTATTTAAGTTAAGAATAAACACAAACTGGTGGTCATCATTTGTTCTAATGTTTAGTAAATTTAGCGTCTACAATTTTGAAATATAAACCTTGATATGGGGATCTGATTAGTCTGGGAGTTGAAAACACTCGTTGGAAAATTCAAATTCATAAAAACGAGGGTTTGTCCTACTAGCTAATCGACCCAGCTCGATTAATCTGTAAGGCTGACATTTCCTATCATTTAAACAATTGATAATTGACATTCTAATTTTTTCAACTCTAATCAATTGTTTAAAGATTTCACTTGAAGTCAGTGTTTAGTACGCGTGGCGCATGAAGTAAAATTTCGAGTTTAGAAAAGCCCAGAAAAATTGTCTCGGGTCGCTGCGCGACCCTCGACAAATTTTCACGGGGCTTTTCTAAACTCGAAATTTTACTTCATGCTTAGTCTGGGAGTGGAAAACACACGTTTTAAGCTTTAAATTGAACTCATTTTAAAAAACAACGAACAAAAATGAGCTGAATTTGGAAAACGTATACTTTAAAGAATAACTTTCTTTCTGTTATTATGTTGCATTCAACTTAAATTTTATTAAGTAATTACTCATATTAAATTTAAGATTAATTTCTAGCGACTGGTGAAGGAGCATCCTCTAAGCAAACCTAAATATTTAATCTATGTTACATATCGAATATTTAGATTATATGTTTTGATAGTTGTTGCTTACATTATACGGCTCAGTCAACTTAGCCCCCTGGAGTTCGACTTTTTTGAAAAAAAACTTGTCAGTTACGCTAGGCATCATCTTTTCTAATATCTATGAACATAAATAAAGTAATTACAACGCTTGAAAGCGGTATTTTATATGTCAATCATGATTTTGTATTGAAATTCAAATAAATGGTAATACGCATACAGGATCTGAAAGCTCTCGCATCAAAACTCGAATGTGAACATTTTTTTACCTGATATTTTTGAGATAATATTTTTTTTAATATTCTGCTGGCGCCAGCTCTAAGCTATCTTTTCTACCCAATTTGATTAAAAAAATCTCATTTCGGGGGGCAAGGGTTAAAAATGTTTTATCATTTTGTGGGGTTGTAGGGCTGGCACTAGCTTTTAAATTGGTAGCGCTAGCTCTAAGGAATCCGAATAGTGTAAAAAACTTGTAAAATCCAAACTTGGGGGCTAGCATTAACCTACCCCCCCCCCCCCCGAATGTTCAAACTACCGTAACTTTTTTTGTCTAAATGGCCCTAGCTCTAAGTTTTGTTCAATTTAAGGCTTAAAACGAATGTTGTCCACTCCCAGACTAAGCATGAAGTAAAATTTCGAGTTTAGAAAAGCCCCGTGAAAATTTGTCGAGGGTCGCGCAGCGACCCGAGACAAATTTTCTGGGCTTTTCTAAACTCGAAATTTTACTTCATGCGCTGATTTCAAGTGAGGTTAAAATATTCATAAATTTCACAAAATGTTAGTGTTTTATACGCATGGCGCATAAAGTAAAATTTCGAGTTTAGAAAACTCGGAGGGCTCAACCTAGCCTCCCGAAAGTTCAAACCCCCGTAACTTTCTAGTCTAAATGGTGCTAGCTCTAATTTTTGTGACGCTAGTTAAGGCTAAAAGCTTCTTTTAAAAAAAGTCGAACTTCGGGGGGCTAAGTTGATTGAGCCAAAAAGCCAGAATTTGGAGTTGGATAATGGCGCATATTTCACGTTACATACGAATTATGAAAAAAATATTTCCATAACTTTTGAACTTTACGCTGGCGTTATACCCATTTTATTTTTGTTACTCTCGTTGGAAAAACGCCCGCAATTCATCAATTCGCCGGTACGTTTGATGCCTCATCGATATGGAACCGGGTAGGGAAATTTAAATATTCTTTTATGCATCTGTCCTCGCCCGTGTATTCCCCTGTTGAAAATTTCGACGTCAATCCCGCTGTCGAAACACGGTCCGGTGATCTGAAATAAATCCTGCCGATTCTCTCCAACCATGCACAAGTTACACCCACTCTCTTTTTCCACACATCACGCTCTGTGAAGCGCAAAAATATTCAACCGCACGAAACACGTAAAAGTACAGAAAGTTAGAAATAATAATAAGGGGCTCAGTGGAAAAGTAGTACAAGTGCTATTTTCTTCCGAATTGGTATAAGTACAGATATCTACAAATGAGATTCATATTTAATGATCGAAAAAATTGTACAATTGAAAAATTGTACAATTGAAAAAATTGTACAATTGAATTGTACAATTGAAAAAATTGTACAATTGAATAGTATTACTCAGAATAATATACATTCTCTAAAAACTTGTATTTTACTTGATTATACATCATAATTCACAAATGAAACACGATTTTACCTTTAAATTTGACTTTGAGTTTGAACACAATAAAAAACACTTTTATTCCTTACTTCACTTTTATTTTTATTCGTTAGATGTACATTTCGAGTGCAAAGCACTCATTATCAATAATTAATGAGTTTGAAAATGACAAGTTGTTCGGTACAAATAAGCGGTTTATCTAAATTGTGAAAACCTCGGCACTTTTAGTATTTCAGAAAAAAAATTAAGTTATTAAAGAGAGGATTAATTTAACCCACTTTTAAATTAACGCATTTTTAATCCTAATCATAATATAATTAATCTAATTCACCCTTTCCTTATCTCCTCGCAACTCAAGGCGAGTCGAGGGAGGCGAAAAAAAAAAGTTGTTTCAGACAAGTTTATAATTGGTGTGGGACCGGGGACTTTTTTTAGAAAGGAGATAAATCGCCTTTCCTCGCCGCGGATTTATAATAATGGTAAATCCCGCCAGCGCTCGGAAAATGCACTTTTTTTCCCCCACACACAAACTATTTCAGCTTCCATTTACCGATTTTCGAAAGTTATTGCGGGGATAAAGAGTGTGTGGGATCGTAAATTTGAACATCAAATGGAGTAAATGCGAAACTTAAAAAAGGGAGTCGTATAAACATAAACAAATAGTCGCGTATTAGTATAGTTGTTAATATACACTTTTTTTTTATTGGTGAGGATCTTTACGTTCCTTTAGTACTTTTTGGAAATAGATTTTAACCACACAATGAACTAACTAACTAACTAATGATTTTAACCTGTGAATAATTTTTAAAAAGAGATTAGACATGTGGTGAATGCGCCGGGCACACGAAAATTTCCGAAAACGTTCCTAACGTTTATTTCTACTAGAAATTATCTATCATTTTCTGTATCTCTTCTAGTATGTATTATCTTCTAGTAGTCTTTTAGTAGTATGTATTCTCTTCTAGTACTCTTTTGAAAATAGATTTTTACCTGCGAATCGTTTTTGGAAGGAAATTAGACTTGTGGTGACGGCGCCGGGCACACGCAAATTTCGGAAAACGTTCCTAAGGTTTATTTCTACTAGAAATTATCTATCATTTTCTGTATCTCTTCTACTATTTGAAATAAAACAACACAGTTGGGAGGGTTTCACTTTAATTGTTGAACACTGCAACATGTTTCACCACACAGTGGCTTCATCAGGCAGATGAAATAATGATTTTACAAAGTACAGGTAAGAGCTTATATACTAATGCAATTAAGTTAATAGAAGGGGGGGGGTTAATAAGGTAATTAGGCTGAAACTAATACAAACAATTTTGAGCGACTAAATATTGATTAGGGGTGAGTTGTTTACTTCTATTTGGTCATTTAATAGAATACCTTTTTTATTATATTTATTAATTTCTAATTCTTCTAATAAGTTTAATTTACGACTTTTGTTACATTCGTGCAAAATTTTGAATTTAGGGTTAAAGTTATGTTGGTATTCGATTAAATGATTGGCGTAGGTTGAAGAGGTTTTCTTAAATTGAAAGCATTTTTGATGTTCTGAAATGCGATCTGGGAAGCTACGTCCAGTTTGTCCAACGTATACCTTAGGGCAATCTCCACACTCTAGCAAATACACGCCAGAGTTCGTAGTTTTATCAGATTTGTCTTTAGAATTATTGATGAATTTATTAAGTGAGTTGACCGTTCTAAAAGAAGGAGTTAGGTTTAAGGATCTGAGTTTTTTGCTGATGGCAATCGAAGGGGGACCGTTAAATGTTAATGAGCAATATTTATTACTCTGATTTTGAAAATTGGTGGGATATACTAATTTCAGGGCTTGTTGTCTTTGTTTTTTAAAAAGGATGTCTAAGATGAGCTTTTGACGAAAGCCGTTGTTATTAGCTATTATGAGGATTCTGTTGAGCTCATTATTAAAATTATTATTTGATAGGGGGATAGTGGTTAGCCTATGCAACATGGAATGGTAGGCTGCTAGTTTATGTTGCATAGGATGGAATGATGTGCTATGGATCGTAGTATCTGTATGGGTCGGCTTGTGAAAAATATTGAATTCGTGCTTTTGACCTGGATGTGAAATTGTTAAGTCTAAAAAATTAATAGATTTATTAGATTCGATCTCCCTAGTGAATGAAATATCCTTGTGAATTGAATTAATGAAATTTAAAAGTTGATCTAGCTGTCTCTCCGTTCCTGTGAAACAGGTGAGAATATCATCAACATATCTAAACCAGTATAGGCATTTATTAAAAAGTGGGTGTTTACTAATTATTTCTTCTAATGAATTCATGAAAATTTCGGCAAGTAACGGACTGAGGGGATTACCCATGGCTAATCCTTTGTTTTGGATGAAGAAGTTGTTATTGAATTGAAAGTAATTTTGTCGTAACCATTCATTAAGGAGATCAAGAATCTCCGACTTAACAATCGGATTAGTCCCCCGGGCGGTCAGCAATCCCTCAACCAGGTTTACCACCTCTTGAGGCGGCACGCTAGGAAAGAGATTACTGACATCAAAGGACACCAACCGGCTTTTCATCGGAACTTTGAGGTCTTTAATTCTAGTGATTAGGTCTAATGAGTTTTTAATAGCAAATGTGGATTTGAATTTCGTGTGTTCGCAAATCTGACTAATTAAATATTTTGAAATATTTCGACAAGGAGCCGAAACATATGATACTACTGCCCTAATAGGGGAATCTTCTTTATGGATTTTTAACAATCCATAAAGTTTTGGTGGTTTGGGATTCATAGGGATAAGGAGTTTTGACTGAAACTCGGAAAGGATGGCATTGCAGTTTTTGGTGATAGACTTAATCTCTTTTGTGAATTTATTGGTGGGATTTGATTTTAGTTGAACGAAGTTATTTGAATTGAGAAAATGTAGGACTTTCTCAATGTAGAACTAAAATCAAATCCCACCAATAAATTCACAAAAGAGATTAAGTCTATCACCAAAAACTGCAATGCCATCCTTTCCGAGTTTCAGTCAAAACTCCTTATCCCTATGAATCCCAAACCACCAAAACTTTATGGATTGTTAAAAATCCATAAAGAAGATTCCCCTATTAGGGCAGTAGTATCATATGTTTCGGCTCCTTGTCGAAATATTTCAAAATATTTAATTAGTCAGATTTGCGAACACACGAAATTCAAATCCACATTTGCTATTAAAAACTCATTAGACCTAATCACTAGAATTAAAGACCTCAAAGTTCCGATGAAAAGCCGGTTGGTGTCCTTTGATGTCAGTAATCTCTTTCCTAGCGTGCCGCCTCAAGAGGTGGTAAACCTGGTTGAGGGATTGCTGACCGCCCGGGGGACTAATCCGATTGTTAAGTCGGAGATTCTTGATCTCCTTAATGAATGGTTACGACAAAATTACTTTCAATTCAATAACAACTTCTTCATCCAAAACAAAGGATTAGCCATGGGTAATCCCCTCAGTCCGTTACTTGCCGAAATTTTCATGAATTCATTAGAAGAAATAATTAGTAAACACCCACTTTTTAATAAATGCCTATACTGGTTTAGATATGTTGATGATATTCTCACCTGTTTCACAGGAACGGAGAGACAGCTAGATCAACTTTTAAATTTCATTAATTCAATTCACAAGGATATTTCATTCACTAGGGAGATCGAATCTAATAAATCTATTAATTTTTTAGACTTAACAATTTCACATCCAGGTCAAAAGCACGAATTCAATATTTTTCACAAGCCGACCCATACAGATACTACGATCCATAGCACATCATTCCATCCTATGCAACATAAACTAGCAGCCTACCATTCCATGTTGCATAGGCTAACCACTATCCCCCTATCAAATAATAATTTTAATAATGAGCTCAACAGAATCCTCATAATAGCTAATAACAACGGCTTTCGTCAAAAGCTCATCTTAGACATCCTTTTTAAAAAACAAAGACAACAAGCCCTGAAATTAGTATATCCCACCAATTTTCAAAATCAGAGTAATAAATATTGCTCATTAACATTTAACGGTCCCCCTTCGATTGCCATCAGCAAAAAACTCAGATCCTTAAACCTAACTCCTTCTTTTAGAACGGTCAACTCACTTAATAAATTCATCAATAATTCTAAAGACAAATCTGATAAAACTACGAACTCTGGCGTGTATTTGCTAGAGTGTGGAGATTGCCCTAAGGTATACGTTGGACAAACTGGACGTAGCTTCCCAGATCGCATTTCAGAACATCAAAAATGCTTTCAATTTAAGAAAACCTCTTCAACCTACGCCAATCATTTAATCGAATACCAACATAACTTTAACCCTAAATTCAAAATTTTGCACGAATGTAACAAAAGTCGTAAATTAAACTTATTAGAAGAATTAGAAATTAATAAATATAATAAAAAAGGTATTCTATTAAATGACCAAATAGAAGTAAACAACTCACCCCTAATCAATATTTAGTCGCTCAAAATTGTTTGTATTAGTTTCAGCCTAATTACCTTATTAACCCCCCCCCTTCTATTAACTTAATTGCATTAGTATATAAGCTCTTACCTGTACTTTGTAAAATCATTATTTCATCTGCCTGATGAAGCCACTGTGTGGTGAAACATGTTGCAGTGTTCAACAATTAAAGTGAAACCCTCCCAACTGTGTTGTTTTATTTCAAATAGTATTATGGAGTTTCATCATGTATCCGCCTCATCAATTAAATATGTATCTCTTCTAGTATGTATTCTCTTCTAGTAGTCTTCTAGTAGTATGTATTCTCTTCTAGTACTCTTTTGAAAATAGATTTTTACCTGCGAATCATTTTTGAATAGAAATTAGACTTGTGGTGAATGCGCCGGGCTTACGCGAATTTCCGAAAACGTTCCTAAGGTTTATTTCTACTAGAAATTATCTATCATTTTCTGTATCTCTTCTAGTATGTATTCTCTTCTAGTAGTCTTTTAGTTGTACGTTTTCTCTTTTAGTACTCTTTGGAAATAGATTTTTACCTGTGAATCATTTTTAAAAGGAAATTAGACTTGTGGTGAATGCGCCGGGCACACGCAAATTTCCGAAAACGTTCCTAAGGTTTATTTCTACTAGAAATTATTCATAATTTTCTGTATCTCTTCTAGTATGTATTCTCTTCTAGTAGTCTTTTAGTAGTATGTTTTCTCTTTTAGTACTCTTTGGAAATAGATTTTTACCTGTGAATCATTTTTAGAAGGAAATTAGACTTGTGGTGAATTCGCCGGGCACACGCAAATTTCCGAAAACGTTCCAAAGGTTTATTTCTACTAGAAATTATTCATCATTTTCTGTATCTCTTCTAGTATGTATTCTCTTCTAGTAGTATTCTAGTAGTATGTATTCTCTTCTAGTACTCTTTTAAAAATAGATTTTTACCTGCGAATCGTTTTTGAAAGGAAATTAGGCATGTGGTGAATGCGCCGGGCACACGCATATTTTCGAAAACCTTCCTAAGGTTTATTTCTACTAGAAATTATCTATCATTTTCTGTATCTCTTCTAGTATGAATTCTCTTCTGGTAGTCTTTTAGTAGTATGTTTTCTCTTTTAGTACTCTTTGGAAATAGATTTTTACCTGTGAATCATTTTTAAAAGGAAATTAGACTTGTAGTGAATGCGCCGGGCACACGCAAATTTCCGAAACCGTTCCTAAGGTTTGTTTTTACTAGAAATTATTTATCATTTTCTGTATCTCTTCTAGTATGTATTCTCTTCTAGTAGTCTTCTAGTAGTATGTATTCTCTTCTAATACTCTTTTGAATATAGATTTTTACCTGCGAATCATATTTGAAAGAAAATTAGACTTGTGCCGGGCACACGTAAATTTCCGAAAACGTTCCAAGGTTTATTTCTACTAGAAATTATTTAACGTTTTCTGTATCTCTTCTAGTATGTATTATTTTCTAGTAATCTTCTAGTAGTATGCATTCTCTTCTAGAAGTCTTCTAGTAGTATGTAATGTATTCTCTTCTAGTACTCTTTTAAAAATAGATTTTTACCTGCGAATCATTTTTGAAAGGAAATTAAACTTGTGGTGCATGCGCCGGGTATACGCAAATTTCCTGATTTATGAATGTGTTTGACGCGTTTTGTTTAGACTCATGTGATGATATAAAAATGAATAAATGTTTGTGTAAATTATATCCAGATTTAAATAAATGTTTCAAATTCTTTCCAAACTCAAGACAAACATAAATTACAATTTACTTAACAGTGGAATTGCATTTCAATCATTTCACGCGTATATTTATATAAGCGAGAATGAAATATTATTTTATGATCCATTTACAACACTTTGCTAATGGAAAAAGAAATGAGTCTGCGAAGCCTCGAAATACGCCAGCCGGGACACATTTATAAATTGAATTCGTCGATTTAACATAATTCATATACCACACGCACTCACACACGCGGGTAAAAATAAAAATAAATTACAACTCGAAAACCCCTTTCTGAATACGAAATTACTCAGCAAAGTGGCGTAGAAAATAAACGAAATGTAATAAAAATACGTTTAAATTGAATAATAATAATAATAATAAGCAAAAAATAACAGAAAATTCAAATAACTAACTGATATATATGTATATATTAAAATTATCTTATTTTATTATATTTTATTTCATACTGTATATATTTATTGTATTATTCCACAGAAAGAGTTTTTTGTCATATCTGTAAGATAGGCCGCGCGCCAGATGTTCGTGAACGCATTATTAAATAGCCAGTGGATGAATAAACACCTTACCACATTATCAAGTGATTATTTACAAAGTTAAAGTTCCCAAAAATTACTAATTACTAAATTCGCGTAAATTAAATTCGCGGGTTTAACACTAACACTGATTACTTTTTTGTATTCACTTTTTATTTTAAACTGTGACTAGTTTCAGCTCAACAGCAAGCCATTATCAAACTAACTTTGATAGATAGTTTGATAATAGCTCGCTGTTAAGCCAAAACTAGTCATAGTTTAAAATAAATAGTAAATACAAAAAAGTAATCAGTGGTAATTATTTAAATATTTACAACGTTTCACAAAGTAACCACCTCCACCACAAGATACAAAAAATTCAGTTAAATTTCTTGCGATGTCTATAATGTTTTGTACAAATCAATCAAATAAAATTTATTTATTTATTCTGTATTGTGGAGGCTTCTACTTCGTTATACATGTTAATTACACAATGAAACACTTTTAACTTTGTTTGTATAACACGTTTATACAAACAAAGTTAAAAGTGTTTCATTGTGTTATTTATTTATTTTCGACATCCATCAAATATAGAAGACTACAATTTTACTTATTTTTTAATAAGTGTACAGAAAAGAGTATTTTGCGATGTCTGTAATTTTTCATACAAATCGAACAAATTAAATTTATTTATTTATCTTCGAGACCTATTAACTATATAAAATAATACAATTTTATTGAGAATAGGTATAAAATATTAATAAAAATAATATAGTTATGTTGAAATCAATAAAATAAAAAGATAACTGCAAACAATTGTTCTTTTAAGTATACATATTACGATTTATTTATGCAAATTTTCAGACATTCGTTGTTTCGTTAAAAACTTCTAATTTGTTGCCCCTAACGAGTGTTTCCAATCCCAGATTAAGCGTGAAGTAAAATTTCGAGTTTATAAAAGCCTGAAAATTTGGTTTGGTCGCGTAGCGCGAAGCGCGGAGCGGCCAAACCAAATTTTCAGGCTTTTCTAAACTCGAAATTTTACTTCACGCGCCACGCGCATTAAACACCGATTTAACGCGAAGTTCAATATATGCTGCTCAAACAATATTAATTTATAAGTATATTAGTAACTTCACGGTAAATCAGTGTTTAATACGCGTGGCGCATGAAGTAAAATTTCGAGTTTAGAAAAGCCTGAAAATTTGGTTTGGCCGCTCCGCGCTTCGCGCTACGCGACCAAACCAAATTTTCAGGCTTTTCTAAACTCGAAATTTTACTTCATGCTTAACATACTCGTTAAAAGCTTCAAATAAATATTAAATAATAGTCCTAATTTAACTATTTTCCCACGATTCAATTAATTAATAATATTATTAGTTATTAAGAATAATTAAGTAGCTAAATTATTAAGGCTCTAAAATTAAATAAATTAAATATTTTTACATTCGGTAATACAAGAAATAAGGCATGATTTTCAAGTGTTAATAAAATCAGAGTAGAGTGCACTTAAATATTTTCGCGGTTAGTAATATCAGAAACTTAATTTGGGTTTCAGCATCTTTTTCAATTTTTATTAAAATCACAACAAAGTGTACTACAATATTTTCTCATTCTATAACATTAGAAACTTAATTTGTGTCTCGGCATATTTTTCAATTTTTATTAAAATCACAACAAAGTGAACTTCAATATTTTCGCATTCTGTGACACCAGAAACCTAATTTGGGTTTTGGCATGTTTTCCAATTTGTATTAAAATCGGTACTTCAATATTTTCGCATTCTATAACATCAGAAACTTAATTTGGGTTTCGGCATGTTTTTCAATTTTTATAAAAATCACAACAAAGTGTACTACAATTTTTTTCTTGAATTAATTTCTCATCTGGCACTTGGTGAAACATATTACACTATGTAAAATTAATTAAAGGAAAGGCACTTGGTATTGTTTCACAATTAAATCTTCCTTTGAAAATGGTCTAACAAACCGAAACTAGTCGGAATAAAGATTTAATTGTGAAACAATACCAAGTGCCTTTCCTTTAATTAACTTTACATAGTGTACTATAATATTTTCTTATTCTATAACATTAGAAACTTAATTCATGTCTCGGCATATTTTTCAATTTTTATTAAAATCACAACAACTGCAACTTCAATATTTTCGCATTCTGCAACACCAGAAACCTAATTTGGGTTTCGGCATGCTTTCAAATTTGTATTAAAATCGGTACTTCAATATTTTCGCATTCTGTAACATCAGAAACTTAATTTGAGTTTGGCGTGTTTTTCAATTTTTTCTAAAAGCAGCGAGTAGTTAAATATTTTCGCGTTCAGTGAACTTTGCTTTTTACACAAACACGTAATCCGGGGGCCGCGCCACTATTTCAAATGTATTCAGTCGATGTTGGAAAAACTTCCCATTTTCCCCGAGATGAGTTTTATTAAAGTCGGTTCAGAACTCGAAAATAAAAGACGAAACCAACTTCACGCTCGCATACAGGAAATATTTATTAGGGAAAAACATACCTCAGTTTTTTCCTTACTAGAATATGAAAAGAAAACAAATAATATGCAGAATGTAGCACACGAAGAGTTAATTTATGTGTAATTAAAGTGTGGTTAACATCCTATAATTTAATTTCACATAAATTATCTCTTCGTGTGCTGCATGTTGTGTCTTTTGTATAAAAAAAAAACCGATAATTCCAACTCTATTGAATGGGTATTTGGGTTAGAACTCCTGAAGTGGCCGCATTTTTTTTTTTTTTTTGTTGGGTTTTGGCTTTTGCCTGGCCTTAGTTACTAGACTATTAGCCATCATCAATTTTTATTATTTGTATACATTTGTTTTCTATTTTAACTTATTACTAAGTACATATAACTATATATTTGGACGTCACAACACATTCACACACACCCATAGACTCCGGGACGAATATTTTTCGTTGGAAAAATTACTCGCCCCGGCTGGGAATCGAACCCAGATCACCGCCGTGAACGATTGGCGAAACCAGCGGCTCAACCGCTCGGCCTCGGCGGGCCTAAGTGTCCGCCTAATTTTTAAACTATCGAGGAATCTGAAAACAAATTCTATAATTTATTAGTTCTTATGTTGGCCACCAATAGTTTTGCAAAGTCTTCGACGTTGTCAAAGTTTTAAACAAATGTTACTGTATGTAACAGCAAACACTTGTTGTATAATTCAATGTCCGTCGGGGTATTAGCCCGGGAAGTAGTTGTTTCAATGAGTGTTTGATATAGTCTTTGTAAGACTAACTTGTTGTAGATTGCGAAAAGAATCGCACTTTTAATGTTTGAAGTATTCTGCAACCAAGAATTGGCAATTTCATTTATAAATAAATTTTAATAGAACATTTAGTAACTCTAGATAATTAAATTGTGGTTAACATCACACACTTGAATTTCACACAAATTAACTCTAGAATTAAAGTTTCAGGTTCCTGACTTACGCTCTTTTAACAAAACTTTATTTCAACGTGAAGGAAGACACCTCACGCTGATTGACAACTAGCTCAGGTTTTTAAATAATTTAATGGAGAGCAAGAGCAACTAACTAACACAGGGAGAGTTTTAACAGATTTATTTCTACGAATAAACAATAAGGAATCAAAACATCACAGTGAAACACACAGAGCACGGGGGGGAGGAGGAAGGTTGGGCTGATGAGGGGCTGATGTCCGGTGGGCGGCGAAATCGAGGTGGTGGCGGCAGTAAGGTGGCAGCGTACAGACGGCGATTACGTTGCGGCGACGACTCGACGGCTGCGGTGGCAGTATTTGGGGGCAGCGTCGATGCACGGGCACCGACGGCCACAAAGCGGCTGCTCTGGCAGCAAGAAGACCGGGTGTTGCACTGGCAACAGCTTCTGGACCTCGAGTTAATGCACTGGCTCTAACACAAAAAAAACAAACTACCCAAGTAAAAATCAAACTAGTTTTTGGCTAGTGTTACCGGCGTTCTATCGAAACCGCCGTAACTTGTTATTATTTTATTTTCATTCGCGAAAACATCGGACTCCAATTGTTTTGCTCATTTCAATTTCATAATCATTTTAATTCCAAATGACTCAAGTTCGTAACCATTCATTCGATGTTCTTTTGTATATACTTATTCTCTGTAAATATTTACTTGTGTACATTTTGCGCCGAACGAACGTGACCGAAACAATAGCAACTTTCGAACAACCCCCATCATAAACCGCGCGGCCAGCATCGGCGAACTTTACAACCCCGAGGACGGCAGCCGTTGTAAAGACCCCGAACCCCGAGGACACGCGCAATAAATATTATTGCGCCTAGGGCCACGCTGCGGGGTTTACGACACCCCAAGACAATGGGTAACTCGGAACCCGCGGAAATCCGAAAACCCCTAGGAAACAAAGAAGGGCCCGCACATCTGCTACACAGGCATCATCGAACACCGGAGCGGTCAAAAACCAGGGGCCCAAAACTTTTCTGCCTTTAGGGAGTTGCCGACTCCACCCTCTGCTTCCTCCACCACCGTTTCTTCGTCATCATCCTTACCCCCAAGAAAAGCGGCGGGGATGAAAATAGCGGTGGTCGAGGAAAGAGGAAGTCAGAGAGGGCAGTGAGTTTTCGAGCAGCAGTCAAATCAGTCAGTTTCGAATCACCAGGAGAGTCAGTCGAGTCAGCTAATCATCAGCATCAGTTCCAGTTTTTTTAACACCAAACAGTAGAGTTTTAATCATCGCGAGTTAAATCAGTTAGTTTTCGAACACCAAACGGTAGAGTTTTAATCATCGCGAGTTAGTGAGTTAGTCCAGGACTTCATTTCCTCAGTGTCGCGAATCATTCAGTACATATCGTAAGTCGTCGCGTCACATCGGAATTATCAATCACGATCATTCATTTCATTTATTAACAATAACTTCATATCACGTATTGTACATTCTTTGTAATTTTTGTTGTCGTTGTGTTATTAATAAATATTATATAATTGTTTTTGGGAAAATCAGTAAATTAATTTTTAAATTCATTTCTAAAAACTCGACCAAACCTTTTTTTATTAATAACAAGAGTGCGTGCAGCTCAAAGAAGCCAATAGGTAAGTCTATTTATTATATTTTTATGCGTATTCGAACCCTGAGCTATCGGAGTGTTACGGCGGAACGTCTTGAACGTGCATACTCATGCTCTTTAATTTAAATAAAAGCACAAGTAATACAAGACGCTCCGACCCCCCGATAACACTAGTTTTTCGAGGCGCTGGAAAGGCTGTGGCGAGTTCTACTTGCCTAGACAAAACTGGCCAGAAACTAGCCAAGCACTGGCATGTAAAACTGGACTAGTAAAAACTTGTCATTTTCTAGGCTAGTTTTTGACAAGTTCAGCTTGTCCAAAACTAGACAAGTTCTACTAGCCAGAAACTAGCCAGGCACTGGCTTGTAAAACTAGACAACTAAAAAGTTGTCGTTTTCTTCTAACAAAAATATATATATTCCAGTTAAACATGTTTTTGTAAATCCGAGGCACAAAAAGGTGATTACGACCAAATTGCACAACGAAAATAGCATTTGGAGTCTTATTTGATAGTAATTACAAACACATAATTTGAATAGCAATTAATTACTTGCAATTATTCACTTAGACTACTTTAACTCAATTCAAAAATATACAGTGGAATCATGCGCCTGCGCAGGCTCGAGTGCATGCCCCGAACCCACTGTGACAGAACCAAAATATAACCTATTTTTCTCCCACGCGTGGCGATCCGTTCTGTGCACAGATCAAGCGACAAATAAATCCAGGTTTTCTATCATTTAACTGATTAGTAAATATGGACCAGACAAATCGCAAAAAGGAGCTGACGAGGAGACAACGTAAACGACAAAAACTGTATCATGATGAAGGTAAACATTAATAATACTCTTATTATTTACCACTGTAAAAGTAAAATGACATTTTGAATGCACATTATATATTGTGAAAACATTTAAACTGACTTTTTGTGTTATTAATTCGTATATTATAATAGTTTTTATAAAGTTTTATATGCTAAATTTAATTGGAATAAATGTTTTTAGCTGGACTATTGATCATAAGTCTGTGTTTTTAGGGATACGATTCATAACCCGTGTATTGCGAAACGTCCGTAGCCAATGAACTCGGAACAGACGAACCCCTGAATTTTTATCAGTTTTTATAAGCCTTTCGTTATATATGAGAAAAAGTTTCATATTATTCCTAAATTGGATTGGGATGCTAGGGAAAAGGGATTCAACGTCAAATGATACAAGTTTCCCTTTTCCCTAGCATCCCAATCAAAGACACAATCTCCATTCTAGAACAAATTTTAAGGAAGAATGAAATTCCAAATGATCAAGTGAACGAATACCTAGAACTCACAGAACTGGTGATGGAATGCAATGTCTTTGAATTCAATAGTTCATTTTTCAAACAAACCTTTGGAACTGCCATGGGAAACCCCTTTTCACCTTTCCTTGCCAACATATTTTTAAATCATTTCGAGAATATTGCCAAAAAGTCACTTTCCCATTTTCCGGATGTTTGGTTTCGATATGTCGATGACATTTTTGCTGTTGTTAAACCTAGTTTCGAAATTCCTGACTTCCTCTCCTCTTTGAATAACATTTATAACAGTATTAACTTCACCTACGAGCTAGAAAACAACAACTCGTTGCCCTTCCTAGATATTCTAATAATAAATAGCAACGGCAGATTTGAATTCGATATATTTAGGAAACCAACACATACCTTCAATTACATTCATTCGCAGGCCTATGCCCCAATGAAATATAAATTATCTGCATTCAATAGCATGATTCATAGAGCCTTCAGCATTCCTTTATCCCCCCAAAATAGGGAAAAGGAATTCAACGTCATTTATTCAATTGAAAATAGTTTAAAATATGATAGAAAAACGATACAAAAACTGATTAATCGACATTCACAGAAGCACAGAATGCTAAATACAACGACATTAACACCTTTAAACAACGAAAAAGATACGAAATACGTCAGACTAATTTATTCCCCGGAAAACGAAAACCATTTCAACAAACATTATAAAATGTTCAATCTAAAACCAGCTTACTACATTAATACAAAGTTAAATATGTTACTGGGTAGCACCTTTGATCGAATAGACGACATAGAACAATCAGGAATCTATTCTATCAATTGTAGCAATTGCGATAAAATGTACATTGGACAAACGCAACGTAACATATTAACAAGATTTAAAGAGCATACATTAGATATCAAAATCCAGACAAATCCGCAGTAGCTAACCATGCAATAGAGACTGGGCATAAATTCACTTTAGATAGAGTTAAATTGTTAAAACAATCAGCACATTGTAAATTAAACATGCTAGAGGCCATACAAATGAAAAAACACGAAAACAAACTGTTAAATTTTGACTTAAGCCCCCTAGATAATGTGTTATTGGAATTTGTTAATCCTCCCTAATTGTTCACCTAATAACTTGTAATCCCATCTGCGCTACCTAGATAATGTTATTAGAATTTGTTAATCCGTAATTGTTTGTGTCAACTAATAATTGTAACCCCACTTACGCCACTTGTTAATCTTAATAATGTTTTCCGCTAATAACCTTTACTTGTCCGTACCAACACTAGTTAATCCGCCCCCATTTTGTATATATATTGTGTAATTTCATTTTTCTCTTCAGTATCAAAGCATTGATAATGGTCACATGGTGACCGAAATGTACATCTGGTATAAAATAAACTTGTGAAGAAAGGAGTAAAAGTGTTTTATTTCAAGTTATTATCATCTTCACGTAACTCACCCAAACTCATTTAATTTGTTCAGCTTATACATTCTTTAAAAATTAGGTTATGGCTGTTCTGAGTTCCTCCGCATTCCCAATAAGGTTTACTAATTCAAACTAGTACGCGACAAGGCAATACCTAGCAAGCGACTAGTCACTGGCTAGCGCCTGGCGAGTTTTACTGACCAGGGCCTTTTCATACAGAGCGTTACATGCCCGACAAGGGCCTGGCTAGTTTTCTGACCAGGCGCTAGTCATGGAAATAGTTCGGCTCGGCAGCGCCACGCCAGAAACTAGGCTCAATTTTTACTTGGGTAACGTCTCAAACACTGACGACTGCACTGCACTTGTTGACAAGTTAGATCTTGGACTTCCACTGACTTCCGATTTGCCGCCCGCAGGTACTTATACCACGAAAATGATGGTGGAGTGAGGTTGTTTGTCGTGGCGACGCGACCAGCCGGCTGAGATTCGCCCAATGACATAATCCAATGTAATAGCATTCGACGAATCTTGTGCAATCAAAACACGTTTTCCAAAAAGGACAATGAAAAGGATTATGCAAATCTTCTTTCCCTAGAACTGACGACAACTGGTCACAAATCCTCTCTCTGAGTGGGCCCTAGCACTGCCCAAACGACGGAAGATTAGTAAAATGCCGGGTACGAACTCATTTTTAACAAAAGGAAGAATTGAAAGGTGATTTACAATTCTTGTTGCCGGAGATCAAAAATAATCCCCGGTAACACTTGTTTAATTATCAAGAAATAAAATGTCCACTAATTGAAAACACAAATAACACGTAACTTACGAATGTTAACTTGTAAAAATATTGTAAGTTTACAAACTTCAAGTTGTTTAATACGCTTGGCGCATGAATTAAATATTTGGAGTTTAGAAAAGCCTAAAAATTTGCGCGAGCAATTTAAATCCAAGTATTATTATATTTCCTCACCTGAAGAAGCTACAGTGTAGCAAAACAATTGTAGTGAGTAAATAAAAAGTTAAAAATCATAAATAGTCTGCTATTATATTAAGTAAATCCAAGTAAGTAAATTTTTGGTGACTGCGCCGGGTGCACGCGCGATTATCAAAAACTAATATGCTTTAGGTACGTTTTTTTTTACTCATGGAATGAAATCATGATCATAAATTATTACTTGATTTAAATAAATGTTTCTGGGCTGAAAGACCTCTGGTCGATAGCCCTTCAAAGATCAATATCAAATTTTAAGATGAATACTTTTCATTCCATATTGTAAACAATTATTTTGTACTGATCTTTAATAAAGATTATTATATATTATATAAATGTTTCAAACACTCGTTTCTTTTCTGTACACTTATTTGTTGAGCGTGGAAGATGAACGAATTTTCTGGAAAGGGAGGGCCCGATTCGATTTGGCCCAGCTGAAATTATTTAATCAGAAAACGTCTCAAAGCGGCGTTAAGATGATTGGGACCGATCGAGGGAAAACGGGGAAAAGAAAAAGAGATGTTAGATTAAGTTTTCAATTGTAGTCAGCGTCCAGTTTTCTCCTCCCCTGCTGAAAATTTCATTTAACTTATGAACGCTTTTTCAGCGAATGCCTGCCAAACGAAATGATTTCTTTATATCGAGGATGAAAATTGGGTGAAATTGATTGAGGGTTTTTGTAAATTTTTTGATGTAAAAATGCGTGAATGGAAATTTATTTAATTTTCGAGTTATAATGTATTTAATTGATTTTTATAAATTAATAATTATTAGTTACTTGAATTGTAGGAATACAGTTTGCTTATGATTATTATCTAATGCAAAACGAGTGTGTCCACTTGCAGACTAAGCATGAAGTAAAATTTCGAGTTTAGAAAAGCCTGAAATTTTGGTTTGGTCGCGTAGCGCGAAGCGCGGAGCGGCCAAACCAAATTTTCAGGCTTTTCTAAACTCGAAATTTTACTTCATGCGCCACCGGTACAAAACACTGACATATTGCGAAGTTTAACACACCGCTAAACTTTACATTGCGTCAGTGTTTTGTACCGGTGGCGCATGAAGTAAAATTTCGAGTTTAGAAAAGCCTGAAAATTTGGTTTGGTCGCGTAGCGCGTAGCGCTTCGCTTTTACTTTACTGTGTCAAAATGTTCACAATTTAAATATTTAAAGTCCCGAGGAGATTTTTACAATCTTCAACTAATATATCTTACAAAAACGAATCTAAACAGACGACTACTTTCCGGGCTAACGGCCTTACGGCTAGTTAATTTTACCTTAGGTTAATTGATTAGGAGTTGAGGTGTTGAAAATTCATATCCACTTTCTATAAATAAAATTCTGAATAACTTAATGATTTTCCAAAAAGCGTGTTTTTTTAGCCTCGCGCTACGCGACTAAACCAAATTTTCAGGCTTTTCTAAACTCGAAATTTTACTTCATGCGCCACGCGTATAAAACACTGATTTCAAGTGAGGTTCAAATATACAGAAAGTTCACAAAATTTTTGTGTTTTATACGGGTGGCGCATGAAGTAAAATTTCGAGTTTAGAAAAGCCCAGAAAATTTGGTTTAGTCGCGTAGCGCGAGGCTAAAAAAACACGCTTTTTGGAAAATCATTAAGTTATTCAGAATTTTATTTATAGAAAGTGGATATGAATTTTCAACACCTCAACTCCTTATCAATTAACCTCAGGTAAAATTAACTAGCCGAAATTTTCACGGGGCTTTTCTAAACTCGAAATTTTACTTCATGCTTAGTCTGGGAGTGGAAAACACTTGTTTACAATTCAACGCTTACATAAAAACAATAAGTGCTTGAACATTTACTGCGTAACACCGGAATAGGTATATTTAAAACAAAAATTCCCTGTATGTAATAATTGGTGAATACGCCGGGCAATCATATAAAGAAGGCAAGTTTAAGTGAGGATACGTAATTAATAACAAAAAAACAGCAGTATTTCTCCAATAACTCGGTTTTATGTTTATTTTTTTTTAATCAGGATATTTGTATGCCTGTGTAAAATAATCGTTTGCACCGGAGGCGGTCGTCTTTTCCGGTCGGGGTTTCCGGAACTCCGGAGGGCCGATTTGCCGGTTAGTTTGCACGTTGCACTTCGTTAAGCGGAATCACCTTGTGCCTGAAACGGAATCACTCCAATTGTTCACACGAGCCCCCGGGAGCCGGAACACGGTCCATCGAACGTCCAATTGCTAATCCGATTGAAACCGTGCCGAACCAGACAACGATCTTAAACGACACTCGGAATTTATTTAAATCCGATACAGAAACAAACAGACAACTCTTAAAAAAATGAAGATTTAAACTGATAACGGTGGAGGCTTCTACTTCGTTATACATCATAATTCACAAATTTAATTTAATTTATTTACGGAATCTCCAGTTTACAATAGATTAATATATATACATCTTAATACAATAAATTGACCCTAATAAACGATTTTAACTTTGTTTGTATAACTGAGACTTATTAGAGTCTCAGTTATACAAACAAAGTTAAAATCGAGTTTCATTTACAATACTGTTTAGCTAGAATTAAAAATCAAAATATTGGTTAATAATCAAACATTATACAGGAAAATACAAGGACAAATTATTTTTTATTCATTACGTAAAATTACACAGTTTTAACTGTTTGGTGTTGTAGGCGTTCACTTTGTGGTACATCTTAAATACACTTGTAAATATAACACTTTTTACTTTGTTTAACCACTGAATCTTACATTTAATTGTGTGACTAGTTTCGACTATCTAGTAGTCATTCTCAAACTAAAGTAAATACAAATTACACGTTAAAAACTATTTATACGGCTTCGAAAAGAGGGGTGTACATCAGGTCAACCTGGTCATTAAGAAGGGAAATTCCGGGATTAATTCGGGCCTTGTGTATTTCTAGTGGTTCCAGTAAATCCATTTTACGACCTTTTTTTTGGCAAAATGGATTACTGAAAGTACATCCTCGCCAAAAGTGTGATTCTCTTCTAAAAGATGGTTAGCATAGGTAGAACTATTATGTTTTAATCTAAAGGCTTCCTCGTGTTCTTTCAATCTTATTTCGATTCTACGACCAGATTGCCCAATGTACACACCTTTACAATTTTCACAGTTCAATTTATAAATGCCTGATGTATCTAGGGGATTAAGTTTTGTTTTTGGGTTGAAAATTATATTATTAAGTTTATGGGGCGTTTTTAATATTACATTAATGTTACATTTTTTTAAGGATGTTTTTAATATTACAACTTATTGTACCATATAGGTCGGTTTTCTATATATATTAAAATATAATTTGTTGTTCATTTGTGTAATGGTTAGGTCTAGAAAATTAATTTTGTTATCGGTTTCTGTTTCTACTGTAAAAGTTATTGAAGGGTGTATTGTGTTAGGGAAATTGAGGAATTGCTGGAGTTGTCTATCTGTACCTTTAAAGAATGCTAGAACATCGTCTACATATCTAAACAATGTTTACCTAACGTGGAATTTAAAATAGTATTTGTAATATTGTTCATGAATATTTCAGCTAGCAATGGGCTCAGCGGTGACCCCATTGCTAAGCCTTCATGTTGACTGTAAAATTTATTGTTAAATGAAAAATAGTTTGATTTTATTATTAAATCTAATAATGATATGAAATCTGATTTTACTATGGGGTTAACATTACTTTTATCTAAGTGTTTAATGATTAACATAGTTCCATGCAATCAGCGGGTGGGATTTTTGCAAACATGTTGGAGACATCAAAGGAAACAAGTTTACAATTACTCTCTAATGTTATGTTTTCTAATGACTTGGTTAGTTCTACAGAATTTTTAATAGAATGGGGGTCGCTAAAGTTAGTGATAGTGTTAAAAATGGAATTTAGTTCTATTGCAATATGACGTGTTGGTGAATTTAATTTTGTATTTACTTTAGTTTGAGAATGACTACTAGATAGTCGAAACTAGTCACACAATTAAATGTAAGATTCAGTGGTTAAACAAAGTAAAAAGTGTTTTATTTACAAGTACACAGTTTTAGTTTACACTTTTTAAAAACCATGAATAAATACAGAAAGCGCGAAACTGTAGTTTCCGCAATAACAGCATTTATGAAGTTGTAAAACCGGTCGTGCGTGTCTAAGCGAATTCCGCTGGTGGAATACATACATCACTTTAGAAACGTCCGCAGTGAGGAATAAAAAAACTATTGTAGTAACTTTTTTATGGGCAAGGGTTGGAGGCTGGAAGTTCAGACGGTCGGAAGATTTCTATAATTTAAACGCCGTAATGCGACTTAATTAAATGTCGCGATGACTCCTTGAATTCTTAATGGGAAATGTTGGAGCAGTATATAACGTTACTGTCCCAGTTTTTGCTTTTGTTTTTTTGTTCTAGCTAGCTAGACTTGAGTTCTATTCTTTTGTTGTTTTCTTGCAGCGTTATGCAGATGAAAAGTTTGGTATAGTTGGTGGGTTGAAATATAAAGGATGATTTTTTTAAGCAATGATTGTTTTTTTTGTACATTTTAAATACAACATAATATATAAAATTAGGAATATGTTATTCGTGAAAATGCAAACAATGTCTTAATTAATTAATTAATAAGACGATAAATACACTTGTTAATAAACTATTAGTTTGATAATGACTACGAGATAATCAAAACTATAGTCACAAATTTATTGCCAACTACAATGGTTAACCAAAGTAAAAAGTGTTTAATTTATAAGTGTTTTCAAGCATTGTTTCTTAAAAGGTGTATACGCTAGATCTGAAAAAAAAAATACCTGGAAATTAACAGGGCTATATAATTTTTTGGAGTTGGATTGCGGACTGCTTATTTTCCGCATAAATAAAATTCATTCACTGTAATTTTTTTAATTTATTTCAATTTCCTGTTGTTTCATTTAGTTTGGTAAGGGAATAATTTGACCTGATGTTGCATTTTGCATATAAATTATGCATAGAACAGTAGAGCTGTCGTGTAACTCAAATATTCATTGTATAATTCAATATCTGTCGGGGTATTAGCTCGAGAAGTAGTTGTTTCAATGAATATTTGGAGACTTATCTCAATGAGACAAACATTTTGCAGAAAGTCGATATTAATTTTAATTCGTTTTTATATTTTGCATAAATAAATGTTTACACCAATTTTCACAGCCTTCAGTAGCAATGGAAAATTGAAACTTGAGGCTATCACTCTTTATTTGAAACTAGGATGAGATTTGGCATTATTTTCTATGGCAGCAGTGTAGATTATAACAAAATATTTATTTGTCAAAAGCAAGTCGTAAGACTTATTTTGAACATGAAATATACTGCGTCATGTCGCGGTATGTTTAAGCGATTACATATACTTACCTTTACGGGATTATATATATATATATGAAACTTTATTATTTCATTATAAAAATAAAGCCCTCTTCGCGGACTTTAAATATACCCACAGTTATCCCACAAGATTTGGAGACAATTACGCACTACCTATTCATAGATTAGGCATAACTGAAAAGAGTACGGTATATAATGCCATGAAATGGTGGAACTGTCTACCAAGCTCAATTAAGGACGGCAACCAAAACAAAAATGCGTTTAAGCAAAAATTGTATCAGTATCTATGTGATATAGAACCGTACAATATAACAGAATTTCAAAATACGTAAATGTAATTATCAATATTTTTCTATTTATATATACTTTGTTTATATATTCCTTTACTTTTGACGCATTTCATTTTTGTTTTATGTTTGATTTTGTTTATTGTTGTAGTACAATTTTTGAATAAAGTTTATTTATTATTATTATTATTATTAACTTTGAGCGTTTGTGCTGAGCGCAATTTTTATCCCTTAGAAAACTATTGCAGCTTAAATTAAAGTTTATTTTATTACGAGTCGAATGCTTTTTGAATTAATCCAATTGGTTGAGATATTTTAAGGAAGGGAGCGTTTTAAGTGCGCATAGTGAACATATTGTAAATGTGAGTTTTTAAGGAGAAATATTAAGAATATGTTGAATTATTAAGATAATTGAAAATTGTTGTGAAACAACGTGTTTAGAATTAAATAAGCTTTTATTTATGCTGAGGTGCATTTTCTTAACACAAGAATTGTGTTTCTGACAAGCGCTCAAAATCAAAAGTTTCATCCAAGTGAACATTTATAATAAATTTAACTCGAGCTGAGTATGTTAAGAATTTTTTTCTGAGGAAAATAACTACCTCACATTGCTACTAACAATAATTAAAATGCGTGTAATTTTTTTTAGATTTTATAAAAAATAAAAACTTTCTTCTAAAAATTGAGATTTTTGTAGGTGTAGAAAAAAATCGATTTTAGCGTGAATTTTTTTATTTTTTATATAAATTTTAAAAAATCACAGAGCTTTCTAACGATATTAGAAACAATGTGGGCTACTTATTTTCCCCAGAGAAAAATAATTACTCCCATTTTAGCAACCTTTAAAACCAATAGAACATTGTTGAATCCTCTAAAGCCTAAGTTTAAACGCTTGTGCTGAGCGCAATTTTTAACCTTCTGAAAACTTTGGAACTCAAATAAAAGCTTAGTTTATTCCAAATCGAATGCTGTTCGAGTTTATCTAGTCAGTTGAGATATTTAGGCAAGGGAACGTTTTGAGTACGTAAAGTGAAAATTTTGTAAATGTGAGTTTTTTAGGAGAAACATTAAGAATATATTCACTTTTTAAGATAATTGAAATTTGTTATAAAACAGCGTGTTTAGAATTAATTAAGTTTTTATTTAAGCTAAAGTGAATTTTTTTAACACAAAAATTGTGTTTGTGACAAGCGCTCAAAGTTACAAGTTTCATCCAAGTGAATTTTTTATAATAATTTTAGTTCAAGCGGAGTGTGTTAAGAATTTTTTTCTCGGAAAAATAACTACCTCCTATTGGTACTAACAATAATAGAAATGCGTGTGAATTCTTTTCGATTTTTTAAAAAATAAAAAATTTCACCTAAAAGTTGAGATTTTCGTAAGAGGTAGGTATGGAAAAAAAATCGATTTTAGCGTGAATTTTTTTATTTTTTATAAAAATTTAAAAAAAATCACAGACCTTTCTAACAATATTAGAAATAATTTGGGCTACTTATTTTCCCCAGAAAAAAATAATTACACCAATTTTAGCAACCTTTAATAATCATAGAAAATTGTTGAATCAACTAAAGCCTAACTTTGAACGGTTGTGCTGAGCGCAATTTTCAACTTTCTGCAAACTTTTGCAACTCAAATGAAAGCTTGGTTCATTCCAAATCGAATGCTTTTAGAGTTTATACAATCGGTTGAGATATTTAGGTAAGGGAGCGTTGTGAGTGCGTAAAGTGAAAATTTTGTAAATGTGAGTTTTTTAGGAGAAACATTTAGAATATATTCAATTTTTAAGATAATTGAAATTTGTTATGAAACAGCGTGTTTAGAATTAATTAAGTTTTTATTTATGCTAAAGTGAATTGTTTTAACACAAAAATTGTGTTTGTGACAAGCGCTCAAAGTTACTAGTTTCATCCAAGTGAATTTTTTATAATAATTTTAATTCAAGCTGAGTGTGTTAAGAATTTTTTTTTTTGGGAAAAATAACTACCTCATATTGGCACTAAAAATAATAGAAATGCGTGTGATTCTTTTTTCGATTTTTAAAAAAATAAAAATTTTAACCTAAAAATTGAGATTTTTGTAAAAAAATCGATTTTAGCGTGAATTTTTTTATTTTTTATAAAAATTTCAAAAAAATCAAAGACCTTTCTAACAATATTAGAAACAATTTGGGCTACTTATTTTCCCCAGAAAAAAATAATTACACCAATTTTAGCAACCTTTAATAATCATAGAAAATTGTTGAATCAACTAAAGCCTAACTTTGAACGGTTGTGCTGAGCGCAATTTTCAACTTTCTGCAAACTTTTGCAACTCAAATGAAAGCTTGGTTCATTCCAAATCGAATACTTTTAGAGTTTATACAATCGGTTGAGATATTTAGGTAAGGGAGCGTTGTGAGTGCGTAAAGTGAAAATTTTGTAAATGTGAGTTTTTTAGGAGAAACATTTAGAATATATTCAATTTTTAAGATAATTGAAATTTGTTATGAAACAGCGTGTTTAGAATTAATAAAGTTTTTATTTAAGATAAAGTGAATTTTTTAACACAAAATTTGTGTTTGTGACAAGCGCTCAAAGTTACAAGTTTCCTCCAAGTGAACTTTTTATAATAATTTTAATTCAAGCTGAGTGTGTTAAGAATTTTTTTCTGGGAAAAATAACTACCTCACATTGGTACTAATATTAATAGAAATGCGTGGGTTTTGTTTTAGATTTAAAAAAAAATAAAAAAAAAATTCCTAAAAATTGAGATTATTGTAAGGATAAAAATCGATTTTAGTGTGAATTTTTATATTTTTTATAAAAATTTCAAAAAAATCACAGACCTTTCTAACAATACTAGAAACAATATGGGCTACTTATTTTTCCCAGAAAAAAAATAATAACTTCAATTTTAGCAACCTTTAATAACCATAGAAAATTGTTGAATCCACTAAAGTCTAAGTTTGAACGGTTGTGCTGAGCGCAATTTTAACCTTTCTGCAAACTTTTGCAACTTAAATGAAAGCTTGGTACATTCTGAATCGAATGTTTTTTGAAGTGATCCAATTGGTTGAGATATTTAGGCAAGGGAGCGTTTTGAGTGCGTAAAGTGAAAATTTTGTAAATGTGAGTTTTTTAGGAGAAACATTAATAATATATTTATTTTTTAAGATAATTGAAATTTGTTATAAAACAGCATGTTTGGAATTAATTAAGCTCTTATTTAAACTAAAGTGCATTTTTTCAACACAAAAATTGTGTTTGTGACAAGCGCTCAAAGTTACAAGTTTCATCCAACTGAACTTTTTATAATAATTTTAATTCAAGCTGAGTGTGTTAAGAATTTTTTTCTAGAAAAAATAACTACCTCACATTGGTACTAACAATAATTGAAATTTTTTTTAAATTTTTTAAAAAATAAAAAATTTCTCCTAAAAATTGAGTTTTTTTGTTAGGGGTAGTAGGTATGGAAAAAAATCGATTTTAGTGTGATTCTTTTTATTTTTTATAAAAATTTCAAAAAAATCACAGACCTTTCTAACAATATTAGAAACAATATGGGCTACTTTTTTTTCCCCAGAAAAAAATAATTACTTCAATTTTAGCAACCTTTAATAACCATAGAAAATTGTTGAATCCACTAAAGTCTAAGTTTGAACGGTTGTGCTGAGCGCAATTTTTAACTTTCTGCAAACTTTTGCAACTTAAATGAAAGCTTGGTACCTTCTAAATCGAATGTTTTTTGAAGTGATCCAATTGGTTGAGATATTTAGGCAAGGGAGCGTTTTGAGTGCGTAAAGTGAAAATTTTGTAAATGTGAGTTTTTTAGGAAAAACATTAATAGTATATTTATTTTTTAAGATAATTGAAATTTGTTATAAAACAGAATGTTTGGAATTAATTAAGCTCTTATTTAAGCTAAAGTGCTTTTTTTCAACACAAAACTTGTGTTTGTGACAAGCGCTCAAAGTTACAAGTTTCATCCAAGTGAACTTTTTATAATAATTTTAATTCAAGCTGAGTGTGTTAAGAATTTTTTTCTGGGAAAAATAACTACCTCACATTGGTACTAACAAAAATAGAAATGCGTGTGATTTTTTAAAAATTTTTTTAAAAATAAAAAATTTCTTCTAAAAATTGAGTTTTTTTGTAAGGGGTAGGTATGGAAAAAAATCGATTTTAGTGTGATTTTTTTTATTTTTTATAAAAATTTCAAAAAAATCACAGACCTTTTTAACAATATAAGAAACAATGTGGGCTACTTATTTTTGCTAGAAAAAAATAATTACACCAATTTTAGCAACCTTATAAAACTATAGAAAATCGTTAAATCCACTAAAGTTTAATTTTAAACGCTTGCGCTGAGCACAATTTTAAGCCGTCTGAAAACTTTTGCAACTCAAATAAAAGCTTGTTTCATTCAAAATCGAATGCTGTTCGAGTTTATCTAATCAGTTGGAATATTTTGGCAACAGAGCGTTTTAAGTGCGTAAAGTGAACATTTTGTGAATGTGAGTTTTTTAGGAGAAATATTAAGAATATATTAAATTTTTAAGATGATTGAAACTTGTTACAAAACAACGTGTTTAAAATTAAACAAGCTTTAAATTATGCTAAAGTGCATTTTTTTAACACAAGAATTGTGCTCGTGACAAGCACCTAAAGTCACAAGTTTCATCCAAGTGAACTTTTTGAAATAAGTTTAATTCGAGTTAATTGTGTTAGGATTTTTTTTTTTTGGGAAAATAACTGCTTTACATAGATACTAACATTAATCAGAATGCGTGTGTTTTTTTAAAAACTGCTGCAATTTGCTTTGTGATATGTAAAGTGTACTTAAATGAAAAATTATGTTTAGTAGTGATTGAATATGGAGAAATTAAGAAATAATTCTTAAATAATAATAGAATTTAGATTAAATAATAATCAATAGAAAATCAACTTTATTTCAGGAAATGGTTACAAAATTAAATAATTCTGAGAAATCATAAATAAAATTGTGTCAAGTGACTAATACAGAAAATAAAACATTCTAAATTCACATTAAAGATTAATGTAGTTGTGTGAGTTACGTGAAAGTGTTAAGTCACTTAACCCTTTAAGCGCTATTATTGCATTATTAATTTTATGTTAATTAAATAACTAAATGAATTAATTTGATGTTATATATTATTTGATTTGACTTGAAAATGTATAAAGAATAACGTAAATATTTTCTTATTTAAATATCTCAATTATTACTCATTAAAAAAATGTTTTCAGTGGTTTTTAAACTTTACAATATTTTAGTGTTGTATACGCGTGGCGCATGAAGTAAAATTTCGAGTTTAGAAAAGCCCCGTGAAAATTTGTCTCGGGTCGCTGCGCGACCCTCGACAAATTTTCTACGCGGGGCTTTTCTAAACTCGAAATTTTACTTCATGCTTAGTTTGGGAGTGGAAACACTCGTTCTAAACTTAAAATTGTACGTTTTTATACAAAATCGACGAATGCCTTGCATTTACAGCGTATAGATTATGTATATTTAAAAGAAAAATTCACAGTATGTAAGACAACAAGCCTTTCGTAAAAATCATTAATAGAAGTGTAGAATTTTACCTAAATCAACTTTTAGAGTTAACTCTAGAATTGCTCGGCCGTTAATGGGTTACTTAAACATAGTTATATTCCTTTCTTTACTTTTACCTTTCTAGTTAGCTATTGATAATGGGTACTTAGTACCCGAAATGTACAACTAGCAAGAAAAATAAAAGTGAAGAAAGGAATATAACTGTGTTTAACTAAGTCACATTAAAGAAATCGTTAATACTATAAATACAATTCTGCGTTTAGTAAGAAATTATATACTTCACTTTTGTATTTTTTAAAAACGTCTATTGTCTTTATATTGTCTGGTAGAGTGTTGTAGAATTTAATACAGCGATAAAGGGCGATTCGTTCAGTTGAAGTTTATTTGTGTGCTGGATAGGTGATATTTTTAGTTCTTTTTTCAATTCAATTCAATTCAATTCATTTATTGTGCCACTAACATACATTGTCATTACACTTGTCATCGGAGAATAAGCTTAAAACTTATAAATACATTGAGGGTAGAAATATACAAATACAAAGAGTATACACGGAAAATAAAATACAAGAACACATTAAAATATTAAAATATAAAAATTACTTAAAAATACTGCCATCGCTGACTAAAAATTCCTCAATTGAAAAGAACGCATTTGTGACTAGAATATTTTTTATTTTAGATTTAAAATGCATAAGATCCAACGTTTTTAGACTCTCGGGTAGCTTATTGAATAATTTTATTGAGAAATATCTCGTTGCCGTTTGTGATTTCGTAAGCCTCATGTTTTGTTGGTAAAGATCTGTCTTAAATCTAGTGTTATGGCTATGATGATCATGTATTGAAAAACTTAAAGGGTTTTTCTTTATATATATGAGCGATTCATATATATAAAGGGATGGTAAGGGTAGAATTTGCCATGATTTAAAAATGTGTTTACAGTAAGGGGCGGATGCGATGATTCGAATGGCTTTTCGTTGCAGCCGAAACAATCTATGCCTCGAGGCAGAGTGACCCTACACTAGTAAGCCGTATCTTAAGCGGGATTCGATTAATCCGTGGTATGCTGTTTTTAACGTAGACTTGTCACTAATCTTGCGTACTAAATTTCTTATACAGTATATATTTTTGGAGATCTTCCCAGCTAACTTATTGCCTTCTACATCCCATCTTAAGTTTGAGTCCACGTGCAATCCTAAGAAACACGTTGCATCCTTTTCTACTGGTTCATTTAATGAAAACGACATGGTTTTAGTTTTATTTTCATTTAGTATAAGCCCATTTTGGTTACACCAATCCGTCACCAGTTTCAGAGCTTTGCGATTGGTCATATTCGCTTCGCTTAACATCCTATCCGTGACAACTATAGTGCTATCATCTGCGTATAAAATAAGTTCTGTGTTGTTTAAATGTATTACAAGATCATTCATAAAAATTATGAAAAGGGTCGGTCCAAGAATCGATCCTTGAGGCACACCCCTTGTAACAAACTTAGTGGTGGATTTGTTATTCTGATAGAAAACAGATTGTGATCTGTGCCGCAAATAGGACGATAATAGACTTGTACTTGTGCTATCAAAATGGTATAACTTCATTTTGTCTATCAAAATGTCGTGTAAAATGCAATCAAACGCCTTCGTCAGATCTAAAAATGATGCAACTGATGACATTTTGCACTCAAAACCATTTAATATGTGATCGACGAAGGCTAGAATGGCATCGCTCGTAGATTCTTGTGTTATATGCGTGATCATTTACTTCGCTATAAAAAAAACGATGTCTATTTTTGAATAAAAACATAAGGCACTCATACAAAAAGAGCGAAAAAACCGTTAATATTTTGTTTGACTTAAATATTCCTCGGCATGAGTGTCTATATTTTAATACTGGATGATTTAAATTAAATTTAAATTAAAACACTTGGTTTGTTTTACTTATTTATATTTTCTCCGACTAGTTTTGACCATTGGTCATCTTCAAGGAGGAATGTACAAAAAATATCTAAACAACAATATATATACAAAATCAAAGTTTCATAAAACATCAGGTAATAAGGGCGGTCGTTATTGGAGAGTTCCAAAGCTCTTCCATATTGTTTACAATCGGTTTTCCCCGCGTTAGCGCCTTCCTAATTTCCAAACCCTAGCGGAGATTTAAATATCGACCCTTATTGCCCAAGTATAAGATTTTAATTTAAAAATGGATCATATGCACCTTTTTTGTGTTTTGAATATTTAATAATAATAATAATCTTTATTACCCAACAGGAAAAAACCCAATCACAGAGTAACAACTATAAACTAAAATAATCATTCGAATAAAAATGTTTAATATATACATACATATATATATATATATTTTTATATATATATATATATGTATCACTGTTTCTTCGGGTTTGGTCCCGCGTATTTTCTTGGCTCTGGGCCATTTTATTTTTAATTCGACGTTTCGATGACGTCGCAGTCACCATCGTCAGTTATTCCTGACGATGATGACTGCGACGTCATCGAAACGTCGAATTAAAAATAAAATGGACCAGAGCCAAGAAAATACGCGGGACCAAACCAGAAGAAACAGTGATACATGTTACGCCCGCGAAAATCTACGTTTTAACATATATATATATATATATATATATATATATATATATATGTTAAAACGTAGATATATATAAGGAGATGTATATATAACTTACAAGATAAATAAATTAAATTAAATTAAGTGTAAAAAAAACAATAATATTTGCTCTATTGTTGTAGAACTATTTCCCCAAAAGACTTGGTTTGTTTCACTGATCAAATCAGTGAAACAAACCAAGTGTTTTAATCAAAATTCTATTATTAATTAAATATGTTTTACCTCGGGTTAGGTGAAAAATTAATTCATCATAAATTTCTTACAACTTGAATGATTTTATTTTTCGCGATGATGCTCCATGAGAGATAAACGCTGTGGAACCCTTTGAAGTCCCTTGAAAAATATTATCTCCAGCGTTTAGTCGTCGTTATTTTCTTTTTTTAAGCTCAAGGAGGAGGAAGATCAAAGATCCTCGCAGGAGTTAAAGCGTGCAATATTTAAGGACTCTGGAGCGCGCGCGGGGCGCTTAAAATATTACACAGAAATCTTTGTATTATCATGAATATTTATTGCTTTATAAATATCGAAAACGGGGGCGTAAATTTTGAGTATTTTGTGGATTTCCCAGGGCGTGTTATCTACGACACCCCCGGGAGGTGCTCAAGGGATGGTTTCTAAATGTCTTGACCTGGGGGTGTGTGCCTTTCTGTTTACGTCGCTGCGCTACGCTTCCTGTTTAACTAGTTTAAGATTAACGCTCTTCGAGAAAGACCTTTTTTATAAACCAATCAACATTTAATTAATCAGTGATATTCTACACAACGTAATCGTATATTACGTAACGAGAGTGGTATGCAGTATATTACATATGAGTTGTGCTTGAGCCGCGCAGCGGCGAGTGCAGTATTCCGCGAGTATGTAATTGCCATACCACTCGAGAAACGTACTTTACCTACGCCCTAACAAAATAAACAATGAGCGTGAAAGAACAACTTATTTATTGTAATAATTTTTAATAGTACCATGACAATGATGAAAACTACTCGATCAATAAACAGGGAATTTTTCTTCTAGAAAAATAAATAAATAAATACATTTATTGCCCAACAGGAAACAAAAAGACCCAATTACAGGACAATATAGAAAACATAAATGTACAGCAAAAAGTAAGTAAAGTAACACATTCAAAAAAATACTTAAATTAACATAGAGCGACAATTGACGATAGGTGATCATAAAATAAATCACAAGTTGGGGGTAGATCATTGACCACGTTACACATCACACTTAGAGGTGATTTTGAACCGGTCACTGTTCTATTAAAATTTACATAAAATGTAGACTTATTTCTACTATTGAAAGACGGAGTATGAAAATTGACTAGTTGTAAAATGTCAGCACAGTCGATATGATTGTGAATTAATTTATATAAAAATGAAGCACATGATTTTTTTCGTCTTTGTTTAAGTGATTCGAGTTCAAATCGATCAAGCAATAACACATGGTCACAGCCCCTTGCCGGGTAATTACCAGTATTTTTGAAGTACAAGAACTTAGCAAATTTGCGTTGAACACTTTCAACCAAGTTGATTTGCTGCTGGGTCTGGGGATACCAAATCAATGATCCATACTCCAACTTTGACCTCACATATACATTGAACAGAGATTTTAAGGCATTAGGATTCTATAAATTTGCAGAATTTCGATGAATAAATCCCAATGCCTTAAAAGAACTCTTTACAAGCATTTCTACATGATTGTTGAATGTAAGTTTTTCATCAAACCATACGCCTAAGTCCTTAAAAAATCGCACTCGTTCGATATCACTATTGTTAATTGTGTAATTCGATGTAATGTATTTAGTTTTTTTAGTGAATGTCATATATTTACATTTATCGGGATTAAGATTAAGGTTGTTGTTGTTACACCAGTTAGAGATAATATTTAGTTGGTCTTGCAAACGTAAACAATCATCAATAGTATTAATGGTAGAATAGATCTTTAAATCATCTGCGTATAATAAATGTTTACAATTTAGTGCGCTTGATAACATTTGTTCGCGTTAAACATCGCGAATTAAGTGTTTTTTTATATATTTTTATTAATTTGTGTGTTATTTCTATTTCTTTGAATATTTTGTAAACATTACATTCGGGTTGTGAAATGTTTGACCATTTTACAATTCACTGTATCCTTTCTGGTACCTGCAGCCTTTGTGTCGCAGAGGCAGGGTGCGTTTTATAACTTCGAACCCCTGGAAAACATCGTAAACTGAGCGGTAAAACTTATTGTCAAAAATTTTGGAGCAGACAATGGTTTCCAGCAGTACGTGCCTTAAATTCCGTAATAAAGAATGAGCTCTCATCTAAGACTCAATAAAAATAAGTTATAAAACGTAGCCCTGACCTAAAATATTTTCTCATGAATATCCTTCCCCATCTTACTCTTTTCTGTGCAAAATTACTATCATCTCTTTCCAAACATTTTCCCCACTTTCAAAACATTCAACCAACCCTGTGCTTCCTTTAGTTCTCATTCCACAACATCCCTTCAACTGAAATCATTCTAATTCCAACCACGGCACAAGTAAGTTTAAAATATCTCACCTAATTGTGAAACTTTGTTGTAATTCATTTTCTTGTATTTTTTCAATCTTTAACTTGTATTTTTTCGTCATTTATTCTTGTCATTTATTCATTTACTTTAATCATTTTTGTTATATTTTTGGTTTGTATATATATATTCAGATGCACATTTATTTAATAAATAGTTTGTTCATTTATGATACAATGTGTTTATTTTAAATAACTATAAAAAATCGTTAAACTCGTAAACAACATTCGTTGTTTCTTTAAAAGAGTTCAGTTCGAAGCTTTAAACCAGTGTTTTCCACTCCCAGACTAAGCATGAAGTAAAATTTCGAGTTTAGAAAAGCCCCGCGTAGAAAATTTGTCGAGGGTCGCGCAGCGACCCGAGACAAATTTTCACGGGGCTTTTCTAAACTCGAAATTTTACTTCATGCGCCACGCGTATAAAACACTGATTTCAAGTGAGGTTCAAATGTACATAAATTCGTAATATTTTTGTTTTGTACGCGTGGCGCATGAAGTAAAATTTCGATTTTAGAAAAGCCCCGTGAAAATTTAATTCAGTCCCAGGGATAGGATTGGACATATTTTCTGGGCTTTTCTAAACTCGAAATTTTTCTTCATGCGCCACACGTATAAAACGCTGATTTCAAGTGAGGTTCAAATATACAACTTTACAATATTTTAGTGTTTTATACGCGTGGCGCATGAAGTAAAATTTCGAGTTTAGAAAAGCCAAGAAAATTTGTCTCGGGTCGCTGCGCGACCCTCGACAAATTTTCACGGGGCTTTTCTAAACTCGAAATTTTACTTCATGCTTAGTCTGGGAGTGGAAAACACTCGTTTACAGCTTTAAATTGAACTCTTAAAAAAAAAAAACACCGAATAAATGGAGATTTAAAGAAAATTAGCTGAATTCGGAATACGTATACTTTAAAGAGAACTCTCTGTGCATAAAAGAAATTTCATTTGGTTGTGCGATAAGCAATCAGCTGTTAAGCTGTCAGCATGTAATATTCTTGTCAAAGCTATTACGTGCATGTGTACATAATGTCAATCATACTTGTCAAGGTAACAGTGTGGTATGATGCGGTTACTAGATTGGGCGTAGGTAAATAATAATACAAATTATAAATTAGTACAATACCTAGGCAAGAATCATTACACATTTATGAGACTTGTGCTTAATTTTATTGCATTTAGAATTAAAATAAAACAATCAAGATAAAGGAACTTAACTACCCTTATATCTGTTTATTTGGGTGATTGATGGCCTACAATGGCCTACATAAGAGATCTACCCACCTCAGCTACGCTGGAATACCTAAACAAGGTGGGCTGGCTTAACTAAGGATGGGTGATCTACGGGAGGTGGCACAATGGGCCTAATGAGGCCTAAGTGCAGTGCAGAACTGCACACTCCCCTTTGAACCAGAACCAGAACCATCTGTATTTAATTAATCAATATTCAGACGTGTTTCAATGTTTCTACCACACTTTATTTGAATAATTCTAAGACTTGAGTTTCGACATGTTTAGTGTCATTTTCAAGTTTGACAATTTACAGTGTTTCTACAGCTGAAAAGTATTAAACATTTATTTATTTTTAATAGAATCAAATATTTTTATATATCAATTCGAAATTCAATAACTCGATTTTTGACGAATAAAGCACTAATAACCTTTCTTCACATTTATTTGAATTACCAAATGTACATTTCGGACACAAAGTGACCAATATCAATGAATTAACACTTGATTTTTAATAATTTTGAAGGTGCCTTCGCTCGCTTCCGACTTGCTACAGGCTCGCTGCTAGTTCGCTACCGATTTGCTGCCGGCTCGCTGCCCGCTCGTTGCCGGCTCGCTGCCGGCTCGCTGTCGGCTCGCTGCCGGCTTGCTGTTGGCTCCCTGGTGGCCGCTGCCGGCTGGCTGCCCGCTCGTTGCCGGCTTCGATCGCGCGCCCCAGTAAATCCAAATTTTCAGACTTTTATAAGCTCGATTTTCGACGAATAAAGCACTAATAACTTTTCTGTACATTTATTTGAATTACCAAATGTACATTTCGGACACAAAGTGACCATTATCAATGAATTAACACTTGATTTTTAATAATTTTGAAGGTGCCTTCGCTCGCTTCCGACTTGCTACAGGCTCGCTGCTAGTTCGCTACCGATTTGCTGCCGGCTCGCTGCCCGCTCGTTGCCGGCTCGCTGCCAGCTCGCTGTCGGCTCGCTGCCGGCTTGCTGTTGGCTCGCTGGTAGCCGCTGCCGGCTCGCTGCCCGCTCGTTCCGGCTTCGATCGCGCGCCCCAGTAAATCCAAATTTTCAGACTTTTCTAAACTCGATTTTCGACGAATAAAGCACTAATAACTTTTCTTCACATTTATTTGAATTACCAAATGTACATTTCCGACACAAAGTGACCATTCATTGAATAAACACTTGATTTTTAAAAATTTTGAAGGAGCCTTCGCTCGTTTCCGGCTTGCTACAGGCTCGCTGCCAGTTCGCTACCGACTTGCTGCCGGCTCGCTGCCTGCTCGTTGCCGGCTCGCTGCCGGCTCGCTGTCGGCTCGCTGCCCGCTCGCTGCCCGCTCGCTGCCCGCTCACTGCCCGCTCGCTGCCGGCTTCGATCGCGCGCCCCAGTAAATCCAAATTTTCAGGCTTTTCTAAACTCAAAATATTTGCTTCGTGCTTAATCAATGATTGGAACACATCTGTTACAACAGCAACGAATTCGCGAAAATAAAAACTTTTTAATTTCATCAAATACCCTCGGGAGGCGCGCACTTTAACCGAGGGAAAAAAGTTGCGGGGATCGAACACTTTGGGTAATTACTTTTTTCTTGATTGGAATCACGCCTGGCAGGGGGGTAAAAAGCCGACGTGATCGAGGCGTAAGAAGTGGGCTGCCATAAATTCGGAATTAATTATACGGAGAGTGTGTGTTTTGCGGATGTTCGTAACAAGAAACTGATGGGATTTTAGCGATATTCAAGTGTAATTAACTTAAGGGAAAATTGGAAACGTATAGAATTATCTACATAATTTATACAACGATCACTTACAAAAAAATAATTAAGGAAATATGTAATACTTATTGAGATTTTGATGCAAGAAAAACGTGTTGTTTGGTGTACAACTACTTTTTTTTAAGTATACTTATCGCAATTTTCAAGAATCAAGCCGAAACTAGTTGAAAAATTAATTTATTAGTAAAACAAACTCACTTGGTTTCTTTTACAAATAATTTTTTTATTAGTAAATTTAAATTATAAACCTATATATTAGTAGAAATGTTTTACTAAGTGATCAATAAGAAACAAGTTAACGATATACTTATCGCGTTTTTTAGATTTTGAGACGTTTGATGTTTTTGATAAGTATTTAATTTAAAGCTTCTAACGAGTGTTTTCACTTCCAAATTAAGCATGCTAAGGTACAGGAAATTTGTCTTTTAAGTAAGGGTTTTTATTATTTAATTGATGAGGCGGATACATGATGAAACTCCATAATACTATTTGAAATAAAACAACACAGTTGGGGGGGTTTCACTTTTATTGTTGAACACTGCAACATGTTTTACCACACAGTGGCTTCATCAGGCAGATGAAATATTTCATCTGCCTGATGAAGCCACTGTGTGGTGAAACATGTTGCAGTGTTCAACAATAAAAGTGAAACCCCCCAACTGTGTTGTTTTATTTCAAATAGTAAGGGTTTTTATTTGAGAGTTCAATTCGAAGCTTTAAACGAGTGTTTTCCACTCCCAGACTAAGCATGAAGTAAAATTTCGAGTTTAGAAAAGCCCCGCGTAGAAAGTTTGTCTCGGGTCGCGCAGCGACCCGAGACAAATTTTCACGGGGCTTTTCTAAACTCGAAATTTTACTTCATGCGCCACGCGTATAGAACATTGATTTATTCTAAAGTTCAAATTATACTAGTTAGGTTAGTTCATGATTTATGCAAGATCGCTAAAAAATATCCTCTCCTTAAAATACCACACTTTTGACGAGACGACCACGACACGAACACGAGAATTCATGGCACGAGTGTGTTGAACGCCCCGTGCTCATCTCGTGTCGTGCACGTCTCGTGCTCGTGTCGTACTCGGGTCGTAATTGTCTAAGAGAAGTGAAGTGATGCGACGTCAGTAAGATATCATGAGTATCATGTTCAACATTCGAGCAATGTTTCCGTGTTCAGTGGGTAGTTACCACTTACTTAAATAGTTTATAAAATCGTCCAATTCAAAGCTTCAAACGAGTGTCGTCCACTCCCAGACTAAGCATGAAGTAAAATTTCGAGTTTAGAAAAGCCCCGCGTAGAAAATTTGTCGAGGGTCGCGCAGCGACCCGAGACAAATTTTCACGGGGCTTTTCTAAACTCGAAATTTTACTTCATGCGCCACGCGTATAAAACATTGATTTATTCTAAAGTTCAAATTATACTAGTTAGGTTAGTTCATGATTTATGCAAGATCGCTAAAAAATATCCTCTCCTTAAAATACCACACTTTTGACGAGACGATCACGACACGAACACGAGACTTCATGGCACGAGTGTGTTGAACGCCCCGTGCTCGTCTCGTGTCGTGCACGTCTCGTGCTCGTGTCCTACTCGGCTCGTAATCTAAAAGACGTGAAGTGATGCGACATCAGTAAGATATCATGTTCAACATTCGAGCAATGTTTAAAATGTTTCCGTGTTCAGTGGGTAGTTGCCAGTTACTTAGATAGTTTATAAAATCGTCCAATTCAAAGCTTTAAACGAGTGTCGTCCACTCCCCGACTAAGCATGAAGTAAAATTTCAAGTTCAGAAAAACCCCGCGTAGAAAATGGTCGCGCAGCGAATCTTGGTAGTACTAAAAAAGCCCACTGTATATAATAAAAAGGGATTTTGGTGAATGTTGGTAGTATTAGAAAAACTCCCTGTGTATAATGGACACACATATTTTTTCCCTTTCTTAAAAGTAAGAATATGGTGCCTTTCTTATCATCTCACCTGGCATCCATAAATCTTACGAAAAACCATTCCATCCGACTCGAACTTTCCCCCTTTTCACTTTCAACCCTTATTAACGCGGGCATTTCACCCTCTCACCCCCCTCTTTAAATAATATTCAAATATTTACACCCCCCGGAAAATCCGGGGTGCAATAATTTACATTCCCCCCTGATATCAGCACTGCGAGAGAAAAACACCGACTCAGGGTGGATTTCTGTTTGAAATTGTAATCATTCACCCCCGTTTTTATTATATAAAAAATGTATCATCATCATGCGTCTCTTTTTTCTACAACAATGAGAAAGAGAAAATAAATCATTGCGCGATTTAATTTCGGTAATATTGAAAAATAAACAATTTATTCGTACTAGTGGTATAGCATAGCTTTTTGCAATAAAGGGAGTGGGGAGTAGAGATTCGATTTAGTATTTAGTTTTATAAATGTCCTTGATGTAAAATGTGAAATGTTAAATATACAGATGTCAAATGAAAATGTGAAATGACAAGTACGCATATATCAAATTTGAAGTACACAGATGTCAAATTACCTTGATGTAAAATGCCAATGTGGAATCTCAAATTGTCTATGCTGAATGTAAAATGTTAATGTTAAATGTGTAATGATAAGTATGCAGAGATTAAATGTCAAGTATGCAGATGTAAAATTTCAAGATTTCTCTTTCTTTCTCTGTGGGAGCGAGCTCTGGGACACCCTGTGTATATATTTTTTTTAGGTGGGAGGGGAAATACATTTACGTACGCAGTGTCGGACTCCTTGCGGCTACCGACTAAAACCCCTCCCACTATCGCCGAGGACACCAACCCGGAACCGTTTACCACATTACTTCGGGTTGGGCCTCTTCCTGACGCTCATGTCAAGACATGTTCGGCGTCTTCTCGATGTTTTTCGCGGAGGACATCTTCCACAAATGTCGCCACTCTGTTCCACTTTGCTTCGCATTCGAGCATCTTCCCGATGATGATTTCTGGGGTCAGATGCCCTATCTCTGTCGTCAATGCGTCTCTTTTCGTTGCCCATCTCTGGCAGAAAAAAAACGTGTGCTCCGCATCGTCTTTCCCGCTACCGCAGGAGTTGCACTCGGGTGTTCCATACTTTCCCATCCGATGGAGGTAAGAACGGAAACATTCGTGTCCGCTGAGGAACTGGGTGAGAAAGTATGTAATTTCCCCGTGTACGCGCTCGAGCCATGGTTTGATGAAGGGCAACAGTCTAGCGGTCCATCTGCCCTTATCAATAGTGGACCACGAATCCTGCCACCTTTCTAGAGTCCGTGCCCTCTCCTCTATGCTGGCACGCTCTCGTCCAATCTCCGACTTTCGCTCGTATATAGCTTTCCTCTCTATAGCCAGCAGCCCAATAGGGATTACTCCACCGACAACGAGGACGGCTGCCTCAGAGACCGTGCGATATGCACAAGTTACTCTAAGAGCCGCATTCCGTTGTACAGAGGCAATACGCTTTCTATATACTTCTATGAGCATCTTATCTCCCCATATTTCGGCTCCGTACAGCAGAATGGATTGCACGGTTGTCATGAGCAGGCGACTCTTGCTTGATTTCGGACCATGGGTATTAGCCATGATCCTACTCAAAGAGGTCGTTACAGATTCGGCCTTCTCTGCGACTCGACGGATATGTTCGCTGAACGTCAACTTGGAATCAACGACTATCCCAAGATATTTCGCTGCTGGTTTCGTCCGCACCGTCTCTTCCTCCACTATCATGGGAAGAATTGTTTGTATTCTCTTTTTGGTAAGGATGACAATTTCAGTCTTAGCGACTGCTAATGACAGTGCATGCATTGCCATCCAACTATTTACCCTCCGCATGACCTGGTTCAATTTCAACTGAGCTAGTTCGACTGTGCGCTGCGACATCATCCGCATATCCAACTAGATGAGAATCTTCGGGCATGCTTAATCGCAAGAGATCGTCGTATGCGATGTTCCAGAGATCCGGACCCAAGATGGATCCTTGTGCAGCTCCAGCTGTCACTCTAAATGTCTGACTACCCAAAGTTGTTCGGTAGGTCAGCGTTCGCTCGTTGAGGTAATCCCCAATTATCCATAGTAGATAATTAGGAACGCTGAATCTCCTCAATGCATCCAGCATATCGCTCCACCTAGGCGAGTTGAAAGCATTCTTAACATCCAAAGTGACTAGGAGCACAATGTTTCGAGAGAAGTGGTTCCCCTCCTCAGCTTTCTCAATGGTTTCAACTACTTCTCGGACAGCGTCGATAGTAGATCGCCCTCTACGGAAGCCGTATTGTCGGTCAGCCTCTTGAATTGCCGACAGGAGTCATGGCTGCAACATCTTCTCAAGTACTTTGCCTGCCGTGTTTAGCATGCAAAGGGGGCGATATGATGACGGCGCCAGAGTGTCTCCTTTACCCTTATTGATCAGTACCAAACGCGCGACCTTCCAGCGGGAGCAGAAGACACCTGCATTGAGACAGGCGTTATACGTGTTCAGTAAGAGCTCAGGGCATGCCCGGCATATGCTCTTTAATGCCTCGCTTGGGATACCGTCAGGTCCTGGAGCCTTTCCGTTGCGGAGGGATTTAATCGCCGTTTTTAGGTCTTCGTCGATGTTGACGGGCTCGTCTGATTCTCTTCTGGGCGAATGTGACGGGAACAGGGTATCGACGATTGCTGCCATTCTATCTGGATCCATGATAGCGCTTGGTTCACTAGCTCTCAGTTTCTTGGTAACTGTCTTGTAGCCAAGGCCCCAAGGGTCCTCGTTGATTTCTTCAGCCAGCTTCCTCCATTTATCGGCCTTACTCCGGTTAATGGTGTGCCGGAGCACCTTTTTTGAGCTTTATGCTCGGCTGAGAGTCGGTTTGCCTCCTCTCTGGTTCGGGCCCTTTGCGCTTTGCGCCTTAATTGATTGCTAATATCTAGGGTCCACCAATAGACCGGCCGCTTATTGTGCTTCGGCTTTGTGAAAGGCATGGAAGCGTCACACGCTTCACGGATAAGTGTCATAGTGTCGCTGGTGACACGCTCTGCCTGAGCTCTGCTTATAGCATCTGCACCAGATGCTACTTGTGACAAGCCGGCATTAAGGGCTGCAGCCATACTGGCGTCGTCAAGCTTTTTAGCATTCCAGCGTTTTCGCTCGTGGGAATCTCTCGGCGATGGTCTCGGACCGTCACAAAGACTAAACGTGATATACTGGTGATCACTGCCCGTATAGTCTTCTATCACGCCCCAGTCGTTTATCCAGCGCACCAGTTCCTCTGAGGCAAACGATATATCAGGAATGGTCTCGCCGTACCCGCGTCGTCGGAAGGTTGTTGTGTTTCCGACATTTAGAGTAACTAGGCCGGTTCTAGAAACCATTTCCAGAAGATATTTACCACGTGAGTCTGGGTTGGGCATGCCCCACTCTGTTGCCTTGGCGTTGAAATCGCCTGCGACGATTGTGTTACCCTGCGCGGACATTATTTCATCTTCCAGGGCATCAATCTTGTCTTTGTGGGCTTGTATGGGCTCATTTGGCGTGAAATAGCAGCTAAAAAATGTAACTTTGCCGCATTTTATCCACACATATCCCCTGCCAGTTCCTTTTGCCGATACTATAAGCTTTGTTGGCTCACGGATCCAGATAGCGGCTGTCCCAAGGTCGTCCTTATACCAGTTTGGGTATGTATGGTCTTTATACTGCTCGCTGATTATCAGTATATCGACCTCTTTCTCATACACCATCTGGCGCAGCAGGTCATCCGCCATTCTGCTTCTGTTTATGTTAGCTTGTAGTATGTGTATCATTTTACGGTTGATTTCGCCTTTTTTAGGGCTTCTCTGAACACAGCGCATCTTCCAGATCCAGGGACATGGCCCAAGTCTTCTTTCCTATAGCCCATCTCAGCGCAGAGCACACAATGCTCCGGGGCCGTGCATACCTTTTCTTTATGGCCAGTTTGACCGCATTTATAGCAGATGCGGGTTCTATCTGGCCCTTTGCAAACTCTGGCAAAGTGTCCAAAACCAAGACACCGGTAGCATCGCGGTATCGCTGTCCTTGGCCGTACCCTACCATTGACCAACCCTATTATTATGTTGCCCCCCTTTAGTAGTTCACTCGCTCCTTTAGCACCAAGGCTGACGATAGCCATTTTTAGTTCCATATCGCCAGTTTTGACGATAGATGTCCCGGGCGAGATCGCCTAGCTTTTTTTGAATTGCCTCAGTCGCTTCCTCGGGGGTTGTAAGCCCATCAAAAATAACAGGGGACACCCTGTATATAATAATAATAATAATAATAATGGTAATTTATTTTCAAGAAATAAGTAATTACAAAGTTATCATAAGGATTGTAAAATCCAATTTATCCTTTTGAAACTATATCAATCGGATATATCCGAGGGGAAAACCGTTAATAGACGTCGCGATTTTCTTCTCGCCCGGAAAATTTAATCCCCGCCGGAAACGGATCTAATTAAGCGTATCAAAAACCCCACACAGAAAGATATCCGTGGAAGAGGTAAAAGGGAGAAGAAAAAAAGAAATAAGAGAGCTCGATATTGAATTTTCCCTGGGATCAGATCAGAGCAGATCAGAAAAAAGGAGTAAATAATAATAATACGATTTTCGATAGGGAGGATTCTCGTGTGTGGAATTAATACGATTCGAGGAGGCACTTTACAAGTCGTGTAAGACGTAGTTGATATTTTATTAATACTTATAAGGAATGTTTGTAATCATATTTGATTGAGAAACAAATGTAAGTGAAATAAAAAAAATAAATATCTTCTTTCCGCTTATTCCTTAATTGCGTTAATTTTTAAAATTTCCAGCATAACAAATGAGTTGCCCAGATGCAAAATCAGCCATACGTGTTTTGATTTTGTGGCAAAATAACAGAAACTGATTTTACACTAACTTTTAAGTTAATTAAACATTAAGTACCATTTATTAGAGTATTGTAATAATGGGAAAAGTTTGTAATTTAGCCAGCGTAAGTATTTTTAAATAGGTTTCCTCTCCCAGACTAAGCATGAAGTAAAATTTCGAGTTTAGAAAAGCCTGAAAACTTGGATTTGCCGGGGCGCGCGAGCGAAGCCGGCAACAAGCTTGCAGAGAGCCAGCAGCGAGCCGGCAGCGAGCCGGTAGCGAGCCGGCAGCGACCGGCAGTGAGCGAAGCGAGTGGCTCCCCGACAAATTTTCAAACTTTTTTAAACACATGAGAATCTCCCCTATTCTTATGTGTGAAATTAATAAGATTCCAGGAGGCATTTTACGAGTCGCGTAAAATGTAGATGATATTTTATTAATCCTTATAAGGAATGTTTGTAATCATATTATTAGCTGAAAGAAGAGTATTTTTAAATTTGACTTTCTTACACAAAATTGTTAATGGTCTAATTAACTGTTGTTATTTGGTAGAGGCGCTAAATTTCTGTATACCTCGTGGTCTTTAAGCTAGACATAGGCCTATATTCCGTTTAGGTTTTCATTCGACCAGATACGGGATGTCTAATCCCATTGATCGTATGATGAGGTATGCCAATGGTATTAGCAATAATCCCAACTTTGTTTTATTTACACCATCAATTCATCAGTTTAAGGTCCAGTTACGTCGAATTAGGCTATCCAATGTCATTGACTGTTAGATCTTTAGTTCAATAATAATTTAGGTGGCTGTAATCAATGTAACTCTTTATATGGTTTTTGTTATTTTTGTTCAGTAATAATTTAGTCGGTTGTAATCAATGTAATTCTTTATATGATTTTTATGTTTTTTGTTATTTTTGTCATATATTACAATATGTATATGTACACTTATGTTATAAAATGGAGATTCCGTTAATAAATAAATAAATATTTTATTGAGAAACAAATTAAAGTGAGATAAAGAAAATAAATATCTTCTTTTCGCTTATTCCTTCATTGCATTAATTATTAAAATTTCCTGCATAACAAATGAGCTGCATAGATGCTAAACCAGCCATACGTGTTTTGAGTTTGTGGCAAAACAAAAAAAACTGAAGTAACCTTTATTAGAGTATTGAAATAATAGGAAAAGTTTGTAATTTAGCCAGCGTAAGTAACTTATCATCACAAAATCTTACCAAATGTCAATTATTAGTAATTTTTTTTATTTTTACATCGCTTTCCACTCCCAGACTAAGCATGAAGTAAAATTTCGAGTTTAGAAAAGCCTGAAAATTTGGTTTGGTCGCGTAGCGCGAAGCGCGGAGCGACCAAACCAAATTTTCAGGCTTTTCTAAACTCGAAATTTTACTTCATGCGCCACGCGTACAAGACACTGATTTCAAGTGAAGTTAGCTTGTACACAATAGTTCAGTGCTTTCAGTATTTAACACGCGTGGCGCATGAAGTAAAATTTCGAGTTTAGAAAAGCCTGAAAATTCAAATATTTGACCATTTGAATATTCGAATATTCAAATATTTGAATATTCGACTATTTCAGTATTCAAATTTTTAAACAGCTTGAATATTCGAATAAAAAAAATCCCAGCCTTAGTTTATAGTATGATGCAGTATGTAAGTACTAAAATTTAAGTAGTGTAGTCAAAATCCCGGTAAACAGAGTATTTCTGTTGGCTATTTTCAGTCCACAACACGATAAAACAGTCCATAACTCGGTAAACAGAGCATTTTTGTTAAATTTGTTTCAACAACTTCTAGGCGCGCGGTTTCTATCGCAAAACTCAACAATTTCGATTTTATTCTGGAAATATGTAGGTTTAGTTGTGAATCTAGGTATCCATTCGTTTCAGGTTTTTTTAAACTCGAAATTTTACTTCATGCGCCACGCGTACAAAACACCGAATTAAAATGATTTAGGTTTAGAATTTTAAAATTTCTTATTAAAATTTATGAAATTTCTAATGTCTGGCTTCGATGGCGCCCTTCCTCTTCAAATATTCGAAAATTCAAATATTTGACCATTTGAATATTTGAATATTCAAATATTTGTATATTCGACTATTTCAGTATTCAAATTTTTGAACAGTTTGAATATTCGAATAATTGAATGTATTTTTGACTGAATATTCGATTACTTAAATGTAAAAATCCCAGCCTTAGTTTATAGTATGATGCAGTATATAAGTACTAAAATTTAAGTAGTGTAGTCAAAATCCCGGTAAACAGAGTATTTCTGTTGGCTATTTTCGGTCCACAATACGATAAAACAGTCCATAACTCGGTAAACAGAGCATTTCTGTTAAATTTGTTTTAACAACTTCTAGGCGCGCGGTTTCTATCGCAAAACTCAACAATTTCGATTTTTTTCTGGAAATATGTAGGTTTAGTTGTGAGTCTAGGTATCTATTTTTCTAAACTCGAAATTTTACTTCATGCGCCACGCGTACAAAACACCGAATTAAAATGATTTAGGTTTAGAATTTTAAAATTTCTGATTTAAATTTATGAAATTTCTAATGTCTGGCTTCGATGGCGCAACACGATAAAACAGTCCATAACTCGGTAAACAGAGCATTTCTGTTAAATTTGTTTCAACAACTTCTAGGCGCGCGGTTTCTATCGCAAAACTTAACAATTTCGATTTTTTTCTGGAAATATGTAGGTTTAGTTGTGAATCTAGGTATTTATTCGTAGTTTTTTAATAAGCTTATGTTTTTTTTAGTCTGCAACACGTTGAAATGAGCATTCTCGTGGGCCGGTTTAAAAGGACTTGCGTTTTTTCAGTCCACAATTCGTTAAACAGAGCATTTCTGTTGGCCGGTATAGAAAGCTTAGCGTTTTTCAGTCCAGAAGGGCTCACGTTTTTTCAGTCCATAACCCGGTAGACCATTTCTGTTGAAATTGTTTACGCTTTGTAATCAACAACTCCTCAGCGTGCGGTTTTTAACGCGAGACTCAACAATTTGAAATTTGTACAGGAAATATGTGGGTTTGGTTGTGAATCTAGGTATATATTCGTGGTTTTTTAATAGGCTTACGTTTTTTCAGTCCTCAACGCGTTGAAATGAGCATTCTCGTGGGCCGGTTTACAAGGACTTGCGTTTTTTTAGTCCATAATTCGTTAAACAGAGCATTTCTGTTGGCCGGATTAGAAATCTTAGCGTTTTTCATTCCAGATGGGCTCACGTTTTTTCAGTCCATAACCCGGTAATCAGACCATTTCTGTTGAATTTGTTTACGCTTTGTAATCAACAACTCCTCAGAGTGCGGTTTTTAACGCGAGACTCAACAATTTGAAATTTGTACAGGAAATATGTGGGTTTGGTTGTGAATCTAGGTATCAATTCGTGGTTTTTTAATAGGCTTACGTTTTTTCAGTCCTAAACGCGTTGAAATGAGCATTCTCGTGGGCCGGTTTAAAAGAACTTGCGTTTTTTCAGTCCATAATCCGTTAATTAGAGCATTTCTGTTGGCCGGTTTAGAAAGCTTAGCCTTTTTCAGTCCAGAGGGGCTCACGTTTTTTCAGTCCATAACCCGGTAATCAGACCATTTCTGTTGAATTTGTTTACGCATTGTAAGCAACAACTCCTTAGCGTGCGGTTTTTAACGAGAGACTCAACAATTTGAAATTTGTACAGGAAATATGTGGGTTTGGTTGTGAATCTAGGTATCTATTCGTGGTTTTTTAATAGGCTTACGTTTTTTTCAGTCCTAAACGCGTTGAAATGAGAATTCTCGTGGGCCAGTTTAGAAAGACTTGCGTTTTTTCAGTCTATAATCCGGAAAACAGAGCAGTTCTGTTGGCCGGCTTAGAAAGCCCTTACGTTTTCACGCCACAACGCGATAAAATACGCATTCCCGCTTGTCGGTTTATAAATGCTTACCTATTTTGTCAAACTTTCTGTTATGAAAACATTGTTTATTTAATTACGGTGAAAGGTGAAGCAATTGGTTTGATGCGCCGTTTTGCATGTTCTCTTGATTATTCATTTACGTTAGTATATTTGTATTATTATCTGTTAGGTTATTGGTACTTTTGTTATTGTTGTATTTCTATATAATTTATTGTAATTTTTACTACATCTATATATGTAACTAATCTTTGTAGATTTGTGTAAAAGGAGATTCCGTAAATAAATAAATAAATTTTAAATGTTTATTTGACATGAATATATTTTTTATATATCGAGAAGATGTTCGCTTTAGGATTAGAAATTTCGCGCGCGCAAAATTTCTAATCCTAAAGCGAACATTTTTTCGGCAAATAAAAAATATATTCATGTCTAATAAACATTTTAAGTTGCTTTACAGTTCACCGTAGTTGAGAAAATAAAGTTTTTATAAAAAAACGTGTATTATGGGTTGAGTGAAATTTGAATTCGGGGCTTAAGCTCAATCAGGCACTCCACCCGTTTGGGTCACATTAACATTGTTAGGACCGCTGGTGCATGCGTTAAGCATATGCTATCTGAAAGCAGGCCCGCATACTACATTTTCGCCCGCTTTTTCATTCCATAGCCCGGTAAACAGAAAGTTGATTCAAATCGCGATTAGGGTTTGAAAATTTTGAGCAGGAAGGGACAACAAATTAGGTTTGAATCTCAAAAATGTCAATTATTAATGTTTCATTTTGATTTTAGCGTCGGTTTCCACTCCCAGACTAAGTATTAAGTAAAATTTCGAGTTTAGAAAAGCCCCGTGAAAATTTGTCCAGGGTCGCGCAGCGACCCGAGACAAATTTTCTGGGCTTTTCTAAACTCGAAATTTTACTTAATGCGCCACGCGTATAACACACTGATTTAATGTAAACTTCAGAATAACAAGATTGCGCGAGCCTCGACAAATTTTTGCGTAGCTTTTCTAAACTCAAAATTTTACTTCATGCGCCACGCGTATAACACACTGATTTAATTTTACCTCCTTGTATCTGAAGGTAAAGTCTACCAAGAAGGAAGAAGAGGAAAAGGGTAGGGTAAGTCAGGAAGTGACTGAGATCACACCTGAGGAATCTAACTCGCCTCTTCTTAAAAATCGCACCCCTCAGCAGGCTGAGCAGGTGGCTGCTACGACTAATTCGGAGCAGCCACCAGGCTCGCCAGCAAGGGAAGGGCCTGTCCCAGAGGATGTCCTTATGGAATCACCACTGGCCGAAGAAAGGTCCGACGCCACACCTCCTGAGTCGCTCGAGTCCACGCTCGTCGGGTCGGAGGGAGATTGGTGAAACGGGACCGGCCGCACATCACTGGGGTAATGGCTATCAAGGTAATTAGATTTATCCAAGGTAATCTGAGTCATTCGAGAGCGGCCACGGCAACATTATGCCGCCGCCTCGATTTATCTACGGATACTGTAGCCCTAATACAGGAACCCTGGATTGTAAAATCCAGGATATGTGGTATGGGGAGATTAACCGGTAATTTATTCCACAGACCGAGCATGAAACCTAGGACTGCCATCTACGCACCTAGGCAAATAGAAGCCCACCTGCTGCCACAACTTTCCGATGGTGATACTACTGTGGTGAGAGTTTGTAGAGCGATGGGCAAAGGGAAAGACGCAGTTCTGGCGGCGGTCTACCTACCTGGAGACTCCACCCTTCCGCCCCCAACAGAGCTTGTTGAGTATTGCAGGAAGAAGGGCCTACCACTGATCATGGGCTGCGACTCAAATGCACACCATATCTCATGGGAAAGCAGAGCTTCTAATAGAAGAGGTAAGTCTTTATATGACTATTTAGTTAGTAATAATTTAGAAATACTCAATCGTGGGACAGAACCCACTTTCGTGAACACGCGTGGCCAGACAGTGATTGATATCACACTGGCTACTATTGGTATCTCTAACATTATAGATAAATGGGAGGTCAGTCGGGAAGCGTCCATGTCTGACCACAGATGGATTACTTTTCAACAGGGCCTAAAAATGAGTCCGAGCAAACCTTACCGGAATCCGAGACTTACGGATAAGGATGCATACCGTATGCACCTTGGTGAGGGTTTGCAGGATATAAAGAAGCAATGCCCTTAGGACTGTGCCAGCCTACACCTCCTAACGGAGGAAGTGCAGGCAAAGATTCTTAGGGCATATAAACTGTCCTGCCCACTTAAGAGGAGGCCTGAGACAGGGACGGCCACCCCATGGTGGTGCCCAGATCTCGACTCCTTAAAAGATGAGGCCAGGAAAGCATTCAATAGAGCACAACGCTCCAAAGAGGCCTCCGACTGGACCATCTACAAGGTCCGCCTTAGAGAGTACAAAAAGCTCATAAGGCAATATCAAAGAGCGTCATGGCGTGCCTTCTACGAAGGAATTCAAAGCACTTAAGAAGTTAGCAGACTTAAGAAGACTCTATCATAGGACCAACATCAATCTGTGGGAGTCCTGAAGAAGGAGGACGGCACCATGACTGACGACCTCGATGAAAGTCTGCAACTATTGCTCAAGACTCACTTCCCTGGATGCACTCTACTATCTACGCAATATAGGGATGTGGTTGAAATCACTTCGGCAATACCAGAAGACTGGGAACTGGTTTATGAAGTGATAAATGAAGAAAACACCCTTAGAGCAATTGCAAGCTTTTCCGCTTTTAAAACACCCGGACCCGACGGCATCTTTCCCGCCCTGCTACAGTGGGGACGGGATAAACTAGCTGAGTTTGTAATGATGCTGTTTCAGTCCAGTTTGGCGCTGGGATATGTCCCTAAGATCTGGAAACGAGCCAGGGTTGTTTTCATACCGAAGCCCGGTAGAGCAGACTATACTGCTCCCAAGGCATACAGACCAATCACACTTTCCTCGTTTCTCCTTAAAACACAGGAAAGGATTTGTGAATGGCACATAAGAACATCAGCTCTAGTCAGACAGCCGCTGATGGCGACACAACATGCATACACACGGGGGAGGTCCACTGATTCAGCCCTGCATAGTGTAGTGAGCAGAATCGAGAGAACATTGGATGTTAAAGAATCCACCCTAGGTGTTTTTGATAAAACGACCATACCGAAGATAGGAAACGCGCTAAGCAAGCGCGGAGTACCATCTAAAATGTGTGAATGGATTGGCAATGCACTGGCCAATCGTATAGTCACAGTGGAACAGGGAAGGGAACGTATAACCTGGAAAATGACAGAGGCTGTCCTCAGGGAGGTGTTTTATCACCACTATTATGGAACATGGTTCTGGACAGCCTACCAGACGAATTTCAACAACTAGGCTTGTTTGTGACAGCCTATGCTGATGATCTGGCCATATTAGTATGTGGTAAGTGTGAAGACGCCCTATGCGACCAGATGCAAGGAGCTCTAAACATAGTTTCTAGGTGGTGCAATGATCACTCCCTATCGGTAAACCATGCCAAAACGGAGATGGTCCGGTTCACCAAGAAAAGGAAGGTGTCGAAAAAAGCACCAAAATTATTGAATACGATGTTGCAGTACAGCGACGAGGTGAAATACCTGGGCATCACTCTCGACAGGAAACTGAGCTGGAAAGCGCACATCGACATCAAAACAGACAAAGCTATAAGGGCCTTTTGGCAATGTCGTCGGGCAGTGGGGAAAACCGGGGGTTTGAAACCACGCACGACTCTGTGGTTGTACACAGTTGTCATAAGGCCCATGCTGACTTATGGAGCTTCAGTTTGGTGGCCCAGAACCAAACAGAAGACCACGAGGAAGTAACTCTCGCAAGTGCAGCGGACAGTCTGTCTTAGTGTAACAGGCGCCATGCACACTACTCCGACGATGGCGATGGAAGTCATGCTATGCCTTCCACCACTTGATATCCACGTGGAGAAGAAGGCCATGGCGACTATACTTCGCCTTCAGTGCAGTGGGATTTGGAACAGTGACAGCTGTGGGGAAGTTAGAGGACACCTCTGGAGGAATGTCTGTAGAGATATAACTCTTTTAGAGGCTGTTAATGACTGCTGTGTACCAACACTTATACGGAACACACCCTACAACGTTACTGTTCAACCCACTAAGCGGATGAGAGAGTCTGCTATAAGGATCTACACAGATGGATCTAAAAGGAGAGAAGGATCGGGCCTTGGAGATTTCTCTAAAACCCTAAAAATCCAAGCAAAGATTCCGATGGGAATTCATGGAACCATCACGCAACTGGAGCTGATGGGAATAACACTTGCGGCTGAGTACATCATAAACCGCAAGGTGACAAATGTAGCCATACTAATCTTAACGGATAGCAGGCAAGCGATTCTGTCTCTGCAGAAAGCCTATGCTTCGTCAGAAACCGAAATAGAGTGCCACGGGAAACTCAGACAGGCAGCAATGAACAACAACATTGAAGTCTGCTGGGTGAAAGGGCATGATACAGACACAGGTAACGGGAGAGCTGACGCGCTGGCAAAAGCTGCGGCTGGGATGAATCTACTCTCACCGGAGCCGCTAGTGCGGTTAGCTCCTCTCTCCCTGTGTAACATGTTACAAACCAATGCCCTGGAGAAATTCAGGATGCGTTGGGATGATATCGAGGGTTGCAAGCTCTCTAAGGAAACACTTGTGTATCCCAATGAGAGATCAGCGAAACGGTACCTGCAGCTGGCTAGAGGGAATCTCAGGCGCTTAACTGCCATCCTTACTGGTCACTGTGGACTAAACGGACACCTCTATAGGATGGGGATAGTTGACTCCCCATGTTGTAGAGGTTGCAGCATGGAAGACGAGACTGCATGGCATTTTCTTTGTGAATGCCCGGCACTATCGTCAATCAGGGAATCCATATTGGGTGATAGATGGCCTATAATGGCCTACATAAGAGATCTACCCACCTCAGCTATGCTAGAATACCTAAACAAGGTGGGCTGGCTAAACTGAGGATGGGTGATCTACGAGAGGTGGCACAATGGGCCTAATGAGGCCTAAGTGCAGTGCAGAACTGCGCACTCCCCTTTGAACCAGAAACAGAACACTGATTTAATGTAAACTTCAAAATAACTAGATAAGATCTTATTTATTATTATGGTTTTTTCTATATATTCTATATATCTCACTCATATTTCGTAGGTTTGGATGGAAGAACTGTGGGCGTAAGCCTGGCTGAACCCTACATATTGATTCAAAAGTGTTTTTCTCTAAATGAAATATAGTTTGTAAAACATAATTGTTAATGTGAATAAAGATTATAATTATTATTAGTAACCTTAACGCTATTTTTACTCTGTAGTGCTACAAATTGGAAAATTAAGATATTTTATTAATATCATTGTTGAAGTAAAACATTTTTAATTCATTCAAGTAATATTTAGTTTGAAGAGACTGTTTTTTTTGTTGTTATGTATAATTATAAATAATCAAAATAAATCAAACTGATACATAATTCTCATAGATTTTCTTCTCTGAATTTATTCCATAAACAATTATTATTGACTACAGTGACATTTTCTTTTATCAAGACGTTATCTTAATAATAACATTTTATGCAAAGGATTACCCAGTTTATTTCTTTTTAAATATATTAAAATTGCGATTCGTTTCGCTATCTGCAATTAATTTGTTATTAAAATTTAATATATTTTAATTACACTATGTTTTATACCACAATATGTTGTTTTTCTAATATTCCGTAACCAGCTATTAACAATGAAATTTATACTTTATATTATTCATTTTTGTTTCCTCACTAAGCCTTCAAAAGAAGCCTTAAGATTCTGTGAGTTATGCCCTTTTACATAACCCAGTAATTTAGTTATATGGGTCAACATTATTTTTGTGTTACATCCATCCCGTTTGCTTTCCTTTCATCCATTCCGAGGTGAAGCGCCGCATTAAGCAATTAAGCCAAACGCATTTTTTCCCCTCATAGAATATGTACTTTTTTTAATTATCTACAAGCCTCTTGATTAAACACTCCATCATCTAGTCATTTTTGCTTCTCTCTTAGAGTTGTTGGGATATCCAAAAAAGAAAAAGAAAAAAACAAAATAAGCTTGTTTATATTAATTAAATCCAAGTAAATAGATAACAATCATAAATTTGTCGACATAGTTACAATGAAAGTATTTGTAAATAATTAATTCAACAGATTAATAGTGCGATTCTTTCTGTGAAACTCACTTTTACTGTTTTGAAGTATTCTACAACCAAGAATTAGCAATATTATTTATACTTATATTAAATAATTAATAAATCTGTTAACTGTGGAGGTTTGTACTTCGTTATACATCATTATTTACACAAATAGGCCTTTAAAGTTAATTTGTATAACTGAGGTTTTTATTGTGATAATAGTTTCGACAACTTTAACTTGTCATTATTAAACTAGAAGTTCTAGTTTAATGATAAGTAAAAGGTGTTGAAACTATAGTCACAATAAAATCCTCAGGTATACAAACACTGCTTAAAGTCTTATTTGTGTAAACAATTAATTTTCTCCAGAAATTGCATTTATTTATGAATCGATTTTAAACATGCAATCTATAATTATTAAGAGAATCTTCTAAAATTAGTTTTTACTAAATAAGTTAATTCATTTTTCATCACACATTCTCAAGTCAGGTCAAATAATACAATGTACTAAGTATTATTTAACCTGACTTGAGAATGTCTGAAGAAAAATGTAAATATTTTGTTATTTCATACTTTTATTATTAGTCATTTAAAAAAAGAATTTTTTTAACTGCACAATAGTTCAGTGTTTAATACGCGTGGCGCATGAAGTAAAATTTCGAGTTTAGAAAAGCCTGAAAATTTGGTTTGGTCGCTCCGCGCTTCGCGCTACGCGACCAAACCAAATTTTCAGGCTTTTCTAAACTCGAAATTTTACTTCATGCTTAGTCTGGGAGTAGAAAACTCTCGTTCGTCTACTAACACAATTTGATCAAACCACAATTACAGCTTCCTTAAATTTTGAAGACGCTCACCTCTAAATAATAATTACACCATTTTGATTACAAGCAATAATTACTACAAACGTACATTTTTAAATTAGATTTTTTTAGGAAACAAAAAAAAAACAGATTGTCAGCTCTTTTTACATCTCGCTAATTATTTAATTAATTAAACAAAGTTGCTGGACTAGCATTGTTCCGTCACAAAGGGACTTTTTTGGGCGGTGAAAATAAACAGCGCTAATTAGACGCGAGTTTTTATGTTTTATTTTTGCGCGATTTCCTAAAGGAAAAGGAAAAGGAAAGGAAAGAGTGCGTCACGCATAAAATAAATACATCCCTTTTTTACGGCCGGCCGCTTATTTGTCCCTTTAAATTTTACAGCCGTGTAAGTGCATGAAATGCAAACGCGAGTATTTCCGCCACTTTTCATTTCAATTCGTTTTTTATTTTTTTGGGGGGCAAAAATGGTATTTTCTATACGCGAGATGCAATTTCTGTAAGACGAGGATTAAATTTCGTAAGTTTTTAGTGATCGGCATGAAAATTACGAGTATTACACAATATAATTAAATTAAGGTATGTCAAAATAGCTATTAAGTTCACTGTGAACTTTTTAATTTCATTGATGATACAAAGACAAACATTGATTTTAAATTCAATACATTTATGGACATAATAAGCGAGGGCATTGTCAACAGTTTTCCAGAGAAGAAAATTAACAATACAAGTAATAATACTAGCAGAATATATTGGTCCAATCAAAATTTAAAGGAAATGAGGGAAACTCTGCTACTACTGAAGAAAGCAAGTAATACAAGGTGTCCAGAAAGGGTATCGGGTATTTGTAAGTTCAACGAAACAAAAATTATTTGTACGCAATAAAAATGTTTTTTTTTAAATTTTTTTATTTTTGTTTTGGCCTTAGTATCTAGACCATTAGCCATCAATATATTTATATTTAACATTTTAATGTATTTTAACCAATTCTAATTTAGATAAATCACCATTTACACCTGAAACAACACAAACTCATTCATACTACATCCATGGACCTGGATGGAATAATTTACTATTCATAAATTATTCCACCGGACGGGATTCGAACCCGCGACCTCTTGGTCTGTGGGCAGGGTCTCCACCCACTCGGCCATGGAGGCCCCAATAAAAAAGTTTATTGTTTATTATTAGCATATGAATTGGAGAATTATTTGGAAAAGATGATGTTATCCAAATGATGACCGTTACTTTGCTGGCACTCTTCTAAACGGAAACGAAGATTGGCGATAACACGTTGACACATAGCTATCGATATTGCTGCCATTTCTGACCTGATGTTTTGCTTTTACTGGGTTAGATTCGTCGGATTGTTTTGATAAACCTTACTTTTAAGGTATCCCCATGCAAAATAGTCAAGCGGGCTAAGGTCGGGGCTTCTGGGAGGCCAGTTGATGTTACCCCTTCGCGAAATGACTTTATTAGGGAATAATTCGTTAACAACTTCCATTGAGTTATTTGAGGTATGGCAAGTGGCCCCATCTTGCGGGAACCACGTTCTTGAGTTGAAACCTGCAAACTCCTGCAACTCTGGGACCAAAAAATTTCGCAACATATCGCAATAACGGTCACTATTCACGTTAATTGCTCGGCCTCGTTGATCTTCATGAAAATAAGGACCAATTATGCCTTTAGCAGACATAGCGGCCCCAACAACGACCTTTGGGCTATGCAGGGGTCGTTCATGCTTTCGTCTCGGATTCTCCACTGCCCAGTACCGACAATTCTGCCTATTAACATGACCATTCAGGTGAAAATTTGCTTCGTCACTGAACAGTATGTTGTTAAAGTTGTTAAATCGCTGCAGCATTTCGTTCGCAAAATTCAGTCGATTAGCATAGTCCGTAACCTTCAATTCTTGAACCAACTGAATTTTATAGGCTTTTAGATGTAAGTCTTTCTTTAAAATCCAATGTAAAGACGATTTTTTGATGTTCAACGCTTTCGGATGAATAAAGACGGATTTTGACGAACCGACGCCTCAACTTCTTCAACTGTTTCTTCATCGCGAACTGAACGAGGACGACCAGAGTTTTGAATTTTAACTGTCGCACCTGTATTCTCGAACATCCTGATCCATTTCCTAATGCTATCGTCACTTGGCGCGTGGCGTGTACGATATTCCGCACGATGGAGACGTTGAGCAGTCACCATTGAATCACCATTACGATAATACGCTCGTACGCAAAATGCGCGATGCGTCCCTGAGTACTGTTCCATCGTGACTAAAACTCCACAAAGTGGCGGACGTCACGAACCCCTCCCCGCACCCTTTAGACGCCCCGTTTCGAATATGGCGCGAAAACAAATACTCGATACCCTTTCTGGACACCTTGTATTATAATTATCATGTCTGACGTTTTATATGTCGAAACAGCATGGTTTCGTACCTAGACGGTCTACAGTATCGAATCTACTATGCTATACACAATTCATTAACGATGCCTTAGATAGTAATATACAGGTTGATTCAATATATTTAGATTTCTCCAAGGCATTTGATGGAGTCAACCACGCTGTATTCATAAATAAAATGACTTCCCTTGGATTTGAAAACTTAACCATTCGTTGGTTAACCTCGTTCCTGACAAATAGGACACAGATAATCCGATAGCCGTAACATCTGGGGTGCTGCAAGGAAGTCACTGTGGTCCTATTTTGTTTTCACTGTTTATTAATGACATCGATGATTATATAGTAAATAGCATGCACTTGTTGTATGCTGATGATGTAAAGATATTCAGAAACATTCGCTCAATTGAAGATTGTATTCTATTACAGGATGATCTGATGAGATTATATAAATGGTGTGAAGTGAATAAACTATATCTAAATACCGAGAAGAGTGATAATACGCTCGTACGCAAAATGCGCGATGCGTCCCCGAGTACTGTTCCATCGTGACTAAAACTCCACAAAGTGGCGGACGCCACGAACCCCTCCCCGCACCCTTTAGACGCCCCGTTTCGAATATGGCGCGAAAACAAATACCCGATACCCTTTCTGGACACCTTGTAGATCCCCTGATATAAAAATAAACTACGTAAATTATAAAAAATCATACAATACCGCAATAAAATCAGCAAGAATAAGTGCAAACGTAAACTTTATCAAAAAATCAAATAACTACCCCAAAGCTCTTTGGTCAATGATTAAAAAAAATAAAGGTGCCACTAGTATTATTCCTATATCACCTGATGAGTTAAATATTTTCTTTAGCACAGCTGCAGAGAGGATAGTCGAGAGTCTTTCGGTGTCTGATAATGATCCTATAAAATTGATGTCTGCAAGCCCTATATGCACCGTAGATTATTTTAAATTTCATGAGGTTAGCCCGATTGAGGTAAGGAATACTATACAGAGCTTAAATAATTCAAATGCTAAGGATATTTATGGCATGACAACAGGGTTCCTAAAAAAGATCACTAATGTACTTATACTCCCCCTTACTAAATTATTCATCTACTGCATCAATTTTTCAGTTTTTCCGTATAGCCTCAAGGTGCGTTGCATCATTCCAGTCTTCAAGAAAGGCTGCAGTACAGACCCTAATAACTACAGACCGATCTCTTTACTGCCTATTTTTTCCAAAGTCCTGGAAAAAGTTTTATTCAAACAAATTACTGACTTCATTGACAGATATGACATACTAAATAAAAATCAATTTGGCTTTCGCAGGGGAATGTCTACTGCTGACGCGGTCGGTGCCTTACTGGATAACGTCTTGGATGGATTTAACTCTAGCGAGTCAACAATGGCGTCTTATTTCGATCTCAGTAAGGCATTCGACTGTGTCTCACACGACGTTCTTCTGCGTAAGCTTTACTTTTTAAACTTCCATCCTACCAGTAGCCGTCTCATTGGGTCATATCTTGTCAATAGACGCCAACGAGTAAAACTAAATGGCTGTCTGTCGGCGGAGGTGAGCACAATTTATCACGGGGTACCACAGGGTTCAATTTTGGGTCCCTTATTATTTCTGCTTTACATAAACGATCTGCCGTATCACGTGAGGAATGAAAAATCTGATCCTCTACGCCCTGGGTCTCCAAACTATCTTCTTCGCGGGCCACAAATACAATTCTACATAATAAAGTCGGCCAAGATCCGATTAATTTTATAAAATTATGAAAAATTTAAGGAACAATTGTTACAATATTTCAAAATATGACATTTACAAAAAAAATACAAACAATCGCGGGCCGGATTCATGCAAGTTGCGGGCCGGATTTGGCCCGCGGGCCGTAGTTTGGAGACCACTGCTCTACGCCGACGACACCACATGCCTGAATCAATCTTCTGGAATCCAGAGTTTGGTCGCCCGTAATGGGGAGGCAAATCTTGAAGTACTGGAATGGTTCAACACCAATAGACTTTCTTTGAATGCGGGAAAAACTGTAAACCAGGTATTCTCTTTGAGCACAGATGCCACAAACAACTGTTCAATAAAGTTCCTGGGTATCAATTTAGATTTCAAATTAAATTGGCATGCCCATGGTGACTACATTTAAAAAAAAAACTATGCTCTGCTATCTTCCTGTTACGCAATCTGCCGAATTCCTTACCTCAATCTTCTCTAAAAACAGCATATTTTGGTATGTTTCACAGCCACATAACCTATGGAGTAGTATTGTGGGGACACTTGTCTATGATGACTCGCCTATTTTCTCTGCAGCGTCGTGCCATCAGAGTGCTGGCAAATGCCAGCTACAGAGATGATTGCAAACAATTCTTCATTAATATGGGAATACTCACTTTACCGTCTGTCTTTATTCTGGAGTCATTAAAGCATATTCGCAAACATATCGACTCGTACACTACCCATCAACATATTCACTGCTATTCCATAAGAAATAGCAGCCTACTATATCCTGAATATCATCGCATATCCAAGGCGAGAAGTGCCATTCGAAAGTTTATAAAAATTGATTTTATTTTTTTTGCATATTATGATACTTGATAGTATCTAGTTTCATGCCACAAAACCGTTTTACAATACGCGAATTTGTTAGTTAGTTTTTTGCTTGTTGAAGTAAACAATGCTGAGTAGGTGGCTGGGTGGAAATACGCAGAACTCAAACAAAAGTTTAAATGCTTGTGTCTGGAAGCTGACTTCGAAGCATCTCAACTGTGGTGCAAAAACCGCCGCTATCGCATCTTTCATAGCTACCAGCATCTTAAACGACGGATACTCGGCAGTTTTTAAGACAATGGAGACACTGGGAATCCATATCGGCCTGCAAGCCAAGGCATTCCGGTGCGGAGCGCGAGACGTGGGACGAATTTTGCCTGACTCCAGCAGTTTAGAAGGCCATCCAACAATGCTGGCAGGAGCAAATCATTTAAACCCAGTTTTTAGAGGAAGAGGAGGGCCTACTGTACGGAGCTGGCATAGCCAAAAATCTCCAAAAATAGTTAAAAACTTTAAACGCGTTTTTCTCGAAACCACTTTTTTTTCGCTGGCCGGAAACTTTCTTTTCAAACTATGAAACGGATCGACTTGAGCTTTTAGTTTTCAGTTCTCAGAGAATAATGTTCTCTGGAGTATAAACCACAGTCATTCAAATATATTAATATTTGATATTTTTCATAGAGCTTTAAAGTCAGAAATAGGAGGGCAAAAAGCGACCACTTTTTTCGAATAGCCTCCATTTTGTTATTTATCGAGATTTTTTATTGTCGGTGGTTCAAACTCCAGATAATTTAATACAGATTAATGACTACTACTTCATTTTACGTTTCAAATCACAGAATCGAAAAAATCTTTCCGGCCATGAGGAAAAACACGGCGGACACGGACTTATTTGAGGCCAGATTTAGAGGTCAAGCAGAACGATTGAAAAGAATTAAAATTCATTTTTTTATAGTTCATGAATCTATAAACAAGTTGCAAGAAACAGCAAGATCGCATGTATTAAATTTACAAAAAAAAAAAATTTCTGAAAAACCGTAAAAAAAACACTATCCTAGTGGTAATACCCCCTTAACTTATTGCCACAGCACATAAAACACCTGTCTGTGACAAAAATTTAAGACAAGGATTAAAGCCTACCTCTTGAAAAAGGCATTCTATACCATCGATGATTGCTTGTCTAATAAGTTCCTAGATTTTGTGTAATTGTTTTTCTTTTATCTGTCCATATATATACATATATACATGTTCATGTTGATTGTCTACTTTTATAGATCAAAACATGTTAAAGGTTTGAACTCTGACGTGTGTAAACTACTGTAATAACACAAATTTTATAATAAATAAAAATAAATAAATAACCATTATTATATAGGATGCGGCAAAACAGACAGTGATGTTTTGAAGGGCTATTAAAAAAAAAACGGCGACTTTTAAAGAAATGGGGTTTATTTTATCCTAATCGGTACATCATGCCGTTTTATGCACTAAGTCCTGAAGATGACATCAGAAAGATGATGACCCCCAGCAGCGATACATTTGTAGTAAGTAATAATTATTGATGGGTTTGCAATTAATAGTTCAATAAACTATTACAACAAATTGGAACAAATTGCAAGCCCATAATGCTGAATAATTATTAATCACTTAGCAACAACATTGTGCAAGTATTTATACGTTCTATAAGCAGGAATTGAGTGTAAAGAAAAGGGAGTGTTAAATAAATCATCGTATAGAGTAGTTGAACCAGGAATAAAAGTAGTAATTATTGTTCCCATGTAAACCTCCCAAAACCCAACATTACACATTGATGAAAGCGATTTATGAAATTTTCGGCCGCATTTTAGCACATGGGTATAGCGGCGATATCCTCATGAATTCGATCCCTGAGTTCTTCCAAGGTGCGTATAAACCTTTTCCTTCAGGTAGCCCCACAGAAAGAAGTCGCAAATGCTCAGATCAGGGGAGCGTGCGGGCCACTCCACATCACCTCTCAGAGAAACAAGACGCCCAGGGAAAACCTGTCGCAGTTTCGTCATTGAAACTCGAGCAGTATGCAGCCCCGCTTTGCTGAAACCAGATGTCTCTTAGATCTGCTTCCTCCATAAGTTCTTCCAATCGAGGTTGAAAAAAAAATCCAGCATGAAGGCATAACGTTGAGCAGTGACAGACGGTTCGTCCGTCCTCTTCAAAAAAATAAGGCCCAATCACCCCAAATTCGGAAATCGCACACCACACGGTAACTTTTGGGGAGTGAAGTGGTCTCTCGTGAAGTTGCCTTGGGTTATTTACAACCTAGTATCGAAACGGCCTTATTAATACCCTAAAAATCAATTGAATTAAAGGCCAATAAAAAATTCCATCATTTGATAATTTTACGCCTCCAAAATGATTTATTCTCTGAAAAGAATCTTAAATCCATTCTTTTTTACACACCCTCGCATTAACGCGATGAATCCAGCGCGCGCAAAGAAATAATATCTTCTGCATAAGAAATTAATGTGATTTTTTTTACAGCCCGTATAGAGAAGAAGGTGCAGCGAAAAGAGTGCTCGCTTTAAGGGCGCATTATGCCGACACAAAGGACGTAATCCCGTTAAATGTTAAGCCCTGACTGAGATAAAGGGATTAAACCGGCGCTGAAGGGGGGGCTGAGGGGGGTTTCAGCCTCCCCTCCTTTTTGATACTGATACTTTCCGCGTTATATCTCATTAAGTCCAGGTCGGAAATATATCCGAGGGACGGATATCGCAGCTTTTAAATAATTCGTTATTAAATGTTTTTGTTTAACTTACCAGCTTTTGCGGTAGCGTAGAAGTTTTAACTATCATGTGGGTTTTATCGGGGAATTTGAGTTTCAGTTTAATAAATTAATAATTCACTTAAGTTTACAGTTTGAGGTACATTAATCCATGAAATTGACTCAGCAAAAAATAAGAAATATGACATATTAATTTAAAAAGGGAATTTATCTTTTAAGTTTACATACCGGGAATATTTCTTTTGAGTATACACGTGCATACGTTTTTTTTAAAGAGTTTAATTTAAAGCTTTAAGCGAGTGTCTCCATTCCCAGACTAAGCATGAAGTAAAATTTCGAGTTTAGAAAAGCCCCGTGAAAATTTGTCGAGGGTCGCGCAGCGACCCGAGACAAATTTTCACGGGGCTTTTCTAAACTCGAAATTTTACTTCATGCGCCACGCGTATAAAACACTGCTTTCAAGTGAAATTAATAATACATTGCTAAATCAGTATTAAAATTATTCCGTTAAAGCAGGATTCAAAATATACTGCTATACAAGAATATTTTTAATTTCACTTTAAATCAGTGTTTAGTACGCGTGGCGCATGAAGTAAAATTTCGAGTTTAGAAAAGCCCCGTGAAAATTTGTCTCGGGTCGCTGCGCGACCCTCGACAAATTTTCTACGCGGGGCTTTTCTAAACTCGAAATTTTACTTCATGCTTAGTCTGGGAGTGGACCACACTCGTTACTCCTCAGGAGGTGGGTTTCAGCCTCCCCTCCTTTTTGATACTGATACTTTCCGCGTTATATCTCATTAAGTCCAGGTCGGAAATATATCCGAGGGACGGATATCGCAGCTATTAAATAATTCGTTATTAAATGTTTTTGTTTAACTTTCCAGCTTTTGCAATTTAACGAACGGTCTAGCGTAGAAGTTTTAACTATCATGTGGGTTTTATCGGGGAATTTGAGTTTCAGTTTAATACATTATTAATTCACTTAGGTTTATAGTTTGAGGTACATTAATCCATGAAATTGACTCAGCAAAAAATAAGAAATATGACATATTAGTTTGAACAGGGAATTTATCTTATAAGTTTACATACCGGGAATATTTCTTTTGAGTATACATGTGCATACGTTTTTTTTAAAGAGTTCAATTTGAAGCTTTAAGCGAGTGTCTCCATTCCCAGACTAAGCATGAAGTAAAATTTAGAGTTTAGAAAAGCCCCGTGAAAATCGCGTTTTTGAAATCCTCAGCAAAGATTTGTAACAAGTGTGGTCCACTCCCAGACTAAGCATGAAGTAAAATTTCGAGTTTAGAAAAGCCCCGTGAAAATTTGTCGAGGGTCGCGCAGCGACCCGAGACAAATTTTCACGGGGCTTTTCTAAACTCGAAATTTTACTTCATGCGCCACGCGTATAAAACACTGATTTCAAATGAAATTAATAATACACTGCTAAATCAGTATTAAAATTATTCCGTTAAAGCAGGATTCAAAATATACTGCTATACAAGAATATTTTTAATTTCACTTTAAATCAGTGTTTAGTACGCGTGGCACATGAAGTAAAATTTCGAGTTTAGAAAAGCCCCGTGAAAATTAGTCTCGGGTCGCTGCGCGACCCTCGACAAATTTTCTACGCGGGGCTTTTCTAAACTCGAAATTTTACTTCATGCTTAGTCTGGGAGTGGACCACACTTGTTACAAATCTTTGCTGAGAATTTTAAAAACGCGATGTGGCAACATTTTCATTCATGCAGGAATCGTATTTGGGAAATGTAGAGATCGTAAATTCACCCAATAGCTGAAGCAATGCCTAGAATTCCAGCGCCATTACAAATGGTGGATGCGCCGGGCTAAACACACATTCTAATCACATATTGCGGATTGCTATCGCGAACGAGTATGCAGATTACGTGCGATTGTTACTGGTTAAACAGGGAACAGATAAGTAAACACTTTGTATTGCATTTCTGTTATCTAACGATTAGTTTTCAGCACTTATCCAGAATATTTGATATTTTTTGTGTTTTTTTAGAAATATAGTTTAAATTCATTGTCTTCTTGTAACAACTAATTCAATTATTTTTATTATTAATAACATCATTTATTACCACTTATAACTCTGATTGAACCAATATATCGTCGTTGTTTTGATAAAACCTCCTATGTAACTGATAAAACACGTAGATAGTTAATACACTTAATTTTTGAGAATCTATGATCACTTAAATAAAACACTTAATGATGAGATTATAAGTTCTCCACCTAAAGAAGCAACAACGTTGCAAAACAATTGTGAAATATACAATTAGTTGAAAATCATTAAGTGTATTATTTAAGTAATAAAACACGGTTTGATTTGTTTTCTTCCAGAATTTATTTTTTACTGTTAGATGGACATTTCGAGTACCATGTACTCATTTTCAATAACTGAATGTCTTGAAACTAATTACATCTGTTTTTATAGGTACTGTGCAGGGATTAATCTAATTACGTCTGCTATCTATTGGTGAATGGGGATTAGTGATTATGGGAGGGGTGTTGTGCAGGGATTAGTGGAATACCTAAATCTAATTATGTCTGCTATTCATTGGTGAATGGGGATTAGTGATTATGGGAGAGAGGTTGTGCAGGGATTAGTGGAAAACCTAAATCTAATTATGTCTGCCATCTATTGGTGAATGGGGATTAGTGATTATGGGAGAGGTGTTGTGCAGGGATTAGTGGAAAACCTAAATCTAACTATGTCCGCTATCAATTGGTGTATGGGGATTAGTGATTATGGGAGAGGTGTTGTGCAGGGATTAGTGGAATACCTAAATCTAATTATGTCTGCTATTCATTGGTGAATGGGGATTAGTGATTATGGGAGAGGGGTTGTGCAGGGATTAGTGGAAAACCTAAATCTAATTATGTCCGCCATCTATTGGTGAATGGGGATTAGTGATTATGGGAGAGGTGTTGTGCAGGGATTAGTGGAATACCTAAATCTAATTATGTCTGCTATCCATTGGTGAATGGGGATTAGTGATTATGGGAGAGGGGTTGTGCAGGGATTAGTGGAAAACCTAAATCTAATTATGTCTGCCTTCTATTTGGTGAATGGGGATTAGTGATTATGGGAGAGGTGTTACGCAGGGATTAGTGGAAAACCTAAATCTAACTATGTCTGCTATCTATTGGTGTATGGGGATTAGTGATTATGGGAGAGGTGTTGTGCAGGGATTAGTGGAATACCTAAATCTAATTATGTCTGCTATTCATTGGTGAATGGGGATTAGTGATTATGGGAGAGGGGTTGTGCAGGGATTAGTGGAAAACCTAAATCTAATTATGTCCGCCATCTATTGGTGAATGGGGATTAGTGATTATGGGAGAGGTGTTGTGCAGGGATTAGTGGAATACCTAAATCTAATTATGTCTGCTATCCATTGGTGAATGGGGATTAGTGATTATGGGAGAGGGGTTGTGCAGGGATTAGTGGAAAACCTAAATCTAATTATGTCTGCCTTCTATTTGGTGAATGGGGATTAGTGATTATGGGAGAGGTGTTACGCAGGGATTAGTGGAAAACCTAAATCTAACTATGTCTGCTATCTATTGGTGTATGGGGATTAGTGATTATGGGAGAGGTGTTGGTAGGTTTACAATTTTTTTTCGGAATGAGATTCAACAGTGGGTTTTCTAGCGGGCTTAAATAAAAATTTAGTAATCTGTCTTTACATTTGTACATTTTTATTGATTCTAACATGTGTAATCTGAAACTGCTTGATTGTTCTAATAATTTAAAATTGTGTAATGAATATTTGTTGTCGGTTTGGAAAAAAGGAAAGCTGTTGCTGATTTATCTGGCTTAATGTGGAAATTGTGTTCTTTGAATCCCTTGAGTAAATTTTGTTGAGTTTGACCAATGCATACTCTTTCGCAATTGTTAAAATTAATTGAGTTTATCCCGGATTTTTGTAAATTATTAGTACATAGTAAATTTTGTTGAGTTTGACCAATGCATACTCTTTCGCAATTGTTACAATTAATTGAGTTTATCCCGGATTTTTGTAAATTATTAGTACATAGTAAATTTTGTTGAGTTTGACCAATGCATACGCTTTCGCAATTGTTACAATTAATTGAGTTTATCCCGGATTTTTGTAAATTATTAGTACATAGTAAATTTTGTTGAGTTTGACCAATGTATACTCTTTCGCAATTGTTACAATTAATTGAGTTTATCCCGGATTTTTGTAAATTATTAGTACATAGTAAATTTTGTTGAGTTTGACCAATGTATACTTTTTGCAATTGTTACAATTAATTGAGTATATACCGGATTTTTGTAAATGAACTCACCGGGCTGATAACCTAGTCCCTTGATAAAAAAAACTCTGAATGTCACATAGCAGGTTTTATCGAAATACCGACGATATATTATTATTATTGTTTATACTAATATCTACTTTCTCAGCGCGTTTTTTTGCGAATGTCATTATTATCCCAGTGTAAAAAGTTGTCGCCTTTTGTGCAAATTCCCTGGCGCTCGTTTCTTTTTCTCTTCGTGTCATTAACTCGTTCAAAAACCGCCCCATAAAACGTAACAAAGGTTTTCCTCCTTCGCCGGCAACGTTGATGCATCTGGAGACATTCAGCTTAATCCGACTTACTCCGTTTTTTTTACAATCCCATAAAAGCCATTATGATCCCGTACTTAAATAGTTACGTCCATGTTAACTTTATCCTACGGAAATTCACGCTAACATTCCAAGATACGCAGGAGAAAAATAAATTTTAGTGCGTGGGGAAATTGATTTTAATAGGAACAGTTTAATCAATTACTTATTATCCGTAGTAATATACCAAGATCGAGGTTAATTATCAAATAAATGATTGTACTCAAAATAATTTTTTTATAACTAATCTCGATCTTGGTATATCACTACTAATAATAGGTAATTGATTAAAATGTTCCCATTACAATCTATTTGTTGTAACCGATTAATTTAACGAGACGGGGCAGGTGGTGGCCGAGCGGTAACGTCGCCGGACGGTATATCACTCGGCGAGCCATAGAACGGGTTCGATTCCCGTGCACGGGGAGATGTTATTTAAAAATAATATCTCGTCGTGCCCCTGGGTGTTGTGTGAATGTGTTGTGACGTCCAAATATACATGTTATATATAACTTGGAATAAGTTAAATAAATATTGATACAAAATTAAAAATTGATGTTGGCTAATAGTCAAGAGACTAAGGCCAGGCAAAAGCCAAAAAAAAAAAAATTAACGAGACAATAACATTAAATGGCGTTATCCATTAATTGTTTTTACATATTGGCTTTATTTAGTCAGAAATGTTGAGTATTCCTCAGCACTAGGTCGGGACCTTACTGACGAGGACCTTGAAGTCCGAAACGCGTCTGTGGGTATTTGGTGCCGGAATACTGAACACAAATTCAATTACATTTGTTGTCTTATTATTAATCGAGAACGTTAGCTCAAGGTTAATAATCAGTTAACAACAAATCCCTTGTCGAAATAAATTACTAAACGGTAACAGGTAAGAAAATAATCAGTTAACAACAAATCACTTGTCGAAATAAATTACTAAATGGTAACAGGTAAGAAAATAATCAGTTAACAACAAATCACTTAATATATAAAACTACGAAAAAACTATTCGTGAAAATGCAAACAATGTCTTAATTAATAAGACAATTTAAGACGATAAATATTCATTGAAACAACTACTTCCCGTGCAAATACATCTCCGGATATTGAATTACACAATGAAATATTTAAAATCTTATATAATTTGATTTGTTACAACGCTCTATTAAAGTATATGTAACGTTTAGGTCAAATTTTCTTCAAACCAACCAACAATACAATTTAATTTCAGTTTCAATGGATATTTATCGTCTTAAATTGTCTTATTAATTAAGACATTGTTTGCATTTTCACGAATAGTTTTTTTCGTAATTTTATATATTATGTTTAAAGTGTGCAAACTATAAGAAGCGTAAGCTTATTTTCTCGAATTCAACTAGTTTTGAATTTGAATTTATCTTGTTTGAACAAATCACTTGTTGAGATGAATTACTTATCGGTAACAGGTAAGAAAATTGTTTTTTTTTATTTGATAATTCATCGAAACTCGCTCGGTATATTTGAGTAAATAATTTACCAAAAGAAATAATAACAAGGAATCATTGAGTAGAAGAAATGAACCGTTATTGGCACAATAAAATAATACAAACTATTATACAAATTCACACATATTTTTTTAGTATCCTACATTAAAATTATATACATGGACAAAAACAAAAGCCGAAGAACTAACGACAACAAAAAATCTAAATAAACATCTCTTCTTTCAATGGTGTACGCTCAGCAGCTAGCTACATCTCCCTGGTCTTATTCTCCTTAGCTCTTTCACCACCTCTATCCCTCTTCCGCTCTCACACAAACTCTCTTCACGTGTACTACCTGTCATACTTCGTTTTATTTGTACCCCCGCACACACATTCATCCGGTGCTCCCATTCATCTTTCTCCCTTTCAAAAAAAAAAAACACACTTCACATATTCTTCTCCCATCCATACATTTCTTCCTTTTTCTTCACTCCCACATCTGTACCGAGCTAGTAAACGCAAATCCTCCCCATTCAATACTTTAAAATAGCCCTGTAAATACCTGTATGTTCTTATAGTTGGGATTATAGGTGCTTTTTTGTATATTTAAATTTTGGGAATTTATATTTAATTTATATCGATTGTATTCGCGATCATTTTTTATAGTCGCGCACATCTGGCATTCATCTGCGGAATGAATCGCCAGTTTGGCTGATGCTGTCAATGAGTGTGTACGAATACGAAATTAGAATAAAGTTTAGTTTTCTTTCTTAAGTAGAGTTTTCTTTTATGAGTGACGAATTACAACTTTTAGTTTGTTTCCTTACTAATTTTGGATCGAGAAAAACGAATATGGCAAGGACATTTTTTTTCCTGTGGGGGCCGTCTTCCTTTCGGATCCGGATGCACTGCAGCCTAGGTGACTTATTGTACTGATGGCAAGGACATTTTTATATTAGTTCTTGTTGTTAAAATACACAACAGCCTACTGAAGACATCGATTTAAACGTAAATTGAAGAAATACTAAAACCAACTTTAAAAAATACAGAGAAAAAGTGTCGAACCTGCAGCTCAACTTCCCTCAGCCTCTCCCCAAATTCAACTTCCAGCTATCCCCCCGCGCTATTTTTTCTCTTACTATCAATCCCGACCACCCCACGTAATGATCCATTCTGTCTTTCTCTAGCATCCACCTTACCTCCACTCCTTTCACCTGCCATTATCTGTAACAAGCTTCCCTCACCAGTCTTTCTTCCCCTAACTCACTCACTTTTCTCTCAAACTTCACCACTCTCTTCGCCGCCACCCATTCCACTGACATTCTTTGGCACTCCTGCAATACTCTATAATTCGGAGTCGTTCTCTCCAGACCAAGAATCATTTTAAAGTATTGCAGTTGAGCTTTCTCTATCCTCTCATTCCCACTCACTCCCCATACCTCAGCCGCATACAACAAAATTCGTACATGCATCCCACCATGCCATTTGCATACTAACATTCTCCCCTAACATCTCAGCCCATATTCCCCGCGTCCGCGCCATTGCTACTCCCACCTTCTTACATACAAATTCCACGTGTCGGGCTCTATCACCACTTTCAGAAAACCTATACCTCAAATATTTAAATTCTTTCACCCGTTCCACCTTCCCCCCCATCCATTCAAGCGCCTCTATCTTTCTTCTACCACCCCCATTCTTACATACCATCCACTTTGTCTTCTTAACATTCACCGTCAGTCTTCTTTTCATAAAATACCTTTCAAACCTCTCTTTAATTTCCTTCAGTTCGCTTATAGTTTTAGCCATCACAACCACATCATCAGCATACGCCAGGCTCCACAATTTTTTGTTTCCCACGACTATACCTCCCGCCTGCCCTAGCTCTAACACTCCACACTTCTACCACATCCATTCTTACATTCTATCCACTTTGTCTTCTTAACATTCACCGTCAGTCGTCTTTTGATAGAATACCTTTCAAACCACTTTTTAATTTCCTTCAGTTCGCTCATAGTCTTAGCCATCACAACCACATTATCAGCATACGCTAGGCTCCACAATTTTTTGTTTCCCACTATTAACATATACCTCCCACCTGCCCTTGCTCTAACACTCCACACTTCTACCACCTCCATTCTTACATTCCATCCATTTTTTGTTTCCCACTACTATACCTCCCGTCTGCCCTAGCTCTAATACTCCACACTTCTACCACCCCCATTCTTACATTTCATCCACTTTGTCTTCTTAGCATTCACCGTCAGTCTTCTTTTGATAGAATACCTTTCAAACCTCTTTTTAACTTCCTTCAGTTCGCTCATAGTCTTAGCCATCACAACCACATTATCAGCATACGCTAGGCTCCACAATTTTTTGTTTCCCATTACTATACCTCCCGCCTGCCCTAGCTCTAACACTCCACACTTCTACCACCTCCATTCTTACATTCCATCCACTTTGTCTTCTTAACATTCACCGTCAGTCTTCTTTTCAAAACATACCTTTTAAGTCTCTCTTTCATTTCCTTCAGTTCGCTCATAGTCCTAGCCATCACAACCACATTATCAGCATGGCTCCACACTTTTTTGTGTCCCACTACTATTCCTCTCGCCTGCCCTAGCTCTAACACTCTCTAAAAATCGGCTACGTACAGATTGAACAGACATGGGCTAAGTGGACACCCCTGCCCCTCTCCTCGCTCTACTTTAAATAAAACACTCACACACCACCTCATCTACTCTAACCTTACACCACGTTTCTCTATATACTTCATTCACCCAATTCACTATTTGTTCTGATACCCCCATTCCTTTTAAACACCCAATCAACAGCCCTCTCTCTACCGAATCCTACGCCGCTTTCAAGTCCACAAACAACTTTTCCTCATACTTTAATTCAAACCTTCATCAATATTTAAAAATGTTTCACCAAGTGATAAGTGAGAAAATTATTAAAGAAACAACTTTTTTCTCATTTTAACAACTCTCTCTCTCAGTAAGCCAATTCAATGTAGCTATTTGCTTCACCGTTAATCGCCCTTTCCTAAACCCTGCTTGGACCTCTGGTAACATACATTTTTGTTCCACTTCCCTCTCTAGCCTTTCTTTCACCATCATCATGATGATCTTGTAGAGATTGTCCATTAGTGTGATTCCTCTGTAGTTGCTGAGCACCGTTCCATCTCCTCCCTTATGTACAGGAATCTCAATTCCCGCCCTCCACTCTTCTGGAAACTCCAACTCCCTTCTCCAAATGCCGTTGAGTATACCTAGCAGTTTTCCTTTTCCTTCAACGCTGCACAACTTCTAAGCCTCTGCTATTATACTGTCCGGCCCTGCCGCTTTTCCTCCTTTAGCTATACTTAATGCCCACTTCAACTCTTCCTCACTAAAGTTCTCTGCTCTACTAAACCTTCCCCTTTTATTTAACAACAAACAAAAGGAGGTAGCATTTTAATTGAGGAATGGAGAAAATATTTCCAGGAGCTGGTTGGGACGAAAAACAGTGAAAGAATTCTTCTTCCACCTCTTTAAAACACACTTTCTTTATTTTCTCCCTGAAGTTATTTTTGGCCATATTTGATGCCAAGAAAGTGCTGTGAAGAGCAATAAAATCTTTCTCTTTCCTCCACATTTGTTTTCTTCTCCTTCTCCTCTACCACTACTGACACTAGAAAGTGATTTGATCCACTCTAATATTCCACTTTAAAACTGTTTATCTGGACACTGACCTCTTCCCCAATCAAAAGATAGTCACCGATTTTCCCCTTGGTCCCACATAAGTTATTTCCTCCTCCCAATCACCATCTGTACACCCATTCAAAGCTTCTAATCCTTGTCCATCAGCCCACTCTATCCACTGCCTTCCTTCTTTAGTTACTGTCTTATCCTTGGATTTCCTCGTTTTCATCGCCTTTTCCTTTTCGTTTAAGCGTTGAGTGTCCAAACCTAGTATCCATTATATATAGGTATTTGATTGAAATTCACTTGGTTTGTTTTACTAATAAATTGTTTTATTTTCAACTAGTTTCGGCCCAATGCCATTTTCAAGAATGGTGTACAAAATGAAAATGACATTAAGCCGAAACTAGTTGAAAATAAAACAATTTATTAGTAAAACAAACCAAGTGAATTTCAATCAAATACCTATATATTAATAGAAATGTTTTACCAAGTGATCAATGAGAAATAAGTTAAGCTAGTATCCTTACATTCCAATCACCCCCTATAATTACATTCCCTGCATCCTTTACCTCTTGCTGAGAGAGAGAGAGAGAGAGAGAGAGAGAGAGAGAGAGAGAGAGAGAGAGAGAGAGAGAGAGAGAGAATCTTTGGGTATACCAGTGAGCTGGCCAAGCAAATATTTCCATCCCGAACATAATTTCTATCTTAGCAAAAGACGATAACATCTTGGTAACATACGTTCTGCTATACATCTTCGGAAGATTTGGACCCTAAACGCGACACTTTTTATTTAATAACTTAATGACAGTGTCATATTATCACGACCATTATGTTTTTATAATTTTAAAAGCTACTTGCCCAATTACCCTTTTTCTGTTATCGATTTTGACATCACAACAATGCAAAACATATCTTGAACAAGTCTCTCATCTTTCACGTGGTGAAACATATTTAACTATGATTTAATAAAGAAAACACTTGGTTAAATTTAAATATTAGTGAAATTTAACCAAGTGTTTTCTTTATTAAATCAATGGAAAACATTGTCACTTTTATATAAATAAAACAATTTAAACAATTTCAAATATTAATTGTGCATTTGCTACAATTGTTGTAATGTCAAGCTACTCGACTAATTATCGATTTTCTGTTATCGTTCCTATTATTATGAGGTAAATTATCGTTTTATTTCATGTTATCTGTGTGTAACGTGAAATAAAACGAGAGTGATACGGTAATAAATAATTAATTACTATACCCTCTTCAAGTACTAATTGACACTAAACAAATTCAAGTTGGCACTAATCACAGTTAATTTTATTTGATTAGCGACAACTTGATTTTAATGACTGCCAACTTGAATTTGTTTGGTGCCACAGTTAATTTCATTTGATTAGCGATAACTTGATTTTAATGACTGTTTAGTGCTCTAAACCAGTGGTGGGGAAACATTTTTTAAGACGGGCCATTTGTAATAACCAGACAATCGTAGCGGGCCAAAGAATAATGCTTAATCGTAGGTAGGTAGTTTTTATGCGGGTCGTCACATTACGAAGTAAGAACGCGTTCAAACATTCTCACGACGGCACTCTTAAACAGGCCGGATTAAATCTTTCCTCGGGCCGGACTTGGCCCGCGGGCCGAAGTATCCCCATCACTGCTCTAAACAAATTCAAGTTGGCAGTCATTAAAATCAAGTTGTCGCTAATCAAATAAAATTAACTGTGATTAGTGCCAACTTGAATTTGTTTAGTGTTAACTATAACTTAAATTTAAAAAAGATTTTAAATAAATTTTGTTATATAAAATACATCCCACTAATTTTTTCTTCATAAACATAAGTATTTTCAGAAAAAATACAAACCTTCCATCAATCTTTTCAACATTAACGGAGGAGAAAAAAAAATAGACAACCCTCGGTGGACATTGTACGCCCCATAACTCCGGGTAGAGAGCGCCCTTAATCGAATTTCTGGAGTTCCGGTCCGGCGGGCCTGACGCACTATTTCATCTCGTCCCCGGACTTTTAAGTTAAAGTTTTCACCCCGTGGAATCCGGACAGATAATCGAAACTAGGAGGACACACACTGAATTTAATCTCTTCGATTTTGTGTTTCTTTTTCTTTTTCTGCAGTTTTTCTTCCTCTTTTTTTTAATTTACAAGGATTTCCCAGCGTGAAGTGAAACTTTTTAAAAGCGCTGGGGGTTTTTGGGGGAATGGAAAAGTATGTCGGTTGGGTAATTTTCTTAGACAACTTCGAATAAGTTTTAATCAAAATGCGTTTTTAATTAATAATGAGGATTAGTACACTTTAGAAAGTCTGTTATTCCTTACTTCACTTTTTATTATTATTTTTAATAAAAAGTGAAGTAAGGAATAACAATCTTTTATATGTGTAATAATCAATAAATAATTAACACTGTTGTATCCCTTCTTTACACTTTTGTAATAATCACTTTATGTAAACTCAAAAACATACAGTTAATGAGGATTATAATTGTATCGACAGTTTTGATAATTTACCGGTAATAAAAACAGTCGATTAATGTACGATCCCTAATATTAAATTAATATTAGGGATCGTACATAAATCGACTGTTTTTATTACCGGTAAATTACATTATTGACGGCTTATCACCATTTTACAATAATACAATATAAATTTAATTCATGATACTTAATAATATAAAAAACAAATAGAAAATAGATACAAATGTAGCCAGTGAACAAAAAAGAAATACATAACAATACATTCATATGAATCTAAGTCTAAAATAAATATAATAAGAATACATAACATTATAAATAGACGTATACATCAGTATTTAATAATAATTTTTTGAATTTATTAAATGTGTTAGCAAAGATACAAATGTTTCTACTATCACATATTTTGTTCCAATATCGACTCATTGTTCCCATAATTTGATTTAAACATTTTAATTCTAAAAGTTAGTTTGGATCTAGTATTGGTAGGGATACTAAAATTAATCATGTTAAGAAGCTCAACACAATCGCATAAACCATTTACTATTTTGTATAAGAGACATAAATCCAAATAAATCCTTCTTTCATGGAGTGATTTTAAATTTAAAAGTGCTAACATTTGTGATCTGCTGTAATTAACGCGAGATATGCCCAGAGTGAATGAAATATTTAATAAAAATTTGTTTTGTACTCTTTCAATGCTGTTCACAGAATTTTTATAATATGGCGACCAAATATTCGACGCATATTTCTATGAATGTATTATATTTTGGTAAAAACTTATTCAGTACATTTTTGAATCAAAACCGATAATTTACAGGCAAATCACGATTTCATCGATTTAAGGAGTAAGAGTCATTGCATGCATTGAAAGTTAATAGCATTCAATGATTTAAATTATACGAGTGTTGTCCACTCCTAGACTAAGCATGAAGTAAAATTTCGAGTTTAGAAAAGCCCCGCGAAGAAAATTTGTCGAGGGTCGCGCAGCGACCCGAGACAAATTTTTGCGGGGCTTTTCTAAACTCGAAATTTTACTTCATGCGCCACGCGTATAAAACACTGATTTAAAGTGAAGTTAAAAACGCACTGAAAACCAACCCAACTTCTATATTTTTCAAAAGTCGATGTTTTCTTTCCTATCCATGCCGTAAACCTTCAGATATTCGTTGTTTTCTTGTAAAAAACTTTGATTCCCTGTAGTCTTTCGGTCTCCGAAGACCATGATTGGTCCTTCGAGCCGTAGCCTTTGTAAAATAGTAATAAACTTAGCCATCCTTCAATTTAAAACTCCTAAGAGCGAGTGTTGTCCACTCCCAGACAAAGCATGAAGTAAAATTTCGAGTTTAGAAAAGCCCCGCGTAGAAAATTTGTCGAGGGTCGCGCAGCGACCCGAGACAAATTTTCACGGGGCTTTTCTAAACTCGAAATTTTACTTCATGCGCCACGCGTATAAAACACTGATTTAAAGTGAAGTTAAAAATGCACTAAAAACCAACCCAATTTTAATATTTTTCCAAAATTGGATGTTTTCTTTCCTATCTATGCTGTAAACCTTCAGATATTCGTTGTTTTCTTGTAAAAAACTTCGATTCCCTGCAGTCCTTCGGTCTCCGAAGACCATGATTGGTCCTTCGAGCTGTAGCCTTTGTAAAATGGTAATAAACTTAACCATCCTTCAATTTGAAACTCCTAAGAGCGAGTGTTGTCCACTCCCAGACTAAGCATGAAGTAACATTTCGAGTTTAGAAAAGCCCCGCGTAGAAAATTTGTCGAGGGTCGCGCAGCGACCCGAGACAAATTTTCACGGGGCTTTTCTAAACTCGAAATTTTACTTTATGCGCCACGCGTATAAAACACTGATATAAAGTGAAGTTAAAAATGCACTAAAAACCAACCCAATTTTAATATTTTTCAAAAATTGGATGTCTTCTTTTCTATCCATGCTGTAAACCTTCAGATATTCGTTGTTTCCTTGTAAAAAACTTCGATTCCCTGCAGTCCTTCGGTCTCCGAAGGCCATGATTGGTCCTTCGAGCTGTAGCCTTTGTAAAATAATAATAAACTTAGCCATCCTTCAATTTGAAACTCCTAAGAACGAGTGTTGTCCACTCCCAGACTAAGCATGGAGTAAAATTTCGAGTTTAGAAAAGCCCCGCGTAGAAAATTTGTCGAGGGTCGCGCAGCGACCCGAGACAAATTTTTACGGGGCTTTTCTAAACTCGAAATTTTACTTCATGCGCCACGCGTATAAAACACTGACTCAATGTCAAATTTAAAAACACAAACATCGATTGTAATAATTGTTTGATTGTGAATTTCGTGTTTGATTGTAAATTTACTTGTCCTTTTGATTCAGGATGACAATCAACGGATCGCTCTTTTTTGAAGATGAGGCCACTGTGTGGAGAAAATTGTTGCAGTGGTTAACAACAAAAGTGAAACACTCCCCAACACAGTTTCTTTCTATTTCAATTAAACAAGGGATTGTCCCGCTCGTTATTTGCCTAAAGTTATTGACATGCAGGGATTAGTTAGTACTGTAAGGGATTGTCCCACCAGTGAATTAAGTGATTGTTAGGTAACCCAATATATTTTAAAAAAATGGTGTTGGATTTAGTTCGTAGACTAAACGTATATTCGTGTTTGATTGTGAATCATTTTATTTGTGGATTCGATAGCTAACGCCATCTAATGCTCCATAGTGGCTTCATCTGTGGGTATATGGTACCAGAATATTGGTACCAGAATACTGCCTTCCCAACACAGTTTCTTTCTATTTCAATTAAACAAGGGATTGTCCCGCTCGTTATTTGCCTAAAGTTATTGACATGCAGGGATTAGTTAGTACTGTAAGGGATTGTCCCACCAGTGAATCAAGTGATTGTTAGGTTACCCAATATATTTAAAAAAAATGGTGTTGGATTGGGTTCGTGGAATAAACCTATATATTCGTGTTTGATTGTGAATCATTTTATTTGTGGATTCGATACCTAATGCCATCTAATGCTCCATAGTGGCTTCATCTGTGGGTATATGGTACCAGAATACTGGAATAAGAGTATTGCCTTCCCAAAACAGTTTCTTTCTATTTCAATTAAACAAGGGATTGTCCCGCTCGTTATTTGCCTAAAGTAATTGACATGCAGAGATTAGTTAGTACTGTAAGGGATTGTCCCACCAGTAAATCGAGTGATTGTTAGGTAACCTAATATATTTAAAAAAAAAATGGTGTTGAATTGGATTCGTGGAATAACCGTATATTCGTGTTTGATTGTGAATCGTTTTATTTGTGGATTCGATAGCTAACACCATCAAATGCTCCATAGTGGCTTCATCTGTGGGTATATGGTATCAGAATACTGGTACCAGAATACTGCCTCCCCAACACAGTTTCTTTCTATTTCAATTAAACAAGGGATTGTTGCGCTCGTTATTTGCCTAACGTAATTGACATGCAGGGATTAGTTAGTACTGTAAGGGATTGTCCCACCAGTAAATCGAGTGATTGTTAGGTAACCCAATATATTTAAAAAAAAAATGGTGTTGGATTGAGTTCGTGGAATAAACGTATATTCGTGTTTGATTGTAAATCATTTTATTTGTGGATTCGATAGCTAACGCCATCCTAATGCCATCTAATGCTCCATAGTGGCTTCATCTGTGGGTATATGGTACCAGAATACTGGAATAAGAGTATTGCCTTCCCAAAACAGTTTCTTTCTATTTCAATTAAACAAGGGATTGTCCCGCTCGTTATTTGCCTAAAGTAATTGACATGCAGAGATTAGTTAGTACTGTAAGGGATTGTCCCACCAGTGAATCAAGTGATTGTTAGGTAACCCAATATATTTAAAAAAAATGGTGTTGGATTGGGTTCGTGGAATAAACATATATTCGTGTTTGATTGTGAATCATGTTATTTGTGGTATCGATAGCTAATGCCATCTAATGCTCCATAGTGGCTTCATCTGTGGGTATATGGTACCAGAATACTGGTACCAGAATACTGCCTCCCCAACACAGTTTATTTCTATTTCAATTAAACAAGGGATTGTCCCGCTCGTTATTTGCCTAAGGTAATTGACATGCAGGGATTAGTTAGTACTGTAAGGGATTGTCCCACCAGTAAATCGAGTGATTGTTAGGTAACCCAATATATTTAAAAAAAAAATGGTGTTGGATTGAGTTCGTGGAATAAACGTATATTCGTGTTTGATTGTAAATCATTTTATTTGTGGATTCGATAGCTAACGCCATCTAATGCTCCATAGTGGCTTCATCTGTAGGTATATGGTACCAGAATACTGGTACCAGAATACTGCCTCCCCAACACAGTTTCTTTCTATTTCAATTAAACAAGGGATTGTCCCGCTCGTTATTTGCCTAAAGTAATTGACATGCAGGGATTAGTTAGTACTGTAAGGGATTGTCCCACCGGTGAATCGAGTGATTGTTAGGTAACCCAATATATTTAAAAAAAAAATGGTATTGGATTGGGTTCGTCGAATAAACGAATATTTGTGGATTCGATAGCTAACGCCGATAGCTAACGCCATCTCATCTGTGGGTATATGGTGCCAGAATACTGAACACAAATTCAATTTTGACATTTTATTTGTCCTTTTGCTCAGGATAATGTGATACCTATCCAAAAGTGTTGTTTTCATTTGAGTCGCTAAGATGCAAAAAAAGCTTTACTTATTTTTTTTATTTAAAAGTTTTGGTATCCCTGGATTCTACCCATCTCAGGCTACAATTTCATAATTTAATTGCTGAGGCTGTTACTTGGTGAAATTCCATATCAAAACTTTTAGTAAATAACACACTTGGTTAAGATATCACTGTTTATTGATTGACACTGCAACAATTGTTTCGCCACACAGTGGCTTCATCAGGCAGATGAATATTGATGAACAATTTCATATATACCGGTAAGTTGGATTGGGGTACACTTTTCCCATGCCGTTTTTCCCAGGATATTTTTCCCATGCCATTTTTCCCGTGATAACATTTTCCAATGATACTATTTTCCAATAAAACTATTTTCCAATAATATCATTTTATTAAAAAAGTGCAAATTGTATACAAAGACGGCCTTTCTTCGTCCCCTGGCAGGTTTTCCGCGAATATAATTTAACTCAAAATAGTCGACGAGGGGCATGAAATCGTCAGGAGCCTGTTCTGCGAAGATGTCGAACATCTCTGCAACCTTATCCGATGGAACGAATGCCAAACCCGCCATCATTTGCGATGCCTCCTTTATGGAGCGATCTTCCCGGTCATTGTATCTGATTTGCAAACCTTCCGCTTGAACGGGCCTAAAAATCGACAGCGTCATATGGAAAAAACACGCTTTTACATCTGCTGTCGGATATGATTTGGAGGCCGCATTGATGATGGCGAGTTCGAAATCGGTCATGAGAATTTGAGGAGGGCGAAATGGCAGGCCCAGTTCTATACATTGTTATTCGACGATATCGAAGACTTTTCTGTACGCAGATTCATCTTTCGTTGCCAGCAGAGCGTACACAAAGGGAAGGGCGGTTTCTTGACCGATGTCGTCTATGGATCCCAAAATTGCGAAGAGCTGAGTAAAAATTGTAGGGGCTGCTTTAAAAGTTCCGTCGACGAACCACGTTCTGCATTTCTAAAGTTTCCTCTAATTCTCAGCTGTTCCAAAAACGATAACACGTCCACATGCCAAATCGAAGTCATCGTCTTCATAAGAATCGTATAAAATGAAATTTTCGCCTGTAATTTAATGTAAAAGTCAAAGAAAAGTCGAAGTTAAAGTCAAAGTGTATCAAAGCAATAATAACCCAGTAGAGTGACTCTATATTTATCCGGAATACCAGCAAGATCATCCATCGCAACTGGATTTGCCGGAATATCTTTTAGTCTTTCCCGCGTAATGGCCTTCCGCATATTCGGTCTGCTTGGCAACTGCGATAAAACGCTACTCGGCACGCCAACCAGAGTACGCATAACCTGGACAGGAAGCATCTCAGGATGTTCAGCAGCCTTTCGTTTGATGGCCCGCACGACACGAACAGCTTCGACCTCTTCGAGATTAGGTGCGTGGCCTAGATGCTCAGAAACCATTGGGCCTCCCCGAGTAAGGAGGAGCTGGGTACCCGATATGGCGGTTGTTTGCGCACTGGCATAGCATTGACCCTTTTTCCGGCAACTCCAGTTGACGAGACCTTTTTTCGTGAAGGAATGCTTGTAGTATAGATAGCCGTCGATGTGCAGAAACCGGCTGCCTCTTCCATTCTCTATAAGCTCCAGGGTAATTGGTAATAAAGCTCCCGCCATAATTTGGTTAATTTTGATACGCAGGTTAGGAAGTTCGAAGTATTCGAAATACTTGAAATGTTCGACAACATGAAAATCGAATCAGAAGTAATAGCTGTGGGAAAAAATCATGGGAAATCTAATAGTCATGGGAAAAATGTCCATTGGAAAAAAATCATGGGAAAAGTGTCCCCATACTGTGGGTTGGAACTCCCACCGGGTTCGGCAAAATCCCCGGATAGCTGTAGACCTAATCTCCGGCGTCATGATAGGCCATAGCAGCGGAAATAGATGACGTAAAACCCAAAACAAAACAAAACATATATAAATTGAGTTACAAAACCTATACCTTTCAAAATTTAGTTCGAAATTTTACTTCATGCCTAATCTAGGAGTGGAAAACACTCGTTTTAATCTTTAAACTGAACTCTAAAAAAATTCAACGAATATCAGACAATTTACAAGGTATAATTTGGATTTGTACACTTGAAAGAAAAACTCCCTGTATACATTGGGGTACATTCCACGTGAATTAACCCATTCACGTGGAATGGACCCCAATGTATACAGGGAGTTTTTACCTGTCATTTCACATCATTATTTATAAAATTTTTCTTCTCTATCATCACTTAAAAAGATGTTTTTTCGCAAAACAAAAACTGTCCTTTAAAACCCCGATGTATACGTGGAGGAAATTCTCGAAAGGGCGTTTGTTTAAAAAGTAACTTTTCGAGTCATAACACCGACATAATTTAATTCCTCCAAGTGCCATTGCGCTTTGTGTCGGAGCGTAGAAAGAAAAGCAAAAATAATAAGAAAAATAAACGAATCCACAATGGTCCATTCGAGTACCTGAAACCGAGTTCGGAAGCCACTGAATAAAAACTCGACTCCTCCTCCGGAAACTTTAAGTGCACGCCTCGGGTTGAAAAGTCGAACAGTTTTAGAAATTTTAAATTAACTTTACACTTTACACTTTGCACTTTGGACCGAAGCGGGCTATTTATAGCATTGCTAGCGGTGTAATTATCTTATCTGCGAGTTTTAACATTCGCGCTTTTATAATGATAATTACAGACTTTGTAGACTATTTGAGTTGTTAATAATCACATTTATTTCAGTTTTAAAATAAGGAAAACAGTTGCGTTATATTTAGGCAATACTACATCGCAATGTTATGTTGGTTTATAAACCTATTATCTATAAAAGCCTATTAAAACTTATTAAAAGTAGATATTCCCGGCGCATCCACCAAAACTACATCACTGAACACAAATTAAATTTTGCCTTCATATTATTAAATAATTGTAAATTGAAACGACAGTGCGGGTTAAGCGCAGCCTTACAGAAGATTAACAAATCTTCTCTAAGGCTGCGCTTAACTCGTGCTGAAACGACGGTACGCGTTAAGCGCAGCCTTAAAGAAGATTAACAAATCTTCTTTAGGGCTGCGCTTAATCCGTGCTGAAACGACGGTACGGGTTGAGCGCAGCCTTGAAGAAGATTAACAAATCTTCTTTAAGGCCGCGCCTAACCCGTGCTGAAACGAAGGTAAGGGTTAAGCGCAGCCTTAAAGAAGATTAACAAATATTCTTTAATGCTGCGTCTAACCCGTACTGAAACGACAGTACGGGTTAAGCGCAGCCTTAAAGAAGATTAACAAATCTTCTTTAAGGCTGCGCTTAACCCGTACTGAAACTTATTAAAAAAAACCACCAAAACTACATCACTGAACACAAATTAAATTTTGCCTTCATATTATTAAATAATTGTAAATTGAAACGACAGTGCTGAAACGACGGTACGCGTTAAGCGCAGCCTTAAAGAAGATTAACAAATCTTCTTTAAGGCTGCGCTTAATCCGTGCTGAAACGACGGTACGGGTTGAGCGCAGCCTTAAAGAAGATTAACAAATCTTCTTCAAGGAAGCGCCTAACCCGTGCTCAAACGACGGTACAGGTTAAGTGCAGCCTTAAAGAAGATTAACAAATCTTCTTTAAGGCTGCGCCTAACCCGTACTGAAACGACAGTACGGGTTAAGCGCAGCCTTAATGAAGATTAACAAATCTTCTTTAAGGCTGCGCTTAACCCGTACTGAAACGACAGTACGGGTTAAGCGAAGCCTTAAAGAAGATAACAAATCTTCTTTAAGGCTGCGCCTAACCCGTACTGTCGTTTCAATTTACAATTATTTATTAATATGAAGGTAAAATTAAATTTGTGTTCAGTATTCCGGCACCAGATACCCGCAGACGCGTTTCGGACTTCAAGGTCCTCTTCAGTGTGGTCCCGACCCAGTGCTGAGGAATACTAAACATTTCTGACTATTTCAAGTCAATATGTGAAAACTATTAATGGATTTTGATAGCTAACGCCATCTAATGCTTAATAGTGGCACATGGAGTTGTGGTTTAAAAATATTTATTTTTGTACAAAATAGTGCACTCTTGCTGAAACAAAACTACCTGTAGTTCAACAGGAATGATCCCATCAGGGCTTGCAGCTTTAAAAAGCTTGAAGCATTGCACACTCCAAGCCAATTTATGCTCACTCAAGATATCATGTAGCTCCTCCTGGGTGCCGGTCGACCCCCTTTTAACGTTGCGGTAAAAAAATTATAATTGAGTATAAATGAAATTGCCAATTCTTGGTTGCAGAATACTTCAAACATTAAAAGTGTAATTCTTTTGATAGCTAACTACTTCCCGAGCTAATACCCCGACGGATATACAGTATCCGTCGGGGTATTAGCTCGGGAAGTAGTTGTTGCAATGAGTGTTAGATATAGTCTTTGTAATACTAACTTGTTGTAAATTGCGAAAAGAATTACACTTTTAATGTTTGAAGTATTCTGCAACCAAGAATTGGCAATTTCATTTATACTCAATTATAATTTTTTTACCGCAACGGTAAACAGCAAACACTTTTATAATTCAATGTCCGTCGGGGTATACGCTCGGGAAGTAGCTGTTTCAATGAGTGTTTGAATTAGTCTTTGTAAGACTAACTTGTTGTAGATTGCGAAAAGAATCTCGGCACTTTTAATGTTTAAATTATAATTGCAAACCTTAACTGTTTTGACTCGTATAATAAAAATATACGACGTTCGATTTCAAGATTAATGAAATAAATAAAACTTTGTAAATTAATCAAAACATTGAACGCCATCGAATTTTGGTGAGTGTGTTGTTTTTTTTCTTTTTATTAACGTCGACGCGACTTGAAAGATTTGTCTTATAAACAACAACGGGATTGAATCCCATCGCATTTTTCAATCCGAACGGACAATTGTCACCGTGGACACTTGATGAATTATCCTCTTAGATTGTAAACACCGACTCTCCGGACTTTGATTTACGGATCATCGCCGGACAAATGCCTCTTTCGGGCGTTCGCAAACAAACACGATATAAATTCAACAATAAAGACGGAATCAAATTGCAGAAATAGTAGGGACTGCAGCGTTAAGCTTCGAACATTTCTACAGTTGTTAAGGTAACGTTTTTAATACTTAATAAAGACATTAGCGACATTCCTACAGTACGACTTGCGTTCTAGTTATAACACCTCCGGTTATTTTTCTTAGTACTGAAAAGAGATAGAAACAAATTTACAGTGCATACATCAGGATACCAGGAATTTGTCTTTTAAGTATATTGTTAAGTCTCTGGCTACCTGCTTTTACTTCAACCCTTCTTTATCGAGTGTAGGGGGTGGCCGAGGCAACAAGGGTGGTCGGATTTAACACCGCGACAGAACATCGTAAACTGTGACAGAGTAAATACGTGCTTTGTAAATTGTAGTTTGTGTTTCCTGAAAATTATAAGTGTTAAAACGACTGCAGTTTATTAATTGAACCATCTCGCTGTTTGATCCACAATCCACTCAACATCAGAGCTAACATATATATAGGCCTACGCTTTTTTGTAAAAGATTAATCTGAAGCTTTGAACGAGTGTTTTCACTCACAGACTAAGCATGAAGTAAAATTTCGAGTTTAGAAAAGCCTGAAAATTTGGTTTGGTCGCGTAGCGCGAAGCGCGGAGCGGCCAAACCAAATTTTCAGGCTTTTCTAAACTCGAAATTTTACTTCATGCGCCACGCGTACAAGACACTAACTTCAAGTGAAGTTCACTTGTTCACAATATTTTAGTGCTTTCAGTGTTAAATACGCGTGGCGCATGAAGTAAAATTTCGAATTTAGAAAAGCCTGAAAATTTGGTTTGGTCGCTCCGCGCTTCGCGCTACGCGACCAAACCAAATTTTCAGGCTTTTCTAAACTCGAAATTTTACTTCATGCTTAGACTGGGAGTGGAAAACATTCGTTTATAACTTTAAATGGAACTAATTTAAAAAAGCGTATGCATGCATATGTCTGACTTGAAAAACTCTATGTCTTCGACTCCTTAGAATGTCTTGTGGTTTGAATTAATCACTGCCAGGGAAGATACTATGAGCAAAACTAAATCTGACATGGATGATATGGACATGATAACCGTAATGAAATTAATAAATACAAGTAGTAGAATCTAAAGTAATTATAATAATATAATAGATTTTTGACTTTAAACTGTCAAATTATTTTGGAGAATAAAATTTACTTGGTAGAAAAACAAACATAATAGTTTGTAAATTAAATTCACTTGGTTTTGTTTCACTTATATGTATTTTATTTTCTACTAGTTTCGGCTTAATGCCATTATCAAGAATGATGTACAAATGGATTTGTTTGGGAATATATACAGTTTCGAGTTTTAGGTTTTATTAGGTAATAAGGGCATTTAATATCGGGGAACTCCAAAGGTCTTCGTTGTCGTTGACCACATTTTTACTTGCCTTTATGGCTTTTGAAATTTCTAAACCCTTCCGATAGTTAAGCGTTAATCCCTTATTACTTGTATGGAGAATTTTTAAATCGTTTGAAGAAAAATTGTGATTAGATGTGATACAGTGCTTAGAAAAACCGGTGGTTTGTTTTTTTATAGTCTATGTCTTTTTTATGCTCTTTTAACCTGATATCAAAAGACCTGCCGGTTTGTCCTATATACACTGCATCACAATCATCACATTTTAATTCATAAATAACACTTTTCTTCAATTTACAATTTTTAGTTTTGATTTTATTGTTAACTATTAATTTTCCTAAATTATTTGTGTTTGTCAAAATTACGTTATTATTCTTTCCCTTTAAATTATTTTTGATTTGTAAAGACAGTGGCTTAATATATTCTAATCTATTTCATGTTATTGTGTCTGAATTTGTCCCACTATAAAAGTAATTTCGTAATTGTTTGTGTTTTTTCTTTTTTAACATTTTATTAATTAAATCTTCAGTGTAGCCATTGTTAACTGCTATTGTTATTATTGTGTCTAGTTTATTTTCAAAGTCTATTTTATTTAGAGGGATATTGATAAGTCTGTGTAAAACGGCGTGGAATGTACTGTATTTAATCTGACTATGTGTATTTGAACATTCTGGTATGATGACATCTGTGCAAGTTTCTTTTCTATATATTTTGTATGACAATTTATTGTTTACTGTTTTCGTGAATGTAATGTCAAGAAAATTGAGGCTGTTATTTATTTCTTTTTCAACTGTAAACTGAATGTTTTCGTTAATTTTATTAATGAAATTTGTGAATGTTTCCAGTTGTCTATTTGTACCTGTCCATATACAAAATACATCGTCTACATATCTTGCCCAGAAAAAAACAAACACATAATTTACTGAAGAGATTTATTAGCCAAATGAAGTTATTTTGTGTTTATAATACCGAAATCATTTGAATAAATTAATTTATTCCAAAAGTAAATTTTATTTAGGGAATAAAACGTTTTATAACACCGGACGTTAATGTGTTAAAACTGAAAATCCCTTTTTTTCCTCTCATTTACATATTTTAATTGTCACTCCATATTATACCCTTTCTTAAAAAAAAAAATAGGATACCTTCCTGAAAGCTTTATGGGTTCATCGAGTGAACACCTAATTATCCGAGTTTGATAATCCACTTCCAGACGCGTCTTTATCACGAGAAGGATTTGTTATGGAGATAATTGAGTAAAAGCCCCGATCGTAATATCCTGATAGGGTCTTTATTATTTTCACAGCGATCTCCAGCTGAGTTGGGGGGGCTCGGGGCTAGAAACCCAATTCGAGCACCGAACCGCTAATAATAAAGGAAAATCAAGCGTTTTCATCCGGTTTTCCACCGCGCGGATATGATATCACGCCTCTCGCAGCCCCGTGGGAAATCAGTAAATTCGTCGCGAGCCGGCCGCATTATTATTTTAAAGACACGATGTGCTTTTCTCCCCCCAGCTACACGTACTCTCTTGTTGTTTTTTTTTCTCTCTCCGCCGATATTTTCATATTTTTTAATCGACGAAAGTGATACATACTCTCTTGTGGTTTAGCCATGGAGGCTAGCTCCACTATTTCATTGTGTAATGCAATTGTTGTGCTGAGTTCTATGATGCGAGCTGGTTCCGCTGTTTGGGGGGTGTAGAGGTAGTTCGACTGTGTAGAGCGTATGTTTTAGAACGTAGGTGGATTCCATCATTGATTGTGTAAAGCTAAGTTCCACTATTTGAGCAAAATATACAAAACAGAGGAGTGATCTTTTAGCTAATTGCCTTAAAACAATTAAAGAGTGAAGTCGTCCTGAGTTAGTACTGCAAAGTTCAGTATAATAAGCTCCGTGGTGGTTTTTGTGGGTTTCCCATCTCGCAATACAAACACAGGGGCTATTTGGTTTTGCTCCTACCAGTAGAGTCATACAATTTTCAAGTTTATCTAAAATGCACATAGCTTCGATGCATAAAGGATTAATAAAGTAATTTGCGAAAACAAATAATTTAAAAAATATCAATTCATTAAAAATATCATAACTGAGTTAATAAATTTTGCATACGCTAAACTCGTATCCTGTTTTATGTATTGTCCATACATTCTTCTAGTCAAACTTGGAGTAGGAAGAAAGACACAGTATTACGATGATGCATAATAACACAAACAATCAACTTGTTAAATAAATTATAGGGTTACTACATACACAACACGAAGTAAATAAAATATAAATTATGGTATATCTTTAATTAATTTCTCACTTAACCCGTGGTGAAACATTTTTGAATCTAATACTGGATGATTTAAATTAAATTTAAATTAAAACACTTGGTTTGTTTCACTTATTTATATTTTCTCCGACTAGTTTCGACCATTGGTCATCTTCAAGGAGGAATGTGTTAGTTACATTCCTCCTTGAAGATGATAAATGGTCGAAACTAGTCGGAGAAAATATAAATAAGTGAAACAAACCAAGTGTTTTAATTTAAATTTAATTTAAATCATCCAGTATAAATTATGGTCACTGATTACCAAGGCACCTAATTTTTGAAAATCCATGATTACTTTAATAAATTAATAAATAAAATATTATTAAATGAATTCGATAGCTAACGCCATCTACTGCCTCGTAGTAGCATCGTCAATGACACGGTGCATAAAGTGCATATACAGGTCACTGTTTCGTCCAAGGAGCTATACTCTATTTGTGAAACCAGAAAACAAATATCAAAATTGAATTTGAGTTCAGTATTCAGCACTAGATACCCACAGACGCGTTTCGGATTTCAAGGTCCTCTTCAGTGTGGTCCCGACCCAGTGCTGAGGAATACTGAACATTTCTGACTATTTCAAGCCAATATGGAGCATTACTTCAATACTTTATTGGTGCTCGTAACAATCGTTTTACACAGGTCATGATACATAATCAAAATACATTAAAGAAAACATCACATAAAATTACAAAAGTAATACATATACAGTAAAATATAAAAAAAGATACTATAATTATAACGTTTAAAAAATACTAGAATATAAAAAAATAAGATTAAAATGAATTGAGTATATATAAAATATTCTAATATAGAATCTAAAATCTATAACGAACACAAACACAATAAAATATAATAATTTAGGAATTAACTTTAAAATTAACATAGATAAAATATACAATTTAAGATAAATTTATAGATAAGTGTATAATATGCATCATATGAAACTACAAAAGTAATACATATACAGTAGAATAGTAAAAAAATCTGTAACAAGCACAAACACATTAAAATATTAAATCTTCTTCACCCACCATTACAGTCTAAAAATAATATACAATACGATGGATTATTTAAGAAGAAGATAAATTGCACACACTATGTAGCTAATGGATGTCGTAGTTATCAGACATTAAATCTTCAATGGAGTAGTGGCATTTTTGTTATAAGGTACGTTTTTAACGTTTTTTTAAACTGTTAATATTAAATATTTTTATCCATTCTGGCAGTTTATTAAAGATCTTTGGACCATAGTAGCTTGCACCATTTTGAGATTATACTAATCGTGATCGATACAAGCAGATATTATTTTTATTTCTGGTATTATATTTATGGATTTCGTCATGAGAACGATAATGGTCGATGTTTTTATGAATATATAATAGACAGTTAAGAATGTATATTGATGGTAGCGTTAATATTTCCAACCTTATGTATTCATTTTTGCAGTCATCTTTATAACCTAGCCGCGCTATTATTCTAACTGCTCTTCTTTGAAGTCCAAATAACCTATGCATTATTGTAGAGTCTCCCCAAGTTGTAATCCCGTAGGCAAGTAGTGACTCACACAGAGAGAAATATATGCAACGTAAAAAGTGTTGTGGCAAACAGTTTGATAGATGCCTTAATAAATAGATATTTCTACAGACTCGAGAGGCAGTTTCCTACCCATGTGTGCGCCACGTTAATTTGTTATCGAGGTAAATACCAAGAAACTTCGTTGATATCTCTGAGGTGATGTGCGTAGGTCTTAAGGAGAAGGCCAGATCAACTGTTTTTTCATTGTTAAATGTTAATTTGTTATTTACCGACCATTCAATAATTTTATGTTTGGTATATTCTAGATTGTTTAAGCACACATGTTTAAGGTACCGTCAGCATAGAGAAATATTGACGAGTCTTCCTTTTGTAACGGTAAATCATTTATAAAGATGAGAAACAATATAGGTCCGAGGATTGAACCTTGCGGTACACCATATTTTAATGTCTGTTCTGATGACACATTATTTTGTATTATGACTATTTGCGTCCTCTCACACAGATATGAACTCAAAAGTTTACATGCTGTCGGGTGAAAATTATAGAAATACATTTTTCGAATGAGGGTTTCGTGACAAACACAGTCAAATGCCTTACTTACTTAGATCAAGGAAAGATGCAGATGTATACAGACCCTCGTCGAAGCATTTTAGAACATCCTGGACCAAAGCACTGACTGCGTCTGTTGTTGATCGGCCCACTCGAAAGCCAAATTGTTTTTCACTTAAAACCTGTTCTGTTTCCAAAAATTCTACTATTTGGTTTGCAACGGCTTTCTCAAATATCTTAGAGAATATAGAAAGTACTGAGATTGGCCTGTAATTATTTTGATCTGATCTGTCTCTTTTTTTTTAAATTTGTGTTACGTTTGCTTTCTTCAGGGATGCTGGAAAAATACCTTCTAGTATACATAGTTTGATAAGTTTTGTTATAGGTACTACTATTACATCTATTACGTCTTTTATTAGTTTGGTTGTGATACTATAAATGTCCCTGCTCTTAGAATTTTTCAATTTCTTGACAATATCTCGTTAGATGGCGTTAGCTATCGAAATTCATTAATTGTTTTCACATATTGGCTTGAAATAGTCAGAAATGTTCTTTATTTCTCAGCACTGGATCGGGACCACACTGAAGAGGACCTTGAAGTCCGAAACGCGTCTGTGGGTATCTAGTGCTGAATACTAAACTTAAATTCAATTCACATAAAATATTTCTGATTTTCAGCTTTTTTGTATTAACTTTCACTACAATTGTATCGCTACGCTGTAGCTTCTTCAGGTGACCATTAACATTCTTCACCTGAATGAGCTACAGCGTAGCGAAACAATTGTAGTGAAAAAAGTTGAAAATCAGAAATATTTTATTTATTTATGAATTTGTCGAGCCGCAACAACTGAAATAAACCGATACCCAGCTTTTTAATTGAAGTTAAGCGTTTCTTATTACGATAATGCAAAACGCAACACGTTTTATTTGTTATTTCGAAACGACTATAATTGAAAGCAAGAGCGGCTTAACTCACAAAAAAGGAAACGCTAATAAATGTAGATTTAGTAGTCCATTGTTGTTGGGATGTTGAATGTACATGTATTAGTATTTTCACTTGTTTGTGGGGGCCCGGTCACGGAGGTGATTTGGGTTCGATTCCCAACGGAGGGGAGTCATTTTTCTAACGAAAAATACTCGTCCCCGGTTCCATGGATGTGTGTGGATGTGTTGTGACGTCTAAATATATAGTTATATGTTAAGAAAAAAAAAAACTTGTTTGTGGGTTAGGCCACTCTTGCTGTCATCGGCTCATTCATATTCATATTCATATCTTTATTGGTCATGCGAGGTTACATATTTATAACATATGACAAGTCAATTAAAAAAAAAATAGATATAAAAGTTAGTTAGGATAATAATAGAAAATAAATATAGTACAAACAATAAATGCACAATAAGTAGACAGTACTTCTGAGGGTAGCATATACATGGTGTTCATTTAAGACCCTTAATATAGGTGACAATCTCAGTCATATTGTAGAATGCATTAACTGCAAATATATGTTTAATTCGTGATTTAAATAAACTGTATTTTAGGGACTTTATGTATGTTGGTAAATAATTGTATAACGCAATTCCTGCATGGTTTGGAGATCTCTCATGGAAAGAATGTTTGTGTTTATTCAGTACCAGGTTTTCCCGTAATCATGTTGGGTAGTTATGATGTGATCCCTGCGCCATGCATTTATTTAAGTTTGTATGTACATAACACAATAATTTAAGAGCATATATACAAGGCCATGTCAGTATTTGGTTAGACTTAAATACATATTTACATGTCTCAGTAAAATGCAGATTAAATATGCAACGCACAATGCGCTTCTGTATGACAAATACTCTATCATTGTCGCGAGATTTACCCCATATTGTAATATGGTAGCTTATCAGAGAATAGACAATTCCGTAGTAAACTGTTAGCAGATTACTTTGAGGTAAGGTATTCTTAATCGACATAATTAAGTAAAATGCTTATTTAGTTTTTTGCAGAGTTCATAAATATGTGTGGACCATGTTAGGTGTTTGTCCACGTGTAGGCCGAGAAATTTGGTGCCATCGTCTGTTTTGATAATTGCGTCGTTTGTCACAAAACTATGTGCTGGATGTTTTGAATATATATTTGAGAAATGAATTATTTTAGTTTTTAGTTTTTGTCAGATTAATTAAAACTTTATTATTATTGCACCAAGTCTGAAAAGATGTTAAAACGTCATACACGTTCTGTTTTGCAGTAACAGGTGAACAGTCAGAAACAACAATTGTTGTATCATCGGCATACATAAAAGTGGAACCGTTTAAGACAGTGGTGGGGAAACTTTTTTTAAGACGGGCCATTTGTAATAACCAGACAATCGTAGCGGGCCAAAGAATAATGCTTAATCGTAGGTAGGTAGTTTTTATGCGGGTCGTCACATTACGAAGTAAGAACGCGTTCAAACATTCTCACGACGGCATTAAACCTTTCCGCGGGCCGGACTTGGCCCGCGGGCCGTAGTTTCCCCATCACTGGTTTAAGATATAACGTGGCATGTCATTGATGTAGATTAAGATTAAGACCAATAGTAGTTAATTTACAGTTAGTATGTTTTAATACAGTATTTTGGAGTTGTACTCTTTATTTTTCCACGCAACCAGCGATTCAATCTACTCGTATATTTTATGTATTATTCATCTCACGCACTTTTCTATCGTTTCCTTTTTTTTTAATATAACCCTTTTTTGCTCTTCTTTAATGCGCGGAGTACAAAGGGCTTCAGTCATAAGCCGCCACCAGGAACGTCTTTATTGCGATTATGCTCGGACCGGGGGCTAGGCCGGGTAATTCCGAGGGGTTGTTATGAAACACATATTACACCGGAGGCGGCTTAAGCCGAGACAGATGCCTTTGGTGTCGTCGTTACAGCTACAGCTACAGCTACAGCTACAGCTAGAGATTCAACTGAAACTCCGGAGTTTTTTTTTTTATTCTTTCTGAATCAAATTTTCGTGAAACTGACGGAAGTTATTTATAAATAAAAATAACTTCCGTTAGTTTCGCGAAAATTTGATTCAGAAAGAATAAAAAAAAACTCCGGAGTTTCAGGTTCAATGCGAAAGTTAATATGTTCTAAGCATACCTGCTGTATTAAGCAGGTAAGCTTAGAAAGTATTAACTTTCGCATTGACAAATTAAAATAACTTATATATTATGTTTAAAGTGTGCAAACTATAAGAAGCGTAGGCTTATTTTCTCGAATTCAAACGGTTTTGAATTTGAATTTATCTTGTTTAAAATTACTTCCGATTATTTTACAAGAATTTTGATTTCATGAAATAGAATCAGCAAAAAATAACAAATACCACATATTTATTTGTACAGGGAATTTTTATTTTAAGTTTTCATACCGGGAATTTTTCTTTTAAGTATACACATGCATACGCTTTTTTAAATACAGGGAGGGGCAGAAAAAGCTATCCGATTTCAAATCCCTTTTTCTCAGAAGAGGGAACAGGTAGAGTAGTGGGGTAAAAACCGTTAGAAAGCCGGTTTTATGCCATTTGTCATTAGTCAACATGCCTTGGTCTGGTGAACATCGTGCTTTTGTTATTGAGCGGTTTATCGAAAACGGCGGTTCGATAATTGCTACACAACGTGCTTTTCGAATTCATTTCGGACTCGGGCGTCATGATCCTGTTCCACATCACGCTACGATTAAAGTGTGGGTGTCAAATTTTCGACAGACGGGTTCAGCATTGAAAAAGAAGTCGCCTGGACGTCCCAGGACAGCAACAGGACCTGAAAACGTGGCCAATGTGAGAGCCGCGATTGAACGTTCCCCGCGTCGTTCGGCACGAAAACATTCGCTTTGGCGATTTCCAACCGCAGTATTCGGCGAATTTTGCACCGGGACCTCAAAATGCATCCCTACAAAATGGTTGTTGCACAGGAATTAATTGAATGGGATTTTGAAACCCGTATGAACCAGTGTCGCGATCTCCGAGAACTCCCAATAGACGATGTTGTGCTCTTCACGGACGAAGCCCATTTTCACCTTTGTGGCGCCGTAAACAGGCAGAATTTTCGATATTGGAGTGACAAAATTCCTCGGGAAACCCCTCCATAGCCCAAAAGTGACTGTGTGGTGTGCTCTTTCCCGCCTAGGCGTCTGGGGGCCTTACTTTTTTGAAGAAAATGGGCAAACCGTAACGGTCAACAGCGAGCGCTATTGTTTCATGCTGGAAAATTTTCTTCAACCCAAAATGGAAGAAAATGGCGTGGAAAATGTGTGGTTTCAACAGGATGGTACAACCGCCCACACATCGCGACGATCAATGGACATTCTCAGGGAAATGTTTCCCGGACGCCTCATTTCTCTGAGAGGTGATATTGGCTGGCCGCCGCGCTCACCGGATCTCACTCCATGTGACTTCTTCCTTTGGGGTTACCTCAAATCGAAGGTATTCCAGCATCGACCAAGGACCCTTCTTGCTTTACGAAGGGAAATTGCTCGGGCAATTGAAGAAATTCCTGTGGAAATGACGGTGAAAGTCATGGAAAGCTACCGCGAGCGCCTAAATCAGTGTATCCGCTCCCAAGGACGACATTTGAGTGATGTGCTTTTCAAAACTTAAATTTAAAAATGGCATCAAATTTGCGATATATTAATAAAAAAATTAGTTTGTCAAGTTGAGTGCTTTTAATTTTATAACGTTTTGAAATCGGATAGGTTTTTCTGCCCCACCCTGGGGCAAGTAGAAGCTTTAAACGAGCGTTTCCACTCCCAGACTAAGCATGATTACCGTGGAATAGGACAGAATTACACAGAACAAGAAAAAGAAAGCTTATTAGAAATTATAAATGACTTATACGAGTGTTTTCCACTCCCAGGCTAAGCATGAAGTAAAATTTCGAGTTTAGAAAAGCCTGAAAATTTGGTTTGGTCGCGTAGCGCGAAGCGCGGAGCGGCCAAACCAAATTTTCAGGCTTTTCTAAACTCGAAATTTTACTTCATGCGCCACGCGTACAAAACACTGATTTGAAGTGAAGTTCACTTGTTTACAATATTTCAGTGTTTTCAGTGTTTAATAGGCGTGGCGCATGAAGTAAAATTTCGAGTTTAGAAAAGCCCCGTGAAAATTTGTCTCGGGTCGCTGCGCGACTCTCGACAAATTTTCTACGCGGGGCTTTTCTAAACTCGAAATTTTACTTCATGCTTAGCCTGGGAGTGGAAAACACTTGTATAAGTCTATTATAATTTCTAATAAGCTTTCTTTTTCTTGTTCTGTGTAATTCTGTCTTATTCCATGGTTATTCTCTATAATTATAAGGAATTATACTAAATTTCCAATTTGATTGACAATTTTACTACATCTATATATGTAACTAATCTTTGTAGATTTATGTAAAAGGAGATTCCGTAAATAAATAAATTTAAATTTAAATGAAATTGCTAATTCTTGGTTGCAGAATACTTCAAACATTAAAAGTGGGATTCTTTTCGCAATCTACAACAAGTTACATTTGCAGTAGGTTACTGTATGTAACAGCAAACACTTGTTGTATAATTCGATGTCTGTCGGGGTATTAGCCCGGGAAGTAGTTGTTTTAATGAGTGTTTGATATAGTCTTTGTAAGACTAACTTGTTGTAGATTGCGAAAAGAATCGCACTTTTAATAAATAAATTTAATTTGAAATATTGACAATTCAATTTAAAAAATTGGTGGTTCCAGCTATGGCCACAATGAAAATGTTTAATTTCAATCTGTAATCTACTAATTAAATTATTTATTTTGAGAATTGCTATTTATTTGGTAGGTTTGCTTTATAATACGCAATTTTATTTGCCCATTAGTTTACTAGGTAAATAAATTTACCCCACAAATAGTTATCTAATGATTTATTAATCAAGTGTTTTAATTGAAATTTAATTTAAATCATCCAGTATTAGATTTGTTAATCGTTTATAATACTGGACATAAATAACAATAAACTGACAAGTCCAAAGTTTTCCACACACTAAACACAATTTACTTGTTCCAGCATTTTATTTGTACCTAATACTAATTTATTAAAATGTCTGTGAGGATCAGGTAAATGCTCCTTGCGCGGGAATATCTGTCTTTTTTATTATCTGCCCATTTATGTACATGTTAAAATTTCGAAAAAGTTCTAAACACAAGGAATTTTTCTTTTAGATAAATATGTTACAATGTAAACACAGAGTTTATATAGGTATGACACTGAACACAAAAATATGAAGAAAACGCATGAGAAAAAGAAAAAAACGTAATAATTTTTACAACACAATCAAATATTAATAATAATAATATATATATATATATATATATATATATATATAACTGGCTTGAGTTTTTTGGGCTGCTTTCTCGCGTTGGTTGATTTATTTGCGCTCTACGTTTCGGCAGCATCACTTCTGCCATCCTCAGGAGCATTTTTGTATACTGAGTGATAGATGTCACGTTCACTGTGAACGTGACATCTATCACTCAGTATACAAAAAAGCTCCTGAGGATGGCAGAAGTGATGCTGCCGAAACGTAGAGCACAAATAAATCAACCAACGCGAGAAAGCAGCCCAAAAAACTCAAGCCAGTTATATTTTTTATAAAAAAATAAAAATAAAATTAATTAAATTTAAACAAATAAATAAATGTTAATTGTCTGTTCCATACAAAAGATTCCTCCACTCTTTCTTGTTCCTCGCTAGCTTTTTTGCCTCATTCCAAGTGAGTCCTTTTTCATTAAGGTATGCTGCCACTGTACTATCCCAGGTTTTTTTCGGTCTACCTATCATCCTCTTGTATTGCACTCTTCCTTCCCAAATTTCTTTTACTGGAACATTTTTCATCCTCTGTAGGTGCCCCCACCAGCTTGCTTGCCTTTTTCCTATAAACTCTCCAATTGGTTCAATATCCAGGTCTCTTCTAATTATTTCGTTCCTTATTCTATCTCTTCTAGTTATTCCTTTTACTTTTCTTAGGTATTTCATTTCACTTGCTTGTATTTTACTTTGTTGTTGTTTCGACAATACCCAGGTTTCACATCCATAGGTCAATATTGGTCTGTAAATCGCTTTATACACGATTAATTTTGTCTTGTTCGATACTTGCTTCCTGCTTAGGAAACCTTTGTTCATTGCATAATAGATATTGTTGGCTTTTTCAATTCTTTTATTTATTTCGGCATCATTCTTGCCTCTCTCTTCTATTAATATTCCTAAATATTTATACGAGTCTACTTGTTCTAGTTGTGTTCCTTCTATGCAGATATTAGCGCTAATTTTTTCATCTGATGATATCAGATGATAATAATATTAATAAACGTCTTTATTTATACAAAAAAGATACAAGGTGTAGAATGTATAGCAAAATTACATAGGCGAAGTTCAGTCGATCTGATAGTCAGATCAACTGCTCTTCCACTTAACCTATCTATAATTTAAAATACTCGGTAAATCGATACATTAGAGCAGTGGTGGGGAAACTTTTTTTAAGACGGGCCATTTGTAATAACCAGTCAATCGTAGCGGGCCAAAGAATAATGCTTAATCGTAGGTAGGTAGTTTTTATGCGGGTCGTCACATTACGAAGTAAGAACGCGTTCAAACATTCTCACGACGGCACTCTTAAACGGGCCGGATTAAACCTTTCCGCGGGCCGGACTTGGCCCGCGGGCCGTAGTTTCCCCATCACTGCATTAAAGCCAAAAAGATCATTAAACAGTTAATAAAACAAATGACATTAGTTGGATGTTAAAGTAATATATTTCTGTACAAATTATGACATATCACGCGTTTAAACTTCATCAATGTAAGATTTTTAATATGAGATGGTATGCTGTTATATAATTTATAAATACTATAAGAAAAATATCTCTGAAATATTGGATAACAAAAATATTTTAAATTAAATACAGTTTAGTCACTTATGTGACTACATAGAAATCTAGGTTGAGTCTTAAATAATTTTCATTGTGGCCCACCATCAATTAAATCAGACGAGCGGAATTTGACGTGGAACGCGAAATGCATCGGGGCTTTATCAGATTTCAGGGTTTTCGGAGTAATTACTGCCTTGAATTATGGACGCTAATAACCGCAGAGCCCTTTCCCGTGTTTCGTTTCGAAAATGGCGGAAAATTGACTTTTCAGGGCGCGCGGCGCGGCGTGGATTAATTAACTTCGATATTTATTTGTTAACCAAATTCGGCCCCCGCTATAATTGGAGCCATTTACAACTAGCGGAACAGCTGTTAAAACCCACTATCCTCTCAACATAATTTATTACATCGCACTATGCAAAAACACGGAAACGTGTCAAATAAAATCAAAAGTTACACAATAAAAATGACTGTATATTTTTGAGTTTACGTGATTATTACACATAAAAAAATAAATCGTGAAGATAAAATTAATTTAAAAACGAATTAAAATTAATTCGTTTTTATATTTTGTAAATATTCTGCAACCTATTGGCAAACTCAATTTTTCTTTATGATAAATTGTCTTTATGTAAAATTAATTTGACGAGTGCTTTATTCGTCAAATTACACATAAAAAGACTGCTATTCCTTACTTTACTTTTTATAAAAACTGAAATAACGAATAACTGTCTTTTTATGTGTACAATAAAAATGGTTTTACAAATATTTAAAGTGTGATTCTTTTTGCAAATATAGAACTAATTTACTCCAAAACTCCTGAAAAATCGTTTTATTGTAAAAATTACGGTAAATTTATTATTATATATTGTAAAGTTGGGTAGTTTAACATTTACTCATGTTACATGTTTCTTTTAAGTATACATATGGATATGTTGTAAATGTTCCGATATTCCTTGTTTTCTAAAAGAGATCAATTTGTAGCTAAAAGAAAACCTTTATTAACATAATGTATTACATATTTATTAACTACAACTAATTGCTACTCCCTTTATTCCTCCTGTTTTTCTTCTCTTTCTCCAACTTCTCCAGCGTCCTTAACCCGGCCCCATCCTCATCAATTCCGCCACTCTTCTATTCTCTCTTACACCCACCCATTCCTCCTTTGTTCCGCGCATTCCCCCGCCAAATGACTCCACGTATCCTTCCCCCGCTCATATATTACACACTTCCAATACTCTTCCCCCATCCATACCTTCCTTCCTCACCTCACGCATCCCATACTTTACACACCACTCTTACACTGATCCCCATCCACTCCTCCCACTTTTCCCACCTCACATGCTCCTCATACCCTCCCGTGCCTTTGAACATAAACCCTAAATACTTGCATCTTTTAACCCTCTCAATCACCTCCTCCCTCCACTCTAATTCCTTCACCCTCCCCTCCCTCCCTTTATTTCTGAATCTCATCCATTTCGTTTTCCCTACATTCACGCTCAACCTCCTTTTATCCATAAACCTCTTCACCCTTTTCAACATATTGTATACCCCTTCCCCTCTCTTGCCACCACCACCATATCATCCGCATATACCAACATCCACACCTTACTTTAACCAATCACTCCACCCCTCCCCCGCCTGCCCTTTGCTCATCACCTCCTCCAACTCACTCATATAGAGGTTAAACATAAACAACACATGGCTCAATGGGCACCCCTGCCTTAGCCCCTCCCACGTCCTAAACTTCTCTGACTCCTCCATTTCCACTTTTGCCACTGCCCATGTTTCCTCATACACTCCTCTTCCCCACTGTACCATTCCCTCACTCACGGTACCGAGGGTAGGGTTGTTAGAGTGTTTGAGGAGAAGAGGCCTTAAACACTTTAACAACCCTACCCTCGGTACCGAGTCGTACGCCGCCTTCAGGTCACCAAACACTGCATACACGCTTCCCTTCTCTTCCATCACCTTCTCTACCATTCTTGCCAGGGTAAAGACCTACTCCCTCATCCTCCCACCCCTCCTTAAAACCCCCTGCGTCTCCGGCAACAACCCCTTCTGATCCACCTCTTCCTCCAGTCGATTCTTCACCACCATCATGGCTATCTTGTACCCAGTACTCATTATCGTTATCCCCCTATAACTATCCGCATTATTCTCTACCCTCCTTTGTGCACCGGGTACATCCTCCACACCCTTTATGCTGCCAGTAGGTTCATTCTGGTTCAGTAGCTCCCTGAATTTTTTCCATTCCCTTCCCCAATCTCTTTCCACATCTCTACCTTCAGCGCATTCCTCCCTGCTGCCTTCGCTCCCTTCACCTGCTTGAACGCTCTTTCCACCTATTCCTCCGTGAACTCTTCTACATCCCCTCGCCTGCCTTCTCCCATCACCAATTTTGAAGCTATAAACAAGTGTTTTATATTCCCAGGTTAGGCATGAAGTAAAATTTCGAGTTTAGAAAAGCCTGAAAATTTGGTTTGGTCGCGTAGCGCGTAGAATGTGTAATATCAATTTTCTGTTTACAAGACTTTAATCATATGTAAAGTTATTTAAATAAAAACACTTGGTATTGTTTCACAAATTAAAAATTTTATTCCGACTAGTTTCGGTTTGTTAGACCATTTTCAAAGGAATGTACACGAGGTATTATTGTCTTGGGGAATTCCAAATCTCCTCATTGTCGTTAACTATGTTTTTTCCCATTTTTATGGCCCTGTTAATCTCCTGGCCTTTTTGTAGATTTAGTGTGTATCCCTTATTACCTGAATGCAAAATCTTAAAATTATGCGGATTAAAGAAGTGATTGAATGCGATACAATGTTTGGAAAAGCCAGTTGTTGGTTTATTATCTAAAACAGATTTTTTATGTTCTTCTCTATGTTCCCCAATTTTTACTTCCCTTATTACCTGAAACAAAATATTATATATACCTAGACAATAATTTCTCCTGTACATTTTCCTTTGACACCAAGTGCCAGATGAGAAATTAATTCAAGAAAAGACTTTAATCAGTTATAGGTTTGTTTATATGACTCTATTCAACAGAGACCAGTTTTAGGGTTCACTAAACCCTATTATCAGATATTTGTTCATAATATTGCATCACTTATGTAATGACTATAATAAAAGTAATTTGTTTTAATTTTATAGCTGTAATTTCACAATTATAAAAAAAAACATCCCCCTACTAATTTTAAGCATCATTAAGCTCTTCCATGAAATATTTGTACAATATCACTGGAAACCCATTGTCCGCCCGAAATATCCAATTCAAACAGCCAATTCTGCATAACAATACCCATCGGATTCGCATTAATCTGCGCTGCTATTAGTGCCGAATAAACAAACAAAAAAATAGTAGAAGGTAAACCCCCGCATTCCGCTCTTTGTCCCAATCAATTTACGATGGTAATATGGCCTTGCATGGGAAATGGCCGTGCCCTGTACCCTATAGGGTTGGATTCTGTATCGTGCTCGCCTCAAGTTACTCAATTAGTCGAATTATTATCCGGGTCAGGTATACAAGCCGCAAGACGTTGAATATTTATCAGTCGGGGATTGGATTAGTTGCAGTACAGATGCATTACTCTGATAGGGCCCTTGGGGTTGGGTAAGCGGTGTTTCCTGATTCGATTTGACTTGAGCTTCACGTAAATCGATTTATTTGAGAAATTGTTTGGAATCTTGGGAGTTTGTACACCAAAAATCATTTGAGTAATGATTTGGGACATAATGAGTCGATTAGCCACTGACGGGTTTGAAGTTAGCAATAGATTTCAGAAATTTAATTTAATTTAATTTATTTATTTACGGAATCTCCAGTTTAGAAATAGATTTTAAATTTATATTTTAGGCCAAGTATGGCAGATAAAAATCTAAATTAACTATTAATCAATAAAGGATGGATCACTATAGTAACTATTCATAATTTCACCCCAAATTTTCAACCCCTACATTTTTAAAGTACCCCTAAAATTAATACAATTTTTAAATTAATTTTGAAAACTTTCTAAATGTTCTATAAGAAAGATGAGGGCATATCAGGATTCAGCATACATCAATTAACAAAACTAAACAATAAAATTAGGATCACCACCCCCGGAACATAGAAAAAGAAATCTTTCCCTGACACTGTTTATATCCGAAATAAGATTAATTTTCTTATCGAGTTTTTCGACAAACTATAAGTTTCATAAACAAACTAAGGCCATTTTTAGATTTAGCATACATCAATTAACAACAATTAAAATAAATAATAAAATTAGGATCACCACCCCCGAAACATAGAAAAAAAAATCTTCCCCTGAGACTGTTTACATCTGAAATAATTTCCATTTTCTTTTCGAGTTTTGCGACAAACTATAAGTTCTATAAACAAACTAAGGCCATTTTTTGGATTCAGCATACATCAATTAACAAAACTAAATAATAAAATTAGGAACACCATCCCCGAAACATAGAAAAAAAAAAAATCTTCCCCCGACACTGTTTATATCCGACATAATTTTAATTTTTTTATTGTGTTTTGCGACAAACTATAAGTTCCACAAACAAACTAAGGCCATTTTTGGTGTCAGCATACGTCAGTTAATAAAACTAAACAATAAAATTAGGATCACTACCCCCGGAACTTAGCAAATAAAAATCTTTCCCTAACACAGTTTTCATTCGAGATAATTTCCATTTTGTTTTCGAGTTTTGCGACAAATTATAGGCTCCATAAACAAACTAGGACCATTTTTGGATTCAGCATACATCAATTAACAAAACTAAATAATAAAATTAGGATCACCACCCCCGGAACATAGAAAAAAAATCTTCCCCCGACACTGTTTAAATCCGAAATAATTTTCACTTTATTATTGAGTTTTGCGACAAACTATAAATTCCACAAACAAACTAAGGCCATTTTGGGTGTCAGCATACGTCAGTTAATAAAACTAAACAATAAAATTAGGATCACCACCCCCGGAACTTAGCAAATAAAAATCTTTCCCTAACACAGTTTTTATTCGAGATAATTTCCATTTTGTTTTCGAGATTTGCGACAAATTATAGGCTCCATAAACAAACTAAGACCATTTTTGGATTCAGCATACATCAATTAACAAAACTAAATAATAAAATTAGGATCACCACCCCCGGAACATAGAAAAAAAATCTTCCCCTGACACTGTTTGTATCCGAAATAATTTTTATTTTCTTATCGAGTTTTGAGACAAACTATAAGTTAGATATACAAACTAAGGCCATTTTTGGATTTAGCATAAAAAAAAGTTTTCTATGTTTCAGGGGTGGTGATCCTAATTTTATTGTTTAGTTTTGTTAATTGATGTATGCTGAATCCAGATATGTCCTTATCTTTGTTACAGAACATTTATAAAGTGGTCAAAAATAATTAAAAATTGTTTTAATTTTAGGGGTACTTTAAAAATGTAGGGGTTGAAAATTTGTTGTGATATAATGAATAGTTACTATAGTGAGCTATCCTTTATTGATTAATAGTTAATTTAAATATTTATCTACAATACTTAGCCTAAAATATAAATTTAAAATCTATTGGTGAATTCTATTGCTAACTTCACACTCGTTAGCCACTGAACCATTCGAAAATCTACATTTTAGTAAACTAGAAGCTTGGGAGGGAGAGGGAAAATAAAAGGGAGGGTAGAAGGGAGGAGATTTAGTTTTAGAATAAAATGTAAAGTTTTGTTTGTAATGAAGAATGCCAATAAAGGTCTTTTTTTTTTTTGGTAAACAGGTATAGAATTTCGGGTTTACAGTATGGTAATTGCCATAATAAAGCAATAGATTATTGTAGTAATTCCTTTCTTCACTTTATTGTTATTATGCTAAAAGTACATTTCAAACACTAGTGCCTATTTGCATCCAAGTCGATTAAGTTAAGAAGGTGATTAGTACTCCTTAAAAACACAGCAATATTATGTATAAATTATTTACAAAAAATCGCATAATAATTAAAGAGACATGTTTAGGATATATTACAAATTAAAAACATTCTTATATTCTAGAAAACAAAAATTAAGCTATATAAAACAACGCAGCAGAAACAATGACAATAACAAAAAAGGAACAAAGCACTTTGTTAGTTTTTGAAAGAAAACTAATAAGGAAACATTAGGTCCAGTTAGAACTCTTGAAAATGAAATAAGACAGCGGTACAACAGAGAAATTGAAATAGAACTACGAGAAGAAACGGTCATAAATTACATAAAGTGGATGAGGCTAAAATGGCTAGGACACGTCTGGAGAGCAGGACCCGAGGCAACGTCAATAACTTCAATTATGGAATAAAGACCATGTAACAAGAGGCAAAGAGGCAGACCGAAGTCACGATGGATAAGTCAACTCGAGGACGATCTACGGAGTATAGAAATAACTGACTGGAAGACAAAAACAGAACACAGAAACACATGGAGGAAGATAACTGACAAAATCAAACACGCTAAGTCACACATGTAATACCGAACTACGGGGATTAATCCACCCCAAGAAGAGGATTGTAAGGGCTTCATGGAAAGAAGCAGCGAAACCTCTTATGGGGTGTTATGCTTTGTATATATATTCTACAATTAGACTTAATCAGAGGTTCAATCAGTGATAAGTTGTTGATTAAAGTTATTCAGTCAGGGTGCAAATGGACTAGGTGTTCATTTTTTATAGCAATACAATTGACAAATATAGTTATTTTAATAATTGACAGTGTCACTTAAACAAATATGTAAAAGATTATTAGAAAAACATTTCACGTAACTAAAAGAAGAATATTAAAAGCAATAGATCATAATTTCTACTAAAGTTCAATTTATCTTGATGATAAGAGACAAGTTTAACAACGCCGCAATTAACAGAACTTGTATACAAAAAGGGGTATGCAATTGACCACTTTCTATTTATATCTAGCGCGATTTTTGTTTTCGTGTATCAAAATAATTTTATACTTCATATTCCGCATCTGGCGCAATATAAATAATGCGTTATGCGGTTGGAAAATCTCCCTAAAGCCGCGCATCATCAATAATAGCATGTCGCCAATAAATTTCTAAGCGCGCCGGCTTGCATTATTCACGCAACAGTTGAACCCACAAAAAAATTCGGAAAGCCGCCTTCCACCCGTCAATAGGCATTACTAGCACAACACGCTGAAGAAAAAAATTCAACCTCCCTCATGTTTAATTTACAATAACTACGCCACATGCACAGCGATTTTTTTCCTTTAAGTATACATATCCCGATGTATACGCTGTATTTGCTCAGGCAAGTGTTGTTTTTCAAAATCGTTTAATTTGAAGCTTTTCACTCCCACTAAAAATTTTCAGGCTTCTCTAAACTCGAAATTTTACTTTATGCACCCCGCGTGTAAAACAGTAAGATATTTCAGGGTTTTTCTATTGCATTTCACTATTGATCAAATAAGATACCTTGTATTGGCGCATTCTCGACACCCTGTAAGTTTCGTCCGATTCGGACGTCGTTTCGGGGTCGCGCGAAAAGTCTCCCGATACATTCTTATAACTTTTGTTGATAATATTCAGCAAAAGTTATAAGAATGTTTAAATGTGCATTCTTAAGGGGGTCTTCCGGTATAATTGACCCAAACTTTGGATTTTATTTCCAGGGAACTGGTAAGAGTTAGAGACCTGGTTTTTTTTTAAATCTTTATTCATCCTTGCTCTACAATTGGGATTTTTGTCGATTCGAAAAAAATCAAAATAGCGTCCAATATAACGGCTGCCCGGCGGAAATGTTCCAAAACTGCGAGCAGCCTAGGGGTCGCTATTCGTCACCTAGAAACAAAATCAGCTCAGTTTCTTGAAGAGTATAGTTCAGAGAATAGAACAAACTACGAAATTTTGAAAAAACTCAAAATTTGACAAAATGGCGGGCATTTGAAAAAAAGTCGTTTTTCGGTCAATTTTTTGACTTTGACAGGCTGTAAAAAATCTTTAAAATTGCAAATTGCACCGGGAGGTTAGTTCATTCCATGAAGAAAAGTGTTTTCAATAACGGAAGCAAAGAACGAAGTCAATTGGTTGAACCGTTCAAACGCTAGAATGCTCGCAGTTTTGAAAAATGTAGTTTCGAGAAAAACGCGTTTAAAGTTTGCGAAACATTTTTTCTGTGTAATTCAAAGTATTCGGCGGACAATTCGCAAACAGTAGTCAATACCTAGGTTTTCGGGGTCGCTGAATACGAATCTGAGGTCAAATTTGAAAAATTCAAAATGGCGGATACAATATGGCGGACCAAAAAACTCATACTCATCAAAATTTATGAAATTCGAGATTAAAGTTATACCTGCGCGACCCATACCGCTCGGGACGGCGATGCATTCAAAGGCCTGTAGCGACGTAAATATTTGCCGGATCAAAATATCCTTTTACCCACATATTCTAGACATGTTTAGCTTTGATTTCATACAAAAAAATAATCGATTTTTTGAAAAAATTATACCGGAAGACCCCCTTAAGGTTACGTAAATTTAGTTTCTATATAAATATATTTTTTGTATATTGTTTTCTTTATACTCTTTCTTTTGTGTATATTATTGTAATAGGTGATTATCCGTCAATAAACTAAACTAAAGATAGGAGCCGTGTAAATGACGTCACGGCCAAAACAGCCATAAATCCACACTCGACTTACTATTTTATTACTACCAACTAGCATTAAGCCCAAACTTTGTACAGGGAATTGCAGTCTAATTGAATTAGAAGTGAGGGAATATGGCGCTCTGGTAGTTCTAGATCGGTAGGTGCTGCATCAAATGCGGTACTATGCGGTGGGGTGGAGATGGAGGGAGAAACATGTGGTTGTGGTTAGGTACGTAAGCCGAATGGTTGGGGTTGGAAATTAATCGTTGTTTTGGTAGTGGGGATGCAGTGGATGGAGGAGCAGTCCGTATATAAGGACTCTTCTGGTTCTTTGGGAAGTGCGCATTTCTGCACTGCACTTAGGCCTCATTAGGCCTATTGTGCTAAGAAGTACTATGTAGTTCGCTTTAACATTTTTGTAGCACATTCTGCAGTAACAATAACTTTCTTCTGGAAATATTTTATTTTTATTCATACATATGTAAAACTACTTATATTTTCAGAAGAAAGTTATCGTTACTGAAAAATGTGCAACTCAGGACAACGGGTCCTCTTAGTTCTTAGCTAACATGCATTTTTTCACGAACTGCAACAATTTTGCTAACAAGTAAAATGTAATTGACAAACTGTGATAAGGTTTGCACATATAAGGATACAAATGTATTTGATAAATGGGAAATATATTTAAGATAAAGGGATATATATTCGATATAAAGTGAAATGCAATAGAAAAACTGTGTATAGAGTTTGAAATATACTTTAAAATCAATAGGCTAAATCAGTATACAGGGTGTCCCATTAGTGCGTTCTCGGGGATATCTCGGTTCACGTTAAAGGTAGGAAAAATATTTCTGTCCCAAAGTTACTTGGTTTTAAGAGCTGCATAACCTACAAATGTTTCTATATATACAGGCTGCGCCATAAAGACAGTAGCGTATGCAACTTGCTTATTTTAAATAGATGACCATGTATATTATTTAGTTTTTGTATTCCTTATAAAAATCACGTGTCAGTTTGTTCAAAACATTTGGTCTAAGTCATACCGTTTTGGAGTTATTTGTCATTTATGGACAAAAATTATTATTGCAGTGGTTTCGTATAGCTGTAACGAAATTAATTTCGTTCCGGCACCGGCGTTTTAACTACACATTATCTAGTATTAAAATTACATTTAAAGTTTTATCATAGGCAACTTGATGCACGTCAAATCTAATGAAGGAGTGACGGAGAGGAGAAATGAGACGGGAGTTGGAGGAAGAAAACGTGACCGGTCGGCTTTTTCTGTCCAGGTTCCGTGCGAGACGGTGGTGTCGTCCATTTTGTGCTGTACTGTGTTGATGTCGTAGTTGGTATTGTATAAGTAACTGAAATTATTAGATTGCGAGATTTGATCGACGTAAAAGCTCGATAGTATATTAGAGATTTCATAAGTCGGTGGAATAACGACGTTATTTGATTGACGGCGATTTAGTACCCCACGTGTCATTAGGTGCAGGTTATGTAAGTAATCGCGGATGGAGTGCTCATCCGGATATTTGGCGCTGAATTAAGGCGTAGTGTAATTTAGTATTTGAGGTGCATGACCCTGCACGTGTTAAGTTAAAAGGCTACGAGGTGTACTGAGAGACCGGCATTTTTCGTTTGGAACGTACGTTAAATTCACGCGCAATAATTCCAGTTACGATGCACGTTTTTGTTAGTCATCAATTTTTAATCATATTCTAAGCATGTTTTCTTCTTGTTAATTCTTAACCTACTTTTTTTGCGCGAGCTCAACTTTAGTAAATAGTAAACTCATTAGTCGTCAGTTCTAGTAAATTCAATTAAAATTCCCGGTGTTTTGTTTGTAACTTTAAATTTGCGCTTTTATTATTTTTTGTAAAATTACTGTATGAGCATAGTTGAACAGTGACTTAGCCGTTTGAATATTTGCATGAACCGCACCGGCATCCGAGAAGAGGCAGAAGAATCTGGCCAACGGGGGAGAGGAATTGGGAAGCAGGCCATCAACTGAACGGGACGTTCCCCGCAGCAGCTCTCAGCTCACACCACACCGAGTTTGAAGGCGTAGTAAGCGGAAGTCGAAAACACTCCCAGGCGAAACAACCTTTCCAACCTCACCGTGTACGCGGAAGCCAGAGGCCTGCCAGGACGAGCCGGGATCATCACGCTTTGCACTTGAGAAGCTGAGTAATTATACAGTAATTCCAGACAATTAAATTCCGTGATATTCAATTTCTATCTTTTCTTTTCCCTCTCACATCGAGTCTAAACGAACAACAGCAAGAAGCTCTATTTTATGTTCCTTGTGTATGTACTTCTGCGATACCCTCATCGCTGGCGCCCACAAAATATTCAAAAAACGAACCACGCCCACCGTATCAATCTGAGCAGCCCACGGCAAATTGTTGACACGAAAAAGGTGTTACATAGCCCAAATATCTCTTAAGGGGGTATTACCAATCATTTTTTTCAAAAAATCGATTTTTTTTCCATTTTTCGGTACTTTGGAATGTTTACTTTCATCCCTCCAAGCCGTTTTCCGATCCGCGAATGCGTTCTCCAGTTTTTCGCGCACTGAATGAAGAAGTGCCGAGGCTCGAAAACGACTCACCGCGCGCAGCTGTGCGGTCGGGACTGATAATGCTCTGCTATGATGTTGTCGATCTCAGATGTTTATTATTTCGATTGGAATCAGTGTACATGTGACTTGCGTCCCGCGTGCTTAACCTCAGTTGTAAACATGCCGAATTTGAAGCGCAAAGGCAAAAAAGGTGGTGCTGGTTTTGTCACCAGGATGAAAACGAAGCATTTTGCGGAAAATCAACACACCATGGAAAATGATACTTCGCGAGTGAGCACGTCGGCCGAAAAGCTGCGCAGTGGGTTCGAAGATATTTCGGACGACCCCAACAGCTGCTACGTGTTGCTGAACTTCCTGACGGTGTTTAACTTTCTGTCAATAACTCTGAAGTGCAAAACTTGTGATAGGGACGTCACTTTCTCGCGGTCTGTAATTCGAGGCCTTGGATTTAAACTACTGATCGAATGTGAGTGCGATCCGCGTTCAGTCGTCTTGTGCTCGAATTGGACAATCATACGGTCAATCGTCGTCTGATGTTCGTAATGCGTCTTTTCGGAGTCGGACAGCGGGGCGTAAACTTGTTCTGCGGGCTGATGGACCTGTCAGATGGATTCGGAAATTCAGCGTACGTCGCCTTCCTGGAGAATCTGTACGTTGCGGCGAAAGCTGTTTTCCAGTGTGTTTGCAGCAAAGCAGTTCAAGAAGAAATCGCAAAAAATGAACAACATGGAAACACACCAACCCAACTGTCAGTGTCGGGTGACGGCTCCTGGAAACGGCGCGGTTTTTTATCTCTCTACGGTATAACTTCGCTGATTGGGACTTATTCAAAAAAAGTCCTTGATTGCGTCATAAAATCATCGTATTGTCACGGGTGCAGTTTGAAGAAAGGTTGTACGGGCACTCCTGAGTACGAAGAATGGCTGGCTCAACATGCAGAGGAATGTCTTGTCAATCATGACGGATGTTCGGGGAAGATGGAAGTCGACGCGGTTCAAGAGATGTTCGCCAGGTCAGAAGAGCTGCATGGAGTTCAGTACAAATACTACATCGGGGACGGCGACACGAAAACCTTCAAGGCTCTTCTCTCCATGGATCCCTATTCCGATTTGACCGTGCAGAAGAAAGAATGTGTCGGGCACGTTCAAAAGCGAATGGGTAGCAGACTTCGTGCAGCGAAGAAGCAAAACAAAGGCATTGGCGGTAAAGGATCAGGCAAGTTGACAGACAATTTGATAAAGCAGTTGACGATATACTATACGATCCGACGACATGCTAATTCGGTTGAGGACATGAAGAAAGAAGTGTGGGCTACGTTTTTACATAAATGTTCAACCGACAAGGACCCGAAACACGACAATTGCCCGGAAGGAAGCGACAGTTGGTGCAAGTGGCAGGCGGCGAAGGCTACAGGTACCCTGGACCAGTTTCACCACGATGCGTCGCTAACAGCCAAAGTTCAGAACGTCATTCGGCCCATCTACGAGGCTCTTTCTGAGGACGATCTGCTCAGGAGGTGCCTCGGTGGGCACACGCAGAATTCTAATGAAAGCTTTAACGCCTGCGTGTGGAAACTGACGCCAAAGCACTAATTGTTTGATTTGAGTTATGTGGAGTATTTAATCACAATAAAATGAATACTATTCGCCCTTTTGACTTTGTGACGCCAAAGCATTTAAACTGTGGGGCGAAAACAGTTGCAATTGCAACTTATCTGGCAACCGGAATATTCAATGATGGGTTATCGTCGGTGTTAAAAGTAATGAGCACCCTGGAAATCCGCATCGGCCTGCAAGCCACGGCTTTTCAGGCGAAGATAGATGAGGAACGCAAGCAGCGAGCGGAGCAGCGGCTCGGGAGGCCCTCAACCGCTGCCGACAGGAGCAAGCATCCCGAAACCAGTTTTACGAGAAAGAGGAGGAAATCTGGTATGGTGCTGGGATAGCTGACTAGTGGTAAGAACCCCCAAAATGGTTTTAAATCATGCCAAATCTTTAATCGCGTTTTTTTCGAAACGACATTTTTGTTGACGGGCGAAGACTTTTCTCAAAAACTATAACTCATATTGACTTGAGCTTTTGCGATTTCTGTTCCTTATTAAATTCTCTGGAGCTTCTCCCACGGCCAATTTAAAATATTAACATTTAATATTTTTTAAGCGCGTTGAAACAGGAAAAAATGGGGTCAAAATCGACTGTTTTTCTTCACATGGCCGCCATTTTGTTAATTTTTGAGATTTTTGCATGACAGAGGGAGAAGCTCCAGAGAATCTTATACAGATTATTAATTGCATACCAATTACTGTTTCAGATGAGTCATCTCCGAAAAAACTCTTCGCCCGTCCAGGAAAACACGGCGAACATGCACCCATTGGCCGCCATTTTTATAAAAAACCACGGGTCAAAAACAAAAAAAAACTTGTGGATACTCTTTTTCGTTCAATAAACAATAATCAAAAGTCAAAAGGGCGAATAGTATTCATTTTACCTCGAAAAAAAATTGTTGAAAAACGGTCTGAAAAAGGCCGAAAGATTGGTAATACCCCCTTAAACTAAATGAGATAGAGAGTTACAGATTTCACCATTCTCTTGTGAATAGATGGCGCTATCAACTTCACTATAAAGTTGTTGCGCTTAAGTTATTTTTCTATAAAATAAAAATAGTTAAATTTATAAATTTTCAATGGAGGGTAACTTGATTTTTTTAAATGAAACCTATAACTTTTTTTGACATCAATCGACTCAAAATAAAAAACTCTTTCAAGTTTATTAATAATTTTTTATCTGTAGATCAAATATAATTATCTTAAAAACTTTAAAGTTACGGATAAAAATTATAAACCTAATTAAATTTTGAGTCGATTAGTGTTAAAAAAGTTATATGGTTCCATTTAAAAAAATCAAGTTACCCTTGATTGAAGATTTATATATTCAACTATTTTTATTTCTCAGCCAAATAACTTAATCGTAACAATTTAATGATTCATCAGATAGCGTCCTCTATTCTCAAGAGAGTGGTGAAAACCGCAACTCTCTATCTTATTTACTTTCGAAGGTATAGATTTACGAAATTACCGCAATTTTTTCATAATTGTCAAGTAACTCCGAAACTGTACGATTTAGACCAATTGATTTTAATAATATGATAGGCAGTTTTTACGAGGAATTCAAAAACCAAATAATATACAGATTGATCTATTTAAAATAAGCAAGTTGCATCCGCTACTATGTTTATGGCACACCCTGTATACATGCAAATATGTTTAGGTTATGTACCTCTTAAAACCAAGCAACTTTGTTGAAAACCCTTATTTTCTATCTTTAACATGAGTGTAGATATCCTCCGAGAACGCATTAATAGGGCACCCTGTATATTGAAGATTTCTTAAAATCAGTGTTTAGTACGCGTTGCGCATGAAGTAAAATTTCGACTTTAGAAAAGCCCCGTGAAAATTTGTTAAAACGAGAAAAAAAAAATAAGCAAGTAGTGATATTTTAAATAATAATTACGCGAACAAACCAAATTTTCAGGCTTTTCTAAAGTGATTTTTTCCTGTTACCTCGATGTATACGTTGTGGATTTTTCGGCACTCGTTAGTTTTCAAAGTGTTTAAATTTAAGCTTTTAACGAGTGTTGTCCACTCCCAGACTAAGCATGAAGTAAAATTTCGAGTTTAGAAAAGCCCCGCGTAGAAAATTTGTCGAGGGTCGCGCAGCGACCCGAGACAAATTTTCACGGGGCTTTTCTAAACTCGAAATTTTACTTCATGCGCCACGCGTATAAAACACTGATTTAAAGTGAAGTTAAGAACGCACTGAAAACCAACCCAACTTCGATATTTTTTCAAAATTGGATGCGTTCTTTCCTATCCATGCTGTTAACCTTCAGATATTCGTTGTTTTCTTGTAAAAAAACTTCGATTTCCTGTAGTCCTTCGGTCTCCGAAGACCACGATTGGTCCTTCGAGCTGTAGCCTTTGTAAAATGATAATAAACTTAGTAATCTAGAGTGATCCTTCAATTTGAAACTTCTAAGAACGAGTGCTGTCCACTCCCAGACTAAGCATGAAGTAAAATTTCGAGTTTAGAAAAGCCCCGCGTAGAAAATTTGTCGAGGGTCGCGCAGCGACCCGAGACAAATTTTCACGGGGCTTTTCTAAACTCGAAATTTTACTTCATGCGCCACGCGTATAAAACACAAATTTAAAGTGAAGTTAAAAACGCACTGAAAACCAAATCAACTTCGATATTTTTTCAAAATTGGATGCTTTCTCTCCTATCCATGCTGTAAACCTTCAGATATTCGTTGTTTTCTTGTAAAAAAACTTCGATTCCCTGTAGTCCTTCGGTCTCCGAAGACCACGATTGGTCCTTCGAGCTGTAGCCTTTGTAAAATGGTAATAAACTTAGTAATCTAGAGTGATCCTTGAATTAAAAACTTCTAAGAACGAGTGCTGTCCACTCCCAGACTAAGCATGAAGTAAAATTTCGAGTTTAGAAAAGCCCCGCGTAGAAAATTTGTCGAGGGTCGCGCAGCGACCCGAGACAAATTTTCACGGGGCTTTTCTAAACTCGAAATTTTACTTCATGCGCCACGCGTATAAATCGCTGATTTCTTGTAAAATTAATAATATACCGCTAAATCAGTATTAAATATATATTTCTAAAGCAGGATTTAAAATATCCTGCTACACAAGAATATTTTTAATTTTGCAATATTTCAGTGTTTAATACGCGTGGCGCATGAAGTAAAATTTCGAGTTTAGAAAAGCCCCGTGAATATTTGTCTCGGGTCGCTGCGCGACCCTCGACAAATTTTCACGGGGCTTTTCTAAACTCGAAATTTTACTTCATGCTTAGTCTGGGAGTGGAAACACTCGATTGAAACAAATATTACACACTTTCATAAAATTAGTACTGCAATCTACTTAATTTCACAATAATATTTTAAGGAAACCTCAACATTTATTAACTATGGTTCACACATAAATAAATATTACTGTTTTAAAATTAAATCTGCAAAAAAACATGGCAGGAAATTACGTTACTGCTTAATTAAAAAAACAACCCTTGGAGGCGATAAAGCGCCCTATCGGTGCGGATGATAGATTGCTTCGGGGTTGGTAATAAGACCGTCTCGCGGTAATAACAGGTGAAATATGAGCTCGAGTAATTGGCCCGTTAAATTATGCTTTTGGACACGTGAACTCGATTTTTTTTATACTTCTCTCGTCTCGAAAAATGAAAAAATCGATGACGGGGTTTAATTAAACACGGCCGCGGCAGTAAAAACGCCACGTGATAATTAATTTCCGGCTTTATATTAGGTACACCATTTCGGGATGGAATTAAAGCAGTAAAGCGCGAAAGAGATGTGCTTTTCAAAAATAAAGAAAAAAAACGCGGTGGGAAAATAATGGTTATTAGCAGGGATAACAGCGTTTGATTCGGATTGCTGACACAAAGATGGACTGGTTTATCGTTTCCATTTAGATTTTAAACGTGATACTAGTATGGTAAATCAATAGTTATAGCACTGTTTAAAGTGCGATCGTCGGATCTTTTTGATCGATCGCTAACTGGTTCCAACCTCTGACTAGATTTTGTGAAAAATATTTTTTTTTACTACAACTCATCAAAAAAATTGTTTTTTAATTTGTTGGTATTGTTCAAACAAGATAAATTCAAATTCAAAACTATTTGAATTCGAGAAAATAAGCTACGCTTCTTATAGTTTGCACACTTTAAACATAATATATAAAATTACGAAAAAAACTATTCGTGAAAATGCAAACAGTGTCTTAATTAATAAGACAATTTAAGACGATAAATATCCATTGAAACAACTACTTCCCGTGCAAATACACCTCCGGATATTGAATTATACAATGAAATATTTAAAATCTTATTTAATTTGATTTGTTACAACGCTCTATTAAAGTATATGTAACGTTTAGGTCAAATTCTCTTCAAACCAACTAACAATATAATTTAAAATTAAAGGAGAGATAGCAACAAATTAGAAGTGAAAGGACTTGGATAATAATCCTCTTTTTTACCTATAAATACCGACCATCATTTTCACTCATTCCATTTCTGTGTACCTGTTCATTCCACACACAACACTTTTTCCAAGTAAGTTTGTTTTAATTTTATTCCTAATTTTTTCAACGTCATAAGCAAAGCTATACTGAAGAGAGATAAATCTCGAAACGCGTCTATAGATGGCCTAAGATATTAGTTTTCATCCAAGTCCTTTCACTTCTAATTTGTTGCTATCTCTCCTTTAATTTTAAATTATATTGTTAGTTGGTTTGAAGAGAATTTGACCTAAACGTTACATATACTTTAATAGAGCGTTGTAACAAATCAAATTAAATAAGATTTTAAATATTTCATTGTATAATTCAATATCCGGAGGTGTATTTGCACGGGAAGTAGTTGTTTCAATGGATATTTATCGTCTTAAATTGTCTTATTAATTTAGACACTGTTTGCATTTTCACGAATAGTCTGTTGGTATTCTTAAAAATGAACTTTTTTTATATACAGGGTGGGCTATCTAGTGATTTCTTTTTAAATCATAGGCTATTTTGACACTGACATCTTTTTCCCGCTCGAAATCTTGACAGAAAGTCGGTATCATTCCTCCGCGGAACGAAATGAGTCGGTTTACGCTTGAACAACGTTGAGAAATATTGCAAACTTATTTCCAAAATGAGTGCTGTGTAGCCCAAACAGTGCGTTTGTCGAAAAGAAGTTTTGACCGAAATGAATCACCCACCGCGCCTGCTGTACGCAAGTTTGTGCAAAAAGTTCGTGAGACTGGCATGCTAGTGGACAACACTCATGGTCCTCGTTCTCGTACGGTGCGCACAGACGAGAATGTGGCTGCTGTAACCGAGAGTGTGAGACTCAATCCACGAACATCAACTCGCCGTCGATCTTAACAGCTCAACATTGCACGCACTAGCCTGAGGAGAATTCTGCACAAAGATCTCGGATTATTCGCTTACAAGGTCCAATTGACACAGCAATTGAGGGCGCATGACCATCCGCTTCGTTATCGCGTCGCAGTTTGGGCCTTACAGCAGCTTGAATTGGACAACGATTTTCTGAAGAGGCTCATTTTCATCTTGGCGGCTACGTTAACAAACAAAATTGCCGCATCTGGGGCTCGGAAAACCCGCACGTTATTGTCGAGAAGCCAATGCATCCCCGGAAAGTGACAATTTGGTGCGGATTGTGGAGTGGGGGCATCATTGGACCATTTTCCTTCAAAAATGAGGCTGGAAACAACGTTTCGGTCAACGGTGAGCGTTACAGAGCCATGTTATCCGACTTTTTTTTAATGAAATTGAAGACATGGATTTGGACGACCTCTGGTTCATGCAGGATGGCGCGCCATGCTACACAGCCCATGCCACAATCGATCTTTTGCGCACCAAATTCCAAAATCGTGTTATCAGCCGTCTTGGCGATGTTAATTGGCCGTCTCGGAGCTGCGATTTTTTGTTGTGGGGAACCGCGAAGGACCGATGTTATGCCAACAATCCAGAAACGGTTTAAGCACTTCAGGCCAATATCGTCCAAGCAATCCGTGAGCTACAGCTCGAAACCATCAACAAGCTCTTGGAAAATTGGAGTGACAGAATGCGCGACTGCGAAGCCAGCCGAGGCAGCCACTTGAACGAAATTGTGTTCCATAATTGTTGGGAATGTTTGCTCCTACTAATAAAGCCATAATACATGGAAAAAAATTAATGTTGTTCATTTTATTGCATTTTTAAAAAGAAACCACTAGATGACCCATCCGTTATTTATATTAAATACACAATGGGCGGGCTGAAACTCGCCCATTGTGTATTTAATTAAATAACGGATGGGTCATCTAGTGGTTTCTTTTTAAAAATGCAATAAAATGAACAACATTAATTTTTTTCCATGGGTTGTTTGTTTCAAACTTTTTTTAATTTTAATAACCAATTGAAGTTATGATCTGGAAAAGATAACAAAAGCAAACCGTTTGATGTGGAAGATACAGAGCGACGTAATATCCAAAAACGTTTTCTAAATATAATAATGTAGAAAAATATGAACAGTATGCCGAAAAAGAAAAAAATAATTTGCATATTTAAATTTTTCACTAGCGCAACCCTTCCCCACCCTATTTGCTCATCATTTCCATTTTCCCCATTTCCTCCCCCTAAACGACCACGCGAATATTCCCTCTCTCTCCTTCCCTTACCGCAGCGCAGGTATAAACGGAATTTTTACGATCTCGTTATTCCCATCCCTTTGACGAAACCCGCCCGCCTTCGGCCATCAGAAGGAATCGGATCAAAAGCGCATTATTCGGTTGCAAAATTAATTAATGGGCGCGACGCAGTGTTGCAATGTTGTAATAATTTATTCTGAACTGAACAGAGACGCGTAAATATTAATACGCCCCTCTGAGGGTGAATTAATGGCGCGTAGACTTAAATATATCGTTAATGCAGGTTGTAATTAATACCCTCGGTCCGCCGCATTGTTTTATAAATACGGCATGGGAATTTATCACCCCTCCGACACCTAGGGGGGTGGAACACACCGTTTAATCAAATATTAGCGCTCCAATCATTTCGCTTAATTCAACGTGAATTTAATTAGAGTTTCATTAATTTTAGTAAATTATACAAATAGTTCAAACAAGATAAATTCAAATTCAAAGCTATTTGAATTCGAGAAAATAAGCTTACGCTTCTTATAGTTTGCAAACTTTAAACATAATATATAAAATTACAAAAATGTTATTTGTGAATATGCAAACAATGTCTTAATTATTAAGATAACTTAAGACAATAAATATCAATTGAAACAACTACTTCCCGTGCAAATACACCTTCGTATATTGAATTATACAATGAAATATTTAAAATCTTATTTAATTATACAATGAAATATTTAAAATCTTATTTACTTATACAATGAAATATTTAAAATCTTATTTAATTATACAATAAAATATTTAAAATCTTATTTAATTTGATTTGTTACAACGCTCTATTAAAGTATATGTAATAGAGCGTTGTAACAAATCAAATTAAATAAGATTTTAAATGATTCATTGTATAATTCAATATCCGGAGGTGTATTTGCACAGAAGTAGTTGTTTCAATGGATATTTATCGTCTTAAGTTGTCTTATTTATTAAGACATTGTTTGCATATTGACAAATAACATTTTTGTAATTTTATATATTATGTTTAAAGTTTATTTGCATAAGAAGTAGTTGTTTCAATAGATATTTATCGTCTTAAGTTGTCTTATTTATTAAGACATAGTTTGCATATTTACGAATAACATTTTCGTAATTTTGTATATTTTATAGAAATAGTGTTATTACTTACACTAAAAAAACTACGTTCGTCTTGTATCACTAAATTTAATGCAATGTTTTTATTATAATTTACTTACATGCAAAGAAAAGGGCCCACAACCTATTTATTTAAAAAAAATTATAAAAGCATTACTCTTGCAGTATTTTGAATAAAAGTTTTGGTATTTTACAATAAAATAGACTATTAGGGTATAGAAAAAAAAAACAGCATATGGTAGTTATCCATTTATTTAATGAACAATAATCATTACAAATGAAATTTAAGGATATGCTGTCCATTCGACATTATGCATAAAGTATCACGGATGTGAAGTTAGTCATAGATTTTAACCATAGATTTTCAAATTTCATTATTTATATACATATTCAAGATAAATAGATTGTTTTTACTTTAGGGTATAAATAAAACATTGAATTACCAAATTGTGATACAAGCACCTCAATTTTCAACCCTCAATATTTTTTATCACACCCTTAAATAATAAAATTATAAAAATCAAAGTGCGCCGTCTCCTACAAAAAAGTTAGCAACAAGTATGGATTTAGCACACAATAAACTATTATTTAAACAAATAAAATTCGGACCACATTACTTTTATCATACGAAAAAAAAGAAACAATATCAGCTGCCAGCCTGAGAGAGCGGTCGGATAAATCTTAAAATATTTCAAAGTGCGCCGTAACCCAAAATAATAATAATAATAATAATAATAAAAAAAATAACCATGATATATTAATTGCGTGTCAGTACATGAAGTTTACACTAGTCATAAAGTAGTATTTGAACTATAAAATTAAATAATAGTAGCCTATAAATAAAACATTGATATTAAAATTATAATTAAGACTAGGATTGTCTACATATATAAAACAGATAAAAAAGTTAGCAACAAATATAGATTCAGCACACATTAAACTATTATGTAAACAAATAAAATTCGGACCACATTACTTTTATCATACGAAAAAAAAAAAAACATTATCAATCGTCACTCTGAGGGTGCGGTCCGATAAATCTTAAAATATTTCAAAGTGTGCCGTCTCCCATTAAAAACTTAGCAACAAATATGGATTCAGCTCACATTAAACTATTATTTAAACAACCACCTTACTAGTATCATACGAAAAAAAAGAAACAATATTAACTGCCAGAGAGCGGTCGGATAAATATTAAAATATTTCAAAGTGCGCCGTCTGCCATAAAAAAGTTAGCAACAAATATGGATTCAGCACACATACAAATATTATTTAAACAAATAAAATTCGGACCACCTTACTTTAATTATACGAAAAAAAAAAGAAACAATATCGTTCGCCGGTCTGAGGGTGCGGTCCGATAAATCTTAAAATATTTCAAAGTGCGCCGTCTCCCATGGTAAAGTTAGCAACAAATATAGACTTAGCACATATTAAACTATTATTTAAACAAGTAAAATTTGGATCACATTACTTTTATCATACGAAAAAAAAAAAGAAGCAATATCAACTGCCAGCCTGAGAGAGCGGTCGGATAAATCTTAAAATATTAGGTGGTGGTCCGAATTTTATTTATTTAAATAATAGTTTAATGTGTGCTGAATCCATATTTGTTGCTAATTTTTTTATGAGAGACGGCGCACTTTGAAATATTTTAAAGTTTGTCCGACCGCTATCTCAGACTGGCGACTATTGTTTTTTTTTTCGTATGATAAAGGTAATGTGGTCCGAATTTTATTTGTTTAAATAATAGTTTAATATGTGCTGAATCCATATTTGTTGCTAACTTTTTTATGGGAGACGGCGCACTTTGAAATATTTTAAAGTTTGTCCGACCGCTATCTCAGACTGGCGACTAATATTGTTTCTTTTTTTTCGTATGATAAAAGTTAGGTGGTCCGAATTTTATTTGTTTAAATAATAGTTTAATGTGTGCTGAATCCATATTTGTTGCTAACTTTTTTATGGGAGACGGCGCACTTTAAAATATTTTAAAATTTGTACGACCGCCATCTCAGACTGGCGACTAATATTGTTTCTTTTTTCTCGTATAATAAAAGTAAGGTGGTTCGAATTTTATTTGTTTAAATAATAGTTTAATGTGTGCTGAATCCATATTTGTTGCTAACTTTTTTATGGGAGACGGCGCACTTTGAAATATATTAAAGTTTGTCCGAACGCTATCTCAGACTGTCGACTAATATTGTTTCTTTTTTTTTCGTATGATAAAAGTAAGGTGGTCTGAATTTTATTTGTTTAAATAATAGTTTATTGTGTGCTGAATACATATTTGTTGCTAACTTTTTTATGGGAGACGGCGCACTTTGAAATATTTTAAAGTTTGTCCGACCGCTATCTCAGACTGGCGACTAATATTGTTTCTTTTTTTTTTCGTATGATAAAAGCAATGTCGTCCGAATTTTATTTGCTTAAATAATAGTTTAATGTGTGCTGAATCCATATTTGTTACTAAATTTTTTATGGGAGACGGCGCACTTTGAAATATTTTAAAGTTTGTCCGACAGCTATCTCAGACTGGCGACTAATATTGTTTTTTTTTTCGTATGATAAAGGTAACGTGGTCCGAATTTTATTTGTTTAAATAATAGTTTAATGTATGCTGAATCCATATTTGTTGCTAACTTTTTTATGGGAGACGGCGCACTTTAAAATATTTTAAAATTTGTACGACCGCCATCTCAGACTGGCGACTAATATTGTTTCTTTTTTCTCGTATAATAAAAGTAAGGTGGTTCGAATTTTATTTGTTTAAATAATAGTTTAATGTGTGCTGAATCCATATTTGTTGCTAACTTTTTTATGGGAGACGGCGCACTTTGAAATATATTAAAGTTTGTCCGAACGCTATCTCAGACTGTCGACTAATATTGTTTCTTTTTTTTTCGTATGATAAAAGTAAGGTGGTCCGAATTTTATTTGTTTAAATAATAGTTTATTGTGTGCTGAATCCATATTTGTTGCTAACTTTTTTATGGGAGACGGCGCACTTTGAAATATTTTAAAGTTTGTCCGACCGCTATCTCAGACTGGCGACTAATATTGTTTCTTTTTTTTTTTCGTATGATAAAAGCAATGTCGTCCGAATTTTATTTGCTTAAATAATAGTTTAATGTGTGCTGAATCCATATTTGTTACTAAATTTTTTATGGGAGACGGCGCACTTTGAAATATTTTAAAGTTTGTCCGACAGCTATCTCAGACTGGCGACTAATATTGTTTTTTTTTTCGTATGATAAAGGTAACGTGGTCCGAATTTTATTTGTTTAAATAATAGTTTAATGTGTGCTGAATCCATATTTGTTGCTAACTTTTTTATGGGAGACGGCGCACTTTAAAATATTTTAAAATTTGTACGACCGCCATCTCAGACTGGCGACTAATATTGTTTCTTTTTTCTCGTATAATAAAAGTAAGGTGGTTCGAATTTTATTTGTTTAAATAATAGTTTAATGTGTGCTGAATCCATATTTGTTGCTAACTTTTTTATGGGAGACGGCGCACTTTGAAATATATTAAAGTTTGTCCGAACGCTATCTCAGACTGTCGACTAATATTGTTTCTTTTTTTTTCGTATGATAAAAGTAAGGTGGTCCGAATTTTATTTGTTTAAATAATAGTTTATTGTGTGCTGAATCCATATTTGTTGCTAACTTTTTTATGGGAGACGGCGCACTTTGAAATATTTTAAAGTTTGTCGGACCGCTATCTCAGACTGGCGACTAATATTGTTTCTTTTTTTTTTTCGTATGATAAAAGCAATGTCGTCCGAATTTTATTTGCTTAAATAATAGTTTAATGTGTGCTGAATCCATATTTGTTACTAAATTTTTTATGGGAGACGGCGCACTTTGAAATATTTTAAAGTTTGTCCGACAGCTATCTCAGACTGGCGACTAATATTGTTTTTTTTTTTTCGTATGATAAAGGTAATGTGGTCCGAATTTTATTTGTTTAAATAATAGTTTAATGTGTGCTGAATCCATATTTGTTGCTAACTTTTTTATGGGAGACGGCGCACTTTGAAATATTTTAAAGTTTGTCCGACCGCTATCTCAGACTGGCGACTAATATTGTTTTTTCTTTCGTATGATAAAGGTAATGTGGTCCGAATTTTATTTGTTTAAATATTAGTTTAATGTGTGCTGAATCCATATTTGTTGCTAACTTTTTTATGGGAGACGGCGCACTTTAAAATATTTTAAAGTTTGTCCGACCGCTATCTCAGACTGGCGACTAATATTGTTTCTTTTTTTTCGTATGATAAAAGTAATGTCGTCCAAATTTTATTTGTTTAAATAATAGTATCATGTGTGCTGAATCCACATTTGTTGCTAACTTTTCAATGGGAGACGGCACACTTTGAAATATTTTAAAATTTGTACGACCGCTATCTCAGACTGGCGACTAATATTGTTTCTTTTTTTTTTTCGTATGATAAAAGTAAGGTGGACCGAATTTTATTTGTTTAAATAATAGTTTAATGTGTGCTGAATCCATATTTGTTGCTAACTTTTTTATGGGAGACGGCGCACTTTGAAATATTTTAAAGTTTGTCCGACCGCTATCTCAGACTGGCGACTAATATTGTTTCTTTTTTTTTCGTATGATAAAAGTAATGTCGTCCAAATTTTATTTGTTTAAATAATAGTTTCATGTGTGCTGAATCCACATTTGTTGCTAACTTTTCAATGGGAGACGGCGCACTTTGAAATATTTTAAAATTTGTACGACCGCTATCTCAGACTGGCGACTAATATTGTTTCTTTTTTTTCGTATGATATAAGTAAGGTGGTCCGAATTTTATTTGTTTAAATAATAGTTTAATGTGTGCTGAATCCATATTTGTTGCTAACTTTTTTATGGGAGACGGCGCACTTTGAAATATTTTAAAGTTTGTCCGACCGCTATCTCAGACTGGCGACTAATATTGTTTCTTTTTTTTTTTCGTATGATAAAAGTAATGTCGTCCAAATTTTATTTGTTTAAATAATAGTTTCATGTGTGCTGAATCCACATTTGTTGCTAACTTTTCAATGGGAGACGGCGCACTTTGAAATATTTTAAAATTTGTACGACCGCCATCTCAGACTGGCGACTAATATTGTTTCTTTTTTTTTTCGTATGATAAAAGTAAGGTGGACCGAATTTTATTTGTTTAAATAATAGTTTAATGTGTGCTGAATCCAAATTTGTTGCTAACTTTTCAATGGGAGACGGCGCACTTTGAAATATTTTAAAATTTGTACGACCGCTATCTCAGACTGGCGACTAATATTGTTTCTTTTTTTTCGTATGATATAAGTAGGGTGGTCCGAATTTTATTTATTTAAATAATAGTTTAATGTATGCTAAATTCATATTTGTTGCTAACTTTTTTATGGGAGACGGCGCACTTTAAAATATTTTAAAGTTTGTCCGACTGCTATCTCAGACTAGCGACTAATATTGTTTCTTTTTTTTCGTATGATAAAAGTAAGGTGGTCCGAATTTTATTTTTTTAAATAATAGTTTAATGTGTGCTAAATCCATATTTGTTGCTAACATTTTTATGGGAGACGGCGCACTTTGAAATATTTTAAAGTTTGTCCGACCGCTATCTCAGAATGGCGACTAATATTGTTTCTTTTTTTTCGTATGATAAAAGTAAGGTGGTCCAAATTTTATTTGTTTAAATAATAGTTCAATGTGTGCTGAATCCATATTTGTTGCTAACTTTTTATGGGAGACGGTTCACTTTGAAATATTTTAACGTTTATCCGACCGCTATCTCAGACTGGCGACTAATATTGTTTCTTTTTTTCGTATGATAAAAGTAAGGTGGGCCGAATTTTATTTGTTTAAATAATAGTTTAATGTGTGCTGAATCCATATTTGTTGCTGACATTTTTATGGGAGACGGCGCACTTTGAAATATTTTAAAGTTTGTCCGACCGCTATCTCAGACTGGCGACTAATATTGTTTCTTTTTTTTTTCGCATGATTAAAGTAAGGTGGTCCAAATTTTATTTATTTAAATAATAGTTTAATGTGTGCTGAATCCATATTTGTTGCTAATTTTTTTATAGGAGACGGCGCACTTTGATTTTTTTTTAATTTTATTATTTAAGGATGCGATGAAAAATTTTAAGGGTTGAAAATTGGGGTGCTTGTATCACAATTTGTTAATTCAATGTTTTATTTACACCCTAAAGTAAAAATAATCTGTTTATTTTGAAAATGTTTAGAAATACTGAAATTTGAAAATCTCTAGCTGAAATCTATGGCTAACTTCACATCCGTTAAAGTATCAAGATGTCTAGGTTCTTTTACTTTTTTTGCTTTTTTGTTTTAATTCATTACTAGAAAAAATTCAGGAACTGAAAAATAACACGAAAAAGTTGAAAATTATCTTATAATGCGTGAGCCATACTCCATAGCTGAATTTACCGATGTAGTATAGATATTGGTATATACATGTATGTGTGTATATATGTAGGTATATTTAGTGTGTATATGTATATTTGTATTATTACGTTATTATTAAGTCTAAGAACTAGGATTAGCAATTATTATTAATACCATTGACGCTAATTTCATTTTGTATTTTGTACATTCTAAAAATAAAGATATATTATTATTATTATTAATCTTCAGTGAATGTTCTTCATAAGTTTAAGTGCTATATATTGTGCAAAAGCTGCAGCTCCTTTTGGAAAATTGACGAAGCCAGTGGTAAGTGCTTAATGCCAGCCGCTCTACCATCCAATGTCTATTTGATAGTCGTCTATTTTATCGTAAAATACCAAACGTTCGTTCGTAGTACTGCGACAGTGATTTTATTATAAAAAGTAAAAAATAATAGGTGGGCTGGTTTCTATACACTTGACTGCATAACATTTATTTTATATTTTTATTGAAATTCACTCATGCACATTTGTACATATAATAAATCCTGCAAGTACACGATTCTTTAAGTTTACCTAATTTTCCATTTTGCCTTCAATAAATAACAAGCCGAAGTTTCCCCAACTAAATTCCTTGCCCATTCAATTACATCTGGTGTTTCCCCGACAAATTACTTTCAGGAGAAAATACTTCATATTTCAAACCGACCGGCAACGGCGGCGGCGGCGGCGGGGAATTTAAATTCCGCCGCGCACTTTATAATGTAATAGGGTATGACATTATTCCCGGACGCGACAGAAAAGACGTGAATTGTATACACAAAACGCAATGTTCTTTAAATTATCGTTCAATTTAATTACACTGTTAAAACGAAAACAAATAGGCAAGTAGTGATATTTTAAATAATAATTACGCGAACAAACCTAATTTTCAGGCATTTCTAAAGTGTTTTCTTTCTGTTACCTCGATGTATACATTGTGAATTTTTTTAGCACTCTTTAGTGTTCAATTTTAAGCTTATAACGAGTGTTTCCAGTCCCAGACAAAGCATGAAGCAAAATTTCGAGTTTAGAAAAGCCCCGTGTAGAAAATTTGTCGAGGGTCGCGCAGCGACCCGAGACAAATTTTCACGGGGCTTTTCTAAACTCGAAATTTTGCTTCATGCGCCACGCGTATAAAACACTGATTTAATGTGAAGTTAAAAACGCACTGAAATCCAACACAACTTTGATATTTTTTCAAAATTTTATGCTTTCTTTCCTATCCATGCTGTAAACCTTCAGATATTCGTTATTTTCTTGTAAAAAAACTTCGATTCCCTGTAGTCCTTCAGTCTGCGAAGACAATGATTGGTCCTTCGAGCTGTAGCCTTTGTAAAATGGTAATAAACTTAGAACGAGTGTTGTCCACTCCCAGACTAAGCATGAAGTAAATTGTCGAGTTTAGAAAAGCCCCGCGTAGAAAATTTGTCGAGGGTCGCGCAGCGACCCGAGACAAATTTTCACGGGGCTTTTCTACACTCGAAATTTTACTTCATACGCCACGCGTATAAAACACTGATTTAATGTGAAGTTAAAAACGCACTGAAATCCAACCCAACTTTGATATTTTTTCAAAATTTTAGGCTATGCTGTAAACCTTCAGATATTCGTTGTTTTCTTGTAAAAAAACTTCGATTCCCTGTAGTCCTTCAGTCTGCGAAGACCATGATTGGTCCTTCGAGCTGTAGCCTTTGTAAAATGGTAATAAACTTATTAATCTAGAGGGATCCTTCAATTTGAAACTCCTAAGAACGAGTGTTGTCCACTCCCAGACTAAGCATGAAGTAAAATTTCGAGTTTAGAAAAGCCCCGCGTAGAAAATTTGTCGAGGGTCGCGCAGCGACCCGAGACAAATTTTCACGGGGCTTTTCTAAACTCGAAATTTTACTTCATGCGCCACGCGAATAAAACACTGAAATATTGTGAAATTAAAAATAATCTTGTTTAGCAGGATATTTTTAATCCTGCTTCAGAAATATATATTTAATACTGATTTAGCAGTATATTATTAATTTTACAACAAATCAGTGTTTTATACGCGTGGCGCATGAAGTAAAATTTCGAGTTTAGAAAAGCCCCGTGAAAATTTGTCTCGGGTCGCTGCGCGACCCTCGACAAATTTTCTACGCAGGGCTTTTCTAAACTCGAAATTTTACTTCATGCTTAGTCTGGGAGTGGACGACACTTGTTTAAAGCTTTGAATTGGACGATTTTATAAACTATCTAAGTAACTGGCAATTACCCACTGAACACGGAAATATTTTAAACATTGCTTGAATATTGAGCATGATACTTATGATATTTTATAGACTTCGCTTCACTTCACTACTTACGAGATGAGTACGACACGAGCACGAGACGTGCACGACACGAGACGAGCACGGGGCGTTCAACACACTCGTCTCGTGCTCGTATCGTGTTCGTATCGTGATCGTCTCGTCAAAAGTGTGGTATCTTAAGGAGAGGATATTTTTTAGCAATCTTGCACAAATCATTAACTAATGTAACCAGTATATTTTGAACTTTAGACTAAATCAATGTTTAATACGCGTGGCGCATGAAGTAAAATTTCGAGTTTAGAAAAGCCCCGTGAAAATTTGTCTCGGGTCGCTGCGCGACCCTCGACAAATTTTCTACGCGGGGCTTTTCTAAACTCGAAATTTTACTTCATGCTTAGTCTGGGAGTGGAAAACACTCGTTGATAGCTTAAAATTGAACACTTTGAAAAAACAACAAGGGCTGAAAAATTCACAGCGTATACATCTAGATAAAAGAAAAAATCACTTTAAATAAGATTTATTTATAATCCAATAAGCCACATCACAAACGTAGGAAGTTTGTGATGTGGTTTATTGGATTATAAATAACTCTTATTTAAAGTGTTTTTTCTTTTATCTAGATGTATACGCTGTGAATTTTTCAGCTTAATTACAATTATTTTCATATACGTCCAATTATTTTTTAACCACACAACTCGCAAACTCTCGAGTAATATTATGTTTTCCAGCTGTAAGGAATCCCGTCCGAAAGACATCTTGTTAAAAATTATTACCGAGAGAGGTATTTGTGTGCACCTCGTCGGTAAACAAGCGCATGTGGGCGAATTGCTCGTCGCTTGTTTTGAGATTAACTGGTGCCCTTTCTGTTAGCTGCATTTTAGATTCTCCGCATATTTGCCCTAGCAAATTAATCTCCTTTTGTTTACCTCTGAGTATAATGTTTGATTAAATATAACGCACGCGAGTTTCGTTTGTTTTCATCCTTGTGTATTCATTTACACTCATACTCTAATTTTAAGCTAATTACATTTGTACAAAACATAAGAAGGGAATTAGTTTACATTTTAAATTGTCCGCATTAATAACAAAGTGAAAAATAAATGTAATACAATGTTTGATTATTATACAGGGTTCGGCAATGAAACGGGAAGATTTGGGGTGGGGCTTGCAGCGCGCGGTGAAATGGTAGGGAAGACAGTCCCAGGCCTGTCGGGACCCGAGTGACTTGCCATTTAGTCTACAATGGATTGTTGGACGGGTGAGCATCGCGGTTACGCAATTAAGGCATATTATGTAAATGGCACGAGTTTAGTGCAAACGCGTCGGGATTTTAGACGACATTTTAACATACCGCGTAACCAACCTGTGCCGTCAGACCATGCGATTAAAATGTGGGTAAACAACCTCGAGCAAACTGGATCGACGTCTAGAAAAAGAGGTGGTAGTGCCAGAACGATTCGAACCCCTGAAAATATCGAACGTGTTCGACAAGCAATGTTAAGAAGTCCACGTCGATCGGCCGTCCGTCACGCCACACGCCTTCGAATAAGTGAAAGATCGGTGAGAAGGATACTCCACCAAGATCTTCGATATCACCCGTATAAAATACAGGTTGTTCAATCTCTTCACCTGGGTTATTATCAACAGCGTCTCAGATTTTGTGAGGTTATGCTTGCCAGGTTGGAAGAAAATGATGACCAAATTAACAACTTGTGGATGAGTGATGAGGCACACTTTCACCTCTCTGGTTTTCTAAACAAACATAACTTCAGGTACTGGGCGGAGGAGAACCCTCGTTTGCTTCATGAAACACCTCTTCATTCGCAGAAAGTGACAGCATGGTGTGCAATGTCGACAAGTGGAATCATCGGTCCGTATTTTTTTGAGGATGAGCCTGAAAATGCCGTTACCGTTAATTCTGCGAGATACGTTGCAATGATTCAGAACTTCCTCACACCTCAACTTCAACGCTTTCCAGTTAATGAAAACACACTTTTTCAACAAGACGGTGCAACAAGCCACACTGAAAGAAATTCAATGAATGCAGTGAATGCTTTGTTCACAGGGCGTGTCGTTTCTCGAAACGGGGATATCGCTTGGCCACCTCGGTCTCCCGACCTTACGGTCTGCGACTTCTTTTTATGGGGTTATCTTAAAACGAAAGCGTTTGAAACTGATCCACCCAGGACAATCCCGGACCTCAAACAACGAATTCTTGACGAGATTGCAGCAATACCTGTTGAGATACTGCGAAGAGTTATGCAGAACTTTCAGGCTCGACTCCATGAATGCATAGGTGTCAATGGAGGACATTTGGCAGATGTAGTTTTCAAAAAATATTTTTTTTAACATTGTATATCAAATGGCTACTCTTTTATTTCCTATTAATGTATTAATAATTACAAACAAAATTTTTTTTCAACAATAAAATTATTTACGATATCTTCCCGTTTCATTGCCGAACCCTTTATTATAGTTATTCTTTTTTTCAGGATAAGATTATATTGTAAACTATATTATATTCTAAACTCGAAATTTTACTGCATGCTTAGTCTGGGAGTGGACAACACTCGTTCGAAGCTTTAAATTGGACTATTATATAAAAACAACGAATTCCCCGAAAAAATGATGTAGATATTTAATGTAAATATCATAATATTGGTGAATTTTCCGGATAAACCTGTGTTCATACAGAATTTTTTCACAAAAAAATGTGTTCAGTGTGTTTTTAACTTTAGAATAGTTCGGTGTTTTATACGCGTGGCGCATGAAGTAAAATTTCGAGTTTAGAAAAGCCCCGTGAAAATTTGTCTCGGGTCGCTGCGCGACCCTCGACAAATTTTCTACGCGGGGCTTTTCTAAACTCGAAATTTTACTTCATGCTTAGTCTGGGAGTGGAAAACACTCGCTTAGAGCTTTAATAATTTGAACGTTTTTTTTAAATACGATGAACATGTAAAAATTTTCAGCGTATACTTTATAATAATAATAATAATAATAATAGTAATTTATTTTCAAGAAATAAGTAATTACAAGGTAATACATATAAATGAAAATGTGTCAACAAAATACAATTTAGAAAATATAAAATTAAATAAATAGAAACAAAGTTAGAAAATGTAAGATTAAATAAATAGAAACAAAGTTAATAAACGGGAAACAAACAAAAAAGAACTAAGAGAAAAATGCATATTATATTTTGGGTATAGAAAATCTCGCTATATTTATATTAATATACAAATATGAAATTTATTTGAAATAAAACAACGCAGTTGGGAGGGTTTCACTTTTATTGTTGAACACTGCAACATGTTTCACCACACAGTGGCTTCATCAGGCAGATGAAATATTTCATCTGCCTGATGAAGCCACTGTGTGGTGAAACATGTTGCAGTGTTCAACAATAAAAGTGAAACCCTCCCAACTGCGTTGTTTTATTTCAAATAGTATTATGGAGTTTCATCATGTATCCGCCTCATCAATTAAATATGAAATTTAACAAAATGCCTAGAACAATTATTGTTAACAAATTTCTTGATTTTCTAGATACTGCATCACAAAGGACGTTTTATGAGCAGGAACTATCCTTTGCGTTTTTTTTTTTTGTTACTTGTTACTACTTGCGGAAATTAAGGTAATTCATGTGATTTTCTTTTTGTTTTTTAATAAAAAAAAGATGTTTTACTCCGAGTCGTCCTTTGTAAAACTAATTAAACCATTGAAAGTGCGCTGACTTTAAAGCAAAAGCGCTCCTTATTACGGATAAAAGGGCGAATCTTTATGTAATTAACGAGGAAGTGCACACAATTCTTTGATACACAAAAGCGAATTACACGAGGAGTTAATTATTGCTGGGGCTGCGCAAAAAATAAATTCCGAGCTTTCACTGGATATAATTGTAAAGTCAAATTTTCCTGAAATTGAGATGTTTTTTAAGAAAATTCGACATTATAATTATATCCAGTAAAAGCTCGGAATTTATTTTTTGTGTAGTATTGTGTATTTTCTTAAGAAATGAGATGTTTTTCAACAAAATTCGACTTTATAATTATATCCAGTAAAAGCTCGGAGTTTATGTTTCGTGTAGTATTGTGTATTTTCTTAAGAAATGAGATGTTTTTCAAGAAAATTCGACATTATAATTATATCCAGTAAAAGCTCGGAATTTATTTTTTGTGTAGTATTGTGTATTTTCTTAAGAAGTGAGATGTTTTTCAAGAAAATTCGACTTTATAATTATATCCAGTAAAAGCTCAGATTTTATTTTTTGTGTAGTATTATGTATTTTCTTAAGAAATGAGATGTTTTTTAAGAAAATTCGACATTATAAATACATCCAGTAAAAGCTCGGAATTTATTTTTTGTGTAGTATTGTGTATTTTCTTAAGAAATGAGATGTTTTTTAAGAAAATTCGACTTTATAATTATATCCAGTAAAAGCACGGAATTTATGTTTTGTGTAGTATTGTGTATTTTCTCAAGAAATGAGTTGTTTCTTTAAAAAAATCGACATTATAATTATATCCAGTAAAAGCTCAAAATTTATTTTTTGTGTAGTATTGTGTATTTTCTTAAGAAATGAGATGTTTTTCAAGAAAATTCGACTTTATAATATATTCAGTAAAAGCTCGGAATTTATTTTTTGCGCAGTAGCAGAAATAAGCTTGAACATTTACAATTTTTGTGAGGGGTTGTAGGCATGAAAAACATTAAGAAAATTTATTAATTTCTAAAAAAATGTCAAATAAATCTCAGTCATACCTATTAATATTAATAATAATTCGCGCTATTTATTTCCTCAAAAAAAATTATTCAAATAAATCCCAGTTACACATAATAATACTTAAAACAATGCGCAGTATTTATTTTCTCAAGGAAAAAAATATATCAGTAGTTTCTTTCACTTATAAACATTTCTGAAAATTATTAAAGCAACCAAAGTTGATGTTTGAGAGCTCGTACTAAGTACAATTTTAAAGGGTTTGAATGTATTTATACATAAAACTACAGCTTATTTAATCCTCAATTGATTACTCTGTGAATGAATTATATCATTTGCACACCGAGCGCTGGAAAAACCTGACAGGGCATAGACACAGTAAACTACTGATGGAAAAACCCTGCCAAGAACTAGCAACTGAGGCCCTCAGACTCAGTAGAAACAACCTTAGAATAGTCACAGTACTGATAACTGGACACTGTACCCTAAGGAAGCACCTGCATAACATGAAACTGTTCACAGAAGATCCAATATGCAGACTATGCCTGGAAGAGGATGAAGACGCCTCACATGTACTATTCGAGTGCGAGGCACTTTCCACCTGGAGGGAAGCAAACCTTGTCCAAGGGAATCCAAACCACTTCCCGAAAGGAAAGATGATCGAAAGGCTGCTGGGACTAGCCAAGGAAACAGAGCTTTTTGATTAACTACGGTAACGGAAGAAGTACAATAAGCCACACGGCTGCGGTGCTAGGGCAGAAATAACCCTAACTTCCGTTTCCTGCCCTTAAAAAAGAAAAAATCATTTGCGTAATTTAGAAAATAGAGTGTTTTAAAAACAATAAGTGAATAATTAGAGAAATTTACCGTTTCGAATAAAACGTTGAAAAAAAATTAAATTCTGAAGGTAATTGAAAATCGTTTTAGAGTAATTTGTCAGAATTTGAATAAGGTATAATTTAATGTTAATTGCATATTACTGCAATGAAAATTGTGTTCTGCGTGAATGCTAGAAGTTGGAATTTCATTTTCTTCTACAATTTTTAAGTAATTTCGAATAACAAAATTATACTCAAACTATTTTATTACAAGAAAAAAACTAGCTCAAGTTATTTCTAACATCAATTAGGATATCTGAGACTATTTTACGAATTTATAAAAAATACAATTTTTCATTGAAATTTTACAATTTTCGTAAGGGGTAGGTATGGAAAATATTGAGAAAAATTTTAAATTTTTAAAAAACTTAAAAAAAATCTCTGTCATACTTATTAATAATAGAAACAACGCGAGTTATTTATTTCCTTAGAAAAAAAATAATATCAGCCATTTTTTTCACTTATAAAAGTTTCAGAAAATAAACAAAACCACTAAAATTGATGTTTGAGCGCTCGTAGTAAATTTAATTTTGAGGTCTTTAAATTTATTCTTATATGAAATTAAAGCTTATTTAATCTTCAATCGAGTGTCTTTTGGATAAAATAAATCCGTTAAGCATTTTAGTAAATAGAGCGCTTTAAATACAATAGGTGAAAAATTTGAGAAATCTATTATTTGTAATAAAACGTTAAAAAGAAAATTAAATTCTAGAGGCAATTGAAAATCGTTTTTGAGTAATTTGTTAGAATTTGAATAAGATTTAATTTAATGTTAATTGTATATTACTGCAATAAAAATTGTGTTCTGCGTGAATGCTAGAAGTTGGAATTTCATTTTCTTCTACAATTTTTAAGTAATTTCGAATAACGAAATTTCACTCAAACTATTTTATTACAAGAAAAAAACTAGCTCAAGCTATTTCTAACATTAATAAGGATATCTGAGATTTTTTTCCGAATTTTAAAAAAATACAATTTTTCATTGAAATTTTACAATTTTTGTAAGGAATATTGGAATATTGAGAAAAATTTTCAATTTTTAAAAAACTTAAAAAGAATCTTATTCATACTTATTATTAATAGAAATAATGTGGGGTATTTATTTCCTCAGAAAAAAATAATATCAGCCATTTTTTTCACTTATAAAAGTTTCAGAAAATAAACAAAACCACTAAAACTGATGTTTGAGCGCTCGCAGTAAATTTAATTTTAAGGTATTTAAATATATTTTTACATGAAATTAAAGCCCATTTAATCCTTAATTGAGTGCTTTTTCGATGAAATAAATCGGTTAAGTATTTTAGTAAATAGAGCGCTTTAAATACAATCAGTGGAAAATTTGAGAAATCTATCATTTCTAATAAAACGTTAAAAAGAAAATTAAATTCTAAAGGCAATTGAAAATCGTTTTAAAGTAATTTGTTAAAATTTGAATAAAATTTAGTTTAATGTTAATTGCATATTACTGCCACGAAAATTGTGTTCTGCGTAAATGCTACAAGTTGAAATTTAATTTTCTTCTACAATTTTCAAGTACATTCAAACAACGAAATTTCACTCAAACTATTTTATTACAAAAAAAAAACCTAGCTCAAACTATATCTAACATCAATAAGGATATCTGAGATTTCTTTCCGAATTTTTAAAAAATACAATTTGTCATTGAAATTTTACAATTTTCGTAAGGGGTAGGTATAGAATATTGAAAAAAAATTTTAATTTTTAAAATATTTCAAAAAAATTTCAGTCATAGTTATTAATAATAGAAACAATGCGCGCTATTTATTTCCTTAGAAAAAAAATTATATCAGCTATTTTTTTCACTTATAAAAGTTTCAGAAAATAAACAAAACCACTAAAATTGATGTTTGAGCGCTCGTAGTAAATTTATTTTGAGGTCATTAAATTTATTTTCATATCAAATTAAAGTCCACTTAATCCTCAATCGAGTGTTTTTTAGATAAAATAAATCGGTTAAGTATTTTAGTGAATAGAGCGCTATAAATACAATAAGTGGAAAATTTGAAAATCTACCATTTCAAATAAAACGTTAAAAAAAATAAATTCTAAAGGCAATTGAAAATCGTTTTAGAGTCATTTGTGAGAATTTCAATAAGATTTAATTTAATGTTAATTGCATATTACTGCCATTAAAATTGTGTTCTGCGTGAATGCTAAAATTTGAAATTTCATTTTTTTCTATAATTTTCAAGTAGTTTCAAACAACGAAATTTGACTCAAACTATTTTATTACAAGAAAAAAAACTAGCTCAAGCTATTTCTAACATCAATGACGATATCTGAGATTTTTTTCCGAATTTTAAAAAAATACAATTTGTCATTGAAATTTTACAATTTTCGTAAGGGGTAGTAGGTATGGAAAATATTGAGAAAATTTTTTTAAAAATTTCAAAAAAAATTCAGTTATACTTATTAATAATAGAAACAATGCGCGCTATTTATTTCCTCAGAAAAAAAATTATATCAGCCATTTTTTCACTTATAAAAGTTTCAGAAAATAAACAAAACCATTAAAATTTAAGTTTGAGCGCTCGTAATAAATTTAATTTTTAGGTCTTTAAATACCTTTTTTTATGAAATTAAAGACCATTTAATCCTCAATCGAGTGCTTTTTAAACGAAATAAATCGGTTAAGTATTTTAGTGAATAGAGCGCTTTAAATACAATAAGTGGAAAATTTGAGAAATCTACCATTTCAAATAAAACGTTAAAAAAAATATTGAATTCTAAAGGCAATTAATAATCGTTTCAGAGTAATTTGTTTCAATTTGAATAAGATTTAATTTAATGTTACTTGCATATTACTGCCATAAAAATTGTGTTCTGCGTGAATGCTAGAAGTTGGAATTTCATTTTTTTCTACAATTTTCAAGTACTTTCGAACAACGAAATTTTACTCAAACTATTTTATTACAAGAAAAAAACTAACTCAAGCTATTTCTAACATCAATGACGATATCTGAGATTTTTTTCCAAATTTTATAAAAATACAATTTTTCATTGAAATTTTACAATTTTATTTTATTTTATGGAAAATATCGAGAAAAATTTTCAATTTTTAAAAAATTTAAAAAAAATCTCAGTCATACTTATTAATAATAGAAACAATGCGCGCTATTTATTTCCTCAGAAAAAAAATATTATCAGCCATTTTGTCACTTATAAAAGTTTCAGAAAATAAACACAAACAATAAAATTGATGTTTGAGCGCTCGTAGTAAATTTAATTTTGAGGTCTTTAAATTTATTTTAATATGAAATTAAAGCCCATTTAATCCTCACTCGAGTGCGTTTAAGATGAAATAAATCGGTTGAGCATTTTAGTAAATAGAGCGCTTTAAATACAATAAGTGGAAAACTTGAGAAATCTACCATTTTGAATAAAACGTTAAAAAAAGTTGAATTCTAAAGGCAATTTAAAAATCGTTTGAGAGTAGTTTGTTAGATTTTAAATGAGATTTAATTTAATGTTAATTGCAAATTACTGCCATTAAAATTGTGTTCTGTGTGAATGCTAGAAGTTGGAATTTCATTCTTTTCTACAATTTTCAAAAACTTTCAAACAACGAAATTTCACTCAAACTATTTTATTACAAGAAAAAAACTAGCTCAAGTTATTTCTAACATCAATGACGATATTTGATAAAAATACAATTTCTCATTGAAATTTTACAATTTTCGTAAGGGGTACGTATGGAAAATATTAAGAAAAATTTTCAATTTTTAAAAAATTTCAAAAAAATCTTAGTCATACCTATTAATAATAGAAACAATGCGCGCTATTTATTTCTTCAGAAAAAAATAATATCAGCCATTTTTTCACTTATAAAAGTATCAGAAAATAAACAAAACCACTAAAATTGATGTTTGAGCGCTCGTAGTAAATTTAATTTTGAGGTTATTAAATTTATTTTCATATCAAATTAAAGTCCTCTTAATCCTCAATCGATTGCTTTTTAGATAAAATAAATCGGTTAAGTATTTTAGTAAATAGAGCGCTTTAAATACAATAAGTGGAAAATTTGAGAAATCCACCATTTTGAATAAAACGTCCAAAAAAAATTGAATTCTAAATGCAATTGAAAATCGTTTTAGAGTAATTTGTTAGATTTTGAATAAGATTTAATTTAATATTAATTGCATATTACTGCCATAAAAATTGTGTTCCGCGTGGATGCTAGAAGTTGTAATTTAATTTTTTTCTACAATTTTCAAGTACTTTCAAACAACGAAATTTCACTCATACTATTTTATTACAAGAAAAAAACTAGCTCAAGCTGTTTCTAACATCAATGAGGACATCTGAGTCTTTTTTTTTTCAGAATTTTAAAAAAATACAATTTTTCATTGAAATTTTACAATTTTCGTAAGGAAAATATTGAGAAAAATTTTCAATTTTTAAAAAATTTCAAAAAAATTTCAGTCATACTTATTAATAATTTAAACAATGCGCCATATTTATTTTCTCAGAAAAAAAATTATATCAGCCATTTTTTCACTTATAAATGTTTCAGAAAATAAACAAAACCACTAAAATCTAAGTTTGAGCGCTCGTAGTAAATTTAATTTTGAGGTCTTTATATATATTTTTATATGAAATTAAAGACCATTTAATCCTTAATTGAGTGCTTTTTAAACGAAATAAATCGGTTAAGTATTTTAGTGAATAGAGCGCTTTAAATACAATAAGTGGAAAATTTGAGAAATCTACCATTTCAAATAAAACGTTAAAAAAAATATTTAATTCTAAAGGCAATTAAAAATCGTTTCAGAGTAATTTGTTACAATTTGAATAAGATTTAATTTAATGTTAATTGCATATTACTGCCATAAAAATTGTGTTCTGCGTGAATGCTAGAAGTTGGAATTTCATTTTTTTCTACAATTTTCAAGTACTTTCGAACAACGAAATTTCACTCAAACTATTGTATTACAAGAAACAAACTAGCTCAAGCTATTTCTAACATCAATGAGGACATCTGAGATTTTTTTCTGAATTTTAAATTTAATTATAAAAAAATACAATTTTTCATTGAAATTTTACAATTTTTGTAAGGGTATGGAAAATATTGAGAAATTTTTTTAATTTTTTAAAAATTTAAAAAAAATTTCAGTCATACTAATTATTAATAGAAACAATGCGCGCTATTTATTTCCTCAGAAAAAAAATTATATCAGCCATTTTTTTCACTTATAAAAGTTTCAGAAAATAAACAAATCCACTAAAATTAAGGTTTGAGCGCTCGTAGTAAATTTAATTTTGAGGTGTTTAAATTTGTTATTATATGAAATTAAAGCCCATTTAATCCTAAATCGAGTGCTTTTTAGATGAAATAAATCGGTTGAGCATTTTAGTAAATAGAGAGCTTTAAATACAATAAGTGGAAAATTTGAGAAATTTACCATTTCGACTAAAACGGTAAAACAAAGTTAAATTCTAAACGCAATTAAAAATCGTTTTAAGGTAGTTTGTTAAGATTTAAACAAGATTTAATTTAATGTTAATTGCATATTACTGCCGTAAAAATTGTGTTTAGCGTGAGTGCTAGAAGTTTATTTTATTAGACTTGAGAACGTGTGTACATGTTTTGTTATTTAAATATTTTAATTGTTACTCATTTAAAAAAACAAAAACCTTAAGCGTAGTTCTAACTGTACAAGATTTCAGTGTTTTGTACGCGTGACGCATGGAGTAAAATTTCGAGTTTAGAAAAGCCTGAAAGTTTGGTTTGGTCGCTCCGCGCTTCGCGCTACGCGACCAAACCAAACTTTCAGGCTTTTCTAAACTCGAAATTTTACTTCATGCTTAATCTGTAAGTGGAAACTCTCTGTAATAGATTTAGTTTGAACACTTTTTAAAAAAAAGTAAAGTATATTTTATAAAAAGAGATTTCTTTGTGTGATTAAATTTATTATTATTATGTAGCGCACTCGAATTTGCTTATGTTACTGTTAACATGTTATCCTGTAATAAGTTTATTGTAAACTGTTGGATAATAAATAAATAAATAAATAAAATAAATGTATTTACCAACAGGCAACGAGAATTGCGAGAGATTGGAAGAAATGGAATGAATTTATCAACGAAATCGAGTGAAGAAAACAAGTCAATCTCGACACCCGAAAGGGTATAAGAGATGTAAAAGCTTATACAGAGAGTTTTATGTAACACCGAACAATTTTATAACGAGAATTTTTCTTTGAAGTATCCATATGCATATGTTGTACATTTTCTAATGCTTGGTTTATTAAAAGAATTCAATTTGAAGCTTTAAGCGAGTGTTTTCTACTCCCAGGCTAAGCATGAAGTAAAATTTCGAGTTTAGAAAAGCCTGAAAATTTGGTTTGGCCGCGTAGCGCGAAGCGCGGAGCGGCCAAACCAAATTTTCAGGCTTTTCTAAACTCGAAATTTTACTTCATGCGCCACCGGTGCAAAACACTGATTCAATGTAAAGTTTAGCGGTGTGTTTTAAACTTCGTAATGTGTCAGTGTTTTGTACCGGTGGCGCATGAAGTAAAATTTCGAGTTTAGAAAAGCCTGAAAATTTGGTTTGGCCGCTCCGCGCTTCGCGCTACGCGACCAAACCAAATTTTCAGGCTTTTCAAAACTCGAAATTTTACTTCATGCTTAGCCTGGGAGTGGATAACACTCGCTTAAAGCTTCAAATTAAATTCTTCTAATAAACCGAGCATCGAAAAATGTGCAACTTATGCGGATACTTAAAAAAAATTCTCGTTGTGAAAATGTTCGGTGTTACATAAAACTCTCTGTATATATATTATTATGTATTTATTATATAATCGTGAAGATATTTATATGTATATTATTATTATTTATTTATTATATAAAAGTGAAGATATTATTAAATATATTATTGTTATTTATTTATTATATAAAAGTGAAGATATTATTAAATATATTATTGTTATTTATTTATTATATAAAAGTGAAGATAAACTTTCATCATTTATCAGCCTTATCAATAAATTTATTATAAAATGCAAGATTAAGAAACTGTTGATTCGGATTTCTCAATATTTTATATTTCGTGTATTTTCTGCATTATTTTATTTTTGGGTGTTTCATTACTTTATTTGGCCCCCTTTTTCATAAAAGCAGAAAGGGGCGCTTGTATTTACTTACCAGTTTTATTACTCTTAGTGCTTGAGATTTCTAAAGCGAAACCTGAGAGCCAAATGTTTATTTCGCTTTACGGCCGAAAGAACGATTAACCATTGTCAAGAAAATGTCTTCAATTTCTAATGAGCGGGCCCAAAACGTGCCTAATTGGGCCTATAAACGTTAATCCGCGACCGAGCGAAGCGTCCGGACTTGTCCCTCTCACCATGCCCAAAAATTCCAGAAATTTCCAGCACCTGACTCTCTGTCCTTATTATTCACACTGAAAAATCATCCCCCGCTTTCTCTTCTAGAATCCCTCTCCAATCAATCCTGACCAATCAGGTTTTCCTATCCCAAACCGTTTCTTCTGTTAACAAAACCAGAAAACAGTCTTGTCTTGAACACCGTTTCAACAACATCGTTCTTTCGGTCGTACGCACTTTTAACTTTCTTTTAACTTGTGTTTTTTAACTGATACTTTCTATCCACGTGTTTTTAACTTCACTTATTTTTTCCGTTATTATTTGTTAATTGTTTTGTATATATGTCAGTATTTAAATAAATCGTTTTTGTTTAACTTACTGGTTTAAGTAATTTTTATTAAAGTCGCGAGAACCGCGCAATTTACAGAAACAATGGACTGTTTTGTATAATTGAATATTGATTCATTTTTAGTTATGTAAAACAGAATATTTTTCTTGAAACAGTTTATAGTGTTTTCATTCGATCCTTAATGAGTTAGAAAGGAATTTTGTGTCCCACTAAAAATATGTTCGCTCCGTTCTTTACATCCGTTGGCTCGTAAAGATTTCCACTCTTCATGCAAATATAATATTCATATTGTATTACGAGGGCCGGGTAGGAGATAAGTTGCAACGGGTTCCGGTCTGAGGAGAATTTGCAAGTTTGATTAACCGGCCGCGCCCGCAACCCGCAACCAAAGAGGAAACGGGGGCGGGGGGCAGAAGCCCCCGAGATTGTGCAGCTGATTTTATTGGCCTGCAACTTCGTCCCTCCGGTGTACCGAAAGCGATTGCCCCTTTTTACGACCGAAACGGCGAAAACTTTTGTCTCGACTTAACGATTTCTTTTTTTAAGAATGCAATAAACAACTCTACTCTAGATTTCGGGATAGAAATAAAATCGTACTATTGATAATTAAATAAAACTCACTTGGTTTGTTTCACTACTATTTTTTTATTCTCTCCGACTAGTTTCGACTTATCGTCATTCTCAAGGAGAATGACGATAAGTCGAAACTAGTCGGAGAGAATAAAAAAAATAGTAGTGAAACAAACTAAGTAACTTTTATTTAATTATAAATATTGTAAACATGTTTCATCAAGTGATTAATGAGAACCAAATTGAAGATAAAAAAAAAATCGTACTTATGTTTACAATGGCTGTTCTTCGACCCACGTTTTCGAATCACCTCATTTCAAGATTTGTTGACGTGTTACGGCCCCTGACTTTTCCACATGTGCCTTTTTACTTTCCCCCGTATGTAATACAAAGGGAAAGTATTGTTTTCGTGAAAATTTTCGAATCAAAAATTTTAGCGGAAATATCCGTTTTGAGGTCCCCTGAGTCGAATAAGACCATTTTTGAAAAATGTCTGTCTGTCTGTCTGTCTGTCTGTGTGTGTGTGTGTCTGTGTGCGCTGTACCGCAAAAACCGCTAAAGATATCGAGATGAAACTTGAAACTTAAGCTTTTTGTTACAATCGGAAGAACTGAAAAGCTTTTGGTGAAAATCGGAAAACCGGAAGTGGTACTTTACTCTTAGCGTTTTTCAGTTTTTTCAGATTTATTAAATAAATGTCCATCAAACAAAAAATTCTTTCAAATAAAAGTTGTAGAAAATAACAAAATGAAGATGTATTGTTCACTTACTTTTTGTCATAGCACTCTTAGTTTTTGAGATATATCAAAAGTTGTGTGTTTTATCTAGTTATTGAGGACCACTTCGTAATATGTTATAAAAAGAAGAACGTTTTTCGGGAACTTTCAAATACAATTTTCTACAGGGTGATTCATTAGCCTCTTTACAAACTTTAAAAAGTGATTTAATACGCAATTTACGGGGAAAAGTACTATGATGGACACATCACCATTTTTTCTATGGAGATACCTGGAAGAACGTGATTATACGTGTTTTAGGATAAACCCCCTTATATTAATAGACTTGAAAGAGGCGATCCCCTCAGCAAATCACTTAAATCAATAGAGCCTGCTCGAAAGAGTGGAGAATAATTTTTTTCAACGCCTTCAACAATGATGGATTTAATCATTTAATAATGAAATGCTATGTAAATTCTATTCCGTGAATACTGAACACAAATTCAATTTTGATAATTATTTTCTGGTTTCACAATCAGAGTTCTGCTCGTTCGTGGACGAAACAGTGACCTGTATATGCACTTTGTGCATTCGTGTCACTGACGATGCCACTATAAAGCATTAGATGGCGTTAGCTATCGAAATCCATTAATAGTATTCTGTGAATGTTGACAATTCGGACTCCAAAGTTCCGAATTTTGGAATTAATGACTTGAATTAATTCCAAAATTCGGAACTTCGGAGTCCGAATTTCGGTAGGCACTGTTGTCGCTACTTGTTTCAGGAGTCACAAGACATAAGTTTCTATTATTTTCTACGATAATACCATTAAATGGCGAAAAAACTGTTCGTCTTTGATACGTAAATAAATTGATGAATTAAATGCCATGATTCCGGAATAGACTGTAAAAAGTGCGGCAGGGAAACCTGCTGATTTGAATTGGCCGCCAATGAGTGAGACGTGGTCAGAAAGGGGTAGGTGATGTGTTGTGTTAGTAATAAAACAACCACACTCCTTGAGATACATTTATTCACTGCCCGTGACCGGGTCCAACAATACAAAAATTAATATACAAAAAACTATAAAACAAAATACAATAACTCTTTAACTTAAGAGATGTCGCTGTGTATATTAAACTCATATTTAATTCTCATGACATCCCCCTCCCTCACACTTAACAAGATTAACAATCTTTTCTAAATTAAAGTTACGGCACAAAGCGGTCTGGTATCTTAACAGCTCCACCGCTACTCGTCATAATTGGTGGTTTATAAATGAGAGAATCATTCGCAGAATCCGAAACATCATGACTGCTGTCATAATTTATTTCTTCTTCACCTACTTGATTATTTTCAGGTATGATAGCTAAATATCTTCGATTGCGATCTAGCAAATTTCCATTCTCTGTTTTAATTTTGTAATTTCGCTCATAAAGACGTTTTTCTACCGTTCCCTTGTTCCATACTTTGTTTTGTTGAACATTCACTTTATCTTCCCGTTTTAAAGAAGGCAACGTTTTACTTCCTTTATCATAATATTTCTTGTCTAAGGGTTGTTTATGTTTTAACTTATTTTTTGTTGTTTTTAAATTAATTACTTTCGGCTTCAAAAGTGACTTATTTGTAGGGATTGGACTATTCAATTTACGACTCATTAACAGTTCAGCTGGTGTTCTTAAATTACCAGCGGGGGTGTTTCTGTAATGTAATAGCGTCAATTTTAAATCATTTCCTTCAATTGCTTTCTTGAATAATTTTTTTATTGTTTGCACTGTCCTCTCTGCCAGGGGGTCCCGTCATAGCACCTAAACAGGAGGCGGCGGGGGCAGACCTGAGTCTTCGGACGATGGATGTCTGAAAGGGACGATTGTCCAAGTCGGAGCTGTAGACCTTCTTGAGGTAACCTCTGTGTCCCTATCTTGGATAGGGCTAACCTACACACGGCGGGGTTCACTTAGCCCTGGTGCTTGTCGCCATTAAATGAGGAGTCAGGGGTGGGCCTGTAAAGCCCAGGGGTGTCTATCCGCCTCTCCGGTCCACATGTGGGTTGGTCTCCGACGGGTAGTGGTTTCGCTGGTATGGCGGTGATCCACCGTTCCCTAAAACGGACGCTCTATCGGTATACACCGCAAGGTAAAAACCGGAGCGCACTCGAATGTCCTCTCTGCCAAGCCGTTTGATAGGCTGTGGTAAGGGCTTGATATGACTAGGTCAAAGTTCCATATTTTTTCAAATTCTTTGAATTTACTGGCGGTGAATTGAGGTCCACCGTCTGAATATAATTTTTCGGGGACGCCATGCCGTGAAAAAATGGATTTTAAATACTTAATTACTGTGCCAGCATGCATGTCCCTTTCTAGAACCTGAACTTCCACGTACTTTGAGTAACTATTTACTACTATTAAATAGTTTTTATTGTGTAAATGAAAAATGTCCGTTGCCACATATTGCCACGATCTATTTCGTATAATTCTGTAAACCATTGGTTCTTTTTCATTGGAATTTTTAAACTTCATGCAAGTTTTGCATGTTTTAATAAAATTATGTATGTCTTTTGTCATACCACGCCAAAATAGTGATTCACGTGCTAAGTTTATACACCTACTTTTCCCTTGATGAGCATAATGTATTTTTTTCAAAATTAATGGCACTTGTACTTTCGGAATAATTAATTTATTTTGTTTATAAAGTAAACCTTTAAAATTACAGAAATTTCTAATGTGATAAAAATAATGAAGTTCTTTATTTTTAAATGTTTTAGGCCAACCGTCTCTCAAATATTTCATGATTGTTGAGAGCAAATATCAAAATTGAATTTGTGTTCAGTATTCCGGCACCAGGTACCCACAGACGCGTTTCGGACTTCAAGGTCCTCTTCAGTGTGGTCCCGACCCAGTGCTGAGGAATACTGAACATTTCTGACTATTTCAAGCCAATATGTGAAAACTATTAATGATTTCGATAGCTAACGCCATCTAATGCTTCATGAAGCATTAGATGGCGTTAGCTATCGAAATCATCAATATTGTTGAGAGCAGTGGGTCATTTTCAGTATCCCTTTGTAACAATAATCTATAATTTTTTCTAAATCCTCGCGATTATTATTTTGGTTGTCATTGTAATCAGCCCTAGACAGCGCATCAGCTAAAAGTAATTCTTTTCCGGGTATATAGTTTACTTGTAAATCATACTTCTGTAATCGGAGAAGCATGCGTTGTAATCGCGGTGGACAATCATTCAATTGTTTTTTAAAAATAGACTCTAAGGGTTTATGGTCAGTTTGTACACTTATTCTTTTACCGTATATGAATTGTGAGAACCGTTCACACCCAAAAAGGATTGCAAGTAGTCCCTTCTCTATTTGCGCATATCTTTTTTGTGTGTCTGTCATAGACTTTGACGAATATGCGTACGGCAAATTGTTTTGGATTAACACCGCTGCAAGACCGTCCTTAGATGCGTCTACTGACAACACGGTTTTGTTTTTTATGCTGTAATGCTGCAATACGGGTGAATTACTTAAGGTTTCTTTAATTTTGTCTATACATTTCTCGTGCACAACCGTCTATTGCCACGTATTATTTTTCTTGGTTAGTTCACGCAATGGTGCGGTGATGGACGACAAATTATAAACAAATCTTCCCACATAATTAATCATACCTAACAATCGTTGTAATGATTTTTTATCGTTAGGTTTTGGCATTTTCAATATCGCCTCGATTTTTGAATTGTCAGGCTTTACACCTTTTTCATTTATTATGTGACCCATAAACTTCAATTCTTGTTGAAAAAATATGCATTTGTCTTTGTTAAATTTTATTTTATTTTCTCTCGCTAATTCTAAAACACGCAATAATCTTTCATTATGCTCTTTTAAAGTTTCTCCCCAAACTATTAAATCGTTAATGTAGACGTCAACCCCTTTTATGTCAAAAATATTTTTAAATTTCTTATGGAAAATTTCTGGTACGCATTTTAAGCCATATGCCATTCTCAAGAATCTATAACGTCCGTACGGGGTTGCAAACGTAAAAATCCTTGAGCTTTCTTCGTCTAGCTTGATTTGTATTGACGAACCACGGATCCTGCAACATCTGGAGGACAACATTTTCCAAGTCATTGCCAACATTCCTGTCGATATGCTCGAAAGAGTGGAGCGAAACTTCAAAAAGCGAGTAAACCAGTGTATCGTTAATGAGGGCCGCTATTTGTCCGATGTCATTTTTAAAACCGCTTGAAACAATAATTCAGGATGTGTACAATACGATAAATAAAAAATTAAATCGATATGTGAAATACTTTTTCTTTTATTGACCATTCAAATCAGCAAGTTTCCCTGCCGCACCCCTAACTTGCAAAGATGTGTTTACCAATAAATTTCTTCTACAACAAAATCTACAAATTTTATAATTATTCTATAATTCACTTTTATATAAATAAAACAATTTAAACACTTTCAAATATACTGAATGACATTAGAAATGCAACACCTAGAAATAACGGTTTTTTGCAGTTGATTTTATCTTTATTTATTAGGTCTTAAGTTAATTAATACATGATAACAATTTGAATCAAAACAAAAAACAAACAAGTAAATTACACCTAATAATGTGTTTGGCGACCTCTATTTCGAACGCATTCGTTAACACGTCTGGGCATCGATTCGATGAGGTAATCGACTTCCTCCTGAGGTAGTTCGTCTCAAGCAACCTGAATTTGCTGCTGCAGCTCAGCCAGAGTCTGTGGAGGGTTCGGTAAGCTTGTCAGTCTCCGACCTAGCATATCCCAGACATGTTCTATTGGGTTTAAATCTGGAGATCTGGGCGGCCAAGATAAAACATTTATGGCACCAGCTTCCAAGAAGTCCCTCGTTAGATGTGCTATGTAAGGACGTGCGTTATCTTGTTGAAACAACACGTTTCCAAGCCCTTCTAGGTATGGTACAAGATATGGTTGTAAGACATCGTTAACGTAACGAGCTGCTGTCATATTGCCGCGGATGAACACCAGAGGTGATCGGCTGCCATGGGCAATAGCCCCCCAAACCATTACACCTACAGTGCGGTGTACATGTCTTTCAACAGCAAACTCAATAGTGGATCTTTCTCCACGGCGCCTCCTTACCCGTCTACGATCATCGTGCATCCCTAAAGTGAATCGCGATTCATCGCTGAAGGCGACTCTGTTCCATTCTTCCCTCCACCCTTAGCGATCTGTGCACCACTCCAATCTTCGACGCCGGTGTGCATAAGTTAAAAGTAGGACTAACAGAGGGCGGTATGAAATGAACCCAAATGACCTGATACTTCGATAAAGAGTTCGCATACTAACTTGTCTACCGTGTTCATTAAACCATTGGTCACCAAGCTGCCTAGTTGTGGAAAATCGGTCCCTAAGAGCCATAAGTCGCAGTCGGCGATCCTGGCGCTCTGTAGTACGCGTCGGTTGTCCACGAGGCCTTATTCTCGACTCTCGACCTTCTTCAGTCCATGCTTGCCACACTCGCGTAACAGAGGTTACGTTCCGGTTTAAACGACGCGCAATTTCCCGGAACGAAACACCACCATCGCGCCACCCAACTATTCTACTCCGATCAAAATCACTTAAATGCCGAAATTGTCTAGGCCTTCGTTTTCTGGGCATCCTGTCGACGCAGTTAAATTTAAAAACTGATGAAATTAGTTGTTGAATCGTCTATTTAAACGTATTTTAATATGAAACTGATGGATACGATTATTTTTTTTCCAAAAAAATGTTAAAGATAAAAGGTTGCAACTTTTATCATAGCATTCTTTTTACACATTAAACTTGCACAAAAAAATTTGTTGACGAAGAATGGTTATTTCTAGGTGTTGCATTTCTAATGTCATTCAGTATATATATTGTGCATTCGCTACAATTGTTTCGCCACACTGTGGCTTCTTCAGGCGAAGAAATGATGCACAATATATATTTGAAAGTGTTTAAATTGTTTTATTTATTTAAAAGTGAAGATTAACTTTCAACATTTATCAGCCTATTTGAAATAAAACAACGCAGTTGGGAGGGTTTCACTTTTATTGTTGAACACTTGCAGTGTTCAACAATAAAAGTGAAACCCTCCCAACTGCGTTGTTTTATTTCAAATAGTATTATGGAGTTTCATCATGTATCCGCCTCATCAATTAAATATTTATCAGCCTTATCAATCAATTTTTTTCCATAATTACTTGGTTCCTCTGCTCCATACTGTATATAACATTTAGGCATTAACTGCATCGGGGTATGCATATTTAAAATAAAAATTATCTCTATAACTATATTATTAAAAATAACATTAAATTTACACAATGATGTACGTGTGGATATTATTAATTTAAATCGGGATTATTTATTTATAACGCACGTTATTATTTCGGCATGCAAAAATTGGAAACGGTCCGAATTTTAATAAAAAGCCCATCGGTGGACATAAAACATTTTCAAAATAATGACAATTTATGCGAGGGTAGATCCTGGAGATTAAAACAAATGGAATGCCGTAATATTATACATTATTATTGTGATTTAGCTGTTGTTCCGGACGTCGATTTTCGGGTTTACTAGCACAAACAAAAAATACTGCGTCCATTTAATATCGAGCGCTATGTGATTTGTTATCCGTTTAACGTTGGTTGGGTGTAATAAATTTTATTCCGATGAAAATTGCATGATTTATTATGATGAATTGGGTTAATCATAGCAGTGGAATTTGATTTACTTCAGGTTACAGAGTTGTGTATATACAAGGTGGCGTATAAGTAACGACACGATGTTCTAAGGCTATAATTTTCTTTCTAAATGAAAACAATTGCTTCTATTTGTGGATTATGTTCATTTGCTCCTTTACAATTTTTTCTCTTAGGTTGAGGAAATAATATCGGTCGAGTGGCCGCCGGCAATTTTAATGTCACTTTGAACTCGAGTTCAGATTAAAATCAACATGTTTGGTGCAACTGGCCCTAAATTATGAAACACGGATTTCTTATAGTTTTCCTAGTTGTATTTGTTTATAATACACAGTACCAACATTTTGCTATTATTGTTTCCTTAAATTGTTTTGAACTGTATTGCAGAAATTGTAATTATTTAATTGATGAGGCGGATACATGATGAAACTCCATAATATTATTTGAAATAAAACAACACAGTTGGGAGGGTTTCACTTTTATTGTTGAACACTGCAACATGTTTCACCACACAGTGGCTTCATCAGGCAGATGAAATAATTTTTATTATTTCATCTACCCGATGAAGCCACTGTGTGGTGAAACATGTTGCAGTGTTCAACAATTAAAGTGAAACCCTCCCAACTGTGTTGTTTTATTTCAAATACGAAATTGTATTTTTTTTTATATTTTACACCAAAAGCGTTTGTTTTTTTTTCAGTTCAGTTCATGTACACTGACATGAACTAAACCTAAACTGGTGATGTCAGCGGCAGCTCCAGCGTGCAAATACTGCGGACACGCTAAAGAAGACGCGGAGCATACGTTCTTCTTTTGCGAAAGGCATTAGAGCAACGACTCGGGGAACTGTCTCCAGAGTCAATCAAATGCTCTGGGCCAGATAATCTTCCAGCACTCATATTAAAAGATTGTCGTTACGTATTATCAGAACCATTGAAGCATATACGTCTCGTGCTCGTATCGTGTTCGTCTCGTCAAAAGTGTTGTATCTTAAGGAGAGGATATTTTTTAGCGATTTTGCATAAATCATAAACTAACCTAACCAGTATATTTTGAACTTTAGACTAAATCAATGTGTTATACGCGTGGCGCATGAAGTAAAATTTCGAGTTTAGAAAAGCCCCGTGAAAATTTGTCTCGGGTCGCTGCGCGACCCTCGACAAATTTTCTACGCGGGGCTTTTCTAAACTCGAAATTTTACTTCATGCTTAGTCTGGGAGTGGACGACACTCGTTTAAAGCTTTGAATTGGACGATTTTATAAACTATTTAAGTAACTGGTAACTACCCACTGAACACGGAAACATTTTAAACATTGCTCGAATGTTGAACATTATACTCATGATATCTTTACTTTACTTCTTTTAGACAATTACGAGACGAGTACGACACGAGCACGAGACGTGCACGACACGAGACGAGCACGGGGCGTTCAACACACTCGGGTCATGAACGTCTCGTGCTCGTATCGTGTTCGTCTCGTCAAAAGTGTGGTATCTTAAGGAGAGGATATTTTTTAGCGATCTTGCATAAATCATAAACTAACCTAACTAGTATATTTTGAACTTCAGACTAAATCAATGATATATACGCGTGGCGCATGAAGTAAAATTTCGAGTTTAGAAAAGCCCCGTGAAAATTTGTCTCGGGTCGCTGCGCGACCCTCGACAAATTTTCTACGCGGGGCTTTTCTAAACTCGAAATTTTACTTCATGCTTAGTCTGGGAGTGGACGACACTCGTTTAAAGCTTTAAATTGGACGATTTTATAAACTATTTAAGTAACTGGTAACTACTCACTGAACACGGAAAAATTTTAAACATTGCTCGAATGTTGAACATAATTCTCATGATATCTTTACTTTACTTCTTTTAGACAATTACGAGACGAGTTCGACACGAGCACGAGACGTGCACGACACGAGACGAGCACGGGGCGTTCAACACACTCGGGTCATGAACGTCTCTTGCTCGTATCGTGTTTGTCTCGTCAAAAGTGTGGTATCTTAAGGAGAGGATATTTTTTAGCGATATTGCATAAATCATAAACTAACCTAACCAGTATATTTTGAACTTTAGACTAAATCAATGTTTTATACGCGTGGCGCATGAAGTAAAATTTCGAGTTTAGAAAAGCCCCGTGAAAATTTGTCTCGGGTCGCTGCGCGACCCTCGACAAATTTTCTACGCGGGGCTTTTCTAAACTCGAAATTTTACTTCATGCTTAGTCTGGGAGTGGAAAACACTCGTTTAAAGCTTCGTTACGTATTATCAGAACCATTGAAGCATATATTTAACTTATGCTTAAAACAAAGTATTTTTCCAGATATGTGGAAAAAGACTCGCATAATTCCAATTTATAAGTCGGGCGATAGAAACTTGATTATCAACTATAGGCCTATAGCAATCATTTCCAACTTATCAAAGTGCTTTGAATTTTATTTTGCGTGATCGAATAAGCGCATTTGTTAACTTGAATCTGGCTGATAATCAACACGGCTTTAGACCAAAGCGATCAACGCTTAGTAATCTGATGCTCTACACGCAGCAGTTAACAAACTCCATCAATCGCCAGGTTCAGGTGGATGTCGTGTTTACTGACATCTCCAAGGCCTTTGACAGGTTGGATCATAACACCTTGTTGTCCAAACTGTATAATTTTGGGTTTTCGCTAGCCCTCTGCAATTTATTAAAAAGCTACCTGCATGAAAGACCGCTATTTGTAGAATATATGGGCTATAAATCTAACTTATTTTTGGCAACATCAGATGTTCCTCAGGGATCAGTCTTAGGTCCGTTGCTTTTTAACCGCTTCATAAACGATATTGTTGAGAACTTAGATGTTGATTGCTTATTATTCGCGGATGATATGAACATTTTTAAACAAATTAATTCTATTACCAACTGTCTGTCCTTGCAACACAATATTGATATTATCCATTCGTAGTGCAGTTCCAATAATTTATTACTTAATACGAATAAGTGCAAAGTGATGTCCTTTTCACGAAATAAATCTTCCATAACACACAATTATAATATAAATGGCGTCCTACTATCGAGAGTAAACCACTTTAAAGATTTAGGTATATTTTTTGATGCGAGCCTAACATTCAATTTTCACATAGAAAGCATAGTCTCTTCGCCCAATCGTTTCTTAGGATTTATTTTTCGCAATTCCAAATTATTTGAAGGTTGTGATGCTATACTATCATTATACTATGCGTACGATCTCGATCTCGGCTCGAATATGGTTGTTGTGTTTGGAATCCATGTTATGCTAAATATTCTAATTTAATAGAATCAATTCAAAAACGCCTAGTGAAGTATTTATATTTTAAGAAGTCAGGACTCTATCCAGACTACACTATAAGCTATGAATCGCTACTTTAAGCTTTTGGATTACAATCTTTGGAACGTCGACGTAAAGCACATCTTATAACCGCGCTTTACAAATTATTAAATAATTCAATTGATTGTCCAGAGATTGTTGCTCAGATTAAATTTCACGTTCCCCATGGCTTAAGACACACGGCTCATAATTATCTTGTATGTATTCATTGTTTTATGTTTTATATTTAGTTATATTAGTTTAAGTGATGTACAATGGCGGCCGACGAAATGTGAACGGTATTTTGTTGTCATAGAGAAATTGTCTAATTTTGTACAGATTTATCAGAACTCTTAACAGTGCTGTAACTTAGGTTTTAAAGGACTATTATTCAATTGCTAATTACAATGCTAAACATATTTATTCTTAATACAAGTAGAAATTATGAAATTAATATTTTGTAGGACCCCATTTGCTGTGATAACTTTTGTCAAACGTGTACTCATGGATGAAACTAGATTCCTCATATTGTAGTTGTCAGCCAAATCCTCCCATGCATTTTCACCAATTTCGTGAAGTTCATCTGCATTCATAGGTCTAAAATCTCTTGAGTAAATCTTTTTTTTGTAGGTATCCCCAAACATTCTCAATTGGATTGAGATCAGGGCTCTTCGCAGGCCAAGGCAATACTTGGATGCGGTGGTCATTTAGCCACTGAGTCACAATTATTGCTGTATGGATAGGACTATTGTCCTGTTGAAATATAAAATTTTCCGGAAATGTTTGTGTTACTGAAGGCAACATTACATATTCTAAAATGTCCCAGTATTTGATAGCATTTAAATGGCCATCTATTTTCTAAATTATTCAGGGTCCGTTTACACTGACCCAAGCCCAAAAATTAACAGAAAAACGACCACTATTTGTTATTGGACGGGTGAATCCTTCTTCATACCTTTGGTTTATTGGTCTATAAACTCGTAGGCTCCCATTACTATATGATTGAAATACTTTTTCGTCAAAAAAGACGACCGAGTTCCAAAAATCATCCCCACGATACACAAATTCGTTGGCAAACTCCAATCATCGTTGTTTATTGTTTTCTGAGAGAAAAACTTTCTTGGCTGCTTGATAATTTTGTAGACCTGCAGCTTTAATACGTCTCCGAGCAGTTCTAGTAGACCCCGCAAAACCTGTTACTTCTCGAGCATCTAAGGCACTATCAAATGGATTTTCTCTGAGATGATTCACCAATGCAACATCCTGTTCTTCATTAGATACCCTTCCTATTCCAATTCGGGGTGGCCTTCTTAAATCTTGCCTTATTTCAAATCGCCTTTTCAAATTATGTATGCAGGTTTTGCTTACATTCAAATCAGCAGCCACTCGGCTAAGAGACCAGTTTTCTTCTAGTTTAGTTATTGCCCTGCTCTTCTCGTCTAAAGATAAATGTCTAGGCATATTTTTGGATGACTTTTATAAATCTGTCAATCAAATGTTTGTTTTCGCACAAACGCGACGCTCCTGAATAAAAGTCATATTCACATAGCTAATAAACATCGTTCACATTTCGTCGGCCGCCATTGTACAATCATATATAGGAAATATAATTTCCGTGATTGTATAAATAAATAAATAAATAAATAAAAAAGTATGTTTGCTAGCGAAGATCAGTGGGACCTAGTAGCGACTTACGCGGAGAACGTCCTCCGCAAAAAACATAAAGAGGAAGCACTAAGCGCCCATTTGGAAGTAATGTGGTGAACGGTTCCGGGTTGGTGTCCTAGAAGATATTGGAAGGGGTTTTAGTCGGTAGTCGCAAGGAGTCCGACACACGGTACGTAAATGTATTTCCCCTACCACCATAAAAAAAACTGGTGTCGTCACTAATTTGAACTCAGTTCAACTTCATGCAGTACAAACGAACAAATCTACTATGATCAACTGTAAAAGGAGGGGAGAGTTTTTCCATTTATTAAAAGGTTTGCGGTCTATACATACTACCAAGTTTAACAAAATGAAAAAATCCGTTAGACTCGTAGTTTTCGCATTTATTAAAACAGGTGGCGGGGTGCAAATTTGACCAATTTTATTGGTTCTTAATACTTTGTGTTAAAATATTTATAAAAATAACTGTTACCCACTGAGCAAACACATTAAAGTAATGTTTCATCAACATATAAACAACGTTTAATGTTGCTGCAATGTTAATATTAAGTAATTTTATATATGTGTTTGCTCTTTTGACAATTGTAATACATGTGAAACCCATGTCTTCTACAAACAAACTTAAATAAAATAAAATAATGTTGATATAACGTTATTTGTTTGTTTTTTTGCTCAAAGTAGTTAACATAATCATATTTTTATAACAACCAGTATTAGGCATTTCTAAATCCAATATTCTATTAAAATCATACCTCGTCTATACAATAGGCACACACTGGAACAAACCTCATTTTTGTTCGCCCGTTCGAAGGGCCACTAAACACAAAAAAAATACCGAAGAGGGGATGATCGATATTCTCTTTCATAAATCATAGCGGGACTCTTGCTTGAAACACGGATATGAAGAAAGATAAATATTACATGACGTCTCTCTGCAGCGAGAAAAGGACCGTTTTTACAGGGCGACTACCTTTATTTTTTTCTATTCACAGCAAACTGCCATTATGTGAGGAAACGTGAAATATGGGAAATTATTTACGAGTATGATAAATGGATAGAACATGAATTGTTTTGTGTGAAATTCTCGTGGTTTGTTTAAAATATAAAAATTGCTTTGATGAGTAAAGCACTTATAACCTTTCTTCTTTCTTTCTTTGCTTTATTCGTCAAATTAATTTGATTTTCACGTAACTCACAATCAATTTATTTTTTATAAAAATTGCTATTTTGCTTGCTATTTTTGCTATTTGCCATTGCTAGCTATTTTTTGAGAAAACACTGAAATTTGATTAAATGTTCTTTATTCGTCAAATTAATTTGATCTTCACGTAACTCACAATCAATTAATTTTTTTATAAAAACTGCTATTTTGCTTGCTATTTTTGCTATTTGCCATTGCTAGCTATTTTTTGAGAAAACACTAAAATTTGATTAAATGTTCTTTTTGTTCGAAAACAAACATTATGACTCGGTTTTTCCAATAATAATTATTTCATTCTTTAATTTTAAATTAATAAAACAATTACCTTGTAGGGTGTAAATACTGGCTTCAAATGACTAATCCTTCCAAAAACGATACGAATTCTTCGCCTCCTTGCGAACTTAAATCACCTGCGCTTACATTTTTCCATCACAATCACAATTTTCATTAATTAATTAAAACCGCACTGTTTACAAAACATTTTCTATCAAACATCACAATTCTTATTAGTTAATTAAAACCGCAGTGTTCACAATAAAATTATATAATTATTACAACTAAAAAAATCATTAATATTTCCTAAATCATTAATATTTCCTAAATTAATCATTAATATTTCCTAAATTTTGAAGACGCGAAAAGCACCATCTCATTGGTTGACCTCAACTGAAGGTTAAAGAAAATCTACACACAAACAAATAAACGAATTGCGTGCAGGAATGCATCTCATTCGTTTTTTTTTTTTATCAGCAACCGCTCGATTCGATCTTAACTTAGTGGGTTTTACCTTTAAATCGATTCAATTACTAATCACACATATGAGTGTGTTTTTCTTTTCTTTCTCCAATTTGCGAACTGCACAAAAACAGCCACACGTTTTTTTATCAAATTTTATCAATTTCATCGATTTAGCAGAGGTGCAATGTTCGAATTGTAAGCTCGCGATAAAATATTTTCTTAAAATAAAATGCAATTGTAGATTATTAAAACGCGAAGTAAAATTTTTACTAATTTCTACACAATAATTTAATAAAATATTTGTACTTTTCTCATTTTTCCGCTATAGCTCTGTATATATAACATCTGAGCAGTATATATTTTTAAACTTTACTTTAAACCAGTGGTTTGTACGCGTGGCGCATGAAGTAAAATTTCGAGTTTAGAAAAGCCCCGTGAAAATTTGTCGAGGGTCGCTGCGCGACCCTCGACAAACTTTCTACCCGGGGCTTTTCTAAACTCGAAATTTTACTTCATGCTTAGTCTGGGAGTGGACGACACTCGCTTAAAGCTTTGAATTGGACGATTTTATAAACTATTTAAGTAACTGGTAACTACCCACTGAACACGGAAACATTTTAAACATTGCTCGAATGTTGAACATTATACTCATGATATCTTTACTTTACGTCTTTTAGATAACTACGAGACGAGTACGACACGAGCACGAGACGTGCACGACACGAGACGAGCACGGGGCGTTCAACACACTCGTGTCATGAACGTCTCGTGCTCGTATCGTGTTCGTCTCGCCAAAAGTGTGGTATCTTAAGGAGAGGATATTTTTTTAGCGATCTTGCATAAATCATAAACTAACCTAACCAGTATATTTTGAACTTTAGACTAAATCAATGTTTTATACGCGTGGCGCATGAAGTAAAATTTCGAGTTTAGAAAAGCCCCGTGAAAATTTGTCTCGGGTCGCTGCGCGACCCTCGACAAATTTTCTACGCGGGGCTTTTCTAAACTCGAAATTTTACTTCATGCTTAGTCTGGGAGTGGACGACACTCGCTTAAAGCTTTGAATTGGACGATTTTATAAACTATCTAAGTAACAGGTAAATACCCACTGAACACGGAAACATTTTAAACATTGCTCGAATGTTGAACATTATACTCATGATATCTTTACTTTACTTCTTTTAGACAATTACGAGACGAGTACGACACGAGCACGAGACGTGCACGACACGAGACGAGCAAGGGGCGTTCAACACACTCGTGTTATGAACGTCTCGTGCTCGTCTTGTCAAAAGTGTGGTATCTTAAGGAAAGGATATTTTTTCAGCGATCTTCCATAAATCATAAACTAACCTAACCAGTATATTTTGAACTTTAGACTAAATCAATGTTTTATACGCGTGGCGCATGAAGTAAAATTTCGAGTTTAGAAAAGCCCCGTGAAAATTTGTCGAGGGTCGCGCAGCGACCCTCGACAAATTTTCTACGCGGGGCTTTTCTAAACTCGAAATTTTACTTCATGCTTAGTCTGGGCGTGGACGACACTCGTTTAAAGTTTTGAATTGGACGATTTTATAAACTATTTAAGTAACTGGTAACTACCCACTGGACACGGAAACATTTTAAACATTGCTCGAATGTTGAACATTATACTCATGATATATTATAGATGTCGCTTCACTTTACTTCTTTTAGACTATTACGAGACGAGTACGACACGAGCACGGGACGTGCACGACACGAGACGAGATATTTTTTAGCGATCTTGCATAAATCATAACTAACTAAAAGCTCCGTGAAAATTTTACTTCATGCTTAGTCTGGGAGTGAAAAACACTCGTTTAAAGCTTAAAATTTCAATAGTAGTAATTAATTAAATTATAATAATAATAATAGTAATTTATTTTCAAGAAATAAGTAATTACAAGGTAATACATATAAATGAAAATGTGTCAGCAAAATACAATTTAGAAAGTATAAAGTTAAATAAATAGAAACAAAGTTAGAAAATATAAGATTAAATAAATAGAAACAAAGTTAATAAACGGGAAACAAACAAAAAAGAACTAAAAATTAAATTTATTTCTTTATTTATTTTTTTTTTATTTGATGTATTTCAGAGTTCGTTTAAGGAGTATAATTCTTTCTGATACAGATATTCATGCAGACATTCCTTAAAGTTCTCAATTTTTTCAATAGATTTAATATTGTACGGCAGACGATTGTAGTACTTCATTGCAGCGTAAGATGGTTCCTTTTCATACATTGATAACCGATGAATCGGCAGCGCAAAGTTATTGTAGTTTCTAGTTTGATAGTTATGTTGATGAGTGGTATTAATGTTTAATTCAGCTTTAAAGTTGTGTACTAAGAGTTCATATATGTACAGCCCGTATAAGGTTAACATTTTATTTGCTTTAATGTGCCCTCTGCAAGACTCTCTGAATTTTAGCATAAGTATAATCCGGATTGCCCTTTTCTGTATAGTGAACAGACGCTGTGCTTGATAACTACAACCATAGTATGTTATACCGTAGCGTAGCCGCGAACAGAAATGTGAATTATACATTAGCCTAAGAATGTCCGATGGTGCACCAGAAGATTTTAATATGCGCAGCATGTAACATGCAGAGTTCAACTGACTTTCCAGTGTCGATATGTGAGTAACTCCATTGAGAGTATCGTCTAAGAATACTCCCAGGAACCTTACACTTTCTTTAGGAAAGAACTCTTGGTCTAAGAGGGTTATGCTGTGTGGATAGGTTATTCTTGACCGATTAGTCTTAAAGAATATGACTTCGGTTTTGCCCGTATTCAATTTTAATTTATTTTTGTTCAGCCAAGCATCACACTCGATGAGAAGTTGATTGCATTCAAACACAGCATCTGACACATTCTTGCAGGAGACCAGCAAGTTCGTATCGTCTGCATATATCTGAACATCACCACCCATCGACTGCACAACCTCCGCTAAGTCGTTAATATAAATTATAAAAAGCAAGGGCCCTAAAATACTACCTTGAGGTATTCCCTTCGTCACGTCTAAACACGCTGAAATGTTGTTATTTATTTTCACACTTTGCTTTCTATAACTAAGATAACTTTTTATTAGATTTAAAGCTACTCCACAAACACCATACTTATCTAGTTTATGAATTAAAATTTCGTGGTCTAAACTATCGAAAGCTTTTGATAGGTCAAGTAGTACTCCAAGAGGTACTTCATTTGTATCTAGTATCCCAACTATATGCTTAAGGTATTTATGTAGTGCAGTAATTACTGATTTATTTCGTCTAAAACCGTGCTGTGATGTGTTAAGAATCTTGTGTTTATCTAAAAATTCTACTAATCTATTTTTTATTACGATTTCTAAAATTTTGGAAAATGTTGGTATAACACATATTGGTCTATAATTGTTAAGATCGCTTGGATCTTCCTTTTTAAAAATGGGGGTTACAATTGATTTCTTAAATACCTCGGGAAATATTCCTGTTTCTAAAGGGTGATTCAATAAATATGTCATCGGTTCTAGGATCTCATTTATTGCATATTTAATTACATTTCCAGGTATCCCATCGTACCCTGCTGAACTGATATTTTTTAATGACATAATAATATTAAAAACCTCGATATTGCTAACTGGTTTAAGGAAAAGTGATTGGTTGTTTATATTGATGTTATCATAGTATACATCAGTCGAAATATTTGTAAACATTTGTTGCACACTATTGATAAAATGAAGATTAAAATTACTTGCTAAGGTATCTGTATCTGCTTCGTTTGTTACTTGTAAGGTATTTTGCGATCTGCCTGTAATTTCATTGATAATTTTCCAGGATGTCTTCGTGATATTGTCCGATTGGTAAAATCTGTTTCTGATACTATTTTGTTTTGCTTTATATAGTAAAGTGTCGTAAAGTTTTTTAATTGTTGTAAAGGCCAATAAAATATGGTTCATGTCTTGATATTACATAGAGAACGTCTAGTTGCTGTTTACAACTTTTGATTTCGACCGATGTATACATTTTTTTATTTGAGCGGAAGTTTGGCTTATGTCGGATTTTGGGAAAAGATTGATTAAAAGTTTTAAAGAATAATTGTATAAATGAGTCCCACTTTTCATTAATCGAACGGTCACTACAATAAACCTGATTCCATAACGAAGGATCGCTCAGTTGATTTCTAAAATTCATGATATTTACTTCATTATATTTGCGATAGTATTTAATTTCCTTCATTTGTTTATCAAAGGCACAAGAGATTGAGAGTTTCAGTACAAGATGATCAGAAATATTGTAATTTATCACATTTGACGTGTATCCTGAAACAACATTGGTGATTATGTTATCGATTAAGCTGGCCGAAGCACCGTGTATCCTTGTATGTTCAGTAATGCACAACTTTAAGTGATGTGACTCTAAAATACCGAGGAAATCTCTGGCCATATTTGAATCACCCGCTGTATCAATATTAAAATCGCCCGCGACAAAAAACGCATTCTCATTTTTACATAATTTTTCACATAACATATCCAATTGTTGATAAAATAAATCAATATTCGAAAGCGGTGCTCGGTATAAAACTACATAGGTTATTTTAAAATTAAAATAAAAACAGTCCACTGCCGCACATTCAAAGTCGCTTTTTCGTGATAGATTATTTATATCTGTGCGAATTTTAAACTTTAAACCTTTGCGAATAAATATAGCCGACCATAGGCCACTTCTCTTGCAGGATGTTTATTTCTACAAAATTGTGTTGCTAGACTGAATTTATTTAATTTTGTTAATTATAATTATCAGAAAAACTTATGGAGTGAATCTTTAGGTTAATACTCATTAAAATTATGAAAATAAATACTCTACTTCCTTTACTCGTTCATGAAATTAACTGAAATTGAAATGTATTTTTATCGTTTCCATTGAAATTGGAACAAACAGTAAAGAAAACCTCAAATATTAAAACAGCTATATCAATCGGTGAAATATTGAAATATCAATAATAAACATCGTGATATTAAAGAGGTTGAAAGGTGGGCGCCAGACGTTTCACACAATGGCAAATTATTTATCCCGGTCTTTATTGTACGTCTGAAATGAGGCCTTTCGCGTGCCATTCAATTCCGGCCGAATAAATCGAAACCTATTTATTTAGCGCTTTTCTTATACGCGCCCCCGGGAAATAAATTGGAGCAGTTTCTCGGCGACAAAAAGAAGCCCTCGGATTGGAAGTCGACGCGATAAATTCGGAAATTGCGCGCTAGTTTGAAAACTCCGGGCCCCTAATTACCTGTGATTAGGCGTGCCGGGGTTAATTGCCCCTACCAGTTCTGCCGGGCTACGCGGAATAATTAATGTCAGTTTGTTTTTTAATCGAGTTACGTTCGAGTTACGGAATGTGCTTTTAAAATTGATTTGTTTGTCAAGTGCTTTAATAAAAATATAAAAAAAACACTTAGCTTCCTATAAAACCAGACTATAGATTTTTAGTAAAACAAATGGATTAAAAACCTGTAACTTAAAAAAATATTTTATAAATTCTAAACACGCACAAAAAAAGGAAATTCACCATTAGATTCCATGAGGTACAGTATGCTGTCGATATAGTTAATCCATCGAAATCGGACTTCATTGCATCATTAAAATCATGTTTACTGGTTTACTAGGTTTGTTGTTAACGTTTTGTCTTGGCATGTCTCTTATATACAATTTCTGTGATAACTGATCTGTGATATTTTATCTTACAATATTTGTATATTCAATGTGAAACATACCTGTGATATACAATTTCTGATTACGTGATAATTGATATTTTAACCTACAATATTTGTACATTCAATGTGTAACATGTCTGTGATGAAACTGTGATAATTAGTGTAACAATTTTGAAATTATAAACACGTTCACGTTAATTTATAAAACCGTTTGCAACACTGAGTCAGTTCTTTAAACCATTTGGGGATTTACTTCATTATTACTCATTAATACCATTTAGGATTACCTAGGATTATAAACAAGTGTATAAATGATTGTATAATGTAAACATTATAATGGAGATTTCCATAAATAAAGTTAAAGTTAAAGTTACTGTAATTACAATTCGAGCGCATATTACATTTTGTGTATAGTTTTTTCCACTCTACTCATTTAATTCAGTTTTAAGTTTACTTAGTTATTTTATGTTATATTTAATATTGTTATTTTTGTATGTTCCTTTGTAATTAGGCTTTGGCCTGTAAGGGAAATAAATATTATTATTATTATTATTAAATCGCTGCCGATAAGGCTTAAATTTGTCGAACTTCTATTTCGTCCACGAACGAGCTAAACTTTGTTTTTGTTTGTGAAACCAGAAAACAAATATGAAAAGCAGTAGATGGCGTTAGCTATCGAATCCATTAATAGTTTTCAAATATTGTCTTGAAATAGTCAGATATGTTCAGTATTCCTCAGCACTGGGTTAGGACCACACTGAAGAGGACCTTAAAGTCCGAAACGCGTCTGTGGGTGTCTGGTGCCGGAATACTGAACACAAATTCAATTTGTGTTTTATTGCGATTTTATAAATTGATTAATAAGAAACAAGTGCAGGATATACATTACAAGATATTTTAACATAAACATAAAAAAATACAGTTATATTCGTTTCTTGGGAAAATACGAGTGAAAAAAAAAACGAAATGGAAATCCGAAGACAAATTCAAGCCTTATCGGTTCGCTCGACAGCGATTTAACGGTGAATTTCCTCTTTTTGTGCGTGTTCGTCGGCTGAAAAATACCCCGCCTCAATTTCTCAAACCTCAATAAAAATCCGCGAAATACAAATGACCGGCATTAGCCGATTTATTTGTTCGCGAATATCGAGAGAAAATTCCCGTCCAGATTTTATTTCGGATTTTTTTTTCTCCTCGTGCGAGCGCAGGGAATAATAGATGAGGCCAGATGTAATAAATCTCTCGACTTCTTTCGCTGTGTGGGTTTTTTTTTCAGCAGCAGCCGGGGGCGGATTTTTATTGGGATTATTTACGGGGTTACCACTTTTGCAACTTTTATAGTTTTGCGGATCATAATCTATACACGGAATAAAAATAGCAACGTGTTGTTTATAATATTTGTGATCTGTGGAGGAAAGATGCATTTCCACTCCTTGGTTAAACATACAGTAAATATAATATATAAAATTACGAAAAAACTATTCGTGAAAATGCAAACAGTGTCTTAATTGATAAGACAATTTAACACTGCATTTTCACGAATAGTTTTTTCGTAATTTTATATATTATGTTCAAAGTGTGCAAACTATAAGAAGCGTAAGCTTATTTTCTCGAATTCAAATAGTTTTGAATTTGAATTTATCTTGTTTATACAGTAAATATTTGGAGTTTAGAAATGTGAAAATTTGGATTGGGCGCCAAAGTTGAAATAATGCAATTTTAAGAGAATGTTTATTTTAAGAAAATTGTAAAAATTAAACGAATTTTCAAACCAACATAAAATTCATACAATCTACACAAAAATAAATAAACTTTGATTGTCCCTAATTATTATTATTATTATTATTATTATTCTTTATTTACGGAATTCACCTTTTTTACAATTGAAATTAACACAATTAGTTGTATAAAGTAACACATCATACTCATTACGTTACTAAGTATAACCAAAATTAATGTATAAACAAAATAATATCAAAAATAATAGAAATTTAAATATCTCCACTGGATTTCCTAAAATATTAAGTCAAAGTTGAAATTATGCAACAAATTCAGAGATTTTAGGAGAATGTTTATTTTAAGAAAATTGTAAAAATTCAACAGATTATCGAATTAACCTAAAATTTATAGAATCTACACAGAAATGAATTAACTTTGATTGGCTGTAATGGAATTATAAATATATCTACTGGATTTTCCAAAATATGAAGTCAAAGTTGAAATTATCCAACATATTCAAAGATTTTAGGAGAATGTTTATTTTGAGAAAATTGTAAAAATTCAACGGGCTATCGAGTTAACCTAAAGTTCATAGAATCTACACAGAAATGAATAAACTTTAATTAGCTGTAATAGAAATTCAAATATCTTGCCTAGATTTTCCAAAATATCAAGCCAAAGTTGAAATAATACAATAAATTCAACGATTTTAGGAGAATATTTATTTTGAGAAAATTGTAATACTTCAACGAATTATTAAACCAACATAAAGTTTATAGAATCTACACAGAAATCAATAAACTTTAATTGTCCGTAATGTAAATTTGATTTGAGCTCCAGTAGAGATAGGAGTTTCCAAAATATCAAGTCAAAGTTGAAATTATGCAATAAATTCAGAGATTTTGGAAGAATGTTTATTTTAGGAAAGTTGTAAAAACTTGACGGATTATCGAGTCAACCTAAAATTCATAAAATCTACACAGAAAAGAATAAACTTTGGCCGTAATAGAAATTTAAATATCTCTACTGGATTTTCCAAGATATCAAGCCAAAGTTGAAATCATGCAATAAATTCAACGAATTTAGGAGAATGTTTATTTTGAGAAAATTGTAAAAGTTCAACGAATTGTTAAACTAACATAAAATTTATATAATCTACACACAAATAAATGAACTTTGATTGGCCGTAATGTAAATTTAAATTAATCCACTGGATTTTCCAAAATATTAAGTCAAAGTTGAAATTCTGCAACAAATTCAACGATTTTAGGAGAATGTTTATTTTGAGAAAATTGTAAAAATTCAACGGGCTTTCGACTCAACCTAAAGTTCATAGAATCTACACAGAAATGAATAAACTTTGATTAGCCGTGATGGAAATTAAAATATCTTACTGGATTTTCCAAAATATGAAGCCAAAGTTCAAATCATGCAACAAATTCAATGATTTTAGGAGAATGTTTATTTTGAGAAAATTGTAAAAATTCAACGAATTGTTAAACTAACATAAAATTTATATAATCTACACAAAAATAAAATAACTTTAATTGGCCATAATGTAAATTTTGATATCTCTACTGGAGTTTCCTAAATATCAAGTCAAAGTTGAAATTTGCAATGAACTCAGAGATTTTAGGAGAATGTTTATTTTAAGAAAATTGTAAAAATTCAACAAAGTATCGAATTAATCTAAAATTTGTAGAATCTACACAAAAATAAACAAAACTTTGATTAGCCGTGATAGAAATTAAAATATCTCTACTGGATTTTCCAAAATATGAAGCCAAAGTTGAAATCATGCAATAAATTCAATGATTTTAGGAGAATGTTTATTTTGAGAAAATTGTAAAAATTCAAAAAATTGTTAAACTAACATAAAATTTATATAATCTACACAGAAATAAATTAACTTTGATTGGCCGTAATGTAAATTTAAATATCTCTACTGGAGTTTCCAAAATATCAAGTCAAAGTTGAAATTATGCAATACATTCAGAGATTTTAGGAGAATGTTTATGGTAAGAAAATTGTAAAAATTCAACAAAGTATCCGATCAATCTAAAATTTGTAGAATCTACACAGAAATAAATAAACTTTGATTGGCCCTGACGAAAATTTAAATATCTCTACTGAATTTTCCAAAATATTAAGCCAAATTTGAAATTATGCAATATATTCAACGATTTTAAGAGAATGTTTATTTTGAGAAAATTGTAAAAATTTAACTAATTGTCAAACCATTATAAAATTTATAAAATCTATACAGAAATCAATAAATATTGATTGGCCGTAATAAAAATTAAAATAACTTAACTTGATTTTCCAAAATATCAAGCTAAAGTTGAAATCCTGCAATAAATTCAACGATTTAAGGAGAATGTTTATTTTGAGAAAATTGTAGAAATCCAAGGAATTGTCAAACTAACCTAAAATTCGTAGAATCTACACAGAAATGAATAAACTTTGATTGGCCGCAATGGAAATTTAATATATATCCACTGGATCTTACAAAATATCAAGTCAAAGTTAGAATTATGAAATAAATTCAGAGATTTTAAGAGAATGTTTGTTTTAAGAAAATTGTAAAAATTCAACGGATTATCAAATCAACCTAAAATTCATAGAATCTACACAGAAATAAATAAACTTTGATTTGCCGTACAAAAAATGTAAATGTCTTGCCTGGATTTTCCAAAATATCAAGCCAAGTTTGAAATCATGCAATAAATTGAATGATTTTAGGAGAATGTTTATATTGAGAAAATTTTAAAAATTCAAAAAATTATCAAACCAATATAAAATTTACAGAATCTAGACAAAAATGAATGAACTTTGATTGGCCGTCATAGAAATTCAAATATCTTTACTGGATTTTCCAAAATATCAAGCCAAAGTTGAAATCATGCAATAAATTCAACGATTTTAGGAGAATGTTTATTTTGAGAAAATTGTAAAAATGTAACTAATTGTCAAACCATTATAACATTTATAGAATCTATACAGAAATGAATAAATTTTGATTGGCCGTAATGACAATTAAAATATCTTCACTGGATTTTCCAAAATATCAAGCCAAAGTTGGAATAATGCAATAAATTCAACAATTTTAAGAGAATGTTTATTTTGAGAAAATTGTAAAAATTTAACTAATTGTTAAACCATTATAAAATTCATAGAATATATACAGAAATGAATAAATTTTCATTGGCTGTAATGACATTTAAAATATCTTTCCTAGATTTTTAAAAATATTAAGCTAAAGTTGAAATCATGCAATAAATTCAACGATGTTAGGAGAATGTTTATTTTGAGAAAATTGCAAAAATTCAACAAATTATCAAACCAACATAAAATTCACAGAATCTACACTAAATTAAATAAACTTTGATTGGCCGTAATAGAAATTCAAATATCTTTACTGGATTTTCCAAAATATCAAGCCAAAGTTGAAATCATGCAATAAATTCAACGATTTTAGGAGAATGTTTATTTTGAGAAAATTGTAAAAATTCAACAAATTGTTAAACTAACATAAAATTTATTTAATCTACACAGAAATAAATTAACTTTGATTGGCCGTAATGTAAATTTAAATATCTCTACTGGAGTTTCCAAAATATCAAGTCAAAGTTGATATTATGATGATAATTATTCAGAGATTTTAGGAGAATGTTTATTTTAAGAAAATTGTAAAAATTCAACAAAGTATCCAATCAATCTAAAATTTGTAGAATCTACACACAAATAAATAAACTTTGATTGGCCGTGATGAAAATTAAAATATCTCTACTGAATTTTCTAAAATATTAAGCCAAAGTTGAAATTATGCAATAAATTCAACGATTTTAAGAGAATGTTTATTTTGAGAAAATTGTAAAAATTTAACTAATTGTCAAACCATTATAAAATTTATAGAATCTATACAGAAATCAATAAATATTGATTGGCCGTAATAAAAATTAAAATATCTTAACTGGATTTTCCAAAATATCAAGCCAAAGTTGAAATCCTGCAATAAATTCAACGATTTAAGGAGAATGTTTATTTTGAGTAAATTATAGAAATTCAAGGAATTGGCAAACTAACCTAAAATTTGTAGAATCTACACAGAAATAAATAAACTTTGGTTGGCCGCAATGTAAATTTAAATATATCCACTGGATCTTACAAAATATCAAGTCAAAGTTAAAATTATGCATTAAATTCAGAGATTTTAGGAGAATGTTTGTTTTAAGAAAATTGTAAAAATTCAACGGATTGACAAATCAACCTAAAATTTATAGAATCTACACAGAAATGAATGAACTTTGATTGGCCGTACAAGAAATTTAAATGTCTTGCCTGGATTTTCCAAAATTGAAATCATGCAATAAATTGAATGAATTTAGGAGAATGTTTATTTTGAGAAAATTGTAAAAATTTAACTAATTGTCATACCATTATAAAATTTATAGAATCTATACAGAAATGAATAAATTTTAATTAGCCGTAATATAAATTAAAATAACTTGACTGGATTTTCCAAAATATCAAGCCGAAGTTGAAATCCTGCAATAAATTCAACGATTTTAGGAGAACGTTTATTTGAGAAAATTGTAAAAATTCAAAGAATTATCAAACTAACATAAAATTTATAGAATCTACACAGAAATAAATAAACTTTAAATGGCCGTAAGGGAAATTTAAATATATCCACTGGATTTTACAAAATATCTAGTCAAAGTTAAAATTATGTAATAAATTCAGAGATTTTAGGAGAATGTTTGTTTTAAGAAAATTGTAAAAATTCAACGAATTATGAAATAAACCTAAAATTCATATAATCTACTCAAAAATAAATAAACTTTGATTGGCTATTTATAGAAATTTAAATGTCTTGCTTGGATTTTCCAAAATATCAAGCCAAAATTCAAATAATGCAATAAATTCAACGATTATAGGAGAATGGTTTTTTAAAAAAATTGCAAAAATTCAACAAATTATCAAACCAACATAAAATTCACAGAATCTACACAAATATGAATAAACTTTGATTGGCCGTAATAGAAATTTAAATATCTTTACTGGATTTTCCGAAATATTAAGCCAAAGTTGAAATCATGCAATAAAGTGAACGATTTTTGGAGAATGTTTATTTTGAGAAAATTGTAAAAATTTAACTAATTGTCAAACTATTATAAAATTTATAGGATCTATACAAAAATAAATAAATTTTAGTTAGCCGTAATGGAAACTTAAATATCTTTTCTCGTTTTTTTAAAATATCAAGCCAAAGTTAAATAATGCAATAAATTCAACGATTTTAGGAAAATGTTTATTTTGAGAATATTTTAAAAATTCAACGAATTATCAAACCAACATAAAATTCATAGAATCTACACAGAAATGAATAAACTTTAATTGGCCCTAATATGAATTTAAAAATCTCCACTGAGTTTTCCAAAATATCAAGCCAAAGTTGAAATCATGCAATAAATTCAACGATTTTAGGACTAACATTTTAACTAATATTGAATTGAAGGAGTATTTTTTGAATGTCACTTAAAATCAATCGTTTGAACGCGTGGCGCATGAAGTAAAATTTCGAGTTTAGAAAAGCCTGAAAATTTGGTTTGGTCGCTCCGCGCTTCGCGCTACGCGACCAAACCAAATTTTCAGGCTTTTCTAAACTCGAAATTTTACTTCATGCTTAGTCTGGGAGTGGAAACACTGGTTAGAAACTTCAAATTGAACTCCTTTGTAAAAACAACGGATGCTTTAAAATTTACAGCATGAACATTTTGAGGAATGCAAGCCAAATTTAAAGCTGTGTAAACAACGTTATAATTTACTATTAAAAAACGACCGCAAACAACAATATGATAATAAAATCATAAAATCTGACAATATAAACAAAACGGCATGGTCTATCGTAAAAGATATTACGGGTAGAAAGCATGTAACAAATTACGAAAGTTCGGACATCGAATCTGACATAAACAACATCAACAAATATTTTGTAAATGCTGCATCTGATCTAATTAAATCGAAGAAACTTACAGAAGATCACAATATAGACATAGATATACATCAACATTCTCTGTTTCTTAAACCAATTACATGTTATGACATCAAAAATGTAATCAAACATATGCCTAACAAAAAAAGCTATGGTATTGATGAAATATCTATGTCTGTTATTAAGGAATGTATAGATAACTTATGTGAGCCATTAAGTTTTCTATTGAATAATTCAATCAGTTCTGGCATTTTTCCGGAACGGTTAAAGGTTGCAATTGTCAAACCAATCCACAAAAGTGGAGATTTCTCGAAAATTGAAAATTTCAGGCCCATCAGTCTTCTGTCTTCCTTTTCAAAAATTTTTGAGTATATTATATTAGACCAATGCAAATCTTTTTTTAAAAAGCACAACTTATTTTCTAATCATCAACATGGTTTTACCGAAGGTAAAAATATTAACACAGCGGTTTATGACTTTACCCAGTTCATTTTAGACGCAATGGAATCAGGCGATCTCACTTGTGGTATATTCTTGGACTTGTCCAAGGCATTTGACTGTATTAACCACGAGGTGCTACTATCCAAACTGTATAACTACGGAATCAGAGGAACCGCCTATGACTGGTTCAAAACATATCTTAAAGGGAGAAAGCAATTAGTGGAGGTGATATCAGGTAATACTGTGTACCGGTCGGATGCCTTGGACATAGTCGCAGGGGTTCCACAGGGTAGTGTTCTAGGACCTTTTCTTTTCAATATATACATAAATGATATATTTCAAATAATAAACAATCCAGAATACAATATTGTCAACTATGCAGATGACACAAACATATGTGTACGTTCAAAAAATATTTCTTCATTAGAAAACAACATCACCGTCTTACTAAAATCGGTAAAAGAGTGGTTCGATAACAATTTTCTTATCTTAAATGATAGCAAAACGAACTATATTGTATTCAAAAAATCGGACGTTTCACAAATCTCATCGCATATTGCTATAAATAACACACGTATCGACTTAACAGATCACACTAAATTCTTAGGAATATTTATAGATAGTAAACTGAAATGGCACCAACACATAGACTATGTTTCATCAAAACTAAGTAAAACTTGTTACATGCTTCGAATCTTAAAACCAAACATATCCTTCAATATGTTAAAAGTAGTATATAACTCCAATTTCTTGTCAATAGTGCGTTTCGGTATAGTATATTGGGGCAGTTCATCACATTTCAATAAAATAATGCTTATTCAAAAACGTGCGCTAAGAATAATATTAAATCTTAACCCCATAGCCTCTTGCAGGACTCACTTTACAAAAAACGGTTTTTTAACAGCAGTTGCTATATACATAATGGAATGTCTGTTATTCATTAGGAAAAACGAGAATTATTTTATACCAAACATTAATGTAAATAAATACTCAACCAGAAACAAGGGGACTCTAATATACCCTATTCATAAGTTTGCAATTACCGAAAAAGGTGTTCATTACTCTTGTTTGCGTTTGTACAATAAATTACCATTATCTATAAGATCGGAATTAAATTTTGTAAAATATAAAAAATACTTGCATGCAATATTACTGCAAATCGAACCTTATGCGATAGAAGAATTTCTTTCATTTGATATAAATTCTGTTCAATATTCTGACGATGTTCTAGTGTCAAATAACCAATAGAGTATTTTTGTATTTCTGTATGTGTTATTTATACTTGAATAAAGCTTATTCTTATTCTTATTCTTATTCTTATTCTTATTCTTATTCTTATTAGGATATGTATACTTAAAAGAATGTTTATTTTGAGAAAAGCATTTTTGCTTTGTATACCGTGAGATGTACCGTGAGATAAAAAAATGATTCAGAGCAGGCCTTGACTACTACAACACATGTTGATTTATTGCATACTATTTTTTTGTTTTTGCATTACTATATTATCCTTTGTAGTTAGGCTTCATTTATATTTGTAATAGGTTATAGGTTGAAGTTATAGGTTTAAGTTGATTTATGGTGTACTATTTTTTGTTTTTGCTTTACTATATTTTCCTTTGTAATTAGGCTTAGGTCTGTTGAGGACATAAATAAATAAATAAATAGATAAAAACACGATTGGCAAGCCTGCTTTCAAAATGCGGCAGTAGATTAGAGGTTATCTAATTGATTAAATACAACAGAAAGACCAACAGAATATGGCCATTGTCCGTTTGCCAGTTTTTCGCCATTCCTGAAATAACCTTCCAGGATAAAGGCTCTGTGCTCCAACGCAAATATTTTGAAAGAATTACACTAGTATTACAACGGTAAACTTAAATAATTCTGGGAACAAGATTGCAAAACTGACTTACATTTGTAATGTAACTGTCACATTTTAATTCATAGGGATTCTAACTAGAACTAGTGCAGCCAATCGTGTTGTTCTAGTCAAGGCCTGCTTTGATTAATTTTTTTTGATCTCACGGTAGATATAGAGAGAACTTTCTACTAATAAGTTTGTTTTTGATATAAAGAAAACACTTAACTTTTTTATACCACTTTTATTTTACTTTTGTTACTAGTTTCAATTACACGGTAATTATTGTCAAACTAAGTACTTAAAATACGAGTTACATATATATATATATATATATATAGGTTAAAACTAGAAAACTTTGAAGAGAGGGGTGTACGTCAGGTTAACCTGGTCGTTAAGGGTTAAGGATGGCATTAAGAGTTTTCTTTATATCAAATTGAAAATGAATCGAAGGAGTATTTTTTGAATGTCACTTGAAATCAATCGTTTATACGCGTGACGCATGAAGTAAAATTTCGAGTTTAGAAAAGCCTGAAAGCACCTCCAAGTGTGTTAGTTAACAAACAAAAATCGATTCAATGAAAATCCTTATCAATCAAATAAACTAACCGAAATTAATTAACCCAATCAGCTGCGAGTTCGATGAAAGAGCAGCACTTGCTTCCTGCCTACTGCCTGAAATTAACTTTCACCCGAGATCGATCCAATTACCGGGGGAAAATAAAGGGTGACGTCGCGAGCGGGAAAACTGATCAATGTGAAGCGCTGCCCACACGCGACTCGCCTAATCGAACGCGTTAAACACTGTACTCGAAACCCCCGGCTTTCTCTAATCATCGAAATGCTTAATTAAAGGCCATTAGCTCTTCGCGATCAAATTTACCGAAGGATTAATCATGCTGATAGGAGGAGGGACCAGCTGCAATTCTCCGATTAATTTCGAATCACCCGAAAATTGGGTTGAAATCTGTTTAGTAAACAAATGGGAATTTTCATCGAGAACTTCAAAAAAGGGAATAATGAACAAATCGCTTGGATAATTGCAATCCTAAATTGAAAGGATAAATAAATCGATTCACAAACAAAATAGAATATTCATGTATTCTACTAACTCTCTACTCTCTACTAGATCTCTAGTTCAGTAATAATTTGTTGGCTGTAATCATTGTAACGCTTTATATGGTTTTTGTTATTTTTGCTCAGTAGTCTTAGTCGGTTATAATTCAATGTAATTCTTTATATGATTTTTATGTTTTTTTGTTATTTTTATCATATATTACAATATGTATATGTACTTATGTAATAAAATGGAGATTCCGTTAATAAATAAATAAATAAACTCAAGGCAATACCGTTATTATACAGAGAGTTTTATGTAACACCAAACATGTTCATAACGAGAATTTTTCTTTTAAGTATACATATGCATACGTCGTACATTTTCCGATGCTCGGTTTATTAAAAGAATTTAATTTAAAGCTTCAAACGAGTGTTTTCCACTCCCAGACTAAGCATGAAGTAAAATTTCGAGTTTAGAAAAGCCTGAAAATTTGGTTTGGTCGCGTAGCGCGAAGCGCGGAGCGGCCAAACCAAATTTTCAGGCTTTTCTAAACTCGAAATTTTACTTCATGCGCCACCGGCACACAACACTGATTTAATGTAAAGTTTAGCAGTGTGTTTTAAACTTAGTAATATGTCAGTGTTTTGTGCCGGTGGCGCATGAAATAAAATTTCGAGTTTAGAAAAGCCTGAAAATTTGGTTGTTCTATTTCCATTATACAAAACTGTACCAGTTTTGCATTTGGTCATATTTTGTGTATAACACTATGATAGAAAACAGTATACTATTTTCTTGTACATGAAAATAGTGTTGTCTAATACAAGCTTAAAGGTGTCAAATTGTATTAGTTAAAAGTGTTCGGTGTTACATAAAACTCTTTGTATTTTGCGTTGCCTAATAACTTGTTATAATTTAAGAATTACTCGACTAACTAGTGGGACAATCCCTAACAGTACTAACTTATCCCTGCATGTCAATTACATAAAGCAATCAACAAGTGGGACGAACCCTTGTTTATTTGAAATGATTCGCCCAGATGCAGACCCAGCCATAAGTGTTTTGATAAATTTGTGGCAAAATGACAAAAACTGATTTTACGGCGCCTTTTAAATAAATGAAAACAATGTTTAATATGCATTGTATTAAATGGGCACAAGAAAAATTATGTAAAACTAAGTAACTATCTAAGTAATTTACTGTTCTATGCATAATTTATATGCAAAATGCAACATCAGGTCAAATTATTTAAAGTTTTAAAAGTTTTAAAATTGAATAAAAACACTTGGTTTGTTCACTTAATTTGTTTTATTATTTCCGACTAGTTTCGGTCCATTATTCGGACCATTATCAAGGAATATACATTGACGGATAAAATTTTACCGTCAATGTACATTCCTTGATTGGTCAATGACCAAAACTAGTCGGAAAGTACTAAAACAAATTAAGTGAACAAACCAAGTATTTTTATTCAATTCTGAAACCTTTAACAGGAAATTGAAATAAATTCCATGTTCTGAATCTAGTCCAGAGTTTAAAATGATGCATTAATAAAAGTGAACTCGCTCTTTCATGAATTGATCGATTATAATTTTATGCGCGTAATAAATATGATTAATAATATAAATATCATTACTCAAGCGAAATTTACAACACTCGCTGATAAAAGTGAGCGTTTCACAGCGCCGACCCAGCGACGAGTCATAATTTTTCTTCGCGGCTTAAATCTTTGCCCCATTCATTTTCCGATATAATTAATGCATTCCTGCCACGCTGAAATATTATTTAAGTTTAAGCCTAATGACGCTTAAGTGTTATATATAATACTCCCTCTATCGTAAAAAAATATTTTTCAAGGTAAAAAAAAAAGAGTATACATACACTAACTAAAATACAAACTACTTTGTGTATTACGATGAATATTTCACATTAAAACTATTCGAATTTGAGAGAATAAGCTTAGGCTTCTTTAGGTTGCACATTATTACATTATTTATTTGTAAACTTAAGTTATGATGTTTTTATTTGTATACTTAAGTTATGATGTTACCCTGTTACTGGATTCTGTATCTGTTGGGTAATAAAGTATTATTATTATTATTATCGTAGCGATGTATTTCCTCGGAAAGTAGTTGTTTAAATGGATATTTATTGTCTTTGTGGAGACACGTTAGTGCACGCCCGGGCGTGCGATTAGCGCTCGCCAGTAGGGTAACTCACCACCCTGCGGCGAGCGAACGCACGCGTCCCCAGCTACGTCACGCGGTACGAGCGGGGATGAAAGAGCCGGACCGCAAGGCTTAAATAGGGCGCACACCCCCACAAACAGCATCAGTTCCTTATACTTTAGCTGGCTAAGTACAGGAACAGGCTAAGCGAACTCACCATAGCACACTAGGCCAAAACAGAATCCCCACGGTAATGCCTGATTCTAACACAAGCATAACAACTTCCGAACCGGGTACCCACGCCCGCTTCCACAGGAGGCTCCGGAACGCGATCAAAAGGTCGGTCAAGTACCTGGTCCCTGTTCTCCGTTGCCATCATGACCCCGGAAGGCGCACAGGAGGCGAAAGACCTCCCCATACCTGGTGGTGCCACGTCCGCTCTCTAAATTACCTCTGTCACCCCGCAAGGCACGCAGGAGGATCGCGGAGGGACCCCCGCGTCATCGACCCGTCGACAGGAACAGCCCGAGGACACTTGTCTACCCGACACTACGGCGATTGCACGCGCCGCTTCTGTCATACACCGGGATCGGAGTCTCCCTACAGAACCCCTGCAGATTCAGCGCACGAAAGAGGAGACGGAGGGCCGCTGAGGCGCAACACCTGTATCCATATAAATGTGTAAATAAATCCATTGTAAATACGCACCGCTGTAAATAAAAACATTAACCAATGAAATATTCCCTTGAATATAATACAACCCCTGTAATAGTTCAGGGTAGAGTAGTGGATTTAAAATAGGTATATATTGTAACATAATAATTTAAATACATGACATGGTTGTAATCAATTTGAGAGTCAAAATAACTCTGGTCAGCGGGCCGTCTTGCAGGTATTTATATTTGATATTGGTGCTGACTGGTACAGTTGGCCCGGCGATTTGGGACGCCGATGGTCACAACGCCTACGAGTCCACCGCTGAATTGCAGAAGTTGTTGCCGTGGATCAGGTAATTGTCCGGAATTGTGTTATGTTGTGATTGCATTATTGAACGAATGATGCAATCGCATTAAATTAAATGTATGTCTAATTTTAATGATAAGACAATCTTAAATATTAGACATCTTAAAGATTAGACATTCTGCCCGCCGGGAATGTGGGATACCAGTGGTCGTAGTTGGATGGACTCTGTCGGTGATAAGTTCCTTGGACGTGGGTGTGGGTTGACATTTTTTGGTGTCCTCTGGACTGAACAGTATTCTGGAGATGCTCTGGAAGCGGGACTTGGAACCATTTGAGGTTCTTCTGGATGTCCAACCGGTAAGGTTTCGCCACGTTGCTTTTTTTCCAGATGTGCCGAATACGCCAAATATGTCTATGGTTGTTACAGCACTGGTCCAAGACGAGTGGTATCTGATGTGTTTCCAGTTGATGTTTGAAAGTTGGTCCCTAAGTTCCTCTTCTTTGTTGATTATGTCAGTTGCTATCTTATTGTTCTGTGATCGTAGAATAGATTTGAATGAAATTCATTTTATAAGTGGTCCATATACAGGGTGTCCGTAATTCGAGAGAATGTATGGGGATCTCGCTTATTTGAAGAGATACAGAGTCGGTTAAATTGGGGCAAAGTTGCGTAATTTGATGCTTATTAATAATCTGAAAACAGATTTAAGATATCTTTAATTACTTTTGAGATTTTCGCAAAAAACCGTTTTTTCGAAATTCTGTTTTTATTTTTTTATTCAAAATCTATTTATTTTAGAAATATGGTACTTTGACATTATTAAGGTACTTTTTGATGGGGAATCGAATGGTATTTTTTATTTTGAGATAACTCTTCAAATTACATGAGAACTGGAACTAACTTTTGTTTTTCTTATGGGCGCCATTTTGAATTTTGATTGCATATGAAAGGATGTTTTTTTCTGAATTCAATAATGTATAACACTTATACTTTATTTTGTTTGTAACATGTATAATTCTATTATCAAAACTATTACTTGTTTATTGTAAACAAGCCCTTAGAAACAATTGCAGCTTGTTTGTTTACAATCGATTATAAGTATGTTCGGTTGTTTAACAATGTTCCTTAGAGATGTAATTTTAAATTGTTACAGGTAACTCTAATTTAAATGTGTACATTACATTTTATTATGAATTAAACATTAATTAACATAAAATAAATATTGTTCATCCTATTAAATAAGTCTTTTACAAATAACAATAAATAAAGAATTATAACAAATGCTCAAATAATCCGCCATTTATTTCAATGCACAATTCTGCCCTCCTTCTTAAATGTTTAATTGATCGTGCTATGTCTCTTCTTCGAATATTATTTAATGCTGCTAGAATGTTTCTTCGGAGATCTTCAACATCTTGTGGAATGGTTTTGTAAACATTATCTTTAATTGAGCCCCACAAGAAATAGTCAAGAGGCGACAGATCTGGTGAGCGCGCTGGCCAGCGGACTACACTTCTATTTGAAATAACATTATTTTCGAACATTTCTTCTAAGCAACTACTGACAACGGCACTATTATGCGGAGGTGCGCCGTCTTGTTGGAACCAAAGTTCACTTAATCGATCCAACGTAATATGTTCGTCTAAATAATCTGTTAAAACAGTTCTTAAAATATTTAAATAACGAGCAGAATTTAAATTTTCTTCGTAAATGTATGGGCCTATCATTTCGTCATTTAACAAACCTACCCATACATTTAGACTAAACCGAATTTGCGGCCGTCGTTGTTCAAATTGTCTGGGATTATTTAAACTCCAGAAATGTTGGTTGTGGCGATTAAATAAACCGCAGTTGGTAAATTTACATTCGTCTGTCCAGATAATATTTTCCAAAAACTGCCGATTTTGTTCCAACTTATTTAATAGAAAATGGCAAAATTCTGTACGTCTCTCGTTGTCGCCAGGATGCAGAGTTTGGGTTATTTTAATTTTGTACGGGCGATATTTATGCTTTTTTAAAACTCGCCATACTGATTGATGAGACTTATTAATGGTTCTCGCAATTTGTCTAGTTGACGTCGTTGGTTCATCCTGCACCTGCATAAACCACGTTATCATATTTTTAAAATAAATATTATTATTTACCTGCTGTAAAATTTCATCCTCGTAATTATTTATAAAACGGTCTCCATATTTTGTTCTAGGTTTTTTGAATGAACCGTATTTCAATAAATTTTGATGTAGGGTTACGAAGTGACTCTGGGATGGTTGTCGCCTTTCTGGATACCGCAAGAGGTACTCTTCTGAAGTACGGTGTACATTTTTATTTGATAAATAATAAATATTTATCATATCACGTAATTCTTCATTACTGTATGACATTTTTTCTTATATCCGTAAGAAATACTTCTAAACAATGCAATGTAGTTGCAAACAATGAATAATTTGATTGTAAACAAACAAGCTGCAATTGTTTCTAAGGGCTTGTTTACAATAAACAAGTAATAGTTTTGATAATAGAATTATACATGTTACAAACAAAATAAAGTATAAGTGTTATACATTATTGAATTCAGAAAAAAACATCCTTTCATATGCAATCAAAATTCAAAATGGCGCCCATAAGAAAAACAAAAGTTAGTTCCAGTTCTCATGTAATTTGAAGAGTTATCTCAAAATAAAAAATACCATTCGATTCCCCATCAAAAAGTACCTTAATAATGTCAAAGTACCATATTTCTAAAATAAATAGATTTTGAATAAAAAAATAAAAACAGAATTTCGAAAAAACGGTTTTTTGCGAAAATCTCAAAAGTAATTAAAGATATCTTAAATCTGTTTTCAGATTATTAATAAGCATCAAATTACGCAACTTTGCCCCAATTTAACCGACTCTGTATCTCTTCAAATAAGCGAGATCCCCATACATTCTCTCGAATTACGGACACCCTGTATAAGTAAAACGTTAGCCTTCTTTGAATAGGTGGCCATTATTGCTTTGGAATCCATCTGGTTTGGCGTTAGCATCACATGTTGTGTGTGTATGATACAATCCTGGATTATTTGAATTACTTCCGTGTTGCTAAGTTGAACATCCTCTCGTGTACCATTGCAGGATATGGCTATTTCGATGGGTGATAATGTGATGAATAGCCATGTGTTGGACATATGTAATTGCTTCCATGTAATTGAATGTAATGGAAAATTTCCATAGGTCACTGGTTCAATCCGGTTCGAAGGACCATGTAATAGTTCGGGGTAGAGTAGTGGATTTAAAATAGTTATATATTGTAACAGAATAACTTAAATACATGGTATTTATGGTTGTAATTAATTTGAGAGTCAAAATAACTCTGGTCAGTGGGTATTTATATTTGATGTTAGTGCTGACTGGTAGAGTTGGCCAGGCGATTTGGGACGCCGATGGTCACAACGTCCACGAGTCCACCGCTGAGTTGCAGGAGTTGTTGACTGGCGCTCGTCATTCTTGCGTAAGTGAGGCATCAGGTAATTGTCCGGAATTGTGTTATGTTGTGATTGCATTATTGAACGAATGATGCAATCGCAAAGGAATAATTAATAATTAAATGTATGTCTAATCTTAGAGATTAGACAACTGCAAAGTCTTAGTAGTTTCTTAATTGAGGCCTATTGTTTCTGGTTTGTACGAATTTTCTCGTAATTTCATATTTAATGTTTTCTTCTAACTAACTTCAACAAGGGTCTGCGGTGGCCGAGCGGTTGAGTCGTTAGATTGTACCAATTGTCCACTGCAGAAATGCGAGTTTGAGTCTCGCCTGGGGTGAATCATTTTTTTAACGAAAAATATTCGTCCCGGATGCCTTGAGTGTTTATTGTGTAGTCCGTATTTTTATTAATATTAAAAATTAAAATAGTATAACTGGGCTAACCGCCTAGGTCAATCCATTCCAAAAGCCGATTTCCCTCCACTATTCTTCCTCAAACATAACAAAAAAACTCCTGATTATGCTGTAAAACGCGAAACTAGTCGAGTAAATAGTAAAGTAAAAAATTGTGAAACAAACCAAGTGTAATTTAATTTAAACCTTCATTAGCAATATTTAAAAATGTTTCACCAAGTGATAAGTGACAATCAAAGGGAACCAGAAACTTTTTTATAAAACACTAAAAAACCTAAGGAAGAAGGAAACAAATGACCAAATGGAAATAAAAACGGAAGGAGGTAGTATACTAAGAAATGAAGGGGATATAATGAAGAGATGGAAGAAATATTTCGAAAAGCTATTGAACGAAATGAACAAGCATGAAACGATGAGAGATAAGGACAAAGGAAAAGACAATGAACGAGAAGAAATAGGTCTTACAAAAGAAGAACTGATAGAAGCAATATAACTGACGAAAAATGGCAAAGCTCCTGGCGTAGACAAAATAACAACAGAGATGATAAAAAATATGGGGGACTTAGGGATTCAGGTGCTACTAGAGATTTATTAAACGGCATGGAAGGAGGAAACAATACCCCAAAAGACTGGACAATAGGCCTGATTTTACCTATATACAAACATGGCGATAAACGAGTGTGTAACAACTATAGAGGCATTACGATACTAAGCACTGCCTTAAAAATATATGAACGAATGATAGAAACGAAACTAAGAAAAATAGTGGATAATTCCTTAACACCATCACAAAGCGGCTTCCGAAAAGGTAGAAGTGTCCAAGACCATATATTTACAATAACAGATCTAGCAACCAAGAACTTAACAGCTTCTAAGAAAATATATATGGCCTTCTTAAATATGGAAAAGGCATTTGACAGAGTTCCGAGAGACAAAATTTGGAAAAGTCTAGAAAATAGAAATGTTAACAGCAAGCTATTGGCAGTAATCAAATGATTATATAAAAGATGCAACAACTATGTTATAAAAGGTAATTTGATGTCAGAGATGTTCGAAACAAAAGAAGGAGTGAGGAAAGGTGGAGGACTCAGTCCATTATTATTTATAACATTCATGGATGATATTATAAGAGAGTGCAATAAACATACTAAACCAATGGCAATCGGATACAGACACCTACAAAATGTATTTATAACAGAATGTGCATTTGCAGATGACGTAGTTCTCTTTGCGAATAATGAGCAAGACCTACAAAAAAATGTAAACATATGGAATGAAGTACTATTGAAAAATAAAATGAAACTCAATATAAGTAAAAGTAAAGTGATAGTTGTATCATATCAGCATAGAAGGAACACAACTAGAACAAGTAGACTCGTATAAATATCTAGGAATATTAATAGAAGAGAGAGGCAAGAATGATGCCGAAATAAATAAAAGAATTGAAAAAGCCAACAATATCTATTATACAATGAACAAAGGTTTTCTAAGTAGGAAGAAAGTATCGAACAAGACAAAATTAAACGTGTATAAAGCGATTTACAGACCAATATTGACCTATGGATGTGAAACCTGGGTATTGTCGAAACAACAACAAAGTAAAATACAAGCAAGTGAAATGAAATACCTAAGAAAAGTAAAAGGAATAACTAGAAGAGATAGAATAAGGAACGAAATAATTAGAAGAGACCTGGATATTGAACCAATTAAAGAGTTTATGGGAAAAAGACAAGCAAGCTGGTGGGGGCACCTACAGAGGATGAAAAATGTTCCAGTGAAAGACATTTGGAAAGCAAGAGTGCAATACAAGAGGATGAGAGGTAGACCGAAAAAAACCTGGGATAGTACAGTAGCAGCATACCTTAATGAAAAAGGACTCATTTGGAACGAGGCAAAAAAGCTAGCGAGGAACAAGAAAGAGTGGAGGAATCTTGTGTATGGAACAGACAATTAACATTTATTTATTTGTTTGAATTTAATTAATTTTATCTTAATTTTTTTTATTGTCCTACACCCGAATAAAGGGTAATTAGACTTCTTGATTTTATATATATATATATAAAAAATAGCCCAATAAAAGCAATGTGGAATATCATTAATAACCAAAGAAATAACAAACCATCTGTGATAAAAAAATGTGATATAGCACCCAGTTCATTTAATGATTATTTTATTAATATTCCAAATGTGATTACTAAGCAACTACCTGTCTGTGATATTGATCCTATAGATTTAGTAATTTCAAACATATCATGTGATCTCTCACAATTTAACTTTCGGCTAGTATCTCAAGTATGTGTGAGAGACACGGTCAATGAGATAAGGTCTAGCGCGTGTGGCGACATATACGGTATAACAATTCAATTAATAAAAGATGTTGTTGATGTTATTATTGAGCCATTCACTAAACTTATAAACTCGATCATTGAGACTGGTAAGTATCCGGATGTGCTCAAAATAACAAAAGTAATACCACTGCACAAAAAAGGTGATCCAAATGATTGTAATAATTATCGACCGATCAGTATTCCTCCCATTTTCTCGAAAATAGTAGAGAAAATTTTGTTTAAACAAATTATTGAACATTTTGAGGAAAATAACTCCCTAAGCGACAATCAATATGGGTTTAGACAAGGGAAATCAACAACCGATGCAATATTAGATCTGTGCCAGAGTATTATTGCATCATTTGAGAAAGGTGAGTATATGTTCGCCTCATACTTAGACCTCTCGAAGGCGTTTGACTGTGTTTCTCATACATTATTACTGAGAAAATTATATATGTATAACTTCAGCCCACCTAGTTGTAGATTATTAATATCATTTCTTTCAAATAGATTACAGTCTGTGATTCACAATGGCAAAATGTCAGAATTGCTAGAAATCAAGTGCGGTGTCCCACAAGGGTCAACCTTAGGACCTTTACTGTTCTTATTGTTTATTAATGATTTTCCTAATTATATGTCAAATTGTAAAGTTGTGCTATTTGCGGACGATACAACAATTGTCAATTCCTCACAAAACTTGAATTCCGGTTTGCACGAAAACAAAAATCTTCTTGAAAAAGCAAAAATTTGGTTCAATGCTAACCTCTTGACTCTGAATTCCAATAAAACAGAAACAGCCATTTACAGTTTGAATACGCAGCAGCCTTATCAACACAAAACGGTCAGGTTTCTGGGTATTCATATTGATGATCAATTATTGTGGAATAGTCAAGCTGATGCACTAGCAGCAAAGTTAAACAAAAGCGTATTTGTCATTAGAGGACTTAAAAACAACATTACACCTCGTATGTTAAGAACGGCATACTTCTCTCTGTTCCAGTCACATCTCTCTTACAATATTGTGGCATGGGGACATTCCACAATCAGGCATAGGCTATTTGGCATTCAGAGGAAAGTGGTACGCATATTATTTAACCTAGGCTACCAAGCTGACTGCAAACCGGCATTCATAATGTTAAAAATATTAACACTACCTTGCCTGTATATATTACAAAGTCTGTTATTAATCAAATCATATCACGACGATAACAAAATAAATCAACAAAATCACAATTATCATACGAGAACTAGGAGTAACCTAAGTATTCCGAATCTTAGGCTACAAAGATCTAGGAATTGTGAAAACTATTACGGTCTGAAATTTTTTAATCATTTACCACACAGGCTTAGGGTACTTGATATAATACAATTTAAAAATGAAATCAAGTCTTTACTTATTGAGAATGCATTCTATACCACAGAGGACTTTCTAAAGTATACGTTCTAGTTGCGATGTAGGTATATGGTAATTATATATCGCTGATATATTTTTAATTTTTATGTAAACAATATTCTTAAGATTTTTTATTTTTTATATGTGTGTTTTTTCTATTTTTTATTATATTATCATAAATACTGTACTCCTTGACGTATGTAAGCACTGCTTTAACATAAATAAACATTATTATTATTATTATTATTATTATTATTATATATTAAATTTATGTCCGGTATTTAAGGTATGATGTGCTACTGAAGATTTATTGGGGTTAAATGATTTTATATGGCACATGCGTTCTTTGTATCTAATTAACAAACTTCGTCTTATTTGTCCTACATAGATTTTATCACAATTGTTACAATTTATTCAGTAGATACCGGATTTTTCCAAATCATTTTTATCTAAAACTAATTTGTGAAGGAAACGATTACTACAATAATTATTGGAAAACACTTCACGTAATTAAAAGAAGAATATTGAATAAATAGGTCGATTCCCTAATATACATCTCATTCCAGAAGCCAATTTTCCTCCACCATCCTTCCTCAAACAAAACAAAAAATTTGTAGCAAAATCAGTTATTTTCATTTCTTTTAAGGAAATAATTTTCTATCAACCTATTTTTTTGTATTTTTTTTATCGCATAAAAACATAAATACAGATTGGATATTTTCATCTGCCAATTTCGGAGAGGGAAAAAGGATGCTTTTTTACAGGGAGATGGGAAAATGAGTTGGCCCTAACTTTGACACATTCCGTGAGATTGGGTCACGGTTATCGGGACGGGCATCATCTTTCCCGTATAAAGGGACACTTGAAATTTTATCGCGAAATTCATCCCGTAGAAGCAAGAATGCGCGATTTTCAGTTTATTCACCGCTCGCCTCACAACATCCGGTTTGTTTTCGTTTTAGGATTTTTTGTATGATGTTGTTTCACTCTCTCTATGTGTGAATACGTTTGTGTGTTTGAGAGAGAGAGTATTCGTTTTAAGATGTTTGCGTGCGTATGGGCGTGTGAGTACATTGGGCACAATCTTGATTAGATAAGTTATTTGTGGAAAATTCTTTTCACTGGGTTTTTATGAAGCGATAAATAATTATGTTTATTATTTTTCTAGAAATAATGTGAATGACTAGTTATTTTTAATGAGGTTCGTTTTTTTATAGATATTACAATGTCTTTTACATATTAAAATAATTTAATTCGATTCATTTATTTTTATACAAAGATTACACAATCTTTCCACTCCCAGGCTAAACATGAAGTAACATTTCGAGTTTAGAAAAGCCTCAAATTTTCAGGCTAGCTTTTTCAATTTGTTCAATTAAAAGCTTTAAACGAGTGTTTTCCACTCCCAGCTAAGCATGAAGTAAAATTTCGAGTTTATAAAAGCCTGAAAATTTGGTTTGGTCGCGTAGCGCGAAGCGCGGAGCGGCCAAACCAAATTTTCAGGCTTTTCTAAACTCGAAATTTTACTTCATGCGCCACCGACACAAAACACTGACATATTACGAAGTTTAAAACACACTGCTAAACTTTATTCCACTCCCAGGCAAAGTATGAAGTAAAATTTCGAGTTTAGAAAAGCCTGAAAATTTGGTTTGGTCGCGTAGCGCGAAGCGCGGAGCGGCCAAACCAAATTTTCAGGCTTTTCTAAACTCGAAATTTTACTTCATGCGCCACCGGTACAAAACACTGACATATTACGAAGTTTAAAAAACACTGCTAAACTTTACATTAAATCAGTGTTGTGTGCCGGTGGCGCATGAAGTAAAATTTCGAGTTTAGAAAAGCCTGAAAATTTGGTTTGGCCGCTCCGCGCTTCGCGCTACGCGACCAAACCAAATTTTCAGGCTTTTCTAAACTCGAAATTTTACTTCATGCTTAGCCTGGGAGTGGAAAACACTCGTTTAAAGCTCCAAATTGAACAAATTGAAAAAGCCAACGAATGTCGGTAAATTTACAGTGCATGCATAAAGCGCAAACAGAGAGTTTTATGTAACACCAAACATTTTCATAACGAGAATTTTTCTTTTAAGTGTACATAAGCATACGTTGTACATTTGCCGATGCTCGGTTTATCAATAGAATTTAATTTGAAGCTTTAAACGAGTGTTTTCCACTCCCAGGCTAAGCATGAAGTAAAATTTCGAGTTTAGAAAAGCCTGAAAATTTGGTTTGGTCGCGTAGCGCGAAGCGCGGAGCGGCCAAACCAAATTTTCAGGCTTTTCTAAACTCGAAATTTTACTTCATGCGCCACCGGTACAAAACACTGATGCAACGTAAAGTTTAGCGGTGTGTTTTAATCTTCGCAATATGCCAGTGTTTTGTGTCGGTGGCGCATGAAGTAAAATTTCGAGTTTAGAAAAGCCTGAAAATTTGGTTTGGCCGCTCCGCGCTTCGCGCTACGCGTCCAAACCAAATTTTCAGGCTTTTCTAAACTCGAAATTTTACTTCATGCTCAGCCTGGGAGTGGAAAACACTCGCTTAAAGCTTCAAATTAAATTCTCAAATTATCAGGCTTTTGTAAACTCGAAATTTTACTTCATGCTTAACCTGGGAGTGGAAAACACTCGTTTAAAGCTTCAAATTGAATATTTTAATTTTCACTCATTACTCATTTACTTGAGTGACCAACTCTGGCGTAATTGCAGTTACATTTCAATCTTTCTGGCATTGTCAACAATGACATTTCACGTCAAAAATTAATCAAAATTTATATATTTACACCCATAATTTACAAGCGATTGATGGAGAAACCGCCATCGGGAGAATGCTATAATTTAACGAAAAAACTGCTGCTTTCTCCGATTTTCGTGAAGAGGGACTCGCAGTACAACAGGGATGGGATCACGAACGAATGGCGCAACCACCAAACGGATGGAAAGAGCGAGACCTACACCCAGACGAGCAAGACCATCATCGAATTAGCCAAACAGGACGAGAAAATCATGAAAGAGCAGTTGGCTAACCAACGGAAGTGTTCAAGCGAGGTTGTGATTAAACCCGACGGAAGGATTTGTAAACTCCTTGAAGGTACCTCGAAGCATAATTTGGGTCGTGCTAGTAGAGTTCTCAATCCGCAGGAAAGTTTTGCTCTGGGGAACAGAGGTTTTAATCTCCACGAGAATGCGGAATCTGCTAGCAGGATTATTAATCATCACGAGGATACAGATTGCAGAGCTTTTATTCTTCATGAGGGTACAGCGAAGCATCATCTGGAATCAGCTAGCAGAATTTTCAATCATCACGAGGGTACGGATATGCTCCACTTGACTCGAGCTAGTAAAGTTCTTAATCTCCACGATGATACGGAGAAGCACAATTTAGCTTCATCTAGCAGGGTTTTTAATCTTAACGAGGAAGCAGAAAAGCTCCACTTGGCTCCAGCTAACCGAGCTTTTAATCTCCACGAGAGCACGGAAACGCATCACATGACTGCAATTCAAAACACGCCGATTGTTGTTAACATAATCAACTCGAAGGACGAGAAGAGGGGTGATGTCAACCAGTTCCTCACGCAGAACACTTTTAAAAGCCAGAGCTTCATAGAGCCTTCGAATTTAGCAGCGCGGAAGCGGAACCAGAAGAGGGTCACCGCTAGGAGGTTGCACCACTTCACGAAACAATCAGCTTCGGATCAGTTCAACCCTCACGATCACTCCGATTCGAACCACCAATTCAACACGCGCACCAGCGCGAGTCATCAGCTTGTCAGAACCGCCCCGATGAGGAGCAACTCGTTTGTTTTTCCTTCGGAAACCGAGGCCGTGGAGTATTTAATAGATTTCCCCAGCGAAGAAAAAAGGCAGGAACCGGATGTTCATATTCCAGTGCAGAACAACAATAGTTTATCAACGCTATTCTTATCATCAGAAGGTGGCTTGTGCAGTATTATGAACCGCATTAAATCCTCTGATTGGGGCATGTCGCTAAAAGGCTTAGCGGAAATTGTTGATTTAGCAATAATCTGCGACGTCGAGCTTTTAATGCCAGTTATGTCCGGGGTCAACCACAAATTACTCGAGCTTTTGAAAAGCCCGCGCTCGCACGTCTGCCGTTCGGCCTGCCAGATATCCGGGCAACTTTTCGAAACAATTAAAGACACCCGCCGTCCAGAATTCGACGATATTGTCTACATTTTATTATCCAAAACAGCCGACGCTAACAAATTCATCCGGCACGATGCTAACGTCGCGTTGGACAGCATGGTGACGCACGTTCCGATTTTCCACAGCGTGCGCTCCGTCTGCGCGAAAGGCCCCGCGCATCGGAACCCCCTGGTAAGGTGCGCTGCGGTCAGGCTGGTGATTTGCGCTGTGGTGATGGCCGGGCCCGATGCCGTTTTGAACAGCGCCGCGAATGAATCGACCAGGAAGAGGATTGTGGTGAATTTGGCCGTTTTTTTGGAGGATAAAAATTTGGAGACCAGGAGGTACGCAGAGAGGCTGTACAGGATTTTGGAAAAGCAGGGGAATTTGGAGTTTTACCTCAAGAAGTATTTGGAACGGGAGAAATTGGAGTTTATAGCGAGGTTTTTGAAGAACGGACAGAAGAACGGAGCAATGAGATGAATAAATTTGTGTAATTTTAGTTTTGTTTTTCTCAATAAACGTAATAAGTAGGTGTTTTTATTCAAATATTTTATTAATCAATAATTACGTAAAAATACTTGAAATCTAGCTGCTGAAGATCAGTGTTAGTTTGTTATCAATCCATGAGAATTAAAATTTGACATTGATCTCCCACAGTTAATCCTAATTATAGTTGCACGTTGATTACCAAAACTGTAAATTATAATGTTCTTAAAGTACATTCATGAAATTAAACTATGTGAATTAAACTTTGTGAATTTATTGAATAATCTCTTTTAATCAGAGGAGTGGACGAAATTCAAACTCAAATCTCTCCGCCCCTCTTACAAAAAGCTATCTATTTTGTGAGAAGGGTGGAGAGATTTGAGTTTGAATTTAGTTTCATTAATTTATGTGTCGATCGAAGCACTTTCTCCGCCATTTAATAACTTATTACTAATTTACAAAATACAACACAACTTAATAAAATCAAGCATTAAAATCAAACCAAACAAGCAAATACACACTTATACAACCAGAAGGAAATCAGACCTCCGAACAGACAAATTCAGAACAAAAAAATACTCACAGCACTTAACGACTGACACGATACGCATATTTAACAAACTACCAACACACATAAAATCATTAAAATTTATTCCCTTCAAACTAAAAATAAAAAATCTACTTGTAAACAATAAATTAAACTAAAGGAATAACACGAAAATAAAATAACAAATATCCTTCAATACCGTTAGCCCGCGATCGGGTATCAAGCCAACATCACGAGGCGAGGACAGAAGGAATGAAACCAAAGGAATCAACTGCAATGAAGCTGGACGAAATCACCACTTATTGTAAAAAAATAAATGTGTATATATATATTTCATTGTAATTGTTTAAAATAAACCAATAAAAAAAAAAAACAACTGATGACTGACAAACTAAACGTATTTCACTTGCTAATTGATTAAAGACTATTTAAAATATTTAAATGAATAAGTATATTTTCAACTTCACGTAAAATCAGTGTTTTATACGGTGGCGCATGAAGTAAAATTTCGAGTTTAGAAAAGCCTGAAAATTTGGTTTGGCCGCTCCGCGCTTCGCGCTACGCGACCAAACCAAATTTTCAGGCTTTTCTAAACTCGAAATTTTACTTCATGCTTAATCTGGGAATCGCAAACCTTTGTTAGAAAACTAATTAAACAATTAATGACAACAGCGCGAATTCTTAAAAAAAAAAAATGAACCACAAGAGAGTCAACGAAACTGATTATGAAAATAACTAGTTTGCGTTTGTTTCCCATTTTCTTTAAGAAATCAGTATTGTCATTAAAGGTTCCAATAGCTGTCTAACAAGTGTTTTCCACTCCCAGACTAAGCATGAAGTAAAATTTCGAGTTTAGAAAAGCCTGAAAATTTGGTTTGGTCGCGTAGCGCGAAGCGCGGAGCGGCCAAACCAAATTTTCAGGCTTTTCTAAACTCGAAATTTTACTTCATGCGCCACCGTATAAAACACTGATTTTAAGTGAAGTTTAAAATATACTTATTTATTTAAATATTTGAACTAGATATGGGAAATTCGAATCTTTCATGTGATTCGAATCAACCGAATCGTTCCTTTAAAATGTCACTACCTTATTTCGGAAGGCCTAAAAGTTTGGATTTTCCGGCATGAATTAAACGATTCTAAATCCACTCTTGATTTTTATCATTATCAATAAAAAAAAAAAACATGTCAATGGCTGTGTGTCCGTGAGTTAGTATTTATTTTTTTAGTTATTGTCAAAAGTGTGTGTGTTTTCAGGATATTAATACGTAGAAATCATGGAAAGCCCAACACGATTCCCGCAAACAAAACCTTTGATAACCAACCGGAAATAGTTTCCACACATATTCCCACACACATATGCACACACACACACACACGCAGCCAAACGCATATTTCCGGCATCCGGCATTCCGCGCGCACACACCACAGAATTCAAACAAAAGTTTCGCGTAATCGCGCCTCGACACTCGTCATGCCTAGGCATCGCGACGGACTTGAAATTCGATAAATTCAACTAACATACAATATAAACAAAATATAATTTAATATAAGCTCCGTTTGATGTTTGATAATGGCAAGTTGAGTTGCGGAAACTGCAGTCACAAAAATTAAAAAATATTGTGTTATACAAAGAAAGTTAAAGTGTTTTATTTTATTAAAATATAATTTGTTTGTTGTATTCCGGTACAAAAGCGGTTCTGACGCGCTTCGGCAGCGTTTCGGATGAGTTTCAAACGCGTTTCGGAAGCATTTCGGACGCGTTTCTTAACCGATTCGGAAGCGTTACGGATGCGTTTCGGACGCGTTTCGGGAGCGGTTCGGACGCGTTTCAAAAGCGTTTCAAAAGCGTTTCAAAAGCGATTCGGATGCGTTTCGGAAGCGATTCGGAAGCGTGTCGGGAGCGTTTTGGACACGTTTCGGATGCGTTCCAGAAGCGTTTCGGAAGCGTTTCGAAAGCGTTTTGGACGCGTTTCGGAAGCGTTTCGGATGCGTTTTTTAAGCGTATCGGAAGCGTTTCGTACGCGTTCCTTAAGCGTTATAAAAGCTTTCGGAAGCGTTTCGGATGCGTTTCTTAAGTGTTTCGGAAGCGTTTCGAACGCGTTCCTTAAGCGTTTTAAAAGAGTTTCGGAAGCGTTTCGGATGCGTTTCTTAAGCGTTTCGGAAGCGTTTCGGATGCGTTTCTTAAGCGTTTCGAACGCGTTCCTTAAGCGTTTTAAAAGAGTTTCGGAAGCGTTTCGGATGCGTTTCTTAAGCGTTTCGGATGCGTTTCGGATGCGTTTCTTAAGCGTTTCGAACGCGTTCCTTAAGCATTTTAAAAGCGTTTCGAAAGCGTTTCGGATGCGTTTCTTAAGCGTTTCGAACGCGTTCCTTAAGCGTTTTAAAAGAGTTTCGGAAGCGTTTCGGATGCGTTTCTTAAGCGTTTCGGATGCGTTTCGGATGCGTTTCTTAAGCGTTTCGAACGCGTTCCTTAAGCATTTTAAAAGCGTTTCGAAAGCGTTTCGGATGCGTTTCTTAAGCGTTTCGAACGCGTTCCTTAAGCGTTTTAAAAGAGTTTCGGGAGCGTTTCGCATGCGTTTATTAAGCGTTTCGGAAGCGTTTCGGATGCGTTGCTTAAGCGTTTCGGAAGCGTTTCGAACGCTTTCCTTAAGCGTTTTAAAAGCGTTTCGGAAGCGTTTCGGATGCGTTTCTTAAGCGTTTCGGAAGCGTTTCGGACGCGTTTTCAGGCTTTTCTAAACTCGAAATTTTACTAGAAGGACTTGTTAGTAGCTTCAAATGGAGCACTTTTATACAAAAAAAAATGCCTGAATATTTATAAAGTATGCATCGGGTCAAAGAAAAATTCCCTGTACACTAATTATGTTCGATTTTAGGTTCGATCTCAGGTTAATACATTTTGCTTATCTTGCGCTTTGAAAATTCTAAATCTTAAAATTAAAACATGTATGAGTACCTGTTAAAAAAACACACTTTGCAACTCTAATTTAAATGTTCTGAAGGATTCCGGTAATCCTGCGCAACACTCAAATTAGAGCTGCAGAGATTTTTTAAATTCACAAACCCCATTAAAAGAGATACCGGTCAAAAATAATAATAATAATATTCGGCCAATTTGAATGCCGGAGAGTCTTATGAATATCTAGGTGTACCGCAACACCGTTCCCAAGATACGGGCGCCGTTAAGTCAACTCTCCGGAACAAGTATAAACACCTGGTCAGACAAATATGGAGTTCTGAACTATCAGGAAAATATAAGGTGCAAGCAACAAACATGCTGGCCGTCCCGATTGTTACGTATTCATTCGGTGTCATCAAGTGGACGAGAGAAGAACTGCACGCTCTCGACATAGACACCCGTAAGCGAATGCACATCTTCAGAAGCCTGCATCCTAGGTCTTCGGTGGAGCGCTTATACTTACCACGTTCAGTAGGAGGCAGAGGACTCATAAACTTGGAAAGGGCACACGACAGAGTAGTCTTATGTACAGCATGTAAAATATCAAAAAGCTCAGATCCCTTACTGCGTTTTGTGCGAGAGCATGAGAAGGCAGGTACTGGAGCATTTCTATTCAAGGCAGCACAAAAAGTCTCGGAAAACTATGGGTTAGATTTCAGCAATGGTCGCGGGGAGCTCGCCAACCTATCTCCCGCCAAACTAAGAACCCAGCTAAAAGAAGCAGAAAACATGCACCTGCTCCGAAGCCATATGGACAAGTCAATGCACTCTATTTTCTTCAAGAATATTGAAGAACTTGGCTTGCCCAGACAGCTTACTTTTAGTTTTCTACGATCGGCTGGACTAAAATCCGAGACGGAGGGTTTTATCATCGCATGTCAGGACGGTGTAATTAACACGCTAGTATACCGTAGCCGCATAATGGGTGTAGAAGTCCCCGATGTAAGCTGTAGAGCCTGCCATCGGGCGCCGGAGACTTTAACGCATTTACTCTCTGCCTGCGGAGTGAATGCATCTTCGGCCTACATCAATCGACACAACGCGGCACTGCGAGTCCTGTACTTCCATCTCAGGTACTCGTATGGCATAGATGACACTGCTGTGCTGCCTTACGCTCCTAGGGAAATAGACTCCGTCGTGGAGAATGAGAGGTACCGGATATTCTGGAACTTTTCATTCCCCACAGTTAGGCAAATACAAGCAAACAAGCCTGACGTAGTCCTCATGGACCACCAACTCAAGACAATGTTTGTTATCGAATTCTCTGCACCGGAAGACGCAAACATTGTCTTGAAACATGAGGAAAAACGGAGGAAATACCAAGACCTTATATATGAGCTTAGCGCGCTGCACTCAGGCTACTCTGTCAAGCTGGTTGTCCTCATAATTGGTTCGTTAGGTGGTATACATCGGGCGCTAGTCGACAACCTAAAAACCATTCCGGCCTGCCGTGAGGCAACAAACACTCTAGCCGGACATATGCAAAAGGCGGTTATCCTAGGCTCTCTTCGTCTACTTAGAGCCCACAGTAGCGGGAACCAATAGTTACCTTACCTCCAGGTTTGGAGGAGGTTGCTATTGGAAAACGCGGCTCCCTCTCTGTACGGTATCAGGGACGTATAGGCAAAGAGGGTAGTCCGGAATTAAAAAAAATAAATAATTAAATAAAATAAAAAATAATATTCGGCCAATGACCATAGCAGTCGACGCCGTTAAAGTGGGAGGGGATTTAGTGGGCAGGCTTGCAGCCGCCTTTTGAGTGGAAGGAGTCCCATACTCTGTCCGTAAGTGGATTTCCCCTTCCACACCACAAAAAAAAAAATAATAACCCTACCCATGACTTGTAAACAACCACGATTAGTAATTAAAAAGTCCCATACAGCTAATAAACAAAAAGTAGTTGATTTTTATGACTGAAAGAAACCTTTATTTAAATGACTTTATAAGAATTCCCTTCATAGATTGAGATATCTATCCGAGAATTCCGTTCCATTTTATTACATAAAATTTAATTGGAAAATACCAGATCTCCCCGCGCGCAGTGAGGACATTACAATTTCCATAGTAATTTTAATCTTAATAAAATTCCACAATCTGACGACTTTTAGAGGAGAGGGATGAGAAGCGCAAAAAAAATTATAACCTCCCGAGGACGTAAAAAACCATTATCTGCGGTTTTCAGTCGCACTCGCCCCCTCCGGTCGATTCAATTAATCCACGATCGGTCCTCTTGGAAATCCCCATTGCATAAATTCCTCCGTCCAGTTTAAGATAAAGCCCTTTATGGGTTAGAGCCACTAATTCTGATACAGTTGCGGCAGTTTAATGCACCCTAAATCGCGATTTGTGGATGGTCGAGAGTGTTGAGAAATCTCGGTGGATTATACAAAGAAATTTCATTCGAATTAAATAACTACGAAAAAATCTGTTGTAGCTAACACAGAACCGACCGCAAATTTCACTGTATTAGAATGAATGTATCGATTATTTCTATCACTTATTATTAATATATATTTATTTATTTATTAACGGAAGTCTATTTAAACTAGTACGTTAATATTAATAAATGGGGCAGGTGGTGGCCGAGCGGTAACGTAGTCGGGCTGTATCGCTCGGCGAGCCACAAACTCGGGTTCGATTCCCGTGCACGGGGAGACTTTATTTAAAAATAATTTCTCGTCGTGTCCCTAGGTGTGGTGTGAATGTGTCGTGACGTCCAAATATGTGTTAAATTAATTAATACAATCATCGTTAGTGGCTGAATGGCTAGAACCTATGCCAAACAAAAAAAAATTAATAAATACATAATAAATATAGGTACATGAAAGAGTAAAAAGCAAAAAACACATTTAGGTACAAACAACAATTTAAAATATGCAGACTGTCGGAAGATGTTCTTCAAAGCATTCCGGCTAATTGCACCAAAGTCGGGATTGATGGCGTTACAATTATTGTCAATTCTGGCCATACCAAAATTTATACCATAGTCCGTCCTACAATATGGTAGATGGAACAGATCGAAGGAACGCAAACTTCTAGCTGGTACATTGATTTTAATTTGGCTAAGTAAATGGGGGCAATCAATCGCCCCATTTATTATATTGTATCCTAACATTACGTATCCTAACATTACGTCTGGATTCCTTCGTCTCTGCTCCAATTTAAAGATTGTAATACGTCATTGTAGGAGTCAACAATCCCGAGCTTGTAGAAGATAAATTTTGTGAATTTAACTTGGATCCTCTCAACCATTTTTACGTCAGATTTGCTATGAGGATTCCCAATAGTACAACAGTACTCAAGGTAGGGGCGGACAAGGGTTACATACAAGTTCGTAAGGGTATGAATGTTTGAGAAATCTCTGCTCTTACGTTTTAAAAAACCCAGAACACGATATGCCTTAGCAGTTATGTTGCGTAAATGCTTGTTAAAGTTCCAGTTGTGAGACAATAATACACCCAAGTCTTTAATAACTGAAACGCGAATTAAAAAGGCGTTAAAGATATAGTAATTTCTCATTGTCGAGGCCCTTTTTTTATTAAAAGTAACACAATTACATTTTTTTAAGTTGAGATTCATACGGCTGTCAGTACACCAAACTGAAAATCTATTTAAGTCTTCCTGTAACAATACAGAAGATCTATCATCCACGATTCGTAAAAATTATGTTATATCGTCTGCAAATAGCGAGCACTGGGAATTATAGTAACAATCAACCACATCATTTATAAAGATATTAAATAAAAGAGGTCCCTGTGTGATCCCTGGGAGACTTCGGAAGTTACAAGTATTTAGGTTTACAGAGATAGATAATACAATATAATAATTTTAAATTGTTTAATGCATGTTTGCACCTAAGTTGATTAACTTAATTCGATAGTAAGTACCTCTTAAAAATACAACAAATTTATTACAAATTGTTTACACAATCGCATGTTGATGAATCAAAGGTGTAATTAATATTTATTGGAAAATTACAGTTAAATCTGTTAAAAATTACAGAAATGTATTTTTTTGTGTAAAAAACAACAATTAAACAGCATTTTTAACATGATTATCAATACACCAATTACGAATAAGCGGGATATAATCAGAATATCTGGATGATGAGCTTTTGGGAAGCAACGCAATTAAGCGCTACCCTAACAGCGTCCGATAAATTTCAAAACAGTTAAAAACCAATTTACTATAATTGAATACAGAAAATAAACGCGCGAAATGCAAATTTCGCTTGCATTGTTGACGTTATGTATTCCGGCATTAGAGCGAATTTATATACATTTTAATTCGAAATATATGCATTCGATGTGATTTTAGCTCATCGCATAATTCGCCGTTTGTTTTGAAATTTATTTATATTTGCACTTGTTTATCTGTTTATTTACTGCGAGAGGAAAGGGGATGCATGTATGTATATTAAATAGGGTTTGTTGTGATTATTATGATTTCAGTTGCGTATACAGATTTAAATTTGTGTATCTGTATATAGGGATTATTATTAATATGTAAATTCCGATGCATACGCTGTGAATTAAAAGTGCGATTATAAAGAAATTAAACGTTCTACAGTAGGACATACGTCTGTTTTTAGTGTTGTGGCTAGCAAAGTGTCCAGCTAAGTATCTAGCCAAGTGTCGAGTTAAGTGTCCAGCCAAGTATCTAGCCAAGTATCGAGTTAAGTGTTCTAGCCAGCTGACAGCTGGTTAGACTTTTTTTTTTTTTAATTGAATACATATTGTATTTTGACAGTTATTTTAACAATGTAATTGGTCCTTCGAGTTGTAGCCTTTGTAAAATGGTAATAAACTTAGTAATCTAGAGTGATCCTTCAATTTAAAACTTTTAAGAACGAGTGTTGTCCACTCCCAGACTAAGCATGAAGTAAAATTTCGAGTTTAGAAAAGCCCCGCGTAGAAAATTTGTCGAGGGTCGCGCAGCGACCCGAGACAAATTTTCACGGGGCTTTTCTAAACTCGAAATTTTACTTCATGCGCCACGCGTATAAAACACTGATTTAAAGTAAAGTTAAAAACGCGCTGAAAACCAACCCAACTTCAATGTTTTTTCAAAATTGGACTACTTCTTTCCTATCCATGCTGTGAATCTTCAGATATTCGTTGTTTTCTTGTAAAAAAACTTCTATTCCCTGTAGTCCTTCGGTCTCCGAAGACCACGATTGGTCCATCGAGCTGTAGTCTTTGTAAAATGGTAATAAACTTAGTAATCTAGAGTGATCCTTCAATTTAAAACTTCTAAGAACGAGTGTTGTCCACTCCCAGACTAAGCATGAAGTAAAATTTCGAGTTTAGAAAAGCCCCGCGTAGAAAATTTGTCGAGGGTCGCGCAGCGACCCGAGACAAATTTTCACGGGGCTTTTCTAAACTCGAAATTTTACTTCATGCGCCACGCGTATAAAACACTGATTTAAAGTAAAGTTAAAAACGCACTGAAAACCAACCCAACTTCAATGTTTTTTCAAAATTGGACTGTTTCTCTCCTATTCATGCTGTAAACCTTCAGATATTCGTTGTTTTTTTGTAAAAAACTTTTATTCCCTGTAGTCCATCGGTCTCCGAAGACCACGATTGGTCCTTCGAGCTGTAGCCTTTGTAAAACGGTAATAAAGTTAATAATCTAGAGTGATCCTTCAATTTTAAACTTCTAAGAACGAGTGCTGTCCACTCCCAGTCTAAGCATGAAGTAAAATTTCGAGTTTAGAAAAGGCCAGCGTAGAAAATTTGTCGAGGGTCGCGCAGCGACCCAAAACAAATTTTCACGGGGCTTTTCTAAACTCGAAATTTTACTTCATGCGCCACGCGTATAAAACACTGATTTAAAGTAAAGTTAAAAACGCACTGAAAACCAACCCAACTTCTATATTTTTTCAAAATTAGACGTTTTCTTTCCTATCCATGCTGTAAACCTTTAGATATTCATTGTTTTCTTGTAAAAAAACTTCAATTTCCTGTAGTCCTTCGGTCTCCGAAGACCATCATCGGTCCTTCGAGCTGTAGCCTTTTAACAACGTAATTACTGTTAGATAATATATAAAATTATGAAAATGTTTTTTGTGTAACATCGTTAGTAATTACTATTAGATGTCAATAGAAATAAATAAAAACGACAGTTGTAAGCAGAGCGTCAAATTGGAACTGAACCGTTAACTGAAAACCGAATAAAAAACCCGGTATTTTTATGGGAACGAAAACCGAAACTAAACCAAAATAAACACTTATTTAATTCTAAAATTTCTACTGTTTTGCAATTTTTAAATTAAAACTATTTGCGGAAATACTCGTTAATCTATCGTGTCACCTTGACTTATGACTAAGATAGTCGGTATTTAGTCTATTGTGTTTATTCTGTTTTGCAATTTTTCAATCAAAACTGTTTGCGGAAATATTCGTTAGTCTATCGGGTATTTAGTCCATTGTGTCAATTTGACATAAGTCCTCGTCAGCCGACATTAGTCTATCCTGTCAACTTGAAATTACATTGAGTCCAATATATCAAACTATTTTAACCTCCTTCCAGAAATACTGCCCTATAACGAAGAGATCCACCGGCAAAGTAAAGAGCTGGTAGAATGAAAACCTAGAAAAACTTAGAAGGGTCACACGCCGGCTTTTCAACAGAGCGAAGAAATGTAGGGAGTGGGAGGAATTCTCCAAAAAACTGACTGAATACAGCAAGGAGATTAGGTGGCTAATCTCCTTGGAGGAGGATATTTTGCTCGGAGATTGACCAAAACTCTGAAGAAACCAGATGGAAAATTCACAGAAACTGGTAAGGAAACAGCAGAGATGCCAATTAGAACCCATTTCCCTCCACAAAATCCTAACGAAAACCTCCGATCCCTCTTGCGGAACTCTGAAGAAACCAGATGGAAAATTCACAGAAACTGGTAAGGAAACAGCAGAGATGCTTTTTAGAACCCATTTTCCTCCACAAAATCCTAGCGAAAACCTCCGACCCCTCTTGCGGAACTCTGAAGAAACTAGATGGAAAATTCACAGAAACTGGTAAGGAAACAGCGGAGATCCTTATGAGAACCCATTTCACCGGATCTGAAATCCTGCAAAACAATGCAGACATCCACACAGCGCTTGTAACCCCTAGTTAGGCAGCAACAAAAATATACAGGGAGATTTCAAAGAAAGTTATAACCTTTGAACGAATCAGGTGGGCGATTGGGACATTCTATCGATATAAATCACCAGGACAAGATGGGATTTACCCAGTGCTTTTCAAGGAAAGGTTATAACTTTGAACGAATCAGGTGTGCGATTGGGACATTTCATCGATATAAATCACCAGGACAAGATGGGATTTACCCAGTGCTTTTGCAACAAGGGCTTGACCATCTTTTAAAGGTGCTATGCAATCTTTTCAGGGGGAGCTTAGCACTGAAGCACGTGCCTACTACCTGGAAGAAAGTCAAAGTGGTCTTTATCCCTAAGCTTGGGAAGGACTTAACCCAACCAAAGGGATACAGACTAATTTGCCTTACATCGTTCCTCCTTAAAACGATGGAAAAACTAGTTGAAAGACACATAAGGGAAACCTCATTATTAGAGAGGCCGCTTCATCCCTTTGAACACGTCATTCAAGCTGGAAAATTATGTGAGTCTGCCTTACACCAACTGGTAGTGAAGATAGAGGACACGCTGAAAAACAAAACAGTGGGATGTCCCCTGGGGACATCCCCCTTTAGTATTTAAGCTTATTTTCTTCATCATATTGTTCCGTAAGTACTAGTCTGTCTGTCAGCATGGCTTGCAGCTACAGACTTATTGTGGTTTCCAAAGCGTGACTTTCGACTGCTCTAACGATGTTGTCAAATGCTCCCTTAATATCTAGAAATGTGGCTAACATTTCTAGATATTAGGGAGCATTTGACAACATCGTTAGAGCAGTCGAAAGTCACGCTTTGGAAACCACAATAAGTCTGTAGCTGCAAGCCATGCTGATAGACAGACTAGTACTTACGGAACAATATGATGAAGAAAATAAGCTAAAAAACTAAAGGGGGATGTCCCCAGGGGGGCGTTCTATGCCCTCTTTTATGGGACATGGTAGTGGATGAGCTACTGACGCTATTAAACGAATTAGGATATTACGCCCAGGGGTATGCAGATGATATTGTCATTTCCATCACGGGAAAATATCCAACTACTATAACAGGCATCATGAACAACGCCCTAAAAACAGTAGAACGATGGTGTGGGGAGGTGGGGCTGAGTGTTACCCCCACAAAGGCAGCGGTCATCCGGTTCACTTAAAGGAGGAAATGCGTGGGCCTTAAACCCCCAACCCTCTTTAACCAAACTCTACAGCTTACCAGTGAGGTGAAATATCTAGGTATCTACCTAGTCTGTCTGTCAGCATGGCTTGCAGCCACAGACTTATTGTGGTTTCCAAAGCGTGACTTTCGACTGCTCTAATGATATTGTCAAATGCTCCCTCAATATCTAAAAATGTGTCTAACATTTCTAGATATTGAGGGAGCATTTGATAACATCGTTAGAGCAGTCGAAAGTCACGCTTTAGAAACCACAATAAGTCTGTGGCTGCAATCCATGCTGACAGATAGACTAGTACTTACGGAACAATATGATGAAGAAAATAAGCTTAAAAACTAAAGGGGGATGTCCCCAGGGGGCGTTCTATCCCCTCTTATATGGGACATGGTGGTGGATGAGCTACTGACGCTATTAAACGAATTAGGATATTACGCCCAGGGGTATGCAGATGATATTGTCATTCCCATCACGGGAAAATATCCAACTACTATAACAGGCATCATGAACAACGCCCTAAAAACAGTAGAACGATGGTGTGGGGAGGTGGGGCTGAGCATTACCCCCACAAAGGCTGCGGTCATCCGGTTCACTTAAAGGAGGAAATGGGTGGGCCTCAAACCCCCAACCTTATTTAACCAAACTCTACAGCTTACCAGTGAGGTCAAATATCTAGGTATCTACCTAGATACAACACTCACATGGAACCGTCAATTAAAACACGCAACCGACAGAGTAAAAACGACGCTAATGACAACAAAGCGAGCGAATAACATGGGGCCTCAATCCAAAAATGACTACGTGGATATATAATACAGTAGTAAAACCCATGATCACCTATGGATGCACCATATGGGGGCCGAAAGTAGAACAAAGTACTGCGCAGACAGCTCTTTCTAGAGTACAGCGACTAGCCTGCTTATGCATACCTGGCGCTCTGCGTACAACACCAACTGCCTCAATGGAGACCCTACTAAACCTCCAACCACTTGATCTAGTGGTTAAAAGTGAGGCCAGATTAGAGGCATATAGGTTGAGAACAACTGGAAACTGGCACCCTATAGGAAACCACTCCAGAATAGAACAGGTAGTTACCAAACCTCTATTGCAAATGCGAATACCACGCTACTCCCTTAATAGACCCTTCACAATACAGTGTGAAGGGGACAAGGGATGAAGCAAAGAAGGTGGAGCTGGCGCTGGGATCCACGGGGTAGTATTCTAGAGTGATCCTTTAGTTTGAAACTTCTACGAACGAGTGTTTTCCACTCCCAGACTAAGCATGAAGTAAAATTTCGAGTTTAGAAAAGCCCCGCGTAGAAAATTTGTCGAGGGTCGCGCAGCGACCCGAGACAAATTTTCACGGGGCTTTTCTAAACTCGAAATTTTACTTCATGCGCCACGCGTACTAAACACTGATGTGATGTGATGTTCAGAATACACGTTTTTAGCATACCGGTTTAGTAGAATATTTTAATAAGTGAGTGGTTAAATTTCTTAATCTTTACTGTTTTATTTTTTTTCTGAATGTGCATTTCTGAAACGATGTGCCCTTTTTTAATAGTTTAACGTATTTGATAATAAGTTCCTGAAATTGAAAAATTGCACAAGGAATAAGATATGTACATTATTCATTAAACAATACAAAAATAATAATTAAAGAGATTATATGAGTAGTTTAGGTTTTGATTTATATGTTGTACTTACCTATAGTAGTGATGAGTGTAAGTGAATATAGGAAAGACGAGCTGAAGCTCCACCTGTGCATATGCTGATGATAGAAAAAGGTCCCCTCGCCCCCGCTCACGTACCCCCCGCTTCCGCTCCTCAAAGCCTTAAAAAGCGACTCCTGAAACTCCATCACCTCCTCAGCAGCTAAACGCGTCCAATTCTCTCTATACAAAATATTCAAATTCTCGGTGATGCTCCACAACCTATCCACAGTCTGCGTTCGCAATTCCCCTACAATGCTGTTATCCCTCTGCTTGGGGTTCGACTTTGACGCCGCCACAGCGGTTTCATGATGAAACCCGCCCTCGAGCGCCATAAAAATAAACGCGCCTAAAATCGTGTAGCCTAGCACCAAACAGCAAACCGCTGTAGTAGCCAACACCGACGTCGAGGATCTCCTCGGGCAGGTGTAGCAGCAACATAAGAAAGACTCGCGCGGCTGGTAGTTGTCCTTATGGTCGTAGCAGCATTTTTTCGGGGCTGGGCTCCCCGGTGGGGACACCCTGCGTAGGTAAGGGGAGTGCGGCGGAAACGTGGGGTACGGCGGGGTGGTGGGCGACATCCCCGGACGGTTGTCACGTAGCATAGTTGTTGCTCGAATGGGCCCGCGACGTGACGCTACTTCACCATTCTGGGTTGTTTAAGTTTTCGACCATATCTGAAACAAAGAGAACGCAAGTTAAGTTTAATTGTCTAAAGTTGGATCGTTTAAATTTAGATTCTGGTAGTGCACAGACACATTCAAACATTATGAACTAGATAAATTCAAATTCAAATCTATTTGAATTCGAGAAAAGATGGCATAAGACATTAGTTTTAATCCAATTCTATTTTTTTGTCATTTCTCCTTTCATTTTAAATTTGTATTTGTTAGTTGGTTTGAAGAGAATTCGAACTTAACGTTACATATACTTTAATAACACGTTGTAACAAATCAAATGAAATAAGATTTTAAATATAAAATCAAAAACAATCAAATAATAACAAACATGGATATAAAACTAAACAAACAAATTCACCAATACCAAACGAAAAGAAAATCAGACATAAGAACACAAAAATTCACATCTAATAACACATCAATAACACTGATGTCAGAAACTATAAAACAATTTAATAAACTTGACAAAAACATAAAAGAACTAAATTATACAACATATAAATTAAAAATTAAGAACCTAATACTAAACAACAAAATAAATTAAGTAAATATATCGGAGCAGAAAATGTACAAAACATTTATCCCTCGATACCGGTAGCCCGAGATGGGAACAATCACCCAACGATCCCGCGGCGAAGAAGTAGGGAAGGAAAAAAGAAAAATTTCAATTTTTACAATACCATTTATTATAAATATAGTATTATTGTAATGAATGTTTGTAAATATTTGTAAATAAAGAATATTGTACTTTAAATACTTCATTGTATAATTCAATATACGAAGGTGTATTTGCACGGGAAGTAGTTGTTTGAATGGATATTTATTGTCTTAAGTTGTCTTATTAATTAAGACATTGTTTGCATTTTCAGGAATAACATTTTTGTAATTTTATATATTATTATGAACTAGATCTTGAAAACAGAATCGTTAAAGCCAGATTTGAAAAGAAAATCTATACAAATTTTGTATTGTGGAGGCTTCTACTTCGTTATACATGTTAATTTATTAATAAAAAACGGTTTAACTTTGTTTGTCTAACACAATTTATTTTTATGTGACCGAAACTGCAGTCACAAAAAAATTAATTGTGGATATTTATAATGAAGGTTTAAATTAAATTACACTTGGTTTGTTTCACAAGTTTTTACTTTACTATTTACTCGACTAGTTTCGCGTTTTACAGCATTATCTCCTGATAATGCTGTAAAACGCATTAAAATTGTGAAACAAACCAAGTGTAATTTAATTTAAACCTTCATTATCAATATTTAAAAATGTTTCACCAAGTGATAAGTGAGAAAATTATTCAAGAAATAATAAATTGTGATTTACAAAGTTAAACCGTTTTTTATTAATTTTATTAATAAATCTATTATAGAAACAGTTTCCGAAAATCTGAACCCACTTCAACCCAAAATAAATCCAAATACCTGATATAATAAAAAATATCAAAAATTACGACGCAGCAGAATGAAAATATATACAAACACCCGAGGCCGAATTTATTATGTTAGTCAAACGGAGCGTTACGGTCGCCTACAAAAGCTGGCATTATTTACAGCCGCGCGTTATTATCAAAAATGAACAGCTTTCAGTCCGGTGATTTATAAAAGGGCGCGCCCGAAACAATCCAAATGGACCGTTACACACAAAACGCCGATAATTAATTGTTGTTGCGAATTTAGATCAACGGGGGTCCACGCCCCGAAATATTATTCGATAATAAAGCTGAAAGGGCTGAAAAGGCACTCAACAATCAGACAATTATTGATTATGAATTGTGATATACACTGAAATTATGAAATGGAATTGGTTATTGGAAATTTAAATAATCTCTGCTCATTTTATCACAATGTGTCATTCGGTTGATTTTTATTGCGGAGACAACACATAAATGCATATTTTATTTGACTGTTCGGTACAAACAAGCGGTTTTTCTAATCGGTTGGCAACATGCTCGCTTTTTCCTATTTCATCCTTATTTTGCTATGCCCAACACTTCCCTCATCTTTGTTCGGTCCGCTGACTGAGAGAGGAGAATCGTAAATGTACAGCGACACGCGGCGGTCGAACTCGCGTCACCCCCGGAGATAAGTTAAGTAGTGACGATCACCGCGGAACTACACCCTCAGGGAAAGCTGTAAGGACCCGTATACCGACACACCAAAGGTCAGTTTCCTCTCGCTACCGTTCCCTTGCAATTTCTCCGACTATGTTGTGGCCGCCGCAAAAAACCGCTATGAAATTAACGGCAGCTCCCGCTGCGAGTTACAATATTTCATAGCGCACAAACCTCCCCCAAACAACAATTATATGTAAATAACTATTGCAAAAAAGTCAGGCTACATGACCCTGGACCAACGTCTTTCGATAATTTCAATTTTTTATAGTCTAAATCAGTGGTCTTCAAACTACGGCCCGCGGGCCAAATCCGGCCCGCGACTTGCATGAATCCGGCCCGCGATTATTTGTAATTTTTTTGTAAATGATATTTTGAAATACTGTAACAGTTGTTCCTTAAATTTTTCATAATTTTATAAAATTAATCGGATCTTGGCCGACTTTATTATGTAGAATTTTATTTGTGGCCCGCGAAGAAGATAGTTTGGAGACCCAGGGTCTAAATTATAGCACTTCTATAGCACCCTAATCATTCTCTACAACTGTTTGATTTTTGGCTCCATTACCCTGGCCCAACGATTTTCGATAATTTCATTTTTTTATAGTCTAAATTATAACACTATAGCACCATCAAAAGTTTCTATGACACCCCTTGCGTTTTCCGGAAAAACTCGAAAACTATTTGCTTTGCGCACGAATTTTTGGTGGTGCTATAGAAATGTTATCGATTGGACTAGTTTAATTTAAATTTCTCGAAAGTCGTTGGGCCAGGGTAACGTTACCTTGGCCCAAGAATGACCTACCTGGATTTTCCGAAAAACGCAAGGGGTGCTATAGAAACATTTGATGGTGCTATAGGGTGCTATAGGGTGCTATAGGGTGCTATAGGGTGCTATAGGGTGCTATAGGGTGCTATAGGGTGCTATAGGGTGCTATAGGGTGCTATAGGGTGCCATAGGGTGCTATAGAGTGCTATAGTAGTGTTATAATTAGACTATAAAAAAATGAAATTATCGAAAATCGTTGGGCCAGGGTAATGGAGCCAAGAAATCAAACAGTTGTAGAGAATGAAAAATATGTTTAATATAATATGCTACATTTTTAATATTTATATATATGGAAAAACCAGTTTTTATTCCCAAATTATAGGTAATTCAATAGGTTTGTAAACAAAGTGCACAATCGCAAAATCCGATGAATCCACAATTTTAATATGAATCTATCAATTTCATAATAATATTTCCTAGTTTTTTCCTTAACGCAAATACGCGAGATAGGCAATCACCATTGGAAATAATGACCGCAATAAATCCCGGTAAAATGTTTCGCGCTCGCGAAAATTGTGCATCGATAATCGTCCGTCAGAGTGAAACCGGCCACCCTTGATTTATGGATCTCCTCATAATAAATCGGGATATTCCGCATTCCGGCTGCTGTAAATCATTCCCTTATGCGCGCATACATGCATAATCCGGGCCCTCTTGAATCCTTCAGCCCATCAGCCCTTCGCCGGGTGCATCAAATATTAAGAGGACCCGCACGGTTATGGATGGCGGCGTCGCGACGCTGAATAACCAACGGGGTGGGAAAGTTGATTTTTGCCGGCGGCGCCGAGTTTCAGAATCGACTAAACTATAACTCATTTATAATATAAGTATTATTGCCAGCGAAAGCGGTGTATATCATTTAAACTATCCATAAATTACTCTAATTAGAGATTTATTCTACGAACTATTTTTGGTGTGATTTATTTACAGCAGATTTTGGCTCATCTCTACAATATTTTTATAAGTATTTATAAAAAACCTGAAAGCCAACGCAAATTTAATTATATCATTTTTATAATTTATGATGCCCATTTATAATTGAGATATTTAGGTATTGAAGTTTTAAGATAAATCCCAATTAAAGAATTTTTAATGCCGCACTACGCGTTATTTAATGTACGAAATGAGACACTTCTGCATTTATTGTAACATTGGGACTTTGTAACGAAATTCGCAGTAAAAGCAAAGAAAGTGATATGTGAATGTAGGTCCGTAGAAAACTTATTGACTAATTTTGATAACAGCAAAAGAAAGTACTTCCATCCAGTGGCGGCTCGTGGAACATTTTGATGGTAGAGCAATAACATTTCAGCACTGACCTCTAACCCCCCCCCCCCCCCCCCGCCTAATTTATTATGCCTTTTTAAATAGAAAGAACGATGTATCTTTCTAATTCAAGGTTACTTTGAGTTGTTAAAAAAAGGTTTATGTATCGAACGTGTTTTAAAGCAATTTATTTATAAGCCAGGGATTAGAATCAAAAAAGTACATATTGTAAAAAATATTATAAAGAGAAGGTTAAATAGTACGATATATGAAGTCCATTCGACGTTCCTTTTTATTAGCAAATAATTCAATCACTCGTTTATTAAAGTTCTCGATATTAGTAATGAACGCTTTTTCAGTTGACAGCATTCCCAGCGCACTCAATCTTTCTTCCTCCATGGTATTTCGTAAAAATGTCTTAATTCTTTTTAACATTGAAAAGCATCGCTCCGCTTCAGATGTTGATATAGGTATTGTCACTAACACTTTTAAAAGTTTTAGAGTTTCTTGAAAAGTGTCACACATTTCTTCTTTTATAACTAGTGATAAAATTGATACTGCTCCAGAAACACCCCGCAATTCTTCTCGTTCGTAAAGTACCTGCAGTTTGATCTTCAATCTATTTTTTCCAAAGAAGGATAAAAACGAAAAATTTCACAAAGAAAATGTTCAGGAAATTTCTTTGTATATTCTGTAAATTTTTCCACCATGAATAAGTTTGCAGCTACTAGATGCCCAGTAAAACTAAATCTCGTTGTTATTTGCTGGACAATAGAATCACAAATTTCTAGGGCTTCTCTCTTTCTATTTTCAGAAGCAATTTTTCTCTTCCTGGGAGGTGGTCCGTCTTCTGAGAATTCCAATTCGAATTCTGCAATAATTTGATCCATTTCGTCACGAATTTTCTGTATTGCATTTTCAAATATTTGTAAGTCATGCTTAACCTTAACAGCGTCGGTGGTTTTCTTTTGCAGTTGGTTGAAAATGATCTCAACGTGGGGCATTATTTTATGGAAAATTGTCAACAAAAATAAAAAACCCTTGTCTCTAAGTCTAAGTTTATAAGCACCCGCTTGTTTAATCGTCGAACCAAACTTTATATTTTTGTCATTTTCCAAATTTTCCATAACGTTGATTATTTCATTTCTGTATTCAAAAACAGTGTTGACTCCCCGTGATTGGAAATTCCATCTCGTCTGTGGCGACCGCGGTAAGCCTCTTTGAACAATTTCATCCAGTACTCTCGTTCTTTGCGGCGACGAAGAAAAAAACGAACAAATCCCAGACAAATGTGCAAAAAATATTTCGGCTGATCGATTAACTGTCGCCGCACTGTTCATAATTAAGTTAATTTGGTGAGCGTAACAGTGTACATAGTACGCGAAAGAATACTTTTCTTGTATTATTTTTTGAACCCCGTTTAGGCCTCCGCTCATGACTGAAGCCCCATCATAACTTTGTGATATTAGCTTTTCTGGAGTATCACAAATTAGCGGGGCGATTTCCTTCAAAATGCAATTTGAGATTGAAACAGCATCGTGACCGATAGGATTCACAAAATTCCAAAATCGTTCTACTGGTTCAGTCCCAACAATGTATCGCAATAAGACAACAAGTTTGAATTTGCTCGCCACATCCGTAGTTTCATCCGCGATAACTGCAACACAGTCTGTATGCTTTATTTCTTTGGACACTTCTTCATGATATACATTAAGCATGCATTCTAGTAAATCATTTTGAATTGTTTAGAAGTCCCTTTAAATACAGCCGCTTTGGACAAATGATCGTTTAAATCTCTGTCCAAAACTGCACTAAAATTTATCAATTCTCGAAATACTCCTTTATTGTATGATTCTTCGGTTTCATCATGACCCCTTAAGGCCAATTCTAGTGCACCACAAAATCGAATACAGTTAATAATAATATTTATCCCGTACCTATTTTTGTCCACTTGCTCATTATGCGCAGCAATTGTTTGTCTATAAGCCGAACTTAATTGAGTTAATATGTTTGTCTTTCCAAGCATAGACAAACTGAAAACATTACTTATATGCACTTTCTATTTATCGTGTGTTTTAATTTTGTCCCAGATATGCACTAAATCGGTAATACCGTTCTCCGTCCAAGTAACCTCGCCTCCAAACAAAACACACGGGGGCCCTCGTGGGTCAGTGAGTAGAGCTGCTCTTGGGCCAGAGGGTCGTGGGTTCGAATTCCACCGGTGGGTGCCAGTTTCTTATGGGGAAATTGGCACCCTCTGGAGCCACGGATGTGAGTGAATGTGCTGTGTCGTCCATAATTAGTTGCATAAGCGTGTAAAGAATTAAATACTTAAATGGAATAAATAAAATAAATATGGATGTTGGCCAATAGTCTACGTTACTAAGGCCAGGCAAAAGCCAAAACCCCCAAAAAAAAAAAAAAACACATGGAAAGCAAAAAAATGCGTTTTTTTCATCACATCCGCAAAGCCAATTGTTTATATATCTGGATTAATGTTCTCGTTCTGGTTCTACGAGTATTTGAAGTTGACGCACTAGAGCTGGAACTTGTTGCCAAAGTCTGTTTTTTTACGATAATCAAATTAGGCAAAGGTCTGCCTAACTGTTTAATTTGCACTTTTTCCTCAATAGTACATGAGCGAAAAGGCTTATTCTGTAATGCACTAATTTTATTCATCCTTTATGGCGCGGAACGGCGGTTAGTTTTGTCTTGGCGTTATCAAAATAAAATTGCACGTCAGCGTCGCACGAGATGAGCCAGCAATCGTTTGGCTCCAAACGCACGTTGTAAACGCAAGGTCCCCCCACCCGCGCTCTGCCCGCAGCAGCCCATATATTCAATGGAAATGCCGGCCACAACCAAGATGGCTCGGACGCGCGGCCTGGCGCCGCGTTGTGATTTTTCTCTACTTGTTAAACTTACGCAGACATTATTGAACATTTGAACTAAGGAAATAGAATTTTTACAATTAATTTAAAATTCTTGCTGGGGTTAAAACTCAGGTGGTGCTATAGCTCCTTGGCTCTATAGAACGGGCCGCCCCTGCTTCCATCCTTATATCAGATGAGCACGAACATTTATTTCACTTCTGGATTTTTGACTGTAAACCCTTTAATTTAAACCTATTTCATTTATTCGCAGTAAAGTAGTAAGTGATAATTATTGATGGACTTGCAATTAATAGTTCAATGGAGTGTTACAACATATTGGAACAAATTGCATGTCCATAATGCTGACTGATCATTACTCACTTAGCAACCAGAACAATTGTACAAAATTAGTTAGTGGTAATTAAATCACGGAAGTAAATAGTTGAAATGAAAGAATGAATTATTTTATCTTTCATTGTGTTCTTATTAATCAATTGGTGAAACATGATTAATTATATAGGTATGAATATTATTTAAATAAAAATCACACAAAATATTTTGTGAATCGAACCAAGTGATTTTTATTCAAATGAATGAATTATTATTGTTTCCGATATAAACCTCCCAATTCCATCATTACAATTGCATAAATAAATAAAATCCACTTTATAAATATCTAACTAAGCAGCGCGACCGTAAACGCGAAAATTACATTCACGCTCCACACAATTTCCATTCTCCTGAGAACAAAATGCAGTGGCTGTTCGTAATATGCCCCCGACACGATCGTTTTTCACCCGGCCCGACGGTAATTAACCACCCCCTGCGCCCAAAAACGCATCCCCGTTCCGAACACGGAAAAGTAATTACAACTTAATCCCCCGCCCCCAAACCGGAATCCGGGTTTCTTGCGATTTCCGATCATCGGGTTAATGAAATTATAAACGGGAATTAATAGATACAGATAAAGGGCGGATCCGGGCGTTCGTAAATAAATAGGACTTGTCCATTGTGGGGCACGTCTGGAGATAAAGTCGGAGGAGGAAAGGGGAGGCAAAAGCGCTGATCCAGGACGTGAGTGGGTCGGCCGGAAGGGCATTAAGTAAAGTCGCGACGGACGATAACAATCGGATGTCTTTGATCGGAATAGGGTTGATTTTTTTTCTTCTTCGGTGTGTTTCGGGGGCGTTTGAGGGCATCAGCTTGGATGATAGGGGGAGGGAAATATCTATATTCAGTTAGATTTGTGTTTTTTTTACTTCTTTTCCTCTTCTTAAGTGCTTAACCCATTATGTTGATATATTATATTATTTGACTTGACTTTAAAATGTATGAAGAAAAATGTAAATTCTTTATTAAATCATGGTTAAATATGTTTCATCACGTGAAAGATGGGTAACTTGTTGAAGATAAAAAGTTGTAATTGTTTGTACAAATATTACGTTAAATCCCTTGAAATAAAGCCAACGATTATATCCAAAGAGCTTACACAATGACTATCGCTAAATATTCAAGCGTAATTACAATATTTGGAATAACAGCTTACGTTGTACTCCTAAAATTAATACCCCCCGAGCAAATATACTTCACACGTTGCACACATATGCGGGAATTTTTGTTTTATTTTTCTCTCTCGTTCAAATATGAACACGGCTATATTATTCCCAACCGTAAACGAATAAAATGTAACACAATGAATTACATTACGAGTAGCGAGTTTTATTCGGCCGTAAAGGACCTAATTCCAGTTGGCGCATCTACCATTTATTTTATATACAACGGGAAATACCCGCCTCACCTATTTATATATAAATGCAAACCGAATATTCGTCGTATTTCGGTTAATGCGAATTATTTAAGTGTTTACGTTATAAGTTTTTAGATACCGAAACAAATTTATGTATTTTGAATAACGAGTATGCTGAGATTATTCTCAACATAATCCCTTTCGTTGAAATTTAGTTTGTTGTGGTATGCAGTATTATCCCATAGCCAACCACTTTTTATAATGTATCTATGGTAATTTTGTGGAGTCATTTGGCAGAGGAGTGCTAGGAAGTGAAAGAGGAATGGGTGGGAATAAGAGGGAATAGAAGTGTGACGGAATGGATGAGAGAGGATGGGGCCGGGGTAAGGACGCTGGAGAAGTTAGGGGAAGAGAGGAGGCAGCGATTGGTGTAGATATGGATGTAATGTAGTATTATGCTAATAAAGGCCTTTTTTTGGTAGTTTTGTTATAATTAAAATACAATTTTTAAGTTTGTCAATTCACCGAATTTGCCGTCATTTTGTCTTGATTTAAGAATCTACAAATATATGTAGAAGCCGTTTTGCCGAAGCACGTAATCACGACTTCGATAAGCTCAATCATGGTTTATATTAACTTTTATCATTTTATTTACAATATTTATTCAGTAAGCTCTATACAGGGTGGACCAAAAGTTCGTTTACATTTTAAATGATAATTTAAAACAAATTAGTTATGTGAGATGAAAACTTTCTATTCATTATTAAAGTACACAAATAGGGATTTTATTTTTTTTAAATTACATCATCCATATGTGATCCTTGACTATTTTGACACTGCTGCAACCTGGAGCGGTCATTTTCAATGACGACCTTACAAGTGTTTCGTGAAATGTTTAGCATTTTCTCTCGAATATTTTCCTTTAATTCCTTTAGGAGCACTGGGTTGCTGTTGAAAACTTTACTTTTAAGGTATCCCCAAAGAAGAAGTCCAGTGGGGATAAGTCCGGGCTACGAGGTGGCCAGTTAATGGCACCTCTTTTGGATATCACTTTCTGTCAAAAAATTTCGCGAACAGCACATAATGAGTCGTTGGAAGTGTGGCATCTTGCCCCATCTTGCTGATACCACGATCGTTGATTAAAACCATCGAAATCCTGTAGTGCTGGTGAAAGAAAGTTCTGAAGTATGGCAATATACCGCTCTGCATTCACTGTGACAGCATTTCTTCGGCGATCTTCAAAAAGTATAGATCAATAATGCCTCTTGCTGACAAAGCTGCCCTTGGGCGAATGCAGAGGTTTTTGATGCTTCAATTTAGGATTAGTGTCACTCCAATACCTGCAATTTTGCCTATTCACATGGCCATTTAGATGGAAGTGTGCCTCGTCTGAGAAAAAAATGTTAGTAAAGCTAGTGAACCTCTATTCGTGAAAATGCAAACAGTGTCTTAATTAATAAGACAATTTAAGACGATAAATATCCATTGAAAAAACTACCTCCCGTGCAAATATATATATTTTCGTAATTTTATATATTATGTTTAAAGTGTGCAAACTATAAGAAGCGTAAGCTTATTTTCTCGAATTCAAATAGTTTTGAATTTGAATTTATCTAGTGAACCTCTCTAACATTTCGTTGGCAAATTGGAACCTGTGAGCATGATCTTGAGGCTTTAATTCCTGTACCATTTGGATTTTGTACAGATGTAAATGTAAATCTTTGTGAAGAATACGAATCAAAGATGTTCTGGGCACATCTAAGGCGTTAGGCTGCTTCCGAGTAGAGAGTCCACGATTTTCACAAATAGACGCTCTTACACGCTTGACGTTTTCGGGATCTGTTGATGTTCTAGGTCGGCCGAATCGTGGTTGATTTACTGTTGAACCTGTCTCCTCGAACTTCTGTAACCATTTTAGAATCATTTGAATGAAGCTCTATCGAGCTTCATTTTTACGCCGTATGTTGTAATGAGCGCAAAATGTTTGTTGCGCTAGAGCAGTGTTGGGGAAACTTTTTTTAAGACGGGCCATTTGTAATAACCAGACAATCGTAGCGGGCCAAAGAGTAATGCTTAATCGTAGGTAGGTAGTTTTTATGCGGGTCGTCACATTACGAAGTAAGAACGCGTTCAACATTCTCACGACGGCACTCTTAAACGGGCCGGATTAAACCTTACCGCGGGCCGGACTTGGTCCGCGGGCCGTAGTTTCCCCATCACTGCGCTAGAGTAAAAGAATCGTTGTTGCGGTTGTACTCGCGTACACAGAACGCACGTTGTTTATCTCTGAACGACGCCATGGTACTGAATTCCCATTGGCCGCTCTTGCGCTTCGTAACCCCTCCGCCCCACCCCGCCGTCGCTTCTCGTCGCAGCTACCGATTCAAATTTAAACGGGCTTTTGGTCCACCCTGTATTTAAAACTCCGAAATTAATCTAACTCGGAAATCGTGTTCAAAGAGCTCAACTTTACACACCAGTTACTCAAATAGCTATTAAATTATAAATTCTGTTTGATGTATATTTATGCATCTTGTTTATGTCGTTGGATGATATATCTTTATATTCACAAACATTGACTTTTCCAAAGATGAATATTGTCGGCTGTTTCTGAAATTCCCCCGACGTATCGGTAATTTGTTCCGCATCCAATACATCAATGTCGTTAAGTGAAATTCGCGAATTGAGAAATATCGAAAGACAACGGTTCATAAATCGCGAGAGGGGCATTAGGAAATTGGGGTGTTTACACATAAATCCGGACATAATTCACTTATCTCCAACGCGGGCAATTAAATAAAGCGAATATTATGGTGGAAGACGGTCGAATTTACCACCATTACACGTTTGCAACAGACGGTAATGTAACTTGATTAAGGACGGTTCGTCGCAATTTAGAAAGTTACGCAAATTCCGTTGAAATCCGGATGGGTTGGTTAGTTAATGTGATTAACAAGAAATTAAAATTAATGTTAATTATATTAAATACAATGCAATAATCAAGTTGGAATTATAGGAAGTAATTAGTTTTGTTATTTAATAATCCATAAAAATTGTTTTTAAATATTTTTAAGTGTATTTCTAGCTTCACAATATTTCAGTGTATTATAAGAGTGGCGCATGAAGTAAAATTTCGAGATTAGAAAAGTCTGAAAATTTAGTTTGGTCGCTTAGCTTTGCATGATATGATCTTTATTATTAAGATTATTATTATTATTATTACATATTAACATGCAGTTTGTGCAGGCTTATTGGTTGGTTATTTGTCTATTTTCTAGTCTAAAAAAAATTATATCATCGCATTTAAATTTTTTGAGAAAATCCAATATTTTGGTTATAATAATAATAATAATAGGTCTTTATTTCCATAACTTCACAAAGATTACATACATGATTCATTTACAGTGTTTAATATTAAATTGGAGTTATGAAAAATCTCAAGGTGCCAGTTCAGGATGCGAAATTAAATTTCCCTGTTCTTCCACTGGGACCTTGTTTTTAATATCGAATACCGCCCTCTATCGGCGGCCGTGTAGGTCACAACTGTCATGATTACAAGAAACCTAAAAGCCCAAGAAATGCTCTTTTCAATGCTACAAAATTTATCCAAATCCATTAAGCCGTTTCGAAGTTACAGGCATTTATTTAAAACAACATTCAAATACCCTCCACCACTTTATTTCGAAAGATAGAGAAAAATTGTTTTTACAAAAAATGTTCCACTTTAAGTAAACATTAAAACGCAAATACTTTTTTGTTATATTCATTGGGGAAAATCGCGAGAAACGTAACTTTATGTAATTCAAGATGGTGGAAACGCCCACTGGCAGCGATCTTTGAAAATAATTTCCAGCATTTTCTCCTGCTCACTTTACCTATATAAAATGCGAAACAATTTCAAGTGGCAAACCAACATACTGGCCTACAGATTCTAATAAAATTCCAGATTTAATTGATTTTCTTATAGCACGAAATGTGTCTGTTAGCTACATGCACGTGGAAGTGGCTTGGGATATGAATTCTGACCATTCTCCGATTGTCCTCACTCTAAACGATAGTATTATACAAAAGGAAATACCTGCTAGATTGACTAACAAATTTACCGATTGGCAGAGCTTTAAACTTCAACTTGAAGACACTATCAACTTGTCATCCTCAATAAGATACGAAAACCAGCTAGACTATGAAGCGGAAAAATTTGTTAATATCCAACAAGCTACATGGGAGAATACCCCTATTATTACCCCACGAACCAAACGTAATATTTACCCCAAAGAAATTCGAGCCCTTATTTTCGAAAAGAGAAGACTCAGAAGAATCTGGCACCAATCTAGATGCCCAGCAGATAAAACTAGAGTAAATAACGCAACACAACAACTCAAAAGAGAGATTCAAAAAATTAAAAATGACTCTATTAGTGAATATCTAAGTGGACTAACAAATAACGGTAAAACTGATTATTCACTCTGGAAAGCTACCAAGAGACTGAAGAGACCAATCTTGCAGGATTCTCCATTTAGATGTGCAGATGGGACATATGCAAAAAGCAATAATCAAAAGGCTAATAGGTTTGCCGAATATCTTGAATGGACTTTCCAACCGAATGAGGGTGTAGCCAATCTGGACTGGGAAAATATTACCCAGGAAGAAGGTGAAATCAGACCCTCTACCCCAAGAGAAATTGAAATGATAATTAAAGATTACATTAACACTAAGAAAGCTCCAGGATTTGACTTAATTACTGGCGAAATTCTGAAACAACTACCTCGTAAAGCAATAGTAAAACTTACATATCTTATTAATGCATCGTTTAGATTAAAATATGTTCCTAAGATATGGAAAGTAGCAGAAGTGATAATGATTCCTAAACCTGGAAAACCACCAAATTAAGTTTCTTCGTACAGACCAATCTCTTTATTACCTGTAATCTCAAAAGTGTTTGAAAAAATACTTTTTAAAAGATTAAAACCAATTATTAAAGGCAAAAACATAATACCAGAACATCAGTTTGGTTTCAAAGAATGTCATGCAACTATAGATCAAGTCCACAGAATAACGAACGTAATTGAAAAGTCACTGGAAGAAAGAAAGGTTTGCTCTACTATCTTTCTTGATGTATCGCAAGCTTTTGACAAAGTGTGGCACGACGGACTTAAATACAAATTAAGAAAACTTCTACCCAGACTATATTCACAAATACTAGAATCATACATTTCAGATAGAGTTTTCAGAATTAAGCAGGAAGATGCTTACTCTGAACTAAAAGAAATAAAGGCAGGTGCGCCACAGGGCAGTGTGCTAGAACCAGTCCTCTACCTATTATACACCAGCGATATACCTGAATTAGACCATGATACGATAGCCACATTTGCCGACGACACTGCTATATTGGCTGTAGGCAAAGATCACGAAGAAGCAGCAGTAAATCTGCAAACCTCGATAAATAAAATTAACATCTGGACTAAGCAATGGCGAATCAAATTGAATGAGACTAAATCGGTCCACGTCAATTTCACAAATAAAAGAAATCAACATATCCCTGTTAGTATGAATGATATTCAGGTACCATATGCTGATACAGCAAAATATTTGGGTTTTACACTGGACGCTAAGCTACGCTGGAGAGCTCATGTCAAAAAGAAAAAAGAAGAACATATGGACATATGGCATCCAGCTGTGGGGTTGTGCCAAAAAGAGCAATATAGAAATAATCCAGCGATACCAAAATAAAGTACTGAGGAGTATTGTCAATGCTCCTTGGTATTTCCGAAACAGTGACCTCCACAGGGACTTGGAAATGGATACTGTTAATGAGACAATACACAAATTTGCCAAGAGTCATGAACAGCGACTTCTTCAACACGTCAAAATCGAAGCCATCCAGCTCCTCGATAACACGAATTTGACCAGAAGACTACAGCGGACTAAACCGTTCGAGTTAGTTTAATATTGTGTTAGTGCAAAAGCAGAGCATAGTGCTAGTGTACACATTAATTAGTGTAATTAAGTTATTAAAATCTAAGGGATACTAATGAGTAAACCCTTAGTATTAAACCTTTAGTAAATTAAGTTAGCTAAATATTACTCATTGATCCATTTGTGATCAGATTGTAATTATAGTAAAATACAACTAAGTGTTTTGCAAATAATAATAAAAAAAAAACTTTACCTATAAATTTTTTTACCCTAGCTCTCTACGATCGTTAGTTTCTAAAATACAGCCGCTTACCTCGCTTATTTGCCCACCCGGTACATCTAACAGTAAAAATAAATTATTAAAAACATGGAAATCAAACCGTGTTTTATTAGTGATTGATTACTTCACATATTTCAAAACAAACAGAAAATATATAATAGAAAGTTTGAAATAAATATAACTTTAATACAAAAATGAATTAATCGTTTGGAGATGATGAATGCACATTTTAGAGGCAATTTAATCTTTTCAGACAAACCGATCCCGCTTTAAAACTAACTTTTCCCCGAACTATTCGAGCATTATTGTGAAGGGGAATTGGGTTAAACAGTGAGAGAAAAAAAGAGCCGCAATTATCCCTCATAATACCGCAAGCGCTGCTCCTTAAAACTTCATAAACTACTTTAATAGCATTAAAGATTCGCGCTTTTAATATCATTATTTAAAGAAAGACCAAAGTAATATTTTTTAGCTCGGTTTTATGTAATTGAAACAACACAAGTCACTTTTTGGTCAAATTGAGTTTTCACATGCTTTCTATAGAAAGTAAATTTTCAGATTTCGTCATGAAGACCATGATTGGTCCTTCGAGCTGTAGCCTTTGTAAATTGGTAATAAACTTAGTAATCTAGAGTAATCCTTCAATTGGAAACTTTTAAGAACGAGTGTTTTCCACTCCCAGACTAAGCATGAAGTAAAATTTCGAGTTTAGAAAAGCCCCGCGTAGAAAATTTGTCGAGGGTCGCGCAGCGACCCGAGACAAATTTTCACGGGGCTTTTCTAAACTCGAAATTTTACTTCATGCGCCACGCGTATTAATCAATAACATACTGCGAAATTCAAAATATACAAAGCTTATACTTAATTTTACGAATGTTTATTAATCTATGGAATTTAAATAAATTAATTACCTGGTTTACTTTTACTAACAATTCCTTTAATTTAATTCTCGTTAATCACTTTAAAACATTTTAATTGATTAACATAAAAAACATTTAACATAAAAACAAATTGAGTTTGTCAATAGTTTACAGAATATTTAGAAAATATAAAAACGAATTAAATTAATAATGTTTCTCTCTAGTCCTTCGGTCTCCGAAGACCATGATTGGTCCTTCGAGCTGTAGCCTTTGTAAAATGGTAATAAACTTAGTAATTTAGAGTAATCCTTCAATTGGAAACTTTTAAGAACGAGTGTTTTCCACTCCCAGACTAAGCATGAAGTAAAATTTCGAGTTTAGAAAAGCCCCGCGTAGAAAATTTGTCGAGGGTCGCGCAGCGACCCGAGACAAATTTTCACCGGGCTTTTCTAAACTCGAAATTTTACTTCATGCGCCACGCGTATTAATCAATAAAATACTGCGAAATTCAAAATATACAAAGCTTATACTTGATTTTACGAATGTTTATTAAATATTTAATTGATGAGGCGGATACATGATGAAACTCCATAATACTATTTGAAATAAAACAACGCAGTTGGGAGGGTTTCACTTTTATTGTTGAACACTGCAGTGTTCAACAATAAAAGTGAAACCCTCCCAACTGCGTTGTTTTATTTCAAATAGAATGTTTATTAATATACGGAATTTAAATAAATTAATTACCTGGTTTACTTTTACTAACAATTCCTTTAATTTAATTCTCGTTAATCACTTTAAAACATTTTAACTAATTAACATTAAAAACATTTAACATAAAAACAAATTGAGTTTGTCAATAGTTTGCAGAATATTTAGAAAATATAAAAACGAATTAAATTAATATCGACTTTCTGCAAAGAAATTGTCTCATCGAGAAGTAGTTGTTTCAATGAATATTTGGAGACTTGTCTCAATGAGACAAAATTTTTGCAGAAAGACGATATTAATTTTAATTCGTGTTTATATTTTAAGTGAAATAAAATTCGTACTTATTTTTTGTAGAAAAAAATATTTACACTCATTTTAGCAATATTTAGTGACCATAGAAAATAGTTAAATTAACTAAAGCCTAACTTTGGACGCTTGTGCTGAGCGCAATTTTTAACTTTTTTGTAAGTTTTGTAACTCAAATTAAAGCTTGTTTTCTCCCAAATCGAATATTTTTCGAATTAATCCAATCGATTAAAAAAATTAGGCAAGGCAACGTTTTGAGTGCGTTAAGTGAACTTTTTGTAAAAGTGAGTTTTTTAGGAGAAATATTAAGAATATACTAAATGTTTAAGATAATTGAAACTTGTTGTAAAGCAACGTGTTTAGAATTAAATGAGCTTTAATTTAATCGAGATGACTGCAAAATGGCTTTTATTAATCTCAAAATTCTCACATTTCCCTGTTTGTACATACTGCATTGTTTGTTATCTGTTAAGTTTAGCTATGACAACCACATATTACAACCCATAAATCATATATATCAAACCAGAACGAAGGAAAACCTGTATGTTCCAAATTTAAGATGGCAAAGATCTAGAAATGGTGTAAATTACTATGGCCTAAAATGTTTCAATGTCCTACCAAATAGCTTCAGAAATCTTGACATAATATTATTCAAGTCTAAGATTAAAGCAATACTACTGGAAAAAGCTTTTTATAGTTTGGAGGATTTTCTGGACCACACATTCTGATATCCAACTATACATGTTTTTTAAATGTGTAGTTATTGTATGTAATTTTTTATATTTTAATATGTATGTGTTCGTTATAATTTTTAAGACTTTATAGCTGAGTGGGTTAACACAACCATTTTATTCTTTATTTTTATTTTATTTTATTTTTTTAATTTCAAATGTTGGGTCCTGAATTTTATGTTTAGGCTCGTAATTTTTAAATTTTGGCTTATTAGTTTTGGATTTTTGATCTTACAGTTTAAGTTTTAGATTTTAGGATTTGAATTTCAAATTTTAGATATTAAGTATTGTTTCTTAAATTTTAGCCTTTAAGTTTTAATTTTTAAATTTTAGCTTTTAAGTTTTAGGTTTTAATTGTTATTATTTATATTATATCTTTTCGCGACAATATTTTACTGTATATGTATTACTATTGTAATATTGCTGTGATGTCCTGCAAATTAATTATAATATTATGTAATGTATCTTATCTGACCTGTGTAAAACATCCGTTATGAGCACTAATAAAGTATTATTATTATTATTATTATAATTTGAGCTAGGGTGCATCTTTTTAATACAAGAATTGTGTTTAGGACTAGCGCTTAAAGTCAAATATTTCAATTAAGTCGACTTTTTAAAATAACTTCAATTCGAGCTGGGTGTCTTAATAATTTTTTTCTGGGAAAAATTACTACCTCACATTGATACTAATATTAAAAAAAATGCGTGTGATTTTTTTCAGATTTTTTAAAAAATTAAAACTTTTACCTAAAAGTTGAAATTTTCGTAAGGGGTAGGTATGGAAAAAAAACAATTTTCGAGTGAAATTTTTTATTTTTATAAAAATTTTAAAAAAATCACAGACCTACTTAACAACACTAGAAATAGAGTGGGCTACTTATTTTTTTGCAGAAAAAAATATGTACACCAATTTTAGCAACATTTAGTAACCATAGAAAATAGTTAAATCAAGTAAAGCCTAATTTTGGACGCTTGTGCCGAGCACAATTTTTAACTCTTCAAAAACTTTTGGAGCTCAAATTAAAGCTTGTTTTATCTCAAATTGAATGCTTTTCGAATGAATCTAATCGGCTAGGAAATTTAAGCAAGGGAGCGTGTTAAGTGCGTAAAGTGAACTTTTTGTAAAAGTGAGTTTGCTAGGAGAAATATTAAGATTGTATTAAATTTTTAGGATAATTGGAATTTGTTGTAAAACTTCATGTTTAAAATTAAATAAGCTTTAATGTATGCTGAAGTGCATTTTTTTAACACAAGAAGTGTGTTTGGGATAAGCGCTCAAAGTCACAAGTTTCATTCAAGCGGATTTTTAAAAATAATTTTATTTCGAGTTGGGTCTGATAAGAAACTTTTTATAGGGGAAATAACTACTTCACATTGATACTAACATTAATCAGAATGCGTGTGATTTATTTTCTGATATAAAAATAAAATTAAAAATTTGACCTAAAAATTGAGAGAGGGATTTTCCCGATAAATTTTCATTCAAGTAAAGAAAGTTTACATAATCAAGGGTAGAAGTGTGAGATAATTTATAGAGTATGTTACACAGTTTTTGTTTATCTTTGTGTTTCTTCTTCATGTGAATTATTCAATTGAAATTTACATTCAAGGAGTGTTGTCCACTCCTAGACTAAGCATGAAGTAAAATTTCGAGTTTAGAAAAGCCTCGCGTAGAAAATCTGTCGAGGGTCGCGCCAGCGACCCGAGACATATTTTCACGGGGCTTTTCTAAACTTGAAATTTTACTTCATGCGCCACGCGTATAAAACAGTGATTTAAAATTAAGTTAAAAATGCATTGAAAATCAACCAAATTTCGATTTTTTTCAAAACTGTATGTTTTCTTTCCTATCCATGCTGTAAACCTTCAGATATTTGTTGTTTTCTTGTAAAAAAACTTCGATTTCCTGTAGTCCTTCGGTCCGAAGACTATGATTGGTCCTTCGAGCTGTAGCCTTTGTAAAGTGGTAATAAACTTAGTAATCTAGAGAGATTATTTAATTTAAAACTCATAAGAACGAGTGTTGTCCACTCCCAGACTAAGCATGAAGTAAAATTTCGAGTTTAGAAAAGCCCCGCGTAGAAAATTTGTCTCGGGTCGCGCAGCGACCCGAGACAAATTTTCACCGGGCTTTTCTAAACTCGAAATTTTACTTCATGCGCCACGCGTATAAAACACTGATTCAAAGTGAAGTTAAAAATGCACTGAAAACCAACCCAACTTCGATATTTTTTCAAAATTGGATGTTTTCTTTCCTATCCATGCTGTAAACCTTTAGATATGTGTTGTTTTCTTGTAAAAAAACTTCGATTCCCTGTAATCCTCCGGGTCTCCGAAGACCATGATTGGTCCTTCGAGCTGTAGCCTTTGTAAAGTGGTAATAAACTTAGTAATCTAGAGGGATTATTTAATTTGAAACTCATAAGAACGAGTGTTGTCGACTCCCAGACTAAGCATGAAGTAAAATTTCGAGTTTAAAAAAGCCCCGCGTAGAAAATTTGTCGAGGGTCGCGCAGCGACCCGATTGGTCCTTCGAGCTGTAGCCTTTGTAAAATGGTAATAAACTTAGTAATCCTTCAATTTGAAACTTTTACGATCGAGTGTTTTCCACTCCCAGACTAAGCATGAAGTAAAATTTCGAGTTTAGAAAAGCCTGAAAATTTGGTTTGGTCGCGTAGCGCGAAGCGCGGAGCGGCCAAACCAAATTTTCAGGCTTTTCTAAACTCGAAATTTTACTTCATGCGCCACGCGTATTAAACACAGATTTCAAGCGAAGTTTACTCGTTCACAATATTTCAGTGCTTTCAGTGTTTAATACGCGTGGCGCATAAAGTAAAATTTCGAGTTTAGAAAAGCCTGAAAATTTGGTTTGGCCGCTCCGCGCTTCGCGCTACGCGACCAAACCAAATTTTCAGGCTTTTCTAAACTCGAAATTTTACTTTATGCTTAGCCTGGGAGTGGAAAACAAAAGTTAAATAAAGGTGTTATAAAAAAGTTTAGTGTTTTCTTTGTATCAATAATAATATCATTAATTAATCAAATTTCTTAAACGGTAACTGCGTGTCGTTGCTTAAATACACAAAATCACGGAATTGTTTAAATTAATTTAATAAACACAATTCTAGAGTAAATAATATCGTATGTTCAATAAAGAAAAACCTCTAGAGTACCATGGTTTTATCTTTTGGAAAATTTAAGTTGGCTACACACTTTTTGAATTGACTTATAAAACGTCAGACATAATAATTATAATGTATAATTTCATATGATGAATTAATTTCTCACTTATCCCGTGGTGAAACATAGAGTAAAAATAAAAAATCAGTGAAACAAACCAAGTGTTTTAATCAAAGCGTATAATTTCATAGTTGCCAACCTACAATATTTTCCATGGCACTCTAGAGAGGTAGGGGGACATTTCTTCCACTCCATTTTTTCCACTCTATTTCTTCCGCTCTATTTCTTCCACCGTACTTTTCTTCCGCCAAGACTATTCTTCCACCAAGACTTTTCTTCCATCAAATTTTCACTGCGCCGCCGAGTGCCGTTGTGTGTACAAGTTAATATAATGTTCTGTGTAGGTAAGAGCATATGACTTTTATCCAATACCCACTTGGACCACAGATACTTAACCGTGGTTAAGCCATTTCTACTAGTTTGTGGCTTAAGTGGAAGGTTTCAAATTGAATACATTGCTTAAGTATCTTTGCATACGCTAGCGATTTTACATACTTCTAGGTTTGGTTAGGTTAGGTTAGTAGAAAGGTTTGCAATAGAATAAATTGCGCAAGTCATTTTGCTCCCGATGCCTGTTCCACATACTTTTAGGTTAGGTTAGGAGAAAGGTTTGCTATAGAATACATTGCGCAAGTCTCTTTGCGAACGATGCCTGTGCCACATACTTCTAGATTAGGTTAGGTTAGGAGAAAGGTTTGCAATAGAATAAACTGCTTCTGTCTCTTTGGGCACTGTCCCCATCGTGAACGAGATCATTCGCGACGCTCAAAAGTGTCGATTATCAAAGTTACAAAGACTTGTTTGGTTGTTTACTTTGAAGTTGGCTATAGACCTCAAATTTTGAATGTTTGAATAAAAAAAGTGGAACCAGAAATAGCGGAACTAAATTAGTGGAAAAAAGAATTCGGAGGAAAATATGTACAGTGGAAAAAACAATTGGTGGAAGAAAAGTACTGGTGGAAGTAATGGAGTGGAAAAAATGGGGTACAATCCTCTAGAGATTTTATTTTATTGAACATAATATATTATTTGCGCCGTATGAATTCATTAATTTATTTAAGGTTGGCAGCACGCGCTCCGCATTCGCAGTTCCCAGTGACAGCGCCAAGTGTTCGAATCCGCTCCGCTTTAAACCAACTTTTGGTAAGTAAAACTCACTTAATTTAAAATCCAATTAACAAAAACGCGTACCTTATTAACTCCTGCTTATTCTGATACATAATTTACTAGCAGCATTTCCGTTTTTAAGTTTTAATCACGCGAGGTAAAATTGTGCAATTTTCACCTGTGTGTTGGCATAAGGGAAGAAGCGTGTTCATAAATTCACATTTTTAGCATGTAAATTTTGTTTGTGGGGTGAATATCTTGTTGTAATCTTTTTCTTTGTGTAATTACGCGTCTTTTGATATGCAGTTTATGAGTGTGTGTTGTTTTTCCAGTGTATTGTGTTGATGTGAAAATTGAGGATCGGCGACCACACGTCGAAGAGTCAAAATGGCGTCCGCAGGAAAAAGCCGAGACTTCGCTAGGATTTTTCAACCAACAAGTCTTTACAGAAAAAAAAAAAACGGTGTTCTGTCGACTACATAAAAGTAAGCATAAAATTCCTAATTCGTATTTACAGTGTTAACATTCTTTTTGAGCAAAAAACAATTATCAATTAATATTAAAGCTATTAAAACTACCTGGAAAATTATAAATAAATACAGGAATAGCAGCAATAAAAAAGTTTCAAAAGCTCCAAATGAAATTATTATAAATGGAATAACTGATAAATAAATAATAGCTAATTATTTCGGAAAATATTTTACTACAAATGTAGCCGAACAAAAAAACAATCACTTTAATGGCAGTCTTTCAACTTCGTGCACAACCGATTCTAGTAGTTCTACAAATCCGTCTATGTTTTTTGATCCGGTCTCTATATCGGAAGTAACGGAAGCAATCCGCCAATTAAAGACAAAAACCTCCACAGGCTATGATGACGTACCAATACTTGCATTGAAGAAATGTGTTGCTGAGATTGCTCCAGCTCTAACTGACATTATCAACAAATCTGTATGTTAAAAGTGCGATTCTTTTCGCAATCTACAACAAGTTAGTCTTACAAAGACTATATCAAACACTCATTGAAACAACTACTTCCCGGGATAATACCCCGACGGACACTGAATTATACAACAAGTGTTTGCTGTTACATACACCAACATACTGCAAATGTAACAATTGGGTCAAATTATTCAGGCCATCTATAGACGCGTTTCGAGATTTATCTCTCATCAGTATAGCTTTGCCATTCCCTCTAAACAATTTGACACCTTAGACTGGCGGTCACGTTACCGTTCAAACATAAGTATAAATGAATGATGAGTCTAAGGTGTCAAATTGTTTAGAGGGAATGGCAAAGCTATACTGATGAGAGATAAATCTCGAAACGCGTCTATAGATGGCTTGAATAATTTGACCCAAATTGTTACATTTGCAGTATGTTGTTGTATGTAACAGCAAACACTTGTTGTATAATTCAATGTCCGTCGGGGTATTAGCCCGGGAAGTAGTTGTTTCAATGAGTGTTTGATATAGTCTTTGTAAGACTAACTTGTTGTAGATTGCGAAAAGAATCGCACTTTTAATGTTTGAAGTATTCTGCAACCAAGAATTGGCAATTTCATTTATACTTATGTTTGAACGGTAACGTGACCGCCAGTCTAAGGTGTCAAATTGTTTAGAGGGAATGGCAAAGCTATACTGATGAGAGATAAATCTCGAAACGCGTCTATAGATGGCCTGAATAATTTGACCCAAATTGTTACATTTGCAGTATGTTGTTGTATGTAACAGCAAACACTTGTTGTATAATTCAATGTCCGTCGGGGTATTAGCCCGGGAAGTAGTTGTTACAATGAGTGTTTGATATAGTCTTTGTAAGACTAACTTGTTGTAGATTGCGAAAAGAATCGCATTTTTAATGTTTGAAGTATTCTGCAACCAAGAATTGGCAATTTCATTTATAAATCTGTATGTCTTGGCCAATTCCCAAATTCATTAAAATTAGTAACTGTTGTACCACTATTTAAAAAAAGGAAATCCAACTCTGCTTGAAAATTATAGACCCGTGGCCCTATTATGTTCTTTTTCAAAAATAATCGAATAAGTTGTTTGTAATAAAGTTATGAATTTTATATGTTCCCGACACAAAGTAAGCAACATGGGTTCCGCCGTAACTTTTCTACCGAAACCGCCATGATAGATTTTATTCAACAAATACATAATTCAATGGACAAAAATCAAAAAGTAATAATAATAATTACCTTTTTTGACTTATCCCGAGCTTTCGATAGTTTGGATTTTGATTTTATTCTTTCTAAATTATATGCTTTAGGGATCCGTGGGCCTATAAATGACTGGTTTAAATCATTTTTGGAAAACAGAAAACAATTGATCAAAATAGATGATGTTATATCAGACCCATTCAATATAGCATTAGGGGTACCGCAAGGAAGCGTGGCAGGCCCTTTATTATTTATTTTATTTATAAACGACCTTCCTGAGCATGTTCTAGACTCACATGTTTGTATGTTTGCGGATGATACCTCAATAATAGTAAGTGCTCCTGATAAACATGCTTGCAAGATTAAACTAAACAAGATAATAGCTCAATTCATGACATGGTGCAATAAGAATAACCTTATCATTAATTATTTTAAAACAGTTTGTATTGAGTTTTTAAATCCATACGTAATGCCATCAGAATACGAAATTGCTATGAACAATCATGCAATCGATATTAGTGAGTCTACAACATTCTTAGGAATAAAAGTTGATAAAAATCTCTCACGGAAGGTTCATATAAGTGTCCTAGTACCGAAATTGAATAAATCGTTTTTTGCTTTAAGCCGTTTAAAGTACTTAATGCACGAAACGGGGCTAGTTTCAGCGTACTTTGGCATAGTATATCCATTGCTAAGTTACGGAATTACGGTGTGGGGACACGCATCTGAAGCGAAAAAAATATTCATAGTCCAGAAACGGATCATCCGTTTAATGTTTAATATACCATATCGAGATTCGTGCAGATTGATATTCAAGACTAAGCATATAATGACGACACCATCAATTTACATTTATAAATTATTAAAGTATATACATAACAATAAAAACTCTCTTTCCAAAAATAGAGACAAACATAGCTACAAAACAAGAATTTCTGACGATATTTACATTGAAAAATTTGCCACAGAGCAATATAAAAAATCACCGTTATACGCAGGAAGCAATTTATATAATAAACTTCCCCAATCTATAAAGAATCTACAACTCAAACGATTTGAAAATACCATTAAAAACATTTTGTGCAAAAATGCAGTGTATTCTAGTCCAGAATTTATTGAACTATTATCCAAGTACTAATTTTACTGTAAAACGTGTATATGTTTTGTAATGTACTATATTGACGAATGTATCTATACCCTGTATGGCAGTAACAGAATAAATATATTATTATTATTATTATAATAAAACATGCAATTATTTTAAGTACGAATATTTCACTGATCTGATTATAAATTAATAACGTATTGCATTTGTTTTCTCATAACAAAGATCTTGTTACTGCATATTTGGTACACAATTCTATTCATTAATATTATGGGTGTACTCGGTTGCCACTGTTAAGGGAGGGAGGTTTCATCCCTCCCACAGCTAGGGGTAAGGGTACGAGCGCTCACTCTCGAGACAACTGACAGTGATTTCTCATTAAAAAACAACTTGTGAATCCCTGCCAACTACCCGGCAAAATTTGTACAAACAAAAATTAATAAACGGCTGAAACAAAGCCTGTAGATTTTATTCACGAACCTATTAAACCAAGTTTAATAACCGATCTTATAAAAAATCCGCTATGGTTATTTGTTAAAAGGAAAAATCACTTTAAACATTACGCTAAGCGGCCAAGAAGAGCCCTCGGCATTTTAGATGCCTCACATAAAAAATGATAGAATCATAACACAATCTTCTGTGACTATACCGGGTGTGGCACTTAAGACGCCTCGGACCATAGCTCCTTTACGATAAAAGCTATCAAAAAAAATCTAAGAGCAAAGTGGTGCATAATTACCGTCGCTATGTTTCAAAAATATTTCTAATCATCAGTGGCGTGCCGTACTTCAGTGGCGTACCAAACTTATGTTTCTTTAAATGGAATGCCCTATTTTTTATTGCGGACTTGGAAAGTGCTCGAAGAGTACTTATTTTTTTATCTAACATGTTATACCCTTCACTTTAACGGTTTCGCTGTTATAACCCCTTCTTTCAAAATTGCGCCCCATTTTTGAGATTGTTTTGTAGAGAAACTAATTGACGCCGGCGCCTAAATTTTGAATTGAGGTACAGGTTAAGACCTCGTATACCTTCACATAATTTTTTTTCGGGTAATTTATGGAAAAAAAATAATATTTGATTGAACTTCGCATGTTGTCATTATTTTCGAAAATTTCAAATGGCACCCCCCTTAAAAAATTACGGCGTTGTACAGCCAAAACTCTAAATTTTTCATTGGTACAAAAAAAAATTACATATTGCATAACAAAATTTCGGAGAAAAAAGGAATTTCATGGCAAATGTCGGGAAACGTTTTCCGTTCCCAAGAGTGCCATGAGAAAACAAAAGATTGGCAATTGTCAAAGTAAATTATTAGACGCCAGTAGCAGCCATAAGTCATTTTTGATAAACGTTCTAAAAATGTTCCGAATTCAAGAGGAAATGGTTGACATGATATTTATTCTTGGAGAATGTACCAAGAATTGTTTGTTGGCGTCACGAGTGTACGCTGCGAGATATCCGCACAGGGCACATCCAAATGAACGTGCGTTTCAAAAAGTGTTGGAGAGATTTACTACTACAAGAAGTGTGAAACGGCTAAGGAGAGTTAGAAAGAAGACAGTTTTTACCGAAAATAATGAACTGCAGGTTCTGGAGGCAGTTGTTGAAGATCCTCATACCAGTATCCGTGATATTAGTAGAAATCACGATATTTCAACGCGATCCGTACATCGTGTTCTTCAAAAGTACAAATTCCGTTCATTTAAGATTCAACTGCACCAAGAATTGCAACCTCAAGATTTTCATACGAGGCAAGATTTCTGCTTGTGGGCTATCAACAAAATTGAGCAGGAGGAATCATTTCTTATGCGCGTATTATTTTCTGATGTAGCGACGTTCCATAGAAATGGGCATGTCAATCGCCACAACTACCATTATTACGCCGATGAAAACCCACACGCCATGCGAATGATAAACCACCAGCAAAGATGGTCGCTGAATGTTTGGGGAGGCATACTTGGAGAACACCTTTTGGGTCCTTATTTCGTCGAGGGGCACCTGAACGGCAACAGTTATTTGAGGTTCCTTCGCGACGACTTGGATGATCTCTTGGAAAATGTCCCTCTAGCCGCTCTACGACAGATAGTTTTTCAGCACGATGGAGCTCCTGCACATAATAGCCGTGTCGTTCGGGAATTTCTCGATGAAACGTTTCCGGACTCCTGGATTGGTCGTGGGGGTCCTGTGAGGTGGCCGCCAAGATCACCAGACCTCACTCCCCTTGACTTCTTCCTTTGGGGCCATATCAAAGACGAGGTTTACAGGACGGTACCAACTACTGTCGAGGATATGAGGGAGAGAATCCGCGCGGCTTTCCGCGGTATATCACCAGAAGTCCTTAAGGCAGTGTCTAGAGCCTGTGAGTCGAAGTTGCGGTTATGCCTCCGGCAGGAAGGTCGTCATTTCGAACATTTAGTTTAAGTTGTTAAATTTTCTTCATCTGCATTTTTCATATCATGTTGAATAAATAGGTACATACTATTATGTTGACCGTATTTGTGTTTTTGTTTTCTCAGGGCACTCTTGGGAACGGAAAACGTTTCCCAACATTTGCGATGAAATTCCTTTTTTCTCCGAAATTTTGTTATGCAATGTGTATTTTTTTTTTGTACCAATGAAAAATTTAGAGTTTTGGCTGTACAACGCCGTAATGTTTTTAGGGGGGTGCCATTTGAAATTTTCGAAAAAAATGACAACATGCGAAGTTCAATCAAAAATTATTTGTTTTCTATAAATTACCCGAAAAAAAAATTATGTGAAGGTATACGAGGTCTTAACCTGTACCTCAGTTGAAAATGTAGGCGCCGACGTCAATTAGTTTCTCTACAAAACAATCTCAAAAATGGGGCGCAATTTTCAAAGAAGGGGTTATAACAGCGAAACCGCTAAAGTGAAGGGTATAACATGTTAGATAAAAAATGGGTACTCTTCGAGCACTTTCCAAATCTGCAATAAAAAATAGGGCATTCTATTTAAAAAAAAACATAAGTTTGGTACGCCACTGGAGAACGGCACGCCACTGATGATTAGAAATATTTTTGAAACATAGCGACGGTAATTATGCACCACTTTGCTCTTAGATTTTTTTCGATAGCTTTTATCGTAAAGGAGCTATGGTCCGAGGCGTCTTAAGTGCCACACCCGGTATATAAAATGATCTGCCGTCTACTTCTTGACTACACGGCCATCTTTTACTGCAACCCCTATCCCACAGCCCTAAAAAAATTACAGGTAGCAGAAAGATCGGCCCTGAGAGTGTTGACGAAAATCAGACATCCCAACAACCTCCTCCACAACCCCTCCAACAACCCCCTCCACAACCCCTCCAACAACCTTCTTTATCACAAAACACAAGTGATTCTTATAGAAACTCGAATTATCCACCTAGCCCATACATTTGCATCCAGACCCACTAATCATGATCGTATAAACCACCTTTACCTAACTAGAACAACATTTATTCATACTATTCATTCATTACCATCATCTATTCATAACATATTAATGATTTCGATAGCTAACGCCATCTAATGCTTCATTGTGGCATTCATAACATACTTAAAAAGCACATCTTACTAAAACAATGGCAGAAAGACCTCGGGTCGATAGCCTTTGATAGAAGAATACATTACGCTAATTTAAAATTATAAACGATTAATTTATTTCGTATTATTAATTTAATTTAATTGATTCTTTCTGTGGTTACAGAAGGTAAGTCCTGCAAGAGATTGAACTCCAAGATGCCTTGGTGAGTGTTTTGTTTTTGTTTGTTTATAATAATTTATTTCTTTTGACAAACCACTTTTCATAGTACACAGAGTCTCAAAGAAAAAAGAAAGCTACTTTTCGACTTATTTTAAATAAATAAGATGAGATAAAATTCGCGATTTTAGTTAATAGAAAACTTCAATCGAGTATCAGACAATTTTTCTGTTACACAATGAAACACTTTTATCTTTGTTTGTACAACACGTTTTATTTAATGTGACTGCAGTTTCGACAAATTTAGCTTGTCATTATCAAACATGTTTGATAATGACAAGCTAAATTTGTCGAAACTGCAGTCACATTAAATAAAACGTGTTATACAAACAAAGTTAAAAGTGTTTCATTGTGTAATTAACATGTATCCCGAAGTAGAAGCCTCCACAATTTTTCTGTTGTTTGAGTTTTCTTATTTGGATAATCCGCTTGGTGTAAATATTGAGAATAATAATGGTAGAGTAATTAATAAAGCCGGCCCTTATCTGTTTTAGGGGTGAAAGATAACTGACTGCCACACTCTGCCATAATATTTAGTCCATTGAATCTTTTCACCCTTAAAACCACTCCACCCTTTCGATGATAAATAGGGCGATAACTGGTGAAGATTATGTCGACGTAGTTAGAACGACCCTTTTTACAGATTCGCTCATAATCACCAGATTATATCAGAAATATGAGTGGACGGAAATAAATTAGAGGATAATTTCAAATAATCCAATTTATTCCTTATACAGGGCAATCCTTGATTATGCACCAAACTTTAAACGCTGATTACTGGCGTTATTTTGATTATTAAAGTTCACGTGAATTAAAGGGCAAAACAGTTTAGTTTACCAGTGGTTTCAAACGAGTGCTTTCCACTCCCAGACTAAGCATGAAGTAAAATTTCGAGTTTAGAAAAGCCCCGTGAAAATTTGTCGAGGGTCGCGCAGCGACCTGAGACAAATTTTCTGGGCTTTTCTAAACTCGAAATTTTATTTCATGCGCCACGCGTATAAAACACTGATTTCAAATAGAGTTGAAATATACATAAAGCTCACAATATTTTAGTGTTTTATACGCGTGGCGCATGAAGTAAAATTTCGAGTTTAGAAAAGCCCAGAAAATTTGTCTCGGGTCGCTGCGCGACCCTCGACAAATTTTCACGGGGCTTTTCTAAACTCGAAATTTTACTTCATGCTTAGTCTGGGAGTGGAAAGCACTCGTTTAAAGTTTTAAATTGAACTTTAAAAAAAACATCGAATAACTAAAGATTTAAATTAAATAAGCTGAATTTGGAATACGAAATTTTACTTCATGCGCCACGCGTATAAAACACTGATTTCAAATGGAGTTTAAATATAAATAAAGTTCACAATATTTTAGTGTTTTATACGCGTGGCGCATGAAGTAAAATTTCGAGTTTAGAAAAGCCCAGAAAATTTGTCTCGGGTCGCTGCGCGACCCTCGACAAATTTTCACGGGGCTTTTCTAAACTCGAAATTTTACTTCATGCTTAGTCTGGGAGTGGAAAGCACTCGTTTAAAGCTTCAAATTGAACTCTTTAAAAAAAACAACGAATAACTAAAGATTTAAAGAAAATAAGCTGAATTTCGAATACGAAATTTTACTTCATGCGCCACGCGTATAAATCACTGATTTCAAGCTGGGTTGAAATATACATAAAGTTCATGATATTTTAGTGTTTTATACGCGTGGCGCATGAAGTAAAATTTCGAGTTTAGATAAGCCCAGAAAATTTGTCGAGGGTCGCTGCGCGACCCTCAACAAATTTTCACGGGGCTTTTCTAAACTCGAAATTTTATTTCATGCTTAGTCTGGGAGTGGAAAGCACTCGTTTAAAATTTTAAATTGAACTTTAAAAAAACAAAAAAAAAATAACTAAAGATTTAAATAAAATAAGCTGAATTTGGAATACGAAATTTTACTTCATGCGCCACGCGTATAAAACACTGATTTCAAATGGAGTTGAAATGTACATAAAGCTCACAATATTTTAGTGTTTTAACCGCGGGGCGCATAAAGTAAAATTTCGAGTTTAGAAAAGCCCAGAAAATTTGTCTCGGGTCGCTGCGCGACCCTCGACAAATTTTCACGGGGCTTTTCTAAACTCGAAATTTTACTTCATGCTTAGTCTGGGAGTGGAGAGCACTTGTTTAAAGTTTCAAATTGAACTTTAAAAAAAAACAACGAATAACTAAAGATTTAAATAAAATAAGCTGAATTTGGAATACTAAATTTTACTTCATGCGCCACGCGTATAAAACACTGATTTCAAATGGGGTTGAAATATACATAAAGCTCACAATATTTTAGTGTTTTATACGTGTGGCGCATGAAGTAAAATTTCGAGTTTAGAAAAGCCCAGAAAATTTGTCTCGGGTCGCTGCGCGACCCTCGACAAATTTTCACGGGGCTTTTCTAAACTCGAAATTTTACTTCATGCTTAGTCTGGGAGTGGAAAGCACTCGTTTAAAGTTTCAAATTAAACTTTTAAAAAAAAAAAACAAACGAATAACTAAAGATTTAAAGAAAATAAGTTGAATTTCGAATACGAAATTTTACTTCAGGCGCCAAGCGTATAAAACACTGTTTTCAAATGTGGTTGAAATATACATAAAGCTCACAATATTTTAGTGGTTTATACGCGTGGCGCATGAAATAAAATTTCGAGTTTAGAAAAGCCCAAAAAATTTGTCTCGGGTCGCTGCGCGACCTTCGACAAATGTTCACGGGGCTTTTCTAAACTTGAAATTTTACTTCATGCTTAGTCTGGGAGTGGAAAGCACTCGTTTAAAGTTTCAAATAAAACTCTTAAAAAAAAAAAACGAATAACTAAAGATTTAAAGAAAATAAGCTGTTTCAAACTAAAACGAGAATAAACATAATTAGTGCCGATATCTTTTTCATAAGACAATGTATTAAACGCGTAGTGTTTCCAAAATTTATCCACATAAAAATCTGTCGACACAGCAAGGATATTTCAAAACTTGTCACAGATTTTAAGTTAAAATGGCTGAAATTCGAACTCGGACATCTGTATAAGAAGCGCGCCAATCTAGAAATAACGGCGTACAACTAACACCTTCGCCTCAGTATACCAACACCTTTTTCGATACGGGATGATTTCGAAAAAAAATATGCATTCTGTTATTCAGACAAAAGTCAGACGAAACTCCACTTCGCTTCATACAAAGTTGAGAAACCTGATTCAACAACAAAAAAATCACGTTTCAATAGCCTCGAACCAAGATTTACCAGAAATAGAACATCAATTGGTAATCAATCGCACGGATATTGAGTTTTCCGTTGAAGAAATTAACCTGGTAGAAAAAGGTTTAAATACTCCATTCAACCAAGAAAACTACCTATAGAGGAAATTATCAATGACCTGGACATCGCCACCGAAAAGTTAGATATGAATTCAGCAGCCCAATTCCGTGGAAATTCGAAGTCCCTCCTGAAGATCGCCATCAAGAAATCTACCAACATCAATACCAGAAACAACCAAAAATTAGTGAAAAGTTTAAAAGAAAAGGATTGTTATTACTTGAAATCAGATAAAGGCAACAGTGTAGTGATCATCAAGAAAGAAGATTATTGTAAAAATGTACAACTCCTATTAGATTCAGGCCCCTACATTACGATAGTGAAAAACCCATTAAATTCATATATTAGGAAACTGAACGATGTTTTAAAAAATTCAACTTATGTAATTGATAAGAGGTTAAACTATAAGCTTAAAATCAAAAACCCGAAAATTCCACAACTTTATTGTTTGCCGAAAACACACAAACCAGATAATAAGTTCCGACCAATTGTCTCTAATATAAATTTACTCACATACAAACTTTCTAAATGGCTTGTATGTAAATTCCGTAAAAATAGAAAACGATTTTTCAGTCAAAAACTCTTTAGAGTTAACAGATAAATTAAAATCAATTGAAATTAAAAGTAATCAAAAATTAGTATCCTTTGATGTAGAATCCTTGTTTCCGAGTGTCCCGATTGATAAAACAATGTCCATTTTAGAACAATTTTTAATTAGTAATAATATCCCAGAACAACAAATTACAGAATATTTAAAATTAACGAACATTGTGATGGATAGCAATATATTAGAATTCAATAGAACTTTTTACAAACAATCTTTGGTACGGCAATGGGGAACCCGCTATCTCCCTTTTTAGCAAACATTTTCTTAAACCACTTCGAAAATTTAGCAAAAAATAACATTGACAATTTTCCCACCACTTGGTTCCGCTACGTAGATGACGTGTTTGCCATTGTCGATACTGATTTCAATATAGATGCGTTTGTTAAACAACTTAACAGTTTCTATCAGAGTATCAACTTTACTTATGAAATAGAGATTAATAATTCATTACCATTTTTGGACTTAATGATTACTAGGAAAGTCAATAAATTCGATTTTAACATTTTTCGAAAAATCACTCACACCTTTAACTACATTCATTCAGACTCACATGCCCCCATACATAAACATAAATTAGCAGCCTTTCACAGTATGATTCATAGAGCAATTCATATCCCAATGTCCGAAATAAATAAAAAATAGAATTTAATAAAATCCGAAATACAGCGAAACAGTTAAATTACAAAGTTCATATAATCAATAAAATCATTAAAAAACATACCCATAAATTTAAAATACAAAATTCAACAAAATTAACTTTAATTAAAGATAACCCGCCGAAACAATACATTACGACACTATAACAATGTTCCAGACATGGATATATTTAATGTAACCTCCCTTGATATCAGAACCTCATTGTCACCGTTAATATAAGTCTTTTCTTTTGTTTTTTTGTTATCAAATATGCCATATAATTTATCCACTACTCTACTTCATTTCTACCATTTTGTAATAATGTTTATTTTTAGTATTAATGTTTATTTTTAGTTAGTATATTTAAAAAAAAAACTGTATTTTTCTCTGTAAATAGAATTTATTCTGCTGAGAAATAAATGATTATTATTATTATTATTAAAGTCTTTTATGTACCTAAACTCTAACAAGATTAATAAACTTTGTAAAAATTTCAACTTAATTCCAGCTTATTATACTAATACGAAACTAGAGATTTATCTCGGAAACACGTTTGACAATAAAAGCTACCTCTCTTTATCTGGCATTTATTCAATAGAGTGCTGCAATTGTGATAAAATGTATGTTGGACAAACTCAACGCAATTTGCAGACCAGGTTTAAAGAACATACCTTACACATCAAAAACTTTAATGCAGATAAATCAGCGGTTGCTCACCACGCCATCGAATCAGGTCACAAATTTTCAATAAATAGAATGAAATTATTAAAATCCTCCAGTAATTACCGGCTTAATACCTTGGAGGCAATAGAAATGAAAAAAAGTGGAAAACCGGCTATTAAACTTTGATTTAAGCCCATTAGTAAATCCTTTTCTAGAACTGATCCCAGCGCTCTAATCCCAGTCACCAACAGTGTAATTATAATCCGCCCTTTACTTACCTGTACCGCTTCCCCACTAATCACGAATCTGTATCCACGTGGTATAAATTAAGTTTCCGTTTGTTTTTGTAACTAGTCAAGCATTGATAATGGTCACATCGTGACCGAAATGTACATTTGCGATTTTTAAATAAATCTTGTGAAGAAAGGAGACTCAATTCTTTTATTTAATAAAATAAGCTGAACTTGCAATACGTCTACTTTAAAGAAAAAGTCCCTGTACATCAAAGACATGTCATTCGGTTGTGCGGTAAACAATCAGCTGTTTGGCTATCAGCACGTTATGTACTTGCCAAAACTATTACCAGTGTTTGTCCACCCTGTACACTATATACCGTGCGATCGTTTTAATGATGATTTAGAGTACGCGGCATATTTTTTTGTGCGGTTGCCCGAAACGCTAATTAAATGATGGAATACATTTGAGGTTATAGTAAACTATGAGTTAACAGTAGAGATGGGTAACTCCTGAGTGAATCGACTCAAAGAGTCAGCTCAGTGAAGTGAGCTGGTGAGCCAAGTGACTCAGTTCGAAATATGTAGCTCTTTTTGAGCCATGATTCATTTTGATTCGCCCGCTCTTCTAGAGTGAATGTAGATTCGCAATGTATTAACAGATCTTGATTTCACGCGGTGAATCCACAGGCCGGCTTCTCTCAGCCTTGCTAAACATGCACTATTTACTTTTTGCACAGGCCGGTTTCTCGCAGCCTTGCTAAACATGCACTTTTTACTTTTTGCAGTTGTACACTACTCAATTAATTTCTAAACACTGAATATTTTTCACGCCAATTTCTAAACCTGCGTTATTCGTTGACTTAGATTGAGATTCACCTCTTTTTAGTTGACAGGTACTACAATTTAAAATATCATGAGCAAACGCCGTTGTTTACAAACATAACAAGTGTATTTTTTCTCTCGTCACTTTTCGGTAACCAAAATTGTAAATTTAATAAGAAGTGTTGGTTATTGTAGTAAAAAAATAGCTATCGTTATATTTCTATCATGTTATTACAGCATCATCGATTCGAACTACGACGCGTGCGAATGGAGTTAAATAAACCCATTGAGTTGGCGAATCGACTCTAAAACAGCCACGGCGGCTGTTTAATCCGACTGAGCCAGCTCACTCATCGGGATCCAAATTTGCGATTCGAAGTTGCATCGCGATGATTCACGACGGCTCTCGAATCCAACTGAACGAACTCGTTTAACGGAGCTTTTGAATCCGACTGAGCTATAGCTCACTTATCGGGATCCAGTTCTGAGGTTCGAAGTTGGATCGCAATGATTCCGTGCTGAATGAATGTATGTGTTTGTTGGCGAACCGACTCCGACTGAGCTAGCTCACTCATCGGGATCCAACTCTGCGATTCGAAGTTGGATCGCGGTGATTCAAGACGGCTCTTAAATCCAACTGAACTAGCTCGTTTAACGAAGCTCTTGTATCCGACTGAGCTATAGCTCACTCATCGGGATGCAGCTCTGAGGTTCGGAGTTGGATCGCGATGATTCCGTGCTGAATTCCGTGCTGAAAGAATGTATGTGTTTTATAGTTCAATGAGTTGGGGATTCAGATGGATCTCTAAGAGTCAGACACTCGGGGGATCGCTAGCTCGTAACTGAGTCATGTAATTCTTTTGAGCTGGCTCAATGAACCAGCTCTTTAAAGTGAGTCAGGGCTTGTGAACCAGCTCACCGAAAAGAGCCATTTCGCCCATCTCTAGTTAACAGTCAGTAGTGCAAATCTAATTTAAAATTCAAAGCCTACTCTAAATCATGTTTTAAACGATCGCAAAATCTACAAAATCCTGGCTTCGCTACTGAGACTATCCAGGACAACAAATTTTACACCCTGCCCGTATAATTTATATGTTTTATAACTAACACAAGAGGTAAAACTTTCTGCAGATAGCAAATATCACATTCTACACAAATTTCCCTCTCGTGGTTTCCAGTTTTCCTATCACGCAACGATTGTGCTGAAATTCGTGATTTATTTCTGAAAATTTCTGGGGCAGGGGGTTTTAAAACCCTATACTTCCATTACTTTTGGATACAAGGGCAATAATTCTTTATCGTTGATTACTGAGGTACTTCATTTTTGAAAATCCATGATTACCTTAATAAATGAATATACAAAATATTTTCGATTTTCAACTTTTTGTATTTATTTTTACTACAATTGTTTTGCTAAGCTGTAGCTTCTTCAGGTGAAAAAAGTTAATGATGACAATTTTCGGCTTTAATGAATCGTATATATTCAATTCCGAAATAATCAAACTAAGTGTAAATATAAGTCAAGGAGATTCGAACTTGGAAGAAACACTGAGTGATTTAAACATAAATTATTACTTTGCTATTCAAAACAGATGATTCCTAAAAAATTTCTTATTTTTTTATGTATAGTGGGTAATTTAATTTTTCTACTCCCATCTTTAAAACACCCATTATCGCATATGTTTGCATGACACTAAGTGATCTCTTAAATACACATTCGTCAAGCCGTAGGTTCGTGCGTTTTAGTCACGGGGTGAAGTTAGGAACAGATTTTTAACCACGACCTGAAGCAAGCTTTGGATTATTAGTTGTCACATGTCAAACATTTCAACCCGACGCTGTGCGAAATCGTGCAAGTAATTTTCAGTTTAACAACAAAAAATTAAGTACTTTTCGTGTAAATAATGAACGATAGTGAAAGTGACGAGGATCCCCCCGAAATTATTGAAGCAGCAGCATCGGCAACTGCTAGTTTGGTGCCGCCGAAATCGAAAAACCAATACGAACGTACATACAAAGTATTCCAAGATTGGCGTCAAGAAAAGCAAACAAATTCATTCTCTGAAAATGTGCTCCTTGCATATTTCGAACAACTTTCAAAAAGGATGAAACCGTCTTCTCTGTGGGCAATCTATTCAATGTTACGGATGACATTAAATGTCGATATAAGCAAGTACTCCAAATTGTGCGCGTTTCCGAAAAGGAAATCAGACGGTTACAGACCTAAAAAGTCAAAAACGTTGACATCGCAGCAAATTAAAGAATTTTTGTCGTCGGCTCCAGATAAAGAATACCTATTTACAAAGGTAAAATGTAAAACCAAATTAAATACTATTATTAAAATTATAAATATTTTAGGTTGGTATAAATGAAATTGCCAATTCTTGGTTGCAGAATACTTCAAATATTAAAAGTGCGATTCTTTTCGCAATCTACAACAAGTTAGTGTTACAAAGACTATATCAAACACTCATTGAAACAACTACTTCCCGGGCTAATACCCCGACGGACATTGAATTATACAACAAGTGTTTGCTGTTACATACAGTAACCTACTGTAAATGTAACAATTTGGGGGTATTAGCCCGGGAAGTAGTTGTTTAAATGAGTGTTTGATATAGTCTTTGTAAGACTAACTTGTTGTAGATTGCGAAAAGAATCGCACTTTTAATGTTTGATTTTAGGTTGGGTTAATTTTTGGCATAATGGGGGCTTGCCGGAGAGCAGAATTGATGAAAATTGAAACAAGTCATATCCAATGCCATCTTAGTTCACATTCCCGATACAAAGACTAAAACGGAACGTCAGTTTGTTATTGGAGGTACTTTCTATCTACTAAGACCTCAACTTTGCCATCTTAGTTCACATTCCCGATACAAAGACAAAAACGGAACGTCAGTTTGTTATTGGAGGTACTTTCTATCATACCTGCAAGAAATACATGGAACTTCGACCTCCAAACCTGACAAGTACTCGATTTTTCGTAAATTACCAGAAAGGAAAATGTACCAAACAGCCCATTGGAATAAATAAATTTGGAAACCTCGCTAATGTTTTAGCAACATTTTTAAAGTTGCCTGACCCTGCTTGTTACACCGGCCATTGTTTGAAAAGATCATCAGCTACGATTTTAGTAGACTCTGGTGCAGACATCACTGCTTTAAAGCGCCATGGAGGATGGCGCTCTACCACTGTGGCAGAGGGTTATATAGATCACTCATTAAACAACAAAATTGAGACAGGGAGTAAAATCTTCAATACTGTACAACGTAATGATGTGCAAGATACTGCAGAGAATATTAATATTCCAATTGTTGAAAGTTCCAGCTTTAATTGTAATGAAAATGGAACAAGGAATACTCTCAACTTAAATAATATACTATTATGTTCCAGGGTTTTGTATTAATTTTGTGACCATTTATCTGAAATAAAGTTTGTTTATTATTTTTATTATTAGTTTATTAAAATAATTCTTCTTGAACAAGTTTATCATCTTTCACGTGGTTAAATATATTTAACTATGATTTAATTAAAAAAAAACACTTGCTTAAATTTCACTAATATTTTGGTTTTTTATTCCAACTAGTTTCGACTTTGAGTCATTCTCATTCTCCTTGAGAATGACTCAAAGTCGAAACTAGCTGGAATAAAAAACCAAGATATTAGTGAAATTTAACCAAGTGTTTTCTTTATTAAATCATAAAAATAATTCTTTAAAAAAATAATTTTTCCCTTGTAAATTTCCACAATTAAGCAAATGTATGCGCGTGTATTCGTTATAAACCGCGTATACAAAATAAAGCAGACAAGAAAATAAAACCTAAAACATTTCTGTCGGGTTTGAACAAGCCGAAGAAATTCGGTTTATTAATTTTTTTCCCCCTACACGTACTCCGAAAGTTCGCGCATTTATGCATGTAAATTGTGGCCGGGGAAAACACATTTTTAATTAGTTTTTACGTGGACGCGGTCGGCTTAAATAAATTAAAAAAAAAATAAATAAAGTGTTAACATGAAAGGTACTTTCTCGTATGTGTTAATTGCCGGCATTTAAGCGGTGAATTTTAAATAAATATAAATTGTGTTAAATTGATTTTGAGTTACGTGAAGATCAAATTAATTTAACGAATAAAGCACTAATAACCTTTCTTCACACTTTTATTTGAATTACCAAATGTACATTTCGGACACAAAGTGACCATTATCAGTGTTAATCCATTGATAATGGTCACTTTGTGTCCGAAATGTACATTTGGTAATTCAAATAAAAGTGCGAAAAAAGGTTATTTGTGCTTTATTCGTCAAAATAAATTGTGTTTTCAATTATTTATATTTCTACAAGATAATCAAAGTAAACACATATTTAATAACAACAAAATCCACGATTTGAAGTTTTCACGTGGACGCGGTCGGTTTAAATAGAAAAAAAGATAAACATTGCTAAACATGAAGGGTACTTTCTCGCATGTGTTAATTGTCAGCGTTTAAGTGCAGAATTTTAAGCAAGTGTAAATTGTGTTTTCAATATTTGTTTTTAATGAGATAATTGATCTAAACAAATCTTTAACGCCCACAAATTCCACGATTTTAACAGAAAATGAAAGTAACAAAACACTCATAATCTTAGTATAAATTTCGACGATTGAAAAATTAAAGTAACACAATACTCTTAATTTTTTCCACTTCACGAAAAAAAAAAAAAAAAAAACACAAAAACACGTATCTAACTTTTGTGTTTTTCATAAGATAAAAACTAACAAATTATTAATTGATAGCTTAAAACTGTTTATTAACACTTAATATAATAGCAGACTATTTATGATTTTCAACTTTTTATTTAACTCACTACAATTGTTTCGCTACACTGTTGCTTCTTCAGGTGAAGAAATATAATATTTTTATTATTATATTATTATATTATATTTCTTCACCTGAAGAAGCAACAGTGTAGCGAAACAATTGTAGTGAGTTATATAAATAGTCTGCTATTATATTAAGGGGTGATACCTACTTGCGAGGCTGAAAAAATGCGGAATTTCGGGATTTTTTTTCTCGAAAACGAAACAAGATAGAAAACTGCAATTATACCAGTTTATTGGTTGTACATTGGTCTTTAATTACGAATTTTTTCCACCTCTTTGGACCACCTGGGGGCCCGTGGCGCAGCTCCCTGCAGAAGACCTTTTTCAAAAGGCGTTTGGCGGTGACCGCGCTTGCATGTGTAAAAATCATCTGAAATCAAAATTTTCAATGGCGCTGCATTGAGAATGAGTAAAAGCGGTCATTGATCGTTGGGTTTTGAAAAAAAATTTTTTGAGAAAATGGCGGCCTCCTGAATGAAAAAGTCATTTTTTCGAGGCAGAAAAAGTGTCTTTGATCGGCTGTAAAAAATCGAAAATAAATAATAGGCAAAATCCGAACGATCAACGACTAGAAAAAAAGGTTTCTGATAGGAGACCCAAAGGCTCGTTCAAATTAAATGAATACACGTTGAGTTATCGTGGTCACCGACTTTGAAAAAGTGGTTTCGAGATAATCGCGTTTGAGATGTGTTTTCGGTGTTATAAGTGATTAATTGTTGGCACTTACACGGACTCAGTTTTTGAGGATATGTCACTAAATGTAAACACATTTCACTTCCCTCCTACACATCCAGGGATTACTAAGCACAAGAGACGATGGCTTTAACAGGGATTATCGAGTATTGTGTAATTAGCTTCGTTTTGAACAGTTACGAATTTGCAAATTTTATAAAATTCCAGATTATTTGTTTATTTAAATTAATAGAAAATAATTACGAATTGTTATTAAGCAGAGTACTGCTTAATAACCTTAGAAAAACCTTAATTTTTTTAAACGACTGCCTGTAGTTTTGTATTTTTATTACATTAGACATTCTTTTCCTAAATTCAACAATGCCCAATATTTTATTTTAATACATTGAAATAAATCGTCTATTTCAAATGATATTTTTGAAAATTAAATTAGTGTGCCTTGGAAGAAATATCCGAATACATTAATTTTAAAAACTTGAGCTTCAATTTGAATCAATGTTTTATGCCCGTGGCGCATTAAGTAAAATTTCGAGTTTAGAAAAGCCCCGTGAAAATTTGTCTCGGGTCGCTGCGCGACCCTCGACAAATTTTCTACGCGGGGCTTTTCTAAACTCGAAATTTTACTTCATGCTTAGTCTGGGAGTGGAAACACTCGTTTCCAACTTCTGATTGTACTTTTATAAAAAATACGACGAGTGCCTAAAAATTTAGTTTTTACTGTAGATTTATTATTCAAAATTCGCATTTCTATTTTTTAAACTTCACTTTAAATCAGTGTTTTACGCGCGTGGCGCATGAAGTAAAATTTCGAGTTTAGAAAAGCCCCGTGAAAATTTGTCTCGGGTCGCTGGCGCGACCCTCGACAAATTTTCTACGCGGGGCTTTTCTAAACTCGAAATTTTACTTCATGCTTAGTCTGGGAGTGGAAACACTCGTTTCCAACTTCTGATTGTACTTTTATAAAAATACGAGTGCCTGAAAATTTAGTTTCTACTGTAGATTTTTTATGCAAATTTCGCATTTCTATTTTTTAAACTTCACTTTAAATCCACCTCTTTGGACCACCTGGGGGCCCGTGGCGCAGCTCCCTGCAGAAGACCTTTTTCAAAAGGCGTTTGGCGGTGACCGCGCTTGCATGTGTAAAAATCATCTGAAATCAAAATTTTTAATGGCGCTGCATTGAGAATGAGTAAAAGCGGTCATTGATCGTTGGGTTTAGAAAAAAAAATTTTTTTGAGAAAGTGGCGGCCTCCTGAATGAAAAAGTCATTTTTTCGAGGCAGAAAAAGTGTCTTTGATCGGCTGTAAAAAATCGAAAATAAATAATAGGCAAAATCCGAACGATCAACGACTAGAAAAAAAGGTTTCTGATAGGAGACCCAAAGGCTCGTTCAAATTAAATGAATACACGTTGAGTTATCGTGGTCACCGACTTTGAAAAAGTGGTTTCGAGATAATCGCGTTTGAGATGTGTTTTCGGTGTTATAAGTGATTAATTGTTGGCACTTTTACACGGACTCAGTTTTTGAGGTTATGTCACTAAATGTAAACACGGTCATGCGCAACCCAGTGCGCATGGGAAGAATGCCGATGCCTCTTTTCTATTTGGGCAGCAGTACGCACGCTTTGTTCCGCGCACAGCTGCCGCGCGCTACCTGCTCCGGCAGGGGTGTCGACTACCTTTACATAATCTCGCATAACTTCGACAATTTGTTTCCAATCGACATGAAACTTTGGGAAAATATTCTTCAATGTGTACACTTTCGAATTCCGCAATAAACAAAAAATCGATTTTTTAAACCATTGCAGGTAGGTAAGTGCCTTAACAATCAACGAGATTTAACTGTCATATGTACCTTATTTTATACACACTGAAATTTAATTTAAATGGTAAAATAAGTGCAGGCCCTTATTTATTATCTAATATTTGTTATTTTTATAAATAAATAAATAAGTGGTAGTGAGTTCTGTAGATGTGCAGGCCCTCCAGGACAATGCCCGGAGGAGGATTCGAGTCAATATTTGGAAGCACGGTTTCCCACTTTAAAATCCCACGGGGCGTTCATCCCTTTTGGCCCGAACACGCGACCCCCCGCTGAAAATAGACGAGTTCCCATTTTCAGGTATCAGCGTGAATTACGTGAAAATCCACGCCGACGCCGAATAATGGAACATCGCGTCGATTCCGATGCCCTGGGATTTCTCTACAAACAAACGTTACCATTTTTTTATTGTTGTATTCGTTCAACGAGAAAAAAAGAAGACAAATAATATTGATTTTTCATAGAAATGCACCTCAGTTGAGCTTATTTTTCAATTGAATACAGGTTGTAATTAATTGGTTTTAACCAACAGCTATTAATCAATGCAATTCATTTTTAAAGATATATGAGGACCCTAGGAGCCAAGGGATATAAGTGAAAATTTTATAAAATTGGAGTTACAACTGTGGAGATGGGTTTTTAGATACATTCAATCGTTTTTTGGCAACATGATATTACTGATATTGGTAAATAAAAGGCAATTCTAGTGTAATATAAGACATTGAGTGCAAATTTTGCTTAGTTTACTCTCTTTCCTCAATTTTATTTTTTTTGCTTAACGAAAAAAAAGAAGACGAATAAAATTGATTTTTCATCGAAATGCACTTCAGTTGAGCTTATTTTTCAATTGGATAAAGGTTGTAATTAATTGGTTTCAACCAACAGCTATTAATCAAAGACAAAGATAATAGAAACATACAACTATATACCACAATACATAAAATGTCTAAAATACATCCCATATAAGTTAAAAATAAAAAACAAACTACTAAACAACGATATCAACTAAACAGAATACACAAATACATTAACACACAGACATCCTTTAATACCGCTAGCCCGAGATCGGATCTCTCATCCTGGAATCACGAGGCGAGGAAAAAAGGAAGGAACCTCATCAACTACAATTACAAATTATATACCTACATGCATACTATAAAAAAAAAACATGTAATTTTATATGTAATTGTTTTTGAAATAAAATTCTAAATTCTCAAAAAAAAAAAAAAAAAATCTAATGCAATTCATTTTTAAAGATATATGAGGACCCTAGAAGCCAAGGGATATAAGTGCAAATTTTATAAAATTGGAGTTACAAGTGTGGAGATGGGTTTTTAGATACATTCAGTCGTTTTTTGGCAACAGGATATTACTGATATTGGTAAATAAAAGGCAATTCTAGTGCAAATTTTGCTTAGTTTACTCTCTTTCCTCAATTTTTTTTTGCCTAATCTATTTGTATGAACTTGTGTCCTTTGGTTTCTAGGGTCCTCATATAAAAAAGAATTTTCCCATACTTGATTGAAGATTTATTACGAAAAAACGTTTATTCAAAAACTAATCAAACAATACTTTATTAAATGCCTCTAAATTTTAAATGATCCTCATCCCTGGCCTTTGATTTACCACTTTCATTATCACACTCATACCTCGTCCACTCTCAAACATACTTTTAATTTGACTCATTCCTTTTACTCCATTCGTTCCTTGCAAATCCCTACATTTTTTCATCCAGTATTCCTATTCCTCCTTCTCCACCCCGCAAAACATACACTTCATATATTCTTCTCCCATCCACCATCCAACGGGGCCGTCGGGCCCCGTCGATTTACCTCCCTTTATTCTCTAGAGCACTCTTTCTAGCTTCTCCTCCGTGAAGTCCCTTGCTCTGTCAAATCTGTTTTTTTATTCCTCCCTCCTTTGTTCTCCTCCTCTCCCCTCAATAGCTCCTCCACTGTACCATCTTTATCTCCCCTCCTCGTTTTGCTACCTTCGAGCTACGTTTCTTTACAAACGACTACAGTTGCTTCTCCCTCCTAATTTCTTGCACTTCGTTCATTTCTTCTTTCATCCATTCCTCTTTTCTACTCCTGCATACGCTCTCGTAGTTGAGCTTGGCTTCCTTCATTTCCTCCTTTCTCCTCCTTCCTGTCCTCCACTTCTTGGTTGCATACCTTAACCCCTGTCTCGCGTCTTTGCACCGGTTATCGAACCAGCCTGTTTTGGTCGATGTACCAACCCACTTCTTTTGTCTCGTCATCGCTCTCTTGACTCCATCATTTAGTTGCTTCATTGAGCTTACCCCATCGAAATTCACCTTCCCAATTCTATACATATAATTTATTTTTGCCTCCTCTGACCAAGATGGTGCTGGTCAGAGGAGGCAAAATAAATTATTATTCCTTATCTATTGTTTGCAATTCCTTCCCCCCTCCTCCAATCTTAACCGTTACTGGAAAGTAACCCGACCCACTACAGTCTTCTACTACGAACTTTCTCACTTCTCTTCTTACATTTTCCTCTACTAGTATGTAATCAATTTTCCTCGTGGTCCGATGTAGGTCACCTCTTCGTCCCAATCGCCTGATGTACAGCTATTCAATATTTCTAATCTCTCCCAATCCACCCATTCAATCCATTCTTCTCCTTCTTTTGTTATAGTCACATCAAATCTTCATCAATAATCTCACATTTTCTTTAACGGCACTGTCTTAATGTATGCATAATGTGTCGTTTAGTAGAGTGGTTTCCTCCTCCCGCCGTCTGCGGTTTTGTGTGGCACGCGGTGTTCGCGCTAAATCCATTCATTATCCCGACAATGCGAAACATAAAATTATACAATACAGAAACTAATTATCTAGGGAGGGCGCTACAACTGTTATTTCAATTAATACGTCTAACAGCCGAATCCCCGGTCCTTTACAATATCACTTCCCTCCTACACATCCAGGGATTACCAAGCACAAGAGACGATGGCTTTAACAGGGATTATCGAGTATTGTGTAATTAGTTTCGTTTTGAACAGTTACAAATTTGCGAATTTTATTTACAATGCGATATTTGCTATCTAAGGAAAGTTTTATTTCTTGGTTTAGTTATAAATTATACGAGTAAAGTTTGAAATTAGTTGTGTTAGATAGTGTTGTAAAAGTTCTGTGGATTTTATTGCTTATATTCACGATGGTGCAAAGAGTACTTTTACATGTATACTCCTATTGCGTGTTATAAATTAAAACAAAAAATATACCTTTCTAAGTGCCTTACATAATTTCATTCACCTTTAGAGCATTACATGGCGTATCTATTGTAATTTTTCAATAGTTTTCACAAATTGGCTTGATATAGTCTGTAATGTTTAGTATTTCTTAGCACTGGGTCAGGACCACACTGACGAGGACCTTGAAGTCCGAAATTCGTCTGTGGGTATCTGGTGTCGGAATACTAAACACACATTTAATTTTGATATATCCTTATGTTTACTATGAATATGAGTGAGTTACATGAAGATGATAAAAACTTTAAATAAAAACACATTTTAACCTTTCTTCACAAATGTATTTTATACTAGTTGGTATAAAATAAATTTGTGAAGAAAGGTTAAAAAGTGTTTTAATTGTAACTTATGTTTACTGTAAAACTTACTCTGTACAGTTGTGCGTTTATAACAAATTAAATTTGAATGAATTATTGCGGTAAGAGAGTGTGTTAATTCATAGCAGTAGATCCAGGGTCCTTAATTACCACTTCCGACTCAGAGCTAGGGGAGACGAGGGGGGATTACGGCTTAGCCAGACCGCATTAAAAGCTTTTCCGTTTCCACCGTGTTTTTTTTTTATAAACAACAAAACGGGCTTCATCTCTTTCGCTCCCTATTTAATTCACTCGCCTTAAAACCACGAGTAAATTTGTTGAACTCCTTTAAATTAAACCAAAAACGTTGAACTTAAGTTAAAGATGATAGTTTCTATTGTTTTAATAAGAACAATAGGAACAGTCTTCTTAAGCTCGAGTTCTGCTTGAACTCAAGTTCAACGTTTAAAGTGATATAATTGTCACTTAGAGCTTGAGTTTAAAGTTAAACCAGCACAACGTCTGCCTGTATATATATAGTTTAACATTTCTGTTTTGTATTTAGTGTTAATCCATTGATAATGGTCACTTTGTGTCCGAAATGTACATTTGGTAATTCAAATAAAAGTATGAAGAAAGGTTATTAGTGCTTTATTTGTCAAATTAATTTGATCTTCACGTAACTCACAATCAATTCAGCTCAACGTGTTGCATCAAACTGGCCTTTAATAAAGGAACAATACGAAACACTATTAAGTTGTATAGATTGAAAACATGAATAAGCCTTACAATTAATAATAAAAAAAACTAGATAGCCTAATGTTAAGACTCATAAGGCCACATTCACTGACCATCCTCGAAAAATAGCCAAACTCGTCTTGAGCGCGAACATTTAGTGACCAGATGCGCACTTTTCCAAGAAAAAGGACAATGCATTTCTTGCACCCTCGGTCACCATTGTAAATATGTTTTTAGTTTATAAGATAACTTGTTAGCCAGTCGTTGAAGGGAGCACATCTCCAAAATATACAAATTTTTATCAAACACTCCGTTGAAGTTTTTCACTCCTCGAAGACGCTTAACTCGACCGCTTCAACGGTCAGTGAGTGTTTAGTGGTTAAACACGAGCACCCAACAACTAATAAATTAATTAGATTGAAACAAAAACGCCTTACAATAAAAATAATAGAAAAAATAAACACTAATAAATTGTGAAATTACATTACTTTAATTGATAAGGCTTTTACTATACGTTACAATTTAAATAAACTAAAGCACGCCAAAAATACGAACGTTTGTCTTATGACATTTTAATTTTAATTTCTAATTCGTTTCGATAATTTGATTGTGTCTATAGAAAACTAATATGATAATTGCAACTCTAAGCAATTCGTAAGTTCAATAAGTGATATTTTTTGATTCAACGCGTTGTAATTTAATTTAATTTATTTTGTATAATTTTAATTTAATTTAATCTTTTTTAAATGTGTAAAATTTTGTTTATTATTGTATTGTATTAATGTATATTGTTTACCATAAACGCATATATTGCATTTTGATAAGTTTTCCCTGTAAAAAAAATGTAAATTTAGTTGGGAAATAAACATATTATTATTAAACTGAAATATATGTCGTATAAATTTTATTACCTTAAAGAAATGTTACCAAATCATACATTAATAACGATATATTATGTATTGGTTCAGTCCATCATCAGTTACGGTTTAACTATATGGGGACTTGCATCTAATCACTTGACCAAACAAATTGCAAATCTCCAAGACAGCATAATTAGACACCTAAGCCACACAAACATCATTGAACGTAGTGGACACAACCTCAAGGCCTTAGGAATTTTATCTTTCAAAGAACTATTCGCATACGGATATTTGGTTAACAACTTTACCAAAATCAAGGACCTTGAGATTATCCCACATGAACATCAAACTAGGAGTAAAACAGCTGGAAAATTCTACGTACCCACCCACAACAACAAATATGGTTTAAGAACAGTGAAAGTGCAATTACCTAAACAATTAAACTTACTACCCAGTGAAATAAGTGTTCTGACAAACATCAGTGCATTTAAAACAAGTGTCAGAAAAATACTTCAAAAATAACATCGCCACTTATCAAAAAGAACAATAACAACATTTAAAAATTAACATGAAATAAATTAATTGGAAATTGAAAATCGAAAGAAATTAACGTAATGTCGCTGACAAGCCACTGGCTTAGCGACTACTTAGATTCAAATCTCCTTCAGTTGTGAAAAGAAAATATTATTGATATTATTAATTATATTAGTGTTATAATTATATAAGGTTTTTGTATTTGTAAGGTTATTGTATTTGTATTGTAATAAATAATAAACAATAAAAAATAAAATTATTATTATTATTATTATTATTATTATAATGAATGGCTAAATTTGTTCAAACATGGATACAAGTGAAAATAAACATACACATTTGTAAAACTATTAAAACCACAGCAGCAACAAACAAACACTTGAAGTTATTTTACAAAACTCACCTTTTGTTTAAAACTTGGCTGTATTTTCTGTTTATGGCAAATTTAGAGACAAGAATCACTCATTTTTTAAGTGATTCTTTTCTCTAAATTTGCCTATCTGGTTTTACTAAGGGTTTTGATGTGTCAATAATCTAATATTAAAAAGTGTGTTTTTATACCGAGTGTCTGGGATAAGGGGCGAACAAAGGAATTTAACATGTAAAATTAAATATGTGTAATTATTAGCTCCCCTATTAATTTTAGAGACAAATTGTAAAGGAATATTTTTTAGAGAATTAAAAACTGTATTAAATCTATCCATTTAATTTACGTTTGTACCAGAATCCACCTTAAAAATAATAAAAATAAGTTGAACAATGTTCTATTTAATAAAAACCTTGCCATGAGTTTGACAAATGCCATGATATAGTGAAAATAATTTTGCTAGTCAGATATCAATTCACGCATTATAATTGTTATGAATAATAATCTGAGTTATTCCAATGAAGAGAGGGTATTCATTATAAAAACATTTTATAGTGGCGTCAGTTTACGCAGAGTTCGTGACTTATTTTCGGTTAAATTAAATTACCAAGTTTGTGAAAAAGTTTGAAAATACAGCAAGTGTAGCGGCAGATGATTCAAAAGGTATTTAAATAGTCCAGTTTCAACAAATATTAATTTAAAAACATTAACCTTACAGGCAAACGGAACAGAAGTTTTGCAGTCTATCTGTTTTACTGATGAATGCATCTTCACTCTTAATAACGAGCCCAACACACAGAACACGTTATACTGGACCCAGGAAAATCCACGGATACGCTTACAAAATAGAACCCAGTTCCCGCAAAAAATAAATATTTGGGCTGGTATTTTAACAATAATATTATTGGGCCATTCGAAATTTATGAAAATTTAAATTCGAATTCTTACTTAGACCATTTAATCGACCAGGTTGACCCTGCGTTAGAAAAAGTTGCACGTGAAAATCAGGAGATATGGTATCAGCATGATGGATGTCCGGCCCATTATGGTTTAAATGTGAGGGAATATTTAAATGCTAATTTTCCCAATTGTTTGATTGATCGCGGTGGCACTATCAACTGGCCACCAAGATCTCCTGATTTAACACCATGCGATTTCTTTTTATGGGGTCACCTGAAAAACAACATTTATAAAAAACGCCATCCAAATATTGAATCTTTGCGGGAAGCAATTTTTGTGGATTGCAGATTAATTACAGATAGGCAGTTGGCTAATGTAAGGCAGGCATTTTATAACAGATTGGGTTATTGTTTACACCAGAATGGAGAACTTTTTGAGTACTTGCTCTAACATTTCCCATTGGGCGTAGATACAGTAAAATAAAAATGTGAACAAAAATAAATCACGAACTGTTTGTAATCTGACACCACTATAAATTATCTTGATAATAAATTAATTATCTTTCTTCCACTAATTACGTGTTTTTATTATGATTTATCCCAAACGACAAGCATGCATTAATTATTTTTCATCATTTAAATTTCTTTGGTAGCATTTCGATAATACGGATTCTGGGTTCAAACGTAAATTAAATCGATACATTTAATACAGTTTTTAATACTCTAAAAAAATTCCTTTACGATTTTTCTCTGAAATATATAGGGGAGCTAATAATTACATATATTTAGTTTTACATGTTAAATACCTATGTTCGCCCCTTATCCCAGACACTCGGTATAGCTATTCATGTAGTTATTTCACAAAACAAAACAAAACTTACATTTTATACAAAACTTGGCTGTTTTTTCTGTTTAAAAAAATAAGTGATTCTTTTCTATAAATTTGTCTATCTGATTTCATCAAGGGTATAGATCAATAAGTGTCAATTATCTTATAATAAAATGTGATTTTTCTATATAACTGTTCAATTAAAATAAAACCATTTTGGTTTGTGAAAAATATAAAAACTAATTAAAATTAATATCAACTTACTGCAAAAATTAAGTCTTATTGAGATGAGTCTCCAAATATTCGTTGAAACAACTAATATTCGAACTAAAACCCCGACAGATATTAAATTATACAATGAATGTTTGAGACAGATTTATTTGACAGATTTACTATTCGACAAAACGAGTGTCGTCCACTCCCAGACTAAGCATGAAGTAAAATTTCGAGTTTAGAAAAGCCCCAAGAGAAAATTTGTCGAGGGTCGCGCAGCGACCCGAGACAAATTTTCGGGGCTTTTCTAAACTCGAAATTTTACTTCATGCGCCACCCGTATAAAACAATAATTTCACATTTGACATTTGATATTGGCATTTCATATCTTTCACTATTTTGTGAAACGAACCAAGTGATTTTTATTTAAATAATATTCATACTTATATATTGGCATTTCATATTTCACATTTACAAAATGCAACATCCAGTAAAATTATTCTCTCACCAAACTAAAATAAACTATTTTGGTTTGTGGTATATTGCCATATTTAATATCATTCGTTTTGGAATTTTGTAATTATTTAATATTCAAATTAGTTTTATTTTGTGGTATACTAAAATATTTATTAATATTAGTCGAATCAATAAATTCGGTTTACATGTTACGATCAAAATTTAATTAGTGGACGAAGAGATGCGATGCGGAGTGGCGCCCTTTGCCCAATTAATTGCCACCCTTAAAAGCACCTATTAATTTTAATTAACGTTGGTCGTTTCATGAATTCCCGAAAACCGATCGAGCGTTAATTAACATGCATGCGATAAAACCGCAATTTTAATTAACCGAACGTCAGAAAAACGGATTCTGTATTTAAAATTTAATACAGATTATGCAAAAACTGGGGAAAATTGTTCTTCTAAATATACAATTTTCGTTGTACACGCAGTCAGTTTTAAAAATTGAATAAAGAATATGCCAAGACTAGGGGAAATTGTTCTTCTAAATTATCTTTCACAATGTTCTCATTAATCACTTGGTGAAACATGATTAAAATAAAATTTGAAATAAAAACACTTGGTTTGTTTCACGAACGTTTTGCTTATTATTCCGACTAGTTTCGGCTTCTAGTCATTATCAATAATGAACGCCCTTATTACCTGATTTTTTATATAAATATCGTGTAAAAAAAGTATTCTCTGTACATTCCTTGATAATGGCTAGAAGCCGAAACTAGTCGGAATAATAAGTAAAACGTTAGTGAAACAAACCAAGTGTTTTTATTTCAAATTTTGTTCTTCTAAATATTTATTTTTTCGTTGTACACGCAGTCAGTTTTAAAAATTAAATAAAGAATATGCACAGACTGGGGGGAATTGTTCTTCTAAATATTTATTTTTTCGTTGTACACGCTGTCAGTTTTAAAAATTAAATAAAGAATATGCACAGACTGGGGGGAATTGATCTTCTAAATATTTATTTTTTCGTTGTACACGCTGTCAGTTTTAAAAATTAAATAAAGAATATGCACAGACTGGGGGGAATTGTTCTTCTAAATATTTATTTTTTCGTTGTACACGCTGTCAGTTTTAAAAATTAAATAAAGAATATGCACAGACTGGGGGGAATTGTTCTTCTAAATATTTATTTTTTCGTTGTACACGCAGTCAGTTTTAAAAATTAAATAAAGAACATGCACAGACTGGGGGGAATTGTTCTTCTAAATATTTATTTTTTCGTTGTACACGCTGTCAGTTTTAAAAATTAAATAAAGAATATGCACAGACTGGGGGGAATTGTTCTTCTAAATATTTATTTTTTCGTTGTACACGCTGTCAGTTTTAAAAATTAAATAAAGAATATGCACAGACTGGGGGGAATTGTTCTTCTAAATATTTATTTTTTCGTTGTACACGCTGTCAGTTTTCAAAATTAAATAAAGAATATGCACAGACTGGGGGGAATTGTTCTTCTAAATATTTATTTTTTCGTTGTACACGCAGTCAGTTTTAAAAATTAAATAAAGAATATGCACAGACTGGGGGGAATTGTTCTTCTAAATATTTATTTTTTCGTTGTACACGCAGTCAGTTTTAAAAATTAAATAAAGAACATGCACAGACTGGGGGGAATTGTTCTTCTAAATATTTATTTTTTCGTTGTACACGCTGTCAGTTTTAAAAATTAAATAAAGAATATGCACAGACTGGGGGGAATTGTTCTTCTAAATATTTATTTTTTCGTTGTACACGCTGTCAGTTTTAAAAATTAAATAAAGAATATGCACAGACTGGGGGGAATTGTTCTTCTAAATATTTATTTTTTCGTTGTACACGCTGTCAGTTTTAAAAATTAAATAAAGAATATGCACAGACTGGGGGGAATTGTTCTTCTAAATATTTATTTTTTCGTTGTACACGCAGTCAGTTTTAAAAATTAAATAAAGAATATGCACAGACTGGGGGGAATTGTTCTTCTAAATATTTATTTTTTCGTTGTACACGCTGTCAGTTTTAAAAATTAAATAAAGAATATGCACAGACTGGGGGGAATTGTTCTTCTAAATATTTATTTTTTCGTTGAACACGCTGTCAGTTTTAAAAATTAAATAAAGAATATGCACAGACTGGGGGGAATTGTTCTTCTAAATATTTATTTTTTCGTTGTACACGCTGTCAGTTTTAAAAATTAAATAAAGAATATGCACAGACTGGGGGGAATTGTTCTTCTAAATATTTATTTTTTCGTTGTACACGCAGTCAGTTTTAAAAATTAAATAAAGAATATGCACAGACTGGGGGGAATTGTTCTTCTAAATATTTATTTTTTCGTTGTACACGCTGTCAGTTTTAAAAATTAAATAAAGAATATGCACAGACTGGGGGGAATTGTTCTTCTAAATATTTATTTTTTCGTTGTACACGCTGTCAGTTTTAAAAATTAAATAAAGAATATGCACAGACTGGGGGGAATTGTTCTTCTAAATATTTATTTTTTCGTTGAACACGCTGTCAGTTTTAAAAATTAAATAAAGAATATGCACAGACTGGGGGGAATTGTTCTTCTAAATATTTATTTTTTCGTTGTACACGCTGTCAGTTTTAAAAATTAAATAAAGAATATGCACAGACTGGGGGAATTGTTCTTCTAAATATTTATTTTTTCGTTGTACACGCAGTCAGTTTTAAAAATTAAATAAAGAATATGCACAGACTGGGGGGAATTGTTCTTCTAAATATTTATTTTTTCGTTGTACACGCTGTCAGTTTTAAAAATTAAATAAAGAATATGCACAGACTGGGGGAATTGTTCTTCTAAATATTTATTTTTTCGTTGTACACGCAGTCAGTTTTAAAAATTAAATAAAGAATATGCACAGACTGGGGGGAATTGTTCTTCTAAATATTTATTTTTTCGTTGTACACGCTGTCAGTTTTAAAAATTAAATAAAGAATGTGCAAAGACTGGGAGAAATTGTTCTTCTAAATATTTATTTTTTCGTTGTACATGCTGTCAGTTTAAAAAATTGAATAAAGAATATGCAAAGACTGGGGGGAATTGTTCTTCTAAATATTTATTTTTTCATTGTACACGCTGTCAGTTTTAAAAATTGAATAAAGAAAATGCGAAAACTGTGGGAAATTGTTCTTCTGAATATACATTTTTCGTTGTACACGCCGGCAGTTTTAAGGCATTTGTTATTTTTCAAAAACGTTCAATTTGAAGGTTTAACGTAGGTCTTCCACTCCCAGACTAAGCATGAAGTAAAATTTCGAGTTTAGAAAAGCCCCGCGTAGAAAATTTGTCGCGGGTCGCGCCGCGACCCGAGACAAATTTTCACGGGGCTTTTCTAAACTCGAAATTATACTTCATGCGCCACGCGTATAAAACACTGATTTAAAGTGAAGTTGAAAACTCATTGAAAACCAACCCAACTTCTATATTTTTTCAAAATTGGATGTTTTCTTTCCTATCCATGCTGTAAACCTTTTGATATTCGTTGTTTTCTTGTAGAAAAACTTCGATTCCCTGTAGTCCTTCGGTCTCCGAAGACCACGATTGGTCCTTCGAACTGTAGCCTTTGTAAAATGGTAATAAACTTAGTAATTTAGGGTGATCCTTCAATTTGAAACTTCTAAGAACGAGTGTTGTCCACTCCCAGACTAAGCACGAAGTAAAAATTCGAGTTTAGAAAAGCCCCGCGTAGAAAATTTGTCGAGGGTCGCGCAGCGACCCGAGACAAATTTTCACGGGGCTTTTCTAAACTCGAAATTTTACTTCATGCGCCACGCGTAATAAATACTGATTTATAGTGAAGTTAAAAACGCACAGAAAACCAACCCAACTTCGATATTTTCACAAAATTAGATGTATTCTTTCCTATCCATGCTGTAAACCTTCTGATATTCGTTGTTTTCTTGTAGAAAAACTTCGATTCCCTGTAGTCCTTCGGTCTCCTAAGACCACGATTGGTCCTTCGAGCTGCAACCTTTGCATATTGGTAATAAATTTAGTAATCTAGGGTGATCCTTCAATTTAAAACTTCTAAGAACCAGTGTTGTCCACTCCCAGACTAAGCATGAAGTAAAATTTCGAGTTTAGAAAAGCCCCGCGTAGAAAATTTGTCGAGGGTCGCGCAGCGACCCTCGACAAATTTTCACGGGGCTTTTCTAAACTCGAAATTTTACTTCATGCGCCACGCGTATAGAACACTGTGATATTGTAAAGTTTTTAAAAATAGAAATGCGATTTTTTTCATAACAAATCTACATTATAAACGGTGATCTTTTCGCCCATCCCTTGCTTTTACAGTTATACAAACAAACTTACGCGTTTTTTTATGCAAAAAAGCAACAGTATTTCCTCGAAAATAACGCTATTTAAATATATAAGTTAAGTGGGGGGATATATGTAAGGAAAAAGTAGATTTTAAATTTTATTTCCAACATCAATCAACGCAAATCCGACAATTTTTTCTATTTTCTCCCCGTGATGCGGGAGCTCTTCTGCCCTTTATTAATTTTTATTGGAATTTGCCGCGCGTTCTTCCCTTCCAAGAATTCTGGAATTCAAACCCGTGTTGAGGGACCGCCTTTAATTATTTATGTAATTCTAGAAAGTAATAGAAAATAATCGCGTACTTCAGAATTAATTTGCGAATGTTTATTATCATGTAGACTGTTAATTGAAAGAGCAAACATCAAAAGCTTCAAATATTTTGATATTTTTTCATTAGCGTATGTTTACAATACGCTTATTAATGGAATAAACATCAAACGGTTTCGGCTAATTCATTTTTGACGTGGGGAATTCGGTGTAAATGAAACAGGGAGTTTAAATTAAGGCCACAATCGAAAATATAAACGAGATGTCACGAGAGTCTCTTGTTTAAATCGATTTTTCGAACGATTTATAATCGTGACAATATTCAGGGAGTTTTTCTTTTGAGTAAGCCTCATATTCCTGACGCACATAACGTGAATTTTATATTGTGAGATTCGTTGTTTTCGATAAGCGTTTAATTTAAAGCTTTAAACGAGTGTTTCCACTCCCAGGTTAAGCATAAAGTAATTTCGAGTTTAAAAAAAAGCCTAATAATTTGGTTGGGTCATTTTACTTCATGCGCCACGCGTATACAACCCTGAATAAACTCAAGTTCAAAATACAAAATATACTACTGAGGTACAGCTTATTTCATTTGACTTGGCGAGAAATTCGAACATATTTGTATCTATGTGGAGCTTTTCTGTGCAATTAATTAAGTGATTTCTCTAGGAAATAATTTTTGATATGGTAAATAAGTCACATCTTATGACTTTTACTGTTATGAGCACATATGCTTTCTAATTTCTCACCTAGTTAAATGAAATGAGTAGTAGTAAGCGTTTTATCAACTTATGGTTATAAAAGGTGATCCAAGTAGAGATACTTTTTTCAATAGCCTTTTTTTGACAGATCACGTGTGAGTCGTGTCATGCTGTCATGTTATTTTTGTTTAGTATTGTTTGGCATTTCATAATAATAATAATAAACAACGGTTTGGTGTGGTTTGTGGGCCGGTGGAATCATCGGTCCATATTTCTTTAAAAATGATGCCGGTGCGAACGTAACCGTCAATGGCGACCGTTATCGTGCCATGATAACCGACTATTTGTTGCCTGAAATTGAAGCTCGTAATCCCGGCGACATTTGGTTACAGCAAGACGGCGCCACTTCCCACACATCGCATCAATCAATGGATTTATTGAGAGAACATTTCGGTGAGCACATAATTTCACGTTTTGGGCCGGTCGATTGGCCAGCAATATCGTGTGATATCACACCGTTAGACTTTTTCCTGTGGGGATATGTAAAGTCTAAAGTTTATGCGGACAAACCCGCTTCGATTCAGGTCTTGGAGGAAAACATCACGCGTGTCATTCGCCAGTTACCAGTCGAAATGCTCGAACGAGTCATCGAAAATTGGACTCAACGGATGGACCATCTGCGACGTAGCAACGGCCAACATTTGATAGACATAATCTTCAAAAAATAAATGCCAAAGAATGTTCTTTCAAATGATAATAGACATTCTCCAATAAGTATAAATGAAATTGCCAATTCTTGGTTGCAGAACATTTCAAACATTAAAAGTGCGATTCTTTTCGCAATCTACAACAAGTTAGTCTTACAAAGACTATATCAAACACTCATTGAAACAACTACTTCTCGAGCTAATACCCCAACGGACATTGAATTATACAACAAGTGTTTGCCGTTACATACAGTAACCTACTGCAAATGTAACAATTTGGGTCAAATTATTCAGGCCATCTATAGACGCGTTTCGAGATTTATCTCTCATCAGTATAGCTTTGCAATTCCCTCTAAACAATTTGACAATGTCCGTTGGGGTATTAGCTCGGGAAGTAGTAAGACTAACTTGTTGTAGATTGCGAAAAGAATCGCACTTTTAATATTCTCCAATAAATTTGAATTTTCTGTGTTTTTTTTTCTTTAAAAAAGTAGGAACCTTGAAATAGATCACCCAGTAGAAGGGGAACAGTTAGACATAGATCAATTTTTTTCGCCATTGATTAAAACACGAAAAAGTAACCCTGGCTTTGTAAACGGTTTTTTAATATCTCTTTAAGTAAACAATTTATTCATTTGTGGCACCTCCAAAATGCACCACCCTGTAATGTACAGGGTGGTGCATTTTGGAAGTGCCACAGATGAAAACAATGATATCACTATTAATACTAAATAAAATCAAGAGTTCTTAGCGCTTGTTTTTGTTTATCTCTGTTGCTTTTTTTTTCTTGGTGTAATTTAACTTACATTGATAAGAAAGAGAAGAAGAAAAAAAAGCAAGTATTCACTGAAAACTAAGAAAAACGTAAACCCCATTCTAGACCGTTAAATATTCCAAGTGACGCCTCCACCTGCGCCCGCGACGATATTAAAAAAAATAACTCACCTGTGCCTCGTGAATTCCACCTGAATTAGTTTCTACCTCGTAAACTTCACAATAAAAAAAAAAAAAAAAACGCAAGGGACAAGGAAGATAAAAAACCGGCGCGGGTTTCCTAAGGCGGGGAATTTATCTGAAAAAGGGCTAGAGATTATAAGGTGAGAAATTCTCGTTTTATACATTATAAGTTTAAAATCTGGTGGTTACACACATGCTTTGTTAAATTTGTTAAAGGGATGCATAATTCCTGGTTTCTATATTAAAAAGGTATTATTCACTCTCTTAATAAAGAAATTAGTTTTCTACATGCTGGTGCAATCCACTACGTCCAATCTCACTAAGGAATTAGTGAATTGCACTAGCATGTAGAAAACAATGAGTACAAGAGCTTGGTGGACTTAACCAACAACAGCCGACAATTGATTTAGTGGACATCACTTGTAAGCCGACGATATTTTTATATTTTTATGAAATAATTATTCAAGAATCTCAATCAATATTTTTATAAATAGTGGATGATTTAAATTATAATTAAATTAAAACACTTGGCTTGTTTCACTTATTTAAATAAGTGAAACAAACCAAGTGTTTTAATTGAAATTTAATTTAAATCATCCAGTATTAGATTCAAAAATGTTTCACCACGGGTTAAGTGAGAAATTAATTAAAGATACAATATTTTTATTTATTGAGATTCTTAAATAATTATTTTATAAAATTATTATCACAGTGAGAATTATGCTGATGTATATTTTTTTGCTACGAAATATAAAACTTGAATGAGTTAAACTACATTTCTATTCAACGCGAGCGGGGGCTTTAATAAAACTGACGACAAAGTTATAAAACGCGGTTTTCGCGGCGCGCCAATAAATATCGGTTTTATCTTCCTCTGGAGCGATGTCGGTAAACCGAATCCCGAATCGCGTTGTGATTTTATGTCGCTCCACTATTTTTTTTTTTTTTTCATGCGTGTGTAAAGGGATTATTGCGGCGCACCTAAAAGCTTTTATCGCTGGTTGAAACCCGACGACTGCTGTCTAAATCACTGGGGGATATTTTTTGATTTACAAGAATGAGGGCATACAAAAAGCGGCAGTTTATCGAAATTATTGGTATAAATTATTTAGTTTTGTGTATTATCTATAGTTTTCTTTTGTGATAATAAAAGAGTTTGTTAGTTTTTACCCGGCGCATTCACCACCACATACTTCGCGTAGCGCGGAGAGACCAAACCAAATTTTCAAGCTTTTATAAACTCGAAATTTTACTTCATGCTTAGTCTGGGAGTGGAAACACTCGTTCTAAACTTTCTATTGCACGTTTTTATATAAAATCGACGAATGCCTAAAAATATACAGCGTATACATAATGTATATTTAAAAGAAAAGTTCAGAGTATGTAATAAAATAAGTCATCTATAGAAATCATAATAGGAAGTGCAGAATTTGACCTAAAATCAAGTTTTAAAGTTAACTCTATAATTGCTTGGCCGTTAATGAGTTAATTTATTAAAGTAATAATAGGTTTTCAAGTAATCAACGGTTTTAATAGAAAATTTTGTGTAAATTTTGTCAATTCAAAGCATACTTCGTTCATTCGTATTTTAGTCAGTCAAACGAATTACATTTAATTAGCAAAATGTAGTGTTTGCCCGATTCTCTCATTATATTTATGGGCATTACAAACGACCGCAAATTAAATATAATCCGATGTGAGTTAGAGCGCTATTTAAATATTCATTGTTTGCGCTCTGGCGAAATTGTAAACAAAACTAAATCCCATTAGGTAATGGACAACAGCTCAATCAACATTCCACCATTTGTTTTTTTGTTAAACCAAAAGCGTCTAACATTTTATGAAATTACAAAAAGGAACATCTCCTCAAGTGCAAATTCGTTTTTAGCAACATTGCAATATTTCATTTACTCGCTCTTGTCGTTTGTGTCGAATAATTTCATTCCTAGGATGAAAACTCGTGGAATTTTTGACGTTTCCACACGAAAATAAAATCGAACATTGTTTACTGTATTTTCAGAGAGTTTTCCATTTAGGTGTATGATTTCAAAATGGCAAAAGATATCGTAGTCACTTGATTAAGGTAAATGTTTTCGAAATAATTTACACTATACAAGAAAAAATCCTCATAATAAAGAGGTATAATGCAGACCACAGTTATCACGATGTTTGCGTTATGTTTTTTGTCGTAAATTAAGTAACAGCAATATCTTGTGCTATTTTGACATCCGCAATTGTTGTATGAATTCCATGATATGTCATTATTTTTATAAAATCACATAATTTTTTTCTTAATTATTTTAGCTGTAAACTTTCTGACATTCGTTGATTTTTACAAGAGTTTAATTTGAAGATTTAAACGAGTGTTTTCCATTCCCAGACTAAGCATGAAGTAAAATTTCGAGTTTAGAAAAGCCCCGTGAAAATTTGTCGAGGGTCGCGTAGCGACCCGAGACAAATTTTCTGGGCTTTTCTAAACTCGAAATTTTACTTCATGCGCCACGCGTATAAAACACTGTAATATTGTCAAATTTAGGTCCATTCGAACTTAACTTAAAATCTGTGTTTTAAACGCGTGGCGCATGAAGTAAAATTTCGAGTTTAGAAAAGCCCAGAAAATTTGTCTCGGGTCGCTGCGCGACCCTCGACAAATTTTCACGGGGCTTTTCTAAACTCGAAATTTTACTTCATGCTTAGTCTGGGAGTGGAAAACACTTGTTTAAAGCTTCAAATTGATTTAAAAAAAAAAAACAGGAAATATCCGCAAATGCTGTATCAATTCCATGGTATGTCATTATTTTAAAAAAATCACATTATTTTTTCTTAATTATTTTAGCTGTAAATTTTCTGACACTCGTTGATTTTTACAAGAGTTCAATTTGAAACTTAAAACGAGTGTTTTCCACTCCCAGACTAAGCATGAAGTAAAATTTCGAGTTTAGAAAAGCCCCGTGAAAATTTGTCGAGGGTCGCGCAGCGACCCGAGACAAATTTTCTGGGCTTTTCTAAACTCGAAATTTTACTTTATGCGCCACGCGTATAAAACACTAAAATATTGTGAACTCTATGTATATTTGAACCTCACTTAAAATCAGTGTTTTATACGCGTGGCGCATGAAGTAAAATTTGGAGTTTAGAAAAGCCCAGAAAATTTGTCTCGGGTCGCTGCGCGACCCACGACAAATTTTCACGGGGCTTTTTTAAACTCCAAATTTTACTTCATGCTTAGTCTGGGAGTGGAAACACTTGTTTAAAGCTTTAAATTGAATTAAAAAAAACACAGGAAATATCCGCAATTTTTGTATCAATTCTATGGTATGTCATTATTTTTATAAAATCACATTATTTTTTCTTAATTATTTTAGCTGTAAATTTTCTGACATTCGTTGATTTTTACAAGAGTTCAATTTGAAGCTTTAAACGAGTGTTTTTCACTCCCAGACTAAGCATGAAGTAAAATTTCGAGTTTAGAAAAGCCCCGTGAAAATTTGTCGAGGGTCGCGCAGCGACCCGAGACAAATTTTCTGGGCTTTTCTAAACTCGAAATTTTACTTCATGCGCCACGCGTATAAAACGCTGTAACATTGACAAATGTATGTCGATTCGAACTTTACTTAAAATCTGTGTTGTTTGAGAATTGTAAGGGTGTGGATTTTGGCGCGTATGCGTGCGTGTAAATGGAAGTAATCCGGTCGACTAATCACGAACACTGGACACGAACATAGACACGGACGTGGTGAATGGCCGCTGGAGATTAACACCGTGACTATTAGTCAGGCCAGTCCAGCGGGTTTCGTCCGAAACAGGGGGCCGTTCACGGGCCAAAGGGCTAACGCGATCAGCCCCAGCTACCAGCTTCCAGAGTTATTAGTTGAGGGCTACATGTGTGCCCTTATCATTCCGCTGTGAATGCGACAACTTAATTACAGCCGAATGTTGACCCGGCGAAACATTAATTACGACACAAAACAATTATGTGCGAGCATCAGACTGAAGGCAAAAGTCGTTGGTAAATAAGCAAGTGAAGTTTTACCTTTAAAACCGACAAATAATTTTTAAAAACAATAATATTAAATTAGATTGCTTTAACTTCAATTAAATTCAATTGAAAAACAGCAATAGCAAAACAGTAATATAATATATATACATACAATAAATATTTTGTGGTAAAAACATAGTAAGTGTTTGATTCAGTGAAAAACAGCACTTTAATCTCAATAATTCCCTTTTAAAAATGTAATTATAGTAGAGTCAGGATGCGAACATACTGAAGCAGCGATGCAAGCAGCGATGTATACAGGCCATCTAGTGGTTTCTTTTTAAATCATAGGTTATTTTGACACTGACATCCTTTTCGAAATTTTGACAGAAAGTCGGTATCATTCCTCCGCGGTACGAAATGAGTCGCTTTACGCTTGAACAACGTTGGCAAATATTGCAGAGTTATATCCAAAGTGCAGTGTAGCCCAAACAGTGCGTTTGTTGAAAAGAAGTTTGGCCGAAATAAATCACCCACCGCGCCTGCTGTACGCAAGTTTGTGCAACAAGTTCGTGAGACTGGCATGCTAGTGGACAACACTGATGGTCCTCGTTCTCGTACGGTGCGCACAGACGAGAATGTGGCTGCTGTAACCGAGATTGTGAGACTCAATCCACGAACAACTCGCCGTCGATCTCAACAGCTCAACATTGCACGCACTAGCCTGAGGAGAATTCTGCACAAAGATCTCGGATCATTCGCTCACAAGGTCCAATTGACTCAGCAATTGAAGGCGCATGACCATCCGCTTCGTTTTCGCTTCGCAGTTTAGGCCTTACAGCTGCTTGAATTGGACAACGATTTTCTGACGAGGCTTATTTTCATCTTGGCGGCTACGTTAACAAACAAAATTGCCGCATCTGGGGCTCGGAAAACCCGCACGTTATTGTCGAGAAGCCAATGCACCCCCGGAGAGTGACAGTTTGGTGCGGATTGTGGAGTGGTGGCATCATTAGACCATTTTCCTTCGAAAATGAGGCTGGGAACAACGTTTCGGTCAACGGTGAGCGTTACAGAGCCATGTTATCCGACTTTTTTTTTAATGAAATTGAAGACATGGATTTGGATGACCTCTGGTTCATGCAGGATGGCGCGCCATGCCGCACAGCCCATGCCACAATCGATCTATTGCGCACCAAATTCCCAAATCGTGTTATCAGCCGTCTTGGCGATGTTAATTGGCCGTTTTGGAGCTGCGATTTAACCCCTTTGGATTTTTTTTTGTGGGGAACCGTGAAGGACCGATGTTATGCTATCAATCCAGAAACGATTCAAGCACTTCAGGCCAATATCATCCAAGCAATCCGTTAGCTACAGCTCGAAACCATCAACAAGCTCTTGGAAAATTGAACAGAATGCGCTACTGCGAAGCCAGCCACTTGAACGAACTAGTATTCCATAATTTATAGGAATGTTTGCTCTTACTAATAAAGCCATAATACATGGAAAAAAATAATTTTGTTTATTTTATTGCATTTTTAAAAAGAAACCACTAGATGGTCCACCCATTATAGGCTTCTAGCATCGCTGCTCTAGTATGTTCATACGATTCGATGAATCTCGGAAACGTCAAATAAATGACTATTCACGACGTATGTTATTGAAATCAGAACCTACTGGGATGCCGACAGTTTATAGACACTCGTTAAGTTATTATAGACAATACCGTTATGATTTAAAAAGGAAAACATAGTTAAATATGTTTCACCACGTGAAAGATGAAAAAATTGTTCAAGACAATAACGTTATATCCAGTAAAATGTTTCGTTGTGAGTTACGTGAAGATGATTTTAATAATAATAATCTTATTTCTTAATGACAGTGGCGTTACCCGTTAACGCCACTGTCATTAAGAAATAAGATTAACCTAAACTACCTGTATTTACCGCCATTGTCAATAACAAATAATTAGCTTAAATCTGTATATATATGCCGCACTTTTGTTTGTAAATTTAGTTTAGTACAGCTATTGAAAATGTTCACATGGTGAACGAAATGTACATTTAGCGATCTAAATAAACCAGTGAAGAAAAAGGATTACTAACGTGTTTTATTTTGTTATATCCAGTGATATGAATACGCCACGAGATATTCAACTGAAATTATTTTAAAAAAAGAAAAAAAAAAAGAATATAAAACAGTAATCTAAGTAACGAATATTTCATCTGTAATTTATCGGAATCGTGCGCGACATTAGTGTAGAAAATTCGAGAGCGGAAGCAGAGTTCGAAAGATTTACGTATTCAGGACATTAAGCGGCGATATTTCAGGAAAATAATTCCGGGCGAAATTATTGCGCTTACGCCTTTTATGCGAAAACCCGCATGGTCTCCATCTCTCCCACTCGCTCTTTCTTCGAGACCCGAGCGGAATCAATTTGTGGCGTTTTCCGGTCGCGGAAAATTTCGCCTTCAATAATGACGGAATCCCTACACCACCCAAAGCCCAATAATCTCATATTGCCGATTTATTCATGAAGGTATTAGGGAAATGTGTGTGAGCTGGAAAATTACCAACCCGGCAAAGATCTCCTCACTCCAACTTAATTACATCAAAAGTATTGAATTGCAGAGATCCTAGGATTCGGGTGAAAATCATGACAAATAGTAACTAGGGTTAGAAAAATCAAGTTAAATATAATATATAAAATTATGAAAAAACTATTCGTGAAAATGCAAACAGTGTCTTAATTAATAAGACAATTTAAGACGATAAATATCCATTGAAACAACTACTTCCCGTGCAAATACACCGCCGGATATTGAATTATACAATAAAATATTTAAAATCTTATTTAATTTGATTTGTTACAACGCTCTATTAAAGTATATGTAACGTTTAGGTCAAATTCTCTTCAAACCAACTAACAATACAATTTATAATAAAAGGATAGATAGCAACAAATTAGAAGTGAAAGGACTTGGATTAAAACTAATGTCTTAAGCCATCTGAATTTATCTTGTTCAAGTTAAATAGTGACTAACATATGAAGATCACATAAAGCAGTGGTATGTAAAGTCAATATCAATATAATCTTGAGTTTCCTACTCTAATCGTTGTTTTATTTAATATTCGTAGTCGAATTATTATTTAACCTTATCTTCACAGCTTGGTCACTATTACTTTGATTTTTCCAACTTTATTTACAATTTAATTTAATTTAATTTATTTACGGAATCCCCATTTTACAATCTATATTTTCTTTTACAAAGAATAGTAATACTAATAGTAAAAACATAACATAATTGGTGAGTTAAATTTAAACATGTTACTTAACGTCCCAAAATGGTTCAATAAATCCTTAAAATTATAAATTTATATCTTTCACAATGTTCTCTTAAATCACTTGGTGAAACATGATTAAAATAAAATTTGAAATAAAAACATTTGCTTTGTTTCACTAACGTTAGTGAAACAAACCAAGTGTTTTTATTTCAAATTTTATTATAAATTTATTATTGCTCAACTTTACTGTTGAATGATAAGACAAACAATCGTTAATATACGTAAAAAAAATACCCAAGTTTATTTTTCAGTTTCGTCGATAATTGATAAACTTTACATTAAAATAATGTTTTACGCGCGTGGCGCATGAAGTAAATATTTGGAGTTTAGAAAAGCCTGAAAATTTGGATTGGGCGCTGAGCTGCGCTCAGCGCCCAATCCAAATTCTCAGGCTTTTCTAAACTCCAAATATTTACTTCATGCTTAACCAAGGAGTGGAAAAACAACTTATGTATTAGGCTTTTAAGGACTATACAGAACAAATCAAATTTATTTAAAATTAAAGCGCGTTCTTTGTTCCTGATTTTGTTTTGTTTGTGTTTGTAAGGTTGAGATGGATTGACTTGGAGATGTATAGTATAAAGAACTCCGCGCTGTAATTGGCTGTTGCATTTCTATGGGTGGAAATGCCTTGAGCTGTTTTGTCCGTAGTCTGGACTGATGAATTCGCTCTAACGAGAGACTCGTTTAACTCGGAGGGAAGCGCCGAGGGCTAAATACGTTCCGACTACTTTTCTCCAAATGAGAAATTGTCTAATTATTCAATACCTGTTAACTGGAGTAGATTATTCAGCTCCTCGAAATGAAATTACGAGTGAAAGTTAACTAAATTTAAATCTCGTTAATTAAGATGTTTTTCAGTTAAATCCTAGCAGCTCTAACTAACTAAGCATATGTTTATTAAAAATGGAATTTTGATTACAGTTTAAATAAAACACTTATTACAATTAAATACTTTATTGTACTCGCGACAATTGTTTCGCCACACTGTGGCTTCTTTAGTCGAAGAATAATGATTATTCTTCGCCTGAGTTATTTTCGTATTCTTTACGAATTTTATTTATTTATTTATTTTCCCAACAGATACAAAATCCAATTGCAGGAGAAATATTAACTATATATATACATGAATACTTATATTATTATATGTATGTAATAATTATTATAATCAACTTGAAATACATTATATCGGACACTTTTTTCTCATTACTCACTTGGTAAAACATTTTAAAATATAATGGTTTGAAATACATTACTTGGTAAGTATAATAATAACAATAAACGTACTAATCGAGTTAACTTCTAAAACAAAAGGAAAAAAAAAACATTACATATAAAAATTACCACACAGCAGACAGTTTCTTTGAGATGGATGACTTGGATTCAATAAAAATGTCGATGTTAACACTAACTTCATTATACAGCTTAAGTATCCTGTTCAATGGTGAGTTTTGGTGAGCACGTGTATTTGACTGACAGCAATAAAATAAGTCCATGGAACGCGAAGAGGTGTAGGCGAAACGATAAACTGCCTAAAATATGTGGATCATCAATTCTGTAATGTATTATTCCATGAAGAAATAGTAGGACTGTAAAGATGGTACGTTGAAAGTATGTAGAAGATCTTCGTATTTTACTGAAATGGACGGATATTCGTGGAACATTTTAAAGTACAACATCTTTAAAAACTTTTTTGGGATTTTTTCAAATTTATTTATATAAATAATATAATGCGGTGACCAAATAATTAAAGCGTATTCAAGATTCGAACTTACATATGCAAAATACAACTTTTTGAGGACGTTAATATCACGGAATTCTTTGGATGTTCGATTAATAAATCCTAATAATTTAATTGATTTAGCACATATATACTCAATGACATTAGAAGCGTAACACCCAGAAGGAGTTATTATTTTAACTTGCTTTTTGTCAGTATGGTAGTCTTACATCAAGAATAAAATTATTACATTTTCAAGAAATTTTATTAAAAAACAATCTAAAAAAAATTAATAATGTGTTTGGCGACCCCTTTGCTGTATACACTCCTGTAGACGTCTGGGCATCGACAAAATGAGATAGTCGATGTCTTCTTGAGGCATCTCGTTCCAAGCAACTTGAATTTCATCGATCAACTGTGCTAGAGTCTGTGGAGGATGGTGCAAAGAGAATATTCTTCTTCCCATAATATCCCACACATGTTCAATGGGATTTAAATCCGGCGAACGGGGCGGCCACGCCAAAACATTAACACTTCATTAAGAAAGTTCATAGTTCGACGAGCAATATGGGGACGTGCGTTATCTTGTTGAAAAAGTACGTCTGGGCGGCCATCTAAATAAGGCAACAAAGTTGGTCGTATGACGTCTTCAACATAACGCGCAGCTGTCATACTGCCTCGAATGAATACAAAAGGTGATCGACTACCATAAGCAATAGCCCCCCAAACCATTACTCCAGCAGTCCTGTGTACATGCCTATCAATAGCAAACCTAAGATCAGGTCGTTCTCCACGGTAGCGTCGTACCCTTCTACGGCCATCATGCGTGCCTAGACAAAATCGTGTTTCATCGCTGAATACGACATCGTGCCATTCTGCCTCCCAATGCTGCCGTTCTCTGCACCAGTCCAACCTTTGGCGACAGTGTCTCGCTGTTAAAGGAAGCACTAATCTTAGACGGTACGAAAGAAGCCCAAAGGATTGAATGCGGCGATATAAGCTTCGCATACTAACGGGCCTACCTTCTTCTCCAATCCATTGATCACCGATTTGACGCATAGTAGCGAAACGGTCACGCAGGGCTATTTGTCTTAAGCGCCGATCTTGACGTTCTGTGGTACGCCTTGGTTGACCAATTGGTCTTGTTCTTGCTCCTCTACCTTCTTCTATCTATACCTGATACACACGTATTACAGTTGCTGCAGTGGAATCAATACGGCGGGCAATTTCGCGATAGGACATACCGACATCTCGATAAGCAACAACTCGACCCCGGTCAAAATCGCTCAAATGGTGATATTGTGGACGTCTTCGTACTCGAGGCATTTTATTTAAGCTTAACACACTCAACGGAAACACGAAAACTAAAAACATCTGTACTTAACAGCTCATATAAATAGTTTTATCAAAAAAGAAAAAGTGAAATATTTTTTTTTCACAATAAATATAAAAGGCACAAGGTTGAAATTGTTATCAATGTATGCTTTAAATATAGGCATTCTGTTGCTAAAATATGAATTCAAAAAAATCATTCCTTCTTGGTGTTACGCTTCTAATGTCATTGAGTATATTATTTATATGTTCGTTAAACGTTAAGCGTCCATCAAAAGTAACACCCATGTCCTTCATTGTATTTCTACGTTCAAAGTGTACATTATTCAACCCATACTCGTACATGATGATATTCTTTTTTCTGGAGAAAGTAACACATTTACATTTCGACAAGTTTAAGTTTAGTCCGTTAATATGACACCATCGTTCAATTATATCGATGTCGTTCTGCAAGGCAACACAATCATTCCGTGATTCAATTACATTGAAGATCTTCATATCATCTGCGTATAGTAAAACGTTACATTTGAGAGAATCTACGATGTCATTGATGAAAATAATAAATAAAAGTGGACCAAGATTGGAACCTTGGGGAACCCCACTAGTTGCAAAATATGTAATTGAAGCATGACCCATGTATTCAACAAATTGTTGTCTGTTGTCAAGGTAAGAATTAATAAGAGAGATCGAGTTTTTGGTGAATCCATAATAGTCAAGTATATTTGCGATGACTTTGTGATTAATAGTATCAAATGCCTTTTATAAATCTGTATAAATAGTATCTACCTGTTTCTGTTCATCAAGATGTTGTGATATTAGGTAAATTAAAACACTTGTTTGGTTTCATATTTGTATATTCAGTTTCCTGACACGTGTTTCGGTCAATAACGACCATTCTCAAAGGGATTACAAGAATAACTAATTAAAATTGAAAAATGTTACAATATATATAGGGGGTTAATTACGGGAGAGTCCAGAGATTAAGAGATTCGAACTTGTTAATAATTCGTTTTGGTTGTTAAGTATATTATCACCTTTCCTAATAGCTCTCTTAATCTCTAGCCCTTCGAGCAGATTTAATTTGCGGCCTTTTTCTGCGAAGCGGATTGGTTTTATGTCGGCTAATTGATGTCCCGTTGTGACGCAATGTTCGGATAATCCTGTTCCCGTGGTTCGTTTTTCTACTGCTTTTCTGTGTTCATTGAGCCGGATCTTGAAATTTCTTCCTGTTTGTCCTATATATTTTCCGTCGCAGTTCTCACATTCCACTTGATAAACACCGAATTTTTCTAATGGATCTAATGTCTCCATTTTGTTGTTGACTAAATGTTTCTTCAAATTTTCTCTATTGATCTCTATTGCTTGGACGTTGTGCTTTGATATTTCTTTGACTATTTTCTGGCTGAGATATGGGATGTATGGAATGGCTGCGAACTTGGTATCTTCTTTGATTCCTTCTCCATTGAACAGAAGTTTTTGAACTGCTTTTCTTCGTTTTGTTGTGATACATAGTTCGTGAAATGAAATAAGTTTGACACTATTGATCCCCGCTTCATAAATCCGTGTTGACGAGTTGTAATCATTGAGCTAATATGATTATACTTGACCTTAAATATAATCATTTCAAATAATTTAGCAAAGTTATTTAAGACAGTGACTGGACGATAATTTAATATATCACTCTTATCTCCCTTTTTAAAAACGGGTGTCACTTTTCCAATTTTCCATTTATCCGGTATAGTGCTACTCTGAATAAGTAAATTAAACAAATGTTCCAATGGTTGACAAAAACAAGAAATGCAGTCTTTAACAATAAACGTCTTAACAATAAACGCAGGAATTTTGTCAATTATCTAGTCAGTTTTTTTTTTGTAAGAATCTGGTGTTGTCATTAAAGGTTTTAACAGTTTTATTAACGAGGGTTTTCCAATCCTTGATTAAGCATGAAGAAAATATTTCGAGTTTAGAAAAGCCTGAAAATTTGGTTTGGTCGCTCCGCGAAGCGGAGCGACCAAACCAAATTTTCAGGCTTTTCTAAACTCGAAATATTTTCTTCATGCGCCAGGCGTGTAAAACACTGATATAATATGAAGTTAAAAAATATACTCAGTTATTGTTAATCAATCACAGGATTAAAATAAAACAACGCCACATGTTTTGATTATAGCTGGGAATTTTTTAAACAGTGTGGCGAGTACAATAAAGTGTTTGAAAGTAATAAGTGTTTTATTTAAACTGAAATCAAAGTGAAAATGAACTTCCAACTGTTAATTGTCTCAACAATTAAGTAGTTGAAAATGGAATTATTTTATTCACAAATTATAAAAACGAATTAAAATTATTATCGACTTTCTCTTTGAGACAAATATTCATTGAAACAACTACTTCTCGAGCTAATACCCCGGCAGATATTAAATTATACAATGAATATTTGAGATCTGCGACAGATTTAATGTTCTATGCATAATTTTGTTTGTTTTATTTGTATATTGTTTGTGATTTATATTTTAACCTTATTTATTACTTTTAGCATAGTGATGAGCATTTTGATTTTAATCTGTTGTGTATATTGTTTGCGATTTTATATATTTTAACTTAATTATTACTTTTAACTTATTTTAGACTAAGCATTATGGATTTATTTTAAATGGATATCCGTAAATAAACTTTAAACAATAAACAATAATTTATATGCAAATTTTGAAAATTTTGAAACAAAAGTGCCTGGGTGGGTCGCACCCCTTGGCGACAATTTCTATTATTTTTAAGAGTCATGTGGGATAGGAGGATTGATCCCATAAATCCCCTTATCTACGTCACTGATTTTATCTAGTTACTGAAACGTGAAATTCAAATAATTCCCCTTACGTAACAATACTTGTTATAATTATTTTGTAATTGTAATTCTGGATTGTATTTTAATTTCTTTGTATTTATAACTATAAAATGTAATTCAATTACTTTCTTCTTTTTGGATTGATTGAGTTATTTGAAAATAATTATAACTTTGAATGAAATACTTAGAACCTTTCTTCAGTATGGGGACACTTTTCCCACGATTTTTTTCCAATGGACATTTTTCCCATGACTATTAGATTTCCCATGATTTTTTCCCACAGCTATTACTTCTGATTCGATTTTCATGTTGTCGAACATTTCAAGTATTTCGAATACTTCGAACTTCCTAACCTGCGTTTGTCATAGCATTTGTCATTCGTTCACCATCATTCGTATCAAAATTAACCAAATTATGGCGGGAGCTTTATTACCAATTACCCTGGAGCTTATAGAGAATGGAAGAGGCGGCCAGTTTCTGCAAATCGACGGCTATCTATACTACAAGCATTCCGTCACGAAAAAAGGTCTCGTCAACTGGAGTTTCCGGAAAAAGGGTCAATGCTATGCCAGTGCGCAAACAACCGCCATATCGGGTACCCAGCTCCTCCTTACTCGGGGAGGCCCAATGGTTTCTGAGCATCAAGGACACGCACCTAATCTCGAAGAGGTCGAAGCTGTTCGTGTCGTGCGGGCCATCAAACGAAAGGCTGCTGAACATCCTGAGATGCCCCCTGTCCAGGTTATGCGTACTTTGGTTGGCGTGCCGAGTAGCGTTTTATCGCAGTTGCCAAGCAGACCGAATATGCGAAAGGCCATTACGCGGGAAAGACTAAAAGATATGCCGGCAAATCCAGTTGCGATAGATGATCTTGCTGGTATTCCGGATAAATATAGAGTCCCTTTACTGGGTTATTATTGCTTTGATACACTATGACTTTAACTTCGACTTTTCTTTGACTTTTACATTAAATTACAGGCGAAAATTTCATTTTATACGATTCTTATGAAGACGATGACTTCGATTTGGAATGTGGACGCGTTATCGTTTTTGGACCAGCTGAGAATTTGAGGAAACTTCAGAAATGCAGAACGTGATTCGTCGACGGAACTTTTAAAGCAGCCCCTACAATTTTTACTCAGCTCTTCGCAATTTTGGGATCCATAGACGACATCGGTCAAGAAACCGCCCTTCTCTTTGTGTACGCTCTGCTGGCAACGAAAGATGAATCTGCGTACAGAAAAGTCTTCGATGTCGTCGAATCACAATGTATAGAACTGGGCCTGCCATTTTGTCCTCCTCAAATTCTCATGACCGATTTCGAACTCGCCATTATCAATGCGGCCTCCAAATCGTATCCGACAGCAGATGTAAAAGTGTGTTTTTTTCCATATGACGCAGTCGATTTTTAGGCGCGTTTAAGCGAAAGGTTTGCAAATCAGATACAATGACCGGGAAGATCGCTCCATAAAGGAGGCATCGCAAATGATGGCGGGTTTGGCATTTGTTCCATCGGATAAGGTCGCAGAGATGTTCGACAACTTCGCAGAACAAGCTCCTGACGATTTCATGCCCCTCGTCGACTATTTTGAGTTAAATTATATTCGCGGAAAACCTGCCAGGGGACGTAGAAAGGCCGTTACTGTTCGGTATCATCCTTCGTTATGGAATCGGTATGATTCGGTGCTAAATCATATAGCTAGGACGAACAACATTAGCGAAGGATGGCACAATCGTTTCCGCGTGATCACTGGCAAAAATCATCCCAGTTTATACGCTTTTCTGACGGAAATACAGAAGGAACAGTCGGATACTGAGACGATGCTGCGGCAGTCGGCCCTAGGACAAAAAATTAAAACGAAACAAGGGATTATACAGACGGCGAAGACATTTTAGAATACCTTAGACTGATTGGATACAATATAGAATTTTGATTATTTACACTTGTCTTTGTATACAATTTGCACTTTTTTAATAAAATGATATTATTGGAAAATAGTTTTATTGGAAAATAGTATCATTGGAAAATGTTATCACGGGAAAATGGCATGGGAAAAAAATCCTGGGAAAAACGGCATGAGAAAAGTGTACCCCAATCCCTTTCTTCAATACTTTATTTTGTCACCAAATGTACATTTCGGACACGAAGTGTCCATTATCAATGGTTATTATGTAAAACGAAGGTATTATTTAAAAAAAAAGTAATGCATATATTTCATCTAGTTACTGAAACGTTCGATTAAAATAATTTCCTTTTTTTTTCAAACCATCAATTTCAAACGTTAAACTCCGCTTTGTAGTTGCATGTTTTTCCAAAAGCGTCTCTTTAAAGTCAGCTTAATCGCATTTATTTTTTGTATGATGAAAGCATCACATCGAAGGGCTTTAGTTATGCTAAAAGCAGTGAATTTAAATTAATCCCTCTGTATCTGACTATCCAGCTATCTGGATATATCAATAGCAGAAACGTTGATAATTCCGAAGCGGGTCTGGAATTGGCAACCATTAAAAAGAGAAGCTCGTCCTCGTATTATCTCCATGGATGGACACAGCAGTGCCGTATTTTATGGCTTCGCATAAAAAGAGGTCGTGGAATAAAGAAATTTGTGTAGGCCCGAGTTTATGGCTCGGTTAATTTGATTACGTTGGCGAGTGTGTTAAAGTGACAGGTGAAAAGGATGTTCGTAATGATAATATATTAATGCAAATCCATTGTGTTGCGTCAAAATGTACCTGTGCGAAAAAATAATTATTTTTGACGGATGCGCTGGACAAAAACTAATACATGTATGAACTCTTATTTTTAGTATGTGCGCAAGTTAAGATCGTCGATACGATACTCTTATTTTTAAAAAGTAGTTTATTTATTTATTTTATTTACACTTGTTACAAATTAAATTGATTAATTAACTTTGTATTGAAAACTTAAGATTAATGCTCCGCGACGTGGGGTCCGTCATTTTGCTGATCTTAGCAAAATCGGAGATCTCAACTCCTCCGGCCCAAGAGAGAAACATATCCTGGTGATCACTTTAGGGAATCCAGGATTGATTCGTAGAGATGATTTTATCATCTTCTTGTGGAGGTTTGGTGGCTAAACGTTTTAAATTTCTTCGACGCCAATAATACCTTATAACAAATTAAATATAATAAGAAATAATGAAATATATAGAAGCAACGTCCATATTGATAATGGCTGGTCTTGAAGTCGGGGGTTCTTGATTTTGGATAGATCGTCCTTGAGTTTCTTCAGATTACCAGAAATCTGATTGAAATTGTCGTCGTGGTCGTACTTTATTTTTGCAAATTCCAAGTTCCATTTAGTGGGTTTTGACGCATCTTTCGAGATGTCGAGTTTCGGAATTGCGGGAATCTTGACCATGTCTTCCTCTTCGTAGGTGATGACTGTTATGTCTTCGAAGCCAACGAAGCATGTTGGTGTTACTTGTACCAAGTAGGTTCCACTCATGGCGTCCATTTCTTCATTTTGTTTGCATACTTTAATAATTTTTTTATGGTGATGGCGTCGCAATTATCCATAGGTTTTCTGCTACTTTGTAAATCCATAAGGATGTCATCTTTTTCTGTTAGTATATGCAATTATCATATTTTCCTGAATGAGTGAGAAGTTGCATTTCACATGAGGCACTTTTAGTTATTTTTGAACTCATTGTTGATTTATAAAAGTATTTAGTATTCGTCTGTTTGCATTCTGTAGAAATAATTGCGAATTTCTCATTATTTATAGCCAAATGTTTATAATTAGGAATTATGATAGTTATTATTTTCGTCTGGGATAGGCAGAGGAAATATTTTGTAATAGGTAAAGGATTTGATTTCGATAAGTGGGATCGATATGATAAATATGATATCACTATTTTTGATGTACGCTTTAACGAATATTAGGTCTTCTATTGAAGTTGATGTCTTCGATTTTATTTTCGATAGATAATTTTTGGTTTTGAAGAGCTGGTTGTATTTGTTCCAACTTATGTAGTAATACTTGTAGTTCCAGAATAGCTGGGTGATACACATTTAGCTTTGCGAATGTAACTGCATCGGTTAGAGTTGTCAATATCGTAATCACGTTGTCCATCATGAATATGATTTGATTAAAAATAGCGTAGATCATTATCTGCTTTGTTTCTTCTAACTGGTAGAATGTGGGATTTTGAAGATATTGATTAATTTGGTTTATTCTTGACGATAAGATTAATTGATTACTTTTTATATTATTTATTGTTTTGTTAAATTTCGAGATTGTTTTTAAAGAGATTGAGAGTTGCTTATCTTGTATTAATTTTAGTTCATTTTGATTTATCATTAATAGCTAAATAATTTCATCGTATCTTGTAGCATCTTCGTTATCCAGATTTCCAGTTATCGCTTTAATTATGTTTCCAGCGAAGTTTAATGCTCCTCGTTTTAAACGATTTTCTTGGGTGGTTGGTAAAAGTTGGTTTAATGTTATTAACATTCAATTCATCTTTTATTCAATGACTCGGATATAATTGTGCATTTCTCTTTGGCATAATTTGTTATGTGTGGTGTTTTTGAAAGACTTGATCCATGTTTCGCCATTACTTCTAAGTATGTGTATTTCATCGATCAGCGGTTGTAGTTTGTAAATCGTTGTTATTTTCCAGTAGTTGTTAATTATTTATGTTTCACCTAATTTTATCGGTAGAAGGCCTGTTGTTTGGGTAATCTGTTTGATTTAAATGTCTGTATGGATGAGGTGGATACAGCATCCGAAGCATAGAATTATAGCAGCTAATCCGCTCATATTCTTTGTTTTGGGTGAAAAGATAACTTTTTCAATTTCACAGATTTGTTTTTCTACTCAGAGCACTTTAATTTTTTCGATACTTCACGTAAATCATTAAAAAGAACTGTCGATTTGGTGAATGCGCCTGGTAAAAAGTAACAAATTCTTATATTAACTTAAAAATAATCTTATTTTGTATACCCACGTATTATTATACCGGATGTTTGATTAAGCGTGGCCGCTGGCTGTATTTTAGAAACTATGCAGATTAGCATGTTGGGGTAAACAATTGCAGAGTAAAAGTGGCAAATAAGAATCACTGGAAATTATTTTTAAGTTCCTAACTCCGCCGCTAGAGGTGGTAACATCTATCGCAAAATACAAAAACAGATTTTTATCAAAAATCTGCTAGATTAAGCTAGGTTGAAAATATTAAAATAGTAATCTACGCTGAATTTGACTCAATTTTAGCTACTCACTTGTTTCTTTATCTCACACATATGAAGTTGGGGAGACCGGGAAAGTGTGATCATTAAACATCACATAACTTTACTTAAGATTATCCGAAATTATTCAAATTAGTCTCATTTTGTAGGTAATTGAAAGCACAATAAATCATATTTTACTTTCGTTTACTTTAGTTCTTATAGTAAGCGCCAGAGGGCGTTTTTGTAATAGCCACCATATTTTCTAGGCTTCTTGAATCAATCAATATTTTTCTAGGTAACTTTAGTTAAGATTATCCGAAATTATTCAAATTAGTCTAATTTTATAGGTAATTGAAAGCACAATAAATCATATTTTACTTTCGTTTACTTTAGTTCTTATAGTAAGCGCCAGAGGGCGTTTTTGGAATAGCCACCATATTTTCTAGGCTTCTTGAATCAATCAATATTTTTCTAGTTAACTTTAGTTAAGATTATCCGAAATTATTCAAATTAGTCTCATTTTATAGGTAATTGAAAGCACAATAAATCATATTTTACTTTCGTTTTTTTTAGTTCTTATAGTAAGCGCCAGAGGGCGTTTTTGGAATAACCACCATATTTTCTAGGTTTCTTGAATCAATCAATATTTTTCTAGGTTTTCTAAAAAATTTCAAATAGTAGAACTATAGCTCTCCTATGCTGGTTTGTTGTAGAAAGAAATATCGAGAAAAATGGTAAAAACGTCATCCTGATATCTTTATCCTAACCGAAGATATAGTAAAAAGTTTGGTAGATTTGCCGCGCACGATATAAAAATATATTTTAAAATCTAGCAAGCCTTTGTACTCTTTCGATTGATGTTCAAGAGATCTAAAACAATAATTGAAAGAATAATAGAGATCACTTTTCCCCATTTATGTGTTTTGGAAAGTGAAGTAAATCTATGAATATTTAAAATCTCAAAATATTGTAGGCTAGGCGAATATTTAAGTTTAGTAGAATGTTAAAAACAGCGTATATTTACTACAATTGAAAAGACTTATGACAATACTTTATTGGAAAAATAACAAACAAACCATAACAGAAGAAAACGGGCACAATAATTAAATCTAGCTTTGCGGGCAGAGGGCGCAATTTCTATCGCAAAGGATAAAAAAGAAGTTATTCAAAATGCCAAATTAAGCTACATATGTTAAAAATATGTAAATCTTAATCAACTCTAAATTTTGCGTTATTTTAACTACCTTCTCTTTTCGTTTGCTCTCACATACGATGCAGAGGAGAATGAAAAAGTCTAATCATTAAATGGTTATAAATTAAGTTAGGTTTAACTTAATTTATTAAACTTTGACTTATATAATACAGAATTGAATACACTTTTAAACACTGTGTATTCTGATTTAATTTAGTGTCTATAGTAAGGACCAGGGGGCGCGATTAGTACAAAATACCCCATTCTGCACAATTTTCAATATATCTCTGATTAGGATGAAGATATCGGAATGCGGCTTTCGCCAGTTTTCACACAATTTCTCATATTATTTCACTATCGTAACTTACGTATATAATATATTCCATTTGTTTCTGGATCTCGCCTAGCCATGCTTTCGTGTTGTTATGTTGCAGTATCAACATTTACATTTTTTATTAATTGGCACTCCTGATTCCTTATTTTAACAGTGTTGCAATAATTTATGATATCATAAGTAATCCTCTTTTTAATTTTCAAGAGGTTTATTGTTAATATTGCAACAATTATTTCGCCACGCGGTCGCTTCTTCGAGCATTTTATTATTAAATCAAATTAATCTAGTGTTGCAATGCTGTGTCAATGTCAAAGTGAAAAATAATTTCAGGCACATTAAATATTAACATGCCAAAGATTATCTCTGAATTAACAAGGTTACAAATTCTGAAATCCTACAAACATTTTAGGCAAAGTAATCCAAATCTACAGCATCACAATATTGTTACGATTTTAATAGATATTTTTGGGGTATGTCTAGTATTTTAATTATCATATATATATATAATTAAAGATAATTACGTTTCAGGTAGGGAGATCTTCATTACAATTAATTTTACGACAAAGACCTGACGAATTGAAATCTACTACTTCTGGCAAACGATCTAAAAACAGCCATTTTTGGAATCACCTAGCTAGAAAAGATCTGCAACAACTAATTTGGCAATATAACTCTAGAAATCAGTATTTTACTTTGAGAGATCTTTTGAATGATATGAAAGAAAATTATGAGTTCCATGGGAGTAGAACAACACTTTATAGGGTTGTTAAAAGTATGGGGTATAAATTCAAATTAATTAATGGGCGCAAAATTCTCTGTGAACAAAAACATGTTGTTGCAGCTAAAATTATTTTCCTTAGAAAATTTTTACAGTATCAAAATTCCAGTGAAGATATCCAATTCGTATACCAGGATGAAACATGGATATATCAGAATGGATCCGTGGTTCGACGCTGGGTACATGAAACGGATATAAAAAGTAATCCAACTAAATTCAAAAATGAAGGCAAAAGCTTCACCATTCTACATGCTGGGTATAGGGGTGGGTTTTTGGATGGGTGCGATTTTTTATTACATTCGAAAAACAATGACCGAGATTACCATGCCACAATGGATGGTAATACTTTTGAAAATTGGGTGGTTAATCAACTTTTTTCTGCTTTGGCTAAGCTTTCAGGGAAATGTGTAGTTATTATGGATAATGCTGCATACCATTCTGTGCAATTAGACAAAACTCCTTCATTTTCTTGTAAGAAATGCGAAATGCAGGAGTGGTTGGTTAAACACAATGTAAAATTCAATCCAAAATTAACCAAAAAGGAACTATGGGCTTTATTTATACCTTTTCGATCAAATGACAAAATTTACGTAGTTGATGACATTTTGAAAAAGAACGGGCACGAAGTTCTTAGATTACCGCCATAACATTGTCAATACAATCCAATTTAAATGGCATGGGGGTTTTGTAAGACTTACTACAATAAGCACATAAATTCTAAGCAACCATCTAAGGATCGTGTTCAGAATATATGGCTTGAGTCTCTCTCAAAATGTACATCCGATATGTGGCAAAATTTCTGTGATCATTGTGAAAAACTTATTTCGGATGACTGGACAAAACACATGGGGAACCTTTCTTTTGAAACCATTCCTCCTTTTAATATTTCGCTTGGGGAATCTGGCTCAGAACAAACATCAGAAGATTCAGATGCAGGTTCTCTTGACTAAATAATAAAAGTGGAATGAGGGCTTAAAAATTGTTTGACATGAAAATTATCAGTATCACAAGAGGGTGGGAATAAATTTGCAATTCTACAAAAAAATACTGAGGGCCAACAGAAGAGAGAATGACCAAAATTAAGGTGGATGGATGGAGTTGATCAAAATGTGTTAACGGGAAGACCCAAGCGAGAAATACAAATGGATGACGAAATAAGTTTGCAGAGCCGAATTCATTATATTTGTTATATACAATATTATTGCTGTGTTTGTATGTACAAAAACCAAGTAGTAAATTTTGTTAATCTTAAAACTGCATATTATTATCCTTTTATATCTGAAAATTTGTAAAACAGGCAACAGTGTAAGATCACAATAGTCAGAAATTATAACCTTAAAATCGAACATCTGACAGTGACATTTAAAAACCCTGATTTAAAACACAACCAGCCCCATTTACAATACTTAAACTGTCACTTTTCCATAGCTAGGCGAGATCCAGAAACAAATGGAATCGTGTATACCTTGCAATTTAAAAATTTAAACAAAATGGAGAAAATACGGCGATTGTCTCAATTGCACTCTCTGGCGCTTAATGCCAAAACTAAAATAAATCAGAGTGCATTATATTTTAAAGTGCATTCAATTATCTATTAAATGAGCCTGAGTTTATTAAATTCAGTAAGATCTAATAAAAGTTACAGCTATTTAAATAATTAGACATTTTCGTTCTCCCGTGCATCTTATGTGAGACATAAGAAAACGAGAAGATAGTTAAAATTAGGTAAAATTGACCGCAGATTAGGATTTTCATATTTCTCACATCGCTTAATTTGCCATTTATTTGATAAAAATTGTTTTAATCCTTTACTATAGAGACAGCGCCCTCTTGCAGCGAAGCTAAGAACTTTAAAATGATTTTCCAGAGATTTCTCTTGGCCACTTTTACAATTAAATTTTTGACCGCAACATGCTACGATGTATCTTTAATTAATTTCTCACTTAACCCGTGGTGAAACATTTTTGAATATAATACTGGATATTTAATTAAAACACTTGGTTTGTTTCACTAATTTATATTTTCTCCGACAAGTTTTGACCATTGGTCATCTTCGGGGAGGAATGTACAAAAAATATCTAAACAACTATTTATATACAAATACAGGCTATCATAAAATATCGCCGGACGCTATCGGAGAGTTCCAAAGCCCTTCCATATTATTTACAATCGGTTTTCCCCGCTTTAGCGCCTTCCTAATTTCTAGTCCCTCACGGAAATTTAAGTATCGACCCTTATTGCCTGGGATGTATAATTTATATGATACAGCCGATGGCCACGCTCAAACACCCGGTACATTGTGTATAATACGTATTTTTTTTTCTTGTGATAAATTTTGTATCGTTACGTATCTTTTGATGATTTTCATCTAAGAAATGATCGCTCCATGAAAGTATTTGTGAACTTTCTTGATTAGCCAACACCTTAGTCTAATTTTTGTTGCTCTTTTATATTATTTTTCATTTTGTATTTGTTCTGTACTTTAACTGAATATATAAATAAACAATTTCTTATTATTACTATTATTATTTCAAGGTTTGAAAAAAGGAGCAAGGAAAGAGTATAATAATAATAATAATTATTACCACTTTTGCACTCGCTTGTGAGAAAAATTGCAGCACATTTATTTCACATGGAGAGGAGAGTGCAACTTCACCGGCAGATTCTCACCCTTGACACAGTTGAGAGTTTGATTAAAGCCTCCGGCCCCTTTAGCCCAGAGAGCCAGGGAGGGCGAGAGCATGTGAATCCGCATTTAATTCAGACCGTCCATACTCAGGGGAAATTACCCATTCTAATTTCAACAGCCCAATTTGTTTAATATAAATATGCATGCGACGGCATGAACTATCTTCCTCATCGCTTCACTAATTATATGCAAACAAACAATAACGAAAAAAAAAAACATGAAAGCGCAAATATTATTTAAGAGTGTGAAAGGAAAAATTGATATAATTACAAAAGATGGTATTAGAACAGTAGTTATTCTGTTTTAATAACGTCTTTGGTAACTATATCAATTTTTCCTTTCATACTTTTAAATAATGTTTACTCAGATTTATTAATATTTATATTCGAAGCTTTAAGCGAGTGTTTTCCACTCCCAGACTAAGCATGAAGTAAAATTTCTAGTTTAGAAAAGCCCCGCGTAGAAAATTTGTCTCGGGTCGCGCAGCGACCCGAGACAAATTTTCACGGGGCTTTTCTAAACTCGAAATTTTACTTCATGCGCCACGCGTATAAAACACTGATTTCAAGTGAAGTTAAAAACGCACTGAAAACCAACCCAAGTTCAATATTTTTTCAAAATTGGATATTTTCTTTCCTATCCAGATATTCGTTGTTTTCTTGTAAAAAAAAACTTCGATTCCCTGTAGTCCTTCAGTCTCCGAAGACCACTATTGGTCCTTCGAGCTGTAGCCTTTGTAAAATGGTAATAAACTTAGTAATCTAGACTGATCCTTCAATTTGAAACTTCTAAGAACGAGTGTTGTCCACTCCCAGACTAAGCATGAAGTAAAATTTCGAGTTTAGAAAAGCCCCGCATAGAAAATTTTCACGGAGCTTTTCTTAACTCGAAATTTTACTTCATGCGCCACACGTATAAAACACTGATTTAAAGTGAAGTTAAAAACGCACTGAAAACCAACCTAACTTCGATATTTTTTCAAAATTAGATGTTTTCTTTTCTACCCATGCTGAAAACCTTCAGATATTGGTTGTTTTCTTGTAAAAAAACTTCGATTCCCTGTAGTCCTTCGGTCTCCGAAGACCACGATTGGTCCTTCGAGCTGTAGCCTTTGTAAAATGCTAATAAACTTATTAATCCTTCAATTCGAAACTTCTAAGAACGAGTGTTGTCCACTCCCAGACTAAGCATGAAGTAAAATTTCGAGTTTAGAAAAGCCCCGCGTAGAAAATTTGTCGAGGGTCGCGCAGCGACCCGAGACAAATTTTCACGGGGCTTTTCTAAACTCGAAATTTTACTTCATGCGCCACGCGTATAAAACAGTGATTTCAAGTGAGGTTCAAATATACATAGAGCTCACAATATTTTAGTGTTTTATACGCGTGGCGCATGAAGTAAAATTTCGAGTTTAGAAAAGCCCAGAAAATTTGTCTCGGGTCGCTGCGCGACCCTCGACAAATTTTCACGGGGCTTTTCTAAACTCGAAATTTTACTTCATGCTTAGTCTGGGAGTGGAACACACTTGTTTAAGGCTTCAAATTGAACTCCTAAAAAAAAAACAACGAATAACTAAAGATTTAAAGAAAATAAGCTGAATTTGGAATACGGATACTTTAAAGAAAAACTCTCTGTACATTAAAGAAATGTCATTTGGTTGTACGGTAAGCAATCAGCTGTTCAGCTGTCAGCACGTAATGCACTTGTCAAAGCTATTACGTGCATTTGTACGTAATATCAATCATACCTGTCAAGATAACAGTGTGGTATGATGCGGTTACTAGATAGGGCGTAGTTAAAGTTATTTAAATTAAAAACACTTGGTATTGTTTCACAAATTAAAACTTAATTCGGACTACTTTCGGTTTGTTAGACCATTTTCAAAGGAATGCGTATAATTTCCTTTGAATCTGGTCTAACAAATCAAAACTAGTTGAATGTGTATAATTTCAAAGGAAATTATACACATTCCTTTAAAAATGGTCTAACAAACCGAAAGTAGTCGGAATAAAGTTTTATTTTGGAAAACAATACCAAGTGTTTTTAATTTAAATATCTTTACATATTCTAATTAGTTTCACCAAGTGCCAGATGAGAAATTAATTCAAGAAAGTAAGTAAAGTAAATCACCTTCGTATATTAGTATCTATTGTCCGTTTGTATCATAGTAATCAAGTTTGTAACTTTGTATCGAATTCAAACAATTTGCGTAAATGCGCTATTGCGTTTTGGTTTCGGGGGTTGGGGTAAAATCAGAAGGACAATTATGCGATCGGTCGAACAGATAGATGGCAAATGCATGGTGTGCAGTCAAAGTGCGACCGGGCGACTATGATCAAAGTTTCCGCCGTTACAAAAGCACCGAGTTTGAAGCTTCCCTATTGCTAAACTCCGGTTTAATGTGCAGCGGAACTTACCAACAATTAGGACAATGAGCGAAGGATTATCCAAGTGGAGCGAAGTATTAGAATTGTTAGATAATTAGATTTTTAATATTTATTTTGGCGTACAAAATACTGACTTGATTAAATAACGCTTAATTCTTTATTGTATTCACTTTTTTGTTTTTAGGGTGACTGGTTTCGACTCGTCCGAAACTGACTTAACATGAAATTAATTATCAGTATGAATGAAATAACCGAAACAAAGAGGTGAACACAAAAATAAGAGCGTAAAAACTAAGAGATAGAGAAACAGCTGAAAAATATAGAGAGGCACTCGAAAAAAAATATAGAATTAATTGAGAATGAAGCAGAAAATAAAAATCTACGACAAATTTTCTGGGCTTTTCTAAACTCGAAATTTTACTTCATGCGCCACGCGTATAAAACACTAAAATATTGTGAGCTTTATGTATATTTTAACCTCACTTGAAATCTGTGGTTTATACGCGTGGCGCATGAAGTAAAATTTCGAGTTTAGAAAAGCCCCGTGAAAATTTGTCTCGGGTCGCTGCGCGACCCTCGACAAATTTTCTACGCGGGGCTTTTCTAAACTCGAAATTTTACTTCATGCTTAGTCCGGGAGTGGACAACACTCGTTCTTAGAAAATTAAAATTAAAGGATCACTCTAGATTACTAAGTTTATTACCATTTTACAAAGGCTACAGCTCGAATGTGGGCACTGTTTAAACATGCAACGCTAGAAGTCGCAGCAAAAGTCTGTGGAGTAAACCGGGGAAGCAAGAGAAATAAACAAACAGCATGGTGGACGGAAGAGACAAAAGAGCAGATAAAACAAAAAAAGGTAGCATGGAAAAATTATACAGGCAACAGGAGAACTGAAAATTATGCGAAATATAAAGTGGAAAGAGGAAGAACGAAAGAACTGGTATCAGCGGCAAAGAAGAAACAATGGGAGGGCTTTGGGAAAAAATTAGAACAAGACAGCAAAGAAAACCAGAAACTGTTCTAGAAAGCAATGAAGACACTAGGAGGAAATAAAACACAAGAACTAGAGTAAAAATGGGGATATAATTAACGAAAAGGAAGGAACCATGAAGAGATAGAAAGAATATTTCCTGGAGCTATTACAGGGAGAGAATACTCTAGAAGGAAATTATGGAAATGAGGATGAAGAAAATGAAGATGACAACAAGAATCTAACAAATGTAGAGTAAAAATGGGGATATAATTAACGAAAAGGAAGGAACCATGAAGAGATGGAAAGACTATTTCCTGGAGCTATTACAGGGAGAGAATGCTCTAGAAGGAAATTATGGAAATCAGGATGAAGAAAATGAAGATGACAACAAAGATCTAACAAATGTAGAAGAGCTAATGGAGATAATAGGAAAACTAAAAAACGGGAAAGCTCCAGGACAAGACCAAATTACAGGAGAAATGATAAAAAACATTGGGAAAAAGGGAACAGAATTACTTGTGAAAATCTACAACAAGATATGGGAAGTAGAGCAGATACCCAAAGCACTAATTGTACCAATACACAAAAAAGGAGACAGAAAGAATTGTGACAATTACAGAGGTATAACGTTACTATGCACGAACATGAAAATACTAGAACAAACGAATAAGAGCAGTAATAGAGAAGGCGCTAGAAAAAGCACAAAGTGAATTCAGAACAGGAAGAAGTATCCCAGACCACATATTCTTGGTAAAACAACTGACACAAAAGAAGCTAAGGGAAAAAAAGAGTATACCTTGCTTATATTGACCTAGAGAAAGCCTTTGATAAAATACAAAAAATCAAATTATGGTAGACATTAACCAAAAAGGGAGTGAGTGGAAAAACAATTAAAGAAATCTATAAGAACAATACAAACGCGGTTATATACAAGAATAATATAACAGAACCATTTACAACAAAAGGAGGACTACGGCAAGGAGAAGGACTAAGCCCGGGATTGTTTATAATATACATGAACGAAATAATACAAGAATGCAATACACTATGTAACGGTATAACAATCTACAAAAAGTCACAATATCAGAAGGAGTATATGTAATGGTATAACAATTTGCAAAAAGTTACAATATCAGAAGGAGTATTTGTGGACGATATAGTAACATTTACGAAGAACCAAAAAGAACTTTAACAAAACCTAAAAATATGGAACGAAACATTAGAAAAATATGGTATGAAAATTAACAAAGGAAAGACTAAATCGATGATAATAGGAGAGGAACAAGAGAAGGTGAGCATAGAAATAGAGGGGACAAAAATAGAACAGGTACCCACATACAAATACTTAGGAATAAATATAGACAGCAAAGGAGCACAGAAACAGGAAATAAACACAAGAATAGAAAAAGCATCAAAACTATATTACAAATTAAGAGACGGATTCATAAACCAATGATAAATATCGAAAAGCACTAAGCCAAAGATATTCAAGTCAATATATAGACCGGTGCTTACCAATGAATGTGAATCGTGGACGTTAACCAAGAGACAAGAAAACAGGATACAAGCAACTACAATGAAATATCTAAGAAGAGCCAGAGGAGTAACAAAAAGAGACAGAATTCATTCTGTCTCTCTTTGTTACTCCTCTGGCACAAACACAGAAATAAGAAATGATTTTGAAATACAGTCTACACTGGACTTCATAGAAGAAAGACAATTGCACTGGTGGGCACATCTACAAAGAATGGAAGAAACACGACAAGTGAAAAGAGTATGGAGAGCAAAAACACAGGGAAAAAAGAAACGAGGTAGGCCCAGACTAACATGAGACCAAGTGACGACAAAAGCAATAGAGAAGAGAGGAACAACATGGGTGGAAGCAAGAAGCCTTTGTAAAATGGTAATAAACTTAATAATCTATAGTGATCCTTTAATTTGAAACTTCTAAGAACGAGTGTTGTCCACTCCCAGACTAAGCATGAAGTAAAATTTCGAGTTTAGAAAAGCCCCGCGTAGAAAATTTGTCGAGGGTCGCGCAGCGACCCGAGACAAATTTTCACAGGGCTTTTCTAAACTCGAAATTTTACTTCATGCGCCACGCGTATAACACACTGATTTAAAGTAAAGTTAAAAACGCACTGAAAACCAATCCAACTTCGATATTTTTTCAAAATCGGATGTTTTCTTTCCTATCCATGCTGAAAACCTTCAGATATTCGTTGTTTTCTTGTAAAAAAACTTCGATTCCTTGTAGTCCTTCGGTCTCCGAAGACCACGAATGGTCCTTCGAGCTGTAGCCTTTGTAAAATGGTAATAAACTTAGTAATCCTTCAATTTGAAACTTCTAAGAACGAGTGTTGTCCACTCCCAGACTAAGCATGAAGTAAAATTTCGAGTTTAGAAAAGCCCCGTGTAGAAAATTTGTCGAGGGTCGCGCAGCGACCCGAGACAAATTTTCACGGGGCTTTTCTAAACTCGAAATTTTACTTCATGCGCTACGCGTATAAATCAGTAGTTTCAAGTGAGGTTCAAATATACATAGAGCTCACAATATTTTAGTGTTTTATACGCGTGGCCCATGAAGTAAAATTTCGAGTTTAGAAAAGCCCAGAAAATTTGTCTCGACAAATTTTCACGGGGCTTTTCTAAACTCGAAATTTTACTTCATGCTTAGTCTGGGAGTGGAAAACAATCGTTTAAGGCTTCAAATTGAACTCCTAAAAACAAAACGAATAACTAAATTTTTAAAGATAATAAGATGAAATTGGAATACGATATCGAAAAATAGAGAGCAGTGGAAAATATTTATTAAGAAATAAGGAAAAACCCAACACAAATATGGTAAACGGATACTAGATTATACATATATATATATATATATATATATATATATATATATATATATATATATGAATGAAATTGCTAATACTTGGTTTTAGAATACTTCAAAATAAAGTGTGTTAAAGAGTACTTTAAAATTAACGCAAGAATTGAATTGAATAGAAAAGACAGTGTTTAGTCTTTAGATTGTTAGTTTTTATTGAATCATTGAGACCATAGGATAGGGTTATTTATTAATTAACACACCGGGCAAATGGCCTCCACGGCTTTCCCGGACATACGCACTCCTTTGTCGAAATTTTCTATGACCATTCTGCATAAATGTGGCTTGTTGATGCAGCGTTTAGTTTTCTCCTGTAATGCACAGATGATTGTGGGCTCGTCGACATGAACCTTTGATTTCAAATAACCCTATATAAAGAAATCTAATGGTGTTAAATTACACGATCTAGGGTGGAAATTCTGATCACCGAAACGAGAACGTACACAATCAGGAAATGGCTCATGCAGCAATTAAATTGTTTCACGGGCTGTATGGCATGTGGCGCCGTCTTGTTGAAACCACGTATTGGCCACATCAATATCATCAAATTTCGGCAGAAAGAACTGTGTATCGAGCACCAGTAACAGTCACTGCTTGACCAGCCTCATTTTCAAAATAAGTATAGTCCTTCAGTTCAAAATCCGCACCAAATAGTGACACATTGTGGATGCATTTGTTTTTCGACAATCACATGTGGGTTCTCCGAACCCCGAACACGGCAATTTTGGCGATTAACAAAGCCATCGAAGTGAAAATGTATTTCATCGCTTAGGATCATTTTGCTCGAAAAATCAGCATCCACTTGTTGATGTTCAATAATCCATTCAACGAACTCTCTTCGCTATGCATGGTCATTGGGCTTCAGATGTTGGGCTAATTGACTCTTTTAAACATGGAGACAAAGATCTTTTGTGAGTATACGCTGTAGAGAGCTTCTTGAAATTTGCAATTCAATTTCAATTTCAATTTCAATTTCAATTTATTTATTTAGCAAAAGCCATATACAGTTTTCACACGTATTGCATTTGTCATACAGATAAGAAACAATAACATATAGCATATAAACGATTACATAATGAGTTTAATTAAGAATAAAGACACCTTAAATATGAGATGAGTAGTTAAACATCATCCTGCAGAAATTCCACGACTGAATAATATGCTTTTTCAATAAGCAGTTCCTATAGCTTGCGCTTAAATGGCTTCATATTTTTAATATTTTTTATTATTCTTGTCCGCGACGCCTAATTGGTGTTCTGGGATTTTCATTAATACTCGCACGCACTGCTTCGATATTGACATTTGAACGGCTTGTTTTCGGACGACCAGTGTGCTTAGCGTCTCCAACTGATCCAGTCTCCATGAATTTTTCAATTAATCTCTTCACAGTGTTACCGGCGTTTTATCGAAAACGTCGGAACTTTGATTAATTCGGAAGAATCCACATCTCACATCGCGGATTCGGCCTCATTATAATTTTTTCATTTTAAAACGAACTAGGTTTGTTCATAAAACGCTGGTAACAACAGTTGACGAAGTTAAAACACTATTCCGACCATATTTTGTATGAAACTTTCGAATTGTGGCCCCTAAACTTTAATTATTTTGGAGATACTGTTCAAAAATGAATACACGTTGTTGTATCGTGTAACGCTCCATTTTTACTAACCCCAAACTCTCAGCTGTCACATTGTTTTTTTTTTTAGGATTCCCAACAATTTACTGCACAAATCGCGGCCAATTCAAATCTTGCGTAAATCTTAGGACACCCTTTATTCTCTCGTTGATTGTTAACGCATTTATTTTTTGGCACTAAACTAATTGCTCAAGTGCAGGACTAGTAATACTTTCTCCTCCTCTTCCTCCACCTCGGGCCAATTATTTCCAATTAAAGTTTGTCAAACAAGAACAAAAATTAGAAAGATTAAAATAGCTCGTACTATTAGATCTAGGGTAGAAAAATTATTCAAATATAGGGTGCAGCAGGGAAACTTGCTGTTTTGAAAGGTCAATAAAAGAAATAGTATTTCACATATCGATTTAATTCTTTGTTTATCACTTAATATAACAGCTTACTATTTATACATATTATCTAAGATAAATTCAAATTCAAAACTATTTGAATTCGAGAAAATAAGCTTACGCTTCTTATAGTTTGCACACTTTAAACATAATATATAAACATAATATATAAAATTACGAAAAAACTATTCGTGAAAATGCAAACAGTGTCTAAATTAATAAGACAATTTAAGACGATAAATATCCATTGAATCAACTACTTCCCGTGCTAATACACCTCCGGATATTGAATTATACAATGAAATATTTAAAATCTTATTTAATTTGATTTGTTACAACGCTCTATTAAAGTAAGTATATGTAACGTTTAGGTCAAATTCTCTTCAAACCAACTAACAATACAATTTAAAATGAAAGGAGAGATTGCATATATTATATATTATGTTTACATATTATCTATTCATTTAACTCACTAGGATAATACATTTAATGTTTTTATAATGAATGCTCTTGGATTAATTGCTGAATCAACGAATAATTTATTTATTACACACATATAAAATGCAGTACACATTCTTTGTTTGAAATAAGTACATTAACTAATCAAGCATTTTAATTAAACTAAAATTCGAAGGTAGTACTCATTGTTTGTGCATTATTACACGGAGGAGATACAAGTTTAGGAATTAATCAGCTAAATGCATCTTTATCCTGTGCTGCAGCCGAGTCTGTGCGTCCTGCAAGGATGGCAGGAAGAAAAGGCGTATCCTTAGTGATGGTTTATCGATTCATTCCTGGGACACGGCTGAACTAAATGCGGATTGTGTACAATCTTGCAATTCATACGTTTCGCACAACAAAGACGAAAACGTTCTCATACATAAGTTACCGTTTTACTTGATTGTTACTCTATATTCTACACTACAGTATTTTTATAGTTATTGAACATATCGTCGGGTTAATATCAGTCAATTTTTGACTGATATTAGTTAAGTCCAGCGAGCTCTTGTACTTAAAATAAATAAATCTCTGTATAGGTATAGGGGAGGTTCAGCATAGCACCTAAACAAGAGGAGTCTGGGGGGCAGACCTGAGTTTTTGGACGATGGATGTTTGTAGGGGACGATTGTCCAAGTCGGAGCTGTAGACCTTCTTGAGGTAGCATCTGTGTACCTATCTTGGATAGGGCTAACTTACACACGGCGGGGTTGACTCAGTCCTTGTGCTTGTCGCCGCTAAATGAGGAGTCCGGGGTGGGCCTTGAAAAGCCCGGCCTGCGGCAGATATGGCGGTGATCCACCGGTCCTTAGACGGACGCTCGAAAGGTATACACCGAAAGGTAAAAACCTAAGCACACCTAGTCTGTAGGGTGTAGGACAATTGCCTACGCTGACGATGTGACCCCTACGGTCTCTGGCAAACACTCAAGTATCCTATCCGAACTTATGGAGCAGGCACTCCACAAGGTAACCCGCTGGTGTGAGAAGTGTGGACTGGGGATAAACCCCCTCAAAACTTAGCTTGTACTCTTCACCAGAATGCACAAAGTACCGAACTTCAAAGTTCCTACTCTAAACGGCATGGAACTGGTGGTAAAAGAGCAAGCTCGGTCCTTAGACGGACGCTCGAAAGATATACACCGAAAGGTAAACACCTAAGCACACCTAGTCTGTAGAGTGTAGAACAATTGCCTACGCTGACGATGTGAACCTTACGGTCTCTGGCAAACACTCAAGTACCCTATTCGAACTTATGGAGCAGGCACTCCACAAGGTAACCCGCTGGTGTGAGAAGTGAGGACTAGGGATAAACCCCCTCAAAACTTAGCTTGTACTCTTCACCAGAATGCACAAAGTACCGAACTTCAAAGTTCCTACTCTAAACGGCATGGAACTGGTGGTTTAAGAGCAAGCTCGGTCCTTAGACGAACGCTCGAAAGGTAAAAACCTGAGCACACCAAGTCTGTGTAGGTATAGAATGTAATTATTATTGATGAAGGTTTAAAATGTTTTATTATGTGATAAGTGAGAAAATCATTCAAGAAATAGAATGTTTTCATTAAAATCGATTTAAACCATCTAATGGCCTACATGTTATTCTAGTGTGTGTAACAAGCTTTGTGCTGTAACAATTTCTAAAATCCGAGCGATTTAACTAGCAAACAACCGCTCGTAATTCGCGCAACATGTTAACAATACTGCCAGATAATTTCCGATCCCGCAACTTATTTACACCAGGAAAACGGCGTTTGTCGTCAGAGTGTTGCGGTGTAAAGAAGGAGATGCTGCTGCACTTGGCATACTTGCACACTTCGCTCCGGGAATTTGCTTTATGTTCCGGAGCGTGTAATACTCTCGAAGCACGGTCTTTTGCGCCACTAAACTAATTGCTCAAGTGCAGGACTAATAATACTTCCTCCACCTCGGGCCAATTATTTCCGATTAAAGCTTTTCAAACAACAACAAAAATTAGAACGATTTAAATAGCTCGTACTATTAGCTCCAGGGTAGATTGTACGACATTTTTACCACTCCATTTTTACCACCATATATTTTTTACCACCAATTCTTTTTACCACTCCGGTTTTACTACCATATATTATTTACTACTAATTTTTTACCATTAGTTATCTTACAAATATTTCTGAAGTATTTACAAGTCTGTATAAAACATTCATTCGGTTCTATTTTTGATTTTTTGAACCTTTCCCTGAGAGCATGTTTCTTTCACTTACGACAGTCAGTCTATCGTCGAATTCAATCTGCGGGTCTTCAGCAATCGTACAACGATCCCGAAGATCGTTCCATTAAACAAGCCGCTCAAATGATGTGCGCAACAGCATTTGTACCCGTGGAAGACGTGGGCGAGGCGTTTTTTATCTTCATGGAAGATATGCCTGATTATATAAGAGGCAGACCCGCGAGAGGAAGACGTCGTGCAAACTGCACCTAGGTATTTTATGATACTGTGATACTATGATACTGTGATTTCTTATCGATTATTTATTTAGATACCCATCAAGGCTGTGGAAAATGTACGAGGCCATGCTGCAGAACAAGTCAAGAACTAACAACATGAGCGAGGGGTGGCATAATCGGTTCGCAGTAGTCGTCGGCAAGGATCATCCCAGCCTCTACGCGTTCTTGGCGGAGTTGCAGAAGGAGCAAGGGGATACTGAGACGATGCTTCGAGAGTTGGGCTTGGGAAGAAAAATTAAGAGAACTGAAAATCTGTCCAGCGTCAAAGCGGAAGAACGAATTTCCAACAACGTGCGCGATTATGAAACCCGTAAAGACGAAGACGAATTTATTGCTAAGGGCCGTTGGTCACAACATCCAATTTTGATGTACCCAATTATGATGTAAATCAGGAAAAATATGATTTGTAATAAAATATGATGGTAATAAAATGGTGGAAAAAATATAGTGGTACAAAAATATAGTGGTAAATATAGAGTGGTAAAAATGGAGTGGTAAAAATGGAGTGGTAAAAATGACCCCTAACGATATAATTCAATTATATTGCGGCAAGGAAAACTTACTGATTTGAAAGGTCAATAAATGAAAAAGTATTTCACATATCGATTTCATTCTTTTTTATCGTTTTGTACACATCCTGAATTTTTGTTTCAAGTGGTTTTAAAAATGACATCGGACAAATGGCGGCTCTCATTAGCGATACACCGATCCACCCGTTTTTTAAAGTTTCGCTCCACTCATTCAAGCATATCGACGCGAATGTTGGCGATGGCTTGGCAAATAATGTCCTTCAGGTGTTGCAGAGTCCGTGGTTTGTCATTGTAAACAATGGATTTGAAATATCCCCACAAAAACGAGTCACAGGGAGCCAAATTGGGAGAGCGCGCCGGCCACAGTACGTCACCCCTCAAGGATATTAGACGCTCGTGGAAGTGTCCCCTCAAAACTTCCATTTAAGTTCTCGCAGTGTGTGCCGTGGCTCCATCCTGCTGGAATAATACGTCCCCAAGTTCCGTTTCTTTAATTTTTGGCAAAAAAAATGGCTCAATCATTTCTTTGTAGCGAACTGAATTCACAGTAACAGTAACAGTGTTCTCTCGACGTTTTCTGGTGTTCTGGAAGTCCGTTGACCTCCAGGCCCTTTTTTGCCACACTGCCACTTTCTTTGAATGCATCCACCCACGAAACGATTGATTGCCGGCCAGGAAAGAGACCCGTGGGGTAAATAGTGAACCAAGTTCGGAAGGCTCGTTGGGTTGCAACCACCGAACGGCTATTGGAAAAGTAGGCCTCGACGGCGAACGCACGCTCCTCCTTTGTCCAACAACTGGCTTGAGCGGTAACAAAACTTCAAGACCCCCTCTATCGAATGAGACCTTCCCTACCCCTTTCCAACCACGTGTCGCTCATTAGCGCCCAATTCAAACCAGCAAGTTTCCCTGCCGCACCTTGTAATTGAACAAGTAGAGTTGCAAATGATTCAAATTAAATTTGTATTCAGTATTCCGGCACCAGATACCCACAGACGCGTTTCGGACTTCAAGGTCCTTGTCAGTGTGGTCCCGATCCAGCGCTGAGGAATACTGAACATTTATAATTATATCAAGCCAATATGTGAAAACTATTAATGGATTCTGTGGGTATCTGGTGCCGGAATACTGAACACTAATTCAATTTTGATATACTTTTTCTGGTTACACAAACAGAGTTCAGCTCGATAAAAACCTTTCAGTATCAATTAATTGATAATGGTCACCTTGTGACCAAAATGTACATCTGGTATATAATAAAAATTGTGAATAAAGGTTAAAAGTGTTTTAATTAAAGAGTATAGCTCGTTCGTGGACGAACACTTTGTGCATTCGCGTCATTGGCGATGCATTAGAGCATTAAATGGCGCTATCAAATCCATTAATAATTTATAAATTATTAATTACCAGTGGCTAATTAGCACAATTCACAATCATTTTTTCTACCTAATTGGTTAGACCCTGGGTCTCCAAACTATCTTCTTCGCGGGCCACAAATACAATTCTACATAATAAAGTCGGCCAAGATCCGATTAATTTTATAATATTACGAAAAATTTAAGGAACAATTGTTACAATATTTCAAAATATGACATTTATAAAAAAAATTACAAACAATCGCGGGCCGGATTTGGCCCGCGGGCCGTAGTTTGGAGACCACTGGGCTAGAGCATCAGGAAAAATCTTTTTTATTACAATCGCGTAACTGAGTCGCCTATTTCCAAAAACCCCTAAACCATGGATTTAAGACTTTCTGGAAATAGGCGACTCAATTAATAAAACATTTTTTTATGTAAAAAACAAATAATCACGAACTGCAAGTCGAATCTAAATTAGACTTTTCCTCGTTAAAGTTGGATTAGAGGGGCAGGCCCTCCGAGGGATTTATTCGGGGCTCGTTTTAATTATGTCGGGGCGAAACGTCACCATTCTTGTTTTACTTTAAGTCGAAACAGAAATTTGATATTAATTCCGAGTGCGACAATTCTCCCTCTCTCCGCACCCTCGCTCGTGAAAGTAAACACAGAGTTTCGCTCCATAAATTAGGTCTGTTACGAAAGAAAGAAACAAAAAAATACTCTCGGATTTATTGGAAATAATTACAGAGTTTGACTGATAAATAAATTCAAAGTTTCGTATTTTTGCATAAGTGTAACAAGATTACAGATTGTTGAAATTTTTTACAGTTACTTATGACTTAGTAATAAATAAGTATGTGAACAACGTTAGGTAATTCAAATACCGTGCGTTAAAAACATGATTTAGAGTAGGCTTTGAATGTTAAATTAGATTGGCACTACCGACTGTTAACACATAGTTAACCATAACCTCAAATTTAACATGATTTAAAGTAGGCTTTGAATTTTTAATTAGATTGGCACTACCGACTGTTAACACATAATTTACCATAACCTCAAGTTTAACATCATTTAAAGTAGACTTTGAATTTTAAATTAAATTGGCACTACCGACTGTTAACACATAGTTTACAGTAACCTCAAATTTAACATGATTTAAAGTAGGCTTTGAATTTTAAATTAGATTGGCACTACCGACTGTTAACACATAGTTTACCGTAACCTCAAATTTAACATGATTTAAAGTAGGCTTTGAATTTTAAATTAGATTGGCACTACCGACTGTTAACACATAGTTTACCGTAACCTCAAATTTAACATGATTTAAAGTAGGCTTTGAATTTTAAATTAGATTGGCATTACCGACTGTTAACACATAGTTTAACATAACCTCAAATTTAACATGATTTAAAGTAGGCTTTGAATTTTGAATTAGATTGGCACTACTGCCTGTTAACACATAGTTTACCATAACCTCAAATTTATTCCATTATTCAATTAGCATTCTGGGCAACCGCACAAAAGAAAATGCCGCCAATTCTAAGTCATAATTTAAATGATCTCACGGTATTTTTAACTTTACCGTAAACCAGTGGTTTATACGCGTGGCGCATGAAGTAAAATTTCGAGTTTAGAAAAGCCCCGTGAAAATTTGTCTCGGGTCGCTGCGCGACCCTCGACAAATTTTCTACGCGGGGCTTTTCTAAACTCGAAATTTTACTTCATGCTTAGTCTGGGAGTGGACAACACTCGTTCTTAGAAGATTCAAATTAAAGGATTATTAAATTTATTACCATTTTACAAAGGCTACAGCTCGAAGGACCAATCGTGGTCTTCGGAGACCGAAAGACTACAGGGAATCGAAGTTTATTTACAAGAAAACAACGAATATCTGAAGGTTTTCAGCATGGATAGGAAAAAAAAGATTCAATTTTGAAAAAATATCGAAGTTGGATTGGTTTTCAGTGTGTTTTTAACTTCACTTAAAATCAGTGTTTAATACGCGTGGCGCATGAAGTAAAATTTCGAGTTTAGAAAAGCCCCGTGAAAATTTGTCTCGGGTCGCTGCGCGACCCTCGACAAATTTTCTACGCGGGGCTTTTCTAAACTCGAAATTTTACTTCATGCTTAGTCTGGGAGTGGACAACACTCGTTCTTAGAAGTTTCAAATTGAAGGATCACTCTAGATTAATAAGTTTATTACCATTTTACAACGGCTACAGCTCGAAGGACCAATCGTGGTCTTCGGAGACCGAAGGAGTACAGGGAATCGAAGTTTCTTTACAAGAAAACAACGAATATCTGAAGGTTTACAGCATGGGTAGGAAAGAAATAATCCAATTTTGAAACAATATCGAAGTTGGGTTGGTTTTCAGTGTGTTTTTAACTTCACTTAAAATCAGTGTTTAATACGCGTGGCGCATGAAGTAAAATTTCGAGTTTAGAAAATCCCCGTGAAAATTTGTCTTGGGTCGCTGCGCGACCCTCGACAAATTTTCTACGCGGGGCTTTTCTAAACTCGAAATTTTACTTCATGCTTAGTCTGGGAGTGGACAACACTCGTTCTTAGAAGTTTCAAATTGAAGGATCACTCTAGATTAATAAGTTTATTACCATTTTACAACGGCTACAGCTCGAAGGACCAATCGTGGTCTTCGGAGACCGAAGGAGTACAGGGAATCGAAGTTTCTTTACAAGAAAACAACGAATATCTGAAGGTTTACAGCATGGGTAGGAAAGAAATAATCCAATTTTGAAACAATATCGAAGTTGGGTTGGTTTTCAGTGTGTTTTTAACTTCACTTAAAATCAGTGTTTAATACGCGTGGCGCATGAAGTAAAATTTCGAGTTTAGAAAATCCCCGTGAAAATTTGTCTTGGGTCGCTGCGCGACCCTCGACAAATTTTCTACGCGGGGCTTTTCTAAACTCGAAATTTTACTTCATGCTTAGTCTGGGAGTGGAAATCACTCGGTAAAAGCTTCAAAGTAAACCTTTTTAAAAAACGACGAATGTCAGAAAATGTACAGCGTATGCATATGTATACTTAAAAGTAAAATTTCGTGTATGTTTTTATATGAGTACTTACTCATATGATATTTGTAAAATAAAAAAGGATCAAAATAGGCTAAGCTTTATCAGGAATAAAACAAATTACACAAAATAAATAAAACGTGGAAATATTTCGTGTATTTTTCTTAATTTTTGTTTGAGCTTCGTCCTATTTTCATATTACATCATGTTTATACAGGGTTATTCAAAACCCTTATGACGAGGCGGTAAAAAGCAAGTTGAACTTCAATAATGGACTCTAGTTTTGCTAATTGCAGCACACAAAGTGTTTTTTCTTGTTGTATCGCCATTTTATTACAGACAATCAAAATTACAAGCAACAGCGCCAATGCGGCCGTGGCTGGAACTTCTTCCTGGACTCTTCAAATTTTAAACTTTTGTCTATCCAGAAACGTTGGAATTATAGTTCTACGTTTTGTAGTTTGGAAGAAATAAATGTTTGAATTCTGCTCATTCCATTTGAATAGCCCTGTATAATTAATAATACATTCTAAATTTTTTTAACAAAAAAAAAAACACACCAATTTTTACTTTATAAATTTTATATGATGAATACCTGCCCCAGAAACATATTTTATTGTGTTTACGCTAAAAATAAAACAAATATTTCCACAAAAACCTCTTAAAATTTCCTTATTGTTATTTATGACATATAATAAAAAAAAAAACGACGTAAAACGTAAAAATAAGTGCCATAAAGTGGCCAGCATGATGAAATTATGAGTTATGAATATTTAAAGTTATTCTGATAGGGACACCTGAACAGAATATATTTATGCGCGCCGCTGAAAAAAAAAACAAAACATTAGTACATGTGACGTGGAAATATTGAATTAAATTTTCAGTGTTTTTCTTTATATCTTATTTACACTAGCGGTAATATTTTAGGCATTAATTGCGCTGTAATGTATATACAGCGTGATTCAGAATAGGTGTGAAAAATTAACATCATTTTCAGGGAATTATTTAAAGACAAAAAGTAAGATTAACAACGGTTTAAACGATTTTCAATATTTATAAAACTACAGCCGAATCAATCACAGATTTTTGTAAATGTTAACTTTGTAATACATGTGAAACCCATGTGTGACTGTTTTGAGATTATCATGAAAATATTTTTTTTGTGTAAAAATCTTGATTTTTTTTCTTACGAAAATTACGATTTTTTGAAGAAAATTTCAAACTTTTTAAATATATTTGTAGAAAAAAAACTTAAAAAAAATTAAAATTTTCTTCGAAAAATCATAATTTTCGTAAAGAAATAATCAAGATTTTTACACAAAAAAAAATATTTTTATGATAATCTCAAAAAAATCATAGATCATCTAATAATATGCGAATTAGTTAATTTTCAGTTATATTGCTTATTATTTTTATCAAAAACTCGCAATAAGCCAATTTGGAAAAGCGTTAAATAGCTGATTTTTTGTGAAATGTTTTTTTTTTCACAAAAGAAGTAGTTAGGGTGATTTTTACAATCAAGAAGAATAACCAAATTTTTTTCAGATATTTATAAAAGTAAAATTTTTTACCAAAAAATCGCAAATTTTGTAAGGGGTATGCATGGAAAAAATCAAGATTTTTAAACAAAATAAAATATTTCTATGATAATCTCAAAAAATCATAGATCATCTTATGATATGCGAATTAGTTAAATTTTAGTTATATTTATCATTATTTTTATCAAAAACTCGCAATACGTAAGCTAATTCGGAAAATCGTTAAATAGCTGATTTTTTGTGAAATGATTTTTTTTTCACAAAAAAAAGTAGTTAGGGTGATTTCTACTATCAAGAAGAATAACCCAATTTTTTTTCAGATTTTTCTAAAAATAAGAAATTTCATCAAAAAATTGCAAATTTCGTAAGGGGTATGCATGATAAAAATCAAGATTTTTACACAAAAAAAATATATTCATAAAAATCCCAAAAAAATCACTAACGCTCTTACTACTATTAGAAATAATCTGAGCTATTTATTTCCTCAAGAAAAAAATTATTCTTCGACTTTTCTCAATTTTTAAAATTGACGGAAAATTAATAAACCCACTGAGATATGATTTTGAGCGCTCGTTCTAAGCACAATTTTTAAGTCAAAAACTATGTTTATACATCAAATAAAAGCTCTTTTAATCCTGAATTGCTTACTTTTTTAATAAATCAAATCAGTTAAATAATTAATGAAATGTAGCGCTTTAAACACAATAAGTGAAAAATTGACTTATTTTTAGTTTTGAATTAAAACTGAATTTAATGTTAATTAACAAAACGAATAATGTTTGTTTTGAGATGATGTTTTTACGAGGAAAATTAGCTTGAAATTCATGTTAATTTAGTATTTGTATGTTTAAAATTACGCTCATTACTGATGTTTAATTGCAGTTACATTGGTTTTAAGCAGTTTTAAAATGTTGTTAAATACCCGCATGGATTTGAATTTTTTTTTCTAAGAAAAAAAAAACAGTGTAGGCGATTTCTAATAATAATATCTAGTAAACGTTACAAGTGCAATTATTCTTTTGTTACCTTATTTGTAACCAAAATTTCAAATTTAATAAGAAGTAGTATTAAAATTCTTTTCGCACTTTTAATAATACTTCTTAATAAATTTGGAATTTTGGTTACAAATAAGGTGACGAAAGAATAATTGGACTTGTAATGTTTACTAGATACTACTATATCATCTTTATTGAAAAAGAGAGAAATGCATTATAATAAAATATAATTTATAAATTAAATATATTTATAAATTAAATTTTATTATAATACATTTCTCTCTTTTTCAATAAAGATGACATAGTAGTATCTAGTAAACATTACAAGTGCAATTATTCTTTCGTCACCTTATTTGTAACCAAAATTCCAAATTTATTAAGAAGTATTATTAAAAGTGCGAAAAGAATTTTAATTTTTAATTTTTTTTTACTTCCCTCTCTTGCAAGGGCTATCGACCATTGGTCTTTCAGCCCTGTGCCATGTGTGTGTTTTTTAGTCGATTTCAAGGTGGGAAAGTAGGATAAAAGGAGGAGATGTATTCATATAGGGTTCTAAGTGGGTATCTTTCACAATGTTCTCATTAATCACTTCGTGAAACATGATTAAAATAAAATTTGAAATAAAAACACTTGGTTTGTTTCACTAACGTTAGTGAAACAAACCAAGTGTTTTTATTTCAAATTTTATTCTAAGTGGGTTTTTGTATTTTGGGATGATGTCGTGGTTCCTAGGGATGCACATTTTTTTAAGGTGTTCATACTTCGACTCGTTACATGCGAATCGTTCTGAGAGAAATCGAAGTCTTTGTTTTATTGGGGTAATTTGTGTTATTTCGTAGAGGAGTGCATTGGATGGATTATGGAGGGGATTTAGAGGGTGTCGAAGTTTTGTAATGGTATGTAGGGAGGATCTTTCGGCTACTTCAAGGTTTTTAATGGTATAATTGCATGGATTTATATAAAGGATGGAGCTGTAGTCTAGGATGGGACGGCAAATCATTTTGTAAATTTTGGTACAGGTGTTTGTACTAATTCCTTGATTCTTGTATGTCAGGCAACGGAAATGTTTCGCTCGCTTTACGATGTTTGCTTTTATATCGGAGGTGTGTTTTTTAAAGGACAGTTTTGGGTCTAATAGGATTCCTAGGTATTTAAATAATGGGGAGGAGTATATAGTGGATCCGTTAATGTTTATGGAGAGAGGATTAGGCGGTATGCGATGGTAGGGTAGGAATAGTTGAAATTTGTTGGGATTAATTTTAAGCCTCCACTTGGAGAACCAAGTATCGGATTTGTTTATAAAATCTTGGAAGGAGTTAAGGGCTGAGGCTAGGGATGGTGAATGGGTGATTAATGCAGTGTCATCCGCAAACTGTAGGGGATAACAGGTTGGGTTTATAAAGTTGGGATTGGGATGGTATAAGTCGGAGCAATATATATTGTATAATAAAAGAGATAGAGGAACACCTTGTTCAGGATGGAATGTCGAGGATAAGGTTTGTCGTATACGGATTTGAAGTTTGCGGTTGAAAAGAAAGTAGATAAGGTGGTTGGGTAGTTTAAGGATAGTGCATTTATATAAAAGGCCCCGATGCCAAACGGAATCGAAGGCCTTAGATATATCTAGGAATAGAATGGCAGATTTTTTACCTTCTAGATGCATTATTTGGCAGTTGGATGTAAGAATGGTTAAGGGTAGGGTTGTGGAGCGATTTGGAAGGAAGCCATATTGGTAGATAGGGATATGGGGTAAAACATGGCTGAGTATTTTTGTTTGAGGATAGATTCGTACAGTTTCCCGAGTACGGGAAGTAAGGTAATGGGGCGGTAGTTGTTTGAATGTATAGGATCAGTTTTGGGTTTGTGGATGCAGGTGGTTATTCCATGTTTCCATTCAGAGGGAAAGATTTGATGGGTATAATTAAAATTAAGGATTTTTAGGATATATGTATGAATGGAATGTGGAAGGGCTTTCAAAATTAGTCGGTGTACTTTATCATGTCCTGGTGCTGTATTTTTTGTCTTGTTGAGTACCGAAAAATACGTTTCTTCGTCCAGACTATCGTCAGGAGGAGGGGAAGGCAGGGGTTCTGGAAGGATGCGGTTTTCGTACCAACTGTTTACCGTTTAAAAAAAGTCATTGTTAAATTTACTAGATATTATTATTAGAAATCGCCTACACTATTTGTTTCTTAGAAAAAAGAAATCAAATAAATGCAAAGAATCGCACTTTTAATGTTTGAAGTATTCTGCAACCAAGAATTGGCGATTTAATTTATACTTGATAAGAAGTGTTTAATATCAAAAAGAATAACTGAGAATTGTTTTAGGTGTTTTTAAAAATACAAACTCTCGTCGAAATATCGCAGTTTTCGTAAGGATTAAGTGGAAACAAATCAAGATTTTTTAGAAAAAAAAATATTCAATGCATAGAAATATTTTCAATAATTAAAAACTGTCTTGACTTATTATTGTTAATTAGGGTTTGTCTTCTAATGCATAACTTATTTAATATTAATTGTTTCTAATTAAAGCCACTCTCTAAATTGAGTTTTATTTTGCAGAATTTACCATTTTTCACAAACATACCCTCTCATTAGCCTGTCCATTCATTAAGAGAAAGTCGAAAAAAAGTGAACGACGCTTCAACGTTTCGCCCCTTAATTGACAAATATTATTCGTGCGCTTTAATCTCGTCTTTCTCTTATTAACGTGTACAGTTTTGTATCCAACACACCGGGAATTTTTCTTTTAAGTATGTACACGTATCCTAGGGCCCGCCGTGGCCGAGCGGTTGAGCCGCCGGTTTCGCCAATCGGTCACGGAGGTGATCTGGGTTCGATTCCCAGCGGAGGCGAGTAATTTTTCTAACGAAAAATACCCGTCTCCGGTTCCATGGATGTGTGTGAATGTGTTGTGACGTCCAAATATATAGTTGTATGTTCTACTTAATAATACGTTAATTAACAAATGTATTCAAAATAACAAATGATTGATGATGGCTAATAGTCCAGTAACTAAGGCCAGGCAAAAAGCCAAAAAAAAAGAAAAAAACACGTATCCTGATGGATATAAAATGTTCAGGTTTCTGTTGTTTTTATATAAGCGTTCAATTTGATGTTACAAACGGGTGTTTCCACTCCCAGATTAAGCATGAAGTAAAATTTCGAGTTTAGAAAAGCCTGAAAATTTGGTTTGGTCGCGTAGCGCGAAGCGCGGAGCGGCCAAACCAAATTTTCAGGCTTTTCTAAACTCGAAATTTTACTTCATGCGCCACACGTATTCAACATTAGTTTGAAGTGTAGTTCAAAATAAATTACTTATCGTTGATTACTGAGGTTCTTAATTTTTGAAAATCTATGATTATATTGATAATTAAATAAAAGTCACTTGGTTTGTTTCACTACTATTTTATTATTCTCTCCGACTAGTTTCGACTTATCGTCATTCTCAAGGAGTAATACAGAAAAATTTTTTACAAGTTATATATACATATTTTTTTTGAGGGACTTTTATTCAATTATCAATATTGTAAACATGTTTCATCAAGTGATTAATGAGAACCAAATTGAAGATACTATGATTATAGTTCTGATTTTCAACTTTTTGTATTTATTTTCACTACAATTGGTTTGCTACGCTGTAGCTTCTTCAGGTGATTAACATTAACATTCTTCACCTGAAGAAGCTACAGCGTAGCGAAACAATTGTAGTGAAAATAAATGCAAAAAGTTGAATTAATTTATTAAACTAAATTACTCATATTTGATCTTAAGTTATTTCAACGAAAATATTAGAAATGCAATAATTTTCGTTATCTAAATATAGTATAATAAAATGCATACTAACTACAGTAATATATATATATATATATATATACAAATACATATATATTTTATTTTTCTTAATAAGATCAAAGAGAATCAAGTCGATTTCGCTTCGCATTGGGGGGATTTGAAGATTTCGCTCGATCGCGATTCTAATTCATATCAAAGTCCCGATGCAAATCGAAAAGTAATCTAATCACAACTTTATTACATTTCAACATTTCAGTGTATTAAGTTCCTTTTCCTCGGCGGTCTCGAAGAAGGAAAAAATTGCCCTCACCAGATATTACCTTGGAGACATCCCACGGCTTCTCCCCTTAAATTGCGTGGGATTTTAATAGAAATGTAAAATTACTTTCAAAAAATAATTATTGAACTAATCATAGTTTTAATTCAAAAGTGATTAACGTAAAATAAATTATTGGGCCTGTTTATCAGAGACAACTGCCAGTTTGCAAACAAGGTCGAGGCGCCCATTTATCGGATATTGTGTTCCACACATAACCTCCATGTTTCTACCTTTGTATTAAAATATAATCATTCGTACTTTTCCAATAAATAATATATTTTACTAATAAACTAAAATGTCAGGTCATTTTGAGTCATCCTTTATGTTATATTATAAATTACATTTGAGGTTTGATTTTAAACGAGTTTAATATAAATAATACTTTATTTACTTGAAGAAGCCATCCCAAATGCTGCACCTTGTACATACAAAGATTCACTACAAAAATCATTTAATTTTAATGATTTCCCATCGTGGAATAAACTAGCTCGTTCAATAAAAGCCGTTTAAACGAAAACATTCCTCTCCTACTATTTTTATCGAGAGCGCAAAAAATATGTGCCGAATCGAGAGTGGAAATTTTAATGCTGATAAGACGAGACGCAATGTTTTTCCTTCACATTGTGTGTGCGTTTGTTTCACCTTCAGTTCAAGTCGAACATTAACACGGAGCGTTTCGTGTCATTAATACATCGAATAAAGGGCAGGTGGTGGCCGAGCGGTAACGTCGCCGGGCTGTATCGCTCGGCGAGCCACAAGTTCGGGTTCGATTCCCGTGCACGGGGAGACTTTATTTGAAAAATAATGTCTCGTCGTGACCCTGGGTGTGGTATGAATGTGTGTGATTGTCCGAATGAATAGTTAAATAATACAAATTGTAATAAATTAATTGATACAAAAATAAACATCGATGATGGCTAATGGGCAAGTTCCCAAGGCCAGGCAAAAGCCAAAAAAAAACAACAACATCGAATAAATCAATCAAATATTGATCGGTTTTCGAGTGTGTAGAAAATATCGAAGTATAATAATTATTACAGGTCTTTAAACAGTGTGGTTTTAATTGTGATTGTGAAAATGTGAGCACAGGTGATACAAATTGAAATTGGCAAGAAGAGGAAAAATTGGTTTGTCTTTTTGAAAAGATTATCATCTGGATTTGGCCGGTATTTACATTAGATATATTTTATCAACATATTTATTATGTGCGTTTTTGTTCCGGAGCGGTATTTCCCGAGATATTTGACCGTCCCGAAACGTTTTGAACACCCCGTAAATAAAACAAGTTTTAACAAGATTTTTTGAGTAGTATATATTTAATTATGACATTTAGTAGTTTTTTTGCAGTCACCCCGTATATAAAACAAGTTTTAACAAGATTTTTTGAGTAATATATATTTAATTATGACATTTAGTAGTTTTTTTGCAGTCAAGTTATTAAAAACTTTTATAAACTTTTGGGAAAAAGCGGCAAATTCAAAAATTATAGTTCTATTGGCTAATTAAAATAAAGTTCTGGCTCAAAAATAGAACTATAATTTTTGAATTGTACCGCTTTTTCCCAAAAGTTTATAGAAGTTTTGATATTTAATTACGTTTCACCAAGTGATTAATGAGAACATAGTGGAATATATTTTTGTACATTGCTAAATTTTCAATGATTTTGATCAATTTGATTCGGTTTTAGCCAACATCCAATTACCTATATTATTATTAACAATTATAATTGATCTTTGTTTGTTTTTTATTGTGATTCCTTCTTAGTGTCTTTCAAATTAAATTCAATCACCAAGTAAAAATAAAAGGAATGAAAAATATAGCGCTGTAAAGTTTAGTATCGCTTTTACAGTCCCGATAAGTGCGTTTTAATTTGATGGCATCATTCCGACTCCTAAACCGAAAACCTCCCAATAAAAAAAGCTGTAAAGAGCCAGGGGTTTATTAGCTCTTAACTGTGAATAATCACAATGTCGCCATTTTTATGATGAAGAACTAAATACTGTGTTCGTTCACGTATATACTAAATTGCAGGCATTGTTAAATAAAAAGTGCATAGCTGTAGCCAGGATTTTGACCAAAGAGGGGCATAGACTGTAAAGCTGTAAAGAGCGAGGGGTTTATTAGCTCTTAACTGTAAATAATCACAATGTCGCCGTTTTTATCATGAAGAACAAAATAATGTGTTTACGTTTGTACTAAATTGCAGGCATTATTATATAAAAAGTGCATGGGTGTAGCCAGGATTTTGACTAAAGAGGGGCATAGACTGTAAAGCTGTAAAGAACGAGGGGTTTATTAGCTCTTAACTGTAAATAATCACAATGTCACCGTTTTTATCATGAAGAACACAATACTGTGTTCACGTATATACTAAATTGCAGGCATTATTAAATATAAAGTGCGTGGGTGTAGCCAGGAGTTTGACTAAAGAGGGGCTTAGACAAAAAATATTCTGAATTTAGTGTAAATCTTCAGAAATTACTCTTCTTTATATATAAAAATCGTTACCAGTTGTTTTAATAAAAATATTCAAAACCTAATTATTTATTATTAACACTGAATATCGTTGATAACAGACTAAATATCTGATTCCATGCTACTCTGATTAAAGATGTATTTGTGTCTTTCTGAACTTCACTTCAAATCAGTGTTTTAAACGCGTGGCGCATGAAGTAAAATTTCGAGTTTAGAAAAGCCCGAAAATTTGTCTCGGGTCGCTGCGCGACCCTCGACAAATTTTCACAGGGCTTTTCTAAACTCGAAATTTTACTTCATGCTTAGCCTGGGAGTGGAAACACATGTTTAAAACTTCAAATTGAACTCTATTACAAAATCGACGAATGGCTGAAAATTTCGTAAATAAAAAATTCATTGAATATCATATAAACCGGGGAAGTCAGAGAAAAGTCATAGAATTATATTCAAATTTACCAAAACACTAACAAAAAAGTCATATGATATTATTAGATTTGTCAAAATCAGCAGGCAAATTACAAAACAAGTAAACATTTATAAAATTAACCTAAATATTGACAAAAACAATGAAAACAATTTAAAAAATGGGGATTTTCCACAGAAGAAACTTTAATTAAAAGGCCAGGGAAAAAATCTTGAATCAGGAAAATGTGGGAAAAATGCAACAATTCAGATTGTGGCTGCTATGTCAGTTTTTTTTTTCAAATAATATTAAACAATGTTAAACATTTAATGTTATTATCAAAGCATTCAGTTTGAAGTTTCAAACAAGCGTTTCCACTCTACTTTTTTAAGTATTTCTAATTTGTATTGTAATATTCTTACTGTTAAGTCATATTTAGTAAATGGCCCGCTGTATATTAATTAGTCTTTAGATAAAGAAATCGTTGATTTTGAATGTTTCATATTTTATTAATTGTTTGATTTAACATAGATTTGGACTCATTGTTTATGTAGTTTCTTGATCAAAAAATTAAATCGTCAATATTAACCGCGACATCCCAATGAATTTAATGTTGAATAGAAATTGTTCAGTGCAAATCGGGTAGAGGCCTCTCCAACCCATAAACCCCCTCCTTAATAACCAATTATTGTAACGTGCGACTCGAAAAGAAGACGTCCGCGTTTGACCGATCAAAAATAGTGCGACCTCCACTATTTTGATTTTGTTATTATTATTTTTTTGTAATTTTATTTTTTATATGCCAATAAAGGTCTTTTTTTAGTGCGGCCTCCAGCTTATTGAACCTGCCCCTGGCTATAGAATTGCCTCCGGCTTATTAGTTTACCCAAAGTTGAATTAAGAAGAAGAAGAAACCGCCAGTCCTCCGCAAGTCGTACGAGGATTAAACCAGGTTAGTCATTTACTTCTTCCTGAATTGGAGAGGTCACCCCCTGGTACGCTTTTTTATAGAGCTACCAAACAGAAATAAATGGAAAAAATTGCAAATCTTTGCAATGGCACATTTTACAATATTTAGAAATTCGTGTTGTACAGGGTGTCCACTAAGGGTAGGGGGTATTTGTAAATTGAATAAAAGGATTAATAAAAGTCAGAAAAATTAAAGTTTTATATTATTTTTTAGACAAAGTTTTGGAAAATTGAGTGCCAAAGATTACGTTGTCCAAATGTTGACCCTCACGCTGCTAGCACTCCTCTAACCTATAACGGAAATTAGCTGCTACGCGTCTACACATCTCTGGAAATTCGGTGCAGATGTTGTTCTTGCGACATGTTAAATAACTTTTTGGTTCCACAACTGCATGTGTTTAAAGGTTTTAATATGGAAACATGGTTTCAACAAGATGGGGCAACTTGCCACACCTCAAACCAATCACTTGAGGTTGTCAATGAACTTTTCCTAGAAAAAAATGATCTCTCGTTGAGGCACTATCAACTGGTCTCCGAGAAGCCCCGATCTTACACCCCCTGATTATTACCCATGGGGATACCTTGAAGAGAAAGTTTATAAAAACAAACCACGAACTGTACTGCAATTAAAGGACAACATCCGCACCAAAATAGCCGCAATTTTCAGAGAGATGTCTAGACGCGTAGCGACTAATTTCCGTTTTCGCTTAGAGAAGTGCCAGCAGCGTGAGGATCAACATTCAGACAACGTAATCTTTGGCACTTAATTTTCCAAAACTTTGTCTAAAAATTTTTAGAAAACTTTATTTTTTCTGACTTTTATTTATTTTTTTATTCAATTTACAAATACCACCCCCTATCCTTTGTAGACACCAAAAAGAAAATTAAGAAGTAGTTGATTCACATTCTAATATCCATGTAATATCATGGATATTGCAGAAAAGAAATAGAATGTAAGTCAACCAATACTCAATTTTCTATTTGTCTTACCGCTGAATTAGTTTCTTGAATTAATTTCTCAGCACTTGGTGAAACATATTACAACATGTAAAGTTATTCAAATTAAAAACACTTGGTATTGTTTTACAAATTAAAACTTTATTCCAAATGGTTTCGGGTTGTTAGCCCATTTTTGTTGCGATGTGGTGTTTGTTTAAAGTTTAAGGAATTATCTTACTGGAAGATATCACCACTCTAAGGCAGTTGTTTAAGTTTTTTGCATAAAGAAAAACACTTCGAAGCACATTTAACTTGGTATATTTACAATTCAAAATATTTACAAGTATTTATAGCGAAATGTTTGACAGTTGATGTTTAAATGTTTAAGATTGGTGTTTAAGTGATTTCGATAGCTAACGCCATCTAATGCTTCATAGTGGAGCATTAGATGGCGTTAGCTATCGAAATCATTGATAGTTTTCACATATTGGCTTGAAATAGTCAGAAATGTTCAGTATTCCTCAGCACTGGGTCGGGACCACACTGAAGAGGACCTTGAAGTCCGAAACGCGTCTATGGGTACCTGGTGCCGAAATACTGAACACAAATTCAATTTTGGTGTTTAAGGTTTTATGTTTATAGTTTGGAGTTTAAAACTAGAATGGTTTATCTTAAAATTATAAAATATAAATTGAGAAAACTATGTTTAGGAATGTGGGGGCAAAGTCGTTGTTATTGGTCACTCGTATTTCGGGGGATGATCCCAAATGAAGTGGTGGTAAGAAATTCCTTGAAAGAGAAAATCTGGATTTTCTCTATAAAATAATATTAATGAGTTTCCGACAATACGAATGACCAAAACAACTCCCCCGCTGTGCGAAAAGGCGCGACCGTTACGAATTTCTCCACCCTAACAAACTCACAAACCTATTTAAAATAGATCTCTTTTGTCCAGATATACTTCCAAAACGTGATAATTCACAAACGGAAGACGACCTATTTTGAGGAATGTCAATAGGGTAGAGCAATAAATAATAAAATAAAAATATACAAGCACGATTCGGAACAATTTTCAAAGGAATATTATTCATTTATTTAAAAATGTACTAACAAACCGAAACTACTCGGAATTCAGTTTTAATTTGTGAAACAATACCCCTGAATTAGTTTCATTTTCATTAAAATAATAATTGAATCAGTCAATCCTATTCAGATCACGCATCTGACCATCAAAACAGGATCGTAAACCATCAATCCAACAATTCCAATTAATCCTCTCGCATCATAAAAAATGAGGTGACGGGGAGAGAATGTCCTCTTCTCCCGAGAGGAATTTATACCCGTTTCGAGAAAAGATAACGCAATCAGGGATTCCGTCTTGCGTTTCCAGTTCTAGAGTTCCCCTTTCTTGAATAATGACAGACAGACGGGACGAAAGAAAGCAAGAAAAAAAAAAAAAAACGTTTTCTCAGTAATCCAGTCGCGTCCTTTTTGATATGAGAGGAGGCATCCGTGCATTGTTGACCTGAATCCTCTTCGTCCCACACGCATCCATAATAGATGATTTGTTGACTTGTTTGATTCCCGGACCGGTCGCTGAAATACGTTATGTATTTCCCTGCACGAATAGGATTATCTATGTTATGTACAAAGGAAAATATGTACATACATGCATATACATACAATTAATTATATTGAATAATTGAATGTTTGGAGACTCCTGATTTAGATGAATGATACAAAATGCACTTATTTTGTATCATTCATCTAGATCAGGAGTGTTCAAACTACGAAGCAAAATTTAATATGCCATATATTTCCATACAGAGAATATTTTTTTTTTGGTATACATATGCAGACGCCTTTTTTTAAATTTTAAATTTTCCATATAGAGAATATTTCTATTTAGTGTACATAAACATAAGCCTTTTTTATTGAGTTCAATTTAAAGCTTTAAACAAGTGTTTCCACTCCCAGAAATAAGCATGAAGTAAAATTTCGAGTTTAGAAAAGCCTGAAAATTTGGTTTGGTCGCGTAGCGCGAAGCGCGGAGCGGCCAAACCAAATTTTCAGGCTTTTCTAAACTCGAAATTTTACTTCATGCGCCACCGACACAAAACACTGACATATTACGACGATTAAAACACACCGCTAAACTTTACATTGCATCAGTGTTTTGTACCGGTGGCGCATGAAGTAAAATTTCGAGTTTAGAAAAGCCTGAAAATTTGGTTTGGCCGCTCCGCGCTTCGCGCTGCGCGACCAAACCAAATTTTCAGGCTTTTCTAAACTCGAAATTTTACTTCATGCTTAGCCTGGGAGTGGAAAACACTCGTTTAAGGCTTCAAATAAAATTCTATTAATAAACCGAGCATCGGCAAGTGCACAACGTATGCTTATGTATACTTAAACGAAAAATTCTCGTTATGAAAATGTTCGGTGTTACATAAAACTCTCTGTATGCGCTTTATGCATACACTGTAAATTTACCGACATTCGTTGGCTTTTTCAATTTGTTCAATTTGAAGCTTTAAACGAGTGTTTTCCACTTCCAGGCTAAGCATGAAGTAAAATTTCGAGTTTAGAAAAGCCTGAAAATTTGGTTTGGTCGCGTAGCGCGAAGCGCGGAGCGGCCAAACCAAATTTTCAGGCTTTTCTAAACTCGAAATTTTACTTCATGCGCCACGCGTATAAAACACTAATTGTTTGTGAATTTAAAATTATACTTCTTTAGTATGCTGCTTTGGAAGTGTATTTTAAACTTAATTTGACATCAGTGTTTTATACGCGTGGCGCATGAAGTAAAATTTCGAGTTTAGATAAGCCTGAAAATTTGGTTTGGTCGCTCCGCGCTTCGCGCTACGCGACCAAACCAAATTTTCAGGCTTTTCTAAACTCGAAATTTTACTTCATGCTCAATCTGGGAGTGGAAAACACTTGTTTAAAGCTTCAAGTTGAACTCAATAAAAAAGTTGTATGTTTATGTACACTAAAAAGAAATATTCTCTGTATGGAAACTTTTAGTAACCATGGAAAATCATTAAATCCACCTAAGCCAACTTTTGAACGCTTGTGTTTAGCGCAATTATTAAGCTTCAGACAATGTTTGCTAATCAAATTAAAGCCTGTTTCATTCCGAATCAAATGTTTTTTGAATTATTCCAATCCGTTGAGGTATTTAAGCAAGAGAGCGTTTTGAGTGCGAAAAGTGAATGTTTTGTTAATGTGAGTTTTTTAGAAGAAAGATTAAGAATTTACAAAATTTTTAGGATAATTGAAATAAGTTGTAAAGCAGCATATTTAGAATTAAATAAGCTTTAATTAGAGCTGAAATGGATTCTTATACCTTAAGAACTGTGTTTAGGACAAGCGCTCAAAGTCGCAAGTTTCATTTAAGACGATTTTTATAAATAATTTTAATCCGAGCTGAGTCTGTTAAGGATTTTTTTCTGGAAAAAATAATCACGTCACATTGATACTAATAATAATTAGAATGCGTGTGATTTTTCTCATATTTTAAAAAAAACTTAAAAAAAATTATGAAATTTGATATTTTCGTAAGGGAAAAAATGACAATTTTTGCGTAAATTTTTAATTATTTTTTTAAATTTAAAAAAATCAAAAGACCTTCTTAACAGCATTAGAAACAATTTAGGCTACTCAATTTTTGTAGAAAAAAAATATGAGCACCAATTTTAGCAACCTTTATTAACTATAGATAATCATTAAATCAACCAAATCTTAACTTTGGACGTTTGTACTTGGCGCAATTTTTAACCCTCTGAAAATCTTTGCAACACAAATTGAAGCTTGTTTCATTCCGAATTGAATGCTTTTTCAATAAATCCAATCGGTTGAGGTATTTAAGCAAGGGAGCGTTTTGAGTGCGTAAAGTGAGCATTTTATAAATATTAGTTTTTTTGGAGAAATATGAAGAATATATTAAATGTCTAAGTAAATTGAAATAAGGTTTAAGGCGGTATGTTTAAAATGAAATCAGCTTTGATTTGAGCTGAAATGCATTCTTTTAACTCAAGAATTGTGTTTTGGACAAGCGCTCAAAATCACAAGTATGATTTAAGACAATTTTAAAAAATAATTTTAACTCGAACTGGGTGTGTTAGGAATTTTTTTTTCTGAAAAATAACTACCTCACATTCATACTACTATTAATTAGAATGCGTGTAATTTTTTCATATTTTTTTAAAAATTAAAAAATTCACTTCAAAATTGAGATTTCCGTATGGAAAAAATAACGCTTTTCACTAACATTTTTTAATTTTTATAAAATTTAAAAAAAAATCACCAACCTTCTTAACAACATTAAAAACAATTCAGGCTACTTGTTTTTCGTAGTAAAAATATTCACACCGATTTTAGCAACCATTATTTAGTAACCATAGAGAAAATGGTTAAATCCACTAAAGCTTAACTTTGGACGCTTGTACTGAGCGCAATTTTTAGCCCAATGAAAACTTTCACAACTCAAACTAAAGCTTGTTTCATTTCGCATCGAATGCATTTTGAATAAATCCAATCGGTTAAGTAATTTTAACAAGGGAGCGCTTTGAGTACGTAATGTGAACATTTTCAAAATATTTATTAGCTACATACGTTTACATGTCATTTAAATAAGATATTGATTGATTTCATGAATTTTAATCAACTCTGAGCTTTTGTAACTTCGTGTCTAACTGATTGATTCAGTTGTTCTTTGTTTTAAACAACGTTGTTATTCATTTTATAAATAATTTTGATTGTTAACCAACGTTGAATTGTTTTTTACGAGTTTTTAATTTAAAAATCGAGCAATATTTATGTTAAGTGTTTTTAATATTATAATTATATTTCCAGTGTTGAATTGCATTTTCTTAACACCAAAATATACTGTAATTATTTCCATTGCATTACTGATATTGTCACGTGTGGTATGTTTCGCAATACGATTATTCAGTAAATCGGCGGAAATATACCAGACGCTGATGCTACAAATCTGCACGCGCGATGGGCGGTTCGATTCACCTTTGCTTGGTTTCCAATATCTGCAATAAGCATGTTGCTAAGCGAGGTGATGTGGATGTGTAACATGCTTATTGGTGGATTGGAAATGTATGGTGGGGTGAATTGGATCGCCGATGTAGATTAAGAGAAAACAGGGAGTGGGGGGATAGTAAGGAGAGTGTTAAGTAGTGAGTATTAGGAAGTGAGTGTGGAGTATTAATTTAAGGATTAAATAGTTAGTTGTTGACAAGAGTTTAACATGAAAATGTAAGTAAATATGTGTTATTAATAAAATATATTAATTTAGTACACGTGTTAGTGCTGTCTTTGCTTGCACATCACGACCTCGAGGGACAGGGGCGTGACAATATTACTAAAATCTAAAACGTCGGATTTTAGGTGTTTATTGTGATTAAATAAAAAAAATCATATTTGTTTTAGATACAGTGATTTATTTCAAATTTGTCGACTTTATTTTTGTTTCAAAATCAAAATAAAGTAAGTATTTTGTTAACATGATCTACCAATTATATGATAAAAGACTTGGTTTGTTGATTTTTACTTTTACTCTAACTTGTTTCGACCTTAGGTCATTATCAAAAAGATATGTGTGAGAAATTAATTCATCATATAATTTTAAAACTAATATGAAACCCAATTTAATTTCTATTGCATTAGTGATTTCATTAAAATCTGACATTTTAAGTGTTTATTATAATTAAAGAAAACAAAAATTCTCATCTTTTCAGATGCAGTCATTTTATTTCGAAATTTTAAAATAATGGAATTTGTTTCTTAACATGTTTCACCGATTAAATCAAAATCTGAATTATATATAACAATTTTAAAATTAAAATTAAACCCAACTATATTTTCTCCGTCATTTTTGGTCCGATTTCATATTCAAATGCTTTCTTTTTTTTACTATGTAATTTTGTTGACAGTTCTATTAAAATATAACGCGTCAGTGGTAAAAGCAAATTTAACGGAGGTTTAAACTTGTATTATTCGCTCCTAGAAGAGTTCAATATCTTGACACTTAATTAGAAACATGAATCAAAAGTTAACAATAATTATAATTATAAACACACCTAACTTTGTATTACAACTTTTATAAGTGGTAGCACAAAGTTGAGTGTTTTTAATATTATTTTTTTAAAGATATACCAGTGGGGTATACATTACATTTGTAAGGCTTCGCGCTACGCGACCAAACCAAATTTTCAGGCTTTTCTAAACTCGAAATTTTACTTCATGCTCAATCTGGGAGTGGAAAACACTTGTTTAAAGCTTCAAGTTGAACTCAATAAAATAGTAGTATGTTTATGTACACTAAAAAGAAATATTCTCTGTATGGAAATTTATGTTTGGTCGCGTAGTTATCGTACTACCTACACTAGAATTATGCTTATAGAAGAAATCCATTTGCTATAAATACATCATATCACACCATGATGACTTAATTACGCTGCGATGTTGAGCAGGTACAGTTGATTTCGCTCCCGAGAAAATAAAATCTTTTTCATAAGTTAACCTTCGATCCACGAAAGATAACTTGCGCTTTTTTCATTCATGCCATTTTCAACAATTTATTTATTCAATATTTATGAAAGCACAATACTCGAGCATCAATACCCAAACTTACTAATACCGTTCGTTACACAAACGCATAATTCAATTAGGACTAAGTGGTCACTCGCTGGAATACAAAGATGGAAACCCTCTCTCGTAAAGTTTCAATTATTTAAACCCCGACGTGGAAACTCGTCCGAAACTTCCAAACGCAAAACAACTCGCAAACAACAAAACAACAACAACAACAGCACGTTTAACAGTTACACCCTTTTCCTTGTTAATATGCAGCCGTCCCTGGCGGCCGCAGGAATCCTCCTCCCACGGCGAATGTTTTCTTTGAAAACAAAATTGTGGACGAAGAAAATTCCGAATTTTCAATAATGCACGGGTGATTAATTGTTGTTTAAAAAGTTAAAAGTTGGGCGACGGGATCTTTTTTTTTATGCAAAGAGGGTTTTTAAGTCGGACGCAATCTTTCAAAGTTTTAAATGAGGAAAACTTTATTAGGAGTAAAAACATATATAAATCAGAAAAAATATCCATTAAATGGTATGTGTGTGTTAAGTAATATTTTATTTTTAATTATTTGCTAATGCTTATTATTTGATTTTATCTGACAATATTTAAAAAATTCAATTTAAAATAAAATCACTTGGTATGTTTCACTAATTTTACTTCTTTATTCCGACTAGTTTCGGCTATTAGCCATTTTCAAGAATAGTACAAAAATAATGTTATACAGTAAATATATACAGATTTACAAAAGGGGGGAGGGTCAGGCAATAAGAGCGTTCGCGATCGGGGATCTGTCAACTTTACGACTTTCTGGTTTTTGTATCGGTTTAATTATTTTGTTAATATCGACCCATATTTACGCTTCAATCATGTACTGACAAGTGTAAGGCTTAGGCTCATAACACAATAAACATATACCTGGTGTACCATTTAACCTGACAAATCAAAATTGAATTTGTGTTCAGTATTCCGGCACCAGATACCCACAGACGCGTTTCGGACTTCAAGGTCCTCTTCAGTGTGGTTCCGACTCAGTGCTGAGGAATATTAAACATTTCTGACTATTTCAAGCCAATATGTGAAAACTATTAATGATTTCGATAGCTAACGCCATCTAATGCTAAACGCGTCTGTGGGTATCTGGTGCCGGAATACTGAACACAAATTCAATTTTGATATTTGTTTTCGTGGACGAAACAGTGACGAAACAGTGACCTGTATATGCACTTTATGCATAGTCACTGACGATGCCACTATGAAGCATTAGATGGCGTTAGCTATCGAAATCATTAATACAACAAATCAAAATTATTCGAAAAATACGCATCGTACGAAAAACACGTTCCCAGACTAAAAATTAATAGTATCTGTTTCAAAGAAAAAACGTATGTCTTTTTCCGCAGAATCCGAGTCTTTACAAAAAATTGGGGGTTCCTTTTTGACATTTCAAAGTGGTCGCCCGCCTCACCTACTGGGGGAGGAGCAGGGAGCTGAATTTAGAATAGACTGATGCCCCCTTAGGTACTATTTATTTTTGGTCTGGGCACATTTTTTTCGTACGATCTGTATTTTTCAAGTTATTTTGATTTGTCAGGTTGAATGGTACACCCGGTATATATACCATGCGTTTTTTTATCTCTGAACATACAAATTCCTGTGTTCAGTTTTAAAAAACACACCGCAAATTGTATGTATGATTGCGTACTGTCAAGGTGCAAAGCGATTGAAATATGTTTTTTTTTTTAAATTGAACATAGGAAATTTTATATGCTGGGAATTTGTATATTCAGAGATTAAAAAGAAACTATGCGTTTTTAGATGATTTTTACTCTCAGTTAAGAGTTTATTGAAAGCGTGTGTTTTATTTTTATTTCTAACAAATTTATTAAACCCTACGATCATGATTGTTAAAATAGAATATTCCTCCCCGAAGGCAGTGAGAGATAAAGACGCTGTTATTTTCCCGGGAAACCACTTTGCGATGCCTTGTGTGCATATAACGTCCCGAGCGGCCGTTTCATTCTCCTTTCCGCAAATTATTTCCCGGCGTGTTTTCCTGGCATCGGAACACGGAATCCGAATTTTTGACCTTTTTGTTGCACCCGATAACTCTGCGATATTACGCCCTCCCCTGTCGGTGTTACATCGAAAAATATCGCCGCGTAAACCGAACTGAAAACCTTCGGGTCTATTGTTAAGGGAATTGACTAAAAAGAGAGGCAGTCTTTAGTAATCCTGGGATAGATTTTTACTATGGCCATCTTGATTCTTATTTATTTATTCAACATTTTGTAATCAGCAAACGTAATTTATATAACTCCCTGTATGAACCTAAAAGAAAAATTTGCTGTATGTGATATATTTTCCATATTAAAAATGTAAAATTGGTTATTTTTGTTATTATTTAATAAACGTGCAATTCTCTAAGAAAACAACGTTTAATTTAAATTTTATAATTTATAACATAAGATTGTTCTATCTAATTTTATAGATTTATTAGATGTGGATATTTATGAGGAGTTAAAATCAATATCGGACGTAGTATCCGAAAGCCACGACCTATTTATACGAAATTAATTAGCCTCGAGTGCGAGAGTGAGAAGTGCGCTCGGTTGGGTTTTCGTATGTTGGTCGGGATTTATTTCAATATGGGAAACTGCGATAAATTACGAAAAGGGAGGGCACTGCTTCATTATCAGATAAAGACCGCCGCGCGCGGGCTCGAGGCTCTCTAATTTATCGGAATTAATAGACGAAGCGAAACAAGAGAACGCTTCAAAATTAATTGAAAAACATATGTGGATAATTATACCACCAATAATAAATATACAGCACTAGATATAACGTTATTTGTATGCCGGCTGATTTATTTAACCTGGAATAGCGTATATCTCGAAAAAATACGCATCATACAGAAATAATAGCAGGATCCAAAGTTTAATATTGTCGTGTGAGGAATCTGTTGAAAGTAAAATTGGAATTTTTCCTGTTTCTGGTTCAATAATTTTAGCTGGAGTAATATTAGAATTAGGGGGCTATGGATTATTGCGATTAATGTCTTCATTTTTGAGTCTTGGAATAAACATTATTTTTTTTTTAAGTGATTTCTTAATATCAACACTTTTTTTCTAGTCAAATTAGAAAGCTAAAGGTAAATATTTATTTATGTTAGCATTAGAACTTAAACACACATCTCTTTGTAGACGGAAACGAAATAATCCCTATTATGGTTAATTCATACTACGATAGTATTGTTTTATCAAATTTAATTCCGCCCTGTGAAATTAAAGGCGCACGAGATGCACAAACATCCGCACAAAGTTGCAATTAGTCTGAGTAATTAGTAATAGCGGCAGCAAAACTAGACGGGTTAAACTAAGTTTCAAGTGACGGCACAGGATAACTATATCATTATGTATAGAGAATAATGTGTGTATATATACTATATATAGATATATGTAACTATATCTGGGACGGGAATATTAAATTCAGTTTAGGAAACTTCTCTATGTGTGTGTGTGCTGGATGTGTGATAGAGTAGGAGTTTCGTGGAATACATAAAGTCATCAAGTAATTTCAGTTTACTTACAGATTGGTAAAAAAATTATGAATTGAAGTGATACATATCAGAATTAAATAAAACTATTTAAATATCCTTGATTTTCTTGTAATACGATATCTAAAGAAAAAAAACCTTTATTGGCATTAATATTCTCTTTTACACTTTAACGTACAATTTTATAACCCATTTCCCCCTTACAGCCCTATTTTTCCCCTTCCTTTCTCCCTTTCCCATTCCAATCTTTCCAAAATATTTACGCCTGCCCCGTCTTCTCTCATCCATTCCGTAACCCTATTATTCCATTCTATCCATTCTTTACATACCGCCTTTCATTCCTTCTTCAAATGTTCCCATGTATCCCGCCCGCATCCGCATAGCACACTCCTTCCATACTGTTCACCCATCCAAATCTTTCTTCCTCTCTCATCCGATCCACATGTCGCCCTAACCAGCCGTACCTTCTCCTTCCTGGGTATATCTAGATTGCTCAGATACCTTGGCACATTTCCATGTACCTGCTACCGTTTGTACCATGGATTGTATCCACTCCGGTCTATACTCTCCGGCTGTTCCCGCCTCTCTACTTCCTACCATTTATGCTTTATCCACACCGCCATATCCACTCCTTTTTCAAACCACTTATTCACCACAATTTCTGACACCCCTGCCTTCTCATAAATTCTTCTTCTCTCCATCCTCCACCCATTTGCGCCTTCTCTCATGCACGTCCGCCACACCTCTTTTACTAGTCTTTCATCACCAGTCGTACCTTCTCCTTCCTGGGTATATCTAGATTGCTCAGATACCTTGGCACATTTCCATGTACCTGTTACCGTTTGTACCATGGATTGTATCCACTCCGGTCTATACTCTCCTGCTGTCCCTGCCTCTCTACTTTTTTCCATTTATGCTTCATCCACGCCGCCACATTCACTCCTTTTTGAAACCACTCATTCACCACATTTTCCGACACCCCTGCCTTCTCATACATTCTTCTCCTCTCCACTTGCTAGTACTCTCATGCACGTCCGCTACACCTCTTTCGCTAGTCTTTCATCACCAAGTTCACTTACTCTTTTCTCATACCTCGCCACTCTCTCCATTGCTTCTACATGCACACTTGTTCGATTCGTTTCTTGAAGCAGAATATATTTAGGTGTGGATCTTTCCATACCCAGTATCTGTTTCAGAAAAAACCATTGTTCTTTCTCTATACATTCATACAATTGTACGCCCCACACCTCCACCCCATACAATAAAATTGACTTTACACAGGCATCCCCCAGTTTACACGCAATTTGAAAATTTCACTCAAGCCATTTTCCCCATTTCTCCATTAGGATATGCCACGCTTTCAGTTGATAATACGATATATAAAAACCTGATTTAATTGAAAACACTTGCTTAAATTTCAGTAATATATGGGATGCCGCAAAATATACTCAGCTATGGAATATTGTTATAATTTTGTTATTTCCATAACAACTGTCAAAAGTGCAGTTTTATATCAATGTATAGGAGACATTGAGCGTTAGAAAAACATTTAATTACATCGTTCACAAACACGTTAAAAAGCAGTGGTCCCAGGTGAGACCCTTGCGGAACACCGGAGGTGATAATAATGTTACGCGAGACACACTGGCCAATCCGAGCGCGTTAAGATCTTCCTATAATATACGACTCGATCCATTGGAGAACAAAACCTCTAATGCCGAGGTTACGTAATTTATTAATAAGAATACAATGATCAACACTGTCAAATGCCTTCGAGAAATCGGTATAGATAGAATCAACTTGTACTTGATCGACAAAAGCACTGACAATGTATGATTTATAAATAAGGAGATTAGTTGCGGTTGTTTTACCCGTACGGAATCCATGCTGTATTAATGAGATTAATGGTTGGAGTATTTCAGTCAAGTAACGAGTTTCTAGTCGTTCGAGAAGCTTAGGGATCGATGACAAAATTGATATCGGCCTGTAATTTTCAACTATTTTCTCATTATATATAAAATTACAAAAAAACTATTCGTGAAAATGCAAACAATGTCTTAAATAATAAGACAACTTAAGACGATAAATATCCATTGAAACAACTACTTCCCGTGCAAATACACCTCCGGATATTGAATTATACAATGAAATATTTAAAATCTTATTTAATTTTATTTGTTACAACGCTCTATTAAAGTATATGTAACGTTTAGGTCAAATTCTCTTCAAACCAACTAACAATACAAATTTAAAATAAAAGGAGAGATAGCAACAAATTAGAAGTGAAAGGACTTGGATTAAAACTAATGTCTTAGGCCATCTATAGACGCGTTTCAAGATTTATCTCTCTTCAGTATAGCTTTGCTTATGACGTTTAAAAAAATTAGGAATAAAATTAAAACAAACTTACTTGGAAAAAGTGGTGTGTGTGCAATGAACAGGTACACAGAAATGGAATGAGTGAAAATGATGGTCGGTATTTATAGGTAAAAAAGGGGATTATGTCATTAGCAGGTATGAAGAATGTAAGACTTTATTATTTACCTTACGGTACAGTTCAAACAAGATAAATTCAAATTCAAAACTATTTGAATTCGAGAAAATAAGCTTACGCTTCTTATAGTTTGCACACTTTAAACATAATATATAAAATTACGAAAATGTTATTCGTTAAAATGCAAACAATGTCTTAAGGCGCGTCTATAGACGGCCTAAGACATTAGTTTTAATCCAAGTGCTTTCACTTCAATTTTTTTGTTATTTCTCCTTTCATTTTAAATTGTATTGTTAGTTGGTTTGAAGAGAATTTGACCTAAACGTTACATATACTTGAATAGAGCGTTGTAACAAATCAAATTAAATAAGATTTTAAATATTTCATTGTATAATTCAATATCCGGAGGTGTATTTGCACGGGAATTAGTTGTTTCAATGGATATTTATTGTCTTAAGTTGTCTTATTAATTAAGACATTGTTTGCATTTTCACGAATAGTTTTTTCGTAATTTTATATATTATGTTTAAAGTGTGCAAACTATAAGAAGCGTAAGCTTATTTTCTCGAATTCGAATAGTTTTGAATTTGAATTTATCTTATTTTCTCATTCCCTAATTTATGAACGGGAGTGACAAACGCTTTCTTCCAGATGGAGGGAAATGTCCCCTCAGCAAGGGATTTATTGGATCCACAAAGGTCTACTAAGTGCAAAGGCGCAATTCTTTAAAAATAAAGCAGGTAGATCATCAGGTCCAGAGATATGACTTGTTTTAATTGAGGTAAGTTCGTTTAAAACATCCGTGATTCTTACTGTTTTAAAAATACATTCAATGGAAGCAGGGTCCCCTAAAAGCCACGCGAAAAGTGCATGCGTACACCGGAGTCGAACGCGTTCGACCTCACTCGAAAAGGGCTTTTCCTCTGATGAGCTTTCCTCGCGAAGACAGGAAGGGTAATTAATGGAGAAAGCCTCGTGATTGAGATTTTGTTTGCTTGAAATATAGCAAGAGCCAAAATTGTTTTGCTTGTGTTGAGGAGTTTTTACAAAAGCTTTACTAGAGAAAACATTAAATAATTCAACCTTTCTACACGCTGTGTGGCATGTAGCGCCATCCTGCTGGAACCAGAAACTTTCTACGCTAAGTTTGGCCAACTGTGGTTGCAAAAATGCTCGTATCATTATTCGATACCGTTCACTATTAACAGTAACAGATGCCCATGGCATCTTCAAAAAAAGAAGGGTCCAATAATTGGTTCCGAGCATATTGCGCAACAAACAACGCGAAGACAGGAAGGGTAATTATTGGAGAAAGCTTCGTGATTGAGATTTTGTTCGCTTGAAATATAGCAAGAGACAATTGCTTTTCTTGTATTGAGGAGTTTTTACAAAAGCTCTACTAGAGAAAAAACTAAACAATTCGACTTATTTACACGTTTTATTGCATGTAGCGCTATTATGCTGGAATCCGAAATTTTCTATGCTAAGTTTTGCCAACTGTGGTTGCAGAAATGCTCGTATCATTGTTCGATACCGGTTACCATTAACAGTAACTGCTTTGCCCATGGCATCATCAAAAAAAGAAGGGTCTAATGATTCGTTCCGAGCATATTGCGCAGCAAACGACTTTTTGATCAAACTGCATGTTCTCTTCCGCTCATAGCGCCACTTTCAGAGAGGAAGTCGAATGAGACACGTGCAACACGAGTGTTTTCGTTAAAATACAACTCCAACTTAAAAAGACTATCGTGTCTTTAGGCCATCCAACCACCGAAGCACACATAACACAAAACCAGGGTAAGTCACCCTCAAAACACCACTTTCCAGCGGGGTCCGCAGATCACTGAAATAAATAATTAGTGTAAGCGCCTGTATACGCGCATCACAACTCTTCAGATAAAAACTGAAGTTGTGAATTATACACTTGATAGGACGAGAGTTTTCTGCTCCCCAAAATCGATTATTTTGCTTGTTAACGCGACTTGAAAGGCTATTTTTGTCGATATTAATAAGTGTAATGTATGTAAAATGAGCGAATGTGTGCGTAGATTCTGGGTCTCCAAACTATCTTCTTCGCGGGCCACAAATACAATTCTACATAATAAAGTCGGCCAAGATCCGATTAATTTTATAAAATTATGAAAAATTTAAGGAACAATTGTTACAATATTTCAAAATATGACATTTACAAAAAAAAATACAAACAATCGCGGGCCGGATTCATGCAAGTCGCGGGCCGTAGTTTGGAGACCACTGGCGTAGATGAGAGCGAGGGCGCAGGCGTCAAAGAAAAACCGAAAAACGGAGAGTACACGAAAGCGACTGGCGAAATAAGACGGCCTCGAATTTGTGCGACTTTTATACATACAATACGGGTTTTAGTGTAACGTTTAGGGGTTTATTAAAGTATTTCTGTTTGGGGAAATATACGTGTTTTCGTCAAACCACCCTCCCAGAAACACTACAATAAGTATGTCCGGCTTTTTGTAAACCAAAGTTAAACCTATTTAATTCTTTGTTTATTAAATACATTTTCTGAAGTGTTAAAGCTTCAAAATTGAATTTGTGTTCAGTATTCGTGTCACTGACGATGCCACTATTAAGTAGTAGATGGCGTTAGCTATCGAAATACATTAATATTATTTGAAATAAAACAACGCAGTTGGGAGGGTTTCACTTTTATTGTTGAACACTGCAACATGTTTCACCACACAGTGGCTTCATCAGGCAGATGAACTAATTATAATATTATTTCATCTGCCTGATGAAGCCACTGTGTGGTGAAACATGTTGCAGTGTTCAACAATAAAAATGAAACCCTCCCAACTGCGTTGTTTTATTTCAAATAGTATTATGGAGTTTCATCATGTATCCGCCTCATCAATTAAATATACATTAATATGTTAAAGCTTGTTATGATTATATAAAAACTACTTCCACACATCAAAGTCGTAACTTTTAATACTCTCATTAGAAAACAACATAAATACCACGAAAATCCAACTTTTAATACATCGCTTACAACTTTTACAGCAGCTACTTAGAATATACACACAAGCACATTATTAGAGTATGTCGTGTATGTATGTATATATGTTAGTATGTAATACATGGAAGCGTATTCGAGTCTCCTGCTGAATAATTCGAAATTCTATGCCGGTGATAAATTCAATCCGTGCGCTCGGGCTCGCAAAGGAGGCGCCCTAGTAAAAATGCAATTTTTCCACTGCAGGAATCAATCTGCGCGATATTTTAAACTTAAATAGGGCCATAAATAAAACCCATCGTATCCATCTTCCTATCCACTAAAGTGAGCTTCCGATATTTGTCTAGAACTCAACAGAAAAAAAAATATATGGAAAAATACTCGCTGCTATTTTAAATCACATTGACATTTCTCCAACAGGAATTTTATAATAAATTTTTCGACGTACAGAGAATTTTTATTTTAATTATAGATATCACTTTGTGCAGTCTGTAATATTAAAGAGAGATTCGTTGTTTTTGTAAAGCTTTAATTTGAGGTTTCCAACGAGTGCTTCCACTCCCAGACTAAGCATGAAGTAAAATTTCGAGTTTAGAAAAGCCTGAAAATTTGGTTTGGTCGCGTAGCGCGAAGCGCGGAGCGGCCAAACCAAATTTTCAGGCTTTTCTAAACTCGAAATTTTACTTCATGCGCCACGCGTACTAAACACTGATTTAAAGTAAAATCAAAAACATTCTTGTTTAGCAGTATATTTTAAATCCTGCTTTAACAGAATAATTTTAAAACTGATTTAGCAGTACGTTTTCAATTTTATTATTAATCAGTGTTTTATACGCGTGGCGCATGAAGTAAAATTTCGAGTTTAGAAAACCCTGAAAATTTGGTTTGGCCGCTCCGCGCTTCGCGCTACGCGACCAAACCAAATTTTCAGGCTTTTCTAAACTCGAAATTTTACTTCATGCTTAGTCTGGGAGTGGAAACACTCGTTCGAAACTTCAAATTAAAGACATTTTTCGACATTTTTTATTTTAAGTATAGATATCATTTTGTGCAGTCTGTAATATTAAAGAGAATTTCGTTGATTTTGTAAAGCGTTTAATTTGAAGTTTCGAACGAGTGTTTCCACTCCCAGACTAAGCATGAAGTAAAATTTCGAGTTTAGAAAACCCTGAAAATTTGGTTTGGCCGCTCCGCGCTTCGCGCTACGCGACCAAACCAAATTTTCAGGCTTTTCTAAACTCGAAATTTTACTTCATGCGCCACGCGTACAAAACACTGATTTAAAGTAAAATTAAAAATATCCTCGCTTAGCAGTATATTTTAAATCCTGTTTTAACAGAATAATTTTAATACTTATTCAGCAGTGTGTTTTTAATTTCACTTGGAATCAGCGTTTTATACGCGTGGCGCATGAAGTAAAATTTCGAGTTTAGAAAAGCCTGAAAATTTGGTTTGGCCGCTCCGCGCTTCGCGCTACGCGTCCAAACCAAATTTTCAGGCTTTTCTAAACTCGAAATTTTACTTCATGCTTAGTCTGGGCGTGGAAAACACTCGTTTAAAACTTATTTTTTTCAAAAACAGCGTATGAATAAATATTTACAGCATATCCATCAAGAAATGTAGACTTAACTGAAAAAAAATCGCTGTAAATAATCTGCGTTTTTGAAGTAATAAATAAATATTAAAAGTTTACCTTCCATACAATCACAATAACAATTTTACAACGGAATTTCTTGCTTTATGTAAATACGTTTCTTTTATAATTCAATTTGTATCTTTTATAAGCTTATATAAACATTTAGTCATCCTAATTAATTTTTTTTATAAGCTCCGCATTTTCAGCACTTTTATTAAATATATATACATATTTTTTTAATTTTAATTATATATTTTTTCCAAGCTTGTGTTAGTCATGTATAAATAATCATGTCCATTTCGAGTTTTCTTTCCAGCCCTCTGAGTCGCCCTTTTAAATGTTTCCGCTCAAATAATAAAACAGGATTAATTTAATATTTTAATGATGTTATGGGTAGGATATTTTTGTAATGGAAAGAGGCTTTTAAATATGTTTTTTTTTTTAATCTCGAAAACAAGATTCAGTAGTAAAGTTATTTAAACATATTTTAATATGTTTCACCAAGTGTCAGATGAGAAATTAATTTAATAAAAAGATTCAGTAGGTCTCAAGACTTTATACTGTTTAGTTCCTGGGCTCTAATCTCCAATATTCTAAAATCCATAGAATAGAATAGAATTGAAATTTATTAGTGCCATTACTAAGTCACAAGTCAATCAAAATAATTGTTGCTATGCTATTGAATTTAAATTCTAGAAAAATTTGGTGCTCCATTCAGTTCTCTGAAAACTCTAGAATATGGATTAGATGCTCAACTTTAGTTACTGACAAATTCCACGTTAGTACCTCGATTCTAATCTCTAGCACTCTCAAATCTATTAATGTCATTGTAGACTCTTAGTTACAGGTAAAATCTAAATTAAATATTAAAAGTGCGATTCTTTTCGCAATCTACAACAAGTTAAAAATTGAATTTGTGTTCAGTATTCGATGCCACTTTGAAGCATTAGATGGCGTTAGCTATCGATATCCATTAATAGTCTACAACAAATTAGTCTTACAAAGACTATATCAAACACTCATTGAAACAACTACTTCCTGGGCTAATACCCCGACGGACATTGAATTATACAACAAGTGTTTGCTGTTACATACAGTAACCTACTGCAAATGTAACAATTTGGGTCAAATTATTCTGCAACCAAGAATTGGCAATTTCATTTATACTTAAAATCTAAATTAGACTCAAGTCTAGATTCTCAAGACTCTGTATTAGTTTTAGGGCTCCGCTCTCTAGCTCTCTAGCATCCATGCATAGACGCAACTCTAGATTCTAGAGATTATTAGTTTCAGAGTTCTAATCTCTATCATTCTCAAATCCAAACATATTTGCGCTCAGCACAAGCGCCTAAAATTTGACTTTAGTGGATTTATCGATTATCCATCGGTACTAATGATTGCTAAAATTAGTGTAAACATTTTTTTCTGGGGAAAAATGTAGCCAGCGTTGTTTCTAATGTTGTTAAAACCGTGTGTGATTTTTTTAAATTTTTATAAAAATAAAAAAAATCTTGCGAAATTTTAATTTTTTTCATACCCGAAAATCTCAATTATTAGGTAATATTTTTTATTTTTTAAAAAAATTAAAAAAAATTACACGCATTCTGTTTAACATTAATATCAACGTGAGTTAATTACTTTCCCCAGAAAAAAATTCCTAACACACCCAGCTTGAATAAAAATTATTTTAACAAGTCGACTTAAATGAAACTTGTGATTTTGAGCGCTTGTGGTAAGCACAATTCTTGAGTTACAAAAATGCACCTAAGCTCAAATTAAAGCACATTTAATCCCAAACACGCTGATTTGTTACGAATTTCAATTATCCTAAAAATTTAGTACATTCTTGATATTTCTCCCAAAAAACTCACTTTTCAAAAATTTTCACTTTACGCACTCAAAACGCTACCTTGCTTAAATTTCTTAACCGATTGAATTAATCAAAACAGCATTCGATTTGAGGTAAAAAAGCTTTAATTTGAGCTACAATTGTTTTTAGAGGATTAAAAATTGCGCTTAGTACAAGCGCCTTAAATTTGACTTTAGTGGATTTATCGATTTTCCATCGGTACTAAAGGTTGTTAAAACTAGTGTAAACATTTTTTTCTGGAAAAAATAAGTAGCCCGCGTTGTTTCTATCGTTGTTGAAAACGTCTGTGATTTCTTTGAAATTTTTATAAAAATAAAAAATAAATGCGAAATTTTAATTTTTTCCTTACCCTTCCCTATCGAAAATCACAATTTTTAGGTAATATTTTTTATTTTTTTTTAGTTTGAAAAATATTACACGCATTCTGTTTAATATTAGTATCAACATGAGGTAGTTATTTATCCCAGAAAAAAATTCCTAACACACCCAGCTTGAATCAAAATTATTTTAACAAGTCGACTTAAATGAAACTTGTGATTTTGAGCGCTTGTGATAAGCACAATTCTTGAGTTACAAAAATGCACCTAAGCTCAAATTAAAGCACATTTAATCCTAAACACGCTGTTTTGTTACGAATTTCAATTATCCTAAAAATTTAGTACATTCTTGATATTTTTCCCAAAAAACTCACTTTTAAAAAATTTTCACTTTACGCACTCAAAACGCTACCTTGCTTAAATTACTTAACCGATTGGATCAATTTAAAAAGCATTCGATTCGAGATAAAACAAGCTTTAATTTGAGCTACCACTGTTTTCAGAGGATTAAAAATTGCGCTCAGCACAAGCGCCTAAAATTAGACTTTAGTGGATTTATCGATTTTCCATCGGTACTAAAGGTTGTTAAAATTAGTGTAAACATTTTTTTCTGGGCAAAATAAGTAGCCTGCGTTGTTTATAATGTGGTTAAAAACGTCTGATATTTTTTTAAAATTTTTATAAAAATAACAAAAATCTTGCGAAATTTAAATTTTTTCCATACCCTTCCCTTACGAAAATCTCAATTTTTAGGTAATATTTTTTATTTTAAAAAAAAATTGAAATAAATTACACGCATTCTGTTTAACAATAATATCAACGTGAGGTAGTTATTTTCCCCATAAAAAAATTTCTAACACACCCAGCTTGAATAAAAATTATTTTAACAAGTCGACTTAAATGAAACTTGTGATTTTGAGCGCTTGTGATAAGCACAATTCTTGAGTTACAAAAATGCACCTAAGCTCAAATTAAAGCACATTTAATCCTAAACACGCTGTTATGTTACGAATTTCAATTATCCTAAAAATTTAGTACATTCTTGATATTTCTCCCAAAAAACTCACTTTTAAAAAATTTTCACTTTACGCACTCAAAACGCTACCTTGCTTAAATTTCTTAACCGATTGGATTAATTCAAAAAGCATTCGATTCAAGATAAAACAAGCTTTAATTTGAGTTACCACTGTTTTTAGAGGATTAAAAATTGCGCTCAGCACAAGCGCCTAAAATTACACTTTAGTGGATTTATCGATTTTCCATCGGTACTAAAGGTTGTTAAAATTAGTGTAAAATTTTTTTTCTGGGGAAAATAAGTAGCCTGCGTTGTTTATATTGTAGTTAAAAACGTCTGTTATTTTTTTAAAATTTTTATAAAAATAAAAAAAATCTTGCGAAATTTTAATTTTTTCCATACCCTTCCCTTACGAAAATCTCAATTTTTAGGTAATATTTTTTATTTTTTTTAAATTTGAAAAAAATTACACGCAATCTGTTTAACATTAGTATCAACTTGAGGTAGTTATTTTCCCCAGGAAAAAATTCCTAACACACCCAGCTTGAATTAAATTTATTTTAACAAGTCGACTTAAATGAAACTTGTGATTTTGAGCACTTGTGATAAGCACAATTCTTGAGTCACAAAAATGCACCTACGCTCAAATTAAAGCTCATTTAATCCTTAACACACTGTTTTCTAACGAATTTCAATTATCCTAAATATTTAATACATTTTTAATATTTCTCCCAAAAAACTCACTTTTAAAACATTTCACTTTACGCACTCAAAACGCTCCCTTGCTTAATTTTCTTAACCAGTTAGATTAATTCAAAAAGCATTCGATTCGAGATAAAACAAGCTTTAATTTGAGCTGCAATTGTTTTCAGACTAAAATTAGACTTTAGTGGATTTATCGCTTTTCCATCGGTACTAAAGGTTGTTAAAATTAGTGTAAACATTTTTTTCTGGGGAAAATAAGTAGCCTGCGTTGTTTATAATGTGGTAAAAACGTCTGTGATTTTTTCAAAATTTTTATAAAAATAAAAAAATCTTGCGAAATTTAAATTTTATCCATACATCCCTTACGAATATCTCAATTTTTAGGTAATATTTTTTATTTTTTTAAAAATTTCAAAAAAATTACACGCTTTTGTTTAATATAAGTATCAACGCAAGGTAGTTATTTTCTTCAGGAAAAAATTCCTAACACACCCAGCTTGAATTAAAATTATTTTAACAAGTCGACTTAAATAAAACTTGTGATTTTGAGCGCTTGTGATAAACACAATTCTTGAGTTACAAAAATGCATCTAAGCTCAAATTATTGAACATTTAATCCTAAACACGCTGTTTTGTTACGAATTTAAATTATCCTAAAAATTTAGTACATTCTTGATATTTCTCCCAAATAACTCACTTTTAAAAAATTTTCACTTTACGCACTCAAAACGCAACCTTGCTTAAATTTCCTAACCGATTGGATTAGATCAAAAAACATTCGATTTGAGATAAAACAAGCTTTAATTTGAGCTACAATTGTTTTCAGAGGATTAAAAATTGCGCTTAGTACAAGCGCCTAAAATTTGACTTTAGTGGATTTATCGATTTATCATCGGTACTAAAGGTTGTTAAAACTAGTGTAAACATTTTTTTCTGGAAAAAATAAGTAGCCTGCGTTTTTCTTTCGTTGTTTAAAACGTCTGTGATTTTTTTGAAATTTTTATAAAAATAAAAAATAAATTGCGAAATTTAAATTTTTTAAGGTAATATTTTTTATTTTTAAAAAAAAATTACAAGCATTCTATTTACCATTAGTATTAATGCAAGGTAGTTTATTTCCCCAGAAAAAAACTCCTAACACTCCCAGCTTGAATTAAAATTATTTTAACAAGTCGACTTAAATGAAACTTGTGATTTTGAGCGCTTGTGATATGCACAATTCTTGAGTTACATAAATGCACCCAAGCACAAATTGAAGCTCATTTAATCCTTAACACGCTGCTTTTTACAAATTTCAATTATCATAAATATTTAATACATTTTTAATATTTCTCCCAAGAAACTCAATTAAAAAATATTTCACTTTACGCCTCAAAACGCTCCCTTGCTTAAATCTCTTAACCGATTGGATTAATTCAAATAGCATTCGATTTGAGATAAAACAAGCTTTCATTTGAGCTGCCACTGTTTTCAGAGGGTTAAAAATTGCGCTAAGCACAAGCGCCTAAAATTAGACTTTAGTGGGTTTATCGATTTTCAATCGGTACTAAAGGTAGCTAAAATTAGTGTAAACATTTTTTTTTGGGGAAAATAAGTAGCCTGCATTGTTTATAATGTGATTAAAAACGTCTGTAATTTTTTTAAAATTTTTATAAAAATAAAAAAAATCTTGCGAATTTTTATTTTTTTCTATACCCTTCCGTTACGAAAATCTCAATTTTTAGGTAATATTTTTTATTTTTTAAAAAAATTGAAATAAATTACACGCATTTTGTTTAACAATAATATCAACGTGAGGTAGTTATTTACCTCAGAAAAAAATTCCTAACACACCCAGCTTGAATAAAAATTATTTTTTTTTTTAATTTGAGCTACCATTGTTTTCAGAGGATTAAAAATTGCGCTCAGCACAAGCGCCTAAAATTAGACTTTAGTGGATTTATCGATTTTCCATCGGAACTAATGGTTGTTAAAATTAGTGTAAAGATTTTTTTCTGGGGAAAATAAGTAGCCTGCGTTGTTTATAATGTGGTTAAAAAGGTCTGTTATTTTTTCACAATTTTTATAAAAATAAAAAAAATCTTGCTAATTTTTTTTTTCCATACCCTTCCTTCCCTTACGAAAATCTTAATTTTTAGGTAATATTTTTTATTTTTATTAAATTTGAAAAAAATTACACGCATTCTGTTTAACAATAGTATCAACGTGAGGTAGTTATTTACCCCAGAAAAAAATTCCTAACACACCCAGCTTGAATTAAAATTATTTTAATAAGTCGACTTAAATGAAACTTGTGATTTTGAGCACTTGTGATAAGCACAATTCTTGAGTAACAAAAATGCACCTAACCTCAAATGAAAACTCATTTAATCAGTAACACTGTTTTCTAACGAATTTCAATTATCCTAAATATTTAATACATTTTTAATATTTCTCCCAAAAAACTCACTTTTAAAACATTTCACTTTACGCACTCAAAACGCTCCCTAGCTTAATTTTCTTAACCAATTAGATTAATTCAAAAAGCATTCGATTTGAGATAAAACAAGCTTTAATTTGAAGTACAATTGTTTTCAGTGGATCAAAAATTGCGCTCAGCACAAGCGCCTAAAGTTAGACTTTAGTGGATTTATCGATTTTCCATCGGTATTAAAGGTTGCTAAAATTAGTGTAAACATTTTTTTTTTGGGGAAAATAAGTAGCCTGCGTTGTTTATAATGTGGTTAAAAACGTCTGTGGTTTTTTCAAAAAATTTTATAAAAATAAAAAAAATCCTGCGAAATTTAAATTTTTTCCGTACCTCCCTTATGAAAATCTCAATTTTTAGGTAATATTTTTTATTTTTTAAAAAATTTCAAAAAAATTACACGCATTTTGTTTATTATAAGTATCAACGCAAGGTAGTTATTTTCTCCAGAAAAACATTCCTAACACACCTAGCTTGAATTAAAACTATTTTAACAAGTCGACTTATATAAAACTTGTTATTTTGAGCGCTTGTGATAAGCACAATTCTTGAGTTACAAAAATGCACTTAAGCTCAAATTAAAGCTAATTTTATCCTTAATATGCTGTTGTCTAACTAATTTCAAGTATTTTAAAAATTTTATACATTTTTAATTTTTCTCCTAAAAAACTCACTTTTAAAAAATGTTCACTTTACGCACTCAAAACGCTCCCTTGCTTAAATTTCTAAACCGATTCGAATAACTCAAAAAGAATTCTATTCAAGATAGAACAAGCTTTAATTTGAGCTGCAATTGTTTTCAGAAGATTAAAAATTGCGCTCATCACAAGCGCCTAAAATTAGACTTTAGTGGATTTATCGATTTTCCATCGGTATTAATGATTGCTAAAATTAGTGTAAACATTTTTTTCTTGGGAAAATAAGTAGCCTGCGTTGTTTATAATGTGGTTAAAAACGTCTGTGATTTTTTTAAAATTTTTACAAAAATAAAAAAAATCTTGCGAAATTTTAATTTTTTCCATACCCTTCCCTTACGAAAATCTCAATTTTTAGGTAATATTTTTTATTTTTTTAAAAAATTTGAAAATTATTACACGCATTCTGTTTAACATTAGTATTACCGTGAGGTAGTTATTTTCCCCAGAAAAACATTCCTAACACACCCAGCTTGAATTAAAATTATTTTAACAAGTCGACTTAAATAAAACTTGTGATTTTGAGCGCTTGTGATAAGCACAATTCTTGAGTTACATAAATGCACTTAAGCTCAAATTAAAGCTCATTTTATCCTTAACATGCTGTTGTCTAACAAATTTCAAGTACTTTAAAATTTTATACATTTTTAATATTTCTCCTAAAAAACTCACTTTAAAATAATGTTCACTTTACGCACTCAAAACGCTCCCTTGCTTAAATTTCTAAACCGATTCGATTAACTCACAAAGAATTCGATTCAAGTTGAAACAAGCTTTAATTTGAGCTACAATTGTTTTTAGAGGGTCAAAAATTGCGCTCATCACAAGCGCCTAAAATTAGACTTTAGTGGATTCATCGAGTTTCCATCGGTATTAAAGGTTGCTAAAATTAGTGTAAACATTTTTTTCTGGGGAAAATAAGTAGCCTGCGTTGTTAATAATGTAGTTAGAAACGTCTGTGATTTTTTTTAAATTTTTATAAAAATTAAAAAAATCTTGCGAAATTTTAATTTTTTCCATACCCTTCCCTTACGAAAACCTCAATTTTTAGGTAATAATTTTTATTTTTTAAAAAATTTGAAAAAAATTACACGCATTCTGTTTAATAATAATATCAACGTGAGGTAGTTATTTTCCCCAGAAATTAATTTCTGACACACCCAGCTTGAATTAAAACTATTATAACAAGTCGACTTAAATGAAACTTGTGATAAGCACAATTCTTGAGTTACAAAAATGCACTTATGCTTATGTTAAAGCTCATTTAATCCCTAACACACTGTTCTTTAACGAATTTTAGTTAACTTAAATATTTAATACATTTTTAATATTTCTCCCAAAAACTCACTTTTAAAAAATTTCACTTTACGCACTCAAAACGCTTCCTTGCTTAAATTTCTAAACCGATTCGATTAATTCAGAAAGAATTCGATTCAAGATAAAACAAGCTTTTATTTGAGCTACAATTGTTTTCAGTGGATTAATAATTGCGCTCAGCACAAGCGCCTAAAATTAGACTTTAAGGGATTTATCGATTTTCCATCGGTATTAAAGGTTGTTAAAATGAGTGTAAACATTTTTTTCTGGGGAAAATAAGTAGACTGCGTTGTTTCTAACGTTGTTAGAAACGTCTGTGATTTATTTGAAATTTTTATAAAAATCCTGCGAAAATCGTTTTTTTCCAGACCCCTTACGAAAACCTCATTTTTTAGGGGAAAATTTACTATTTAAAAAAAAAAATAACTGAAAAATATCACACGCATTTTTAATAATGTTAGTATCAACTAGAGATTATTAATTTCTTTAGAATTAAATCCTTAAAAGACTTACAGCACGAAATTTGTTGCGAAGAACGTTTGTGTTTTTTTTTTTTATGTTTATAGAAATTAAAAAAATCTTTCCAAATTTTAATTGTTTCCATGCCCTTTCCTTCCAAAAATCTTAAGTTTTAGGTAATAATTTTTATTTTTTAAAAATATTGAAAAAAATTACAGGCATTCTGTTTAACGTGATAATCGGCGCGCCGACAATTACATTGTTGACTTAGAAGACTTTAGATTAGTTTCTGGACTCTAACCTTTGCCATCTGAAATCTATTCATGTTTAAATTCCATAATAAAATTCCATTCTAACACTTAATAAGATAATTTGACCATGTCTAGTTTCTGGATCACAACTTTCTGGATTCTAAACGCTAGACGGAGTATTCTAGGCGCTATAAACTAGAATTTGGTCATTACGCCGACGATCTAGACTCGACTTTTTGGATCCTTTGCAGTTTAGATTCTAGTCAAGTTTCTGGAGCCTTTTCAATCTAGATTCTAATCCATACAAAGAAGACTGTAGATTAGAGTCTAGTTTATTGGACTCTAAACTCTAGACTATGCATTCTAGATTTAATTTTGTATCAAAACCACTAGGAAAACCCCCCCCTTTCCCATCATTCGATTTCCTTCGTCCGCCCCTTGACAATAATAAATCATTCATTTGTGACATTTCGCGTGATGGCAATTGATATAAGTTTTGAACTATAGTTGGTCGTTGTTCGTTGGTATAGAAGGACCAAAACAGAAATCAGCTGATCAAGTAACGCGACCTTATTGGTTGCCGAAATGGCAAATTCAAACTGAAGCATAAAGATCTAAGAACGCAAAATTGAGGCTGTCGTGTTCAAATCACAACTGACGTTTCTTTTGTCATTTGGCGATTTGCGTCTATTTACAAATCTTGTAAAGTAAAGTAAAGTAGAGTAAAGTTGTGTTTTAAAACTGTTAACAATGTATAAACAGTAAGTATTTCTATATTACCTCTTCCCATTCTCAAAATATTCGCCTATATTCCGGCTGTATAAGCCGGAAAGTTTGTTGTGGTCCTCCTACTTTTGAGATAAAGTATAGGTAAATGAAACTGTTTTAGGACTACCCTAATATGAAATCTTAGGAGGTAATTAAGGCCTGTTAGCAGTTTCGAGAAGTTTGAGGAAGTTTTGGTTATTTGCGGGAGTTAGAACTTACCATTATCTACACGTAATTTTAATCAGCTTACTCGTATTCTTATAGACGATGAATTTTTGTATTTAATTTTACCTTATTATTTAATTGTTAGCATATATTTGGACGTCACAACACATTCACGCACATCCATAGAACCGGGGACGAGTAGAGTTAGAAAAATTGATCGATTGGCGATACCAGCGGATCAACCTCTCGTCCACGGCGAGGCTAAAACATGCCATTTGTTTGTGTGTAAATTGTAATTTTTTGCTTTTATTAAATTTTATTGTTCTAACGCCATTTTACTTGATTAACGGTTGAATTTCACAGTTTATTCCAAATGAAATAATAACGTTCCACTGATAGTAAAATCACACAGCGGAGAAAGAGAACCGAGTTTAATTATTCCCCTTGCGCCGAGTGGAGACCTGATACTTTGAAGGGGGGCGAGTGGAGCAGAAGGAATTACTTTCTCAAGTTATTAGGGATTATAACCCACCGCATAATGACACAAGTCGGCGTCGGCTTCGGCTTTGGAGGAGAAGCGACGGGCACCGACGGAGGAGCAATTATCACTTTGTTTACTTATCGGGGAGTTAGCAGTTCTGGCTTGGGAGGGACTTAAGCCCGCCTTGTCGGCGATTACGATCCACCGAGAAGTCAAACCGTGAATGAGATAGAGATAGACTTAGCGAACGGTTTAATGCGAGGTCAGTAATTTTAACGAACTAGAAATGTATGCAATTATACAAGAAAGTATTAAAACGAAATGTGACGTGAATAATTTTATTTACCAGTAGAAATATTTTCTGTATTGCAATAAATTATTCAAACGAAAAGTTAACAACGTGTAAAAATGAGTCGTCTTCAATTATTTACAATAAACGTCAAATTATAAATATAAAAGGCTAGTTGCACCAAACACGTTGAACTGGTTCAACTCGGAACTTGATTTTCAAGTGGCATTTAAACAGACTTGGGGTGCTCAGGTTTTTTTACCTTTCGAGCGTCCAAGGACTAGTAGATCACCGCCATATCTGCGAACTACTGCCCGCCGGAGACCAACCCACGTGTGGACCGGAGGGGCGAGTAGGCACCCCTGGGCTTTTCAAGGCCCACCCCCGACTCCTCATTTAGCGGCGACAAGCACCAGGGCTGTCAACACCGCCGTGTGTAAGTTAGCCCTATCCAAAATAGGGACACAGAGGCTACCTCAAGAAGGTCTACAGCTCCGACTTGGACAATCGTCCCCTCCAAACATCCATCGTCCGAAGACTCAGGTCTGCCCCAGACGCCTCCTGTTTAGGTGCTATGCTGGACCTCTAGTAGCATTAGAGCAGTAGGAATAGTCAACTTGAATTGGAGTTTAGCTTGAACTAGAGTTTAGCTTAAACTTGAGATTAACGTTTTTGATGCAATTGGGCCTATCAGAATTGTAATTGTGTAGTCTACAGTTGGAGTCCAATAAACTAGCTTCGTCTAGTCTTCATTCTAACAACTAGAATCTAGAAACTTAACTAGAATATAGACTGCGTTTTCATTATTTTACATACGATCTTCTACTAATTAGATCGTATGTAGTGTACTAGAAACGCAGTCTATATTCTAGTCAAGTTTCTAGATTCTAGTCGTTAGAATGAAGACTAGACGAATCTAGTTTATTGTACTCTAAACTTCTACCAATTAGATCGTCTGTAGAATACTAAAAACGCAGTCTATATTCTAGTCAAGTTTCTAGATTCTAGTCGTTATAATGAAGACTAGACGAAACTAGTTGGACTCTAACTGTAGACTATGTATTTTAGATTTTATTTTGTAATTAGTTCCTGGCACTCTAATCTCTATCATTGTAAAATGTATACATGTCACTGTAGATTCTTAATTATGGGTAGAATATGAATTTGACTCAGTTCTAGATTTTAAAGACTCTGCATTGATTTGAGGGCTCTGATCTCTAGCATTCTCAAATCCATGCATTTATTACGAATAATATCGACCGAATGGACCTAGATTCGACCCCTGAGGAAAACTAGATGATGATAAGAACTCATGGGATTTATAGCTATTATAATGCACACAATTACATACAAGGATTTTTTTTAAGTACACATATTCCGATGTATAGGCTATAAATTTTCAGGCATTCGTTGATTTTATAAAAATGTTCAATTTGAGGTTTCTTACGAGTGTTTCCACTCCCAGACTTAGCATGAAGTAAAATTTCGAGTTTAGAAAAGCCTGAAAATTTGGTTTGGTCGCGTAGCGCGAAGCGCGGAGCGGCCAAACCAAATTTTCAGGCTTTTCTAAACTCGAAATTTTACTTCATGCGACACGCGTATTAACCACTGATGTCAAATTAAATTTAAAATACACGAAGCAGCATACAATTAAACTAAAACAAAACTTTAAATAAAAGAACTGGTATTTATCTTTGAGTCTTAATCAGTTGTGCAATTCACAGGCGATTGAATTGTTTGTCGATAAGAATAATTGTGAATGGCTGAACGACTGAAATTGCTAGCAATTTCGTAATCTGTGGAAAGGGTTGAGGGTTTTCTAATTGCCGCCCGAGTTTTCGTTCCGAGAACGGACATTACCCATTGTTGTCCGAAAGTAACTGCTGTAATTTAATTATGCAGAGAGAACGCAGACAATGGCGCGCGATTTTATAACTTCGCCGTTTTCGCTCCTTTTAATGGATTATTTTATCTTTAATTTTGTTTCACTCTCTTCTGTAAATATTTGATAATTATTTTTGCTTAATTGTACGAAAAAGCGCGGGTGGCACACATTGGCGCGATTTTACACACATACAACCTAATATACGTTAGATTATTAGGCAATTCAATAATCTAACGTATATTTTTTTAAATTTGCGCCAATTCGTTGTTTCAAAGCGGTTCATTTGAGTCTTTTAACGAGTGTTTTCCACTCCCAGACTAAGAATTTGGATTGGCCGCGTAGCGAAGCGGAGCGGCCAATCCAAATTAGGCTTTTCTAAACTCGAAATTTTACTTCATGCGTCATGCTTAAAAAACACTGATTTACAGTGAATTTCAAAAATTACACACATACAACAACGATTATATGTACTAATGTTATATATACTAATGTTATGTAATTGAATATGCATTTTGTTTTGTATTTGTTGTTACAATAAAGCGATTATTATTATTATTTTTATTATTATAGGCAGCCTAATATACGTTAGATTATTGGGTTGCCTATAATCACTGTTTAAAATAATTTGTTTAGCGCAAAATTTGACTCACGTTTAATTCACATCTACACATAAGCCGTATATTTTAAACTTTACGATAGCACAGTGTTTTATATGCTTATGCTTATGCGAAGCATATAAAACACTGCACTATCGTAAAGTTTAAAATACACGGCTTATATGTAGAAGTGAATTTAACGTAAGTCAAATTCCGCGCTGAACAAATTATTTCAAACAGTGATTATAGGCAACCCAATAATCTAACGTATATTAGGTTGCTTATTATCGTTGTTGTATGTGTGTAATTTTTAAACTTCACTGTAAATCAGTGTTTTTACGCGTGGCGCATGAAGTAAAATTTCGAGTTTAGAAAAGCCTAATTTGGATTGGCCGCTCCGCTTCGCTACGCGGCCAATCCAAATTTTAAGGCTTTTCTAAACTCGAAATTTTACTTCATGCTTAGTCTGGGAGTGGAAAACACTCGTTAAAAGCCTTAAATTAACCGCTTTAAAACAACCAATTCCCACAAATTTAAAAAAACGATGTAATGTATACTCAAAAGAAAAATGTTGATATAATGAAAACTCTTAACTTTTTTATACCACTTTTATTTTACTTCAGTGGTATAAAAAAGTTAAGAGTTTTCTTTATATCAAAATTTAAGATGTACCACGAAGTGAACGCCTCCAAAATCCAAGAAGTCAGAAGAAAACGTTCATAAAAATTGTAGCATTGGTTTTAATTGTATATACAAGGTGGCGCAAAACTACCGATGTGGTTTGAATGTTTAATAACTTTTTAAATTTATTTATATTTTTTATTTTTAATTCAGAATTTTGTGAAGAAAACTTGAGGAATTTGAAATGGAACAGTACACAACTGAACAGCGATCAAATATTGTTGAATTTTATTTTGAAAATCAACGGTAAATTGTTTTGACGCAGCGTGCTTATCGTCGTTTTTTTTCAATGTGCGTACTGGACCTTCAGCATCAACAATAAACCGCCTGGTTGCAAATTTTCGACAACATGGTACAGTAAGACACCTTCCATGTACCGGACGACCACGTACGGTCCACACGGAAGAAAATATCCAACGTGTTGTGGATAGTGTGCAGGACAGTCCAGAAACATTAACAAGAAAACGTTCGGCACAACTGGGGCTATCGCAGAGGATTTTGGCCACATTGCACATGTTCCTGTATAAGGTTTAGCTTGTGCAAGAATTGAAGCCGATAGACTACCAACAACGGCTTGATTATGCCATTTCATTCCGACAAAACGCAGAATAAAATCGCAATTTCATTAATAATTTGATATTGAGCGATGAAGCCCATTTCCAATTGAATGGTTTCGTAAACAAGCAAAATTGCAGGATATAGGCTACGGAGAATCCATGAACAGTTCATCAGCGACAATTACACCCACTTAAGTGCACTGTTTGGTGCGGTGTATCGTCTGAAAAGATCGTTGGTCCATATTTTTTTGAAAATGCACATAGCGCCTCAGTTACGGTTAATGGTGCTGAATATCGAACGATGCTGGACAATTTTTTGAGGCCAGCTGTAGAAAACCATCCACAGTTGTGGTTCCAACAAGATGGAGCCACAGCCCACACTGCATGGGACACAATGGCTCTGTTACGGGATCTCTTTAGCGAACGCATTATTTCGCGCAGAAGCGATTTCAATTGGCCCCCACGTTCACCGGATTTAACAGCTCCAGACTGTTTTATTTGGGGTTATTTTAAACAAAGGGTATACGTAAATAAGCCCAGAGCTTAAACAAAACATTCGCAATGAAATTCAAGCCATAACACCGGAAATTTTACTAAAAGTTATGGAAAATGTACTGAAAAGAGCACGGAAGCGCGAAGCCGAAAATGGCCACTACTTGCGGGATATAATTTTCCATACTTAAGCCAAAAATATTCCCCATTAATGTACTGCATAAGAAAAAAAATAATAATAATTAATTATTAAATAAAAAAGTTATTAAACATTCAAACCATACTGGTAGTTTTGGGCCACCCTGTACATGTCTTTGTAGACTCTTAGCTTTGGGTAGAATATGATTTAGACTCAGTTCTTGATTCTAAAGACTCTGTATTAGTTTTAGGGCTCTGATCTCTAGCATTCTCAAATCCATGCATTTATTACGAATAATAGGGACCCAAAGGACCAAGATTCGATCCATGGGGAACACCAGATGATATGAACTCATGGAATTTATAGCTATTATAATGCACACAAATACGTACAAAGATTTTTTCTTTTAAGTACACATATCCCGATGTATACGCTGTAAATTTTCAGACATTCGTTGATTTAATAAAAATATTCAATTTGAGGTTTCTATCGAGTGTATCCACTTCCAGACTAAGCATAAAGTAAAATTTCAAGTTTAGAAAAGCCTGAAAATTTGGGTTGGTCGCGTCGCGCAAAGCGCGGAGCGGCCAAACCAAATTTTCAGGCTTTTCTAAACTCGAAATTTTACTTCATGCGCCACGCGTATAAGACTCTGATGTTAAATTAAGTTTAAAATACACTTTCGAAGCAGCATACTAAAGCAGTATAATTTAATATTTACTAGAAATGAGTGTTTTATACGCGTGGCGCATGAAGTAAAATTTCGAGTTTAGAAAAGCCTGAAAATTTGGTTTGGCCGCTCCGCGCTTCGCGCTACGCGACCAAACCAAATTTTCAGGCTTTTCTAAACTCGAAATTTTACTTCATGCTTAGTCTGGGAGTGGAAAACACTCGTTAAAAGCCTTAAATTAACCGCTTTGAAAGAACGAATTCCCGCAAAATTAAAAAAGAAACGCTGTAATTATCGGGACATGTATACTCAAAAGAAAACGTTTATAAAATCATAGCATTGGTTTTAATTGTATATACATATCAATAACAGTTTTTTAATCTTTTTAATTTGTATTAGTAACACAATTGTTTTACACACATTAATCTTAAATCCTTAATCTTCATAATTTGTACCAATAACATAAATGTTTGACATTTACCAATACAAAATTGTAGGTAATAATAATTTTTGAAAATATAAAGATGTATTTATAGGTACAGAAATAAGGCTGGCTGAGCTGAGGCTAGGTGGTCGATGGGAGGAAGCACAATGGGCCTAATGAGGCCTAAGTGCATTGCAGAAATGCTCACTCCTTACAGAACCAGACTAGGTACAAATATATTGACTTTCTGAATAGTATCATAAACCTTTATTTGGCATAAATAACATGTTATCCTGTAATAAGTTTATTGTAAACTGTTGGATAATAAATAAATAAATAAACTTCTACAAATTATATACTACATAATACACTCTTCTATTCTACTTCCAATGCGAGCTCCTCTGCTGTCCGCCACTGTTTTGCATCTAGCTACACCTCCCTGCCCTCTGCCTTACCAACTCTTTCACCACCTCTATCTTTCTTCCGCTCTCATCTAAAGTCTTCACACGCCTCTAATCCTTCATACTTCCCTCTATAAACACATTTTTGCAGCTATTCATCCAGTGCTGCCACTCGTCCCTATCCATTCCACAAAACACACACCTTGTAAACATTTCCCCCATCCATACTTTCCTTCCTCTCTCTTCATTGCCACACCTGAATCTGGCGAACATACGCACCTCCTGCCCACTCAAATTCGTGAAATACCGGGGATGGCTTCCGAAGACTTGCAGGTCCTTATAACTGGGGTTGTAATTGCTCCCTTGGATGCTCTCTTGCCTTATCTGCAGCTCTACATCCTTAAACCTTTCTCCCACTTCCACTTCTATTTTCTCCCCCTTTCCCAATTTCTCTTTTACGACCACCCCACTTTTTTGTATATATTTCCCCTTTCTGAATAGTAAATAGTTTTATACACCCATTCAAAAATGACTGGGAAATATTTTCTTGTTATCTTCACCAAATTCTAGGATAACATCTTTAACACTGCTCCAAGAAATTAACGCACCACTTTACAATTTCCGCAAAATCTCAACTTTTTAAGTTTAGCTTTGTGATTATTTCATTTATTTTTTTGCAACCTGTTAAAACAAACACAAGTTTTGTAATTTCATTGCCGTTAACGTGAAATACACGAGAAATGGTTGAGAAACTGCAGGTGGTCCGGTAACTTCTATGAGTAGTGTATTAATTTAAATGTGAAATTAAACATCCCTTATTGTTATTTTTTTTACTAAGACGACTTCGTTTGATAGAAAACACAATTTCCTATTTAACAAGATGCTTCCGGCTCGGGCTGCTGTACTAATGGGAAATTCTAGTACATGGAAAACCCCCGCTTTTCTGCTCGCGCGCCTGCATGCATATTTTTCAGCGCTCCCAGGCGATCGATTTTCAGCCGTGTTTCAGCTTATTTGCGCTATTGAAACGCTAACGACGCGACAAGAATTTTATCATTACATTAAGATAATAAAATAACATTAAGATAATAAAATAATAGAAAAAAGAAAATTAAACCTATTATATCACAATAAAGCGATTTATCTTCCTTTGTTATGTAGGAGTTTATTTTGTGATACATTTTAAATATACCTGTAAATAAAAACACGTTTACCTTTGGTTAGTATTTCGCTATTAATTTTGTTAGTATAGTTTCACCTATCTAGTAGTCATTTGAAAACAAAAGTGGATTTTTTGAGAATAATTACTAGATACTGTACTGTGGAGGCTTCTACTTCGTTATACATGTTAATTACACAATGAAACACTTTCAACTTTGTTTGTATAACACGTTTTATTTAATGTGACTGCAGTTTCGACAAATTTAGCTTGTCATTATCAAACATGGTACTCCATGTTTGATAATGACAAGCTAAATTTGTCGAAACTGCAGTCACATTAAATAAAACGTGTTATACAAACAAAGTTAAAAGTGTTTCATTGTGTAATTACTAGATAGTCGAAATTAGTCACACAAATAACTGTAAAATACAGTGGTTAAACAATGTTAGAAGCTAAAAACGGTTTAACTTTGTTTGTATAACACAATTTGTCTTATACAAACAAAGTTAAACCGTTTTTTATTAATAAATTAACATATAAAGGGTTTTCCAATAAGAGTGATATGATATCTTTAAAAAAACACACTTATTGTTAAGGAAATTCAAATGTTTTTTTTATTTGATGTGAAGTACAATCGATACAATTAAGTTCTAAACAAAACGTCATTCAAATGGCCTCCACGACTTCTTCTGCAGGAATGAATTCGATGAACCCAATTTTTGAGCACTTTTTCCACTAAATCAAGTCGTATTTCATGAATGGCACGTTCAATATTGACTTGTAAAGCTTGAAGAGAGTCTGGTTTATTTCGAAAGACCAATGACTTCAAATAACCCCACAAGAAATAGTCTAACGGTGTTAAATCACAACTTCTTGGAGGCCATTCAATATCACAATTTCTTGAAATAATCGAATCTCCAAACTTTTCTCACAATAATTCAATTGTTGCATTTGCTGTGTGGTACGTAGCCCCGTTTTGTTGGAACCAAATGTTGTCAAGATCAACTTCTTCCAATTTCGGCCATAAAAAGTTGGTTAATACCGCTCTCCATTGACAGTAACGGTGTTACCATCTTCATTTCGAAAGAAGTACGGACCGATGATTCCACCAGACCAAAAACCACACCAAACTGTCAATTTAGGTGAATGTAATAGTTTTTCTTGAATAATTTGTGGACAGTCGACAGTTTTGCTTATTTACCGCACCACTCGAATGAAAGTGAGCCTCTTTGGAAAAGATGATTTTCTTAAAATAATCGTTATCGTTTTCAAGTTGTTCCAAGGCAAAATCAGCAAATTCACGACGTTTACGGTGGTCCAGTGGCTTCAGTTCTTGAGTGAGAACAATTTTATACGGATGCAAACCCAAATCCTTTTTCAAAATGCGCCAGGTTGTGGTTTGAGACAGTCCCAATTGTTAAGAACGTCTTGGAATCGACAAATTGCGGTCTTCAGCAACACTTGCCTGAACGGCAGCAATATTTGCATTACTTCGAGCGGTTCTTTGTCTTATTGGCACTTTAACATTATGTAAAGAAAATGTACGCTCACAATTTTCAACAATTCGACGAATAACGAGCACACTTGGATGATTATTACGACCATAAAATGTCAAAAGCGCACGAAAAGTTGCAATTGGAGAACGATTATTTTGATAATGAAACTGAATCATTTGTAAACGTTGTTCTTGCGTATATCTCTCCATGATGAAATTGTAATCACTACTGAATACAATGAAAAATAAATGACAGATCATGACATATTACATATGGGCGAAACGTCACTTCAAAATCATATCATCCCTATTGGAAAACCTAATATAACGAAGTAGAAGCCTCCACAATACAAAAAATATTAGAAGCGTTTTATTTACCATTATTCCTTACTTCACAATGATTCAAATAAAAAGTAAAGTAAGGAATACCAGTCTTTTTATGTACACTATCACAGTTTAATGTTTTTTCGTGCAATTAATTTCAAAACTATCAAAAGCGTTTAATTTCAGTGCAGTAAATTCAACAGGTAAGAAATTTTCCGCTTTAAAACCGTCGGTAGTGGAGAGCTAAATACCGGGCGATCAATTTTGAAATTACAACGCGGAACGGTTCGTCTGTTTCCCTCGTGCCCACAAAAGGCGTTTTACTGGCAACGGTTCAAAAGACACATTTCAGCCGGCCAGGAACGTCCGCAGCTAATAAATTCATCCTGAAATATAGCACCCCCAGGCCTCTACTTCCTCATAAAATTTATGTGATGATCTTCGGGATACACAAAAAAAATATGTAACCCAAAAAGAGAAAGATAAATTACTATATCCAATAACTTTTTTCTAGAAGTATGTAGAGAAATAAAAAAATGTAACTTAGGAAGCTTTGATTTAAAATAAAATAAAACATTTACTACTTAAGATAAATTCAAATTCAAAACTATTTGAATTCGAGAAAATAAGCTTACGCTTCTTATAGTTTGCACACTTTAAACATAATATATAAAATTACAAAAAAACTATTCGTGAAAATGCAAACAGTGTCTTAAAAATGGATATTTATCGTCTTAAATTATTGATAATTAAATAAAAGTCACTTGGTTTGTTTCACTACTATTTTTTATTCTCTCCGACTAGTTTAGACTTATCGTCATTCTCAAGGAGTAATACAGAAAATTATTTTACAAGATATATATACATATTTTTGTGAAGGTCAGGTAATAAGGGCTTTAAGAATTGGAGAGTTCCAGATGTCTTCGTACTCATTTACAATGTGTTTTCCCTGTTTTATTGCTTTGCTTATTTCCAGGCCTTCTCTAAAATTTAATTCTCGTCCCTTATTACCCGAATATAATATTTTGAAATCGTCTGAATTAAAGAAGTGGTTGGATGCGATGCAATGACGGGCAAACCCCGTTGTTTGTTTGTTATTTACGATGGATTTTTTATGTTCCTCAAGTCTTTTTTCAAAACTTCTACCTGTTTGCCCAATGTATATTGCATCGCATTCACCACATTTTATTTCGTAAATTCCGCATTTTTGATTTTTATTGGTGGGTGGTTTATTATTTACAAATAGTTTTCTAAGGTTAAGTGGATTCGTCATAATAATATTCAATTCATTCCCCTTTGTGCACTTTTTTATTTTTTGTGATAGGCCGTTGATAAAATTTAATTTATTACAGTTTTTGTTTTTAATATTACTATCATTGTATAGATATTTGAATAGTTTATTTTGTTTTTTCTCTTTATTAATTTGTCTATGATTTCTGGATTATAACCATTATTAATTGCTATTTCTTTTATTAAATTTACTTCCTGTTGATAATCTGTTATTGTAAGTGGTATATTTATAAGTCTATGTATGAATGAATGGAACGTGATAATTTTATCTGGTTATGTGTATTTGAACAGTTAGGTATAATTAGATCAGTGAATGTCATTTTTCTGTAAATATTGTATTTTAAATTTTTATTTGCTATTTTTGATATCGTAATGTCTAGGAAATTTAAACTATTATTTTCTTTCATTTCTGTGGTAAATTGTATTTTTGGGTTTATTGTATTTATGAATTTTTTGAACTGTTCCAATTGTCTTGAAGTACCCGTCCAAACACAGAACACACCACCGACATATCGAGCCCAAAACTTTACTTCTTTACTTTCTGATTTTTGTAAAAGATTTTTTTCGAAATGTGACATGAAAATTTCAGAAAGTAACGGCGATAACGGTGAACCCATGGGTAATCCATCTGTTTGTTTATATATTTAATTGTTAAATTTACAATAATTTTGCTGAAGGCATATATCTATTAGCATTTTTAATTCCTGTTTTAATATATCTGGCTGGTTTGATTTGTTAATTTCTATTTCAAGAATGTGTTTTATTTCTTTTATTGGGATTGAAGTAAATAGGCTTTTTACATCGAATGAGATGAGTTTTGCGTTGTTGGGGACTTGTATTTCTTTTAATTTTGATACTAAATCTTAAATTGTCTTAAATTGTCTTATTAATTAAGACACTGTTTGCATTTTCACGAATAGTTTTTTCGTAATTTTATATATTATCACTTATTACTTTTAAATACATTTTATTTTACTCGCGACATTATTCTTTGCCCTAAGAAGCCACAGTGTGGCGAAGCAATTGTCTCAAGTATAATAAAGTGTTTTATATAAACTAAAATCAAAGCGACAGTGAACTTTCAACTGCCTTGCAAAGACAAGCTGTCCGAATTGTGGCTGGCATCACCTATACAGTCGACTGCAAAGATTTCTTCGTGTCACTAAAATTACTCACTCTACCAAGTCTGAATATACTGGAGTGTCTTTGTTATGTGAAAAAGAATTTTAATATAATCCCAACTCTTGCCCATGAATATTCTACGCGCCACAGGGAAAATCTATGTTTACAAAGAATGCGGCTCACAAAGTCGCGAATGGGACCAAATCACTTTGGGTTACATTATTTCTTTAATAAATTTACGTTATAAACAAGAAACCTGCCTTTTGTTCAATTTAAAGCAGGAATTAAAGATTTCCTACTGTGTAAAGCCTTCTACAGTACTATCGAATTTCTTCAGCATGTTCCAATTTGAACTCGGAATAGACTATACATTATGTTTTAACATGTTGCCTCTATTGTGTGTGTGTTTTAATAAAGTTTAGTTCCTTTTAACTTAACTTAATCCTTATTAACACTGCGTGACATCAATACACTCTGTGATAATAGCTTTAACTTCAATACACATTTTATCTTTACATCCAATTTTAACATGTTTGTATATCGTTATTTCAAGAATAAGCCTTACTAACCCTAAGACTAATTCTGTGATATTAATACATTCTGTGATAATCGCTTTATTTTCTATATTCATTTTATCTGTGCAGTCAATCTTAACATGTTTGTGTTTCGTTATTTCTACAATACTTACCAACTATTAATAAATGGATTTAAGTTAAGTGACTTCATTAATATTACACACACATGCAGCACGAACCACCTGGCCATCTCTATGACTGTGTCATTCTATGATTATTACTGATGTCGTATTACACATTCTTGTGTAATGCTTCACTATATATATTTTATAATGATTAGGTTCTAGTAATTAAGTTAATATCTCTATATTGACGATTGTAAAACTGTAGTTAACACATAATAAATAAATAAAAAAAACTATTATTTGCCTCAACAATTTAGTTATTAATTTAGGAAGAGAAAGATAAATTGGTACATTCAGTAACATTAGCTATTGATAATGGGCACTTAGTACCCGAAATGTACATCTAGCAAGAAATATAAAAGTGAAGAAAGGAATAAAACTGTGTTTAATTAAGTAACCTAAGCTACATTTAAAAAGTAAGTAAAGAAATACAGTAATACAGGGTGTACGAATTTTCCTTTCTCTTTTTTTGTTACATATTTCTGTAGTTCTCTATTTACTTTCTAAATATAACTGAAGTTACTAAATGTACGAATTTCTTTTCTCTTTTTGTTTTATATAAAAGGTGTCCTATTTTTAAGTACCACCTGGAATATCTTCAGAATCATGCACCTGATGAAAACATGTTTCAAATGAAAGTTTAATGATTTAGAGGGGGACATCCAATTCAGTAAGAAAATTCAACCCCTTACCCTTAGAGGAGGCTAGGGAGGGGGTAGTTTTGAAATCTTAAATGCGAGCCTCTTATTTTTTATTACAGATTTAGATAGAGCGCGGAAAAGTAAGTAAGATTTATCTAAAAACATGTTTTGTTACTTTGAAAGCTGGCGCTGCAATCAACAAAATTAAACAATTGATAATTGACATAGTAAATTTATTTTACTCAAACCAATTACTCCAAGATTTCACTTGAAGTTAGTGATTTATACGCGTGGCGCATGAAGTAAAATTTCGAAATAAAAATGAGAAATTTGACTGTAAAAAGAAAGAAAATTAAATTTAACGTACTTTTTATAGAGATAAAATTAGATAAGTAAGGAGAAAGATAACAAGGTAATTTAGACGAGGTGAAGATGTTAAAAGACGAAGAAATTACATAGTTTTCTAATAAAGCAGGGTGAAGTATATGTTTCAAATTGTATGTATCGAGTAATTTATTTATAGATGCGATGACCATTTGATTATTATTAGCAATACATTTTAAAAACTATTTGAAATAAAACAACGCAGTTGGGAGGGTTTCACTTTTATTGTTGAACACTGCAACATGTTTCACCACACAGTGGCTTCATCAGGCAGATGAAATAATTATTTCATCTGCCTGATGAAGCCACTGTGTGGTGAAACATGTTGCAGTGTTCAATAATAAAAGTGAAACCCTCCCAACTGCCTTGATTTATTTCAAATAGTATTATGGAGTTTCATCATATATCCGCCTCATCAATTAAACATTTTAAAAAATATTTTCTTGCTATAAAATCAGATCTTATAAGAATTGGAATACCACTGTCCACTTCTAGAGTTCTAGAAGGGGCAGATCTCATACAACCCAGGACAATACGCAACGATGCTATCTGGAGTCTTCGCCGATCTTCGCCGAGGATTTATTTTGCGGCGAAAACAGAAGCAAACCATATTCTATACGGGATCTGATTAACGATTTATACAAAGTAATTAGGGTAGCGGGATTAAAGCTCCACCATACAGAGAGACTCTTAAAAACATTAAGAGTTTTATTGACTTTATCCTGTAAATCCAAACTATGAGGTTTCCATGATAGCGTAGTATCTAGAGTGATACCCAAATATTTAACTTCTTTAAATTTCGGTATTGCTATATCTTGGGAATAGAGTTGATAATTAGGAATATTTCTAGATTTCTTCATGAAAATTATATTTTGAGACTTTGAAGGCGAAAGAGATAAACCATGGGAAAACAGCCAATCTGACAAATTAAGTACTATATTCTTTATTTACAAATATTTACAAACATTTATTACAATAATACTATATTTATAATAAATGGTATTGTAAAAATTGAAATTTTTCTTTTTTCCTTCCCTACTTCTTCGCCGCGGGATCGTTGGGTGATTGTTCCCATCTCGAACTACTGGTATCGAGGGATATATGTTTTGTACATTTTCTGCTCCGATATATTTACTTAATTTATTTTGTTGTTTAGTAAACCTTAATTTATTCTATTAAACAAGAATTGAATATTATTTCCTGAGCAGTAAAAAACTATGTCATCATAGAGAGAGTTGTATGAGATATATACAACTCTCTCTACAAAAGTTGCTAAATAATAAATAAAAGAATTTTATTTAAGAAAATGCCGATGACGTCACACGATAAACTCTAGTAATGTCACAGTTTATTTGAGCGCGCGGAAAATGCCGCATTAAAGAACAAAAATCGACCTGTTTCCCGGCTTTTCCATCAAACAGAAATATGAATTTTATTCCAAACTTTATACACACCTCTGTATACAGAGAGTATTATGTAACACCGAACATTTTCATAACGAGAATTGTTCTTTGAAGTATCGATATGCATACGTTGCACATTTATCGATGCTTGGTTTATTTAAATAATTTAATTTGAAGCTTTAAGCGAGCGTTTTCCACTCCCAGGCTAAGCATGAAGTAAAATTTCGAGTTTAGAAAAGCCTGAAAATTTGGTTTGGTCGCGTAGCGCGAAGCGCGGAGCGGCCAAACCAAATTTTCAGGCTTTTCTAAACTCGAAATTTTACTTCATGCGCCACCGGTACAAAACACTGATTCAATGTAAAGTTTATCGGTGTGTTTTAAACTTCGTAATGTGTCAGTGTTTTGTACCGGTGGCGCATGAAGTAAAATTTCGAATTAAAAATGAAAAATTTGACTGTAAAAAGAATTAAGAGCTCTACAAAAGTTGCTAAATAATAAATAAAAGAATTTTATTTAAGAAAATGCCGATGACGTCACACGTTAAACACTAGTAATGTCACAGTTTATTTGAGCGCGCGGAAAATGCCGCATTCAAGAACAAAAATCGACCTGTTTCCCGGCTTTTCCATCAAACAGAAATATGAATTTTATTACAAACTTTATACACACCTCTGTATACAGAGAGTTTTATGTAACACCGAACATTTTCATAACAATAATTGTTCTTTAAAGTATCAATATGCATACGTTGCACATTTTTCGATGCTTGGTTTATTTAAATAATTTAATTTGAAGCTTTAAGCGAGTGTTTTTTAACTCCCAGGCTAAGCATGAAGTAAAATTTCGAGTTTAGAAAAGCCTGAAAATTTGGTTTGGTCGCGTAGCGCGAAGCGCGGAGCGGCCAAACCAAATTTTCAGGCTTTTCTAAACTCGAAATTTTACTTCATGCGCCACCGGTACAAAACACTTATTCAATTTAAAGTTTAGCGGTGTGTTTTAAACTTCGTAATGTGTCAGTGTTTTGTACCGGTGGCGCATGAAGTAAAATTTCGAATTAAAAACGAAAAATTTGACTGTAAAAAGAATTAAGAGCTCTACAAAAGTTGCTAAATAATAAATAAAAGAATTTTATTTAAGAAAATGCCGATGACGTCACACGTTAAACACTAGTAATGTCACAGTATATTTGAGCGCGCGGAAAATGCCGCATTAAAGAACAAAAATCGACCTGTTTCCCGGCTTTTCCATCAAACAGAAATATGAATTTTATTCCAAATTTTATACACACCTCTGTATACAGAGAGTTTTATGTAACACCGAACATTTTCATAACGAGAATTGTTCTTTGAAGTATCGATACGCATACGTCGCACATTTTTCGATGCTTGGTTTATTAAAATAATTTAATTTGAAGCTTTAAGCGAGTGTTTTCCACTCCCAGGCTAAGCATGAAGTAAAATTTCGAGTTTAGAAAAGCCTGAAAATTTGGTTTGGTCGCGTAGCGCGAAGCGCGGAGCGGCCAAACCAAATTTTCAGGCTTTTCTAAACTCGAAATTTTACTTCATGCGCCACCGGTACGAAACACTGATATTACAAAGTTTAAAACACACCGCTAAACTTAACATTAAATCAGTGATTTGTACCGGTGGCGCATAAAGTAAAATTTCGAGTTTAGAAAAGCCTGGGAGTGGAAAAGACTCGCTTAAAGCTTTAAATTAGATTCTTTTAATAAACCTAGCATCGGAACATGTGCAACGTATGCATATGGATACTTCAAAGAAAAATCTCGTTATGAAAATGTTCGGTGTTACATAATACTCTCTGTATACATCCTAAAACTCAAATATCTACCATTTATATTGCCTGAGTAATTGCGTAGGTAATACTTTCATGACCACTCGGTATGTAATACAGATAGAAAAACAAAATTTAATGTTAGTTACTAATTTCAGTAACGAAGCAATATACGAGATAATACTAATTTTTTATACGCAAACTTCGAAAGTGATGACTTGGAATTAACCCTTTTTTTGGAAACTTTAACATCCCACACACAATCACACCCGTGCGCAAAACTTGATTGTTTCTCTTCGCCCGTGCGAATTCTAAGAATTCCTGAAAGAAACTCTTCGTTTTGTGAAAGTCGGTCCTTTGATTGGCAAGTGGCCGCCATTGATCAACTTTCCTCACGCCAGCATTCCGTCGCCGGGTTTATCTTATCAGCCACCCTTGAGTGAGTCCTTAATGTTGTCGCAGAGACAACCCCCCTAAAGGGGCGCTGTTTCTCTTTTAAGAGACCCCCTTCTCTTTTAAAAGTGTTAAAAGTAAGCGACGAGGTCTTATTTAATGGGGATTAACGTTAATTGTGCGAAAATTCGGCGCGCGCTCTTTGAATTCCACGGAAGGGTTTTAATTAGTGGGATCATTTGATGAAATGCGGCTGTAAAGAGTTTTTTTTTTTATTTAATTGAACGTTGAGCTTAATGAATTAATTCACGAGCTTTATTATTTACAGGGAAATATTTGTATGTAACACATTTTTCCGTTAGGAGTGGAAACACCCTTATTACCTACATGTAGACACATACAATTTTCGTATTTCAGAATATCCATTTGACTTTGCCAATTATTTTTTTTTGTTTTTTTTTGTTTGTTTGGTGGAATAGATGCAAGGTGAGATAATATCTCATCCAGCATTTAAATCCCCATTTTTATTATTAGAATTTATCTCCAACAGAAATTGATTTAAAATAAAACAATTCTGGTATTAGAGAATTTCTCTAGATTAGTAAAAATTATACATATATACACATACAGTTTATGATGTTGGAGTGATTATGATGATGATGGCTGATCGATATGTAATGATTTTTTTTTATAAAATGAATCTTAGCTTTATCCTTGAACTTGTTTGTGTCCTTTGATTGCTTTATTGAGGTAGGTAAGTTGTTATAATACTTTATTCCCGAAACAAACATACTATTTTTTAAGATATCGGTTGAATTTTGTTGGATGATAAGATCACTTTTCCTGCGTGTATTGTGGTCATGTATTTCTTTGTTTTTTTTATCTCAATGTTTGAATTCTCGCTATTTATGATTTTATGTATAGCTATGCATCTTTCTAAGATAATTCTGTCGGTTATAGTCAATTCAGGTATAATTTCATACAGTTGTTTTGTAGGCGTGTATCTATCGAGGTTGTATATAACTTTTAACATTTTATTCTGCTGTCTTTCAATTGTATTGATGTTATAAGCACTTGTCCCACCCCATATGCAACATAAATAATTTACTCTGGATGTAAAGAGAGTGTTATATATGCTCTTTTTTGAGTGTAATGGTATAAGATTGTGTGCTCTATATATAACACCAGTCGCCGCACTTGTCTTTTTTGTTAAGAGTTCTATGTGTTTGTCCCATTTGAAATCGTCTGTTATTGTTAGTCCTAAATATTTAACTTCTGTTGTTTTGTTAATGGTGGTGTTTTGTTCTTTGATGCTTAAGTCTCGTTTAGCTTTGTTTTTTTGTGCAAAAAGCATGTATGTTGTTTTGGTACTATTTATTGTCAAGTTATTATCTGAGAACCATTTTGTTACAACATCTAATTCCTCATTGGCCTTACGTTCTAATTGATTTAGGTCTTTTCCATTAAAGAGGATGCATATATCATCACTGTAAACATATATGTTGCCAGTAATGTTCAACTTGAATATATCGTTGATGTACGTGATATACAATGTCGGCGGTAGCACTGCACCTTGTGGTAGTCCATATTCTGGGGTTTGTGAGTCACTGAGAGTGTTGTTTACTTTTGTTTGCTGTCTTCTTCCTTTTAAGTAGGTATTTATAATGTTGAGTTCTTTTCCTCGAATCCCAAGTTGATTTAATTTATCTACTAGAAGTGTTGGTGCGATAGTATCGAAGGCTTTTTTTAAATCAATAAAAATTATAGGCACGTAGTTATGTTGGTCGAGTTCAGTTTCTATTTTATATGTTACGTCTATGCATGCTGTTGTAGTTTCGCGTTTTTTTTTTTGATAAGCATATTGCTTTGGGCTTATGATTTTGTGACGGTAGATATGATTTTGTAGTCGCGTCAGTATTACGTTTTCTGTTATTTTTGCTATAGCTGATGATAGTGCAATCGGTCGGTAGTTTTCAGGGTTGGATAGGTTGCCTTTTTTGTGGATTGGTGTAATGACTACTTCTTTCAATTCATTTGGATATATACCTGATGATAAAATTGTGTTTATTAGTTTGCATAGTATGGGAGCAATTTCATCTGCGAGGTGTTTTATCAAAACATTTGTAATTCCGTCTTTACCGGGCGCTGAGTATGTTTTAAGGTTGTTAATAATTCCTAGTATCTCCTCTTCAGTACTGTCTTTGAATTTTGCGTTTGTTAATATGTGTTTTTGCAGAGTATTTTGCTGTAAGTGAAACTGTTTTGCGAGATTTTTTCCAATTGTAGCGAAGTATGTGTTAATTTCGTTTGCTATATCTTTGTCGTCTTTTAGTATTGTTCCACTAGAGTCTGCTATTTCAGATATATACTCAATGACATTAGAAGCGTAATACCCAGAAGGAGTTATTATTTTAACTTGATTTTTTGCCAGTATGGTAGTCTTACATCAAGAATAAAATGATTACATTTTCAAGAAATGTTATTAAAAAACAATCTAAAAAAAATGAATAATGTGTTTGGCGACCCCTTTGCTGTATACACTCCTGTAGACGTCTGGGCATCGACAAAATGAGATGGTCGATGTCTTCTTGAGGCATCTCGTTCCAAGCAACTTTAATTTCATCGATCAACTGTGCTAGAGTCTGTGGAGGATGGTGCAAAGAGAATATTCTTCTTCCCATGATATCCCACACATGTTCAATGGGATTTAAATCCGGCGAACGGGGCGGCCACGCCAAAACATTAACACCAGCTTCATTAAGAAAGTTCATAGTTCGACGAGCAATATGGGGACGTGCGTTATCTTGTTGAAAAAGTACGTCTGGACGGCCATCTAAATAAGGCAACAAAGTCAGTCGTATGACGTCTTCAACATAACGCGCAGCTGTCATACTGCCTCGAATGAATACAAGAGGTGATCGACTACCATAAGCAATAGCCCCCTAAACCATTACTCCAGCAGTCCTGTGTACATGCCTCTCAATAGCAAACCTAAGATCAGGTCGTTCTCCACGGTAGCGTCGTACCCTTCTACGGCCATCATGCGTGCCTAGACAAAATCGTGATTCATCGCTGAATACGACATCGTGCCATTCTGCCTCCCAATGCTGCCGTTCTCTGCACCAGTCCAACCTTTGGCGACAGTGTCTCGCTGTTAAAGGAAGCACTAATCTTGGGCGGTACGAAAGAAGCCCAAAGGATTGAATGCGGCGATATAAGGTTCGCATACTAACGGGCCTACCTTCTTCTCCAATCCATTGATCACCGATTTGACGCGTAGTAGCGAAACGGTCTCGCAGGGCTATTTGTCTTAAGCGCCGATCTTGACGTTCTTGGTTGACCAATTGGTCTTCTTCTTGCTCCTCTACCTTCTCTGTCCATACCTGATACACACGTATTACAGTTGCTGCAGTGGAATCAATACGGCGGGCAATTTCGCGATAGGACATACCGACATCTCGATAAGCAACAACTCGACCCCGGTCAAAATCGCTCAAATGGTGATATTGTAGACGTCTTCGGACTCGAGGCATTTTATTTAAGCTTAACACACTCAACGGAAACACGAAAACTAAAAACATCTGTACTAAACAGCTCATATAAATAGTTTTATCAAAATAGAAAAAGTGAAATATTTTTTTTTCACAATAAATATAAAAGGCACAAGGTTGAAATTGTTATCAATGTATGCTTTAAATATAGTCACTCTGTTGCTAAAATATGAATTCAAAAAAATCATTCCTTCTTGGTGTTACGCTTCTAATGTCATTGAGTATACTATTGCCTTTAGTTTTGTTTGATTTATTCAAAATATTATTGATTTCATACCATGTTTTCTTTTGATTTCTTTCTGCAGTTTTTATTTTGTCTCATAGTATGTTCTTTTTATATGCTTAATTAAAGCAAAAGTAGCATTTTTTTGTTGTATGTAAGATGTCTTCAGCACTTCATTGTCAGGGTTATTTTTGTGTCTTTTGTACAAATTTTCTGAATTATGTAAAACTTATTGCAGAATTTATATTTGGTTTTTGTAGGAAATTTGGGAGAGGAAATAATCTAACATTGTTATAAAACACAATGAATATCTAGACATTTATAGAGTATATCGAAAAATCTCGTTGATTGTTAAGGCATATTCACTATTTGTTTTGAGTTATGTGAAGTAATAAATCACCAATAAAACACGATTTAATTTCCTTCCTTCCCTTATTTATTTTTATTGTTAGATGTACATTTCGAGTACTATATACTCATTTTCAATAACTGAATGTTATAACGAAGCAATATACGAGATTATTCTAATTTTTCTTACGCAAACTTCGAAAGTGATGACTAGGAATTAACCCTTTTTTTGGAAACTTTAACATCCCACACACAAACACGCCCGTGCGCAAAACTTGATTGTTTCTCTTCGCCCGTACGAATCCTAAAAATGTTATTGAAAATGAGTACATGGTACTCGAAATGTACATCTAACAATAAAAATAAATAAATGAAGGAAGGAAATTAAATCGTGTTTTATTAGTGATTGTTAATTCACTTATTTTTTGAAAATCCATTATCACTTAATATAATAGCAGACAATTTATGATTTTCAACTTTTTATTTAACTTACTACAATTGTTTCGCTACACTGTAGCTTCTTCAGGTGAAGAAATATAATAATAATAATGAGTTAAATTAAAAGTTGAAAATCATAAATAGTCTGCTATTATATTAAGTGATATCAAAAAATGTTTACTTACAAGCAAAATTCCCTGGATTTAAAATTTATATGAGTGTAAAGTTCTCTAATACAGAGACCATTGTATTTTTTTATATTATTTGTATACTTTATCTCATATTGTTGTTCTTAAATTTCAAACGAGTGTTTTCCACTCTTAGATTAAGCATGAAGTAAAATTTCGAGTTTAGAAAAGCCTGAAAATTTGGTTTGGGCGCGTAGCGCGAAGCGCGGAGCGCCCAAACCAAATTTTCAGGCTTTTCTAAACTCGAAATTTTACTTCATGCGCCACGCGTATTCAACACTGATTTCAATTAAAGTTCAAAATACACCATCGAAACAATATACTAAAGCAGTATAATTTAGCAAAGCCTGAAAATTTGGTAAGGTCAATCAATCAATAAATTTATTTTATTGGTCTATTAGATTGTATATAATTTAGCAAAGCCTGAACATTTTGTGTGGTTAATCAATCAATCGATTTATTTTATTGGTCTATAACAGTGGTCTCCAAACTACGGCCCACGGGCCAAATCCGGCCCGCGACTTGCATGAATCCGGCCCGCGATTGTTTGTAATTTTTTTTGTAAATGTCATATTTTGAAATATTGTAACAATTGTTTCTTAAATTTTTCATAAGTTTATAATCGGATCTTGGCCGACTTTATTATGTAGAATTGTATTTGTGGCCCGCGAAGAAGATAGTTTGGAGACCCAGGGTCTATAAGATTATATATAATTTAGCAAAGCCTGAAAAATTGGTGTGGTTAATCAATCAATAAATTTATTTTATTGGTCTATAACAGTGGTCTCCAAACTACGGCCCGCGGGCCAAATCCGGCCCGCGATTGTTTGTATTTTTTTTGTAAATGTCATATTTTGAAATATTGTAACAATTGTTCCTTAAATTTTTCATAATTTTATAAAATTAATCGGATCTTGGCCGACTTTATTATGTACAATTGTATTTGTGGCCCGCGAAGAAGATAGTTTGGAGACCCAGGGTCTATAAGATTGTATATAATTTAGCAAAGCCTGAAAATTTGGTGCGGTTAATCAATCAAACAATTTATTTTATTGGTCTATAAGATTGTATATCTTATAGTTCAATAAAATAAATTGATTGATTGACTACACCAAATTTTCAGGCTTTGATAAATTATACTGCTTCAGTATATTGTTTCGGTGGTGTATTTTGAACTTTAATTGAAATCAGTGGTGAATACGCGTGGCGCATGAAGTAAAATTTCGAGTTTAGAAAAGCCTGAAAATTTGGTTTGGGCGCTCCGCGCTTCGCGCTACGCGCCCAAACCAAATTTTCAGGCTTTTCTAAACTCGAAATTTTACTTCATGCTTAATCTGGGAGTGAAAAACACTCGTTCGAAATTTAAAACACTTTGCGCAAACAATGAATGTCTGGAAAAAATAAAAAAATACACACCGGGTATGTATATCTCGAAAAAATCGCTATATACATTTGTCATGGCTGGGATTTAATCAATTAAGCTTGTTCGAAACAAACGTCCATTAGTTTTTAATGACTATATTTTAATTAAACATTAACACTCGCGCATTTCGATTTTAATTAAAACAAAACGCGTGGTCGGTGAATTATCGCACGGTGCGCGCTAATTATTTCCCGAAATCAAAATCGCAATCGCGAAATTGCCATAATTACAATAATCTAATTTAATTGTATCGCGTCTATTCGGCTGGTTATAACAATTATCGATTTGATCCGATAGGTAGTGTAAAAATATTAAATTACAACGGATTTCAATTCAAATTTATTCTCATCTTATCTCTTTGCTGTATTGTGTTGGATCTGGAATATTTGAAAAATCAATTGCAGCAAGTTTTTTTTTTAATAAATTGCATTCAACGAGGGAAACCTCAAGCTGATCGTTAACCTGGATATTCAAATGCTCTACTCTTTTCCGTTGTCCTGATTTTCCAACAATAATCAGACATTGAAAGAGAGAAAGGCTAGGAACCTTTGGTGGATGCGCCGGGTACAATATTTTAAAATTTATAATAATTATCATTTAGGACAGAAAGACTATTGGTCGATAGCCCAGACAGGCTATCAAATTATTAATATTTAATAATTAAGTATAAATATTATAAAACTAATTGTGAAATTATAATTGAGGGGTCCAATGCAATAATCAGCCAAGTCCATTTTTATGAAAAAGAGAGAAAGGCTAGGAACCGTTGGTGGATGCGCCGGGTACAATAAATAATAATTTGTAATAATTATCATTTAGGACAGAAAGACTGTTGGTCGATAGCCCAGACAGGCTAACAATTTATTAATATTTAATAATTAAGTATAAATATTATAAAACTAATTGTGAAATTATAATTGAGGGGTCCAATGCAATAATCAGCTGAGTCCATTTTTTATGAGAAAGAGAAAAAGGCTGGGAACCGTTGGTGGATGCGCCGGGTACAATATATAATAATTTATAATAATTATCATTTAGGACAGAAATACTGTTATTCGATTGCTCAGACAGGCTAACAAATTAATAATATTTAATATTTAAGTAAAAATATCACAAAACTAATTGTAAAATCATAATTGAGGGGTTCAATGCAATAATCAGCCAAGTCCATTTTTATGAGAAAATGGGTTAAGTATTCAATATTCTTATAAAGTTTAAAATTCTGTGTTATAGTATCATGCGACAATCTGCTTCAAATTTGCCATGCGTTGGTGTGTTTTATTTATTTATTAACGGAAGTCCATTTAAGTACATTAATATTATAAAAACTAAAAATAAAATATAAATACAAATACATGATAAATATAGGTACATAAAAGAGTAAAAACAAACATAATTGAGGGGTTCAATGCAATAATCAGCCAAGTCCATTTTTTATGAGAAAATGGGTTAAGTATTCAATATTCTTATAAAGTTTATAATTCTGTGTTATAGCATCATGCGTCAATCTGCTTCAAATTTGCCATGCATTGGTGTATTTGATTTATTTATTAACGGAAGTCCATTTAAGTACATTAATATTACAAAAACTAAAAATAAAATATAAATACAAATACATGATAAATATAGGTACATAAAAGAGTAAAAAACAAACAACATTGTTAGTATTGTTAGTTGCATTCATAATAATCATTATGTTTTTTTTTGTTGTTGCTTGTAAACAGTTGTTTGTCTCTCCTCAATATTTTATAAAACTGGACTTGGCTGGTTATTGCATTGGACCCCTCAATTGTTGTCTGAATAACAATGTAGTATTCATTAGTGCATAATAATTTTATAGTGTTTCCCACAGGCTCAGTCAACTTAGCCCCCCGAAGTTCGACTTTTTTGAAAAAAAAAACTATTGCGCTAGACGGGCCTTAGGTAGCGCCAGCTAGCGCCACAAAAATTAGAGCTAGCGCCATTTAGACAAGAACGTTACGGGGGTTTGAACTTACGGGGGCTAGGTTGATGCTAGCCCCCCGAGTTTGAAAGTGGAAACCACTAAAAACGATCAAGATCACACTTCAACCAAAGGTAGGGGACGACCACCCTTGATCAGAACTGGTTTAAGGAAAAGACCGAGGAAAGAGTACTCGACTGTTGATATAAAAGAAGCTGATGTCAAAACCATTGGACAAATATTTCTTTCGAAGGTCCCTATGAAGGAAGCGACAAGTGGTCCTAATGCAGAGGAATGGCAAAGGGCTATTAAAGATGAAATTAAATAATAATAATAATAAAAACGATACATGGGAACTGGTAGACCGCCCTGAAGGAGTTAAGATCATCGGAAGTCGGATGGTTCTGCAGGACAAGTTCAAGTCGGATGGTACTCTTGAGAGAAGAAAGGCAAGGCTGGTAGCGCAAGGATTCAGTCAGCAGCCTGGAATTTACTTCTCTGAGACTTTTGCGCCAGTAGCTCGATTTGGCTCTATTCGATTATTGGCATCCATAGCTGCAAAATGCGGAATGAAAATTCGACAGTTCGACATTACAACTGCGTATTTAAATGGAAATTTGGAGGAAAAATTCGAATAGAGACTCCTTATTCATTTGAGAATACCTTACAAGGAATCATTAAACGCGAGGGTAACAGTACAATAGGTTACAAGGCCAGAAACACGTTAAGACAATTTTAGAAAGGAAATAAAGTTTGCCTGCTGAAGAAATCGCTATACGGTTTAAAACAAGCCTATAGGAGTTGGTACATCAAGCTGGATGAAGTCCTAAGAAAACGCGGAGCGATTGCTACAAGATCAGATCCCTGTTTGCTTCAAATTGTTTCAGAGGAAGACTTGACAATGATTGCAATCTATGTTGGCGATATTTTGATTGCATCACGGGATCAGAATAAAATCACCGAGCTTGGAAAAAGGCTAGGAAAGGAGTTCGAGACTAATGATCTTGGTTTTGCGAAGTACTGTTTGGGCGTAGAGTTTACCAATTGCAACTATAAAATTTCGATGTGTCAAAAGAACTATATAATGGAATTGCTTCAACGATTCGGTATGTCCGAATGCAAGCCAGTTGTAACTCTAATGGATGCTAGTTCAAGAATAAAGATGAACAAGGAAGCAAACGAAGCAGATTCAAAATTACCATATCGCGAACTATCTGCGTTTCTCTTTAAGTTTCGTAGCACTCGTTTGGTTGCTTTCCAGTGATTGGTACCGTAGTAATTGTAACCACCTACCCGATCAGACATTGCTTTTGCAATTAGTTGCTTGGGACGAATTGCAAAAGCAATGTCTGATCGGGTGGTGGTTGACAAGTAAGTTAGGGCTAACTTACTTGTCAACCACCACCCGATCAGACATTGCTTTTGCAATTAGTTGCTTGGGTCAATTTCACAATTGCTACGATAACAATCACTGGAAAGCAGCCAAACGAGTGCTACGTAACTTAAAGAGAACCGTAGATATCGGATTAACCTAGGGAGCAGACCCAGGACCAGTCAAGGGTTTTGTGGATTGTGTGGATTGATTGGGGAAACTGCGTCAAGGACAGAAAATCTTACACGGGTTACTTGTTCTTACTCAACGGAAGCCCAATAAGTTGGGACTCGAGGAAACAGAGAACGGTAGCTCTATCTACTACAGAAGTCTGGCCATGTCAGAATGTGCGATGGAAGCTATCTATTTAAAACGATTAATTTCGGAACTAGGACTTAAAGAATTGGCCAAAATGACTCTATTTTGCGATAATTAAAGCTCAATAAAGTTGGCCGGGAATCCTACGTTTCATGCTAGGAGTAAGCACATAGATATTTGCCATCATTTCGTGAGGGATATGTTGAAATTTCGTTGTCAACCACATATCGACAGAAGACCAAGTCGCCGATTTCATGACCAAGGCATTGCTAAGGATTAAGCATATATATTGTTTGAAGGCAGCTGGACTTGGAGTCGTCATACCTAAAGATTGTGATGTGTAGACTTATGTCTCGAGGGGAAGTGTTGGATATTCAACGGATTCATCATACCATGCGAGACCAAGAGTCCCCACCCCAATCGCCAGATTTATACGCCGATAGGCAAAACGCAGTAACAGTACGACACTCATGAGATACGGCCGCGCCAGTTCTTTGTCTATTGTGTATTACATTCTTTAGTTGTTCAGTCATTCATTAAAGTGCTATTAAAAATATTGGTGTGTGTATGTTCTTTATTGCAGTTCTGTTCCCATCGCAACTTTAACAATTTTAAATAAATGTAAACCATATAATTTATAATAATACGACTTACGTTAAGGTTAAAATAGAAAAATTATTCTATTTTCACGTTTTAGTTTATGTTTGCCACGTGCCTAGTATAATTTCTCACAAGTCTCAAGGCAGTTAATATTATGGAGAAAGTAATTGAAAGTTATCAAAACTGTGCACCATTCCCAATTAGGCCCATGTTTAGGGTTGAAATTCAACGTGCAAAACAACCCCTTACTAATTACTTAATTGCCCACTAGACACTTGTAACGACTAGATAATTATGTAACCCATTAAATTGATTATTATATACTAAAACTAGGAAATGTATCTAAGAAAAAATGTATAACAAGTAAATTATTGTACTAGTTAAGGAACATGTTGTGTAAATTTAAATTCTATAGAGAACGATTACTTTTTATCAAGAAATAAAAAAATCGATTTTTTTAAGCTCTAATTAGATCTCCCCCTTTAAAGGAAATCTAATGAGAGCCGAATGTTATATTTTATTTTATTAATTTTTCAAATGTACATTTCTCATGGTGGGAAAGTATTTGAATCAAAAATAATCCTTTTTTTTAAATTTTTTTTTATTCTAATAGTTTCCGACCAATGGAAATATACATTTTAAAAGTTAATTAATAAAATAAAATATAACATTCGGCGTATGTATGCTATTAATTTATAATGCACCTAATGAAGTCCGCATTATAAATTTATAGCATACATCCGCCGAATGTTATATTAATTTTAAGTTTTTTATGGTTAAAAATTGCCGGTAAACTGGTTTTAATTAAAAATATACCGAAATACCGATATATAAAAATATTGGTATATTTCCAATCACTACTCTGTTTGAATCAACTTTAAATTTTGTATAAACTAAAACTTCTCTTAAATGCTCTATTTTTAAATTTAATTTCTAATAAAATCATCTACTTATTTTTGGATGCATACATTAAGGTATCCATATTTATACCCCCATTAATATTTTACACATAATCCACAGTTACAGGATCCGTCCTATAAATTACATTTCTCTAATTAATTTATGGTGTATAATATGAGTTTCGTTTGTACACACACACAGAGAGAGCGAGCCTCCGGAATAATTTTGATTTATTAACGCCCGCGTTGTATGATTGGCAGTTTCGAATACACCGCAAACACGTGGCTGACAAATTGCGGCCGTTGCGTATTTACATTGTTAATAACTAATTCGTTAATCCAAAACAATCATAACACAATTTGGGATCAATTAAATAAATCACAAGTAATTTATTTACTCGATTTTTAAATAATATTAAAACACTTAACTTCGTTTTACCACGTTTTATTATTATTATTCGTTTTACCACTTTAATTAACTTTTTACAGTGACTATAGTTTCGACTACAAGCTAGACATTATCAAACTGAGTACCTAAAATACATTGTACATTGTTTTTATAATACAGCATCAAAGAGGGGAGTATACATTATGTCGTTCTGGTCGTTGATGAGGGGAATTTTTAGATTAGCTTCCAATTTGTGAATTTCCAGCGCTTCCAGTAAATCCATTTTTCGGCCTTTGTCCGACAAATGGATTACGGAAAGCATGCTGTCTTCTGTGCAGGTGTGGTTGTTTTCTATTAAGTGAGTTGCAAAAGTGGACTTGGTATTCTTTGAACGGACTGAATTTAAATGCTCTATTAATCTTATTTCAAAATTTAGTTAAGTGTTTTTATATTATTTTATAAAGATATACCACAAAGTAAACGCCAACCAAATCAAAGATTCTATTTTTAAATGTCAAACTTGTCCATTTAATAAAGTATTGGATACAATTTCAAGACTTAAGAATTTGAGTAAGAGTAAATGTAGGTGTTTAATTGAATTCACTTGTTTTGTTTTAGTAAAAATATTTTATTTCAACTAGTTTCGGCTTAATGCCATTTTCAAGAATGATGTACAAAAGAAACAAATTGGTGTTGTATACTAGATGTGGGCTTTTCAGGTAATAGGCGCTTTAATTATCGGGGAATTTCAAAGCTCCTCGTTGTCGTTGACTACGTTTTTGCCCGCCTTTATGGCTTTACTTATTTCCAGTCCTTCCCGATCATTTAAAACTAATCCCTTGTTAGCTGTATGCAACATTTTATAATCGGATGAACTGAAAAAGTGATTAGATGCAATGCAATGTTTCGCGAAATTGATTAATGCTTCCTTTAAAGCTTCAAATTGACCTCTTAAAATAATACAACGAATATCTTAAACAAGAAAATTCAAATCAAAACTATTTGAATTCGAGAAAATAAGCTTACGCCTCTTATAAAATGTACAGCATTTTAATTGGGATATGTAGGTATATTTAAAAGAAAAACTCCCTGTATGCCAGTTAAATAAAAGTATTGCATCTGGTTATGATTGAAACAATTTCGAAACACAAAATGTATATTATAAGGTTAATTTCTAAACCTAACAACATTAAAACACCCTAATCCCTCCCCTAAATGTGTAAGAAGTTGGAAACCCCGAACCGCACACGTCCTTCCCGAAATCCCACGGCTTATACTCCAGTTGATTCCATTAAAATGTTATCCCGTCCCATTCCTGACATTAGATTAAATTTCCTTTCGATCCTTCACAACACTCTGAGGGAACTTTCTGGCGCCCTAGTACGCATACGTGCGCCCGAATTTCCCTGTGAGTGTACACCCAGTGGCCGACATTAATAATTCAACGAGGGTGAGCGTTAATATTCCGTGATTAGAGCGTTTATTATGTGCTAATGCGATTAGTTCTTCAAAGTTTCGAGGGAAAGCGTTAACGGCATCGGGAATATTCAAAACTTATTCGATAGGTCAAGGTTGAGTTATTCAATGATTATGATTAACTTATTTTAAACAGAAGAAAATTAAATGCTTAAGTTTATAGTTTAATTATTAACATCTCGACATAACGGGCAGATGAACAGACGACGGACAGACGACGGATAGACGCCGGACAGACGCCGGATAGACAGCGGACAGACGACGGACAGATGACGGACAGACGCCGGACAGATGCTGGACAGACGCCGGACAGACAGCGGAGAGACGACGGAAAGACGACGGAAAGACGACAGACTGACGACGGACAGACGCCGGACAGGCAGCGAACAGACGACGTGTTACCGGGTAGATTGTTATACTCACGTTAACTTTATCAGCACTGGCTTTAACTTTATCAACACTGACTTTAACTTGGTCAACACTGACTCTAAACACTGCCAAAGTGATACGGGTTTTGAATAAACGATTGCTAATGGCTCAAATTTAACAAATATGTTAACAACACACAGAAACAGAAAGAAATAACAAAATAGATACAAAAAAATACAAATGATTACGATACATAAAAACAAATTGATAAATGAAAGTATTAGTAAAATGAAAAGGTTTAAATGATAAATTATGTTATTGAGGTTTATATGAAATTTGAAAGAAACTTGAAATCAAATAATTATGTTTAGAAGAATACTTAAACACGTGGCGATGTGGCAGCAAGACGTCTTCGGACACCGAGAGGAACTGGTTGATCTTCAAAGGGCGTTCTCCCTTAAATATGGCTCTTTAGGAAAGGGGGTGAGATTCTCCTCTCGTGTTCGGTCCTTCAGAGATTCTTCTTAATTTCGAATTACAATAAGCGTAGGCTTTTATAGTTTGTAAGAATCGATGTCTCATTTCGAAATCTATGTTTCGATTCGTCCACGAGATTCCGCGGTTAAGTTTTCCTGCTACTTTCGAAGAAATGCATCCGATGTATATCGAGTGACATCTTTTTCGATTCGAAATTCTATCCATTATATCCTGATGTTGGTGTGACTTCTTAATTATTAGTGTTGTTTCTAATAATTAAGTAAAACTTAATTTAATTCATTGCGTCACTGGAAACTCTAAACTGGTACGTGACGTCACAAATATCCCGAACAAACCCGTGCACATTTGGTACGGCTCACGGGCGTACCTAAGCTCGCGCGGTTTATTTGGGTTTCGGTGTCCGAGGCGAAAAAGTATTCTCCTGTTTTATTGGCGGTTTGCAGGCCTTCTCATTCATGATACTTTTTACAAAATAATGATTGAATATTGAATGTGGGATGTACAAATACCAATGCTATAAACTCTATTGAAACAAACTTTACGGATTTAGTGTTAAAAGATTACTAACTGGATTTGAAATGAATTTTAGAGAGCAATAAAAAGATTTGAAATTGCATGTAATCGAAAATCTAAATGAGGTGTGCTGTTCTGAGAAATTAAGAACTAGAGATTAGCGTCTGCGTTATGATGCAGCGAAATTTAGCTGAGTAATCAAGTTACGGCGATCACGGTAGATCGCCGGTAACAGACAGACAAACGACTGACAGCAGACGGACAGACAACGGACCGACAACGGACAGAAGACGGACAGACAACGAACTGACGACGGACAGACGCCAGACAGACAGCGGACAGACGACGGACAGACGGACTGATGACGGACAGACACCAGACAGACAGCAAACATACGACGGACAGAAGACTGACAGAGGACGGACAGAAGACTGACAGAGGACGGACAGACAACGGACTGACAACGGACAGACGACGGACAGACGACGGACTGATGACGGACAGACGCCGGACAGACAGCGAACAGACGAAGGACAGACGACGGACAGCAGGACAGACCTTTTTTTTCAAATGGTCTTAGTCAATTTCGGGAGTTTAAAATGGATATATCCACCTAACATTTTTACGAAAACAAAACTTTTCCCTTATATAACATATCGTCGCCTTATAAATGAAATCCACGAAGTCAATTTTAGCATGTTGTTAGTTAAATCCACCAAGCTCTTGGTTAATAATGGTTTTCTACATGCTGGTGCAACCACTAAGTCCTTAGTTAGATTAGACTTAGTGGATTGCCCCAGCATGTAGAAAACCATGAGTTCAAAAGCTTGGTGGACTTAACTAACAACAGCCAAAAATTAACTCAGTAGATTTCACTTGTAAGCCGACGATATAGGGAAAGGAAAAATTAAAATTTGTCTCTATATCCGCAATTAATCATCTTTTATTTTGTATTTTTAAAATTAATCTATATTAATTATAATTTTCCCTCTCTGAAAGATTTTCCTGTTTTCTTTGTTTTTGCCAATAGATTAATCACCTAAAAGGATTACTTTATTACCGCTTATAAATCATACTTTTACCCACCGAAAAGAACAATGTACAGCCCTTCCACTTTATTTATCTCATTCAAGGGGTTGTTTAACTGAAATTACCCAAAAACCCTCCTTTATTGTTTCCCCAACTTCGACCTTGGATGTAATTTACATCAGCGAACGACAACTTTAAGCCAATTAAACGATATCTTTACAAAATAATAAGTGATGTGTCCATCATAGCACTTTTTCCGTTAACGATATAATGATTTAAATTTCAACAATACGGAAAAGCTGCTCAAATTAGATGTATTCTACTTTTGTTATTATTATTTAAATACTATTCACAGAAAAAGTAATTCTTGCATTTTTCGCAACATCTACATCGATAAATACAAATACAAGGATTTTGTTCGCGAATTCATACGAGAATTCTAGATAAGTCTTTATTTAGACTTGGCGGATTGAATTAAACAATTTCTGCGTGTTTCTATACGTCGACAATTTGAACACGTATCGAAGTTATGCCCGATGTATTAACACTCAGACAAAGTTAGAGTCACGTAGCAAACGGTGCAATTAATTTCAATTCGCAATTTCGATTAAACGCGACCGTAAAATTCATTTCCCGCTTGTTGCAGATAAATTAATTATGCTTGATTAAACACCGTTACGGATAAATTAATACTCATCAAATCAACTCACTTAAAATCCTTTTGTAAAATTATCTTTATAATAAATTGGGCTTTGTTAAAAAAAAACACACACACAGACAGACACTGTCACTTAATTCATGTTTAAATTTTACGTTACGAGTTGCCCAGCTGCTGGACAAATAAAGCATAACTTCTTGATATGAGCTCGCCAGCGTAGCTTAGCGTTAAATGTAATACCCAAATATTTTGCTGTATCAGCAGCAGGGCTGTGGAGTCGGTGGATACAGTATCCGACTCCGACTCCGACTCCGACTCCGACTCCGACTCCGACTCCGACTCCGACTCCGACTCCGACTCCGACTCCGACTCCGACTCCGACTCCGACTCCGACTCCGACTCCGACTCCGACTCCGACTCCGACTCCGACTCCGACTCCGACTCCGACTCCGACTCCGACTCCTCAATTTAAGATAAAACGACTCCAGCTTCAACGTCCGACTCCGGTGATTATTATGAAATCATAAGGATTAAAGGATTTTAAACCACATGTATGTACAAGAAGTTCAAATGCAAAATTAACATGTATTTTTTTTAAGGATTAACGTGATCATAATTGATAATTTTAAAATTCTACGATATTAATTATGATTCGTCAAGCCACTATCACTCACCGACCGGCTCTTTATACAAAGAGAAGACACTCTATAAAAAAAATGTAACAGTCGAAGAAAATTATCAAAATTAATTATTTAAAAATGCACTAATAATCGTGTTAATTCAATAAGCCCAGTAACACTATATTATTTTTAAACGTTACAAATTAGACATAATTTATTATTATATGTAAAACCAATAATTTTACACAAAATATATTAAAAAATACTTATTTTTAATCATATATTTAGAATTTAAATGCCTATCGAGACTTAATAAGAAGCTATAGGTACAGCGTTTTTAAATTACGATTAACGAATAGCGTTACCTGAAGTGTTACGCTCAATTTTCGTCCATCTTGTACTTTTTATTTCGATTTGTCCGGAGTCGGAGTCGTAACTAATTTTCGACTCCGCGACTCCGACTCCGACCAAAATACCTAAACTCCGACTCCACGACTCCGACTCCGACTCCACAGCCCTGATCAGCAGCAGGAGGTTCAGCATATCACCTAAACAGGAGGCATCTGGGGCAGACCTGAGTCTTCCGACGATGGATGTTTGATGGGGACGGTTGTCCAAGTCGGAGCTGTAGACCTTCTTGAGGTAGCCTCTGTGACCCTATCTTGGATAGGGCTTAGATACGGCGGGGTTGACTCAGCCCTGGTGCTTGTCGCCGCTAAACGAGAAGTCAGGGGTGGGCCTTGAAAAGCCCAGGGGTGTCTCCTCGCCCCTTCGGTCCACATGTGGGTTGGTCTCCGGCGGGCAGTGTTTCGCAGATATGGCGGTGATCCATCAGTCCTTAGACGGACGCCCGAAAGGTATACACCGAATGGTAAAAACCTGGGCACACCAAGTCTGTATCAGCAGCAAACCTGGATATCATTCATACTAACAGCAGCGGCGTCTCGCGGCCTAATTTCAGGGTAGGCCAGAGACACAAGGTAATATGTATCCGTTATTGTTTGAGCGAAAACCAACTCAACCAATGAAATTCTCGAAATGTGACATCACACGGAATATGATTAGTTGATTAAGGAATCGTGAAGGCTAACGGACCCAATGAAATTCTTCGAATGGGACATCATATTGAATGTGATTGGTTGAGGGAATGGGAACGCGAACACCAAGGCAATCAATGAAATCCATTACATGTGACACCATACTGAATATGATTGATTGGGCAACCAAACAAATTCCTTAAATGTGACATCACACTGAGTATGATTAATTAACTGATGGTGAACACCAACACCACTAATGAAATTCGTTAATTGTGACTGTAATACTGAATATCATTGGTTAATTAAAGGAATGTCTGTAAGATAAATTCAAATTCAAAACTATTTGAATTCGAGAAATAAGCTTACACTTCTTATAGTTTGCACACTTTAAACATAATATATAAAATTACGAAAAAACTATTCGTGAAAATGCAAACGATGTCATCGTTTACATTTTCACGAATAGTTTTTTCGTAATTTTATATATTAGGAATGTCTGTATATGATTGCAAGTGCAGTCATTATTTTTTAAAAAATCACCTCACCAGTCGGGTTTCGACTTAAACAATAACCTTCTACAATCAATGACAAGCCTAACATCAATTAAATTCAAACAAAAAGTAAAAACATTTCTCCAACGAGAGGCATTTTATAGGATACAGGATTTTAAGGACTCTGCGTTTACTTGAAGCCATCCAATCCACTATATATTAATTTTTATATTTTGTGTTTTGTGTTTTATGTGTTTTATCTTTTATATTTTACATTTTATACCTAATTCTTGAGCTGTCTAATATTGTAATTGAAAATATTACTAGACCGATAAACTTGATTTGATTTGATTTGAAAATATTTCGTGAATCATAATTACCCGAGCAATAATAATTAACATCAAACCTATTACCTATTAACACGATCGTTGGATTTTAACGCTGTTAACCCTCATAAAAAAAACGAAGATTACAACCGAAAACGGCGATTACATATTTCGCGCCGGCTTAACGTTCACCGCCCCCCATTTGGACCAATTTCAAGATTTACTCGTTATTAACCGCAATCTCCTCTCCTCGTAATACCCCGGCAATAAACCCTTAAATAACAACTTTAATAACTTCCATAATGACTGTATCTAGATGGAAATTAGATAGTTGGAAAGGGGAGACGAAAGAAAGAACTAGTCAAACAAACAAGAGGGTTTCGTAGCTGTGGAAATAATAAGGGGGTGGATTGTGATTCATTGATGCTCTCCACTGGCTTGTTATTTCTGGATTATGGATACTTTTTTTGATTGTTGTAATTTTGTTGTATTTGTGGGTAGCTGCAATGGAAATGAACGAATCTTAACCTACATAAATTATTTTTGGAACATATAATAATTTTAATGATAAATATGTATCAGAGCTGGGACGAATCCTCGTGAAAAAGATGCCAATCACGAATCTGAATCACCTAATATGATTCGAATCACGAATACTCGAATAAAGGATTCGTAAGAGATAAATATGATTCGAATCAAAGATTCGAATCACGAATAATCGAAGAAAGGATTCGTAAGAGATAAATATGTTCCGAATCAAAGATTCGAATCACGAATAATCGAAGAAAGGATTCGTAAGAAATAAATATGATTCGAATCAAAGATTCGAATCACGAATAATCGAAGAAAGGATTCGTAAGAGATAAATATGATTCGAATCAAAGATTCGAATCCTGTTTTTGTCGAATCACGAATACAAATCCTTTAAGAATAAATTTGATTTTATAATTTTTTTACAACCATTAATATATAAGTATCGTTATCAGTTGTTTTAACAAAAATATTCAAAACCTAATTACTTATTAACCGATGAGAAGTTGGCCATAGATTTCCAGCCACGAATCCGGCGCCTCCACCATTTATAAAACTATAATTTTGGCAACGTATTACAACGAATACAATAAAATTTCATAGAAACAATTAATAATTTAATTAAACGTAATGCTGAGATAGCTCTTACAACTTTTAAAAGTTATGATTTAGCATCTGGCATTAAAATTTGTATCTGTGATAAAAGAGGTCATTTCAAACATTTTAAAAATGCTATTTGGGGAGGTTTAGAAACGATTTTAATAGCCACAAATGTCCTCAGTAGCGTTATTAATAATTATAAATATAATATAAAACAATAATTGGAGGACCATCTTTCCTAAATTTTTTTTTAACATGTTTTTCTAAAACGCTTACCTTAAGACATAGCTTATTTTTCGAAAAATAAAAAGTTGGTGTTTGGGGCCTTTTAGAAATGATTTTGTTGGCCACAAATGTTCTCGATGGTATTATTAACCATATTAAACAACAATTTGAGGACCATCTTTCTTCAATTTTTTTTAAACAATTTTTTTCCAAACCGCTCACCTGAAGACATGGCTAATTTTTCGAAAAATAAAAAGTTGGTGTTTGGGGCCTTTTAGAAATGATTTTGTTGGCCACACATGTTCTCTATAGTATTAGTAACAATATTAAATAACAATTGGAGGACCATTTTTTTTTTTTTTTTAATTTTTTTCCATACCGCTCACCTGATGACATAGCTTATTTTTCGAAAAATAAAAAGTAGGTGTTTGGGGCCTTTAAGAAATGATTTTGTTGGCCACAAATGTTCTCCATAGTATTAGTAACCATATTAAATAACAATTGGAGGACTATCTTTCTTCATTTTTTATAAACATTGTTTTTCCAAACCGCTCACCCATGTCTTCAGGTAAGCGGTTTGGAAAAAAATTGTTTAAAAAAATTAAAGAAAGATGGTCCTCTAATTGTTGTTCAATATGGTTACTAATACTATTGAGAACATTTGTGGTCAACAAAATTATTTCTAAATGGCCCCAAACACCAACTTTTTATTTTTCGAAAAATAAGCCATGTCTTCAGATAAGCGGTTTGGAAAAAAAATAGTTTAAAAAAAATTGAACAAAGATGGTCCTCCAATTGTTATTTAATATGGTTACTAATACTATGGAGAACATTTGTGGTCAATAAAATCATTTCTAAAAAAACCCAAACACCAACTTTTTATTTTTCAAAAAATAAGCCATGTCTTCAGATGAGCGGTTTGGAAAAAAATAGTTTAAAAAAAATTGAAGAAAGATGGTCCTCCAATTGTTGTTTAATATGGTTACTAATACTATGGAGAACATTTGTGGCCAACAAAATCATTTCTAAAAGGCCCCAAACACCAACTTTTTATTTTTCAAAAAATAAGCCATGTCTTCAGATGAGCGGTATGAAAAAAATAGTTTAAAAAAAATTGAAGAAAGATGGTTTTCCAATTGTTGTTTAATATAATTACTAATACTATGGAGAACATTTTTGGCCAACAAAATCATTTCTAAAATGCCCTATACACTAACTTTCTATTTTTCGAAAAATTAGCCATGTCTTCAGGTGAGCGGTATGGAAAAAATTGTTTAAAAAAAATTGAAGAAAGATGGTCTTCCAATTGTTGTTTAATATCGTTACTAATACTATAGAGAACATTTGTGGCTAACAAAATCATTTCTAAAAGGTTCAAAATATCAACTTTATATTTTTCGAAAAATTAGCCATGTCTTCAGGTGAGCGGTATGGAAAAAAATTGTTTAAAAAAAATTGAAAAAAGATGGTCCTCCAATTGTTATTTAATATGGTTGCGAATGCTATAAAGAACATTTGTGGCCAACAAAATCATTTCTAAAAGGCCCCAAATATCAACTTTTTATTTTTCGAAAAATTAGCCATGTCTTCGGGTGAGCGGTTTGGAAATAAATTGTTTAAAAAAAATTGAAGAAAGATGGTATTCAAATCGATGTTTAATATGGTTACTAATACTATTGAGAACATTTGTGGCCAACAAAATCATTTCTAAAAGGCCCAAAACACCAACTATTTATTTTTCGAAAAATAAGCCATGTCTTTAAGTGAGCGGTATGGAAAAAAATTGTTTAAAAAAAATTGAAGAAAGATGGTCCCCCAATTATTGTTTAATATGGTTACTAATACTATAGAGAACATTTGTGGAGAACAAAATCATTTCTAATAGGCCCTAAATGTCAACTATTTATTTTTTGAAAAATTAGCCATGTCTTCAGGTGAGCGGTTGGAAAAAAATTGTTTAAAAAAAATTGAAGAAAGATGGTCCTCTAATTGATGTTTAATATGGTTATTAATACTATTGAGAACATTTGTGGCCAACAAAATCATTTCTAAAAGGCCCCAAACACCACCTTTTTATTTTTCGAAAAATAAACCATATTTTCAGGTGAGCGGTTTGGAAAAAAAATGTTTAAAAAAAAATTAAGAAAGATGGTCCTCCAATTCTTATATAATATGGTTACTAATACTATGGAGAACATTTGTGGCCAACAAAATTATTTCTAAAAGACCCCAAACACCAACTTATTATTTTTCGAAAAATAAGCCATGCCATCAGGTGAGCGGTATGGAAAAAAAATGTTTAAAAATAAATTAAGAAAGATGGTCTTCCAATTGTTATTTATTATTGCTACTAATACTATAGAGAACATTTGTGGTCAACAAAATCATTTCTAAAAGGCCCCAAACACCAACTTTTTATTTTTCGAAAAATTAGCCATGCCTTCAGGTGAGCGGTTTGGAAAAACAATGTTTAAAAAGATTAAAGAAAGATGGTCCTCCAATTATTGTTTAATATGGTTACTAATACTATGGAGAACATTTGTGGCCAACAAAGTCATTTCTAAAAGGCCCTAAACACCACCTTTTTATTTTTCGAGAAATAAGCCTTGTCTTCAGGTGGGCGTTTTAGAAAAACATGTTAAAAAAAGTTGAAGAAAGATGGTCCTCCAATTATTATTTTATATTGGTAATAACACTACTGAGGACATTTGTGGCTATTAAAATCGTTTCTAAACCTCCCCAAATAGCATTTTTAAAATGTTTGAAATGTCCTCTTTTATCACAGATACAAATTCGTGGCTGGAAATCTATGGCCAACTTCTCATCGGTTACTTATTATTAACACTGAACATCGTTGATTGCAGACTAAATATCTGTGTTACTCTGATTAAAGATGTATATGTGTGTTTTTGAACTTCGCTTAAAATCAGTGTCTTGTACGCGTGGCGCATGAAGTAAAATTTCGAGTTTAGAAAAGCCCCGTGAAAATTTGTCTCGGGTCGCTGCGCGACCCTCGACAAATTTTCTACGCGGGGCTTTTCTAAACTCGAAATTTTACTTCATGCTTAGTCTGGGAGTGGACAACACTCGTTCTTAAAAGTTTAAAATTGAAGGATCACCCTAGATTACTAAGTTTATTATCATTTTACAAAGGCTATAGCTCGAAGGACCAATCGTGGTCTTCAGAGACCGAAGGACTACATTGAATTGAAGTTTTTTTACAAGAAAACAACGAAAATCTGAAGGATTACAGCATGGATAGGAAAGAAAACATCTATTTTTGAAAAAATATTGAAGTTGGGTTGCTTTTCAGTGCGTTTTTAACTTTACTTTAAATCAGTGTTTTATACGCGTGGCGCATGAAGTAAAATTTCGAGTTTAGAAAAACCCTATGAAAAATTGTGTCGGGTCGCTGCGCGACCCTCGACAAATTTTCTACGCGGGGCTTTTCTAAACTCGAAATTTTACTTCATGCTTAGTCTAGGAGTGGACAACACTCGTTCTTAGAAGTTTCAAATTGAAGGATTACTCTAGATTTCTAAGTTTATTACAATTTTACAAAGGCTACAGCTCGAAGGACCAATCGTGGTCTTCGGAGACCGAAGGACTACAGGGAATCAAAGTTTTTTTACAAGAAAACAATGAATATTTGAAGGTTTACAGCATGGATAGGAAAGAAAACATCTAATTTAAGAAATATATCGAAGTTGGGTTGGTTTTCAGTGCGTTTTTAACTTAATTTTAAATCAGTGTTTTATACGCGTGGCGTGACCGTCGACAAATTTTCTACGCGCGGCTTTTCTAAACTTGAAATTTTACTTTATGCTTAGTCTGGGAGTGGACAACCTACCCTGAAGTTAGGCTGCGAGCCGTCGCTGGTAGATAACTTCCCAGAGTAACTATAATAGTCTAATCTACAAGCATATATAACATGATTGACTTTTATCTGTACAAAACGTAAGAGTTTTTTTTTTATTGATGGAGAGAGCTAATCTCTAGCGTAAGTTCTAACTTCACAACTTGTGTAAAGTTTAAAGTAAATCTGGCGTAATTAAACCATCCAAAGAGAAAAACTAGTGGGAAATGAACGGTGGAAAGTTTCAAATCGGCGTGAAAAATTTCACTGAGGGAAAACCGGTCGCAGTTTGCGAACAATGGAGTTTTCGCTTGCTTGTAGTGCGCAATAAATTCCCGGAGCGCGCCTGGAAAAGTCGCCGAAAGTGGCGAAGCGTTAATTGAATCCGAATCGATGGAAATGTAATTGCCGGAATTGCAATTAAAGTGCGAACGATTCCTCTTTTGATTTTGTTTCGTTTGTTGTTATTCAATCTGAAATTGTATTAATGTATAGCTATGAAAACACTTTTACACTTTTACACTATTATTTAATTATCAATACTTTTACCTTTGTTTGTATTAACTATTTAATTTTACGTGATCGACAAATTAGCTTGCCATTATCAAACATGAAGTATTTTTTGTTTTGCTTCATGTTTGATAACGGCAAACTAATTTGCAGAAACTGCATCTACGCAGAAATAAATAGCATTATACACGAATAACATTTTCGTAATTTAACATATTATGTTTAAAGTGTGCAAACTATAAAAAGCGTAAGCTTATTTAGTCGAATTCAAATAGTTTTGAATTTGAATTTATCCTGTTTTTACAGGGTTGTTAAAAAAGCGTTTTTTTTTCATTTTAATTAAAACAAACAGTTTTTTTAAAAAACATGTTTTTTTCATTGAATCAGCGTTTAAACAATAACAATTAAAAACATGTTTATAACACGTTTAAAACGTGATTAAAACAGAACATACAGGGCATTTTACTTTTGAGTATACATATCCCTATAATTACAGCGTTTTTTTAAATTTGCGGGAATTCGTTGTTTCAAAGCGGTTAATTTGAGGCTTTCAACGAGTGTTTTCCACTCCCAGACTAAGCATGAAGTAAAATTTCGAGTTTAGAAAAGCCTAAGAATTTGGATTGGCCGCGTAGCGAAGCGGAGCGGCCAATCCAAATTTTGCTTTTCTAAACTCGAAATTTTACTTCATGCGCCACGCTTAAAAACACTGATTTACAGTGAAGTTTAAAAACTACACATATACAACAGCGATTATCTTTACCACAAAATTAAATTCCGCTCTGACATTCATACACTTAATGTACGCTTTAGAGGATTACTAACTCCACCTCAACATAAATCTGTTTTTGCAGAAAGATCATTCTCAATCCAAATTTCTAAAGTGTACAATAACTTACCACAAGAATGCAAAGCGAAATGTGTCTTAACTTTCCGTAAACATTATGCCAAACATCATAAAGACAGATAGATGGATATTTTGTATTTCAATATTGCCGATTTAATTATAGAATAATTATTATCAGTAATTTTACTGATATTTGAAACGCACTGAAACAAACTTCTGCGATTGTTTGATATTTATTTATTACTTATGTTTTCAATGGTTAAGTTGAAAAACAGTCGCGACGACCCAGCCAAAGACTGAACTTCGCCATTAGATTCCAAATACTCGATTATTATATTTTGTGTAAAAATGCATGTAACTAAATAGTATTTGAAATAACGATTATTATTATTATTATTATTATAGGCAACCTAATATACGTTAGATTATTGGGTTGTCTATAATCACTGGTTTAAACCAATTTTTCAGTGCATAATTTGACTCACGGTTTATTCACGTCTACAAATTAGATTGCTAGGGCCCTATATTTTCAACTTTACGATATTTCAGTGTTTTATACGCGTGGCGCATGAAGTAAAATTTCGAGTTTAGAAAAGCCTAATTTGGATTGGCCGCTTTGCTTCGCTACGCGGCCAATCCAAATTTTCAGGCTTTTCTAAACTCGAAATTTTACTTCATGCTTAGTCTGGGAGTGGAAAACCCTCGTTTGAAGATTCAAAATGAAATCTTTTTAAAAACAAGTAATGTGCAGAATCAGTTTTTGTCATATTTCCACAAGTTTGTTAAAACACGTGTGGCTGGTTTACATCTGGGCGAATCAAATATAAGCAGCGTTATTAGTGAGGGATGTTGTCACGAAAATTATGTCAAAGTTATACCAAGTGTTCAGTTAACCCGATCGAGTTGGGTATGAAAATATTAAAACATTGTGAAGTACTTCGTACGTAAATTTGTCAGTCGCTCCTGTCAATGTTAATCTAAACCAGTTGTATAAACGTTTTGTATTTTATGCGGTATTTTAATGTTCACTCGCACGAAAGATGAAAAAACAACACATCAACTATAAGAACAAAGTAAATTAATGAGCTACTGATTAACACAACCTGACATTTCTCAGGTTTGAAAAATCGTAAGTTAACCTGCGACTTTTCGTTTTCGTTCTATTTCCTTCTATCAAAAAAGCAACGCCTTCTCGGTCGGGTTATTATATGAACACCTTATACAAACCAAGTGCAAGCGTTTTATTAATTTATATTCTCAACCACTTAATTTTAAGTCTTGAAGAGTCTTGATTAACATTTATTTTTTTCCCCTATTTTTATAAAGTTGTCCATTCGTATAAAATATAGGGATTTTAAGCATTAAAATATTCAATGCTGTTTAACATATAAATTGCCATTCGATTTTGTATAAATATCAGGCGAATGAATTCTCATCAAAATTTCAATACCTTTGATATTGTTGCCACGTGCATGTCAGGGGGATTAAAACATAATAATTCGAGCCCTTTGTTGCTCAAAATGTAACTGGCGGGTTAATTTAATGAGCTTAATATTGATTTTACAAATAAAATATGCGACTACAAACATTTAAGAAAGTGAGGTTAAGATTAGCCCAAATGAAGAAAATAAGCTTTAGTTATAAAATTAAATATGACGTTTAGAATGAAAACATTAACACTTTCTTCACAATATTTTTCTATTTATGCTAGATGTACACTTATGTGCAATACAGTTACGCACAAGTCTCATAACTATTTTTTTACAATATTCTAGTTATATAATTTGCGTCTGTGTTAATTGCCTAGCAGCAGTTTTAATAAATGATAAAACACCATAACTTAAAAATACCACCTTTATTAAAAAAATCAAATCTATGACCTTTGGAAAAAAAAAACGCTCGTAATTAATACAACAGAGCCGAAATAGAAAAACCCTTTTTTATTTTAGATAAAATTCGAATTTTTGTATTGTTGTCTAAATGGCGCAGCATTTTGATATTAAGGAAATTAACATATTTACATATTTTCGTAAATAGAAAATTCATTATTTATTTATTTATTTCAACGGCTTGCCATTTACATTAAAAATACAATATATATAAAAAAACAAATATGTACAAACACTAAACTTACAACTAAGCAAGAAAAGTTACAAATCTTTTAAAAGGCGCTTTAATAATGAAAAAGGCCCATTAAATAAGTCAAAATTTAAAATATTTGCGTGACGCAAAACCCGAACAGAAGAGGAATATTTCGCATAATCCGTGCGCCTGTAGCCGATGTGGAATGTAATGTCAGACCGAAGAGAGCGCGGTGGAACCCGTATACCAACCAATTCCAACAGATCAGAGCAATCCAAATATCCATTAAGTAGTTTGAATACTAACTTAATGTTAGCTTCTACACGCCTCTGTTTAAGGCTGCGAAGGCCAAAAGTCGTCAAAAGATCCAAGTAGGGCTGATCGGTATTAAATTTATAGGCGAGGTACCTTATAAATTTCTTTTGAACTTGCTCAATTTTATTAATGTCGCATTCAGTGTATGGAGACCATACCGTTGAACAATATTCCAAGTGGGGTCGCACTAACGAATTATATAGTGTTACCAGCGTTCTACTATTTGTAAAGTTCTTAGTGTTACGCTTTACAAAACCCAGCATCTGATAGGCTTTCGTGACAATATTTGAAATATGGTGTGCAAATGACCACCTTGAATCCACACCTAAATCCATTATTGCTACATCGTTGAAAACATAATTTGTAATGACCGACCTTGCACTTCGTGAAAAAGTAATGATATTACACTTTTTGATGTTTAGCGTTAATCTGTTATCGTTACACCAGCTATAAAAGTGATCAAGTTCCTTTTGCAGGTTCGTTGCATCAAGAGTCGATTCAATACGCATATAAATTTTCATATCATCAGCGAAAAGTAAACAATTGGCATTCTGAAATGATCTTGTAGCGTCGTTTATAAATATATTAAAGAACAAGGGACCCAGGTGTGATCCCTGAGGAACACCAGAAGTAACCTTTAGGGGTCTTGATGTTATTTGCCCAATTTTAATCACTTGCAACCTATCTGTTAAGTAGGACTCTATCCAACGTAAAAGAATATCAGTAATGCCAACATAATGAAGCTTGTTGAGTAATAACGTATGATCAACAGAGTCAAACGCCTTGGAGAAGTCGGTATAGATGGAATCAACTTGAAAACCGCGTTCCAAGGCGTTGACAATGTAAGAATCATATAACAATAAATTTGATTCCGTAGATGCCCCCACTCGAAACCCATGTTGTTTGTGAGAGATTGAAGATTGCAATGAATTCGTTAAGAAATCCGCCATCAATTTTTCAAAAATGTTTGGGATTGTTGCAATTATGTATATAGGGCGATAATTTTGAACAAGGTTGTTATCGCCATTTTTATATATTGGAATTATGTTTGTTAATTTCCAGCAAGGTGGAAAACAACCACTAGATAGTGACAATTTAAAAAGTAACCATATTGGTCTACTAAGCGCGAATGCACATTTTTTTAATAGGGAAGCAGGCAGGCCATCGGGGCCAGGGCAATAGTTATCTTTAAGAGTTTGTAATGCATTAAGGACCTCCGTGATTTTTATGTCAGGTGTTTGATTTAAGTGAAGAGATGATGGCCAAATCGATGAAGATGTCATTTGTTTATTATGCGGACATGGAGGTCTATACACTGATTCAAAATGATCAGCAAACAAATCAGCTATACTACTTCTGTCGTTGACTACCTTATTATCCCTAAGAAAATTAGCCGGCATACGATCCCCACCCCTCTTCGATCTAACATGAGACCAAAATGATTTTGGATTTGTCTTAATTTCGGACTCAATATTCTCTACGTGATTACTGTAACACAATCTGGATAAGAGCTTGCACTCATCTCTTATTGAGGAAAATGCTAAGTAATCAGATTGAGAGCGTGACAACATGTACTTTTTATGTAACGTTTTTTTAGAATAACTAGAGATTTTAGTTCTTTGCTAAACCATATTGGGAAACTATTTTAAATGTTATACCTGATTCTTAGTGGAACATGCATTTCAAATGCTTGGAAAATGTACGTATAGAATGTGTCACAAGCTAATTCAATACTACAATCATTAAAAATAGAATCCCAATGTGTATTAATAAACAGGTTATTAAGGGATAAATAATCCGATTTCTTAAAATTAAAACCAACAGTATTGTCTGTCCAAGAGTTGACATATTCTGATGGTAGATGGAGGTTCAAGCTAAGAACTGGATGATGCTTATCGCACGATACAAGAGGAAAAGATGTTGCCTCAAGTAGAGAATCCAAAGATAAAATAGAGTCTATAAATGCTAAGTCAAAAAGCGCATTATTTATATTTCTTACAGAATTAACCTGATGTAAATTTAAATAACTATATATAATGTCCGTTTTAAACAATAACGTATTTGGTGTGCTTAATTTTATTGCACAGAAGTGTACATTTCAAATACTATATACTCATTACTGACTAGTTTACACACTGAAATAAAAGAAGAAAAAAAAACCAGCAAACCAAACTTCTTAATTTTTATTTAAGCCCATTAAGTAATCCTTTAGTAGATTTATTTCCCCCAATCAACCCAGATTAACACATTTGTTAATCATATCTGTTTTTCCAGATAATCCCTTTACCCACGTAATTTCCCGTAATCTCTTCAAGGTATAAATACGCGGCATCTTTTGTAAACTAATCAGTAAGCTATTGATAATGAGTACATAGTCCTCGAAATCTAAATCTAGCAAAAAATAAAAAGAATATTGCGAAGAAAGTGTTAGTGTTTTTATTTTAATTTAGTTGAAATCTTCACGTTACGCAAAAAAATTCCCATGACGTTAAGAGTTTACAGGAATTTAATTCAGTTTGAAGCTATTAATGAATGTTGGCACTTCAAAATTAGTTTCGATCCATTTAAAGATTTTGATTGCGAATGTGCCAGGAATGCGTTTTAGTAAAATAATCATAACACAAATCACTCTAGTTTTATTTTTAATACAGGCTAAATTTGAATATTTCACTCAAACTTTGTTGTTTTTAGCGAATTTAAAGTTTGAAATTTTGCCCGTGCGAGCAACTTTTTCTTATAAAATCGCGCGGGGCCGAGAACAACTTTTTTGGCCTCGCGTGATATTCTAAGGAAAAGTTGCTTGCGCTTTTATGTTCACACTCGAAAATGCAATTCGCCGTAGGCCCATGCCTAATGGACCTAATGAGAAATCCGCTCCTGGCTGTGTATTATGCATAATCAATATAATAACACATCTCATGAAATGCAAACAATAATTAAACAAGGTTGATAATATGCAAATCGACTCAACACCGAATTTAACACTTTAAGCTCTCTCTCTGCCTCTCCCCCTCTCTCTTTCTCTTTCTCTATCCCTCTGCCTTTTCCCCTCTCTCTTTCTCTTTCTCTATCTCTCTGCCTTTTTTCTCTCTCTTTCTCTTTCTCTATCTCTCTGCCTTTTCCTCTTCTCTCTTTCTCTTTCTCTATCTCTCTGCCTTTTCCTCTTCTCTCTTTCTCTTTCTCTATCTCTTATTTTTGTTCACATTTTAATCTGTTTTGTTTGTTTTATTTGTATATTGTTTGTGATTTATATTTTAACCTTATTTATTACTTTTAGCATAGTGATGATCATTTTGATTTTAATCTGTTGTATATATTGTTTGTGATTTTATATGTTTTAAGTTAATTATTACTTTTAACTTATCTTAGACTAAGCATTAAGTATTTATTTTAAATGGATATCCGTAAATAAACAATAAACAAATAATCAAATCTCTCTGTCAGTTTGCGTGTTGAAAATGAGAAACTCGCGCGAGGAACGATATTATTTAAATTGAATGTAACGGGGTTGCGTGTCAAGTCATTCCAATTGTGAACTCTCGTCTATCTCTCGGTGCAACCGATAGAAAAAATGACACCAGTCTCAAACGTCTTCGCTGAAGTGTATGAATTTATCATAGAGCACTTCCCTTGCACGACAGGCATCTTGTTAAATAATGCGTGGAACGAGTGATGTGAGTAATGCGAATCTGAAAAGTGATTTTTATATTTCTATGTGAATTAAAATATAGCCCTACTTGCTTACTGAATCTGTAGCTTAATTTAAGTAGAAATTAACCATTATTGGCACAATAAATAATACATACTGTTATTTGCTGAAACCGACATCTAGAATTAATTTTCATGCATGATTTATGAATTACTGACATTTTATTTTATAGTTAATTTTTAAATTAATCTATTATTTTCAGGCATGCTGGTTTTTTCATTTTTCCTATATATATTCTCAAGTACAGGTGTCATTTTCATTACATTTTATTTTGAAGTTAATTTTAAATTAAATTATTATTTTCATGCATGCTGCTTTATATTCCGCTATATATTTTCTTAATTACTCATTGCATGATGCTTTTCTTTTTAAATTTCTTTTTTGTATTCAACAAAACATGTAATTAAATCAATTTGGTTAATTTAGGCTTTTTTAGTGCTTTTGTTTATTATGTGCATTATTGCGATTTTGTTCTTTAGTGTTGGTCTATATTACTGAATATTCAATTGTTTTATTACTTGTCTCTTTACCGACGCTTTTTTATTGTAACGGAGTGGAGCATATTAGGGCCGTAACGAGCAACATAAGAATTGATATATATATATATATATATATATATATATATATATATATATATATATATATATATCATATTTACTTTGTCTTCAACATAAATTTTAAGTTAGAACACATAACTTTTGTGGCAAGAAAAATAATTAATCTATTTAAAGAAAAAAATTGTATTGGTTTCTAATTGATTCAATGGGATGATTTAAAATGCTGGGATACATTGTAGATCTCTTCTTGCAAACTTTAACATTTTAAAAGAGCAGATACTTTCGGAAAGCTATGACATTATTGCACTATACGATACATGGTTACATAACAATATAGTTGAAAATCAATGTTATATCGAGGGCTACAAACTGATAAGGAGGGACAGACTGTCGAGAGGCGGAGGAGTAGGCATTTATATAAAAAAACATATTAAATGCAAACTGTTCGACTGCGATTACTCAATTGAGCAAATGTGGTTCACTTTTTCATTACATAAAGTCAGCTATGGCGTGGGAGTCGTCTACAGACCTCCCAACTTTAATGTGGATAACTTTTTGTCAAGCATTGAAACGTCTATTAGTAATTTAATTCCAAGTACTGAGGAAATTTTTTGCATTGGTGATTTCAATATTAATCTCTTGGATATAAATAGTAATTCCTTGCGATTGTTTGAGTTATTTATATCAACAATTTCACTTAAACAAATAATTACAAAACCTACAAGAGTAGCTGCTACTTCATCTTCACTTATTGACCTAATTATAACTAACAGCAAGCAATCTCTAAATACTTACAATCTAAGTTTACATGGCTATTCTGATCACAATTTAATATCATGCGATTTTAGAGTTTCTAAACCTAAATTTAATCCAGTAACTATTTCATACAAACCTCTCAGGGACATTAATATTATTAATCTTACCAACGACCTTAATTATTGCAACTTAGATTTTATTTATTATTTAGATAAAATTGATGATATAGTTGAATACTTTACCTTAATATTATTAGACTTATTTGATCTCCATGCACCTTTCAAAACATCCACATTTACAAAAAAATATTCTCCTTGGCTTACTGACAATATTAAGAAATTAATTAACCTTAGAAACAATGCGGTGAACAGATTTAAGAAATCAAATAATAAAAATCACTGGGATTACTACAAATCATTGCGTAATCTGACTACATCTAGTATTAATAAAGAAAAATAAGCTTACTTTGAATTTTGTCTCAAGTCAAATAAACCGAAAGAGTTATGGAAAGAGCTGAGGTAATTAAACATACAGAGTAGTCACCAAAATGATAAGAAAGTCAGTAATGTATTAGATGTAAATGTAATCAATAATTATTTCATAAACTCTATCCCATCTACTAGAGTAAACAATGATCTGGATCACTACTATAAATCAAATTCACTAAACCCGTTATTGGAAAAATTCTCATTTGCAGAGTTCAGCGAGTCAGAAATAACTAGAATTATAGATAACCTATCTGAATCCTCGCCAGGTTCCGATGGCATAAGTGCAAAAATGCTAAAGTTGTGTTGTCCATTTATTACTCCGTACATTTCACATATTTTCAATACTTGCCTGGCCCAGGGATTTTTCCCCTCGGCCTGGAAAAAATCATACATAGTGCCACTACCCAAAAAAAGTACTATCTCTGATCCGAGTGATCTACGACCCATTAGCCTAATTTGTACCCTTTCTAAAGTTATGGAGAAAGCTATTGAACCGCAAATAAAACGTTACTTGTCTGATAACTCCATCCTACCAATGACACAGTCAGGGTTTCGTCAAAACTATAGCTGTGTGACTAGCCTCACAGATATTACTGATAAAATTATCCTTTCTCAGGACAATGGTCTTTTATCACTGCTGATACTATTAGATTTTTCCAAGGCTTTCGATACACTGAACCCTAATACATTATTATCTATTTTGTCCTTTATCGGATTTGATCTGATTTCTTGCAAACTGTTTAAAAACTACCTACAAAATCGATCGCAAATGGTGAAATCTAATAATTTTATGTCTGAGGAAGTAGAAGTAAATAGAGGTGTCCCTCAAGGATCAGTTCTGGGCCCTCTTTTGTTTTCTATTTATACCTCATAAATATTTTCTAGCCTCAATATAAATAACGTCCATCTCTTTGCTGATGATACCCAACTGCTATACACACTTGCGGAGAAGGATGTAAATTCTGTATGTAACAAAATTAATCTGGATCTTTCCAATATATCAGCTAAATGCAGAGATCATGCACTAATAATTAATAATTCCAAAACGGAAGCAATACTCTTTGGTCCCAATAAAATACGTGAGAGAGTTCTACCTCAAATATCAATAACGATGAACAACGATAATATTGTGATAAAAGCATGTGTAAAAAGCTTAGGGCTTCTAATAGATTCTGATCTTAGATTCTACAACCATATATCCAAGTGCATCAATATAGCATATGCTAATCTTAGACTCATATTTTTAAATCGTCACTGTTTATCTCAGAGGCTGAAGACTATATTGTGTGATTCACGAGTGTTATCGCACTTCAATTACTGCGATGTTGTATTCAGTTTCTGTTTAGACAAAAAGACAATCCATAAAATTCAACTAGTACAAAACTCTTGTTTAAGATTGATCTTCGGCATTCGAAAGTACCAACACATAAGTCACAAACTAAATGAAATTGAATGGCTTATTATGAGTGATCGGCCTCTGTTGCACTTCGCGGTGTTTTGTCATAAATTAATTCTCTGTAAAACACCTCCTTACCTGTACGAAAAAATCAAGTTTCGCTCTGATGTGCATACTCTAAATTTACGCTTTAGAGGCTAACACCGCCTCAATACAAATCAACCTTTGCAGAAAGAGCATTTTCGGTCCAGGTCTCTAAAGTGTATAATAAACTACCTCCTGTGTAGAAGGAAAGTAGTGTAATGGTTTTCCGCAAATTGTTTGCTACGCATCTTCGTGAATCTATCACCAATTACTGACAACCCAGGTTAATATATACTTGCCTATTTTTGATTACTATTTTTCTTGCCCAACCATCACAGTATTCATTGTAACGGTTGTATGTGTGTATATGTGTCATATTGTACTTAAATTTAGTTTTGCATTGGCCTAAAGGCAGAACAGTGCTATTAATCACCAAGAAATTGGAATTAATGGCACTGATTTAGGTCCATTTGACGATATTAGAATGTATTATTGTGTACCTATATACCTTATAATATGTATATTATCGGTCAATAAATTATTTATTATTATTATTATTATATTATACAAATTCAAACATATTTTTCTCGTATCCTACATTATAATGTTTGAGACTGGTCCATCGTCAATACAGGACTTAAACTTGCGGATTGAAGAAGACGAACTTGCAATAACACCGGCGGTAGTACGATATATCAGTGAGAACTTCAGGTTGAGATTTACACAATGTGCACACAATGATGGCCTCCATACATATCGCGTTCGCGATGTCCAATTTACTTTATTTCACATTTAATGATTTACAAAACGTTTCGAGTACTTTTCATAATCCATGTGAAATATACAACACTCGAGAGGTTCGATCATAATCCAACGATAAACTGCAATTACGCCCATCGGAGCGAAAACATTCGCTAAAAGCGAGCACTAAAAATCCCCCCCCCCCCCCCAGACACGCGGCCTTTTGTGCCCTGTTTATCTGCACTTTATAGCATCCAGACTTCTCGCACACACCGACAACACAATGGACCACAAGCTCTGGGTTTCCTTTTTACTCTCCGGCATCCGACGAGAGCAGGAATCCTTCAGTAGAATGAAAATTCAACAACAACAAAATAGAAAATAGAGAAAGTACACGTAGAAAAGAATATAGAACGAATAAAGAATATTAAAGCAAATTATATTATGATAAACTCAAATGTTGATTTTTTTAAAACCAAGTTGTTAAGACTCATACGGCCACTTTCACTGACCACCCTCGAAAAATAGCCAAACTCGTCTTGAACGCGTACATTTAGTGACCAGATGCGCACTTTTCCAGGAAAAATGACAATGCATTTCTTGCACCCTCGGTCGGGGGATTTTTTGACCATTGTAAATATGTTTTTAGTTTGTAAGATCACTTGTTAGCCAGTCGTTGAAGGGAGCACATCTCCCAAATATACACATTTTTATCAAACACTCCTGTTTACGCGAGAGACGCGATTTTATTTTTCATAATTAAATAGACACGATAATTCGTAATAAAAAGGTTTATTCAACAAACACCGTGCATCGGAATATTTACAAATTATTATATACAAAAATGAATAAAACACTATTAAATTAGGATGAAAAGCACAAATGATTGATTATAAAACTCAAAATTATAGAAAAGGAAAGTGATAGAAAAACAGTTGAAAGCAAGACAAAGTTTAAGATGAAGTTTCACGTTATAGACAAAAATGTAAGAACTTACTCGGTTGTTGTTCGTTGCAAGACTCTCAGAGTTCCTACATTTTTGGAAAGATGAAAATAAGCAATAGTTTTGATTGATGGAAAATAAAGAGTAGGAGAAAATTCAGATAAAGATAAATGATCGAAGGGCGTGCAAAAAAGAGAGAAGAAAGTGGAAAGTACATTTTTTGGAATTTCTCGAAGCGGGGTGCATTTTTGACCTTGGGCGAAAAACGCGCTTCGGCGGATTATCTCCTATTGCCTATTGTTAGGCACGTAGAGCCTAGAATCCATTGTTACACTAGAAAATATACACAAAAGATTTTCTGGAAATCGGCTGGTTCGGTCGTCATAAAATGCACCCACTTCGAAAACACAGAAAAAAAATCGTTAAAATGTCTTTCCCGCGGTTTCACATTTTCGCGGTCAGTTTGTCGCGAACAACTCCGTTGAAGTTTTTTACTCCTCGAAGACGCCTAACTCGACCGCTTACAACGGTCAGTGAGTGTTTAGTGGTTAAACTCGAGCACCCAATACAAGTGATCGATAAGAAACAAGTTAAAGATGAATAAAGGAGGCTCATCACAAGCTTTTCACCTAAAACTGTTTTACTTTTAAACATGTAACTATTTTGACAATGATTTTTATTTACTTTTTTTTGTTGTATTGAATCCATCACATTTGTTACGGTAATTTATTGGTTGAATGGAAGATCAGCCGCACTTCGGTTGCGCTGAATTCATACCTTTTTATTTTCCGCCTGGTAGGATCATTTTGTAAAATATTCATTGTAATGTTAGTTGTAATTATTGTAAACAACCTGTTGATTTTACTTGGTGAAAATAAATAAACTTTAATAATAATAATAATAATTGTAATCGGTATTTGTCTTGTGTATCGGATGAAACACGTTTGGGTTTTTTTCCCGAGTAGCATCGGACCTCGGACCAATACTTGTAACTATTTTCGCCGGTTTTATAAAGGCGTGCAATTTTAAATTTAAAGCGAGTGTTTTCCACTCCCAGACTAAGCATGAAGTAAAATTTCGAGTTTAGAAAAGCCCCGCGTAGAAAATTTGTCGAGGGTCGCGCAGCGACCCGAGACAAATTTTCACGGGGCTTTTCTAAACTCGAAATTTTACTTCATGCGCCACGCGTACAAAACATTGATTTAGTTTAAAGATCAAAATATACCGGTTAGATTGGTTTATGATCTAAGCAGGATCGCTAAAAAATATCCTCTCTTTAAGGTACCACACTTTTGACGAGACGAAACGTTTACGACAAGAGTGTTTTGAACGCCCCCTGCTCGTTCTCGTGTCGTGCACGTCTCGTGCTCGTGTCGCACTCGTCTCGTAACTGTCTAACAGAAGTGAAGTGAAGCGAAGTCTATAAGATATCATGTTCAACATTCGAGCAATCTTTAAAATGTTTGCGTGTTCAGTGGGTAGTTACCCAGTTACTTAGATCGGTGGTCTCCAAACTTTTTCCTTTGCGGGCCACATATACAATTCTATATAATTAAATCGGCCAAGATCCAAAAAATTGACATTTTTTTAGATACTTTATGGATAACCCTGTATAAAAATAAGTACGCCCATCTTGTAGATCCCGTCGAAATAGCCGAAATGCGTGTATTATACTTTTTTGTAGCTCAACTAGTTTTTGAGTTATAGCGTTTTTTGTGAAAATTGAAAAATATCGAGAATTTATGCGAGTACGCTCATTTTTGTGTATTTTGCAAAAGTTAGTAATAACTTAATAACTAATAGGAATACAGAAACATTGTTTAAATGAAAGTTTGAGATCATCAAGTTTTGGACAACGTTTCTATCTTCAAGTTTTTTCGTAACATTCTTCTTTCTTAGAGAGAAACATGTTATTGAAAAATTCTTAAAATCTGCAAAAGTTGTGAATAACTCATGTGCAGAAAAATTGTTCAAACAAAAGTTTTAGATAATTAAATTTTGGACAATTTTTATATCTTCAAATTTTTACGTAGTTATCTTCTTTTTGGAGAAAAACTTAAGTTTGTTGAAAGATTCGTAAAACTTATAATTTTCACAAAGTTCTTAGAACTATTGATTGGAATTTGTGTGAATTTTTATACTTCACGATAAATCCGCGTTTTAGACGCGTGGCGCATGAAGTAAAATTTCGAGTTTAGAAAAGCCCAGAAAATTTGTCTCGGGTCGCTGCGCGACCCTCGACAAATTTTCACGGGGCTTTTCTAAACTCGAAATTTTACTTCATGCTTAGTCTGGGAGTGGAAAACACTCTTATATATAATATTGATAACTTTGATAAACACTCGCCTACTTGATTTAGAAAAATACAATTGACCTTTTCTTTTAGATACATTATAGATGACCCTGTATAAAAATAAATATGCCCATCTTGTAGATCTCATCAAAATAGTCAAAAGGCATGTATTATACTTTTCTGTAGCTTAAGTAGTTTTTGAGTTATAGCGTTTTTTGTGAAAATTGAAAAATGTCGAGAATTAACGCGAGTACACTCGCTTATTTGTATTTCGCAAAAGTTGCAAATAACTTAATAACTAATGGGAATACAGAAAAATTGTTAGAATAAAAGTTTTAGATTATAAAATTTTGAACAATTTTTATATCTTTAAGTTTTTCTATAGCTATCTTTTTTCTTGGAGAAAAACGACAGTTTGTTGAAAGATTCGTAGAAACTTATAATTTTTACAAAATCGTTTAATAACTACTTAGCAATTTTTCAGAATTTGCGTATGTTTTTGAACTTCGCGATAAATCAAAGTTTTACACGCGTGGCGCATGAAGTAAAATTTCGAGTTTAGAAAAGCCCAGAAAATTTGTCTCGGGTCGCTGCGCGACCCTCGACAAATTTTCACGGGGCTTTTCTAAACTCGAAATTTTACTTCATGCTTAGTCTGTTAGTGGAAAACACTCCTATATATAATATTAATAACTTTGATAAACACTCGCCTTTTTGATTCAGAAAAAAACAATTGACATTCTCTTTTAGATACTTTATGGATCCCCATGTATAAAAATAAAGGTCCCCATTTTGTAGATCTCGTCGAAATAGCCGAAATGCATGTATTATACTTTTCTGTAGTTCGAGTAGTTTTACAGTTATAGCGTTTTTTGTGAAAATTGAAAAATATCGAGTATCTACGCAAGCTTTTTTTGTATTTCGCAAAAGTTGCAAATAACTTTATAACTAATAGGAATACACGAAAATTGTTGAAGTGAAAGTTTTAGATCATCAAGTTTTGGATAATTTTTCTATCTTCAAGTTTTTTCGTAACTTCCTTCTTTCTTAGAGAAAAACGACAGTTTGTTGAAAAATTCTTAAAATCTTATAATTTTTCTAATTCATGGAAAAACTTAGATTTATTTATTCGAATTTGTGTGTGTTTTCTGTCTAACTTTAAATTACCAATTGTTACCATGTTTACCAGTGAGAATATTACTCAATTTTAAATTACCGGTAATTTTACATAATTAGTTGTATAATAATTTTAAAAAATGGTAAAACTAAATCGTTGTAAAATATATCATTAACGCAAAATGTATCTCTGGCCGCGGGCCAGATTCATGATGGCGCGGGCCACATTTGGCCCGCGGGCAGTAGTTTGGAGACCCCTGACTTAGATAGTTTATAAAATCGTCCAATTTAAAGCTTTAAACGAGTGTCGTCCACTCACAGACTACGCATGAAGTAAAATTTCGAGTTTAGAAAAGCCCCGCGTAGAAAATTTGTCGAGGGTCGCGCAGCGACCCGAGACAAATTTTCACGGGGCTTTTCTAAACTCGAAATTTTACTTCATGCGCCACGCGTACAACACATTGATTTAGTTTAAAGATCAAAATATACCGGTTAGATTGGTTTATGATCTAAGCAGGATCGCTAAAAAATATCCTCTCTTTAAGGTACCACACATTTGACGAGACGAAACGTTTACGACAAGAGTGTTTTGAACGCCCCCTGCTCGTTCTCGTGTCGTGCACGTCTCGTGCTCGTGTCGCACTCGTCTCGTAACTGTCTAAAAGAAGTGAAGTGAAGCGAAGTCTATAAGATATCATGTTCAACATTCGAGCAATGTTTAAAATGTTTCCGTGTTCAGTGGGTAGTTACCCAGTTACTTAGATAGTTTATAAAATCGTCCAATTTAAAGCTTTAAACGAGTGTCGTCCACTCCCAGACTAAGCATTAAGTAAAATTTTGAGTTTAGAAAAGCCCCGCGTAGAAAATTTGTCGAGGGTCGCGCAGCGACCCGAGACAAATTTTCACGGGGCTTTTCTAAACTCGAAATTTTACTTCATGCGCCACGCGTACAAAACATTGATTTAGTTTAAAGATCAAAATATACCGGTTAGATTGGTTTATGATCTAAGCAGGATCGCTAGAAAATATCCTCTCTTTAAGGTACCACACTTTTGACGAGACGAAACGTTTACGACAAGAGTGTTTTGAAAGCCCCCTGTTCGTTCTCGTGTCGTGCACGTCTCGTGCTCGTGTCGTACTCGTCTCGTAACTGTCTAAAAGAAGTGAAGTGAAGCGAAGTCTATAAGATATCATGTTCAACATTCGAGCAATGTTTAAAATGTTTCCGTGTTCAGTGGGTAGTTACCCAGTTACTTAGATAGTTTAGAAAATCGTCCAATTTAAAGCTTTAAACGAGTGTCGTCCACTCCCAGACTAAGCATGAAGTAAAATTTCGAGTTTGGAAAAGCCCCGCGTAGAAAATTCGAGGGTAGCGCAGCGACCCGAGACAAATTTTCACGGGGCTTTTTTAAACTCGAAATTTTACTTCATGCGCCACGCGTATAAAACATTAAAATATTTCAATATTATCTAGAGGAAACTATTATCGTATGTGAAAACTCCAATCCTAATCAAAAATTGATACTATTTTAAAATCAGCCGTATGATTATTACGTGTCAATTTTGAAAAAGTATAAAATTACGATTTAATTTAAATACTGCAATTGATCACAATTGTAATTCAAAACAGATTATACTGCCATATGAACAAACATTATTTAGATAAAGGGTAGCTCTGGAATTCTTAACGTACGTGGTAATATTTTGGGTGAAATTATGCAGGCCATCTATAGATGCGTTTCGAAATTTATCTCTCATCAGTATAGCTTTGCCATTCCCTCTATACAATTTGATACCTTTGACTGGCGGTCACGTCACAAGATTTCCATTTGAAAAATAAGATTCAATTGCTTATATAATTGCAGAACGGCGTAAGCGATTTGTAATTAAATCTTATTTTCCTAATGGAGATTTTGTAACGTGACCGCCAGTCAAAGGTGTCAAATTATTTAGAGGGAATGGAAAAGCTATACTGATAAGAGATAAATTCCGAAACGCGTCTATAAATTGCCTGAATAATTTCACCCGAATTGTTACATTTGCAGTAGGTTACACCGTATGTAACAGCAAACACTTGTTGTATAATTCAATATCCGTCGGGGTATTAGCTCAAGAAGTAGTTGTTTCAATAAGTTTTGATACAGTCTTTGTAATTCTAACTTGTTGTAGATTGCGAAAAGAATCTCGGCACTTTTAATGTTTAAATAATTAACTGTTTGGTGTTGTAGGCGTTCACTTTGTGGTACATCTTAAATACACTTGTAAATAAAACACTTTTTACTTTGTTTAACCACTGAATCTTACATTTAATTGTGTGACTAGTTTCGACTATATAGTAGTCATTCTCAAACTAAAGTAAATACAAATTACACGTTAAAAACTATTTATACGGCTTCGAAAAGAGGGGTGTACATTATTTTATTTATTTATTTTTATTTATTCATATTCAACGGGAAACCCCTTTTACAAAAACAAGTTAATGCTTAAATATATCATGTATAAACTATACTAAATTTAAAATACACAAAGTAGACAATCTAGATAGTAATGCAATGTATTTGAAATAAATCTAAAACTAAAACTAAATTAGGTCAACCTGGTCATTGAATGACTACTAGATAGTCGAAACTGATCACACAATTAAATGTATGATTCAGTGGTTAAACAAAGTGAAAAGTGTTTTATTTACAAGTGTGTTTAAATAGTTGTTGTTCATACGGTACTAATTTATTTGCAATTGTAATAATAATTAAATTAAACTTTATTTAGATAAAATCCAAGTTCGTACACTACTATACTGAAAATTTAATTTATTCGAAATTTATTTAATTATATTTAATGAAACATGCGAGGTTCTCTTTGTCCTCTCGTCGCTCATCGGGAATTCTTTGCAGTCTTTTTCATTTAGCCGGATATTTTTTGTTTGATGCGCTCTCCTCTCATAAAAATATCTCGTTACCTCTAAAAGTAATTATTATTAATAATGCGAGCGCTGGTACGACTGTTCGTTAATTAAAAGCCTGCGAAGGGTAGGGAGAGGGGGGTGAAATATTCAGGGGGCACCATTATTTCCCTCGAGGATGATGCTCCTCTTCCCCGGCAATTACACTTAATTATAATAATATGTTTTTCTCTTTGCGAGGTGATAAAAATGGAAAATGGGAATTTAAGAAGATAAAAAACAAACGTTTTTTACTTTTATATATAAAATTACGAAATATTAAGGATCGATTAATATTTGATATTTTGTTGAAGTAAACCAGTAGTCTCCAAACTACGGCCCGCGACTTGCATGAATCCGGCCCGCGATTGTTTGTAATTTTTTTTGTAAATGTCATATTTTGAAATATTGTAACAATTGTTCCTTAAATTTTTCATAATTTTATAAAATTAATCGGATCTTGGCCGACTTCATTATGTAGAATTGTATTTGTGGCCAGCGAAGAAGATAGTTTAGAGACCCAGGAAGTAAACGATGCTGAGTAGGTGGCTGGGTGGAAATACGCAGAACTCAAACGAAAGTTTGAATGCTTGTGGTACAAAAAACCGTCGCTATCGCGTCTTTCATAGCTACCAGCATCTTCAACGACGGATACTCGGCAGTTTTTAAGACGATGGAGACACTGGGAATCCAAGCCAAGGCCTTCCTGTGCAGACCGACGCGGAGCGCGAGACGTGGGACGAATTTTGCCTAACTCCAGGAGCTCAAAAGGCCATCCAACAACGCCGACAGGAGCAAATCATTTAAGCCCAGTTTTTAGAGGAAGAGAAGGGCATACTGTATGGAGCTAGCATAGCTGACTAAAGCCAAAAATCTTCAAAAATAGTTAAAACTTGTGTCAAAACTTGAATCGCGTTTTTCTCGAAACCACTTTTTTTTCGCTGGCTGGAAACTTTCTATTCAAACTATGAAACGGATCGAGTTGAGCTTTTAGTTTTCGGTTCTCCACATTTTCCTCTGGAGTTTGAACCACCGTCATTCAAATATATTAATATTTGATATTTTTCATAGAGCCTTAAAGTCAGAAAAAGGGGGGCAAAAAAGCGACCACTTTATTTGAATAGCCTCCTTTTTGTTATTTATCGAGATTTTTTGTTGTCGGTGGTTCAATCTCCAGATAATTAAATACAGATTAATGACTACTACTTAATTTTACGTTTCAAATCACAGAATTAAAAAAAAATCTTTCCGGCTATGAGAAAAACCACGGCGGACACGGCCTTATTTGAGGTCAGATTTTAATTTAATTTATGTATTTATTTAACGGAAAATCCATTTTACAAATTAATATTTAACTAAATATAATTACTACAACAACAACAAAAATTTAATACAAATAATATAATAATAAAATATAAATATAATATAATATAATATAATATAAATATAATATAATATAATATAATATAAATTTGACTTAAAAAACTAAGAAAAATTACAAATATTTATTCGCTTAAGTCTTGCCATGAATTGTGAGGGTGAGAAAGAGTTGAAAATGTCAAAGTTTGGATGTACAGATAATGTATTGGCTGTTCGCATAAACCTTGAAAGTGGGCTATTATATCCTTAATTTGTCTTATGAAGTTGAAGACGAAATATAGGTAAATGTCTAGTTGGGCGATTGGTTAAATTAATACTAAAATTAATTTGTGATGAAAGATATAGACAATTAACAGCATTACAAATTAATTTATGAAGAAACAAAAAGTCGGCATACACCCGGCGACAACATAGTTTATCAATACATTGTTCCGATGATAATATCTCTAATTTTGTGCTAGAATCGAAACCTAACTTGTACGCAAGCACCTTTAAAAATTTGTTTTATACGTTTTCCAAAGCACTGATATAAACGCGTTGTGATGGTGCCCATACACAAGATCCATACTCTAGATGAGAACGTACAAAAGCGAAATAAACCCGTTTAAATGCTGCTGGCGACAAGTCCTTAGCCATTCTTTTTATATAACCCAACATTTTTAAAGCTCGATTACAAATTGCGTTAATATGACTGGCAAAACATAATTTCCTATCAAAGGTAATACCCAAATCTTTGGTAACATTTAGTTGTTCTAAGTGGTGACCATGAATTGCATAATCAAACCGTACAACAGTTGTTTTTCTGGTGAAAATCATTGTTTTGCATTTTTGAACATTAAAAGACAAATGATTTTGTAAACACTAATTGAAGGTTAAGTCAGACGATTGCAATGAATTAAAATTATTTTTTTATAGTTCATGAATCTATAAACAAGTTGCAAGAAACCGCAAGATCGCATGTATTGAATTTACCTAAGAAAAATAAATCTGAAAAGCCGTCAAAGAAACGCTGTCCTAGTGGTATACCCCCTTAATTAATAAGGCAATTTAAGACGAATTGCCTGACATCAAGATAATTTAATATAAAGAAAGTTGAGTTTGCCAATAGTTTGCAGAATAATATTAATTCGTTTTTATATTACGTATTGTCTGCATATAATAATCTTAGTTCTAGTTTTAAGTCGTTTATATATAATAAATGTATTGTAAACACCCTGTAATAGGAATGCTAGTCTGTTGGGTTTTGAGTACATAAATAAATAAATTTTACACGAATATTTCGTAATTTTATATATTATGTTTAAAATGTGCAAACTATAAGAAGCGTAAGCTTATTTTCTCGAATTCAAATAGTTTTGATTACAACGCTATTTTCAATATATCCTAGGTTGTTTTATTTGTCAATAAATCCATTTAATTATTTTTCTAAAACCTCAATCAACGCTTTGATAAATGACCTTTCAAAAAAGCAACAAACACGCAACGAGTAATTGTCCGAAATAAAAAAAAAACTAGTCACCAACAATTGCATATGCGTGTGCGAATTTCGGTCAATTAATAATATTTTTAATCAAGGGTCTATGCCGAAAAAAATTTATAAACTGAACACACATGGTAACATTACTTCGAAATTGTGCTGCGCGCGTTAATAACGTCTGCGTGAAGAATCATCATTCATCAAATATTTCGTTTTTTTTTATTAATTGAAACGTTAAATTGTTGCATAACAAACGTTTGAATTGAAATTTTCCACCGGCTGAATTTTATAGCATGATAAATAACGATCTTTTATGTTTGCTTTAAATGTCTGTTAAAAATATATTTATTTATTGTTACATTGTTTATAATAATAATAATCCATTTATTGTCCAACAGGAAACATTTCCTAATTACAAGACAAAAACAAAACATAAGCCTGGTACATATAAAAATATAAAAATAATTAAATTAAAATAAATTCTGTAACAATTACTTACTAATTAAATGTTAAATGTTGAAGGCGGGTCCTGTGAATATAAAAACAAATTTATAGTAAGAATAATTAATTCACAGTTGGCTCCAAGTTATATAGTAACATTTTTAAAGAATCGTAAAAGATGTCTCTACAATGCGAAATTGTATTAAAACAATTACAAATAATACTAACAGGAGATTTTAATACAAGCTTTTATCATTAAAAGTGCGATTCTTTTCGCAATCTACAACAAGTTAGTCTTACAAAGACTATATCAAACACTCATTGAAACAACTACTTCCCGGGCTAATACCCCGACGGTCATTGAATTATACAACAAGTATTTGCTGTTACATACAGATATACAGATATAGTCTTTATAAGACTAACTTGTTGTAGATTGCGAAAAGAATCGCACTTTTAATGTTTGAAGTATTCTGCAACCAATAATTGGCAATTTCATTTATATAAGCTTCTATGCATTTATTGTAACCTAATATTTTTGTAATTGTGTAACTTTTTTGGTTGTTCCGTTTCCAATCAAGTATCTTCAAATTTAGAAACAATCGTTGGTGCAGTATTTTCATTTTTATAAAATTCTTATTATATAAATATGCATTTCTACTTAATTCTTAAGAAGAAATAAAAATATGTAGATTATTGTCCATATAATTTCAGTAAAAGTAAAGTAGGCGCATTTATTTACGGTAAAAACCATTTGTATATACAAATTACAATGTGATATAATAAATTCAAAAAAATGTAAACACACTATAAACTATAAACTATAAAAAAAATATTAATAAGTTGTGCCATACCGAGAGTTTCACTTTTATGTATACATACGCCAATATACGACATGAGCGAAAAGTTTGATCCTCTAGCATTCCATGGCTTTTGTATGCATTTAAATGTGAGTTGGTGATACTGACAAATCCATGTGATATTTTTTATTTAACTATTCAACTATTTTCCTTTTCGATTTCTTAATCAATTGCACCTACTCAGTGTATTTAACCCTTTTCCATCTGCAGCTAACTTCAATATTCATGATGTTCCTCTCTCGTTATCGATTACCGAGAGGAACGGCGATCCATTCATTATTCATAATGTTTCTCCTATTTCAACGTTTTCAGCGCTCTCTGAAGCTTCAACTCGATAAACACAAAGTTGGAAAACTACATCGCGGATTTACATACACACTCAAACAGTGTGAATTAACCTCGGAGGATTCTATTGTCTATAAACGCGCATGTATTTGCGGATTGTGATTAATAATGTTACACTGAAAATAATATAACATTTTCATAACAAACATTCTAACAAGTTAATATAAACACGTAAAATAAAATATCTGGTTTCGCCAATCGTTCACGGCGGTGATCTGGGTTCGATTCCCGGCGGGGGCGAGTGAGTTTTCTAACGAAAAATACTCGTCTCCGGTTCCATGGATGTGTGTGAATGTGTTGTGACGTCCAAATATAGATATAGTTAAATAACTGAATAAGTTAGTTATAGTATTTAACATTATTAGCATTGTTAAAACGGTTTTTACTGGCGGACAGAAGGATATGACTGGCGAGTCGCTAGACGAGCCAGTCACCTTCTGGAGCCAGTAAAACCCGTTAACTTGCTATATTGTTATATATTTTATTTGTCAATCATTTGTAATTAATTAAAATACAATTATTTGGTTAATTTAATCAAATTGGAATTACAAAACAATATGTAGTAAGTTATGAAACATTTCCGTGGATACTTATGTTGTTTATTTGATTAAATTAATTATTATTTTAAGAATAATAGTATTTATTGTATTTTTCTTTAATAAATTCAATTCACGAAAAACTATAAATTACTATTCCAGTACGAACTTGTTAAATTTTAACAAGTTAGTGTACTGACTTGTTAAAATTTTACAAGTCAGTAGCTTGAAAACATAACCTTACTTGTTTAATACTGTCTATTGATTAATTGACGTTTACAAATGAGAGACAAATAAATAAATTAATAAGTTAAAAATTAAATGATGTTGGCTAATAGTCGTGAAACTAAGGCAAGGCAAATGCCAAAAAAAAATACAGGATTTAATTTTTTGATAGGAATAAAAAAAATGTATAACACGGTTATCTACATCGATTTCTCTTTTCCTCTGCCCCTCAAAAAATAAAATCTCGTGTTAATAGATATTTCATTTCGTCGAGTTGAGCTTCATTGTAATTGGATTTGAAAAATGTTGCGCGGAGGAGGGTAATTCGTCTCCGGAAAGAGAGAGAGACAGTAAGAACGCGGAATCGTATTATACGATTTTTCCCTTCATCCTCTGCACCAGGACTAAATTTTTGATTCGATCGAATCGGAATTGAATCCAACTATTTTTCATATCGCATCTAATCCGCCGATCCCCGAGCCGGGAGTAAATAAAACCCACATCAATATTCCGAATTTTTTCAACTTGTTGCTCAGCGAATAACTCATGTGCATATATGTACACAAAGGTCCGGAGGATTATGCTCGAAATGGGTTTTGGTTTAGATCCTCTTTTCATACGAAATAGGAATACTAAGAACTAGTTTATGTTTTGTTGTTGTGGATATGAACATATTTCATTTATGTAAAAATATACATTACACGAAGTTTAAGAGAGTGTTATTGAATTCGAACACAATTCTATTAAATAGTAAATAAAAAAATTATACTTAGTTTAATACCACTGTATATAAAGGGTGTCCCAAAAGTAACGACATTTTAAATTTTGTATTGTGGAGGCTTCTACTTCGTTATATATGTTAATTTATTAATAAAAAACGGTGTAACTTTGTTTGTATAACACAATTTATTTTTATGTGACATGTTTGATAATGATTGATTCTGAAACCAACCCTCTAAAACTAAACTCCCATACTAGACGTAATTAAAATCCTGAAACTACTTATTTTAACCTTTACAAATATCAAACTAATATCAAGAAAATGTGGGACTTAGACGAATAAATTTTACGAAACTGCAGTCACATAAAAATAAATTGTGTTTTACAAATAAAGTTAAACCGTTTTTTATTAATGACATTTTAAATGTTTAATAAAACACATTTCATATTTGATAACTTATAATATTTTTATTGATTTAGAAAGTAGAGGCATAAAGGTTATATGTGATACAAAACATTTGACAAATAACCACCTCAGCTGATAACGCACATTATTCAATCTTTTAATAGAATTTTCACAAAATTTTAACATAACTGCTGGGAAATATTCGCAATGTTGTGCCGAATTTCATCTTTAAGGTCCTTAGTTGTTTGTGGTTTATTGCTGTATACTCAATCTTTAACGCATTAAACGCCATTGATGCATACACGCAAAATTATCATTTTTTTGTTAATTAAATTACTAAATAAGTTTATATTATTTGACCTGCCTTGAAAATGTCTAAAAAAAAGTAAATGTTTTTTATTTAAATATATCGCGTATTACTCATTTAAACAAAAAAAGTATCAGTGTATTTCTAACTTCACAACATTTCAGTGTTTTATACGCGTGGCGCATGAAGTAAAATTTCGAGTTTAGAAAAGCCCCGTGAAAATTTGTCGAGGGTCGCTGCGCGACCCTCGTCAAATTTTCTACGCGGGGCTTTTCTAAACTCGAAATTTTACTTCATGCTTAGTCTGGGAGTGGAAACACTCGTTCTTAATTTCATACCCAATGACCAATGCCTGACAGTTTACAGCGTTTACATAATGTATGTATATTTAAAACAAAAATTCACACTATGTAATACAATAAGTCATTTATAGAAATCATAAGAAAAGTGCAGAATTGGACCTAAATTCAACTTTTAGAGTTAACTCTATCACTGCTCGGCCGTTAATGGGTTAAGATAACCCCACAGAAAGAAGTCTAAAGGTGTCAAGTCACATGACCTTGGTGGCCAATTCACATTACCTCGCTTAGAGATAACACGACCATTAAATGTTTCTTGCAATAACTGCACGGTTTCATTAGCAGTATAACATGCTGCACCGTCTTGTTGAAACCATATTTCTTTCATTAAAATTCTCACCATGCTTCAAGTGAATTTTTACATCATATTATATTAATAAAAAACTGTTTAACTTTGTTTATATAACACAATTTATTTTTATGTGACTGCAGTTTCGGAAAATTTAGCTTGCCATTATCAAACATATAGTGACTATATGACTATTGTTTGATAATGACAAGCTAAATTTGCTGAAACTGCATTCACTTAAAAATAAATTGTGTTATACAAACAAAGTTAAACCGTTTTTTATTAACAAATTAACATGTATAACTAAGTAGAAGCCTCCACAATACAAAATATGAATTTTTACAATTTCTACCCGTTGTTCGATGGTGTACTTTTCCAAAACTTAACCTCAATATTTACTAATGACAGTTCATAAATATCTGTACGCTAGTTTTACCGCAGAAAAAATGGCTGCAAATTTAAAATGTTAACTACTTTTGAGACACCCTTTATTTATTAAACACTACTTGAGTAGTGTTTTGTCTGTTATGCACTTTAGCGTTGTCGAACGGTGATGTATTCCGAGCTGCACTCTCACGTTGAATGAACCACTAAAGTTAATCATGAGTTTTTAAAGAAAAGTGTTAGAGCTAGTTGAAAGTTTGGTTTTGACGCTACTGCTAACGAATATTCCATTCATCCATGGCTTGACATGTTTAACATATCAATATCCAGCTTAAAAAATTATTAATTGGGGCTTATGTATGTACTCTTTGTTATCTAATAGAATTATATTTTGTTAAGTATTAATATATTATGTTGTAATCGTTTGTCATATGATTGTGTACATTAACTATGTTTAATTCATATATATATATATATATATATATATATATATATATATAAATTTGTTATTATTATCATTATATCAATACGAATTCTTAATTTTGTAAAAGGTGTTTACCGGTTATAAATAAATAAACTACCACAGTTTAATATTCTTAAACCTTGTGGTCCCTACTAAGAAAGAAAATCGCAGTAGTCCCTAATAAAAAAAACACCAGAGAATTTGAACTGAGTTTATCTTCGAAGTAAGTTAAAAATGATAAGGCATACAAAATGTCATTTTTAACTGCGATTATGGTGTAGATCTAAGGAACGAAGGGTTGCTGTAATAACATTTTGTAATTATTTGTGAATGGTATTAGTAGAATGAAATTTGATTTTGAAATGCAGTAAAAAATGATGAGCTTAAAGTGTTTAATTCAAAATTTCTTGCAAGTGTTTCCAATTCTTGTTATTTTAATAAAAATATATAGTGGTGTAAAATTTAGTATAAAATTTCTAGTCACTATTTGAATTGGAATACCACATAGTAGAGATCTTAACAATGTTGATGTCGCAATTTAATTAGTTTAAATCCAATTAAAGTACAAAAATGTGCAAGGTGCGGCAGGGAAACTTGCTGATTTGAATTGGGCGTCAATGAGAGGGACGCGATCAGAAAGGGGTAGGGAGGGTCTCATTCGATAAAGAGGGTCTTAAAGTTTTGTTACCGCTCAAGCCAGTTGTCGACAAAGGAGGAGTGTGCGTTCGCCGTCGAGGCCTACTTTTCCAATAGCCGTTCGGTGGTTGCAACCCAATGTGTCTTCCGAACTGGGTTCAATATCCCGTTCCTGGACTGGTGCCAATCCCCGTGAACTTCATGAGAAGCCAGTTCATTGTAAACGTCTTACTGTGTGGTGTGCATTGTCGAAAATTGGAATAACTGGGCCTTACTATTTCGAGGAAGAAGAACACTCTGTTACTATGAATGCAGTTCGCTACAGAGAAATGATTGAGGTATTTAATATCCCTAAACTTGAAGACATGGAACTCGGGGACGTATGGTTCCAGCAGGACGGAGCCATGGCACACACAGCGAGAACTTCAATAGAATTTTTGCGGGAACACTTGAACGAGCGCCTAATCTCCTTGAGGGGTGACGTACTGTGGCCGGCACGTTCCCCTGATTTGGCTCCCTGTAACTTCTTTTTTTTATTAGGATATCTCAAATCCATTGTTTACAATGACAAACGACGGACCCTGCAACACTTGAAGCACAAAATTCGCCAAGCCATCGCCAACATTCCCGTCGATATGCTCGAAAGAGTGGAGCGGCATTTCAAAAAGTGAGTAGATCAGTGTATCGCTAATGAGGGCCGCCAGTTGTCCAATGCCATTTTTAAAACCACTTGAAACAAAAATTCAGGATGTGTACAATACGATAAAAAAAGAATTAAATCGATATGTGAAATACTTTTTCTTTGAAACTAGATGATTTAAATTAAATTTAAATTAAAACACTTGGTTTGTTCCACTTATTTATATTTTCTCCAACTAGTTTCGACCAATGGTCATTTTTAAGGAGGAATGTGCCATAATTTAATCCCGAAATCAGATCACTATAAATTCATAGAAATGAATCCTAGAGCCCCGGTTTTATATGGATTACCGAAACTTCATAAGGATGGAATTCCGATGAGACCGGTGGTCTTATATTTATATGCACCAACCTACAATTTGTGTAAATATTTAACCGAAAAATTGCTGGAATTTATTAATTTTTCTTCAAAATACTTTATTAAAAATTCAATAGAATTAGTAAAGAAATTAAAGAATGTACATATCCCAAAAAAATGCAAAATAATTGTAATCATCCAGTATTAGATTCAAAAATGTTTCACCACGGGTTAAGTGAGAAATTAGTAAAGATACTTTTTCTTTTATTGACCTTTTAAATCAGCAAGTTTCCCTGTCGCACCCTGTATTATCCTATTTCAATTAATTTAAATTATTGATCTACCACCAACCAAAATATTCTGTATTTCTAAACAATACAGTTGGGGACGTAAGTTCGGTTTAAGATACGCTATTTTCTTTTTTTGTGTTGAGGGTGGATGATAATTAATAGACGTACCCTGTATAATCCTATTTCATCTAATTCATATTACTAATCCACCAACAACTAAAAATATTTTGTATTTTTAAACAATACAATTGGGGACGTAAGTTCGGTTTAAGATACGCAATTTTCTTTTTTTGTTCAGGGTGGATGATAATTAATAGACGTACCCTGTATAATCCTATTTCAATTAATTCATATTACTAATCCACCAACAACTAAAAATATGTTGTATTTCTAAACAATACAATTGGGGACGTAAGTTCGGTTTAAGATACGCTATCTTTTTTTTCTGTTGAGGGCGGATGATAATTAATAGACGGGCCGGGCCGTTTTCGGGTCGTTTTTCACTTTTTCGCACAGGGCCCGATGATAAGAAGATGCGGGGGATAAGGGAGATCATTAATTTCTGCGATACCGCGGCGAACAGCTTCATCATTTTGAAAACGCGGCCGGATTGGGAATATAGATATATATTACGAAGGCCGAAAGCGAAAAGAAAAAAAATGTACAAGATAAGAATACGCACGATCCCTAATAAAGAAAAAAGTGCTAGAAACACAGACATAAAGAATAATTTTATAAAATATAAAAACGAATTAAAATTAATATCGACTTTCTGCAAAATGTTTGTCCAAATATTCATTGAAACAACTACTTCTCGAGCTAATACCCCGACAGATATTGAATTATACAATGAATATTTGAGTTACACGACAGCACTGCTGTTTTATTCATAATTTATATGCAAAATGCAACATCGGGTCAAATTATTCTCTAACCAAACTAAATTAAACAAAAGGAAATTGCAATAAATTGAGAAAATTACAGGGAATGAATTTTAATTGTCTTAAGCCATCTATAGACGCGTTTCGAGATTTATCCCTCATCAGTATAGCTATGCCTTAGACTTTCAATACAAAAAATATTAAATTAAAATAAACAGGAAACTTACAGATATGTCGAAGTGTGTCGTCGATACAGGTACATAAAATAATTTTATGTCTGTGTTTCTACCACTTTTTTCTTTATTAGAGACGACTGCGGTTTTGTTTTTCTTAATAGGGACCACTAGGTTTAAGAATATTAAACTGTGGCAATCTTTAAAAATAGCGGCGCGCCAAACCAAAATTTAAAGCTTTTCGTAACTCAAAATTTCACTTCACTCTTAACCCTTTCGCTACGCAGCACACTGATCGAAATGCTCATTCTAGCCGTTTAGAAAACAGATTTTTTCTTGTAGTATGGGCAGTATCGTATGTTCAATAAAAAAAAAACATCTAGAGTGCCATGATTTAATTTTTTTTTAAATTTAAGTTGGCTACACGGTTTAGAAATTGACATAAAAAACGTCAGGCATAATATTTATAATGTATAATTTTAGAGGAGCCAACGTACAATATTTTCCATGGCACCCTAGAGGATTTTTTTATTGAACATTCGATATAATGTCCAGAGGGTGCGCAGGTAAAGTCATAAACCCCTTCGACCTTTGGTCCAGTGGTTATCAGTACCCAAAGTGCACGCATCGTATACGTCATTCAGTCGTGGATTTTACGCGCTCCGAATGCCTAAGTTTAATTTCTCTTTTTACATTTGTGTAATGTGCAAAATTTAATTTAAAGATAAATACATAGAGTTTGATGTAACACCGAACATTTTCATAACGAGAATTTTTCTTTGAAGTATCCATATTATATGCATACGCTGCACATTTTCCGATGCTCGGTTTATTAAAACAATCCAATTTGAAACTTTAAGCGAGTGTTTTCCACTCCCAGGCTAAGCATGAAGTAAAATTTCGAGTTTAGAAAAGCCTGAAAATTTGGTTTGGTGGCGTAGCGCGAAGCGCGGAGCGGCCAAACCAAATTTTCAGGCTTTTCTAAACTCGAAATTTTACTTCATGCGCCACCGGTACAAAACACTGATTCAATGTAAAGTTTAGCGGTATGTTTTAAACTTGGTAATATGTCAGTGTTTTGTACCAGTGGCGCATGAAGTAAAATTTCGAGTTTAGAAAAGCCTGAAAATTTGGTTTGGCCGCTCCGCGCTTCGCGCTACGCGACCAAACCAAATTTTCAGGCTTTTCTAAACTCGAAATTTTACTTCATGCTTAGCCTGGGAGTGGAAAACACTCTCTTATAGCTTCAAATTAAATTATTTTAATAAACCAAGCATAGAAAAATGTGCAACGTATGCATATGGATATTTCAAAGAAAAATTCTCGTTATGAATATATTCGGTGTTACATAAAACTCTCTGTATATATTCTACTGGTATGTATACAATATAGTTTTGAATATTTTTCAGATAACTTCAGTCAACATATAGATACACTAATTTAAATTAAGTAAAGAATCCTACAGTAAAATTTTACAACGATATACTTGAAAAAGGTTAAAGTATACAATCTTAGCCGTTCTTAGTATTATTTAATCTATACGCTCTTTTACCTTTCGGTGTCGAACTAATATTATTACATTATATTTAACTTAATCTAGATTTTTTGTTGACTTTTAAATTCTTGATTCTTCTTTTCCATTCCTCCCTATTTTGTGCTAGCCGTTCTTAGTAATGAATCTTTATTTTTTATACATAATTACTAATTAGTTTAATATATAAATAATATCTAGCTGCCCGTTTTTGCCCGTTTACAAGCAGTGTATTTTTAAGTAAAATTTTGGAACGATAAACTTGAAAAAGGTTAAAGTATACAATCTTAGCCGTTCTTAGTAATGAATCTTTATTTTTTATACATAATAACTAATTAGTTTAATATATAAATAATACCTAGCTGCCCGTTTTTGCCCGTTTACAAGCAGTGTTTTTTTTTAAAGTAAAATTTTACAACGATAAACTTAAAAAAGGTTAAAGTATACGATCTTAGCCGTTCTTAGTAATGAATCTTTATTTTTTATACATAATAACTAATTAGTTTAATATATAAATAATACCTAGCTGCCCGCTTTTGCCTGTTTACAAGCAGTGTTTTTTTTTTTTAAGTAAAATTTTACAACGATAAACTTAAAAAAGGTTAAAGTATACGATCTTAGGCGTTCTTAGTAATGAATCTTTATTTTTTATACATAATAACTAATTAGTTTAATATATAAATAATACCTAGCTGCCCGTTTTTGCCCGTTTGCAAGCAGTGTTTTTTTTTTTAAGTAAAATTTTACAACGATAAACTTAAAAAAGGTTAAAGTATATGATCTTAGCCGTTCTTAGTAATGAATCTTTATTTTTTATACATAATAACTAATTAGTTTAATATATAAATAATATCTAGCTGCCCGCTTTTGCCTGTTTACAAGCAGTGTTTTTTTTTTAAAGTAAAATTTCACAACGATAAACTTAAAAAAGGTTAAAGTATACGATCTTAGCCGTTCTTAGTAATGAATCTTTATGTTTATACATAATAACTAATTAGTTTAATATATAAATAATATTTAGCTGCCCGTTTTTGCCCGTTTACAAGCAGTGTTTTTTTTTTTTAATTTCTTAATTTCAAATGCGACCTCCGTTTATGGTGTTCGAAAACACAATGCGTATCCGTACGGATTTCGTACCACAGGCTTACACCGTGTGTAATCATTTCATAGGATTGCATTACATTTTCTATTTCATATGCAAATTAACAAATTTTTAATCCTAAATCAATTTAAACGTTTCCCCAAGTATGCCATTGAAGTAATTTATATTGTATGTAACGTGTTAATAACGCAAATTACAACTCCGAATGGCGGTTAATAATTAATAACTCGGCACAGTGGAGCCGGCAAGAATTAGAGCATGCATATACCAGCGAGTTTGGCAACTATTGATCCGAAACAACTTTAATTAGGAAGTGTCTTATCGCCGCTGCAGGAAGTCGCCGTGTAGCTCTGGCTGAATCGATACATTACTCCTCTCGTCCTAGCACTACTCCCTCAGGATACACAGAGTAATTGCTTTACGGCATCAGATATTGCATTTAACTTATATCTGAATTTACGACATACGTAAATATCGACTTACTTAAATACTTATTTTCAATTCAAAGCACTGTGTAAATTATGGTGGATGCGCCGGGACGCACGCTCTACAAAATTGTTAAAAAGCATCTCAACTATTTTGTGTGAAAGTCAGAGTATTATTAAGTCTTGACTATTTGTTTGCTGAAATTGTATGCTTGTATACTCGTATGTATACTTAAAAGCAATATTATTTATATTAAAAAATAACGAATTTGTTGGAGACCAATATATCAGATTTAATGCCTCTTTTTTGCCTCTACAAAATAGTTTAGAAGCTTCTTAACTATTTTGTGTTAAAGTCAGAGTGTTATTGGATCTTGACTATTTGCTTACTAAAATTGTATGCTTGTATACTCGTATGTATGCTTAAAAGCAATATTATTTATATTAAAAAAGAAGGAGATAAATTCAAATTCAAAACTATTTGAATTCGAGAAAATAAGCTTACGCTTCTTATAGTTTGCACACTTTAAACATAATATATAAAATTACGAAAAAACTAGTCGTAAAATGCAAACAATGTCTTAATTAATAAGACAATTTAAGACGATAAATATCCATTGAAACACGGGAAGTAGTTGTTTCAATGGATATTTATTGTCTTAAATTGTCTTATTAATTAAGACACTGTTTGCATTTTCACGAATAGTTTTTTCGTAATTTTATATAAAAAAGAACGAATTTGTTGGAAACCAATATATCAGATTTAACGCCCCTTTATTGCCTCTATAAAATAGTTTAAAAGCTTCTTAACTATTTTGTGTTAAAGTCAGAGTATTATTTAGACTGTCTTGACTATTTGCTTGCTGAAAATGTATGTTTGTATACTCGTATGTATACTTCAAAGCAATAATATTTATATTAAAAAAAAAAGAATTTGTTGAAAACCAATATATCAGGTTTAACGCCCTTTTTGGCAATCGAAATGAAATAGGGCGCTGTTTTGTAAGGGGAATAAATAAGCAAATATTTTTTTCTTTCGAAAAGGGGTGGCTTCAACAATAAAAAAATATCGCTCCGGAAATATTGAAATTCGGAGAGAAATACCCAAAGACCGGCGCTCTGAGGGCAATTGTATCGAACGCGCGCGTTCTCCTCGAATAAATTGTCCTAATTTTCAAGCGTGTTCACAGAATAAATAAAAAATAAACAGGGGAATTTGTTTATTTTATTCCATCGTTTCGGTTTATTTAATTTTTACATGGAGCTCTCATCAGATGTTACATAAAATAATAAACAGTTGTAAACTGAAATTATTCGGGAGTAATAGGACGAGTGGTTTGAATTTAGCCGGATAAATTTTATTTTGCACGAATCATTGATACAAATTTCGAGAATAAATTGGGATGTAATAAAACCTCAAGCGCTGGGCGAGTGGTTTTTGCCTTATAAATAAATAAATAAATAATAAATAAATTTATTGTGTTAACAGCAAGAAGCTTTACATTTTTCAATACGTAATATTACTTAATACTAACATAAAAGTTGAATATTTGAGACAAAAACCTACGAAATTACTGTAATTACGCTTTGAGTTAACATTAAAATGAATAAAGAAACAAATAGATAAACAAGTAAATGAACAAATAATTAGGCAACTAAATATATGAATAAATATATAAATAAATTAATATATAAATAAGTGAATTATAACTAATATATACATTCATATATTCAGACACACGTTAAAAATACATATAGTTAAATACGAGTACATTCAAACACATGTTAACAATTTGTAAAATAAAAATTTAGGTATTCGTCCCAACTGTAGAATTTCCAATCAAGAACTCTTTAATGACTTTTGGAAATTTTTAAATGATCAAGTCCCTGATTTTTTGTGGTAGTGCATTATAAAATTTATTTGAGTAGTACCTTACGCCTGTTCGGGATTTAGAAAGTCTTATAAATTGTTGGTAAACGTTCAAATTTTGTCTAGTGTGGCGAGTATTGGTACTTGGATAAGTACTGTACGATTCAATATTAGTTTTGACGCTCAACAGGCATTCATAGACATACAGACATGGTAACGTTAAAAAATGCATGTCTATGAAAGCCTGCCTACAATCCTCGCAGTAACCGTAGTTACCTAGAATTCGTACAGCCTTCCGTTGTAATCCAAACATCCTATACCGTATTACAGAGTGACCCCAAACAAGTAGTCCGTACGAGAGATGTGATTGGAAATTTGCAAAGTATGCAACTCGCAGAACATCACGCGATACCTGTTTAGATAGGGAACGAATGGCAAATATGCTAGTAGCGAGTTTACTTGCTAAGGCTCCAACATGAGTATTCCACGATAGATTTGTCGCTTATATGCATTCCAAGAAATGTTGTTGTTTCCACCTGATGATAAACTTGCTGATTTTGTTTCATTTAGTTCAAGGCGATTGCTACAAAACCATCTGGAGGCGCTCGATTGTGCCCCCGAGTACAGCGCTATGACCCCATCCAAGTGTATTGACTTGCTTAGCAAAGTAGTATCATCCGCATATAACACAACGCTTGTTTGATCTATTGTACTAGGAAGATCATTGATATATATATATATATATATATATATATATATATATATATATATATATATATATATATATATATATCAAAAATAGAAGTGGCCCTAGTATAGATCCTTGGGGCACACCTCGTACAATAGGCTGCATAGTAGAAGTAGTATGTTGGGCTATTACACTCTGCCTTAGATTACTAAAGTATGATACTATTAGTCTGCAGTTATCCGGATGCAGGTTATAGAAATATAGCTTTCTTAATAGAATTTCATGGGAGACACAATCGAACGCCTTCGAGAGGTCGAGAAAGGTAGATTTGCAAGTATTTTTCTCCTCACAACAATCAACAGTCATTTCAACGAAATTACATATAGCTTCGGTGGTTGATCGCCCATTTCTGAACCCATATTGCTCCTTACAAAATATCTCATAATGTTCAAAGTACTCGGTTAACTGAGATTGCAAAATACGTTCGAGCACTTTGCTAATTAAGGGTAAGAGTCAGATTAGTCGATAATTATTCGGATCCAAAGAGTCGCCTTTTTTATAGATAGGTATAACCAATCCAACCTTAAGACAAGCAGGGAAAACGTTGTCTCTGATACATTTATTTATTAGTTTTGCGAGAGGATTCTAATACCTCTCGCAAAATCCGTAAGGATTGATTTTAGAACGTCGCAATTTATTCGAGAAATTTGTGAGGAAATGACGAGCAAGGCCGTAGCCAGGGGAAGGAATATGGGGGTTTAAACCTTCAAAAACAATAGTTTTACTAGTAACTTAATTTTTTTCTGATTGAAAAATAATGTATTTGTTATGTGAATGTGAAATAAAACTTTTGTTTTTATACAAGAAATTTTACTTTAATTTACACAAATTCTGGTGAGTGCGTTGTGAATTTTCATACAATCGTTATTTTTAAAAAACTTGAATTCAATGTTACTAACAAATGTTTTCCACTCGCAGATTAAGCATGAAGTAAAATTTCGAGTTTAGAAAAGCGTGAAAATTTGGATTGGTCGCTCCGCTTCGCGGAGCGACCAATCCAAATTTTCACGCTTTTCTAAACTCGAAATTTTACTTCATGCGCCACGCGCATTAAACACTGATTTTAATTGAAGTTTAAAATATACTCTCGGCACCATATTTTTAACTTTTGAACTTGAAAACTTGTGAAATTGAAAATCATTTTATTTAAAAATGCTGAATTGAAATTGCATTTCTATTTTTAAAGCTTAAATATTAATAAACCATTACGGGATGAGAAAATGCTAGACGGTGTGTAACAGAATAAACAGAAATCAATATGCGTCCGCGCATTGCAATCTGCGTGGCCGGCAGTGAGGAATTTCACAGCAGGAATAGCAGGAATATTTCGAGCCAGTTATAAACTGGAAACTAACCCGAAATTATTTGACCGCGCGATAAATTACGAATGAATCATAATTTACCTGCTAGAATGACATGCATTCTCGCTATATACAGATTAACTTTAAAATACAATTGTTAATAATATAATTTTCTAACTCCTACCCTGAAAAAAATTCGAGGGGCGTTTGAAAAGTCCGTGCAAAAATAAAAACTACTAACGTGCTTGGGGTAAAACTTTCTTATTTTTCGACATAGTCTCTTTCTGTTCGCTTTCTGTTTTCAGATGCTACCATCGTTTACGAATTTTCGATGCCACTGGTAAATCTGCTCATGACGAGGCGGTTGTTTATTCAAACTGTTCACTGTGGAGGCTTCTACTTGGTTATACATCATTATTTACACAAATAAAACAATTAACTTTGTTTGTATAACTGAGGATTTTTTTGTGACTATAGTTTCGACAACTTTATCTTGTCATTATCAAACATAAACTATGTTTGATAATGACAAGTTAAAGTTGTCGAAACTATGGTCACAATAAAATCCTCAGTTATACAAACAAGGTTGTTTATTCAAATGACGGCGAAAAGCACGTTGAACTTCAATAATGGGCTCTAGTTTTGCTAATTGCAGCACACAAAATGATTTTACTTGTTGTGTCGCCATTTTACAACAGACAATCAACATGAAAAATAACAGCGCCATTGCGGTCGTGGCTGGAACTTCTGCTTGGACTGATCAAATTTTAAACTTTTGTTTGTCCAGGAACGTTGGAATTATGGTTCTAACTTTTGTAGTTTGAAAGAAATAGACGTTTGAAATCTCTTCCTTTCTATTGAATAGCCCTGTATTCGATTCGAATAAATTCTAGCTAATATAATTTTCTATTATTTCAAATTTAAAACTCGCTCGTGCTTTTAAAGTTTCCGAATCCTGATCGTGGTTTAAGCCCTTTCTTAAATATTTTGAAAGGTAATTAAGTGCAGGTGGAGAGATCTAGAGTGTAAGGGATTGCGGATTAAGGAATGCAGTCGGGATAATCCGGTCGCCTGGAGTTTCTTGTTTGGCCGCCCCATTCCGTTATTTCCTCGCGGCGCTTTTGTTTTCCATGCGGGCCCTGAGTTTTCTTCGGGAGTTTTAAGTAAACCGCACTATTTCATCCCCTTCCTGAATTATTAAGCGAGTATGTGACTGGAATATTTATTGAAACCCCGGCGCATCCAAAAAAAGTATCACAATTTTATTATGTTAGTTTAATGATTAATAATTTTTGCCCTTAATTAATCGATTGATGACCTTTTCTTACTCGATTTAAGATCGACGATTGAAACGAATAAAAATTGATTTTTTATAGTTCATGTATCTATAAACAAGTTGCAAGGAACCGCAAGATTGCATGTGTTAAATTTACCCCAATTTTTTTTTTTAAACCGCCCTATTCCGTTATTTCCTCGCGGCGCTTTTGTTTTCAATGCGGGCCCTGAGTTTTCTTCGGAAGAGATAAGTTTTAAGTAAACCGCACTATTTCATCCCCTTTCTGAATTATTAAGCGAGTATGTGACTGGAATATTTATTGAAAACCCGGCGCATTCACCAAAAGTATTACAATTTTCTTCTGTTAGTTTAATGATTAATAATTTTTGCCCTAAATTAATCAATCCATGACCATTTGTTACTCGATTTGAGATCGATATATTTTAATTTAATTTAATTTAATTTAATTTATTTATTTACGGAATCTCCACTTTACAATAGATTAATTGAATATTGAACTCAAATAGTTGCAAAAGATAAATGAGCAAGAAATTTGTATACAAAATATTATATTTAGGCGAACTAAACATCAGTGATTGTATTTACAATATTTCATTATTTTTAGTTTTTAATACGCGTGGCGCATGAAGTAAAATTTCGAGTTTAGAAAAGCCTGAAAATTTGGTTTGGCCGCTCCGCGCTTCACGCTACGCGACCAAACCAAATTTTCAGGCATTTCTAAACTCGAAATTTTACTCTGGGAGTGGAAAACACTCGCTGAAAGCTTCAAATTTAACTATTAAAAAAGCGTATGCATAGGTATACTTAATTAGTAAAAAAATCGAAGTAGAAAAAATGAAGTAGAAAAAACGTCGTACAAACACTTATTAGACAAACTCCCAGTATGTATACTTACTTAAAAGAAAAATTCCCTGTATAATGATTTCACTACATTTTAATATTTTTAAAGATTTTAGTATTTAGATTCTTGTCTCGATGCATCTCTTTAGTAGTTGTAGTAAATAATAATAATATTAATATTTATTATGCCCAACAGCAAACAGTTGATAAAACATTTTAGTGATATGATCAACGATGACGATCGTAATAAATTAACAGGTCAACAAAAACCGTTAACATTTACTAAATTTTAACCGTAAATAAAATTTAGTAAATGTTAACGGTATTTGTTGACCTGTTAATTTATTACGATCGTGTTGATTGTATCCTATTTTGAACAATTTGGTTATTTTACTTAATTTTGTAACATTCTCGAAACTCAGACCTTCCGACATCTGTGCATTTGAACAAATGCTAAAGTGTAAAGAGCGCACGTGAAGAGATCCCCTTACGGAGATAATCCGGTGTCGCCAGCCGGACCGGAACCGTCCCAATGCAAATATCCGGACTCTTGCGCTCAACTTTCGCAATATAATCCCGCATGTACGCTACGTCTCCTTTTATGTGTTATCTCTCTGTAATGCGACAGCTAATATTCATGTAAAGTGCGCGCATATAAATAAGTAAATATGCGCATGCATTAACGCCGGCGTCCGCCACCCGAAATGTTTCCCTGAAACGTCCTGGATGTTTGGACGAGTGTTTCTGAGTTAAGATGGGGGGATCACATAAATGCAGAGCTACATGTGGTAAGGGTGTTCCTTATGAATTATTCAGGTATATTGGTATGTGTATATATACACGTGTTATTCCTTTTTTTGTTTTTCTTCCGTTCTTATGTGGTTTTAGCATAATTATTCAATATTGGAACACGTTTTTGTGTTAACATTTGCTTTTTATGAAATTATAAGTGCCAAATTTCAATATAGAAGTTCATTACAATTTATAATTATTATAAGTAGATAGAGTTGCGAGAGAAAACAACGAATACAGCAGAAAGTCGAAGTTACTTCAAAAATATCGTTTTTTTTTTTTCTTGTAAAACAAACTTATCATGTACAGGTTAGAAACTATTTTTCACTTAACCAACAAGAGTGTGCTTTTGTTGACATGCACTTCATTAGCAATGTCTTTGATGCTCTCTAAACGGGTCGTTATTATCGGTTTTTGCGTTTCAGTTATATGAGGCATCGATGTTGATTAAATTTCGTTTGACATTTCCGCAGATTTGTCAATTTGATTGACAGTTTGTGTTTGGAGGGGTTTGTACCCTATGAAATATCCTAACTCGCAGTGGGAGCTGCCATGAATTTCATTGCGGTCTTTTGCGGCGGCCGACAACAAAGTCGGAGAAATGGCTAGGGAACGGTAGCGAGAGGAAACTGGCCTTTAGTGTGTCGGTATCCGGGTCCTTACAGCTTCTCCTGAGGGTGTAGTTTCAAGTTGATCGTCACTACTTAACTAATTGCCGGGGTGGCGCGAGATCGACCTTCGCGTGTCGCTGTACATTTACGACTCTCCTCTCTCGGTCGGCGGACTCGACAAGGATGGGGAAAGTGTTGTGAATAGCAAAAAAAGGGGGAAATAGGAAAAAGCGAGCTAGTTGCCAACCGATCAGAAAAACCGCTTGTTTGTACCGAACAGTTTAAAAAATCAAAGTGAATCCAGTTCACTTAGCCAAATATTTATCTTTTTATCTCTCTCACAACTATACATAATTTTATGATAAAATAATCTCTGATGATTGACTCCTTAAATTTTTACATTTTCATTAACTTAAACTAAATTGTAACTCTGAATACAGCAGCATAATTTATATACAAACCTAATGACTGTCGCACAATGTCTAATTAGCGACAGACCGCAACGGTATTGTTAGTCGGAGGTCGAAATGCGCACATGAATACCCCGCCACCTAGAGTTTGCCAAACGGCAGTCATAATTGCATTCTTGCCCGTGTGGAAATTGGGTCGCAGTTCAGCAATAGTGTGCAACAGTGTCGCCAGTAATTAAACGCTGATCTGATCATTGATCACACTAAACAGCCCTGTTGCGTTCAGGGGAAATGAGCAAATAGAACCCTCGGGCTTATTTTAATAGAAAGGTTGAATTTGCCCGGAAATATATATGTAAAAGCAATTGATTAATGCCCCATATTATAAACGATTAATAAATTATTAGATATCTATTTCTAGAGTAAATTTATTTACACAGTAAATTAATGGGCAAATTAAATTGCGTATTATAAAGCAAACCTAATAAATAGCAATTCTAGAAATAAATAATTAAGTTAGTAGATTACCGACCGGAATTATACATTTTTATAGTAGCGATAGGTGGAATCACCAAACTTTAAAACTGAATTGTCAATTTTTACAATTGAATTTATTTATTTATTTAACGGTTTCACCTTTTACAATAGTGTATACATATATATAGAATTTTAACGCAACAATAATGTTCCACAAAAATATAACAAGTGGGGTGTGAATATACATAATATAAATCAAACACAAGTTTAAAGTAACTAATTAAAGTAAAAATAAAAGAAATAATCAATAGTAGCACTATAGCAAATGAATAATATAGAAATAAATTGTATCTCAACTAAGAATTTAAAAATCAATAGATCTTAATTTAGATTTGAAGGCTGTAAATGAAGTCCCAAAGAGAGTGATAGTTCTGAGTCGATCAATTATATTATAATGTCTCATCATTCTGCTCAATGGACTATATCTGACAACGTTTGAGCTGTGAAAATGCTCACGAAATGTTAGGTTAATACGTGTATTGCTAGGCACGTTGAAATTAATTAAATGGAGCAACTCAGAGCAGTCTATTATCGAATTTACAATTTTGAATAGAACTCAGAAATCAAAATAAATGCGCCTATTTTCAAGGCTGGCTAAGTTCATTGTAGCCAGCATATGAGTGCGACTATAATTTATTCTTAAAATGCCAAATTTGTAACTAATATTTAATAGGAATTTGTTTTGCACACGTTCGATTTGGTCTTTACGGTTGGAATAATGTGGAAACCATATACATGACGCGTATTCTACTTGAGCTCTTATTAATGTGATACAAAGTTGTGAATTAAATTGGAAATTTAGTATAATTCCTTATAATAATGTGAAATGACCGTGAAATAGGACAGAATTACCTAGAACAAAAAAAAGAAAGCTTATTAGAAATTATAAAAGACTTAAACCAATGTATTCCACTCCCAGGCTAAGCATGAAGTAAAATTTCGAGTTTAGAAAAGTCTGAAAATTTGGTTTGGACGCGTAGCGCGAAGCGCGGAGCGGCCAAACCAAATTTTCAGGCTTTTCTAAACTCGAAATTTTACTTCATGCGCCACGCGTACAAGACATTGATTTCAAGTAAAATTCACTTGATTACAATATTTTGAGGAAATAAAACTGTACCCATTTTCTCGCAATTTCTGAAGGGGTGGCTGTAGGCGCTAGAGGGATGCATAAATAATTTTGAAACTAAGACAAAATTTGTTCCTCCTTTAAGCTTTTTTTCTAAACTTGGATCGTATTCCACTCCCAGGCTAAGCATGAAGTAAAATTTCGAGTTTAGAAAAGCCTGAAAATTTGGTTTGGTCGCGTAGCGCGGAGCGGCCAAACCAAATTTTCAGGCTTTTCCAAACTCGAAATTTTACTTCATGCGCCACGCGTACAAGACACTGATTTTAAGTTAAATTCACTTGATCACAATATTTCGAGGAAATAAAACTTTACCCATTTTCTCGCAATTTTTAAAATGGTGGCTGTAGGCGCTAGAGGGATGCATAAATAATTTTGAAACTAATACGAAATTTGTTCCTCCTCTAAGCATTTCTTCTAAACTTGGATCGAATTGGAGATTTTATAGGGTGCAACTTTTAGTTTGATCACCCTATACATATCGCAATGTTAAGGGTGGTGCGCTTAGATCTGACGGTTTTGGAATACATAGTACATTCGAAAGAGGCAGGGTGACAGGTTCCTGACAGTTTCATTGTGTTCTTCGCAGCAGAAAGTTAACTGTTCTACCGCAAATACGCGAGCCTTAACAGACCAAGTAGCCATGCATACTACTTGGTCTGTTATGCATCGCGTATTAGCGGTAAAACAGTTTTTGTAAAATAACGAGTCCATAGTTGTAGTGTGAGCGCTTTTCGCCGGCACTTTAACATTCCAATACGTGATGCAGTTTCATCTCTTAACTCGATATTCGAATGGGTGAATCTTTTTCGTATGACTGATTCATGTAAGCCGCAATTTATGGTTAAGAGAATTACAGTTCGCATAACGCACCATGTTTGAAGAATTTCTGAGGCCACATCTAGAAAAAAATTAATACGACACCGAAGCAATGTGGTTCTAATAGGATGGTGCCACTGCACATACGGTCAGAGTATCCATGCAGGCCGTTAACGCTATGCTTCCTTGGCATGTGATCTCGCGCAACGGAAATGTTCCTTGGCTCCCTTGATCACCGGACCTACAAGTATGTGGTTATTTTTTATGGGGCCACAATTTAATGGTTAAGAGAATTACAGTTCGCATAACTGAGAACTAGAGGAGGCGATCACGGTTACTTCCCACCGTTATGTCACCATGTTTGAAGAATTTCTGAGGCCACATCTAGAAAAAAATTAATACGACACCGAATCTAATAGGATGGTACCACTGCACATACGGTCAGGGTATCTATGCAGGCTGTTAACGCTCTGTTTCCTTGGCATGTGATCTCGCGCAACGGAAATGTCCCTTGGCTCCCTCGATCACCGGACCTACCAGTGTGTGATTATTTTTTATGGGGCCACAATTTAATGGCTAAGAGAATTACAGTTCGCATAACTGAGAACTAGAGGAGGCGATCACGGTTACTTCCTACAGTTATGTTACCATGCTTAAAGAATTTCTGAGGCCACATCTGGAAAAAATTAATACGACACCGAAACAATGTGGTTCCCACAGGATGGTGCCACTGCACATACGGCCAGAGTATCCATGCAGGTTGTTAACGCTATGTTTCCTGGGCATGTGATCTCGCGCAACGGAAATGTCCTTTGGCTCCCTCGATCGCTGGACCTAACAGTGTGTGATAACTTTTTATGGGGCTACCTCAAAGCAAAGGTCTACAGGAATAAGCCCAGCATCATTCAGGAATTGACGACAGCAACCTAGAATAACATTGCCGCGATTCCAATTGACATGCTTCAGAAAACTATGCGAAACTTTTATCACCGATTCCAACAATGCGTCAATCAACATCGGCTTTTGACCGAAGTTATTTTTTAAAAATTAATTTGTATTATCACTCCTAATTTATATTTTTATTTTTCATAAGTAACCTGTACCGCATTTTAAAAATAAATTTCCATTATCACTCCTAATTTATAAATTGATTTGTTCCTTCTATCTTCAGTATTGACAACTTCACAGTTATTGCATGTATATTAAATAAAAATTCAAACTAGTAAAAAAATCCCCAGCGTATCTAAACAAAAACCGCGTTGATCAACAAGACAACAAAGTCATGATTACGAGACGTATATAACATAATTCGCGCAATTTAGCCGCCGTTCATTTGGGGCAATTCGCGCGCCGTTTTAAGGATTAAACCGAATTAAGCTGGCGAATGTAAATAACCGTTTGTTCCGCCATTTTCCCCGTCTTCTGCATTCAACTATGAAACTAGACCAAGAGGGAGAAAATGAAATTTCCTTAGGTATTAAAGGGTTTCGCCGCACGGAACAAAGGACTCTAATAATTTTTCACGTGTTATTAAAGTTTACTCTCGGTGCTTTCTGAGCTGCGAGAAATGGCCAAAGTTTTATTTCCCCGCTCGTAAAGAGTTTTGCATATCTTATTTTTAAAAAATAATAATGCTTGCAACTGAGATATTTTCATAACTTAAATATTTTACCTGGTAAGTGAGAAAACTACCAACGCACAATTACTCCCCATTAATACCCGGTATTAAAAAACGTTTTAATTTCTAATTAAGATCTTGGATGAAGTACAGTATATTTATGAATCTGATCTTTTAAATTTAATTTTACGAATTTTATCTTAAAAATTTGTGTAGTATATACATAATTATTAATCGGATGATAAAGTTTTTTTTACAAAAAAAAACCACACGATATTTTTCCTTTTCGAAAAAGTGATAGGTAAAGTTTTTTGTGGTGGTTGCGGCTCACGCCGGATTATTATTAAACGTAAGCCGACAGGGGCTAACTTTTCCTCAGACCATTAAAACTTTCATAAATTAAATCGACACGGGGAATTTTCGTTTTAATTAGAGAACAGCAGCTAATTCTCTGCGGCACAATGGAAAATTTGTGCAGCGTGTGCATACATTTTGCGAAACTTTCAGCGCTGATAACGTGATTTATCATTAAAAAATCTCGTTCTGGCTGCAACATCATTATCGTGCGGTAAAATTATAAAAAATTGCAAACTGTATTATAATTAAAGCATAGTTTAGTTAATTAAACACGGGGAATAGGTAAATGAAAAAAAAAATAGGGTAACATCAAGACTTGGAATACAATTGAAATGAGTTCTTAGATGTTTACGAAACACAGACGTAATTAAAAAGATTCCTGTACAGAGGGATTTGCTATTAATTCAAAAATTATAAAATCAAAAATGTGTGTGGAAATATAAATATAAAATGTGGCTGTGTGACTAGAAATTAGACAAATGACCAACCAATAAGCCGGCGCAAACCGCATCTTAATATCAAATAATAATAATAAAAATGGGCAGGTGGCTGAGCGGTAACGTCGTCGGGCTGTATCGCTCGGCGAGCCACAAACTCGGGTTCGATTCCCGTGCACGGGGAGACTTTATTTAAAAATAATTTCTCGTCGTGTCCCTGGGTGTGGTGTGAATGTGTCGTGACGTCCAAATATATGTTAAATTAATTAATATAATCATCGTTAGTGGCTGAATGGCTAGAACCTATGCCAAACAAACAAAAAAAAATAATCTTAATAATAAAGATATTAAGATGTGGATTGTGCAGGCTTATTGGTTGGTCATTTGTCTATTTTCTAGTCTAAAAAAAGTCATATCATTGCATTGAAATTTTTTGAGAAAATAAAATATTTTGTTCACTGTGGAGGCTTCTACTTCGTTAAACATCAATATTTACACAAATAAGACAATTATACAAATTATACAAACAAAGTTAATTGTCTTATTTGTGTAAAATATTTTGGTTATTATATTGAATAACGCCCTCTATCGGCGGCCGCGTAGGTCACAACTGTCATGATTACAAGAAACCAAAAAGTCCAAGAAATGCTCTTTTCAATGATACCAAATTTATCCAAATCCATTAAGCCGTTTCGAAGTTACAGGCATTTATTTAAAACAACATTCAAATACCCTCCACCACTTTATTTCGAAAGATAGAGAACAATTGCTTTTACAAAAAATGTTCCATTTTAGGTTAGCATTAAAACGCATATACTTTTTTGTTACATTCATTGGGAAAAATTGCGAGAAACGTAACTTTATATAATTCAAGATAATGGAAACGCTCGCTGGCAGCCATCTTGGAAACTTGACAATAATTTCCAGCATTTTCCCTTGCCCACTTTACCTATAAATTTTTTTACCGTAACTCTCTACGATCATTAGTTTCTGAGATACAGCCGCTTACCTAGCTTATTTGCCCACCCGGTACATTTCGAGACATAAAGTGCTCATTATCAATAACAAACTCATTTTTATACATATGCATACGTTGTACATTTATTAAATAAATTCAATGAATTCAATTTGAAGCTTTAAACGAGTGATTTCCACTCCCAGGTTAAGCATGAAGTAAAATTTCGAGTTTAGAAAAGCCTGAAAATTTGGTTTGGTCGCGTAGCGCGAAGCGCGGAGCGACCAAACCAAATTTTCAGGCTTTTCTAAACTAGAAATTTTACTTCATGCGCCACCGCTGTAAAACACTGAAACACTGAAGCTGGAAGTATATTTTAAACTTCGCAATATGTCAGTGTTTTATACCGGTGGCGCATGAAGTAAAATTTCGAGTTTAGAAAAGCCTGGAAATTTGGTTTGGTCGCTCCGCGCTTCGCGCTACGCGACCAAACCAAATTTCCAGGCTTTTCTAAACTCGAAATTTTACTTCATGCTTAGTCTGGGAGTGGAAAACACTCGTTTTAAGTTTCGAATCGGACTCTTTTAAAATCCGACGATTATCTTAAGATTTAAGGCATATACGCTGTAATTGGAACAATGTTTCTTGAACAAGTTTCTCATCTTTCACGTGGTGAAACATATTTAACTATGATTAAATAAAGAAAACACTTGGTTAAATTTCACTAAAATGTTGGTTTATTATTCCAACTAGTTTCGACTTTAAGTCATTCTCAAGGAGTACTGAAATAAGTTTAGGCGTTAATTGCGAATGTTTAGTTATATTTTCTAATGGTCATATGCGCTACCCAATTAACACATAACCTAAAAATTGAAGAGTGTTAAATCGCATTGAATGTTTCATTTGAAAAATCGAACATACGAAAATGTATATTGAAAATATTCGGTGTTACATAAAACTCTCTGTATAAAAAAAAAAAAAAACGCTGGATTTAACTACAGCTTACATCGTTCCTAGCACGGCTGCTTCAGTATGTTCATAGCCTATAAATAAAAAATCTTCATAATTTTACCGCACGGTAATGATGTTGCGGCTAGAATGAGGATTTTTAATTGGAAATATCCGTTTTAAGGTACACTAGAAGCGATGTAAGCTGTAGCTTAATTTAGCGAATTTTTCTTTCATATATATATATATACAAAACCTGATACCTAATACAAAGAAAGATTTTTTTAAATACTATTTATCTGCATCCTAATATCTAATAATAATAATAATCTTAATAATAAAGATATTAAGATGTGGTTTGTGCAGGCTTATTGGTTGGTCATTTGTCTATTTTCTAGTCTAAAAAAAGTCATATCATCGCATTTAAATTTTTTGAGAAATTAAAAGATTTTTAAGATTAATACAATTTAAAAAAAATCTGTCTTTGTATTAGGTATCAAGTTTTGTATACATGAAAGAAACATTCGCTAGATTAAGCTACAGCTTACATCGCTTCTAGTGTCGCTGCTCCAATATGGTTATGGCTTTTGAATCAAAAATCTTGTTGGAAATATCCGTCTTGAGGTCCCTTTAGCCGCAGATTAATACTGTTTAAAAAAATCTGTATCAGGTATCGGATTTTGTATACAAAAAAGACAAATTCTCGAGATTTAACTACAGCTTACATCGCCTCTAGTATCTCTGCTCCAGTATGTTCATATCCTATGAATAAAAAGTGTTGTCAAAAAAATTGTTTTACCTTTGAAAATCATCGTAACGGATCGAAACACGTGTCAGGCAACTGAAAATAAAAACATGGAACAATATAAGTGATTACCCAATCTGAAAATCTGGTTTCATTAAAAAAGTAGCAGAACAAGTATTGTTAAATTGTTACATTTGCAGTAGGTTACTGTATGTAACAGCAAACACTTGTTGTATAATTCAATGTCTGTCGGGGTATTAGCCCGGGAAGTAGTTGTTTGAATGAGTGTTTGATATAGTCTTTGTAAGACTAACTTGTTGTAGATTGCGAAAAGAATTGCACTTTTAATGTTAGAACAAGTATCAAACATATTGTCGAAAATATCCGTTTTGAGGACACTAGATTGTATAATATATATATATATATATATATATATATATATATATATATATATATATATTTTCTTGGCTCTGGTCCATTATATTTTTAATTCGACGTTTCGATGACGTCGCAGTCATCATCGTCGGGAATAACTATTATATATATATATATATAATTTTTTTATTATCAGTTAACATTATAAATTATCAGTATATACATAAACATTTAATTGTAATTATGATCCTATGTTACTCATAAGGGCTATCGACTATAAGTCTTTCTGCCCAGTCTTAGTCATTTTATATTTAACTGTGGGTTAGGCTGATGGAAGGAGGATATATATTCAAAGAGGGTTGTGTGGGGTTTTTTGAATTTAGGGATTTCTGTGGATGCACATTTATATTAGAATTTCGCAGTTTTGTTCATTGCATGCAAATCATTCGGCGAGAAACCGAAGTCTGTCCAATGGGAACTACATTTGTGGTTTCATAGAGAAGGGTGTTGGAAGGATTGTATAATGGATTAAGTGGATGTCGGAGTTTGGTTAATATACGGAGTGAGGATCTTTCGGATACTTGTAGGTTATTGAGGGTGCGAGTACAAGGGTTGGTATACAGTATTGAACTGTAATCCAACAACGGACGGCATATCATTTTGTATATTCTAGTAGCTGTTGTTTTATTAATGCCTTCAGCTATGTAAGACAGCGAAAGTGTTTTGATCTACATTTGATTTTATTTTTAATGGCTAATGTGTGCTCCTTGAAAGATAATTTGGGATCAATGAGGATTCCTAGGTATTTGCAGGAGGGGGATGTGTAAATTGTGTAGTTGTTAATCATAACAGAAGGGATTGTTTGGAGGAATGCGATGGTAGGGTAGGAGCAGTTGGCATTTGCTTGGATTTATTTTTAGTCTCCATTTCGAGAACCAAGAGGATGTGGTGGTGATAAATGTTTGAAGGGATTTTAGTAATGCAGGTAAGGTAGAGGAATAGGTTATTAGGGTGGTGTCGTCTGCGAATTGTAAACAGTAAAAGGAGGGGTTTATGAAATTGGGATCAGGGTTGTATAGGTCGTGGCAGTATATATTGTAGAGTAGAAGGGAAAGTGGAGATCCTTGGGGTACCCCTTGCTGTGGATAGAAAGGGAAAGAAAGGGTTTGTCCGATTTTAATTTGTAATTTATGATCGAAGGGGAAATTTTGGATATGATTAATTAAATGGATTGGTAGGTTTAGGATACTGCACTTGTATAAAAGCCCTTTATGCCATACTGAATCAAAAGCCTTCGATATATCTAAGAATAGAATTGATGATTTTCGTCCTTCTAAATGAGTTGTTTGGCAGTTGAAAGTAAGGATTGTCAGTGGAAGGGTGGTAGAGCGGTTAGGTAGGAATCCAAATTGGTGGTTGGGGATGTGTTTTAATATGTGCGATAGAATTTTTTCGTTGATTAGGGATTCGAATAATTTTCCTAGGACTGGTAATAGTGTGATGGGTCTGTAGCTAGTGACTTGGGTAGGGTTCAGGCTGGGTTTGAGGATACATGAAATGACCCCGTGCTTCCATTCTGGAGGGAAAGTTTGGTTGATGTAATTAAAGTTGAGGAGTTTTGGGATATATTCATGGATATCCGTGGGAAGGGCTTTGAGGATAGTTCGATGTATTTTGTCGTGACCTGGAGCCGTGTTTTTGGTTATATTTAGCAGTTGATAGTATGTACTTTCGTCAAATTTGTCGTCAGGAGGGGGAGGCGGAGGGGGTGCAGGAAGGTTGCGGGTTTCGTACCAGTCATTTACTGTGTTATTGTATAATATAATATCGAATTAAAATTATATGAGTTCACAAACTAAGTAATTGAAATTAAGATAAAACATTATTAACAATAGCGGATAAATTGATTCGTTTCAAATTAGCCTTAAATGTTGAAAATGAAGAATGATGTAATAAAAAATAATTGTTATTGTTTAATTCGTTACAGTAACTCATCATTCTGCATATTGGATTAAATTTTGCATAATTAACTGCATGATAGCGCAAATAAAATATTAATTTCGATCTATTGGGACCTCTAGCAGGCACATAAAAGTCTAATTGTTCTACTGAGCTTTGGCAGTATATCTCGCCGTGTATAAGCTTAAATAGAAAACACAAATCATTTATTATTCTTCTATTTTCCAACGAGCCGAGACACAACATATTATGCACAGTACTATTGTTAAATTGGTATCTAGTGTTGCCTAGCCTAGCAGAAACTAAGCGCAAAAAGCGACTCTGTACTTCTCCAGCTCTGCTGAAAGTACCCTCGTATGAGGAGACCAAACGACAGATGCGTATTCCAAGTGAGGTCTGACCAAGGAAGTATATAATTTAAGTAAAAAACATCTGTCTGTGTGTAAAGTATCAGGTTTTGTTATTATAAAAAAACACAACGCTTTATTTAATTACAACTTAGCATCGCTGCTCCAGTATGCTAATACACAATAACAACATTTTATTACGTAACTTAACTACAACTTAGCATTGCTGCTCCAGTATGTTAATACCCTATGACAAAATTGTATTACGTAACTAACATTATTATCGGTTTATGCTTATAATAGATTGATGTTTGAATAATACGAATATCATTTAAATACTCATCATATCATCCTGTCTGTTTGTTTGTTTGTTAGTGTATAAATTAGTTTGAATTTGATACAAATTGCAGAATATGCTAACTAAACTAACCCTTGATGACTCTCATTTGGATTCATCGCCAGAACTCTGTCGCAATTAATTAATTTAATTACGGCGGGTATTGTTCGAGCGTATCGGAGCGATCCAGTTCAGTTCGGACTGCACTTTGTAATTACTCAATCCGCCAAAAATTAAAATTTATCTCGAATAATTATTATTAATATTACAGGGATTGGTTTATGCTGCAAATGCCAAAAATTAAAATTTATCTTGAATAATATTAAATTATTAATAACTATAAGGAGATTTTTTTATGCTGTACATTTCAATTATTCGCTGGTTTTAAGTTCAATTTAAAGCTTTAAACGAGTGTTGTCCACTCCCAGACTAAGCATGAAGTAAAATTTCGAGTTTAGAAAAGCCTGAAAATTTGGTTTGGTCGCGTAGCGCGAAGCGCGGAGCGGCCAAACCAAATTTTCAGGCTTTTCTAAACTCGAAATTTTACTTCATGTGCCACGCGTATAAAACACGGATTTTAAGTTTAAAAGTTCTGCTCAGGTATGTACATTTATAAATCTTAAATACACCACAGCATTATAATTAAGCCAATTCGTTTTACTATAGCATATGAAGTTATGTACAATACGAATCTCATAGCTTAAACTAGGAGGACCATTAATTAGAACCCTTGGCTATTGTTTAAATAATTCAACTGTTATTTTATTACGTTTAATAAATGTTACTTATGATTGTTAACATTCATTTTGATAAATATATGATACAATAAATGTTGTGTTATATATTGTTGCCGTCGTGAACAAAGTATAGCGTATAATTCGCATATAATGGCTATTAATCACTCGAACGACTTGCTCCACTCACCTACGGCTCGTTTCTGTGATTAATGGCTATTATTATATTATTTTATAAGGAAATTATATTTTATTCAATTAAATGAAAACAATCTCTAAAAAAACTCAATTGCTCCAGCGTTGAATTATTTAATTACACTGCACTGCCAGAAAATCCGTCGCAATAAATCTCAATTAATTAACAGGAGGAAGAATCAAGTATATTTTTTTTTTATAAAGTAAATAGTCGCGCACGAGTCGAGATCCCAGGAGCATGCTCAAATATTAACAGAATCCCTTCATTATTGAGCGATAGTGCCGGCCGGGGAATAGAAGAGCGCAGAAATCCGCAATTGAAATACGTCCCTTTTATATATAACTATACACACACACACATATTTTATATGCAGCAGGCGCACCGGGACAGCCTCGGAATTGGGTTAATTATTATGGACCTGATTAAATTTATCTGCACACACTCGGACTCGGAGTATTAAACTCCTGGGGAATATAAAGAAATACGCGATGCATTATTTGAATTTATATTTTATGTAAATTTAAGATGTAAAAAGTGCAACGAATGTTTCTGTGTTGAATAATTAGAGTGGTTGCTAAATATCCCCGCAGATTAAAGCCAGGCCCGCAGGATTTGATCGGGTGACCGCCGTTCCTGAAATCTGCCCCCATTGCCCACATCTTCCCCCTTTAAGTTGCAATGTAAATAAACCGTTGCCCTTAATCTGGGTCATCCCGACGGAAATCCACCTTCATCCCTTTGGGGGAATATGGACCCGTGCCAACAGTCAATATTCTTCCTACCACCCTCTCTAAGTATCACACGAAATTATTATTTTTAACATAATAATTTTCATGCTCAATCTGGGAGTGGCAAACACTCGTTATTAGCTTCAAATTTAACTCTTTTAGAAAATATCTTTAATTAATTTCTCATTTAACCCGTAGTGAAACATTTTTGAATCTAATACTGGATGATTTGAATTTTTAGAAAACAACGAATGTCGAAAAATCGGAGTGGGTTGACATGAAAAAACTTGAGAATCCCTGAAATATAAGAAAACATAAACTATATTCTACCTTAAAATATTTATAATATATAAAATTACAAAAAAACTATTCGTGAAAATGCAAACAGTGTCTTAATTAATAAGACAATTTAAGACGATAAATATCCATTGAAACAACTACTTCCCGCGCAAATACACCTCCGGATATTGAATTATACAATGAAATATTTAAAATCTTATTTCATTTGATTTGTTACAACGCTCTATTAAAGTATATGTAATTTTATATATTATGTTTAAAGTGTGCAAACTATAAGAAGCGTAAACTTATTTTCTCGAATTCAAATAGTTTTGAATTTGAATTTTATCTTGTTTGAACTGTACCGTAAGGTAAATAATAAGGTCTCACATTCTTCATACCTGCTAATGACATAATCCCCTTTTTTACCTATAAATACCGACCATCATTTTCATTCATTCCATTTCTGTGTACCTGTTCATTCCACACACAACACTTTTTCAAAGTAAGTTTGTTTTTATTTAATTCCTAATTTTTTAAACGTCATAAGCAAAGCTGCTATACTGAAGAGAGATAAATCTCGAAACGCGTCTATAGATGGCCTAAGACATTAGTTTTAATCCAAGTCCTTTCACTTCTAATTTGTTGCTATCTCTCCTTTTATTTTAAATTGTATTGTTAGTTGGTTTGAAGAGAATTTTACCTAAACGTTACATATACTTTAATAGAGCGTTGTAACAAATCAAATTAAATAAGATTTTAAATATTTCATTGTATAATTCAATCCCCGGAGGTGTATTTGCACGGGAAGTAGTTGTTTCAATGGATATTTATCGACTTAAGTTGTCTTATTAATTAAGACACTGTTTGCATTTTCACGAATAGTTTTTTCGTAATTTTATATATTATGTTTAAAGTGTGCAAACTAAATGAAGCGGAAGCTTATTTTCTCGAATTCAAATAGTTTTGAATTAAAATTTTATCTTGTCTTAAAATATTTGTTGACAAATACAAAAATTTTAAGATGTAAAATTTTAAGGGTGGCGTTAACAATTTCGCATTCGCTCGAGGGGGAGGTGGGATTTGGATTAAATTGAATCAAGCGCAGTTGGAAGTAAATTTATGTACACACAACAATTACCATAATAGAGAGCCTAGTGTCGACAACAAAGAACTTCCCTTCCCAAAACGCCGACGACACTGACGTAAATGTCGCGCTCACTTTCAAAGCCCCATTTTACTTTCGACGAATCTGAGACTCCACTTAAGGTGCCCATTGTTGGGTTAATTTGAGAAGTTATAAATTTCCGCCCGCGGCTAGAAGTAAAGTTTGAAGGAAACGAGTAATGTGGGTAATGTATTTTCACAAAGAGTTATGTATTTTATATTTAAAGTTGTGTAAAGTATAAGTGTAAACAAATTTTTGCGAATTTAAAATTGGTTTGAATTAGAAATATACTTACAAAGCGTTTTATATAAGAATATGCTTCTCAAAAAATATTTAAATCGTATTAATTGTGTTATATTAATATTGTACACTACATTAAGGTTTTTAATTTAAATTCAATAGGTTTGTTTTACTAATAAAAAAATTATTTGACTAGTTTTGGCTTGATGCCATTCTAAAGAATGATGAAGAAAAAAAAGTTCATGACTATTTACATGAATAAAAATAATATAACACAGATTAGGGGCTTAGAGGAAAGGTAGTACAATTGACACGAGATTGATATTTGTAAATTGGAGATAAAGTTTAACTTTTATAGAAAAATCTGTAGACGTCTAATCAATAACATTGTTTATCCTATTGAGAGATAAACATATTCAATTGTACCATTTTTTCCATCACTCAATATAAATCTCATTTCTAGATATCTGTACTTATACCAATTTTTAAGAAAATAGCACTTGTACTACTTTTCCACTAAGCCCCTCAATTAATATGATCTAAATGTCTTTCAATGAGCGTGTTTTTATTTTCCAAAATAATCAATAAGCGTGTTTAAGTGACTCAATTTTTATATATTGTAAATATCGCAATGTTTTTGTGATGCTGAATTATGCGTTATTTTAACGATTATTAATTCATAATTTTCTAAATTTGAACTATAGACTAGTTGTGATTGATATCGAATGCTTACAGAAATTAATGCGCCACCGCCCCGTCTATTAATACGATCACATCTATATGTACAATAATGAGAAGGAAATAATTCTGTGTCCAGAATACCTGAATGCAACCAGGTCTCTGTTAAACAAAATATATCAATACTACTTGCACAGACACGGTCAAAGAAAATATTTGTTTTTGAGCCCAAACCCCTAACATTCTGATAATAGATGGAAATATTAGGTGTTATCTGTTAGGAACTGCTTAGTTTTTCTGGACCTGGACAGCTTCCTGGACCTGAGGAACTTCCTGGATCTAGACAACATCCTGAGATTAACTTCTCCATTGTCTCGTCGGCTTTTCAGCTCGTCCCGAACTAATTTTTCGTGTTCCAATTGCCGTGGAGTTTTGTCGCTCTTCATGTAAATATCTTTCATCGCTTCGGTATCACGTAGTTTTTTAGAATGTCTTAGTAAATTCCTTACATCATTTGCATTCTTATAAGTTACTCTAACAGTCCTCGTGCAATTATGACCTTCAGAGCCTAGTCTTCGTATATTAAGAGGTGGCGGACAGTTTCCTATTACCACTTGTAGAATTTCTTTAACCTTAACGTAATTATGCGTTTATATGCGTAATTTATTAAAACTGTTAACTGTAGAGGCTTCTACTTCGTTATACATCATTATTTATACAAATTAGACACCTAAACTTTGTTTGTATAACTGAGATTTTAATTGTAAATAAAGTTTTTTGTAATACTGCTTTACGGCAATAATATATTTATTGCAATAATACGCTATATGCGTAATTTATTAAAACTGTTAACTGTAGAGGCTTCTACTTCGTTTTATATCATTATTTACACAAATAAGACACCTAAATTTTGAAACAAGATAAATTAAAATTGAAATCTATTTGAATTTGTCTTATTAATTAAGACATTGTTTGCATTTTCACGAATAGTTCTTCGTAATTTTATATATTATGCTTAAATTTTGTTTGTATACTTGAGATTTTAATTGTGACTAAAGTTTTGACAACATTAACTTGTCATTATCAGATATACAATCAAAGTTTAAGTGTCTTATTTGTGTACATAATCCAATATTTTTTTAATACCTAAAAGAGTGTGGGTGAAACATTATATTGCAGAAGTTGTTGTTATTCAAGAGAGGCAAATGAATGTTTAATTCCGGAAACATATCGAGATACAAACTGGAAATTCCGTGTTATTCCAGAGTCGTGTTGTGTTGTTTGTCACAAAAATACGACATTGCGATAGGTTTTTTTGTTGCTGTTTTCGTTTTGTTTCTCCATTTCTCTTTTATTCAGGGCGGAGTTTTACATTCGTTGGATAGTTTCGTCCGCGGAATAATTTCATCCAGCCAGAGATTACATCTTTTTCAATTATACTTCAAACTGCCGCAATATAAATTACTTTTTTTAAGGTTTGTACAAATATTCTTCTATGCCTGTCCGAAATAGTTTCTAAGCCAAACATTCTAAGGGATTGAAAGTACGTAACAATAACATTTGGATATAAACCACGAGTGATGAAGTGTAAATATTTTATAAATCGCTTTTGAATTCTTTCTAGTTTATTTAGGTGGACTAAATAATTTATATGGTCATTAAATTATTTAGTCCACCTACATAAGCTAGGAAGAATCCAAAAGCGATTTGTAAAATATTGGTGCGCAGTAATCAATATTATAATAATAGCACTAGTATTTCAATTTCCGTTTTATTAAAAGACCGAAAATTTATTTTGGATTGCAGAAATACTTAAATTTTATCATTTTTCTGGCGTTTTAACTAAAAAAATCAAATTAAATCCAATTTATTACCACAGAACAACACATATTGTGGGTTCGTCAACTATTAGATAAGAACGTAACTGGTACAACAAGACATAGTACTTGTTAATATCAATTTTTAATTTAAAAGTATTAATGCAGTGAAATTTAGTATTGAATTTCATATTTCACTGCTTAACATAAACGTTTTAATAATGAAATTACAATTAGTAATCACAGTGAGATTATTACTGCACTGCATTCGATTGTGCACGTATAAAGGTGGATAAACCCGGACAGCAATTTCCGCTTGCATCACACATCATTTGATCATAATGTTCGGCATTAGTATTTCGTGATTTGTGTAAATTATTTACGAATGAAGCGTCCCTTGATTAATTTTGTATTAGCAATACTATCAGGACTTTCCCTAATGTATTCTCAAAGTACAATAATGCTAGTTGCGATAATCATTTATTCAATTCTAAATAGTTTATTTTTAACTTTAATTTTAAATTAGGGTTTGTAACATAATAAACACCACACAGAGTTTTTTTTGTAAAAACTGTACGAAATCGGCTTCAACCACCCATGCAGGTAGCCGTCCGCCAGCAAAGGAACCCTCAAAACCACTCTCGGTACCGATAACCGGCACACTAAGCCTGCCATAAAACTCGCCTTCGCTTGATAACAATAGAACCGGAGAATCTGGAATATTCCAATACGTACATCTTTTTCAAAACTCCGCCCGTACTAACAGAGAAAGCAATAGGAGTTTGGAAAAAGATACCAATATTTGAAATGACATAAAAGCGCACCCCTAAACAAGTAAAAAGCAGTTGCTCTTGAGGCTCTGAGAGGTGCACAGCTAAAATTAATTCACATGCCCTATCACTAGTCGATCTATCAATATCCATCTGAAGAAGAAAAGTGATTCCCACAGATACAACCACAACGCAAATCCGAAGTGAAACTAATTCACACGGATACAAATTACGTCGCACTTGTTGTCGTTCCAAAGTTTTCCAGAGCTACGGGTACCCTTACCAATTACGCCGCCTACACCGAGTGAATCCAGAAGACTCCTGTCCCTCACCGAAGACGATCCCAACGAACCAAATCCCCGACTCCCCTACGAACTTGCTGCACCAGATAACAGACATCGGTTCCTCCACCAGGACGGATCGGCTCCTCCACCAGCACGCGACCCGACGCCTCCACCATCAGTACCACCCCCTGTCAAGCCACACCCCTTCAGCGAGGAGAGAGAAGATATTTTTCCACAACCAAAAAGCCGAGCAAACCAAATATGACATTGTATTTATTTGGTAAATAAATCGAATTGAACCACATTACTCTTTCTCTGCGCCAAAACGTCACAGGTATTATTTACGAAGTAGAAAATCCAAAAAATTTGCTTTGGTCACTCCGCAAAGCGAAAACCTATTGATTGTGCATAAGTATAAATGAAATTGCCAATACTTGGTTGCAGAATACTTCAATTATTAAAAGTGCCGAGATACTTTTGGCAATCTCCAACTAATTAGTCTTACAAAAATTATAGCAAATACTTGTACATCATTCTTGATAATGGCATTAAGCCGAAACTAGTAGAAAATAAAATACATATAAGTAAAACAAAACCAAGTGAATTTAATTTACAATCCATTATATTTTAAAATGTTTTACCAAGTTAATGAGAAAAGAGTGTCCGATATATCAAATACTCATTGAAACAATTACTTACCTAACTAATACCAAGAGGGTCATTAGATTATACAAATGTTTGCTATTGTTGTATAATCCTACACCCGTCGTACAGTGGGCCAAAGCATGCAAAAACCTGGCCAAAATGAAAAAAGAAATATTATTACATATCTTCATATTTTAATCAGGTTGTCTCATGCTTTGGCCCACTGTGCTACGGGTATAGGATTATACAACAACAGCAAACACTTGTTGTATAATCCAATGTCCGTCGTGGTATTAGCTCGGGAAGTAATTGTTTCAATGAGTGTTTGATATAATCTTTGTAAGACTAATTAGTTGTAGATTGCGAAAAGAATCTCGGCACTTTTATTATTTGAAGTATTCTGCAACCCAGTATTGGCCCACTGTGCGTCGGGGAATTAGCTCTGGAAGTAGTTGTTTCAATGCTTTTTTTGATATAGTCTTTGTAAGACTGATTAGTTGTAGATTGCGAAAAGAATCTCGGCACTTTTAATGATTGATTGAATGAAGAAAAATTGATTGAACACATTCTTCAGATGTAACCTGTGTTTGACCTCAAAGAAGTGTTTGTTGTTATATATTTTTATTTAGAAGAAAACTGAATTTTTATTAAATTTTTACCATAAATACAATTTTGTAAATGTAATTATAATTATATGCATACAATCAATCAATCTCAGAGTGTTGAAGTTTGTTCTTGCGCGCGCTGCGCTCTGTGTGAAACTTTGGTTTACCGTTGCATAAAATTAATTTTACACGCCCGGTTAGTTAGTTTTAAATTGATGACAACAGCGGGACAAGAAGAGCGCCATATATCGGGACTTTCATTCAAACTACTAATTTCTATAGCGAGATCAAAACCGTAACTTCGTTTAATAACAAAATTCAACATGCGGTGGTGATAGCGTGTAATGGCATTAAACTCTATTAAAGTTTGACACACTCGCCGTTAAAGGAATATTTAAAGTTTCGTGCTTATAAAGTTCCTGCTAGTAGATGAAATTAAATACAGAGTTTGCCGGAAAAATGTAAAAAAAACGGTTCGGTGGTTTTGTTGAATGCGCCGGGTTACGTTTACTTAAAAGGGTATGAAATTTTTAATTGACAAGTTTCCAACATAATTATATAAAAATACTTACATAATATGATTGAAATAAGGAAAATTCATTCAGTGGTTATTTCTTTACGCGTTCACTAACAGAGTATGTCTCTTTTTAAATACAGACTTTGCCTGAAAAACGTTAAAAACTAATCGGTGGTTTTGGTGCATGCGCCGGGTTACGTTTACTTAAAAGGGTTTAACATGATTAATTGGTAAGTTTCAAACATAATCATATGGAAACACTTTCATAATAAGATTAAAATAAGGAAAATTCGTTCAGTGATTATTTGTTTACGCGTTTACTATACAGGGAATTATTTTTTGAATACAGAGTTTGTCTGAAAAATGTTAAAAACTCCTCGGTGGTTTTGGCGAATGCGCCGTGTCGCGTTAACTTAAAATGCGTCTAAAAATATTAATTGATAAGTTTCAAACATAATTATATAGAAATACTTACATAATAAGATTATAATAAGGGAAATTCGATCAGTTATTGTTTATTTACGCGTTTAGTATATAGGGAATTTTTCTTTTTTAATACAGAGTTTGTCTGAAAAATGTTAAAAACTCCTCGGTGGTTTTGGCGAATGCTCCGGGTCACGTTAACTTAAAAAGCGTCTAAAATTATTAATTGATAAGTTTCAAACATAATTATATGGAAATACTTACATAATAAGATTAAAATAAAGGAAATTCGATCAGTGATTGTTTATTTACGCGTTAAGTATATAGGGAATTTTTCTTTTTTAATACAGAGTTTGTCTGAAAAATGTTAAAAACTCCTCGGTGGTTTTGGTGAATGCGCCGGGTCACGTTAACTTAAAAAGCGTCTAAAATTATTAATTGATAAGTTTCAAACATAATTATATGGAAATACTTACATAGTAAGATTAAAATAAGGGAAATTCGATCAGTGATTGTTTATTTACGCGTTTAGTGTATAGGGAATTTTTATTTTTTAATACAGAGTTTGTCTGAAAAATGTTAAAAACTCCTCGGTGGTTTTGGTGAATGCGCCGGGTCACGTTTACTTAAAGAGCGTCTAAAATTATTAATTGACAAGTTTTAAACATAATTATATGGAAATACTTACATAATAAGATTAAAATAAGGGACATTCGATCAGTGATTGTTTATTTACGCGTTTATTATATAGGGAATTTTTCTTTTTGAATACAGAGTTTGTCTGAAAAATGTTAAAAACTCCTCGGTTGTTTTGGTGAATGCGCCGGGTCGCGTTTACTTAAAAAGCGTCTAAAATTATTAATTGACAAGTTTCAAACATAATTGTATGGAAATACTTACATAATAAGATTAATATAAGGGACATTCGATCACTGATTGTTTATTTACGCGTTTACTATATAGGGAATTTTTCTTTTTTAATACAGAGTTTGTCTGAAACATGTTAAAAAATCCCCGGTGGTTTTGGTGAATGCGCCGGGTCGCGTTAACTTAAGAAGCGTCTAAAATTATTAATTGACACGTTTCAAACATTTTTATATAGAAATACTTATATAATAATATTAAAATAAGAGAAATTTGTTCAGTCATTGTTTATTTACGCGTTTACTATACAGGGAAATTTTCTTTTTGAATTCAGAGTTTGTCTGAAAAACGTTAAAAACTCCTCGGCAATTTTGGTGAATACGCCGATTTGCGTTTACTTTAAATAGTTTCAAACATAACTATATAGAAATACTTACATAATAAGATTAAAATATGGTTCAGTGTTTATTTATTTACGCTTTCACTGTACAGGGAATTGTTTATTTTATACTTTAAGTTTGCGTATTCCCATGCATACGCTGTACATTTTCTGGCTTCGTTTAATTTAATAAAGCTGCTTACGTATTCCAATTTTATGTATACGCTTAACAAGTGTTTTCCATTCCCAGACTAAGCATAAAGTAAAATTTCGAGTTTAGAAAAGCCCGTGAAAATTTTTCTCGGGTCGCGCAATTTCGAGTTTAGAAAAACCTGAAAATTTGGTTTGGCCTGAAGTTTTAAGACACATGCATGGGAATATTTGTAATTAAAATAAAAAATCCCTGTATATGCCTTTTAGAGGTTTGCAAGGTAAAATTATGTAGTTCGTAATTAAAATTAGAATATGCTAAAACTAATTATGGACGACGAACTTTGTATTTATAACTCGGCCCGCCCTGGAATATTCCTCGTGTAATTAATCAAATCACACAAACACGAAATGTGAATTATGATTTATGTAACGGGCATTAAAATTAATTAACGCTGCGACTCGAAGACGCAATTCCGTCTGATATATATAATAAATTAAATTTTAATAGTCAACATGTTTGCTTGTCCTAAAAGTAAGTAACATCGCACGAAAAAAATCTCATTTACTTTAACTACATTTTTTTAAATATTTAATATGGCTATGAGCGTAGCAAAGCAGCGATGCTAGCAGCGATGCATGCGCAATATAGAGTAGCCAATCAACAGTTTAAATAAATACTAGTTATTTCAATACCAATTTTTTTACAAACAAAGTTAAAGTGTTTTATTTATTAATAATAATAATATTTATTTATGACCACAGGTACATACGTCATAAAAGCAGAAGTATATATGCATATAATTATTAATCACTTAAATCTAACAAAGTATTCATCCAGTGAATAATACGCGTTAAGCAGTAACATATTTTTTATTTCGTGCTTAAAATTAACGAGATTCAATTTCTTATACCTGGTTTACGCAAATAACGACCTATAAGAAGTAAAAACCTCCACAGTTAACAGATGAAATAAATAGTAGTTATTTTATTACTAATTTATTTTCTATAGACTCAAAGCATAGTAGAAACTTAAAAAATCTCAATTTTTAACAACAAGTTTTTAAATAATAAAATATTGCTCTAAACATAGTAGAGAGTATAAAAAACATAAGTTAGACAGTAAAGCCAAACATAGTTACTTGCTACTATGTTTGGCTTTATTATCTACTTCTTATTTTCTTTACTCACCTTCTTCTCGTCCATTAACACGTTCACTACGAAGCCCTTCAAAAAGAATTAAAAACCAGTTATCTATATAATTGTTTATTCAATTTACCAATTGCTTAAAACGCTTTAAAAAAGTAATTGTTTTTTTTAGACCAGATCTCCCCGCAGACCATTCATTATTTAAATGTAATTAACCTGTTTGCGATATGATTTTGTAAAAAAAATTATAATTATAATATCAACAAATAATTCAGTGTCACAACAGGGAGCTCTTTATATTATACGTTTTCTGAATTTATCCTATTCTCTTTAAATCTTTAGATATACGTTGTGTTTTTTAAATGAGTTCAATTTGATACTTTAAACAAATGCTTTCCACTCCCAGACTAAGCAAATGATTGAGGAGTAGATGGAGGATAACAAGAATCCACCTTAACACGTTCGCTATCACAGTGATGTATACGGGGAGTTTTTCTTTAAATTATACGTATTACAAATTCAGCTTATTTTCTTTGAATCTGTAGATATTCGTCGTGTTTTTAAAAAAGTTTAATTTTAAGTTTTAAACGAGTGCTTTCCACTCCCAGACTAAGCATGAAGTAAAATTTCGAGTTTAGAAAAGCCCCGTGAAAATTTGTCGAGGGTCGCGCAGCGACCCGAGATAAATTTTCTGGGCTTTTCTAAACTCGAAATTTTACTTCATGCGCCACGCGTATAAAACAGTGATTTCAAGTGAGGTTCAAATATACATAGAATTCACAATATTTTAGTGTTTTATACGCGTTACGCATGAAGTAAAATTTCGAGTTTAGAAAAGCCCAGAAAATTTATCTCGGGTCGCTGCGCGACCCTCGACAAATTTTCACGGGGCTTTTCTAAACTCGAAATTTTACTTCATGCTTAGTCTGGGAGTGGAAAGCACTCGTTTAAAACTTAAAATTAAACTTTTTTAAAAACACGACGAATATCTACAGATTCAAAGAAAATAAGCTGAATTTGTAATACGTATAATTTAAAGAAAAACTCCCCGTATACATCACTGTGATAGCGAACGTGTTAAGGTGGATTCTTGTTATCCTCCATCTACTCCTCAATCATTTCCTTGAGATGATTGAGATGGAGGAGGAATAGAAGGAATATTTTCCTCCTTCATCTCAATCTCTCTCTTCTCTACCCTCTTCTTCTAGTCCATTAAGGTGGATTCTTGTTATCCCCTATCTAAATCTCCTCTATCTTCTTCTTATAAGTTTCCTTCTTTTCCTCCTTCATCTCAATCTCTTTCCTCTCCATCTGCTATTTCTGGTCCATCCACATTTTTTACATCTTCTCATCTATTTCCTACTTCTCTTCCTTCTTTTCCTTCTTCATTTAACAAACTTCTTTTCCAGCCTCATCTTCTTGTCCATTAACGTGGATTTTTATTATGCTTTATCCAAATCTGCTCCATTTATTCTTTTACATCTTCTTCTCATTTATTTCCTCCTTCTCGTCCTTCTTTTCCTCCTCCATTTAATAAACTTCGTGTCTAGCCACACCTTCTCGTCCATTAAGGTGGATTACTATTATGCTCTATCTAAATCTGCTCGTCTCCAACTTCGTCTCTAGCCACACCTTCTCGTCTATTAAGGTGGATTACTATTATGCTCTATCTAAATCTGCTCGTCTCCAACTTCGTCTCTAGCCACACCTTCTCGTCTATTAAGGTGGATTACTATTATGCTCTATCTAAATCTGCTCGTTTTTAACTTCGTCTCTAGCCACACCTTCTCGTCTATTAAGGTGGATTACTATTATGCTCTATCTAAATCTGCTCGTCTCCAACTTCGTCTCTAGCCACAACTTCTCGTCTATTAAGGCGGATTCCTATTATGCTCCATCCAAATCTGCTCGTCTCCAACTTCGTCTCTAGCCATACCTTCTCGTCTTTTAAGGTGGATTAGTATTATGCTCTATCTAAATTTGCTCCTCTCCAACTTCGTCTCTAGTCACACCTTCTCGTCTATTAAGGTGGATTCCTATTATGTTCCATCTAAATCTGCTTCATCTTAACCCTCTACATCTTCTTCTCATCTTTTTTCTGCTTCTATTCCTTCTTTTTCTCCTCCATTAAATAAACTTCTTCTCCAGCCTCATCTATTCGTCTATTAACTTAGATTTCTATTATTCTCCATCCAAATCTGCTCCATCTAAATCTTTTACATTTTGTTCTTATCTATTTCCTCCTGCTCTTTCTTTTTTTCCTCCTCCATTTACTAAACTCCGTCTCCAGCCACACCTTCTCGTCCATCAAGGTGGATTCCTATTATGCTCTATCCAAATCTGCTCCATCTTCTTCTCATCAATTTCCTCCTTTACTTCCTGCTTCCTCCTCCATCTAAATCATCGTCTTCTTCATCTCTCCTTCTTCTCATTCGTTAAGGTGGATTTTTAGTTTCCTCCACCGAAATTTTCTGGTTCTTTTTGTCATTAATCTAAATCTCCTCATTCACTCCTCTAGTTCTCATCTTTTTCCTCTTTATTTTTCTTTTCTTCTTTATTTTCCACTTTTTCTCTCCCTAAATCAATGTGCTTTATCTCCTGTGGAAGCACAAATAAAATATCTAATTGAAAAATAAATTACAGAAGATTTAAATTGATTGAAATACTCAGAAAATTTGTGTTACGTTTGAAACACTGTAAAAAAATTCAGAAATTTCTGATTTTCATAAAACTTTTAGGATTTGTTAAATAAGAGGATCTCTCATGGTATCACAACAAGCCCTATGGGCCTAAGTGAACAGCCTCGGCTGTTGCCATATAAACCTAACCTAACGTAAATAAGAGATTTAGCTTTATTTTTGTGTAAGCGCGATTAAATCTAACTTATGTTTGATATACTCTTTCGCACTATATTTACATAATTGTAATGTTTTCTTGTAAATGTCTCCATTTACAATAAACATTACAATTATTTAAATATAATTACAACTATATAAATATCCGTGAATAAATAAAATAATTAAACAATGGATTTATTCGACATTACATATTGTTATTCTTGTAATAAAAATTAATTCATTAATTTCAATAAGTTGTGTTTTGACTTCTGCTTCCTTCAATTCAATTAAAACTTCCAGACAGCATAATCATAAAGAAAAACGGATCTCGGTGATGAAATTTCCACCATTATCAAAACTAGAAAAGCTCGAGATTACAACTGCTTCGGGTGCAACATAACAATTTTAATTTCGCAATATAATCTGCTTTATGTTATAAACGTTGAACCCCGAGAGCGGAATAGTCAGAGCACATGCTCTCGCTACGTATCTTGTAATACGTTCGTAATTGCACCACTAACAATCGGATTACCGCCGCATTACTTACTGTTACTGCCGTCCTGGGAACAACAGACACTGAAATATGTCTGTCTGAGGGGAAAAACCGGAAAAGGAACAAGCTGCGGTCGACGATGTGAAGATAAGCACAAGTTGCGTTCAGCAGATTTTTAAAGTTTGCTCGGAATGAAAAGGTAATTGAATTTATTTGATTATAAACTTTGTTTTTTGATTAAAATGCTCTAACACTTTAAAGTGTTCTAAGCGTTATAATCAAAGTTATAGTTATCTTCAAGCAACTCAATTATTATCAAAATTGTAAAAGGTTTTCCAATAAGAGGTTTCATTTTGATATTTTAAAAAAAACGAGTATATTATAAGAGAAATCAATAGATATTTATTTCATTGTAAAGAGAAAGGTATGCCATTAACGATGGAAAACGATATCAGCCAGATGGCCGCCACAACTACGGTTGCAGCACCATATCCTTTTCATGAAATTTTCCATGACCAATTCGCACATTTGCGGCTGTATGTCCTCGATAATTTCACGAATTCCATCTTTATGGTCTTGAATCGATTGTGGAGCATTGGCATAGACCGTATCTTTCACGTGGCCCGAATGAAAAAAGTCTAAAGGTGTCAAGTCGCAAGATCTCGGGGGCAAATTGTGATCACCTCTTCCCGAAATAACACAACCAGGAAACTTTTCTTGCAAAATTGCGATTGTTTCGTTGCTTGTGTGGCACGTAGCGCCGTTTTGTTGAAAATAAACGTCGTCCACATCAATATCTTCCAATTCCAGCCATAAAAAATCATAAATCATAGCTCGATAGCGCAATCCATTCACCTTAACAGTTGCACCAGCCTTATTTGCGAATAAGTGAGGTCCAATCACACCGCCAGCCCAAAAACGCACCAAACAGTGATACGTTGAGGATGGAGAGGCTTTTCAATAAGCATTCTTGGATTTTCCGAGCCTTAAATACGGCAATTCTGCTTATTCACGTAGCCTCCCAGGTGAAAATGGGCCTCATCACTAAAGATGATTTTTCGATGAAAATCCGGATCATTTTGATGCATTTCAAGGACACAAACAGCAAAGATACGGTGTTGCTGGTGATCGACCGGCTTGAGTTCTTGTGTTAACTGAACTTTAAAAGCCTTCGAACCTAAGTCTTTATGCAAAATACGGTGTAATATCGTTTTTGGAATGTCTAATTCCAAAGATCCACGAGAAATCGACAAACCTGGATTTTCGTTAACACTATTGGCTACAGCAGCAATATTTTCAATTGTTCTTGAGCGACGCACACAGTTTCAATTCTTCACATCACTGAGTTGTCCCAATAGCTGTTTTTTTTAAACTAGTTATACTACTGCTGGCCGAGAAGGACGACCCAAAAGTGCTTTAGTTTGGTAAACTGTGACTGCAAAATGTTCACCATTTCTGTAGTGAATATTAATAATTTCAATGCGTTGTTGAAGCGTGTATCGTTGCATTTTTAGTAATCGCATAGTTTTTACTTGTCAAGTGTCAAAAGATAACAGCTGCAAAAGTGACAGCTGCCCAGATAGCGGGCTATTCAAAATGAAACCTCTTATTGGAAAACCCTTTATTTGAGTTCAGTATTCCGGCACCGGATACCCACAGACGCTACTCTCACCGGAGCCGCTAGTGCGGTTAGCTCCTCTCTCCCTGTGTAACTCGTTAACACTATTGGCTACAGCAGCAATATTCTCAATTGTTCTTGAGCGACGCACACAGTTTCAATTCTTCACATCACTGATTTGTCCCAACAGCTCAATTTTTTTAACCAGATTTACTACTGTTGGCCGAGAAGGACGACCCAAAAGTGCTTTAGTTTGGCGAACTGTGACTGCAAAATGTTCACCATTTCTGTAATGAATTTTAATAATTTTAATTCGTTGTTGAAGCGTGTATCGTTGCATTTTTAGTACTAGCATAGTTTTTACTTGTCAAGTGTCAAAAGATAACAGCTGCAAAAGTGACAGCTGCCCAGATAGCGGGCTATTTAAAATGAAACCTCTTATTGGAAAACCCTTTATTTTGGTTCAGTATTCCGGCACCGGATACCCACAGACGCTACTCTCACCGGAGCCGCTAGTGCGGTTAGCTCCTCTCTCCCTGTGTAACATGTTGCAAACCAATGCCCTGGAGAAATTCAGGATGCGTTGGGATGATATCGAGGGCTGCAAGCTCTCTAAGGAAACACTTATGTATCCCAATGAGAGATCAGCGAAACGGTACCTGCAGCTGGCTAGAGGGAATCTCAGGCGCTTAACTGCCGCTTTACTGGTCACTGTGGACTAAACGGGTACCTCTATAGGATGGGGATAGTTGACTCCCCATCTTGTAGAGGTTGCAGCATGGAAGACGAGACTGCATGGCATTTTCTTTGTGAATGCCCGGCACTATCGTCAATCAGGGAATCCATATTGGGTGATATATGGCCTACAATAGCCTACATAAGAGATCTACCCACGTCAGCTACGCTAGAATACCTAAACAAGGTGGGCTGGCTAAACTGAGGATGGGTGATCTACGGGAGGTGGCACAATGGGCCTAATGAGGCCTAAGTGCAGTGCAGAACTGCACACTCCCCTTTGCACCAGAACCAGAACCCACAGACGCGCTTCAGACTTCAAAGTCCTCTTCAGTGTGGTCCCGATCCAGTGCTGAAGAATACTGAACATTTCTTACTATATCAAACCGATATGTGAAGACTATTAAGTGAATTGGATAGCTAACGCCATCTAACGTTTCATTGCAGACGCCACAATGGAGCGTTAGATGGCGTTAGCTATCCAATTCACTTAATAACTCAATCAATCCAATTTTTTTGTGGTGTTAATAAAAAGTATTATAAAAATTAAAGTAAATAACGCGTCAGGTTTATTTTGAAGATAAAATAATACTAGCACGTTATTTTAAATTTTTTTTGAACAATAGAATTTTCTTTAGAGCGAGGAAAAGGGGGAGAAAGATAAATAAGACAGATGAATATTTGATGGATACGTGAGGCAATAATTAGATAAGTCTTTGCAGTAATAAAGATTAATGCGCCTTGTTAGGATAATAGCGGTTGGTCGCACAAAAGAGGGTGGTAATTTGTATACGTTTTTGCGGGTGAGAAAAATGATAAGAAAAAAGACAGGCGTCTTAATCGACGCAAAATACATTACCGTTCATAAATTTTACTTAGCGCTTCCGGCCTGATTATTCCGGATGGGGGATAATTCGCGAAGACAGAAATTTATTTATTTACGCCGTTTACTTCCCGCCCACAACTCAGTAAAAAATTGAATGAAGCAGGAAACGAGGGGTGAAGAAAAATTGAATCATTTGTGTTTTATCTGGAATAACAGTAAGGACTTTTACTTGAGAAATCATCCAATTTTACTTAAAATCAGTGTTTTACACGCGTGGCGCATGAAGTAAAATTTCGAGTTTAGAAGAGCCCCGTGAAAATTTGTCTCGGGTCGCTGTGCGACCCTCGACAAATTTTCTACGCGGGGCTTTTCTAAACTCGAAATTTTACTTCATGCTTAGTCTGGGAGTGGACAACACTCGTTCTTAGGAGTTTCTAATTGAAGGATCCGTCTAGATTACTAAGTTTATTACCATTTTACAAAAGCTACAGCTCGAAGGACCAATCATGGTCTTCGGAGACCGAAGGACTACAGGGAATCGAAGTTTTTTTACAAGAAAACAACGAATATCTGAAGGTTTATAGCATGGATAGGAAAGAAGACATCCAATTTTGAAAAAATATCGAAGTTGGGTTGGTTTTCAGTGCATTTTTACCTTCACTTTAAACCAGTGTTTTATACGCGTCGAGCATAAAGTAAAATTTCGAGTTTAAAAAACCTGAAAATTTGAATTTGCTAACAGGAGTTTTATAGTAAATTTTTCGACATACAGAGAATTTTTATTTTAAGTATAGATATCACTTTGTGCAGTCTGTAATATTAAAGAGAAATTCGTTGTTTTTGTGAAGCGTTTAATTTGAAGTTTCGAACGAGTGTTTCCACTCCCAGACTAAGCATGAAGTAAAATTTCGAGTTTAGAAAAGCCTGAAAATTTGGTTTGGTCGCGTAGCGCGAAGCGCGGAGCGACCAAACCAAATTTTCAGGCTTTTCTAAACTCGAAATTTTACTTCATGCGCCACGCGTACAAAACACTGATTTGAGTAAAATAAAAAATATTCTTGTTTAGCAGTATATTTTGAATCCTGCTTTAACTGTATAATTTTAAAACTAATTGAGCAGTATGTTTTCGATTTTAGAATGTATTAGTGTTTTATACGCGTGGCGCATGAAGTAAAATTTCGAGTTTAGAAAAGCCTGAAAATTTGGTTTGGCCGCTCCGCGCTTCGCGCTACGCGACCAAACCAAATTTTCAGGCTTTACTAAACTCGAAATTTTACTTCATGCTTAGTCTGGGAGTGGAAACGCATGTTACAAATCAATCAAAAATTTGTCTGTAAGTGCGAGTGATGAAATGAAATAAATGCAAAACTTGTATATGTGGGATATTTATTTATTTAGGTAACGTAAAGGTTCACACGTTTTTAGAAATAAAATGAAGGAGTTTTTCTGCAAAATTTTCTGTAAGGCATAAATCTTTATTCGTCAAATTAATTTGACTCAATCAATCAAAGCATAAAACTTTATTTTCAATTGGGGATACATTAGTTTTGGTGTAGAGAAGAATTATTATTATTTTTTAACTTTATTCACTTAAGCTACACTGGACAATTTAACAAACAAGCTTGTACCTTGTTTGTAACATTGTTCTTTGATATTTTCATGAAGAGACAATGTAACAAACAAGCTTGTACCTTGTTTGTAACATTGTCCAGTGTAGTATTATAAGATGTGAAAGTCAAACAATTATTTCTAATACAGCAATATATTCATAACATAAATATAGCTACTTAATACCACTGCCGTCAAGAGAAGGTCAAAATAAGAAATTATCAACCGAGTATACTGCCCTTGATATCAAATTTTCCTTTATTGTTTTTTTAAATTGCAGATATTCTAATTCATTGATATTTTCACGCAGAGAGTTATATTATTTCTTGGATTTATTTTACCTCAATTTAAAGTATTACAAACAGTTGAATCCAAACCGTTTCTTTAAAACAAAATTCTTTCGTTCTTGAAATTTTAATTCAGGCCGTTAGGTAGTGGAGGGTTGAGAGGGCGTCGGTCAGGATTTATCCCCCGCGATTAATTCCCGGACTTTAAAAACTCCCACTTACTTCCCGGAGCGGAGAAATACGAAAAAAAAAAAAAAAACGAGGAGGAAAGAGTGGAAAGAAACCTTCTAGCTGTTGCAATTTCCTTATCGTGTGATTTACCGCTGCTACTTGCTGAAAATGAGCGGGGAATTTCGCCCCCTATATTTTTCCTGCTTCTATTGAATAATAGATGACCGCGGTGAGATGATTTAATAGGGGAAATTACAATTTTCCACGTATGAAAATTTTGCTGGGTGAAAAAGTATTATTAATGCTGGGGTCGTAATTTAAGTTAAAATTTGAATATTATAATTTTATATAAAGTTTATACAGGATAGATCTAAAAGGGAGTCTAAAGCCAGTTTAACAGGAAATACAAGAAATACATATTACAATTGTTGCAGTTCTTAATTAAACACAGTTATATTCCTTTATTCACTTTTATTTTTCTTGCTAGATGTATATTTCGGGTACTAAGTACCCATTTTCGATAACTAACTGTTGCAGTTTATTGAATAAATTCCGGATTGTTCTAGCTAGTTTTTTTTTTTGCAAAAGTGTTGCCAAATGAGCTTTTTAATTTTGTATTGACATAAAAAGCAGGAGAAATTCTGAATTTATTCAATAAACTACCAATTCTCATATAAATTATATATATATATATATATATATATATATATATACGGCTTAGACAAAGATCTAAGTTTTAAATTTCAAATTTTGAAATTTCAAGTTTTGAAATTAAACTGTATAAAATTTTTGTTTATAATTATTGTGTAAGTATAGATATAAGCAATATATAAAATAAAAACAAGGTCCCAATGGAAGAACAGGGAAATTTAATTTCGCATCCTGAACTGGCACCTTGAGATTTTTCAAAACTCCAATTTAATATAAAACACTGTAAATGAATCATGTATGTAATCTTTGTGAAGTTATGGAAATAAAGACCTATTATTATTATTACTAATATTATTATTATCTACTAATTTGTATCATAAACATTATAATTTCACCTCTCACCAAGTTAATAAACTCATGTATACACCATTGAATATTTCCTCAGTGTTTAAAAGACGGGTTTATTATTCCCATACATAAAAAAGGATCTATATCAGAAGTTATTAACTATAGGCCCATTTCCATACTACCTATACTTTCGAAGGTGTTTGAAAAAATTATTCTTAAGCAAATGGTTACTTACTTAGATGATGCTCACATCTTGCATGATAGCCAGTATGGTTTTAGGAACGGGCGTTCTACAGTTGATGCCATTACTGCACTCGTAGATGGGGTTCAGAAAGGTTTTAACTGCGAAATGGACACGGTTGCATCCTTTCTGGACCTCAGTAAAGCATTCGACTGTGTCTCCCATGACGTTTTACTGAGGAAACTATATTGCTACAACTTTGATCCTTCTAGCTGTCGTCTGTTGAACACCTACATGACTGATCGACAGCATCGGGTTAAGGTTAATGGGGATTGGTCCGGTGAATGCGACATCTCAGCAGGGGTTCCGCAGGGTTCCATCCTAGGTCCCCTACTGTTTATTTTATATATAAATGATCTGCCGCTACAAATCGATGCGAAAACAGTACTGTACGCAGATGATACTTCTTATCTCTGTACCTGTATGATGTATTAACAGCCCATCATTTTAGTATTGATTGTAAAAAGATAGTAGCTAAATGGTTTGTTGCCAATAAATTATCATTAAATGCAGATAAAACAGTAGGTGTTACCTTCTCTACCAAACTCGGCGTTAAGACTAATTCAACTATGTTTTTGGGTGTTCAATTAGATAGTAAGCTGAACTGGGATGTACATGAAAGGTATATCTCTGGGAAACTTTCTAAAGTTATCTTTTTACTGCGTAACCTCGACTCCTTTTTACCTCACACTGCTCTAAAATCCGCTTTTCCATTCTCGTCTAACCTATGGAATTCTTGCATGGGGGCATTCCTCAATTACTAACAGCTTATTCGAGTTACAAAGACGAGCTGTGAGGGTTATCAATTCTATGTCGTATAGAGATGACTGCAAAGACACATTTGTAAACTTAGAAATCCTTACATTACCTTGCGTTTATATTCTCGAGTCTCTTACGTTTGTTCGAAAAAATGTTTCATCTTACCATACATATTGCCATGAATATGGGACTCGAAATAAATACCTCATTTGCTTGCCTTTTCTACCAATTTATAAATGCAGAAATAGTATTAATTACTTTGGCCCTAAGCTATTTAATGCTTTATCAGAAAATATAAAACTCCTCCCACGTACACCCTTTAGAAGGGTAATAAAACACTATCTCTGTAAAAAAGCATTTTACAGTTTATCTGAATGCTTAGAGGACGATTTTAAAGACCTTAGCATATGAATGTTTACGCTCTAGCTGCTTGTGGTATTCACTATTCGAATTTAAATAGAATTATTATGTGTTTGTAATGATATTGTATTACTTCCATACATTTCACTGTTTAATATTTATATTGTACAATGCAATGTTTTCCTTTTAATCCATACAGGGTGTCCCAAAACTTTGGAAACGGTTGAATATCTCGAGAACACCTCATCGGATCAAGATGGTATAAAATACGTCTTTCTGGGGGGTGGTTCGAGGGGGTAGTTTTGTAAGGGTGCCACTTTTCCTCCTGCATTATGCGATGTACTGAAGTCTTAATAATAATAATAATAATAATAATAATAAGTATTTATTGCCCAACAGGAAATTTCCCAATTACAAGACAATGATAATACAATAAACAATGTATGTATGTACATAAATAAATTTAAATCTAAACAATATGAAGACGCTCGTGAGTGTGACAGCTATTTGACAGATTGTTCATCAACGATTTAACAGAGTCGTGCAGAATATCAGAACAGGGTTGTAATTTATTACACATGTATGACATGATAACAATAGGAGATTTTAATCTCACGTTAGTCCTATGGTTTGGGATGCTAAACATAGGTTTTTGCCTGCTGATAAAGTCTTGCTGATGCCTTTAGCTTGCGACACTCTCCTTACAGAAATATGAGGGTCTCCCAACACTTCCACCTTCTGATCTTAGTTTGATGCCGTTCTTGGCCTGCCACTGCGTTCGCGATCCTTCACTGCTCCAGTATCTTCAAATCGTTTCACTGTTTTTTGAACCGTCGATTTTGACACTGGATCACGATGCGGATTGGATGCATTTAACATCCTTGCCACCTCCTCGTAAGATCTCACATTCTCCCCGGACCCACGCATCATTAATGATATGATATGCGTTCACTTTCCGATAACCTCATCTCAAAACGACAGATAGCAGCTTAATTAATTTAGCTTTAAAGTTTATGAGCTATTACCCATTTCTTAGAATTTCACGGAGTCGTCGAGAACGTCAACATTGACAGTCCGAAATAAATGTTCAATAACTACACTTCTGTGCTTTCATTTAAAATTGTAAACATGACAAAATGGAAAAAAATTTTCGACGAAAAACTGAGCGAAAACTTCCTTTTTCCACCCTCCAATAACGGGTTAAGGTGTGGATATTTTACATCTCCATAAAGAGTTTTTGATAGACAATGAAACTCTGCAAGAAAAAATATTTTGGTCTAAAAAAAATGGTGGTACTTTTTTTTAAAATACCACTTTTTCTACTATTAAAGGGTGTGTGTGTGTGTGGGGGGGAGAGTGGCAATTTGAAAAATTCATAAACCGTTTTTGATACAAAATGCAATAGTGCAAGCAAAATATTTTTTTTCGCAGAAAAATTTAAAACTACCCTTTCCACCACCGAACGGGATTGGGGAGGGAGTGATAAAACAATTAAAAAATAGGAGTTTCCATTTAAGTTTTCTAAACTACCCCCTCGAACCACCCCCCAGAGAGGTGTGGGTGGCTATCGCACAGCATGCCTAAATAGAGCTTTAAAAATAAAGAAAGACGTATTTTATACCATCTTGATCCGATGAGGTGATCTCGAGATATTCAACCGTTTCCAAACTTTTGGGACACCCTGTATATATCAATTATTATTATCGTTTATTTATTTATTTATTTTTTACGCAAATTATATTTATTCATTATACTTTTATGTATCTTACCCATGACGAGTGTACACTTTTGTAATAACACGTAATAAAGGAAAGTTGAAAGAAAGTTGAAAGTTGAAATTGATGAGTGGTAAACGAATCTAGCAAACTTTTTGGGGACGGTTTCTTTTGAGTTAATTAGGGTGGATCCTCTACTGTTGTGTGCTCAATTGCAACTTATGCTAAACTATCTTCAGTTTGGTTCTCATTAATTATTTGATGAAACGTGTTTACAGTATTGATAATTAAATAAAACTAAGTGACTTTTATTTAATTATCAATATGCTAAACTCTCTTAACTAGGGGATTCATATTATTATAGTAATTTTAATTTAAACTAAAATGTCACAGTACACCTCTCGTGAACTAGACTGTAGTTTATGTTTGCATAACTCTTTTTGTTCTCACATAACTTAGTCAATCCAAAGATTGCTATTTAGTTACTGTTTTTTTTTTGTTGTTTTTGGCTTTTGCCTGGCCTTGGGAACTTGCCTATTAGCCAACATCATTTAATTATATATATTGTGGTATTAATTGTTTAACATTACAATTTGTAGTATGCTATTATTTCATACGGAAAAACACTCACATTCATACCACACCCAGGGTCGCGACGAGAAATTATTTTTAAATAAAGTCTTCCCGTGCACGGGAATCGAACCCGAGTTTGTGCCGAGCGATACAGTCCGACGACGTTACCGCTCGGCCACCACCTACCCAAATTATTGTTTGTTGGAGTTTGTGCCCTATGAAATATGGTTACTCGCAGCGGGAGCTGGCGTGAATTTCATAGCGGTTTTTTTTGCGGCGGCCGATAACAAACAAAGGAGAAATTGCAAGGGACCGGTAGCAAAAGGAAACTGAACTTCGGGGTGTTGTTATCCGGGTCCTTCCAGCTTCTCCTGAGGGTGTAGTTCGGAGGTGATCGCCACTAATGCACTATTTGCCGGGGTGGCGCGAGATCGACCGTCGCGTGTCGCTGTTTTTCGACTCTCTTTTCTCGGTCAGCGGACCGAACAAGGATGGGGGATGTGTTGTGCATAGGAAAAAAGGGGGAAACTTGGAAAAAGCGAGCATGTTACCAACCGATCAGAAAAACCGCTTGTTTGTACCGAACAATTACTAATGTAAAATGTACAAAAATAGATCAACGTGTTGTATCTTTTGTGTTTAAATTGTATTTAAAATAAAATAAACACCTAACGTACGTGGTGTAATAAACTTAAAAAAAAAATGAAACCAGCGCGTTATTATTTTTCACTCAATGGTTTTTAATTAAAATTTATTGATTAAATTCAGGACCGATACAACTAAAGCACAGGTCTGAATGGCGCATGATTTAATATTAATGGAAAATGCTGGATCTAATTAACGCCGGTTTGTACATTAATACCAAACAACGCATTATAGTACTAGTACGTACGAATGATCATTTACAAAATGGATGTATAATTTCAGGATTATTAGATTAAAATAAATCCCACATGCATGGGTGTATTTACAGGTTTTACGTTTTTGTTTTATTTGTGTGTTCGGTTCCGGATTATTTTGAAATTTAATCACTTCGTTCATCAATGGCGTAGATGGGGAGGGGATATAGGGATATAGGGAATAACCCCTCCTCATCCTCTTCATGAATCTTGAATAATAAACTCGAAATTTTACTTCATGTTTAACCTGGGATTGGAAAGCTTATCTGGGATTCGAAGCTTGAAATTGAACGCATTTATAAAAACAACGAATGGAGACGGTTCTAGACCTCACACCACTTCATATTCTGATAGTGGGGGAGGCAAGACTGGCACTCTATAGGCTGCAATTATCATCGGTCAACGTAAGAGTTGATACCCCACACAGAAGACTCTTGACAGACATAGGGGGACCTCTCCTGCAAATGAGGTCGGATCATATGGTAGTCAGATATCTTGAAAATTCACTCTTTAAAGTCACTATTCCAGACCGCAACGAATGGAACGGCTTTAGGGAAGATATACACAAACAAAGTGTGATCTGGTACACGGACGGTTCTAAATCAACCAAAGGTACTGGATCAGGAATCTATAATGAAAACATGAGGACAGGCTATGCTCAACCATTGGGTAGCCTGGCATCAGTCTTTCAAGCAGAAATATTCGCAATCATAGAATGTGCGAGAACCAACATAGAGAAGGACTGTCGAAACAGGCAAATCTATATCATGTCCGATAGCCAGGCGGCACTGAAGGCTCTCCAGAGTCAAAAGACTTCATCCAAACTGGTATTGGAATGCTTCAATACCCTGAATGACCTAGCGAGACAGAACAAGGTTACGCTTGTCTGGACGCCGGGTCACTCTGGTATTGCGGGTAATGATAAAGCTGACGAGCTAGCAAGGCAGGGAGCCACCATTTCATTTATGGGACCCGAACCTGCCTTGGGAATAACAAAAAAGTCGAGTCGCCTTGAAGTCAGGAAGTGGTCTCGCAACAAACACAAGGAATACTGGGAAAATAGACCAGGCCTTAACCATAGTAAGGCCCTTATAAAAGGGCCTAACTCAAGCCAAGCTGCAGGACTACTAACATTGATTAGGGCACAGCTGAAAACAACCATAGGACTACTCACAGGCCACATGACTGTTAAAGAGCATCTAAGGAAAATCGGGCTATACAACGGCGACACCAACTGTCGCCTCTGTAATACGGCACCGGAAACAGCTATGCACGTTCTGTGCAGGTGCAATGCGCTGGAGAGCAAAAGACGGCTCATATTTAGGAACAAACAAATGGAACCAAATGATTTCCATGCGCAACCTCTGAAGGACCTGCACAAGCTAGTGCAGGGCATCGAGTTCGGAATAGTTACGTGAGTGTAATAATATTGGGGCAGTACAATAAGTCACCCAGGCTGCAGTGCATCCGGATCCGAAAGGAAGACGGCCCCTACAGGAAAAAAAAACAACGAATTCTTGAAAATTAAAGCGTGTACATGGAGATATTTATATTTAAATAAATAATGCCTTTCATATTTGAATAAAAAATGCCATTCATATTTGAATATCTCAATCAGACTTACAATAATATATAAAATTACGGAAATGTTTTTCGTGTAAAATGCAAACAATGTGTCTTAATTAATAAGACAACTTAAGACAATAAAATCCATTGAAACATCTACTTCCCGTGCAAATACTCCTCCCGATTTTGAATAATACAGAGACTTTTATGTAACACCGAACATTTTCATAGCGAGAATTTTTCTTTTAAGTATACATAAGCATGCGTAGTACATTTGCCGACGCTCTGTTTATAAAAGAATTTAATTTGAAGCTTTAAACGAGTGCTTTCCACTCCCAGGCTAAGCATGAAGTAAAATTTCGAGTTTAGAAAAGCCTGAAAATTTGGTTTGGTCGCGTAGCGCGAAGCGCGGAGCGGCCAAACCAAATTTTCAGGCTTTTCTAAACTCGAAATTTTACTTCATGCGCCACCGGTACAAAACACTGATGCAATGTAAAGTTTAGCGGTGTGTTTTAAACTTCGTAATATGTCAGTGTTTCGTATCGGTGGCGCATGAAGTAAAATTTCGAGTTTAGAAAAGCCTGAAAATTTGGTTTGGCCGCTCCGCGCTTCGCGCTACGCGACCAAACCAAATTTTCAGGCTCTTCTAAACTCGAAATTTTATTTAATGCTTAGTCTGGGAGTGGAACACACTTATTTCAAGTTTCAAATTTATTTTTTTTAACAGCAAGCACCTAGAGATTTACGACATATACGGTGTAATTGGGACATGTATACTTGTGTGTACAAGTTAATTGCGATTGACTGGCTCAAATCAGTGTTTTATACGCGTGGCGCATGCCCATGTCCTTGGATGAATAAAATGTAAATTACACACAATTAATTTTAGAGCAAATCCAAATAAATTCTGCGATGCTAGGTATTTTGTTTCTGACAATTGAAAGTATGCTACAGTGTTATATGTATTTTACCATGTAGTTTATGTTAAATCAGTGTTTAAGTGAAGTTCGTAATACACTGCTAAAACTTTAAAGTGCTAAAGTATATTTTGAGTTTCAATTGAAATCAGTGTTTTATACGCGTGGCGCATGAAGTAAAATTTCGAGTTTAGAAAAGCCCCGTGAAAATTTGTCTCGGGTCGCTGCGCGACCCTCGACAAATTTTCTACGCGGGGCTTTTCTAAACTCGAAATTTTACTTCATGCTTAGTCTGGGAGTGGACAACACTCGTTATAAGTTTCAAATTGATTAGGTAAAGATGTTTAAATGCCGCGTTCTCTTCTCGGCCTTGTCTTTAAGCTTTAGGGCATGGGATTTAAATATAAATTTAGGGTTGAATATCACACCTAAATATTTGCAGGATGAAGATGGTGCAATTTGATTGTTGTAAATAGTGATTGAAAATGAAGGATTGTTAAGGCGGTGAAAAGGGATCAAGAGTTTGGATTTATTGGGGTTAATTGAGATTCTCCATTTTGCGAACCACGTTTGAATTATGTCGATAAGTTCTTGAAGGGTATTTAGAGCTTTTTCAAATGTGGGCGCATATGTCAGTAGGGCAGTGTTATCTGCATAAAGCAGGGGATAAGCACAAGGGTTAAGGAATTTAGCGCCTGGATTATAAATATCTAGGACAAATAGATTGTAAAGAAGGGGTGATCCTTGGGGAATCCCCTGTTCGGGGGAAAAAGATCGGAAAATGTTGTTCCGGATTCTAATGTTAGTAGATCTGTGTGAGAGGAAGCTGTCGACAATAGTCAGGAGGTAGGGTGGGATATTTATTAAATTACATTTTAACAGAGCAATGGGTACAGATAAAAAGTACAATAAATCACGTGACAGAAAATACCTTAGAAATATCAACAAAGGGAAAGAAAACTGAGTGGTTGAATAAAAAATGTAAGGATGAAATAGAAACAAGAAAAAATCTAAAACAAAAAAGGCTCCTGACTGGGACAAACAATGATGAACAAAGGTATAAAGATCAAAAGAGGATATCCGGCAAAGTATGCAGAGCAGAAAAAAGAAGATACAAAGAAAAAGAAATTGAAAAAATAGAAGAAAAATATAAAACATTCCTGTAAGTTTCCTATTTATTTTATTTTAACAAAAGAGGATATCCAACAAAGTATGCAGAGCAGAAAAAAAAAGATACAAAGAAAAATAAATTGAAAAAATAGAAAAAAAATATAAAACATTCCTGTAAGTTTCCTATTTATTTTATTTTAACAAAAGAGGATATCCAACAAAATATGCAGAGCAGAAAAAAGAAGATACAAAGAAAAATAAATTGAAAAAATAGAAGAAAAATATAAAACATTCCTGTAAGTTTCCTATTTATTTTATTTTAACAAAAGAGGATATCCAACAATGTATGCAGAGCAGAAAAAAGAAGATACAAAGAACAATAAATTGAAAAAATAGAAGAAAAATATAAAACATTCCTGTAAGTTTCCTATTTATTTTATTTTAACAGAAGAGGATATCCAACAAAGTATGCAGAGCAGAAAAAAAAGATACAAAGAAAAAGAAATTGAAAAAATAGAAGAAAAATATAAAACATTCCTGTAAGTTTCCTATTTATTTTATTTTAACAAAAGAGGATATCCAACAATGTATGCAGAGCAGAAAAAGAAGATACAAAGAACAATAAATTGAAAAAATAGAAGAAAAATATAAAACATTCCTGTAAGTTTCCTATTTATTTTATTTTAACAAAAGAGGATATCCAACAAAATATTCAGAGCAGAAAAAAGAAGATACAAAGAAAAATAAATTGAAAAAAATAGAAGAAAAATATAAAACATTCTTGTAAGTTTCCTATTTATTTTATTTTAACAAAAGAGGATATCCAACAAAGTATGCAGAGCAGAAAAAAGAAAATACAAAGAAAAAGAAATTGAAAAAATAGAAGAAAAATATAAAACATTCCTGTAAGTTTCCTATTTATTTTATTTTAATATTTTTTCTATTGAAAGTCTAAAGCATAGCTATACTGATGAGGGATAAATCTCAAAACGCGTCTATAGATGGCTTAAGACAATTAAAATTCATTCCCTGTAATTTTTTCAATTTATTTTAATTTCCTTTTGTTTCATTTAGTTTGATTAGAGAATAATTTGACCGCTTCGTGCTACGCGACCAAACCAAACTTTCAGGCTTTTCTAAATTCGAAATTTTACTTCATGCTTAGTCTGGGAGTGGAACACACCTATTTCAAGTTTCAAATGATTTTTTTTAACAACGAGCACCTAAAGATTTACGACATATACGGTGTAATTGGGACATGTATACTTGTGTGTACAAGTTAATTGCGATTGACTGGCTACAATTTTTAATGGTCATATAGGCAACCCAATTTATCCACAACTTTAAAAAAAGGAGTCAAATTATATTCGATAACCATGTTCGGTGTTACATAAAACTCTCTGTATATAAAGTGTGCAAACTATAAGAAACGTAAGCTTATTTTCTCGAATTTAAATATTTTTGAATTGTAATTATTCTTGATTCAGACTAACAATATTTATAAAGATTTTTGTTAGAATTCTCAATTTTTTGAAATCTACAGTATTTTATTTTACAAGAAAATATTTTCTCATAACTAATCCAGACGTTGAGAAAATTGTTGTGTTTCAGCAATCAGTGCTGAAAACCCGAAATCCACAAATCCTGCTATTTTCCGCTTCTTTCGTCCGTCGAATTCAATAATTCAGACCTACGAGCTTTTTTTCTGTACTTTCGGTGTTCATCTCCAACGTTTCATTTTTCCCGCCAGTGGAACATCAAAGGGATCCCCCTCTTTGATCGAAAGAAGTGGAGGCCCCAATATTTTCTATATTGCCACACACACGCGCACTCCCCATTTCACGAGAGTGGCTCTCGTAATGGAGCTAAATTTTATTGTCTGTCATGTATGGGTATATGCGTATAAAAGTGAATGAATATAACCTTTTTTTGTGGGGAGAGATTTTTTTGTAATGCAAATGTTATTTTCTTTATGTTACATAAATTTATTTCAGTGGGAATTTTAAAAATCAATAAAATGTGTATATTTCATCAATAAATTAAACAAAGTCATACAGAGACTTATTAAAGAGTACAATTCTGATACGTGGGGTAATACCTGCAATGACATTAATGAATAACATTAATGTATACTGGAACACGATTAAGAAATTGACAACATATGAGAAGACTGACGCACTCCAAAAAAATTAAAGACCCTATAACTAATGACATAGTTACTGACCAATAACTAATGGCAGACACTTTTGCAAACTACATTGAGAAAATCTACAAAATTACTAATGACAATACATACGACAAAGACTTTCTAAGTGATGTAAATGACTGGTATGCGTCACTGAAACAAAATATCGTATGTCCCTCCCACGATGATGAAATAAAAGATTAACAGTACTCTAAAACGCTGGTATCTGGTATCTGGTCACAACATTACACCGTATTTTGCATAAAGACTTAGGTTTGAAGGCTTTTAAAGTTCAGTTAACACAACAACTCAAGCCGGTTGATCACCAGCAACGTCATATCTTTGCTGATTGGGTCCTTGAAATGCATCAAAATGATCCGGATTTTTATCGAAAAATCATCTTCAGCGATGAGGCCCATTTTCACCTGGGAGGCTACGTAAATAAGCAGAATTTCCGTATTTGGGGATCAGAAAATCCAAGAATGCTTATTAAATAGCCTCTCTATCCTCAACGTGTCACTGTTTGGTGCGGTTTTTGGGTTGGCGGTGTGATTGGACCCTACTTATTCGCAAATGAGGCTAGTGCAACCGTTACGGTGAATGGATTGCGCTATCGAGCTATGATTAATGATTTTTCATGGCCGGAATTTGAAGATATTGATGTGGACGACGTTTATTTTCAACAAGACGGCGCTACGTGCCACACAAGCAACGAAAAAATCGCAATTTTGCAAGAAAAGTTTCCTGGCTGTATTATTTCGCGAAGAGGTGATCACAATTGGCCCCCCGAGATCTTGTTAGACTTTTTTCTTTGGGGCCACGTGAAAGATAAGGTCGAGTCAAGACCTTAAAGATTGAATTCGTGAAGTTATCGAGGACATACAGCCGCAAATGTGCGATTTCATGAAAAGGATATGGTGCTGGAACCGTAGCCGTTGCGGCCATTTAGCTGATATCGTTTTCCATCGTTAATGGCATACCTTTCTCTTTACAATGAAATAAATATCCATTGATTTCTCTTAAAATATACTCGTTTTTTTTTTAAATATCAAAATGAAACCTTCTATTGGAAAACGCATTACATTGCTGCCTGCCGTAGTTTTTTTATGGCACTCTAGTGTTGTCTGTGAAGTAGTGTATAACTTCTTCAGAGACATCAAGGGTGCCTACTGTCTGTTAGGATCAGTATGGCTTCGTTTGACACTTTACGGCTTAAAATGATGTCCGCCGCAAGTGTTATACCCATCGTCTCTAGTTGAGCGACGGTCGCATACTTGCCCATGAGGATTTTCGTATGGATCCTCAGGGTTCTAGAGTAAACTCCAATCCCTGACCTATCCTCTCTTTTTGAGCCATCGGTTTAGATTCTTATAGCCGGTTCTCTCATATGTCGGTGGCGACATGGTGTCGGTACACAGTAGTCAGTGCCAGCCTCTACTAGAGGTATATCGTTGCAGAACATCCTCCAGAGGTGACCTCTGACTTCCAGTTGTTGCTGTTCCAAATCCCGCTACTTTGGAGGCGAAGTATGGTCGCAATAGCCTCCCTTTCCATGTGAATATCAAGTGGTGGAAGGGATAGCATGACCTTCATCGCCATTGTCGGAGTTGTGTGCATGGCGCCTGTTACGCTTAAACAGACTCTCCGCTGCACTTGCGCTAGTCTCTTTATAGTCGTTACTTGTTTGGTCCTGGGCCACCAAATTGAAGCTCCATATGTAACCATAGGACTTACGACAACTGAGTACAGCCACATCGTCGTGCGCGGTTTCCACCCCCAGGTTTTCCCCACTGCCCGACGACATTGCCAAAAGGCTCTTATAGCTTTGTCCGTTTTAATATCGATGTTCGTTTTCCAGTTCAGTTTCCTGTCCATGTATCTCACCTCGTCGCTGTATTGCAGCATCGTATTCATTAGCTTAGGTGCTCTTTTCATGACCTTCCTTCTCTTGGTGAACATGACCGACTCTGTTTTAGCCGGATTTACCTACAAAAAGTGATCAGTGCACCACCGCGAAACTGTACTTAGAGATCCCTGCATTTGATCACAGAGAGCGTCTTCAAATTTGCCATGTACTATAATGGCTAAGTCATCAGCATAGGCTGTCACAAAAAAGCCTAATTGCTTAAGTTCTTTTAGGAGGCTGTCCAGCACCATGTTCCATAGTAAAGGAGATAGGACACCTCCTTGTGGACAGCCTCTGTTAATCTTGCAGGTGATACGTTCTCCACCTTCCTCCACTGTAACCAGTCGGTTGGCAAGTGCATTGCTAATCCAATCACACATTTTTAATGGCACTCCGCGCTTGTTTAGCGCGTTTTTATCTTCGGTATGGTCGTTTTATCAAACGCACCTTCGATGTCAACAAAAACACCCAGGGCGGATTCTTTGTTATCCATTTATCTCTCGATTCTACTCACTACGTAGTGTAGGGCTGACTCGGTGGATCTTCCCTGTGTGTAAGCGTGTTGCGATAGCATCAGCGGTTGACTTATAAGTGCTGACGTTCTTATGTACCTTTCACAGATTCTCTCCAGCGTTTTCAAGAGAAACGAAGAGAGTGTAATTGGTCTGTATGCTTTGGGTGCAGTATAGTCTGCTCTACCAGGCTTCGGTATAATTACTACCCTAACTTGTTTCCAGACCATTCGGACATGTCCCAGCGCTAGACTCTAAAACGCTACATAAAGGTAAAAATACGGCCCCCGGTTATGATAAGATTTCCCGTGTAGTCCTAAAATCCCTCCTAGAAAATATACATAATTACTCTCTAAAAATCTTTAGTTTTGTCTTTCAGACACAAGAATTGCCACAGGAATGGAAGCGGGGCACTGTTATCTGTATCCCTAAACCCGTTATTGGTCCACTTTCACCTTCTAGCTGTTGTCTTATTACCCTGCTTCCAGCCCTTGAAAAGATGTTTGAGGACATAATTAAGGATAAAATCCTGGCATAGGATGTAGAGAAAATGTACCACAAAGATACTTGAATATGTTTCAAACCTTATTCCTCCATACCAATTTGGTTTTGTAAAACACCGAGCTACCTCACTATCCTTTCCAACCTTACTTCAAACTGCTAGACAGCACACCTCAAGAGAGAAAAATCCGCCGCCCTCTTTTTAGATCTTAAAAAAGCATTTGATTCAGTATAGCACCAAGATGTGCTGTTTAAATGTAATTTATTAAATAGCTCACCCTCCCTCCTGAATATTATCGACAGCTTTCTCTTACACAGATGTACTAACATCAGAATCCGGAACAATATTTTCCGATCTTTTTCCCCCGAACAGGAGATTCCCCAAGGATCACCTCTTTCACCTCTTCTTTACAACCTATTTGTCCTAGATATTTATAATCCAGACCCTAAATTCCTTAACCCTTGTGCTTATCCCCTGCTATTTGCAGATGACACTGCCCTACTAACACATGCGCCCACGTTTGAAAAAGCTCTAAATACCCTTCAAGAACTTATCGACACGATTCAAACGTGGTTCGCAAAATATAAAATCTCAATTAAACTCCTGCTCCCTTTTCACCGCCTTAGCAATCCTTCATTTTCAATCACTATTTACAACAATCAAATTCCATCATCTTCATCCTGCAAATATTTAGGTGTGATATTCGACCCTAAATTTATATTTAAATCCCATGCCCTAAACCTTAAAGACAAGGTCAAGAAGAGAGTGCGACATTTCAGATAAAAATCAAGGAATATTGACCAGCACGGTAGTTAAAACACATTTACCTAATCAATTTGAAACTTGTAACGAGTGTTGTCCACTCCCAGACTAAGCATGAAGTAAAATTTCGAGTTTAGAAAAGCCCCGCGTAGAAAATTTGTCGAGGGTCGCGCAGCGACCCGAGACAAATTTTCACGGGGCTTTTCTAAACTCGAAATTTTACTTCATGCGCCACGCGTATTAAACACTGATTTAAAGTTAAGTTCAAAATATACTTTAGCACTTTTAAGTGAGGTTCAAATTATACCTCAGCACTTTAACACTATATTGAGAACTCTAATTGAAATCAGTGCTTTATATGTGTGGCGCATGAAGTAAAATTTCGAGTTTAGAAAAGCCTGAAAATTTGGTTTGGCCGCTCCGCGCTTCGCGCTACGCGACCAAACCAAATTTTCAGGCTTTTCTAAACTCGAAATTTTACTTCATGCTCAGCCTGGGAGTGGAAACACTCGTTACACGTTTCAAATTAAACGTTTTTTCAAAAGCAACGAACGCCTGAAAATTTACAGCGTATAGATCAGGATATGTTTACTTTAAGGTGGTACTTCCCTGCAGAAATTGGTTAAGGCTTTTCTAAACTTGAAATCTTACTTTATGCTTAGTCTAGGAGTGGAATGTCCCGTTAGAGGCTTCAAATTGAACGTTTTTGAAAAACAACGAATGCCTTAAAATTTGCAGTGTTTTTTTACTTAGTAAAAAAATAGGTTATTTTCCTGTGTAGTTTATTGAAGTTTGCATATAATTAAATTAAATTAATACAATAGATTCATTTCTCTTACACCCAATATTGCTATTTATTAATCTACATCTCTAATAATTATACTTAATATACAACGTTCACGTAACTGCTAACAACTAGTGCTTTAATTAAATAAATTATAATTAAACTATGAGGAAAATCTCATTTCAGCATCAGTTCACCAGAGATCTATAGATACGTTAATTATTTCCATCTCACTTTATTCCTCATTAAAATTAAAGTAACATACACACTCGTGTTCTCTTTCATACTGCTATTAGTTACCCACCCATTAGATTTTGTTGATCCACAATGTTCTGTGTTCAATGTTCAAATCATACCATTGCTTAATTCAATACGAATACTAGTTAGCACACATAGACACACACACCATATCACAGACACACACACCATATCACAGACACACACACACAACATCATAGACACACACCCACCATTACAAACACTCACACAATCACAGGCGCACACACACCATCCGAAGCACACCATCATACACACACAAACTTTCTATGAATTATTCCTTTCTCCTTTTGTTTATTGTGACAATAATCCGGATTAATTGGAGTTTCTGTTTCCGTTTCTGATTACTGGAAAATAAAAATATATATATATATGGGACGAGCACCCGTTATTATTTCACTATCCTGTTCTGTTAATGAGGGACAAAATTTACAATTAAAATCGAGTACGTATTGTTGAATTATTCAATGAAATGAAACTCGATCAAATTCCCTAAATTCTCGACGAGTGTGTTTAATTTAATTAATTCGTCATTTATTGGATGTTATTAATATTAATAGATTGTTAATTATTCATGCTGTATTATTCATGGTTATATTTGAGTTTAATGTAATTTAATTAGATACCTATTATTAGCAAATTTAGTTATTCAAATAAATGTACAATACACAGAGAATACCTATAATATATAAAATCACGAAAAAACTATTCTACAGGGTGAGGCACGGGATCCAAGTGGTTTTGGAAGAGGTATTACTCTCTCCTTATAGAAAGGAGGGGCGTGCGCTAGATGGCAAAGAAAATTAGGCATCATCAATCTCTATTTTTTCGAACAAAATGGGGTTACTAATACTGTAACAAGTGAGCATAACACTGACAAGGTGAACATATTTTTCATCACTTAGTTACAAACACGGAATATTGATCGTCAGTATTTGTAGTTTCAGCTAGATGGTGCCACGGCACACACCAGCAGATCAACAATGGCTATTGTTCGACCGTTGTTTCCGAATCATATCATTTTGAGAACATCATCATTTTTTCGAACACGGAATATTGATCGTCAGTATTTGTAGTTTCATCAAGATGGTGCCACGGCACACACCGGCAGAGCAACAATAGCTATTGTTCGACCCTTGTTTCCGAATCATATCATTTTGAGAACATTATCATTTTTTCAAACAAAATGGGGTTACCATTACTGTAACAAGTGAGCATGTTCTCTTGTACGTTGTCACCTGGAGTACGCCTCACCCATTTGGATAAGGTGTCTAAATGGGTCACAGACAGACATTTACAAGATCGAACGGATGAAAAAGAGATTTCTCCGTACCATGGAATGGATGCTTGGCAGACAACACATACCTGGCTCGTATGCGGAAATAAAAGCGGATCTTCGGATACACTCCCTGGAGGACCGAAGAACCTTCTCGGATTTATGTACCTTATTCCGACTACTAAATAATACGAGTGACTGCCCGGAACTGCTCTCTATGCTGAATTTTTATGTTTCATCCTCCACCCGCAGCCTGCGACACACACCGCTTTTTCGGATACGCACACATAATTCAAATTTTGCCTCTCACACCAGCATTACAAGGATAATGAGTACTGCCAACGATTACAACAAGTTCCATTGGTTTCAATTATTTACTGGCTCTTTGCAATTATTCAAAACCAAATTATATACTCACACGGTATATTCATAGACTTTTTATATATTTTATGTATTAATGTTACATTTATTTTGTAAGCTTTAAAATATTATTTGTTTTGTATATCTATTTTGTATAAAATGAGGGTTCCCGTCAATAAATATATTATTATTATTATTATTATTATTATTACATTGACATAGTGAACATATTTTTTATCACTCCAAAGCACACACCGGCAGAGCAACAATGGCGGATGTTCGACCCTTGTTTCCTAATTCTATCATTTTGAGAGCATTATCATATTTTCGAACAAAATGGGGTTACCATTACTGTAACAAGTGAGCATTACATTGACATGGTGAGCATATTCATCACTCAGTTACAAACACGGAATATTGATCGTCAGTATTTGTGGTTTTAGCAAAATGGTGCCATGGCACACACCGGCAGAGCAACAATGGCTGTTGTGTGACCCTTATTTCCGAATAATCTCATTTTAAGATTTAATGACGTGTTATGGCCTTCTTGGGGTTCTGACTTGTTCACGTGTGATTTTTTCTATGAGAATATCTGAGAGAACGTGTTTACAAGAAAAAACCTCGTATATTTTATTTATTTATTTATTTATTTATTTATTAATTAAAGGAGGCCATTTCATACAGAACAGTTACAATAATATTACAAATATATAAACATATTACAGACATTTAAAAAAAATCTTAACTATTTTGCACTGAGTGCACGACGCAAAACACTTAGAGTTCCTACAAATATATCAAAACCTGTGCGAGTGATAAATTGATTAGCATGCCTTAAAATGCGTGTAGTAGCCGACTGTTTCGCATAATCAGTTCTGTGGAACGGTATGTGAAATATAACTACATTTCGCAATGGACGAGCGGGAACATGGAGTCCAAGAAGCTGTAGAAAGTCGGGACAGTCAATAGCTCCATCAAACACTTTTTTTACTAGCACAATATCTTGGTTGACACGCCGAGAACATAAACTCGTAATATTAACCTTATCGAGCAGGTCGCAGTAGTCACCAACTAGATGAAATTTGTAAGCTACAAATTTAACAATTTATTTTTCTTTCTCGATTTTTTCAATATCAGCGCCGCTATAAGGAGACCACACGCAAGAGCAGTATTCCAAATGTGGGCGAACCAGCGCGTTATATAATACAATAATTGTACCAAGTTCTGTATTGTGGAGGCTTCTACTTCGTTATACATGTTAATTACACAATGAAACACTTTTAACTTTGTTTGTATAACACGTGTTATACAAACAAAGTTAAAAGTGTTTCATTGTGTAATTGTACCAAGGTTCCGAAAATCTTGGACGTTACGTTTGATAAATCCAAGTAATTGGTATGACTTTGCTACAATCTTTGAGATGTGCATTGAAAAAGATAAAGTAGTATTAAACGTAACAGCTAGATCTATTACACAATTTACGCGTATTAAAGGTTCGCCCAGCATGGAATACTGGAAATCTACCGTTGTTTATTGATAGACTTGAAAGAGGCGATCCGTCAGCAAATCACCCGAATCAGAAGAAATCTGCTGGAAAGAGTGGAGACCAATTTTCTTCGACGCCTTCAACTTGCATTGAAGAAAATTAGTTTCCACTCTTTCCAGCAGGTCTCTGATTTCGGTGATTTGCTAACGGATCGCCTCTTTCAGGTCTATGAATGTACTTGGCTTGTCATTGTAAACACGTTCTTTCATATATCCCCATAGAAAAAAGTTAACGAAAATGGTCATCACTTGCCAGATTTAATTTTCCGAACGTGAACAATAATGAAATGCTATGTACTTACAAAGATTTTCTTACCAATAAATTTCTTCCACAGCAAAATCTAAAAATGTTATAATTATTCCAAAACGACTTGGTTCCCGTGCCCCACCCTGTATAACTATAAGAAGCGTAGGCTTATTTTCTCGAATTCAAATAGTTTTGAATTTAAATTTATCTTGTATGAGAATAAATAATTTGAATGTATGTACATGGAATTTTTCTTTCAAGTATATATTTTATTAACTCTAATAATCATTTACAGACACTTTGTGTAATTGTCACTTTATTCATACAGGAAAATATCACTTTTAAGTGTACATAACCTGATGTATCCGCTGTAAATTTTCAAGCATTCGTTGCTTTTAAAATGCGTTTAATTTGAATTTTCTAACGAGTGTTTTTCACTCCCAGACTAAGTATGAAGTAAAATTTCGAGTTTAGAAAAGCCCGGCGTAGAAAATTTGTCGAGGGTCGCGCCAGCGACCCTCGACAAATTTTCACGGGGCTTTTCTAAACTCGAAATTTTACTTCATGCGCCACGCGTATAAAACACTGATATAAAATGAAGTTAAAAACGTACTGAAAACCAACCTAACTTCGATATTTTTACAAAATAGGATCTTTCTTTCCTATCCATGCTGTAAACCTTCAGATATTCGTTGTTTTCTGGTAAGAAAACTTCGATTCCATGTAGTCCTTCGGTCTCCGAAGACCATGATTGGTCCTTCGAGCTGTAGCCTTTGTAAAATGGTAATAAACGTAGTAATCTAGAGTGATTATTCAATTTGAAACTTGTAAGAACGAGTGTTGTCCACTCCCAGACTAAGCATGAAGTAAAATTTCGAGTTTAGAAAAGCCCCGCGTAGAAAATTTGTCGAGGGTCGCGCAGCGACCCGAGACAAATTTTCACGGGGCTTTTCTAAACTCGAAATTTTACTTCATGCGCCACGCGTATAAAACACTGATATAAAATGAAGTTAAAAACGCACTGAAAACCAACCCAACTTCGATATTTTTACAACATAGGATGTTTCTTTCCTATCCATGCTGTAAACCTTCAGATATTCGTTGTTTTCTGGTAAGAAAACTTCGATTCCATGTAGTCCTTCGGTCTCCGAATATCATGATTGGTCCTTCGAGCTGTAGCCTTTGTAAAATGGTATTAAACTTAGTGATCTAGAGTGATCCTTAAATTTGAAACTTGTAAGAACGAGTGTTGTCCACTCCCAGACTAAGCATGAAGTAAAATTTCGAGTTTTGAAAAGCCCCGCGTGGAAACTTTGTCGAGGGTCGCGCAGCGACCCGAGACAAATTTTCACGGGGCTTTTCTAAACTCGAAATTTTACTTCATGCGCCACACGGATAAAACACTGATATAAAGTGAAGTTAGAAACGCACTGGAAACCAACCCAACTTCGATATTTTTTCAAAATTGGATGTTTTATTTCCTATCCATGCTGTAAACCTTCAGATATTCGTTGTTTTCTGGTAAGAAAACTTCGATTCCATGTAGTCCTTCGGTCTCCGAAGACCATGATTGGTCCTTCGAGCTGTAGCCTTTGTAAATTGGTAATAAACGTAGTAATCTAGAGTGATCCTTCAATTTGAAACTTCTAAGAACGAGTGTTGTCTACTCCCAGACTAAGCATGAAGTAAAATTTCGAGTTCAGAAAAGCCCCGCTTAGAAAATTTGTCGAGGGTCGCGCCAGCGACCCGGGACAAATTTTCACGGGGCTTTTCTAAACTCGAAATTTTACTTCATGCGCCACGCGTACAAACCACTGATTTATAGTAAGGTTAAAAATATACTTTAGCACTTTACAGTGAGGTTCAAAATATACTTTTTCAGAGGAATGGTTTAACAAACCGAAACTAATTTGTGAGACAATACCAAATGTTTTTTTTTTAATTTAAATAACTTTACATATTCTATTCTAACATGTTTCACCAGATAAGAAATTAATTCAAGAAAGAAAAGTCAAGTTGAATTTTCTTGAATATTGATTATTCAAAAGATCATATCTCCAAAAATCCTGAATTAATTTCACATGATTAAATGTCCACATCAAAGGAGAATCGCGTCATTGGGGATATTTACCCAATCTTGTTAAAACCATATTTTTTCTTAAATTCATTCACCAATGCTATAAGAATTAAAATAAACTAAAGCGAACGAGATTTTCTTCGTTTCCTCCTCAGATATTTTTTTTTTCATAAAGCTTTTTCTTGTACAAACGCGAGTGGCGCAAGTAAACTTAGGAAAATATTTCAACATAAAAGAGTTTCATAGTTTTCAGGTGGCTTGAGTTTAAAATCAAAAAGCTTCATTTTGACGCCAGACTAAAACACCTTAAAACTTTAAAACTATTTTATGTTTAATATTTTTTAGATATGAACATCCATTACAGTGTAATTAACCTCCAACCTTGTTAGATTAGCACGAAATTTACCGCGGATATTAAGCTAACCTAACTCAATAACAATTCAATTTACATTCCTTTAAAAATGGTCTTACAAACCCAAACTAGTCGGAATAAAGTTTACATTTGTGAAACAATACCAATTTAAATAACTTTACATATTCTAATATAGTTTGAATAGTTTTAAATATCGATTGAATACCAAATTTCAAATGTAATACTAATCGTACTGCTTGGACGTCAATTTTTAAAATTTTCATTTTGTATATAACTTAACTTAACTCTACTTTAACATATCGCATACTTTTGTTATTATTATGTAAAAAGGTGTTATACCGTTTAATAAATAAATAAATATGTTTCACCGAGTGCCAGATGAGAAACTAATTCAAGAAAAACCTACCTCTTTAAAAATATCGAATTTTCCAAAATACCTGTCCAGATATTTTCAGTTGAAGTAAAAATTGTGTAATATTCATGCGGTGGCGGAAATTTAATTCAGCGTTAATTCACAGCCGCCGTTCCGGACCGTTCTCTATTTACCTCCTTTTTTTTTGTTTCCTCTTTTCCCCCGGTTTTTTTTCCCTGTTCAAGTTAAAAGTGAATTTGTAACGTGACGATAAAATGTACGGCCCGCCGTTGCCGGGGGCGAAAACACCGTCGGATGAATATTCATGGTGGCCCTTCCGGTGGGACATCCCGACTTCCGCCTTTGAATTAATAATAAAAAGAAGAGGGAAAAGTACGTTTTTTCAACTTTTTTTCCCTCACTCGTGCACATTCACAATTTCAGAGTGATAATCCAACTTATCATCGTGAAATTGTGAATGGCGCACGAGTGAAATAAAAATAGATTTTTATAGGTTGCGCGAATAACATTTATCATAAAGCTTGATTTTATAGATCAGCCATCAAATATTTGTACGAGGCGCATCCAGAATGTAAGTTTCCTGATTTTTTTTCCCTTTAAAGTAAACGTAATTAGTCGTGTCATTGTTGCATGCATTATAGACCTATGACACATCAATCATATGCCAGCCGAACAGGTCCCGCCTGGTACCAGTAGCGTGGCAGCAATGGTCCGAAATATTCCTTCTCCCGCCGCCTGCGAGATTCGGTCGGTGATAAAGTTCTTTAATGCACAAGGCATTGCGCCAATTGATATATATATATATATATATATATATATATATATATATATATATATATGTGCAAAATTTGTATGTGATATTAACATTGGAATAAAGAACTGTTATTATTATTATTATTATTATTATTATTATTATTATTATTATTATTGAAATTCATCGTCAGATCTGTCAGGTTTAACATGATGAGTAAGCAGATGGTGCGTCGCTGGTGTATGCAGTTTTCCGAAGGTCGTCAATATGTTCATGATGAAGAGCGCAGTGGGCGACCGTCCCATCTTGTTGAGTTGGTGCGGCAGCGTATTATAGAGAAGCGGCGCTTCACGATTAGGGAGCTGAGCAACCATTTTACGCATATATCGCGATCCTTGTTGCATGACATTGTCAGTAAGCACCTTCTGTTCAAAAAAATGCCAGGTGGGTGCCGAAAAACCTGCCTCTCGAACACTAAATGAAACGTTTAGGAGCAGCACTAACATTTCTGCAACGGTATCACGATGACGGCGACGCTGTTTTAACGAAATTTGGCTGAGAGTTGTCTGATCATCCACCCTACAGTTATCTGCTCCCAGCGATATTCACGTTTTCTTGCACCTCAAGAAATTCCTGTCCTCCGGTGAGCGTTTTGGCAACGACGAAGAGCTGAAGACGTCTGTTACACGCTGGTTCCATTCACAGGCAGCAGAGTTCTACGACAGAGAGATACAATAGTTGATCTTACGATACGACACTTGCTCAATTCTGGTAGTGGCTATGTTGAAATATAGCTGAAGTATTGCTGTACCTGTTGCCAATATATTTTTTCCTGAAAGTGTGTCTTTTTTTTGGTTTGAAGACGTCTGTTACACGCTGGTTCCATTCACAGGCGGCAGAGTTCTACGACAGAGGGATACAAAAGTTGATCCCACGATACGACAGGTGTCTCAATTCTGGTGGTGGCTATGTTAAAAAATAGCTGAAACACTGCTGTACCTGTTGCCAATATTTTTTTTCCTGAAAGTATGTGATCTATTTTTTTAAATCGGGAATCTTACTATCTTACTATACGCCTCCTTATTGTTTGTGTAATTTTTTTTGTTGTTAAAATTTAATACCGTGTAGTCCAGTTTAAAACTCGAACTAGGCCGAATTAGAATCGCCAGAGACAAAAATTCCACTCAACCTTAAAAATCATCCGAATTAGCTGAAAATATGTGTGTATTTCAAGTATTGGACTCCTAATAAGACTTACTTAAACCGTTATTTTTGAAAGAACGGCTCATTTTACAAAAATGTGCTAGGGAATAAAAAAAGAAGGAAAAAATTACCCTTCCCGCCTGAGGGCTTCCCCCGAAAACCACCCCTGTACTGGGTAAAACGAAAAACATCGACTTCCCATCGACTTTGTAAACATCGACTTTTCTTCGTGAAAAAAAAAGTACCACTCCTACCTGGGGGGCTTTCCTCAAAAACCACCCCTGTACTGGGTAAAACAAAAAACATCGACTTCCCATCGACTTTTTAAACATCGACTTTTACTCGTAAAAAAAATTTTCCACTCCTATCTGGGGGGCTTTCCTCAAAAACCACCCCCGTACTGGGTAAAACAGAAAACATCGACTTTCCATTGACTTTGTAAACATCGACTTTTCCTCGTGAAAACAAATTACTACTCCTACATGGGGGGATTTCCTCAAAAATCACACCTGTACTGGGTAAAAGGAAAAACATCGACTTCCCACAAATTTTCACATTTAAAAAAAATGTTTTAAACAAAAAATGTAGCTGAGAGAATTCGGATTTTTGTTCCAAATCCTCTTAGCTACATTTTTTGCTTAAAACATTTTTTTTTTCATCTGAAAATTTGTGGGTAGTCGATGTTTTTCGTTTTACCCAGTACAGGGGTGGTTTTCAAGGAAGCCCCTAAGTAGGAGTGGTAATTCTTTTTTTCATCCTATCCAGTACTTGACACGCACACACATTTTCAGCCAATTCGGATGATTTTTAGAGGTTGAGTAGTACTTTTGTCTCTGACGAATTGGACTATTACTAAAATTGAGATTTGATGAAATTTCTATAAACTTTTGGGGAAAGGCGACAGAATTCAAAAATTATGGTTCTATTTTTTTATATTCTGAAAAGAATTACAGATACAATCATTGGTATTAGAAACAAGTTGAAATGATAATTGTCCTGATAAAAAATTGTGCATCGAGTATTGTTTACTTTTAGCAACAGTAGAAAATTGATAAACCCACCAAAATCCAACCTTGAGTGTTTGTGGTGAGCGTAATTTTTAAGTTTGCAAAATGGATTGTATTTAAAATTAAAGATGTATCAATTCTGAACACTCCTCTTTAATGATATTTTAATTTTTTATATAAAATATCTTTCAAAATCAGCGTTTCCATGAAGACGTGATTTTTAAACTGTTTTCACTTTTTGCATTTGATTGGCTGTTTTTAGTAAAATAATTATCAGATTTAATTCATTCAAAAAGCAATCGATTTAGGTCTAAATTTGCTTTAATTTGAGTTACAGCTGGTTTTTGTAGCCTTATCAATGTGCCTTGTATAATTTCGCAAAGTTTGATTTTAGTGGGTTAGCTAGTTTCCAGTTGTTTTTAAAACTGCACCATACCTTACATTGTTTCTAGTATTAGTAAGAATGCTAGTGATTTTTTGTTAGATATTATAAGAAATATTTTTTTTTACTCAATTTTCAATACCTACTACCCCTTACAAAATGTTCGAATTTCGATGAAAATTTATATTTTTTAAAAATATCTGAAAAAAAACACAAACGTTTTTTTAAAAATCTGAAAAAAATCCAAACATTCTCTTTGATATTAGAAACAACCTGAGCTAATTATTTTCTCATAGAATTTTTTTTTGACAAGCTTTTCTACTTTTAGAAACAATCAAATATTGATAACCTCACTAAAATCAAACTTTGTGCCAATGTCCTAGGCGTAATATTCAAGTATTGAAAAACAAAAGCACTTTAAATTAAAGATTATTTAATTCTAAACACTCTACTTAAAAACTATTCTAATTTTCATCAAAACATCGCTTTCAAAATGGGCGTTATCTCGAAGAAGTCATTTTTGAACATTATTCCCATTTTTCATTTAACAGCCTTTATTTTGTAAACTAATTATATGATTCAATTTATTGACACAGCAATCGATTCAAGATTAAATATGCTTTAATGTGAGTTATGCTGGTTTTTTGTAGTTTCAAAAATTTGCCTTGTATAATCCCACAAAGTTGGATTTTGGTGGGTTTGCTGGTTTCCAGTTGCTTTTAAAACTGGATAAAGTTAGTCAAATTTTGTTTTTTTGAGCAAAATTACTATTTTGCATAATTTCTAATATAAGTAAGAATGTTTGTAATTTTTTTCAGATTTTTGGAGAAATAATTTTTTTTACTCACTTTTTCATACCAATTTTTCATACCCTTATAAAATTTTCGAACTATGATGAAAATTTTTATTTTTTTTTAAATTCAGAAAAAAATCACAAACACAGTATTTGATGTTAGAAACAACCTGAGCTAATTATTTTCTTGTTGAATATTTTTTTTCGACAAGCATTTCCACTTTTAGGAACAATCAAATATTGATAACCTCACCAAAATCAAACTTTGTGCGTTTATCCTAAGCGTAATATTTAAGTATTTAAAAACGGCAGCACCTTAAATCAAAGCTTATTGAATTCTTAACACTTTATTTATAAAATATTTTGATTTTAAACTTTTGTTTGCTTTCAAAATCAGCGTTTTCTCGAAGATGTAATTTTTGAACATTTTTCACATTTTTCATTTATCAGCCTGTATTTCCTAAAATTAATAAATCTGAATAAATGTATTTAAACAGCAATCGATTAAGGATTAAACATGCTTTTATGTGAGTTACAGTTGTTTTTTCTAGCTTTAAAAATATGCCTTGTATAATTGCACAAAGTTTGATTTTGGTGGGTTGACCAGTTTCCAGTTGTTTTTAAAACTGGAAAAAGTTAGTCAAATTTTGCTTTTTTGAGCACAATAAATATTTTGCATAGTTTCTAATATTATTAAGAATGTTTGTAATTTTTTTCAGATTTTTTGAGAAATTATTTTTTTTTACTAAATTTTCCATACTACCCATTATAAAATTTACGAATTTCAATGAAAATTTGTATTTTTTTAAATATTCTGAAAAAAATCACAAACGTAGTCTTTGATGTTAGAAACAACCTGAGCTAGTTATTTTCTTGTTCATTATTTTTCTTTTTGACAAGTTTTTCTACTTTTAGGAACAATCAAATATTGATAACCTCACTAAAATCAAACTTTGTGCGTTTATCCTTAGTGTAATATTTAAGTATTTAAAAATGGCAGGACTTTAAATTAAAGCTTATAAAATTTTGAACACTCTGCTTTAAAAATGTTTAAATTTTCAAATTTCTGTAGCTTTCAAAATCAGCGTTTTCTCGAAGAAGTCATTTTTGAACATTTTTCACATTTTTCATTTAACAGCCTGTATTTCGTAAAATAATTATCTAATTAAATTAATTTAAAGAGCAATCGATTTAGGATTAAATATTCTTTAATTAAGGTTACGCTGGTTTTTGGTAGTTTAAAAAAATTGCCTTGTATAATCCCACAAAGTTGGATTTTGGTGGGTTTGCTAGTTTCCAGTTGTTTTTAAAACTGGAAAAAGTTAGTCAAATTTTGTTTTTTTGAGCCAAATAAATATTTTGCATAGGTTCTAATATTAGTAAGAATGTTTGTCATTTTTTTCAGATTTTTTAAAAAAATATTTTTTTTTACTCAATTTTCCATACCTACCCCTTATAAAATTTAATAATTTCGACGAACTTTTTTATTTTTTTTTAAATTCTGAAATAAATCACAAACATAACCGTTGATATTAGAAACAACCTGAGTTATTTATTTTTTTGTTAAATATTTTTTTTCGACAATATTTTCAACTTTTAGGAACAATCAAATATTGATAACCTCACTAAAATCAAACTTTGTGCGTTTATCCTAAGTGTAATATTTAAGTATTTAAAAATTGCAGGACTTTGAATTAAAGCTTATTAAATTTTGAACACTCTGCTTTAAAAATGTTTAATTTTTCAAATTTTTGTAGCTTTCAAAATCAGCGTTTTCTCGAAGAAGTCATTTTTGAACATTTTTCACATTTTTCATTTAACAGCCTGTATTTCGTAACATAATTATTTGATTAAATTGATTTATACAGCAATCGATTTAGGATTAAATATTCTTTAATTTGAGTTATGCTGGTTTGTTGTAGTTTTAAAAATTAGACTTCTATAATCCCACAAATTTGGCTTTTGGTGGGTTTGCTAGTTTCGAGTTGTTTTTAAAACTAGAAAAAGTTAGTCAAATTTTGTTTTTTTGAGCATGATAAATATTTTGCATAGGTTCTAATATTAATAAGAATGTTTGTAACTTTTTTCAGATTTTTTAAAAAAATATTTTTTTTTACTTAATTTTCCATACCTAACCCTTATAAAATTTAATAATTTCGATGAACATTTTTATTTTTTTTAAATTCTGAAATAAATCACAAACATACCCGTTGATATTAGAAACAACCTAAGTTATTTATTTTTGTGTTAAATATTTTATTTCGACAATATTTTCAACTTTTAGGAACAATCAAATATTGATAACCTCACTAAAATCAAACTTTGTGCGTTTATCCTAAGCGTAATATTTAAGTATAAATAAATTGCAGCACTTTTAATTAAAGCTTATTTAATTCTAAACACTCTGCTTAAAAATATTTTAATTTCCAACTTTTTGTAGCTTTCAAAATCAGCGTTTTCTCGAAGAAGTAATTTTTGAACATTTTTCACATTTTTCATTTAACAGCCTGTATTTCGTAACATAATTATTTGATTAAATTGATTTGTACAGCAATCGATTTAGGATTAAATATTCTTTAATTTGAGTTATGCTGGTTTGTTGTAGTTTTAAAAATTAGCTTTCTATAATCCCACAAAGTTGGATTTTGGTCTTTTTGAGCAAAATAAATATTTTGCATAGTTTTAAATATTTGTAAGAATGTTTGTGATTTTTTGTTGGATTTTTTGAGAAATTATTTTTTTACACAATTTTCCATATAAAATTTACGAATTTCGATGAAAATTTTTATTTTTTAAATAATTCAGAAAAAAATTACAAAAATACTCTTTGATATTAGAAATAACCTGAGCTAATTGTTTTTTTGTAGAATTTTTTTTTTTCTCGAGCAAAAATCTAATGTGCAACCGTATCTACATAGATTTTTGCTTGAAAAAAAATTCTACAAGTAAATAATTAGCTCAGGTTATTCCCCTATATTTTTGGTAACTAGTATTGTTAATAGGAATTTTTGTTTATTGCTAATTTTCATTCTTAACGAAATATTTTTGTAATACTACGTGCATGTCTTTTTTTACAAAAGATTAATTTATTAATAATAATTAGCCCCCTATCCCCCACACAAGCGCTGAGCTTGTGGGGCCTGGAGAAATACAGGTTGAGAAAAACCTTCTTAAAAAAATCTGTAATAATAATAATAATATCGTATGTTCAATAAAAAAAACCTCTAGAGTGCCAGGGAAAATATTGTACTTTGGCAACTCTGGAATTATACATTTTAATTATAGTGCCTGACGTTTTATATGTCAATTCCTAAAGCGTGTAGCAAACTTAAATTTAAAAAAAGAATAAATCATGGCACTCTAGAAGTTCTTTTTTAATTTAACATACGATAGTAATAATCCTTCTGTTATTACTATTATTATTATATATAACAAATCTTTATTATCAGAGGACAATACGAAATAGTTAATTACATTATTGTTTATAATCAATAAATATAAATAAAATAAACTTCCTCTTGATAACTGGCTATCGACCAGAGGTCTTTCCGCCGTATTATTATTATTATTACAGATTTGTTAATAAGGTTTTTTTAATCTTTAATTAATATCTCACTTAACCCGTGATAAAACATTTTTGAATCTAATACTGGATGATTTAAATTAAATTTAAATTAAAACACTTGGTTTGTTTCACTTATTTATTTATTCCTCCTTGAAGATGACCAACGGTCGAAACTAGTAGTAGAAAATAATAATAAGTGAAACAAACCAAGTGTTTTAATTTAAATTTAATTTAAATCATCCAGTATTAAGGTTTTTTTTTCTTTGATTATAATCATCCAGTCAGAATTTTTATAGAATGTTTCATATTTATTCATAAAATGGGAAAATGTCAGTATTCGAAGCAAATATAACCCTTGATTTTCATTTCTCAACTATTCAAATAAATGTTGTGCAAGAGTTCGTAAACTGAACAAACTACGATAAATCCTCGTGTGTTTATTCTAATCATCCGGGTCAGTTTTTGTTTGTATCTGGTAATAAATTCTTTACGGTCGATCCGTAATTTAACGGTCTGAATAATTCAGCGAGGGAATAAAATGTTTTCCGGTTAATTTCTTGAAACGTCCGGGCCTGTATAATTATCTATAAATTATACTCCCCATTTTCTTAAGGGTAGATAAGGAATTGGGTAATTTGGGTGAAACAGTCGCGTCAATAAAAATAATCAAATTAAAGGTCACGAGGTTTTTTTGTTTTATTTTAATCAAGAATCACAAACAGAACTATTTATATTTATCGGGTACTGATTTTTTTTTTGTATTTGGCTTTTGCCTGGCCTTGGGAACTTACCCATTAGCTAACATCATTTATTTATATATATTTTGTATTAATTGTTAACCATTACAATTTGTAGTATGCTATTATTTCATACCGACAAACACTCACATTCATACCACACCCAGGGTCACGACGAGAAATTATTTTTAAATAAAGTCTCCCTGTGCACGGGAATCGAACCCGAGTTTGTGGCTCGCCGAGCGATACAGCCCGACGACGTTACCGCTCGGCCACCATCTGCCCTTAATTTTTGTTGAAATGGGATTTAGTTAATTTGGGGAAAAAAATCAAATGATTTTTTTTTAATTCGTTTTTAACATGCAATTTTGAGAAATTAAATTAAATTCATATGACTGAAATCCTTTGGGTAAATCTTATGAATTTGACGAATGAAGCACTAATAACCTTTCTTCACACTTTTATTTGAATTACCAAATGTACATTTCGGACACAAAGTGACCATTATCAATAGATTAACACATTAACACAGTGTTAATCCATTGAAAATGGTCACTTTGTGTCCGCAATGTACATTTGGTAATTCAAATAAAAGTGTGAAGAAAGGTTATTAGTGCTTTATTCGTCAAATTAATTTGATCTTCACGTAACTCACAATCAATTTATTTAAATCTAATGAACATTTGTGTACAATCAATTTATTTAAATCTAATAAACATTTGTGTGGATATTAAGCAAACATTATTTATAACAAAACTTTGTCTGATTTTTTTTAAATCAAACTTTAATCATTTAAATTTTTTTAATCAAACTTCATACATTTAAAATAAATACGCAAAGGATTAAAACAAACAAAAAATTTTCGCGTTTTTAATTAACTTTTTTTTCTCTCCATGTGATAGTGTTTGTGTGTGCGTGCGAAGGATGGAAAAGCGTAGGATAATTTTTCCCCGTTTGTTGTCCCCATCCGGTCGTAATAAAAACTAAAATAAAAATTAGAATCCGGCGGTGCGCGAAAATCAGGCCACGGAAATAATCCGGGTCCGCAACTGATGAAAAGCGGGGCGCGCGTTGACGCGCGGTTGGAAAGGATTCAATTCGGGTTCGCATTTAAACGTCGTCTGTTTGGGCTTTGGGAATAATGTAAAATTTTAATTAAAAATGTACGTTTCTTTCATTTTTGATTTTTCGTAAACTGTAAAATAATAACATTCAAAACAAGAAGAACACTAAATAAGGGTCAGTTGTTTGATACATGTTGAACTGGCTCAACGTTAAACTTGAGTTCAAAGTGGCAGTAGAATAATTGGTACCGTCATATTAAACTCGAGTTCAAAGTGACAGTAGAACAGTTGAAACTGTCATACTAAACTCGAGTTCAAAGTGACAGTAGAACAGTTGGAACTGTCATATTAAACTCGAGTTCAAAGTGACAGTAGAACAGTTGGAACTGTCATATTATACTCGAGTTTAACGTGACAGTAGAACAGTTGGAACTGTCATATTAAACTCGAGTTCAATGTGACAGTAGAACAGTTGGAACTGTCATATTAAACTCGAGTTCAAAGTGATAGTAGAACAGATAGAACTGTCATATTAAACTCGAGTTCAAAGTGACAGTTGAACAGTTGGAACTGTCATCTTAAACTCGAGGTCAAAATGACAGTGGAATAATTGAAACTGTTATAATAAACTCGAGTTCAACGTTTTTGGTGCAACTGGGTCTAAGATTAAATGAAGGAGCATACAGCTACGCAATCATGGATGACGCGTTTTTGACATTTGCTCCTCATCAGTAAGGTTTGATCTATATGGATCTATACCAGGGGTGTCCAAACGTTTAGCTTCCGTTGGTCACATTCAACAAAGACAAGCCATATAAGCCATTCAATATTTTTCTAACGAGTGTTTTGTACTCCCAGATAAAGCTTGAAGTAAAATTTCGAGTTTAGAAAAGCCTGAAAATTTAGCTGAATCGCGTAGCGCGGAGCGACATTTAAACTATAATTATAGTTGACACAAGTCGGCTCAAACCGACATTTAACAAATCGTGCCAACTTGACATGAGTTTGAATTGAACTTTAATGAGATCGCAATGTTCGTTTTTTTTTCTTTGTGACGGTTACGATACTTATTTTAACACTTGTGACTTATTTTAAAGTAACGAGTGTCTTCCACTCCCAGACTAAGCATGAAGTAAAATTTCGAGTTTAGAAAAGCCCCGCGTAGAAAATTTGTCGAGGGTCGCGCAGCGACCCGAGACAAATTTTCACGGGGCTTTTCTAAACTCGAAATTTTACTTCATGCGCCACGCGTATAAACCACTGAAATATTGTAAAGTTAGAAATACACTGATATATATATATATATATATATATATATATATATATATATATATATATATATATATATATATTGAGTAATAATCGAAATATTTACATTTTTCTTTAATCATTTTAAAGTCAGATCAAATAATATAATATATTAAATCAACTTATTTAATAATTTAAATAACAAACAAATAATAATGTTGCGTGTGTGCATCAATGGCGTTTAATGGGTTAAGCTAGTTGTTAGAAGAAGAACGAAACACTCGTGCCGGACGATCTAGAAAACTAAGAAACCAGGTGCATAGAACACCAGGGTTAGTCTCGAGATTTGCTGCACCGCTGCCTTAACGCGTAAATTCGCACACAGTCCACTATAACAACCCTTTCCACTGCACAAGTGAAATTGCCGTCATTTATATTCATCATATTTTCCTTTTTTTTTAATAATAACTTATAATTTCACTGAAATAACGCCAATTTCTCACGATTAATGAACCCATTTCTTGTTTGATTGAAGACCTACCTACCTAACGTATTTATCCCTCGTTTGCAGACCAAACTCATCAACCTTTATTATGAAGACACCTCTCGTTATCCGGCCATAGATTCCCGGAATACCGAAATCCTCCAGGATATAACCGGATGGGATAATAACCCGGAATTAGTTCGTTAAGGCTGTCACACATGTTGGGTATTCCGTGTGTATGTCTTAATTGCGAAAATTAAGCATTCGCCCGGAAAATCCGGATTGGAAACTCCTCCTGCTTGGCGCATATTCTGGCTCATTATCCGTTTAGCGTTAATAATGTAAAATTATAAACCAAACTCTGCTCTCTAATTAGTTATTATCTCAGTTTGTGCGTTTGAATTTCAATGGGTGTTAAGTTAAATAACATCTCGGTTCGCGTGTTTCATTTTCAATAGGTGTTAAGTCAAATGTTATTTTAGTTTATGTGTTTGATTATCAATGGGTGTTAAGTTGAATATAATTTCAGTTTATGTGTTGCATTTTTCATGGGTGTTAAGTTAAATATCATCCAAGTTCATGTGTTTCATTTACTATGGGCTATTTTTTGTTTAAGTGAATGATTTTCTACGCGGGGCTTTTCTAAACTCGAAATATTACTTCATGCTTAGTCTGGGAGTGGAAACACTCGATAAAGGAAAACAAGTAATTTTCGTGTAGTGCGATCCAGCAGATTTCACAGCTAATGAATCCGTTTTGGACGAAATCGCGCGACCAAACCAAATGTTCAGGCTTTTCTAAACTCAAAATGTTTACTTCATGCTTAATCTAGGAGTTCCAAGCTTTAAGTTGGCCTAATATATAAAAACAACGAAATCCCTGAAAAAATTATCTAGATATTTGAAATAAATATGATAATATTGGTGAATTTTCCGGATAAACTTGTGTTCATAGAGAATTTTTCCTTAAAAAAATGTGTTTAGTGTGTTTCTAACTTCACAATAGTTCAGTGTTTTATACGCGTGGCGCATGAAGTAAAATTTCGAGTTTAGAAAAGCCCCGTGAAAATTTGTCTAGGGTCGCTGCGCGACCCTCGACAAATTTTCTACGCGGGGCTTTTCTAAACTCGAAATTTTACTTCATGCTTAGCCTGGGAGTGGAAATACTTATTGAAAACTTTAAATTGCACGTTTTTATAAAAAATCGACTAATACCTAAAAATTGACAGAGTATACATTATGTATATTTAAAACACAAATTCACGGTATATAATACGATAAGTCATTCATATAAATCATAAAAATAAGTGCAGAAGTTGACCTAAAATCAACTTCTAGATCTAGAAAACTAAGACACCGGATGCGTAGAACACCAGGGATAGTCTCGAGATATGCTGCACCGCTACCTTAATACATAAATTCGCATACAGTCCACTATACCAACCATTTCCACTGCACGCTTAGTAAAATTCCACTAATATCGTGCCGGACGATCTAGAAAACTGAGACACCGGATGCGTAGAACACCAGGGTTAGTCTCGAGATTTGCTGCACGGCTACCTTAACACGTAAATTCGCATACAGTCCACTATAACAACCATTTCCACTGGACGCTTAGTAAAATTCCACTAATATCGTGCCGGACGATCTAGAAAACTAAGACACCGGATGCGTAGAACACCAGGGTTAGTCTCGAAATTTGCTGCACCGCTACCTTAACGCGTAAATTCGCATACAGTTCACTATAACAACCTTTTCCACTGCAAGCTTAGTTAAATTCCACTAATATTTATTATTAATTAAATGTAACTAAGTGTTATCTTTTAAATCGAAGTTAAGTATATTTCCGCCTATGCCTAGAGGATGATGAAACAGCAGAAGCACGTCATATGTGCCTGTCCAGCTGGCGACCAGATCAGGACCACGGTGTTTGGCACACCGAAGCTAAACCTGAAGGACCTGGAAAAAACTTCACCTGACAAGATCCTTGACTTCATCAAGAAGATGGACTTGGAAGGTGAGCTGTAAGGTCGAATGTTCGACCTTAATTGTGAGCCACAATAGATCCTTGCGGTCGCAGTGGAAGGTAGCATAACTACCCACTCACTTTCAATAGAACTAGAACTAAGTATATTTCTCCACGTAAAAGATGAGAAACGTATACAAGATACTTGAGTGGTCTAACTGCAAAACTCACATTCTCCAATTTTTGTGAAGAATTAGTTGGTGGTTTTTTTTACGTTCGCCATGTTAAATTACACGTGTTTTTTTGCAATTTGCCAAAAGTTTTCAAAAGTAGAGAAAGTGAGTTTTGCAGTTAGATCCCTCACTTGTTGATTACGCCATTAGACGGTTTGCGTTTTTTAATTACTTAGACACCTAGTATGTTAACAAAAAATATTTATTACATATATGTGCATCAAAGATCAAATGTACAAATATAAAACGAATAAAATAAATAAATAACAATGAAATAACAAAATGAATTAACCTATCTGGTATTGAAAATATGAAAGAATTTAGACAAAGTGAAATGAAAGTTAAGTTAAAGATTTACAAATTAGAAGAAGTGTTAAAATTACAAGTTTCACATTACAAGAAAAGGAGAAGTTACTCGAACGCTGGTTGATGGAAAAGTGATAAGTTTTTGGAAGGAATATCCGGGAATGATCTAAAAAAAGGGTGGGGGTTTCAAGAATCAGGTATAAAAGGGGACGTGGGAAGAAATTCCAACGATCGAGTTGCTCAGTAATAACAATAGGGTTGTATTTTTCCAAACTGCATTTTTAGAATGTTTCCCAACAAAGCTTGAGCGGAACTAATTAAGACTGGTCCGCGAAAGCCACGTTTGGGCGGACACTGTCGCTCATCCAAATTTAACACAATGAGCTTTATTGGGGGTAGAGGCTAGGCGAAGCTTTAAAAATGCAGTTTGGAGTAAAATACTAAGAAATATCTGGTGATGGTTCAAACTCAAACATTCACACAGTAATAGATACAAATAAAAAATACACAATTGAGAAAAGATAATAAACGAGCAGAAAGTTTAAGGTCACGCACAAAGGAAATATATATATATACAAAAGACAAGCACAAGCACGAAAATAAGAAATAAAAATGTAAAAAATTCCACGAGCGACATTTGTAATAGATATTGTCTAAGCATTAAAAGTGCCGAGATTCTTTTCGCAATCTGCAACAAGTTAGTCTTAACAACTATATCAAAACTCATTGAACTAACTACTTCCCGAGCTAATACCCCGACGGTGATTGAATTATACAACAAGTGTTTGCTGTTAGATACAGTAATCTACTGCAAATGTAACAATTTGGGTCCAACTTATTCAGGCCATCTATAGCCGCGTTTCGAGATGTGGCAATTTCATTTATACTTAGATATTGTGTAGTTATATCTTGTCTTTTAGTAAATAACACACTTGGTTAGGATTTCACTGTTTAGTAGTTAACACTGCAATAATTGTTTTGTAACACAGTGGCTTCATCAGTCAGATAAATTGAATTGATTGAGTGAGTTACGTGAAGATCGAATTTAATTGATAAATAATAAATATTATACATCAAGTGAATTCAACACGATTTTATTCACGAAAAGATCTTTGATTTCACGAGCGCCTCGGCGCGAGTGAAATCATTTCTTTGAGTGAATAAAGGTGTTTAATTCACGTGGCGTATATATGTTTTTATTCAATTTTGACGAAATTGTAAAGAAAATGTACTTTACATTTATTTTTAAATAAATGTTGAAAAACTATGTAGACTGTGAAATCCATTTTCATGACGACGTATTATTTATAATTTTCAAAATTTGTAAAACTTCTATCTCGTGTCACAAAAATGTCTGAACTCACTGGAGTATTTCAAGAAAAACCAGATAATGAAGTATTTGTACCGTCTGGAGTTCTGGAGGAGGCTTTGGAAGCAGCAGAAAAAGTGATACCTGCAAAATCAAAAATTTCGTATGAAAATGAATACGCAAAATTTTGTAAATGGAGGGATTAAAAGCAAGCAAAAGGAGTAGATGAAAGTATAATTTTGGCATATATTTCGGAAAAATCCAAAAAATCTAAATGTTCATCAGTGTGGTCTTACTACTCCCAATTGAAAAAAATGTTATCTGTAAAAGAAAATGTAGACATAAGCAGATTTTAATTGTAAAGTTTAGTTGTAGTAATTGATTATATAACAAATTGTTTAACTCACTAGTGACCTAAAAAAATTTTAGTTCACTAGTGAATAAAACCTTGATTATTACGGTTGTTATGGAGTTAATAATGTCGATTTAAATTAACAAAATTGAATAAAATTAATTAATTAATTCTTTACACTTTTATTTTTATTCCATATGTACATTTCGGACACAATGTGACCATTATCAATGGATTAATACTCACATTTTGTCCGAAATGTACATATGGAATAAAAATAAAAGTGTGAAGAAAGGTTATTAGTGCATTATTTATCAGTCAGATAATTGATGATATCTTGTTAACTAAAATCAATTTTCTAGTTCCACAAGTAAATTCACGTCATACTAAGTTATTTTATATATCCCATGTTAATACTGTTGCTCATTTTCATTTACCTATAAATTCTATGGTCAGATCCGATAACAATGTTAACTTCTTAGCCGACATTTTTATAGATTCTCGTTCAACATTATTGCGAAATATTTCACAGTTTGTCTAAATTTGTAACAATTTTGATATTATTTGTCTATATAATACCATTATACTGACATAATTTCAAGATAAATGTTAGGTTTATTCTTTAGTCTTCGCATGCTTTTTTATATCTTTTTATTTTATATACATTTTTTTTTAGTTTTTTGTTAAGGAATATTTACGTTGTTTGAAATCTAATTATAAATATTATTAATACAATATTTCCCTGTAATTGGATGTTATATGTTAACAAACGAATAAAGTTATTATTATTATTTTTTTTTTTTCTGTGGGAAGGGAAAATCCATTTACGGACGGAGTGTCGGACTCCCTCCAGGCGGAGGACTACCGACTAAAAACCCCTCCCAGCTTACCGGCTTCTCCTACAAGGTCATTAGCCGGTTTACTTGTCTCATTGAAGACTTAATAATAAAAGAAAAGAAACAACTTATTATAATTATTATTATTATTATGTAAAATTAACTTAACTCATACAAAAATCGCTAGTAATCCATAGTTTATCATAAAAGTTCCGATACGTTGTTTACTCCACGCTGGCTTTTAAAAACCCTCGCATTCCCCATTCCCGAACGAACAAAAGAAAGAAAGAAAAAAAACTTCGCAAAGAGCAAGAAGCTTTCCGCAACTTTATAACCCGACGACCCTTCCGCTTTTCCCTACGTGAAATATTAAAAAAAAAGTTAAAGTTCGAATTTTCCCTATTTCAATTTTGCGCAGCACAAAGAAGACGTCCCAGTTGAAACTAATTCACCTCGAATGGGAAAAAAGTGACCACATTATGCGCGGCCAAACAGGTCTTTATTCAAATAGTCCGCTGGATTTTTTTTTTTTAAGCGGGGTCCTTTAATAAATCGCACGCCCGTTTTTCACAGGAAGTGGGACAATCAATCAACCCCGTTCCACCAGGTTTTTTTTTGCATATTTATCGGGAAAAAATGGCGAGCCTTTTTTTGTAGGTGCAGGTGGTGGCCCTTGGGGGATTTATTTTTGGGTTGAAATGAAAATTTATTCGAAATCGAGGTGATGTTGCTTGTTATGCTGAACATTGCTATTACTAGGTAGGGTGTTTATTAATATTTATGAAAGTTGTGTTGTAATTATTCAATATTTATAAAAGGTTTGTTCTAATTATGCACAACAGGAAAATATTTTGTAAAGAATTTAATTTTAGGGCGAGTTGCATAAATATTCATCTATAAACTTCGGATCAACATCAAATTTATCATAAAAAAAATTAACATAAAGAATTTTTTTTTTATTCTAAAACATTTATTTTCCCAATAACTTATACAATTATATAACAGAGTATGGTAATTAAAATAAAATAAACGCTTATTCCAAAGTATTGTAATTTAGTAGTTTCCTTGTCTCGAAGCTAATAGCTTGTAGAGACGGAGGAGACTTCATTATTATTTTTCTTATTAACTAGTAAATAAGATAACATATAAAAGTCCAAGAAGAGAAAAAATTGAAAAGAAATAAGAAGAAAAATGGAAAAACAAAATTATTTTGCTAACACAGTAATATAATAATAAAATTAACCTAACTATTACGCTTCCCTTCCCAAAATGTTTAGGGCAACATCGGGATCAACATCTTTCAATAGTCTCTTCAACTTGCATTTGAATTCGTTGTAGTTATGAATGTTTTTGATATTCAATTATTTTGTTAAGTAATTATAGACTTTGGCAGTGTAATATAATATGTCTGATCTTCCTATCGTCTTTTTATTTTTTTTTATTATATGCAAAGTTATTTTCTGAAATTCTGGTCTGGTAGTTATGTGTATGCATGTATAATATTGATGGGTTAGTTTTGTTTTTAAATATGTATTTTGCAATTGAATTTAAATAATTAACACTGATTACTTTTTTGTATTCACTTTTTATTTTAAACTGTGACTAGTTTCGGCTCAACAGCGAGCCATTATCAAACTTGAGTTTGATAATGGCTCGCTGTTGAGCCCAAGCTAGTCACAGTTTAATATAAAAAGTGAATACAAAAAAGTAATCAGTGTTAATTATATAAATATTTACAATGTTTCACAAAGTAACCGCCTCCACCACAAGATAAAAATTGAGTCTGTCAATAGTTTGCAAAATACTTACAAAATATAAAAACGATCGACTTTCAGCAAAAATGTTGTCTCATTGCCTCTCATTGTCTCATTTTGTCTAATTGCCAATCATTTTCAATGAGACAACATTTTTGCTGAAAGTCGATATTAATTTTAATTCGTTTTTATATTTTGTTAACAACTAATTTGTTGTATTAAAATTACAAAATATGGACACAGATCTTCAAATCATGAACTATTGAACCTTAACAACAATACCTGAATGTGGAATTTATTGCCTTCATAATAACAATATTATTCTTAATCAATTGACACCCAATGACCCATACGTATTAATATCGCTGCTTGGCTTTGGTAGTGGCACAACTAAAAAATAAGTAATTTTTATGTTTTCCATTGAGTTGAATAGACTCAGTGAACTTTTAATATTTTTTTCTCTCTCTTGAATTTGCAAACTGCACAAAAACAGCCACACGTTTTCTATTCTTTATCATTAACCTGGCCATTCGGACGCAAACGTTTCCCCATTTGTGGAAGCGTGCGCGTTTTACTCCAGTATACAAAAAGGGTGACAAGTTCAACATATTAAATTATAGACCAATAGCCATTTTGTCGATTTTTTTTAAAGTCTTTGAACACGTGCTGTGTAAACCTTTTTATAATCATATTAGGTCATCAATTTCTCCACATCAACATGGCTTTATTAAGGGTCGATCTGTAGTTACTAATCTAGCAATTGTCACCCACTATATTAGTGAATCATTAGAAAATCGTTGTCAGACAGACGTGATATACACTGATTTCGCCCGGGCGTTTGACTGTGTCGATCACAAAATACTACTAAATAAACTTGCAACCTTTGGATTTGGGCAACGTACCATTAATCTTATGAAATCTTATCTGTCCTGTCGGTGTAATTATGTTCATTACAATAGGTATAAGTCTTTTGAATTTACTTCTACTTCCGGGGTACCCCAAGGTTCGAACCTGGGGCCTCTTATATTCGTTATTTTCATTAATGATCTTCTGAATTCTTTATTCTGTAACGTCCTGGCATACGCGGATAATTTATAGATATTCTCTACTATTAGTGATTCAAGGCATTCAATTATATTGCAAGATAATCTTGAAATGATATACAAGTGGTGCAAGGATAACAACCTGAATCTTAATGTAAGCAACTGCTCCACCGTTACGTTTGCTCGCGGACGCTTGGATCGAATGAACTACCATTACAACATTAACGGGCAAGTTTTACAGAAATTAACAGAAATAAAGGATCTGGGTGTGCTTTTTAATAGTGAAATCACTTTTAAACAGCACATTCTATCTGTATGTGCATCTGGCTCAAGAATGCTGGGCTTCGTTATGTGTACGAGCAAACATTTCAACAGTTGTGACGTCATTAAAATGTTATATTTCGCATTTGTTCGTAGTCGTCTGGAATATGCTTCTTTAGTCTGGTACCCTCACTATAATTACTTGTCACTTACAGTGGAAAAAATACAGAGAAGGTGCTTAAAATTCCTAAGTTTTAAATGTGACGGGTCTTATCCAGAGAGGGGGATATGCAATTTAATATGTAGATGTGAATAAAACGTGAGTCAAATTCTGATCTGAAAAAATTGTTTAAATCAGTGATTATAGGCAGCCTAATAACTAACGTATATTAGGTTGCCTATAATCGTTGCTGTATGTGTGTGTTTTTTGAACTTCACGTAAATCAATGTTTTTAAGCGTGGCGCATGAAGTAAAATTTCGAGTTTAGAAAAGCCTAATTTGGCTCAACAGCGAATATATGAATCTCTCCTACAGCGGCATGATTTTCACTCTCTATTTAAACGCAGGGAAGCTTCTGGTGCTACATTTATGCATTGCTCAATCCACAACAAAATTGATTGTCCTGTGCTGTTATCAAGGGTTAACTTTTTGGTACCGAGGTTAGCGTCACGGCATGTTGTTACTTTTTACACTCCTACTGCCAGAACGATTACATTACAAAAGTCACCGTTACACGTAATCAGTAAAAATGCGAATAAATTATTTGATGACGTTTTTGTATAGGCGCCCCTGCAGTGTCCCGGTTTTATGTTATTATTATTATATTACATAATTTAATCTTGAAATGTAACTTGTAAGTTATAGGTTGATTCTGTTGCGTCATTGATATTATTATTTTTTTTTTGTTCCTAATGTAGTTCAAATTTATCATTACTAATTAGCTTTAGTTTTATTTTATTATAATTTCTATTGATTTTTGATTATTTTTTGTTGTCCTGTTATTGGTGTATACTGTTGCGCAATAAAGTTGGTATTATTATTATTATTATTATTCAATTTAATCAATTTCATCGATTGCAATATCCGAAATGTAACTACGCGCTCAATCATTTTTTCAAAATAATTATAAATAAAAGGCAATTGTACATTTTTAAAACGCGAAGAGCTAATTAGTGTTCTTAATAGTGATTCCTAGTGTATGAATGCTTGTATACTTATGATGTATTATTATTTAATATGTGATTTAATACACATAGTGACATCTTCCGATTTATTTTAAACTAAGTCATTTACAATAAATCGAGAGATGTCACTGTGTGAATTAAAATACAATTTTACCTTTAAACCGATTTAATTATTATTCACACATTGTCTATTCATGTATTTCAAACGCATATATATTGGTTTTATTGAATATGTGTGTGTGTGTTTTTTTTTCTCACTCTTGAATTTGCGAACTGCACAAAAACAGCCACACGTTTTTTATTCAATTTAATCAACTTGATTGATTTAGTAGAGGTGCAATATTCGAAATGTAAACACGCGCTCAAACATTTTCTCGAAATAAAATGCAATTGTACATTTTTAAAACGCGAAGTGGTGAATAGTGTTTCTAACAGTGATTACTAGGTTATAGGTTTAAGTTATACGTTTAAGTTGATTTATTGCATACGATTTTTTTTGTTTTTGTATTACTATATTTTCCTTTGTAGTTAGGCTTAATTTATATTTGTTATAGGTTATAGGTTTAAGTTATAGGTTTAAGTTGATTTTTAATATAATATATAAAATTACGAAAAAACTATTCGTGAAAATGCAAACAGTGTCTTAATTAATAAGACAATTTAAGACGATAAATATCCATTGAAACAACTACTTCTCGTGCAAATACACCTCCGGATATTGAATTATACAATGAAATATTTAAAATCTTATTTAATTTGATTTGTTACAACGCTCTATTAAAGTATATGTAACGTTTAGGTCAAATTCTCTTCAAACCAACTAACAATACAATTTAAAATGAAAGGAGAGATAGCAACAAATTAGAAGTGAAAGGACTTGGATTAAAACTAATGTCTTAGGCCATCTATAGACGCGTTTCGAGATTTATCTCTCTTCAGTATAGCTTTGCTTATGACGTTTGAACAATTAGGAATAAAATTAAAACAAACTTACTTGGAAAAAGTGGTGTGTGTGGAATGAACAGGTACACAGAAATGGAATGAGTGAAAATGATGGTCGGTATTTATACTTACTTTTTCCAAGTAAGTTTGTTTTAATTTTATTCCTAATTATTCAAACGTCATAAGCAAAGCTATACTGAAGAGAGATAAATCTCGAAACGCGTCTATAGATGGCCTAAGACATTAGTTTTAATCCAAGTCCTTTCACTTCTAATTTGTTGCTATCTCTCCTTTCATTTTAAATTGTATTGTTAGTTGGTTTGAAGAGAATTTGACCTAAACGTTACATATACTTTAATAGAGCGTTGTAACAAATCAAATTAAATAAGATTTTAAATATTTCATTGTATAATTCAATATCCGGAGGTGTATTTGCACGGGAAGTAGTTGTTTCAATGGATATTTATCGTCTTAAATTGTCTTATTAATTAAGACACTGTTTGCATTTTCACGAATAGTTTTTTCGTAATTTTATATATTATGTTTAAAGTGTGCAAACTATAAGAAGCGTAAGCTTATTTTCTCGAATTCAAATAGTTTTGAATTTGAATTTATCTTGTTTAAGTTGATTTATTGTGTACTATTTTTTGTTTTTGCTTTACTATATTTTCCTTTGTAATTAGGCTTACGTCTGTTGAGGAAATAAATAAATAAATAAATGACTGTAGCAGAGGTTTGCAACAAGAAATTAGTGTGTGTGTGAGTGTTTTTTTATCAATGTGTGCTAATTCAAAATAAATCATCGAGTGGATTTTGTGTCTGTATCTTTCACTTCAACAGCTAAATAGTAGTTTTATTCATTTATTTTAAGCATTTCGATGAAAATCACCAGGGTTGTTAAAACAAACGTTTTTTTCATTTTAATTCATACAAACAGGTTTTTTCAACAAAACGTGTTATTTTCATTGAAACGGCGTTTAAAATATTAACAATTAAAAATATGTTTAAAACGTGTTAAAAATATGTTTAAAACGTGTTTAAAACGTGTTTAAAACACGTTTAATACGTATGTAAAACAGAACATACAAGGCATTTTTCTTTTGAGTATACATATCCTGATAATTACAGCGTTTTTTTTTCTAATTCGAGAGAATCGTTGTTTTAGAGAGGTTAATTTAAGGCTTTTAACGAGTGTTTTCCACTCCCAGACTAAGCATGAAGTAAAATTTCGAGTTTAGAAAAGCCTAAGAATTTGGATTGGCCGCGTAGCGAAGCGGAGCGGCCAATCCAAATTAGGCTTTTCTAAACTCGAAATTTTACTTTATGCGCCACGTTTAAAAACATTGATTTACGTGAAGTTCAAAAACCACACACATACAACAACGATTATAGACAACCTAATATACGTTAGAGTTATTAGGTTGCCTATAATCACTGTTTTAAACATTTTTTTTAGCGCAGAATTTGACTCACATTTTATTCACATCTACATATTAAATTGCTTAAGCCGTATATTTTAAACTATGCGATATTTCAGTGTTTTATACGTGGGTAATTCTTTCTGTTGTAATTAGATAATTCTTAACCTCTTGTCTGTATTAATTAACTCTTCCTATTTTATGCTACAAATAAAAAATTAAAATAATAATTTATTATAAGCATTTTAATGAAAATCACCAGGGTTGTTAAAACAAACGTTTTTTTCATTTTAATTAATACAAACAGGTTTTTTCAACAAAACGTGTTATTTTCATTGAAACGGCGTTTACAATATTAACAATTAAAAATATGTTTAAAACGTGTTTAAAATATGTTTAAAACGTGTTTAAATCACGTTTAATACGTATTTAAAACAGAACATACAAGGCATTTTTCTTTTGAGTATACATATCTTGATAATTACAGCGTTTTTTTTTAAATTCGAGGGAATCGTTGTTTTAGAGGGGTTAATTTAAGGCTTTTAACGAGTGTTTTCCACTCCCAGACTAAGCATGAAGTAAAATTTCGAGTTTAGAAAAGCCTAAGAATTTGGATTGGCCGCGTAGCGAAGCGGAGCGGCCAATCCAAATTAGGCTTTTCTAAACTCGAAATTTTGCGCTTAAAAACATTGATTTACGTGAAGTTCAAAACACACACACATACAACAACGATTATAGGCAACCTAATATACGTTAGTCATTAGGCTGCCTATAATCACTGATTTAAACAATTTTTTCAGATCAGAATTTGACTCACGTTTTATTCACATCTAAATATTAAATTGCTAAAGCCGTATATTTTAAACTATTTCAGTGTTTTATGCGTTCGTAATTCTTTCTGCTGTAATTAGATAATTCTTAACCTCTTGTCTGTATTAATTAACTCTTCCTATTTTATGCTACAAATAAAAAATTAAATAATTTTCAAACTTTATACCAGACGTAAAACTTTCACGTCGAAAATTGTAAAGTATTCATAAATAGTTCAATTAAAGCGTCCGCTGCGCGTCGGAAGGTACGGACTTTTAGTGGTGTCCGTAAAAGTCAGTTTTAATATACCATCGCAGTGCGGACTAACTTTTATTTATAGCCCATCAAGAAACCAATTACAAATTCACCATTGTTTGTAATATTTCACATTTACGAGAAACTCTCAATTTTATTAACTTTACGTTGGATATCTAGGTGTTGATAGATAATACATTGTTCTTTTTTTTATTAATTGAACTTAATTAAAAAGCAGCTTAAATACTTTATTCACTTTATAAAAGCGGAGAAAGTAATGTAGTTCTCAATGATATTCTTGTTGAAGTTACGTGAAGTGTTAGTTATAGATATGTAAGTATTTAAATTCCTTAACCTTCACTGTTTTATATTAATTCTAAAATAGTATAGTCTTAGAATTAATTATATATTTTTCTTAAAATTATCCTGTAAATTAGTTTTTGTAACTGTTGGATAATAAACTATTATTATTATTATTAAATGTAACTTTCAGGCAGGATGTACCATTTTTCAATAGTTTAACGTTAATCAAACTGTTCACTGTGGAGGCTTCTACTTCGTCATACACCATTGTCTTATTTGAGTTTAACGTTAGACTATTGAAAAAGGGCACATCGTGCCTGAAATGTATATTTAGAATTAAAATAAAACAGTGAAGATTAGGGAATTTAACTATATACATTAGGGTGTTTCGAAAAAAATCGAAACAGCTGGCTCACCGCTTAAATTAAAGATTTCGGTCTACAATAGATGTGGGCAAAAGCATTTGTGATTGAAAAAATATTTAGAGGGTCCCCCGAGCCCCCAAACACGCCATTTTTAGCCCTTTTTTAGATAATCGGCCAAAAACTTGCCTTATAGTCATCGGATCAAGGCGAATATTTTATATTTTGTGCCCAGATGAATATACTACAAGCAAAATATGCAAAACCTAACTTGGCGTTAGGTCTAGGTGAGCTACGAATTTTTTAAATAACTTTTTTTTACGATTTTGAAGGGTTTTTTTCACTTTTTTTGTTAAAAAGTGGGTTTTAACGACAAGAAATCAAGTTGCACCCGCGATTCGTCCTGAGAAGTATATTTAATAATGTAAGCAAATGATAACTTGCGAAAGTTTAAAATACCCGACATAGATTTTGAGGCTCAGAATACACATCCATGATAAACTGGAACGAAGTTTCTGAACCTCCTCTGATTAAAAATTTTCCAACCGACAGATTAACCTACCTGATAATGAATGACAACGTAAGTTTAAAGAAACTGCTCGATTACCCATGCCACACTCAATCGGTAGAAAGACACATCAAAATGGTAACAGAAGCTTCGCGTTCAGTTATTGGACATGACTCCCGACATGCCCGTATAGTTGGTGCCCTAAAGGGACGTGCGACGATGGCCAAATTCCAAAGTAAAAAAGACTACGTTGTTATCGAACAAGATTGCTGACTTTGAATTTATTGTAATCGATTGCAGGTTAAAAAACACATGTTTCAACCAAATATTGTTTAACAAAATGAAATTTATTAATTAATTGATGTACTGTATTTTTAAACGAAAATGTGGGAAAATCTATACTGAGCGTTATACGCAGAATTTCAGGCTGTTATTTATGAATTTAATGGATCTCAAAAGCATTAGTTGCACGCTTACAACTAGTTATTATAATGAAAGCAAGAAATATTTAGCGTAAGCCAGTTCTTCATTAATTTAAAACGTTTTTTAAAGAAACAAACATAATAATGCCACATAATCGGACATGGGTGAGATACGCAGTTCGCATGCTTACATTATTCAATATACTTCTCAGGACAATTTATCGCGGGTGTGACTTGATTTCTTGTCGTTAAAACCCACTTTTTAACAAAACAGTTGAAAAAACCTTCAAAATTGCGAAAAAAGTTATTTAAATAATTCGTAGCTCACCCAGACCTGACGCCAAGTTAGGTTTTGCATATTTTGCTTGTAGTATATTCATCTGGGCACAAAATATAAAATATTTGCATTGATCCGATGACTATAAGGCCGATTATCTAAAAAAGGGCTAAAAATGGTATGTTTGGGGGCTCGGGGGACCCTCTAAAAATTTTTTCAATCGCAAATGCTTTTGCCCACATCTATTGTAGACCAAAATCTCTAATTTAAGCGGTGAGTCAGCTGTTTCGATTTTTTTCGAAACACCCTAATATAATGGTAATTAGTTAAGTTATTCCTTTATTCCTTTTACTTCACTTTTTTATTTTAATTCTATATGTACATTTCGGGTACAATGTACCCTTTATCAATAGAAAAAACTAATTGACATTTTGTAAATAAATAAAAATAGAAATACAACTATTTTCACAACCAAGTGCGATTTATTTGAAATCAGATAAAGGCAGGCTAGTTTAAAGAATTAAATTTAAAAGTGGATTGTTTAAAGGACTTAAATCAAAATTTAGAAGGTTATTCCTATTTTTGTGCATTTCAATTGCTTCTAACATGTTTAGTTGAAAATGGTTAGATTCTTTTAGTAATTTCAAATTAAGATTGTGGACCATATATTCAACAATCAAAAAATCCTTTAAATAACTATGTAAAGATAATTAACAACATTTTAAGTGAACCAACACCATTATTTGATAAAAAATTTAAATCAAAATTAAAAATTAATAATCCAAAACTGCCTAAATTATATTGTTTGCCTAAAATTCACAAACCCGGTAATAAATTTAGACCAATTGTTTCTAACATAAATTCTCCTACATACAAAATTGCAAAATGGTTAGTTAATGAATTTAAACAACTCAAAATTAACAATGATTTTTCTATTAAAAACTCTTTTGAACTGACCAAAAAACTAGAAAATGTAATTATACAAGAAGACGACTTATTGATCTCATTTGATGTAGAATCTTTATTCCCTAGTATACCAATTAATGAAACTTTAATTATTCTCGAAAATTTATTAAAAACAAATGGTAAAAATCAAGAAGAAATAAATCATTATATAAAATTAACAACTTTAGTTTGGATTTTAACATTTTTGAATTTAATGGAATATTTTATAAACAAACATTTGGCACTGCTATGGGTAATCCATTATCCCCCTTTTTAGCAAACATTTTCATGAACCATTTAGAAAATATTGCGAAGAACAGCATACAATATTTCCCAAATTTATGGTTAAGGTATGTTGATGATATTTTCACAATTATTAAAACCAATACCGATATTCAAAATTTTACAAATCAATTAAATAAATTATTTACTAGCATAAATTTTACATATGAAATTGAGATCAATGGTCAACTTCCTTTCTTAGACCTACTAGTTATAAAAAACAATAACAAATTATCCTTTAATATTTTTAGAAAACCCACCCACACCTTTAATTACATTCACTCAAGTTCACATAGTCCTTTCAAACATAAACTATCGTCTTTTAATAGTATGATTTATAGAGCTATCCAGTTACCAATATCTGAAGAAAATAGAAAAAGTGAGTTTACATTAATTTTAGATTTAGCCAAAGCATTAAATTACGATACTAACATTATTCAGAAATTAATCAATAAACATAAAAGAACACATTCCATTCGTCTAGCATCACGTTTAGAACCAATAATAGAATCTAATTCAAATAAAAATTACTGTAAAATTATTCACGAACCAAAATTAACTAATCAAATTAACAAAATTTACAAAAAATTCAATCTTAAACCTGCATACTACACAAAAAACAAAATTAAACTTTTACTGGGGAATACTTTTAAGAAAATTGATGATCATGAAAAGTCTGGGATTTATTCATCAAAATGCAGCAATTGCAACAAAATGTATATTGGACAAACTATACGAAATTTAAAAACTAGGTTTAAAGAACATATTTACCATACTAAAAACCATAACCCAGATAAATCTGCGATAGCTCATCATACATTAACCACGGGACACAAATTTATTATAAATAATTTGAAATTACTAAAAGAATCTAACCATTTTCAACTAAACATGTTAGAAGCAATTGAAATGCACAAAAATAGGAATAACCTTCTAAATTTTGATTTAAGTCCTTTAAACAATCCACTTTTAAATTTAATTCCTTAAACTAGCCTGCCTTTATCTGATTTCAAATAAATCGCACTTGGTTGTGAAAATAGTTGTATTTCTATTTTTATTTATTTACAAAATGTCAATTAGTTTTTTCTATTGATAAAGGGTACATTGTACCCGAAATGTACATATAGAATTAAAATAAAAAAGTGAAGTAAAAGGAATAAAGGAATAACTTAACTAATTACCATTAAACTAACCTTCACGTAACTCAAACAAGAATACCCTAATATACATATTTATAATGTAGTTGTGTTAGATAATTTTAGTTATTTCAGTTATTTAAGTTAACTAAAGATTTATGTCCCATCTTTAGTTAACTTAAATAACTGAAATTGGGTTGGTTAGTTTTTGATGCTTCCAAGATAGTTTGGAAAACCTCCATAATAATAAGAAAAGTTCAACAAATTTAGTTTGAGACACTCTTCTATATTCTCAATTTCTCTAACATCTGCCAGGATTGCTTCCAGTCATTTTTTCTTCGGTCTTTCTCTCCCTTTCTTCCCACCTTCTCCTTCCAACAGTGCTTCTTTTACTTGTCTCCTCCGTCATACGTTCCACATGGCCCAGCCATCTTGCTCTTTGCGCCTTTTTGTATCTACTTATGCTTGGTTTTTTGTACATTTCTTTGACCTCATTATTTGTTCTTCTCCTCCATTGGCCATCCTCCGTACGTATTCCTCTTAATATCGTTCTGAATGTTTTTCTTTCCCAGGCCTCCGGCATCATTTCGCTTTTTTTTATCAGTGTCCAAATCTCGCACCCGTAAGTTACCGTAGGCCGAATCACGTTGCTGTATGTCCTCATTTTGGCTGATCTAGAGATATCTTTTGCTCTTAGTAATTTTCTGAGCCGCTCTACTACCGTTTCCTACACGGTTATGCACCTCTACTTCTTCTTCATTTCTATATGTCACAGTCACTCCTAGGTACTCGAACTCCTCCAACTGCTCGATTTTAAATTTTGTATTTCCCCTTCCGAATTCTACATTTTTCTTTCCATCTCCTACTGGTTGCCTGAGTACCATATACTTTGTTTTCGCTTCGTACCCATACTTTTCTGCCATCTCCACTAGTGCACAAAACGCTCCTCCCAATTCCACCTTTGATCTCGTAAGTAGGGCTACATCATCGGCATATGCGATCATTTGTTGTTTATGGTGAATTGCTAGTTTACAACTAATAATTTAATAGCATAGTACTCCTAGTTTAAGGCCGATGATCCGAATAAATATAGAGAAAAACCGAATACAGGATAGAATCAAACACAAATTAATATACATATATTAATAATAAAAATTAAAAGTTTTGTGTTGTAGACGTTCATACTAATACGGTGGTTAAACAAAGTTAAAAGTGATTTATTTATAAATATTTATATAAAATATTACAAATAATTTTACAAGATACATAGTATTTTTATATTCTGTAAATTTGTAATTTATTTAACAAATTAGTTTAATAAAAAGAAGTATCAATAACCTTTCTTCACACACTTTATTTTAATACCAGATGTACATTTCTGTCACCAAGTGACCATTATCAATGGATTTTTAATACTAACTTATACAAACAAAAATAGGAGTATATATACAGAACAGATTAACAAAATATAATGAGCGTTAGGCGGTGGAGTTTAATGTGGGGAAAAAACGTACATTAACGGGTCGGTTTATGGAAAGGGGGATGAGCGGTAGGTAAAGACAGGTATATTCGGGTTAAGTAAAAGGAGGTATTAAATCTAGTAATTTGTTATTGAGTGGACTTAAATCAAAATTCATTAAGTTGTTTGCGTGTTTTTTCATTGCAATCGCTTCTAACATGTTTAAGTGATAATTGGATGACTGTTTTATTAATTTCATATTATTGATTGATATCTTATGGCCAGTTTCTAGTGAATGATTTGCTACGGCTGATTTTTCATTATTAAAATTTCTTAAATGGTTCATGTGTTCTTTAAAACGTATTCTTAAGTTTCTTTGCGTTTGCCCGACATACACCTTATTACAATTGTTGCAGTTAATTGAATAAATACCTGATTTATCAAGATATTCTGGTTGAGAAAAAGTATTACCCAAGGTTTGTCCTAATTTAGTTTTGATATAATATGCGGGAGTTAAATTGTAATTTTTAAATAATTTGTTTAAGGGGTTTTCTAGGTTCGGATCGTAAACTATTCTTACAAATTTGTTGTCTAAGGTAGGGGGGGGGTCTGGAAGGAGGCGTGATGAGTTACTGAGATTAATTTTAAATTTATGTTTATTTATTAAATTGTTTATAGTATTGGGATTGTATTCTAACTGTTTTGCAATCTTATGGATGGTTTGGATTTCTTTATTTCTATTCTCCGTTGATAATGGGATGTTGAAGGCTCTGTGGATTAGGTAATTAAAGGAGGCTAATTTATATTTCATTGGGGCTTTTGAGCTAGCATGCAAGTAATTAAATGTATGTGTGGGCTTTCTATATATTTGGAAATCTAATTTGTTTTTATTTCTTGTGATAAGCAGATCCAAGAAGGGAAGAGAATTGTTTACTTCGTATTCATAAGTGAAATTAATACTGTTATGAAAGGAATTAAGCGATGAAATAAAAGGTTGAATGTTGAAATCTGTTTGAACTATTGCAAAAATATCATCAACGTATCTAAATCCCAAATCAACATGCACAGAGTAATTCAACAAAAAGTGAAAAATAAGTCCATCATCATACAGAAGAAACTTAAAAACTTACTCCGTAAAAAACAAATTACAAGAACCACAGAAGAGAGTATTCAAGAACTCACACAAACATTAGTGGTCAACAAAACCAACTTGTCGTTCACCGAGGAAGAAATGAATACTTTATGCCTGGGCCTAAAACATCCAGTACCCATTGAAACTCCTTTGGAAGACGTCATCAGCGATATCGACACCGCCGCATCACGACTACCTCCAGATCAAGCTGCAGAATTCCGGTCCGCATCTAAGAGAACCTTGGAGAAGTACACCAAGAAAAACAACCGGTCCAAAGTAGAAAATAGTGCGCTCGTAGTGAAAAAGTTAAAAGAAAAGGAGTGCTTTTATTTAAAATCTGACAAGGGTAATAGTGTTGTGATAATAAGTAAGACAGATTATTTCAATAGTGTACAAAATTTATTAGATAACGGTCCCTACCTACTTCAGCCAAAAAATCCTCTAAATCCATATATCAGAAAAATTAATGAATCGCTAAAAAATTCTACATGCTTAATTGATAAATTCACCGCTCTAAAATTAAAAGTTAAAAACCCCAGAATCCCCCAATTATACTGTTTACCCAAAACACATAAAGAAGGCAACAAATTCAGACCTATAGTCTCGAATATCAATTCCCCCACTTATAAAATCGCTAAATGGCTAGTTTCAAAATTCCAATCCCTAGAACTAGATAATAACTTTTCCATAAAAAATTCATTAGAACTTTCCCATAAACTAAGTAACACAATTATTTCAGATAACGATAGGTTAATTTCATTTGATGTTGAGTCCCTTTTCCCCAGTATACCAATCAAAGACACTATCTTAATCCTCAAAAAAATTTTAATTCAAAATAACATACCTACCGAACACATTAATATTTATTTACAATTAACAGAACTCGTAATGGATTGTAATGTGTTTGAGTTCAACAATCAATTTTATAAACAGACTTTCGGGACCGCCATGGGTAACCCCCTATCACCCTTTTTAGCCAACATTTTCCTCAACGAGTTTGAAAACAAAGCCAAAAACGTACTAAAAAATTTTCCAAGCGTCTGGTTTAGATACGTTGATGATATTTTCGCAATAGTTCAAACAGATTTCAACATTCAACCTTTTATTTCATCGCTTAATTCCTTTCATAACAGTAATAATTTCACTTATGAATACGAAGTAAACAATTCTCTTCCCTTCTTGGATCTGCTTATCACAAGAAATAAAAACAAATTAGATTTCCAAATATATAGAAAGCCCACACATACATTTAATTACTTGCATGCTAGCTCAAAAGCCCCAATGAAATATAAATTAGCCTCCTTTAATTACCTAATCCACAGAGCCTTCAACATCCCATTATCAACGGAGAATAGAAATAAAGAAATCCAAACCATCCATAAGATTGCAAAACAGTTAGAATACAATCCCAATACTATAAACAATTTAATAAATAAACATAAATTTAAAATTAATCTCTGTAACTCATCACGCCTCCTTCCAGACCCCCCTACCTTAGACAACAAATTTGTAAGAATAGTTTACGATCCGAACCTAGAAAACCCCTTAAACAAATTATTTAAAAATTTCAATTTAACTCCCGCATATTATATCAAAACTAAATTAGGACAAACCTTGGGTAATACTTTTTCTCAACCAGAATATCTTGATAAATCAAGTATTTATTCAATTAACTGCAACAATTGTAATAAGGTGTATGTCGGGCAAACGCAAAGAAACTTAAGAATACGTTTTAAAGAACACATGAACCATTTAAGAAATTTTAATAATGAAAAATCAGCCGTAGCAAATCATTCACTAGAAACTGGCCATAAGATATCAATCAATAATATGAAATTAATAAAACAGTCATCCAATTATCACTTAAACATGTTAGAAGCGATTGCAATGAAAAAACACGCAAACAACTTAATGAATTTTGATTTAAGTCCACTCAATAACAAATTACTAGATTTAATACCTCCTTTTACTTAACCCGAATATACCTGTCTTTACCTACCGCTCACCCCCCTTTCCATAAATCGACCCGTTAATGTACGTTTTTTCCCCACATTAAACTCCACCGCCTAACGCTCATTATATTTTGTTAATCTGTTCTGTATATATACTCCTATTTTTGTTTGTATAAGTTAGTATTAAAAATCCATTGATAATGGTCACTTGGTGACAGAAATGTACACCTGGTATTAAAATAAAGTGTGTGAAGAAAGGTTATTGATACTTCTTTTTATTATTATAATCTTCACGTAACTCAATCATCTATTAAATTAGTTTAAAGCAAGCATCTTTTATCTCCTCTCTGTGAACTAACAATAAGCAGAAACTGAACACACACACATGCATACACAGAAGTTTAATTACTAACAGAAGTGTCGCCATTAACGCCGATTGCACATTAATGACGCCATTATTATTGAAGTGCCGGAGTCTCGTTGCAATGGCCATCTGTTAATCACCGTTACGTGTTCGTCGGGATTATGCGCAAAATTTGCGCTCTGAATCGCTAATAGTGGGAAAATTTCGAAATTGTGGGGGGCTAATAGATTCAGAGAGAGAGAAAGAGAGGGCTGGTTTAGTCGCAAAGAGGGGCTATAAATTAGAGATGAGGGGTGGAACAAAAAAAAATTGCAGGGACGTGCCGGGCTCATTCATATTAATCGCTACTATTTGTTGTCGTTCTTTGCGTCTGAGAAGAAGTCCCCCACTTTTCGGGATGAACGTTAAATTTACGGAACGGAGATAAAACGCGATCTTTAAACTCAAACACTGATGAATGTTTCAAGCCATTTTTTAAATATATTTAGTAATAATAGTTGATAAAGCACAAACAACAATTCTTAAGTATAATGAATTGTGGTTTATAACCCAATTAATAGGATTAAAATTTAATAAAATGGTGATTTGTCCATTATAGCACTTTTCTCTATAAAGATTTGATAATTTAAATATTGAGAATATAGAAGAGTGTCTCAAACTATATTTGTTGAACTTTTCTTATTATTATTGAGGTATTTTAAACTGTCTTGAAAGCATCAAAAACTAATCAACCCAATTTCAGTTATTTACGTTAACTACAGATGGGACTTAAATCTTTAGTTAACTCAGATAACTAAAGATTAGCCCTAGTTACGAGATCAAAGGTGGAATTGGGAAGAGCGTTTCTTGCACTAGTGGAGACGGCAGAAAAGTATGGGCTAAAAGTAAACGAAGCGAAAACAAAGTATATGGTACTCAGGCAACCAGTAGGAGATGGAAAGAAGAATGTAGAATTCGGAAGGGGAAATACAAAATTTAAAATCCACCTGCTCGATTTTAAATTTTGTATTTCCCCTTCCGAATTCTACATTCTTCTTTCCATCTCCTACTGGTTGCGTGAGTACCATATACTTTGTTCGAGTACCTAGGAGTGACTGTGACATATAGAAATGAAGAAGAAGTAGAGGTGCAAAAACGTGTGGGAAAAGGTAGTAGAGCGGCAGGAAGTCTCAGAAAATTATTAGGAGCAAAAGATATCTCTAGATCAGCCAAAATGAGGATATACAGAACCGTGATTCGGCCTACGGAAACTTACGGATGCGAGATTTGGACACTGGCAAAAAAAAGCGAAATTAAGCTGGAGGCCTGTGAAACAAAAACATTAAGAACGATATCAGGAGGAATGCGCACGGAGGAAGGCCAATGGAGGAGAAGAACAAACAATGAGGTCATAGAAATGTACAAAAAACCAAGCATAAGTAGATACATAAAGGCGCAAAAAGCAAGATAGCTGGGCCACGTGGAACGTATGACGGAGGTGAGACATGTAAGAAGAGCACTGTTGGAAGGTGAAGGTGGGAAGAAAGGGAGAGGAAGACCGAAGAAACAATTGCTGGAAGCAGTCCTGGCAGATGTAAGAGAAATCGATACGAATTGGAGGAGAACAGCACAGAATCGGAAGGAGTGGAGGAAGATAGTGAGAAGGATTGAAGAAGAAGAAATAGTATAACAAAAAAAGTCTTGGGCCTTCAAGGCCTGTAATACTATAATACAGGGTGGAGCGCGGTAAATTTATGATTTGGGAATGAAATAAAATAATAATGAACGCTTAGAAACTTACATTTATATTTTTCTCATATTGAACAATAATGGAAGTTTCTAATTACTTGGTTTTAAACAGTGTATCTGAAAAATGTCTACCTCCACAATCCACACACTGCTGCAGTCGTTTTCTGAAATTCTCATTTACTCTTTCAAGCATGTCTTCTGGTATTCTTGCAATATCAGCCTCAATATTGCTTTGTAGGTCTTCCAGGATGTTGGGACGGTTGCAATACACCTGCGACTTCAGGTAACCCCATAGAAAAAAATCGAATGGGGCTAAGTCCGGTGAGCGTGCGGGCCAGTTGAGATCCCCCATTCGAGAGATAAGCCTTCCAGGAAACGTTTGCCTCAAAACATTCATTGTAATGGCCGCTCTATGTGCAGTGGCACCGTCTTGTTAAAAGCTCTTGCAGCATAGTTAAGCAACGAGCCGAATTCACAGTGACAGCACGACGATTTTCCTGGAAAATGCAAGGGCCAATGATGCCTACTTATGATATGGCGCACCACACAGTGACGCGGTCTGAGTGCAGGGGTCTCTGGTGAAGTTCTGTGGGATTCGTTTCGCTCCAGTACCGAATATTCTGTTTGTTTACGCACCCACTAAGGTGAATATGTGCCTCATCAGTAAAGAACGCATTTGCGTCAGGGGGTATGGTTGCAAGCATGTCTTCACAAGATGTTCTTTGCGTTACATAATCCCGTACTGACAATTGCTGGAACACGCACATTTTATACGTGTATACTGCATTAGGGCAACTGAACAGCAGATGAATACAAACCTCCTGTCGCTCACTATAAATAACTGCTACTCTCCCCTCTCTTTGACCAAAAGCGCCGCCACAGCGTGAATTTAAATAAAAGCAATTTACCGCGCTTCACCCTGTATATATAATCTAGCAATAATAGTCCATTAAAATGTTCTACTAATATGAGAATGTTTATATTATCCTTAGAACCGTGTTAAAACTGGTATTCAGTCTCTGGTATAGGGGGAATGTGCATTGCTGCACTGCACTTAGACCTCATTAGGCCCGTTGTGCTTAATCATCCCACTTTGGGCAAATCCCTGATGATGTCCATCGTCCGCTATCTCTCACCCACCGAGAGTGCCGGGATTTCGCTAAGGACGTGTTAAAGCTATTTGTTAACATCTATTAATAAAACTGATGGTAAGCAAATATCTGAAACTCCACTAACATTTTCCCCCCAACTTTTATTTTCACCACAAACAAGCTAAGTACACTTAACATCTCGAATATCGCTTTCTGGAATGGATATAGCAAAAAGCCTCCTGCTTTTAGGTAATATTTAATGTTTGCCCGGATCGATTCGCCGTTACTGGGGTGGGATAAAAAGTGAGTCGGTCACGTCCCGTACATTATTCCCAGAGTCCTGCCCTGTTCGTGGATACCTTCCACGATCTAAGACGGCGCTAAGCCGCGAAATTTTCGAAGGGAATATAAATCGTTCGCTTCTCGGAATACGTAAGAGGTGAGAAGAAGAAGTTAAGTTGGTTTTTACAAGAAAAAAATCAAACATAAGATAAGATTACCTATAAAAAATATAGATTAGTTGCAGTTTATCTTGAAAAAGTTTCTCATTTTTCACGTGGTGAAACATATTTAACTATGATTTAATAAAGAAAACACTTCGTTGAATTTCACTATTATTTTGGTACTCCTTGAGATTGACTTAAAATCGAAACTAGTTGGAATAAAAAACCAAAATAAGTGTTTTCATTATTAAATCATAGTTGCAGTTTGTTTATCTTCCTTATTTTATTTATATTCTAAACACTGACATACTACGAAGTTTAAAACACACCGCTAAACTTTACATTGAATCAATGTCTTGTACCGGTGGCGCATGAAGTAAAATTTCGAGTTTAGAAAAGCCTGGAAATTTGGTTTGGCCGCTCCGCGCTTCGCGCTACGCGACCAAACCAAATTTTCAGGCTTTTCTAAACTCGAAATTTTACTTCATGCTTAGCCTGGGAGTGAAAAACACTCGCTTAAAACTTCAAATTGGCTTCTTTTAATAAACGGAGCATCGGAAAATGTCCAATGTATGCAAAAAAATCTATGATTTAATAAAAAAAACACTTGGTTGAATTTCACTATTATTTTGGTACTCCTTGAGAATGACTTAAAGTCGAAACTAGTTGGAATAAAAAACCAAAAAAAAAACCTATTTGGATACTTTAAAGAAAAATTCTCGTTATGAAATTATTTGGTGTTACATAAAACTCTCTGTATATAAGCATTTTAAGCACCATTTGCCCTTTTTTAATAGATTAACCCATTAACAACCGGATAATTATAGATTTAACTCTAAAAGTTGATGTTAGGTAAAATTCTGCACTTCCTTCAGTGATTTCTATGAATAAATTATTGTATCATATACTGTGAATTCTTTTTCTAAATATACATAATGTACACGCTGTAAATTTGCAGACATTCGTCAATTTTATATAAATACGTGCAATATGAAATTTCGAACGAGTGTCTCCACTCCCAGACTAAGCATGAAGTAAAATTTCGAGTTTAGAAAAGCCTGGAAATTTGGTTTGGTCGCGTAGCGCGAAGCGCGGAGCGGCCAAACCAAATTTTCAGGCTTTTCTAAACTCGAAATTTTACTTCATGCGCCACGCGTGTAAAACGCTGAAATATTGTAAAGTTAGAAATACACTAAAACACTTTTTTTTTTAATGAGTAATAATGGAAATATTTGAATAACAATGTACAGGGTGGCGCAAAACTACCGATTTGGTTTGAATGTTTAATAACTTTTTAAATTTATTTCTATTTATTATTTTTATTTCAGAATTTTGTCAAAAAAACTTGGGGAATTTGAAATGGAACTGTACGCAACAGAACAGCGATCAAAAATTGTTGAATTTTATTTTAAAAATCATGAGTCAATTGTTTTGACGCAGAGTGCTTATCGTCGTTTTTTTAATGTGCGTATTGGACCTTCAGCATCAACAATAAACCCCCTGGTTGCAAATTTTAGACAACATAATACAGTAAGACACTTGCGATATACCGGAAGACCACGTACGGTCCACATGGAAGAAAATATCCAACGTGTTGTGGATAGTGTGCAGGACAGTCCAGAAACATCAACAAGAAGACGTTCGGCACAACTAAGGCTATAGCGGAGGTCCGTTTAGAGGATTTTGGCGCCACATTGCACATGTTCCCGTATAAGGTTCAGCTTGTGCAAGAATTGAAGCCGATAGACTACCAACATCGGCTTAATTATGCCATTTTATTCTAACAAAAAGCAGAAGAAAATCGCGATTTCATTAACAATTTTATAATGAGCGATGAAGCCCATTTCCAATTGAATGGTTTCGTAAACAAGCAAAATTGCAGGATATGGGCTACGGAGAATCCAAGAATTGTTCATCAGCGACAATTACACCCACTTAAGTGTACTGTTCGGTGCGGTTTATCGTCTAAAAGGATCATTGGTCCATATTTTTTTGAAAATGCACATGGCGCCTCAGTTACGGTTAATGGCGCTGAATATCGAACGATGCTGGACAATTTTTTGAGGCTAGCTGTAGAAAACCATCTACAGTTGTGGTTCCAATAAGATGGAGCCACAGCCTATACCGCAAGGGACACAATGGCTCTGTTACGGGACCTCTTTGGCGAACGCATTATTTCGCGCAGAAGCATTTCAATTGGCCCCCACGTTCACCGGATTTAACAGCTCGAGACTGTTTTCTTCGGGGTTATTTTAAAAAAAAGGGTATACGTAAATAAGCCCAGAGCTAAAACAAAACATTCGCAATGAAATTCAAGCCATAACACCGGAAATTTTACCAAAAGTTATGGAAAATGTACTGGAAAGAGCACGAATGTGCGAAGCCGAAAATGGCCACCACTTGCGGGATATAATTTTTCATACTTAAGCCAAAAATATTCCCTATTAATATACTCTATAACAAAATAATAATAATAATAATTAACCATCAAATAAAAAAGTTATTAAACATTCAAACCATATCGGTAGTTTTGCGCCACGCTGTATTTACATTCTTCTTCATACATTTTTAAGTCTAGTCAAATAATATAATATATTAAATTATTAATTGTGAATAAAACACTTTTTATTATAGTTTCGACTATCTAGTAGTCATTATCAAACTACTACGACTACTTCGTCTACTAGATAGTCGAAACTATAGTCACAAATTAAGTGCAAAATATAGTGGTTAAACAAAATAAAAAGTGTTTTATTTACAAGTGTATTTAGGATTTACCACAAACTGAACGCCTACAACACAAAACAGTTTATTATATTAACTTATTTAGCAATTTAATTAATAATTAACAAAACATTATTAATTAATAATGTTGCGTTTGTGCATCAACGGCGCTGCTTAATGGATTAACTGATTTGAGAAGGTTGCAATAAATCGGTTATTTCGAAAAGGTTTCCACTCAAAAATTAATGTAATTTTTTATTAATTCTATAGTGTAAAGATTTTCCAGTTAGGATAGCAATATCTTTTACAGTGCTATTTAGAAACGACTTTCTTCTTTAGTTGTGTGCTTATGTTTTTGGCTCTATTTCTATGATACACACACATAACATTATTTCATGTGTGTGTATCCTAGCATTATTTTATTTCAATTTTGTATAAGCATGTGTGCGAGAGCGCGGAATCCTTTCTATTTTCTATCCTGTATCCTCGTGGGTTTCGCAAGGGGAAATGGGATAATGGGCGCCCCGCGTCTGCAGACAGGAATCCGTATTTGTCTTTTATTATAATGCGATTTTGTCGCGTTTCCTCTTTGCAGAGGGAGGGAACATAGAGGCACTAGACAGGGAAATTCTCTTTCAATGGAAAATTCGTTTAAAGCGCTGCTCTAGTTGAAATGGAAAATTTATCACGTCGGTTATGACGCGACACTCTGACTGTTTAAATGTAAACTGTGTTTGCTTTATGCCCATGCTAAATCGTATGAATTTTTTTGTGTACCTCGGCGGGAGTTTGCAATGGGAGCGTTTTAAACTTGAATATCTTTTACAACTAAACAAGTTTTTATGTGGTTGTAGTTGTAGTTACTTTTAATTTCACATTAACTCTGTTACGAATCCTTCTTGTATATTTTTATTTTTATTAATTAATTGCTCTACCCTATTGATATTCCTCAAAATAGTTCGTCTTTCATACGAAATAAACTTGTAATTCTCTCGTTTGTGAATTATCACATTTTGGAAGTTTATGTGAACAAAAGAGATCTATTTTGAATAGGTTTGTGAGTTTGTTAGGGTGGAGCAATCCGTAACGGTCTCGCCTTTTTGCACAGCAGGGAGTTGTTTTGGTCATTCGTATTTTCGGAAACTCATTAATAATATTTGAAAGAGAAAATCCAGATTTTCTCTTTCAAGGAATTTCTTACCACCACTTGTTTTGGGATCATCCCCCGAAATACGAGTGACCAATAACAGCGACTTTGCCCCCACATTCCTAAGCATATTTTATAATTTTAAGAAAAACAGTCTAGTTCAAAACTTCAATCTATAAACATCAAACTTTAAACAACAAATCTTAAACATTTAAACATCAACTATCAAACATTTCGCTGTAAATACTTGTAAATATTTTGAATTGTGAATATATCAAGTTAAATGTGCTTCGAAGTGTTTTTCTTTATACAAAAAAAACTTAAACATCTGCCTTAGAGTGGTGATATCTTCCAGTGAGATAATTCGTTAAACTTTAAACAAACACAACATCGCAACAAACTCAGCGGAGGGTTGATAGTCAATTTACAGAATATACATTTATTTCTTGTAATTATTTGTTATTATTATTTCTTGAATAATTTTCTCACTTATCACTTAAATATTGATAATGAAGGTTTAAATTAAATTACACTTGGTTTGTTTCACAATTTTCTTTACTTTAATATTTACTCGACTAGTTTCGCGTTTTACAGCATTATCAGGAGTAATGCTGTAATGCTGTAAAACGCGAAACTAGTCGAGTAAATAGTAAAGTAAAACAAATTGTGAAACAAACCAAGTGTAATTTAATTTAAACCTTTATTATCAATACATACATTATTACTTTTATTTTATTATACAGGGTCTTCAATTCAAAAGGAGCCCCTCTGAATAACTGTTAATGTGACGCAGATTTTTCTTAAAACCCTATCTGGGTAGATCTAGAGTTATTCAGGGTGGCTTCTTTTGCAATGAAGAATATACAATAATTTCTTGTAATTATTTGTTATACATACAATATTACTTTTATTTTATTATACAGGGTCTTCAATTCAAAAGGAGTCACTCTGAATAACTCTGGATGTAACGCAGATTTTTCTTAAAACCCTATCTGGGTCAGATCCAGAGGTATTCAGGGTGGCTTCGTTTGCAATGAAGAGTATATTCTGTAAATAAATATGTTGTATATCAGTGGAGCATAAAACCAATACATATTTACATATTAGAACATTTAAATCGGTTATTAACTTATGATTTTTCATGCTGAACTAAATTTAGTGAGTCTTTTTTCCTTCTTTTATTTCGATTTGCGAATAATTGCAAGACCAGCAGGGATTCATAAATATGATCTTTTGTTTGGATTTATTGGCGGATTTTATTGGCGCCCGCCCGCTGGGGGATTTATAGCGGAGTTTAGAGCTGTGAATCTTTTGGACAATTAGAGCGGTCTGGATTTAATTGCTCGTTTCCATCCTTTTCTTGTACATTTTTTCATTGCCCCTAATCCTTTATTCGAAAAAGATGGAATTGTTTTATTTTGAATCATGCTAAGGCTATTTCTTTTTATATCTTATCCTTGTTATTTCCGTAATCTGTTCTAAAAGTAATTAAGTGTTGTATGTGATATATGAATGTTATTTATAACCTGGTAAAAATATATATTTATTCGTGAAACAAGAAAATTGGCTTGGTAATTACGTTTACACAAATCACAACCCAAAAAGAACCTACAAACAAAATAGAATAAAGGAAAAGGTATTCTTTACACACCCAAACACTTTTGATTCTTGAAATTCATTTTTAGTTTTATGCTTTCCTTTATCTGTGAAGTCAGTTCGTTTCACTCGTACGCAAAGTCTATTATATCTAATTAAAGAGAACCCTTAAGTTTTATTAGCCACTCGAAATCAGGTAGTTGCGCTCGCAGGATAAACGGCGAATGTCGGGTGGTGTCTTCTGTAACAGGAAGACGACGACAACGTTTTGCGGGTTTCCGCAGTAAATTGCTCCCTCCCCGGGCTTGGATGGAGTGTCCTCGTTAACGTGATCACCTGCACTTTATCAAATAAATTACAGCCGACTTGAACAATGATCTTATATATCCTAACATTCGTATTATCGTTGGCTTAGCAACAATTATACCCAACACAATCAAATGAGCTGTTTATATCGACTGATGAAATCATATAGGTGTATTGATGAAGAATTGTTAGATGAACGTCATCTCACCGAAGCCGCTAATGCGATTGACTCCCCTGTCACTATGTAACATTCCAACACACTTGATACCACTAATAAATAGTGTTTTTCCTTACTTCACTTTTTATTTTTATTGTTAGATGTACATTTCGAGACACAAAGTGCTCATTATCAATAACAAACTCTTGATAAATTCCAGAAGCGTTTGAATGATACGGAAAGCTGCACACTCTGGAAGGAGACATTACTGTACCCCAACGAGAGTTCAGCTAAAAAGTACCAGCAGATGACCAAAAGGAACCTCAGATGGATATCCGCTGTTCTAATTAGTCACTGGGGGCTCAATGGACACTTATACAAGACGGGAATAGTTGACTCTCCATCTTGCAGAGGGTGTGAAATGGAAGACGAGACAGCCAGGCATATCCTCAGGGAATGCCCGGCACTCTTATCTACGAGAGGATCCATACTAGGTGAGAGATGGACATCATCAGGGGTTCAGTAATATTGGGCTACCTAGACAAGGTGGGATGGTTGAGCTGCGGATGGTTGACTCGTAGTAGGAGGCAACACAATGGGCCTAATGAGGTCTAAGTGCAGTGCAGCAATGCGCATTCCCCCGGAATAGTTGACTTCCCATCTTGTAGATGGTGTGAAATGGACGACGAGACTGCCAGGCACATCCTTAGTGAATGTTCGGCACTCTCGTCTACGAGAGGATCCATACTGGGTGAGAGATAGACATCATTAGGGATTTTTCCACCTCAGTAATACCGGACTACCTAGACAAAGTGGGATGGTTGAGCTGTGGATGGTTGACTCGTAGTGGGAGGCAGCACAATGGGCCCCAGTGCAACAATGCGTATTCCCCCGGAATAATTGACTCCCCATCTTCTAGATGGTGTGAAATGGAAGACACATCCTCAGTAAATGTCCGGCACTCTCGTCTACGAGAGGATCCATACTGGGTAAGAGATGGACATTATCAGGGATTTGCCCACCTTAGTAATATTGGACTATCTAGACAAGGTGGGATGGTTGAGCTGTGGATGGTTGACTCATAGTGGGAGGCAGCACAATGGGCCTAATGAGGTCTAAGTGCAGTGCAGCAATGCGTATTCCCCCGGAATAGTTGACTCTCCATCTTCTAGATGGTGTGAAATGGAAGACACATCCTCAGTAAATGTCCGGCACTCTCGTCTACGAGAGGATCCATACTGGGTAAGAGATGGACATTATCAGGGATTTGCCCACCTTAGTAATATTGGACTATCTAGACAAGGTGGGATGGTTGAGCTGTGGATGGTTGACTCATAGTGGGAGGCAGCACAATGGGCCTAATGAGGTCTAAGTGCAGTGCAGCAATGCGTATTCCCCCGGAATAGTTGACTCTCCATCTTCTAGATGGTGTGAAATGGAAGACACATCCTCAGTAAATGTCCGGCACTCTCGTCTACGAGAGGATCCATACTGGGTGAGAGATGGACATTATTAGGGATTTGCCCACCTTAGTAATATTGGACTATCTAGACAAGGTGGGATGATTGAGCTGCGGATGGTTGACTCGTAGTGGGAGGCAGCACAATGGGCCTAATGAGGTCTAAGTGCAGTGCAGCAATGCGTATTTCCCCGGAATAGTTGACTCCCCATCTTCTATATGGTGTGAAATCGAAGAGGAGACTGCCAGGCACATCCTCAGTGAATGTTCGGCACTCTCGTCTACGAGAGGATCCATACTGGGTGAGAGATGGACATCATCAGGGATTTGCCCACCTCAGTAATACTGAACTACCTAGACAAAGTGGGATGGTTGAGCTGAGGATGGGTCACTCGTAGTAGGAGGCAGCATAAGGCCCATTGTGCTGCCTCCCACTACGAGTCACCCACGAGTCAATGAGGTCTAAGTGCAGTGCAGCAATGCGCATTCCCTTCTATACCAGATACCTACTGTTGTGAGTCGCTTACTATTGTGCCACGCCCACTGTTGTGGTAAGCTTACTATTGTGTCTCACCCTCTTTTGTGACATGCCTTCTGTTGTGAAAAAATAAAAGCAACAAGAGAACTGAGGCACTTGAAAGCCAAATAAAAAAAAATGGAGTACATGCGAGTAAAACAGTGTTTTTATTAACTAGCAAAGATACAGGGTGTCCAAAAAGGGTGATTGCTGAGCGATACTGCGAGATGGTTAGGGTATTTCATAGCTCCATCTTTGCAACAGTTTGGTAGCTTCAATGCAGAAACCTCAACAAAATGGAGCCACGAGTCAGACATCAAACCCTTCAATTGAAGCACTAAACGACCTATTCCCCAATAAACTCATTTCTCGAAATTATGTTAACTGGCCACTACACAATCCAGATCCGAGTCCTTTAGACTATTTCTTAGAAGGAAAAGACGAACATCGATAAGCCAAGGATATTGACACAGTTTAAGAATATCGTAGTGCAGAAATGGCATCAATACCTCAAGCAATTTGTCATCGCGTAGTGGAAAATCTTCGCTCAAAATTTAGAGAAGTGCCAGGAGCGAAACGATATTTATAGATATTTAGACAACATTATTTAGCCCACTGCTATGTTTAACCCACTGTTGTGTCACGCCCATTGTAGTATCTAAAACCACGCCTACTGTGCACTTCTTCTTGATGTACCATCTTTATCAATTAATGTCGACAGCAATTCAGGCAAACTTTTCACGGCTTTTTGCTGTTGTAATGAGAGTGTCAGTATCTAGTTCGGTCCAGTATCAGATATTTTTCAAGCATGAGCGTACAGTTGTTTATGGTTAGAATCACTAAAGTAAGGTTTTATGACGGGGCTGCGGTGACCAAGTGGTTGAGTCGTTAGACTGGACCAATCGACCATTGCAGAAATGCAAGTACGAGTCTCGCCTGGGGGGCGAATAATTTTTCTAACGAAAATGTTCATCCCGGATGCCATAGGTGTTAATTGCGTTTTCCACATTGTCATTAACCTATTATATGCCATTGATGCATGTACGCAACATTATTAATTTTATGTTAATTAAATTATTAAATAACTTAATTAAATATATTATATTATTTGACTTGACTTTAAAATGTATGGATAAAAAACGTAAATATTTTGTTATTTAAATATCTCGAATATTAATCATTTAAATAAAATGTTTTAAGTGTATTTCTAACTTCACAATATTTCAGTTTTTTATACGCGTGGCGCATGAAGTAAAATTTCGAGTTTAGAAAAGCCCCGTGAAAATTTGTCTCGGGTCGCTGCGCGACCCTCGACAAATTTTCTACGCTAGGCTTTCCTAAACTCGAAATTTTACTTCATGCTCAGTCTGGGAGTGGAAATACACGTTCTATACTTCATATTACACGTTTTTATACAAAATCGACGAATGCCTTGCATTTACAGCGTATACAATATTTATATTTTAAAGAAAAATTCACAGAATGTAATACAATGAGTCATTCGTAGAAATCATAAAAAGAAGTGTAAAATTTTACCTAAAATCCACTTTAAAAGTTAACTTTATAATTGCTCGGCTGATAATGGGTTAAAAAGAACATTTAAAATAGTAAAACTGATCGTGACTGAATGCCTAAAGTTCAATATTTATCTCATCCCCCAACCCGATTTCCATCCATCACCTTTTCTTTTTTTTTTTTAAAAGAAGGTTTTAAGATACACCCACTGTAATATTTATTTAAATAAAGTGTAGAGTATCTAACTGGTTTATTAAACAATAAAATATCCCACGTTATTCAAATATATTATGATGTATTCTAGACTAGAAATACATTTAGTTAATCTTTCTGATAATATTGTTAATACCTGCATATATTTACATAGACACACACCTTAATAAAGCGTTTCTTGTGTGTATCATAGTAAACTATCCCCATGTAAATTTGTCTAAGTTGTTTATAGCCGCTTGTGATAAACAGCACACGGTTAATTAACAATTAGACGGTTATTATTATGAAAGTGGCGGCGGCCTTATCTGGATTAGTAGTTTAATCCGGCCTGCCGGCCTCCGAAATGGCGCCGGAGAGATAAAGGGCCGAAAGGGCCGCGATAATATCCCGCCCTTCGTTCAACTTTGCATTACCTATTCATGCGAAGTAGCGACACGACAATGGAGGACGTTTAACTGTGTTTGAACTTAAGATACGCCCGCCAGTTTCCACACCAACAATGCGGAGAAAATTGTATAAACGTGCTTGAAAATAAAACAAAATATTACAATAAGTAGTTGGATTCAATCAACTGTATAATAATTCGAGATAAAAGTATACATTTTTACGTAAAAATTTCCCCAATATCGGGGCAAAATTATCTTTCGTTGAAATTCAATTCGAAAAATCTCAAAAACTATAAATGGGGTATTTTTACATCACTTAATTAAACACAGTTACGAGGGTAGATTGAAAAGTTTCCGGAATGGGCAAGAGTTGGCGCGCGTATCGTGAAATTGTTATGATGGTTGTCAAGGCTAACCTATTTTAGGTAAGCTGTCAAATTTTCAGACACGTGCGTCGTTCCGTTTTTGTTTACTAGGATATCTTGTGAAGCAAGTCAGGAAAAATGGATTAAAACGAATTTCGTGCAGTCATCAAACATTTCTGGATGGATGGGAAAAAGGCGACGGAGATACGAGATATTTTGCAGGAAGTTCATGGCACATCCACACCTTCATTTTCGACTATTAGTTTCTGGAAGAGCGAGTTCAAACGTGGCCGTACTAGCACCTAGGATAAACCACGCAGTGGACGTCCAAAAACGGCCACAAATGAAGAAATGGTCGACAAAGTCCATGATCTCGTGTTAGCCGATCGACGAGTGAAGTTGCGCGAAATAGTAGAGACCACGGGCATCTCATATGAACGTGTGCAAAATATCGTGCACGAACATTTGGGCATAAGGAAGCTGTCGGCGCGATGGGTGCCGCGTTTGCTGACTATGGACAACAAGCGAAATCGTGTGACCATTTCGAAAGAGTGTTTGGCCTTGGTAAAGCGTAATCCAACGGATTTTTTTCGCCGATTCGTGACCGTGGACGAAACATGGATCCACCACTACACACCAGAAACCAAGCAGCAGTCGAAACAGTGGATTTGCTCCGAAGAAGGCAAAGACTGTCCCATCGGCTGGAAAGGTCATGGCCACCGTTTTTTGGGATTCGCAAGGTGTGATACACATTGACTTTTTTCAGAAGGGAAGAACTATCACGGGACAATACTACAGCGATTTATTGGATCAATTGAAGGAAAGAAGGCCTCATTTGCAGCGGAAAAAAGTGCTCTTCCACCACGACAACGCGCCGGCCCATTCATCTCGAATCGCCAATGCTAAATTGGTTGAATTGGGCTACAAGGTGGTGCCGCATCCCCCGTACTCTCCAGACCTGGCCCCGTGCGACTTCTTTTTGTTCACAAACATGAAGACTTGGTTCGGAGGCAAGCGCTTTACGTCAAATGAGACGGTCATCACCGCCACTAAAGCTTATTTTGCAGGGTTCCCGAAATCATATTTTTCTGAAGGCTTAAAAAAGTTGGAGTACCGCTGGGAAAAGTGTATCGCCCTGCAAGGGTACTATGTTCAAAAATAAAAAATAAAACCTGTTCAATTACTGCGTTTTCTTGCCCATTCCGGAAAATTTTCAATCTACCCTCGTATATTCCTTTCTTCACTTTCATTTTTCTTGCTAGATGTACATTTCGGGTACTAAGTGCCCATTATCAATAGCTTACTGATAACTCACTAACAAACAGTCAGCTATTGATAATGGGCACTTAGTACCCGAAATGTACATCTAGCAAGAAAAATAAAAGTGAAGAAAGGAATATACTGTTAGCCCGGGAAGTAGTTGTTTCAAAGAGTGTTTGATATAGTCTTTGTAAGACTAACTTGTTGTAGATTGCGAAAAGAATCGCACTTTTAATGTTTGAAGTATTCTGCAACCAAGAATTGGCAATTTCATTTATACGAATATAACTGTGTTTAATTAAGTGACCTAACACCTTCACGTAACTCATTCAACTACATTAAGTATTTTTACATATTGAAATATTTGTTAGTAGAAATGTTTTGTTTTTTATCGCTGATTACTGAGGCACTTAATTTTTGAAAATCAACTTTTTTGTATTTACTTTCACTACAATTGTTTCGCTACGCTGTAGCTTCTTCAGGTGAAGAATGCTAATGGTGTTGTTTACAGACAAATTTACATTATATATACACAGTTTTATGACATGGGGGTGGAGCGAGGATCTTTTCTCAGCCTGAGCAGTGGAGAGTCCGATCTGTTCGTTCAGCAAGAGGCCTGATGTATGTTTTTTTTTATTTATTTCCAGGTTTTCTATTAGGTTTAATTTTCTTCCTTTGCTGGCGATGTCGAGGATTTTGAATTCTTTGTTGAAATGGTGGTGTTCATTAATTCGTTCCTCAAATGCTCTCCCTGTTTGTCCAATATACAGAGAGTTTTATGTAATACCGAACATTGTACGATTTTCACTGAATCGCATTTAATTACCTGTCATTTCTAATAGTCATATAGGCAACCCAATTTACACTTAACCTCAAAATTCAACGTGTTAAATTGTGTTTAATGCTTAGATTAGTTTCAGTACGAATCGAACATACGAAAATTAACGTTCAACATGTGTTGTAATGCTCGGTTTTACATAAAACTCTCTGTATGCATAAGCTGTAAATTTTCCGACATCCGGTGTTTTTCAAAAGGCTTAATTTGAAACTTTAAACGAGTGTTTTCCACTCCCAGGCTAAGCATGAAGTAAAATTTCGAGTTTAGAAAAGCCCCGTGAAAATTTGTCGAGGGTCGCGCAGCGACCCGAGACAAATTTTCTGGGCTTTTCTAAACTCGAAATTTTACTTCATGCGCCACGCGTACAAAACACCAATTTCAAGTGAGGTTTAAATTTACATAAATTCACAATATTTTTGTTTTGTACGTGTGGCGCATGAAGTAAAGTTTCGAGTTTAGAAAAGCCTAGAAAATTTGTCTCGGGTCACAAGGCTTTTCTAAACTCGAAATTTTACTTCATGCTTAGTCTGGGAGTGGAAAACATTTGTTTATAGCTTCAAATTGAACTCTTCTAAAACAAACAACGTGAACATTTTTCATTTAGATAAACATACAGAGAGTTTTATGTAATACCGAAGATTGCAAGATTTTCACTGAACCGCATTTAATTACCTGTCATTTCTAATAGTCATATAGGCAATCAAATTTACACTTAACCTCAAAATTCAATTTTGCCGGCGATGTCGAGGATTTTGAATTCTTTGTTGAAATGGTGGTGTTCTTCTTTCAAATGATTAGCATATATTTAGGAGTCCTTATCATTTAGGAATGCTTTATGGTGTTCATTAATTCGTTCCTCAAATGCTTTCCCTGTTTGTCCAATATACAGAGAGTTTTATGTAATACCGAACATTGTACGATTTTCACTGAATCGCATTTGATTACCTGTCATTTATAATAGTCATATAGGTAACCCAATTTACACTTAACCTCAAAATTCAACGTGTTAAATTGTGTTTAATGCTTAGACTCTTTTCAGTACGAATCGAGCATACGAAAATTAACGTTCAACATGTGTTGTAATGTTCGGTTTTACATAAAACTCTCTGTATACCTTAGGGCAATCACCACAATTTAACTGATAAACTCCACAGCGTTGAACTCTTTCAGTTTTAAACATTAAAAGTGCGATTCTTTTCAGTTTTGTTTTTATTAATGCTAGACATTACATTGTTTGCTTAAAATCCACTTATAATTTAATAACGATATCACAAGTCAATCTATTAGTTAATCTGAACATTGTTAAATCAACAATAAAAACCTCCGCGCAGATGATTTAATACCAGGCATTTGAAATAAATAAAAGATCACGTTCGCGTAATAAATTTCTCACTACAAATCCCCGCTCTGAGATTTTCTCTAATACAACATTTCTACAACATATTGCAGTATAGTCCCACAGGATAAATAACACGCATTACATGATAAATAACATGTAACAGAATGATACGACCATTTGTAACTTAAATTCACGACTAGACTAGGCACATTTTTGGATTAATATAAAATCACAATACCGTGCGATCGTTTAAAAACTGGGTCTTCAAACTTTTCAGCCTTAGGGCCATACCGATTACTCCAGTAAGTTCCGAGGGCCAAAACCATAACAATAAGCCTTTAAAATTAGAATACTTCAGTAAACTAAATTTAATTTGCTATAAAAAATATGAGTTTTCAAGTATGCTAGCTCTCCGCGGGCCGGACAAAATCTGTCCGCGGGCCGGCTGTGGCCCTCGGGCCGTAGTTTGGAGACCCCTGGTTTAAAACATGCTTTAAAGTTTGCTGTGAATTTTTAATAGGATTGGCGGTACTGACTGTTAACACATTGTTTATTATAACCTTAAAAACATTCCACCATTCAATTAGCAATCTGGTTAGCCGTACAAAAAAAATGCCGCCTACTCTAAATCATAATTTAAACGATCGCACTTTACTACAATGGGCGTGACACAATAGTGGGCGTGTCACAACAGTAAACACGTCACAACAGTGGGCGCGTCACAATATTGAACGGGTCGCAACAGTGGGCGTGTCACAAGATAGGACGCGTCGCAACAGTAGGCGTATCATAACAGGAGGCTAGACACAAAAAAATGCTGTCTATTCTAAATCATCATTTAAACAGTAAGCACTATGTCTATCACAACAGATAACAGTGGGCGTGTCACATCAGTAAGAATAATTAACATTTATTGCTTATTATAAATTCAAATTTATTTAATGAATTATAATACAGTATAGAGGGAGTTTATCTTTTATCTAGAAATACCCAAATTACAGCGTATTATATGCTGTAAATGTTTAGAAACTCGTTGTTATTTTATTAAGAGTTCAATTTTAAGTTTTAAACTTGTGTTTCCACTCCTAGATTAAGCATGAGTTTAGAAAAGCCTGAAAGTTAAAATGAGTGCTGTATACGCGTGGCGCATGAAGTAAAATTTCGAGTTTAGAAAAGCCCCGTGAAAATTTGTCTCGGGTCGCTGCGCGACCTTCGACAAATTTTCTACAAGGGGCTTTTCTAAACTCGAAATTTTACTTCATGCTTAGTCTGGGAGTGGACACACTCGTTGAAAATTTTAAATTTAACTTTAAAAAAAATAAGGAATAAAATACAATATTACTCCGCTTCGCGCTACGCGACCAAACCAAATTTTCAGGCTTTTCTAAGCTCGAAATTTTACTTCATGCTTAACCAAGGAGTGGAAATCCTCCTAAGAAATTTAAATTGATTTTTTTATAAAACAAGGAATAAAATAAAATATTACTAGACTTGTCACATTTTTGGATTAATACAAAATAAATTCCTGCGGATTGTAGGATTCAAAATGAGCATCAAATATTCAGATTTGGGTTACAAATTGCGCAGGCTCAATTTAAATATAGAAACATTACTTGTTCGGAGAAATGTATTCGACTTGTGCTTTTTATATAAAATTCTAAATGGGTACATTAACTGTTCATCTCTCTTAGGAGCACTGGACTTCTGGCAAAAGCGCGGAAGATCATTGACGAGATCTAGAGTTTTATTTAGGAAAAAAAATCACAGAACTGCGTACGGTGGCAATAATCCTTTGTCCAGATTAATGCATTCGGCCAACTGCTTGCTCTCATCCCCGAATTTCGATCCATTTGCGAACAATTTTTTATGTTTTCGAAGAGCACTGGTGGTCATTAATCTGGATAAAACTTTTTAAGATTATGTTAGAATTAGCAATGTAGTTATCATAACGTTTGTGTGTCATTCTGCGGCTCTTAAACTTTTATTATTTCTTATTTTGTATTATTTCAATGTTAAAGAGGTATCTCGTGAATAAATAAATAAATAAATAAATTAAAAAAATAAATAAATATAAAATCGTAATACCGTGCGATCGTTTAAAACGTGATTTAAGGTAGGCTTTAAATTTATAATTAGATTGGGACTACTGACTGTTAACACATAGTTTATTATAACCTCAAATTTATTCCATAATTTAATTAGCAGCCTGGGCAGCTTAACAAAAAAATGCCGCCTACTCTAAATCATAATTTATACGATCGCACTTTACTACAATGGACGTGACACAACAGTGGGCGTATTACAACAGTAAGCTTGGCACAATAGAGGGCGAGATATAGCAGTAAGCATTTCACAACAGTGGGCGTGTCGCAACAGTAGGTGTGTCATAAAAGAGGACGAGACACAAAAAAAAGCAGCCTATTCTAAATCATCATTTAAAGAGTAAGCATGTCACAACAGAGAACAGTGGACGTGTCACAAGAGTAAGCATGTCTCAACAGAGGTGAGACAGACCAGTGAGCATGTAACAAAAGTGGACGTGTCACAATAATGGACGTGTCGCAACAATAGGCGTGTCATAACAGAGGGCGAGACACAAAAAAATGCCGCCTATTCTAAATCATTATTTAAACAGTAAGTATGTCACAACAGAGAACAGTAAGCGTGTCACAACAGTAAGCATATCTCAACAGAGGTGAGACAGACCAGTAAGCATGTAACAACAGTGGGAGTGTCACAACAATGGACGTGTCGCAACAGTAGGCGTGTCATAACAGAGGCGAGACACAAAAGAAATGCCGCCTATTCTAAATCATTATTTAGACAGTAAGCATGTCACAACAGAGAACAGTGGGCGTGTCACAACAGTAAGCATATCTCAACAAAGGTGAGACAGACCAGTGGGCATGTAACTACAGTGGGAATGTCACAACAATGGACGTATCGCAACAGTAGGCGTGTCATAACAGAGGGCGAGACATAAAAAAATGCCGCCTATTCTAAATCATTCATCATTTAAACAGTAAGCATATCACAACACAAGACAGTGGGCATGTCACAACAGTAAAAATATCACAACAGAGGTGAGACACAACAGTAAGCGTCTAAAAACAGTGGGCGTGTCACAACAATGGACGTGTCGCAACAGTGGGCGTGGCATAACAGAGGGCGAGACACAACACAATCATTCAATTGATTGATGGGCAACCGCACAAAAAATGCCGCCTATTCTAAATCATCATTTAAACCCTAGGTCTCCAAACTATCTTCTTCGCGGGCCACAAATACAATTCTACATAATAAAGTCGGCCAAGATCCGATTAATTTTATAAAATTATGAAAAATTTAAGGAACAATTGTTACAATATTTCAAAATATGACATTTACAAAAAAAATTACAAACAATCGCGGGCCGGATTCATGCAAGCCGCAGGCCGGATTTGGCCCGCGGGCCGTAGTTTAAAGACCACTGATTTAAACGATCGCAGGGTATAATCTTGCTCTTTGTATTAAAAGTTTTCAAGTCCATTATTTTCTAGGAAAAAATCTTTATGCAAAAGTATTCATTTAATGGAAATATTTTTTTTATTCCAGTGAAAACTTTTGCGGCTTTAGATCATATATCATAAGCTCCGATATCGATCGGTGTTCACGTCCTTTGTGTCGTGTGAAGAGGGGGGGGGGCGGGCAGGGAGGTTAAAACCGCCCTCTCAGACGAACAACACCGAGATGGGGCTGTAATTAATTACAACGTGCGGACTTGGAATCGTTCGGGAAAGCTCTCCTTTTCTCGAGTGCGAACGCTGCCAGTGCTCGCACTTTCAGGACTTTAAAATCCTTCTATTTTCTAATTAAAGTCCTCTCGTGGATGTTTTATTGAAGGCATTTGCTTTTTTTTTGTCTAAATACCGCTCTTGAGAGATCAGTTGGAATTACAAGAAGTTATTGGTGGTGAAGACAAATTTCTCAATTTGAAATTCAATATTAGTACTCTAAAAAATCAGAAGTGATTCTAATTTAAATTTAACAAATAAACATATAAATCAAGTTGAAGCAAAAAGCACACCCCTTGGCTTCTAGGTGATTTATATGTTTATTTGTTAAAACAAGTTTTCTAGCGTTCTTAAAAAGAAGAAAACACACTTAATAAAAAGGTCTGTAAAAAAACACACAGGCACACACATAAGCAAATGAACATAATTTGTTCAAAAACCCACACACACGCAAAAAAATAGACTTAAAATAATCTGCTAATGTTTATTAATACAAATACCTTAATAACAAATATTTGCATGCCGTTCTTAGCTAAATTCTATTCATATTTGTTGAGTAGTTAAAACGTGTTGCCCGGCGCATTCACCAAAAGCTAAGTCTTGAAAATTTTGTTTTTTACTGTGTAAAATTTATCTGATTATTTTATGAAGTTTATTCAATAAACATATGAATTAAGTTGAAGCAAAAAGCGCACCCCTTGGCTTCTAGGTGCTTTATATGTTTATTTGTTAAAACGAGTTTTCTAGCATTCTCAAAAAGAAGAAAACACACTTAAAAAAAGGTCTGAAAATAAACACACAAGCACACACATAAGCAAATGGACATAGTTTGTTCAAAAACCCACACACACGCAAAAAATAGACTTAAAATAATCTGCTAATGTTTATTAATACAAATACCTTAATAAAAAATACTTGCATGCCGTTCTTAGCTAAATTCTATTCATATTTGTTGAGTAGTTAAAACATGTTGCCCGGCGCATTTACCAAAAGCTAGGACTTGAAATTATTTTGTTTTTTACTGCGTAAAATTTATCTAATTATTTTATGAAGTTTATTCAAAACAGTTATTTATATGCGGACATATTCGGCCGGTCCGTTAAACTTTGATGTCGAATTCATATAAATTTAAAAAATGTATAGGTATACCTTAATAATAAGTATATGAAGTCTTGTATTGTGGAGGCTTCTACTTCGTTATACATGTTTGATAATGGCAAGCTAAATTTACCGAAACTGCAGTCACATAAATATAAATTGTGTTATACAAACAAAGTTAAACCTAATATATAAAATTACGAAAAACTTATTCGTGAAAATGCAAACAGTGTCTTAATTAATAAGACAATTTAAGACGATAAATATCCATTGAAACATCTACTTCCCGTGCAAATACACCTCCGGATATTGAATTATACAATGAAATATTTAAAATCTTATTTAATTTGATTTGTTACAACGCTCTATTAAAGTATATGTAACGTTTAGGTCAAATTCTCTTCAAACCAACTAACAATACAATTTTAAATAAAAGGCGAGATAGCAACAACCGTTTTTTTTTATTAATATATGAAGTCTGTTTGTGGTTGATTTCCAGGCATATTTGTTTATTACGTAAAATGTACTTCGGCGCATCCAACGAAAGTGATTATTTTACTAAATTAATTTGAAATAATTTTAATTTGTTAATCTTTCGAAAAAAGTTTAAATCGTGGCCAAATTCCATCTCGTTATAGAAGGGAAACGGTTGCTCCTCTTAATAAAGCTTGAATATTCATAGGAATGATAATATTCATAAATATCTCGGATAATTAGTTGGGATTCAATTACCTGGATCGCATTTAATAAATTACCTGGAAGGGGTTGCGAGAGAGATAAAGATAGCGAGAGGAGTGCGGGCTGGTAATGGATTCAGGAAATAATTTAACATTATTTCACTCGGTATCCTGCTTGCCTTCTGCTAATAAATTAAAACCCCAAAACGACCGATGCTAATAGCAAACCCAATTCCACTCGTAAATTCTATATTTGATCTACATTAATCACAATTGACAAAAATGCCGAGCAAGAAAACAAACGAATTATCTGAATAATTTATTAATAAACACTGATTACTTATTTTTAATTACTATTCAATTCAAATTTATTCAGAAAATTTGTTGAGTAAAAAAAAAAGAATAAATATAAATTATTTGAATAATTAACATTTATTGCTTTTTTTTTCCTGTAGGGGCCGTCTTTCTTTCGGATCCGGTGGCTTATTTTAAATTCAAATTTATTTAATGGATTATAATACACAGGGTGGTACAAAACTACCGATATGGTTTGAATGTTGAATAACTTTTTAAATTTATTTATATTTTTTATTTTTATTTCAGAATTTTGTAAAGAAAATTTGGGGAATTTGAAATGAAACAGTACACAACAGAACAGCGAAAAAAAATTGTTAAATTTTATTTTGAAAATCAACGGTCAATTGTTTTGACGCAGCGTGCTTATCGTCGTTTTTTAATGTGCGTACTGGACCTTCAGCATCAACAATAAACCGCCTGGTTGCAAATTTTTGACAACATGGTACAGTAAGACACCTTCCATGTACCGGAAGACCACGTACGGTCCACACGGAAGAAAATATCCAACGTATTGTGGATAGTGTGCAGGACAGTCCATTAACAGGAAGACGTTCGGCACAACTGGGGCTATGGCAGAGGATTTTGGCCACATTGCACATGTTCCCGTATAAGGTTTAGCTTGTGCAAGAATTGAAGCCGATAGACTACCAACAACGGCTTGATTATGCTATTTCATTCCGACAAAAAGCAGAAGAAAATCGCGATTTGATTAACAATTTGATAATGAGCGATGAAGCCCATTTCCAAGTGAATGGTTTCGTAAACAAGCAAAATTGCAGGATATGGGCTACGGTGAATCCAAGAACAGTTCATCAGCGACAATTACACCCACTTAAGTGTACTGTTTGGTGCGGTGTATCGTCTGAAAGGATCATTGGTCCATACTTTTTTGAAAATGCACATGCCGCCTCAGTTACGGTTAATATTGCTGAATAACGACGATGCTGGACAATTTTTTGAGGCCAGCTGCAGAAAACCATCCACAGTTGTGGTTCCAACAAGATGGAGCCACAGTCCACACCGCAAGGGACACAATGGCTCTGTTACGGGACCTCTTTGGCGAACGCATTTTTTCGCGCAGAAGCGGTTTCAATTAGCCCCCACGTTCACCGGATTTAACAGCTCCAGACTGTTTTCTTTGGGGTTATTTGAAACAAAGGGTATACGTAAATAAGCCCAGAGCTAAAACAAAACATTCGCAATGAAATTCAAGCCATAACACCGGAAATTTTACGAAAAGTTATGGAAAATGTACTGGAAAGAGCACGAATGTGCGATGTTTCTCACTATACAAACTACCTTATAAGGTTTTATTATTATTATATTTTTCAATATTATATACTCGTAGGTTAAGGTGATATATGTAAAACATGTACTTTTGTTAATACATCAATAAATATGAATATGAATATGAAGCCGAAAAAGGCCACCACTTGCGGGATATAATTTTTTATACTTAAGCCAAAAATATTCCCCAATAATATACTGTATAACAAAAAAATAATAATAATATTTAACCATTAAATAAAAAAGTTATTAAACATTCAAACCATCTCGGTAGTTTTACGCCACCCTGTAGTATACAGGGAGTTTATCTTTTAGGTAGACATACCCAAATTACAGCGTATTATATGCTGAAATCTTTAGAAATTCGTGGTTATTTTTTTAAGAGTTTAATTTGAAGCTTTAAACACGTGTTTTCCACTTCTAGATTAAGCATGAGTTTAGGAGAGCCTGAAAGTTGAAATCGGTGTTGTATACGCGTGGCGCATGAAGTAAAATTTCGAGTTTAGAAAAGCCTGAAAATTTGGTTTGGTCGCTCCGCGCTTCGCGCTACGCGACCAAACCAAATTTTCAGGCTTTTCTAAACTCGAAATTTTACTTCATTCTTACTCTGGGAGTGGAAACACTCGTTAAACGCAATTTTATAAACACACTAATACCTAAAAAAAATGTATTACACTTAACTTAAGTAAATTGTTTGTATTGCGAACCTATTTTTGAGGAAAAAGAGCCAGAGCACCAATTTTATTTGCACTACATACCACTGGTATTCTCTAGAAAGATACATATAAACCTATTATTAGTATTAAATAAGTTGTTTGCAACTTTCCAACACCATCCAACAGAACAGCATCCGGAATATGCGGGTGTAGCGTGTTTGCGAATCCGGAATGACAGGAATGAATCCAATTTAACTAAAGCTCGACATGGCAAGCGAAATTCGCATTCACGTCCAGATCAAAATTTACTTCTCCGAATCCACATTTGTATATGTATAATTAAGATAAAAGTGGATTCGGAGAAGTAAATTTTGATGTGGAAGTGAATGCGGATATGTGTAATTAAGATAAAGTCCACAAAGGGTGACCAATGTCCAAACATAATTTAAGGATGTCGACCTTTTCAGTCCGAACGTTTGTTCGGACCGCAATGTTATTTAAACGTTAGTTTAAAGTAAATACATTGCTGCTAAATTTCAAATAGCGTTAAATTAAATGAAAATAGACGATGAAATTGTAAAGACAACAAATTGTCATGTTAATCCCTTATTAAATGAATTTTAACTGTTCTAGTTCATTACTAATAATTGTCCCAAGTGCATGGACAATTATTAGTAATGAACTAGAACAGTTAAAATTCTTTTAATAGGGGATTAACATGACAATTTGTTGTCTTTACAATTTCATCGTCTATTTTCATGACTTGTGTCCCCAAAACCGTGATGTTTATCGGTAAATTATCGGAAAACTTGTTTTAATTAACACATTCACCGAATTACATTACTGTTAAAGTCTTTGTAATCTTGCGATTTCAAAAAAGAAAACACTTGGTTAAATATGATTTAATAAAGAAAACACTTGGTTACATTTCACTAATATTTTGGTTTTTTTATTCCAACTAGTTTCGCCTTTGAGTCATTCTCAAGGAGTCCTTCCTTGAGAATGAGTCAAAGTCGAAAGTAGTTGGAATAAGAAACCAAAATATTAGTGAAATTTAACCAAGTGTTGTCTTTATTAAATCATAGTTAAATATGTTTTACCACGTGAAAGATGAGAAACTTGTTCAAGATACATTTGGTTAAATTTCTCTAATATTTTGGTTTTTTATTTCAACTAGTTTCGACTTTGAGTCATTCTCAAGGAGTACCAAAATATTAGTGAAATTCAACCAAGTGTTTTCTTTATTAAATCATAGTTAAATATGTTTCACCACGTGAAAGATGAGAAACTTGTTCAAGATACACTTGGTTAAATGTCTCTAATATTTTGGATTTTTACTCCAATTAGTTTCGACTTTTAGTCATTTTCAAGGAGTACAGGAAATTACATTTTTACAAACATTATATACAAGAGCGAGGCTAATTTAAATTTTATGGTTAGGGAATAATAATTTTAATCCCATAAAACCCTCTAAATCAATTGGTTTTTTTTAAATGCGATTATTGAGATATTTTCAAAAATATGTCCTAAAATGTTTGTTGTTTCAATTAGGGAAAACCAAATTTTAGATAAAATAATCAGCACTTAAGACGTTAGTGTGACTAGCTTAATGCTATTTGCAATCATAGTGAATGGAGTTTTTAAATATGTATCGGATTTAAAAGCAAGAATAATACAAATTCAACACTATTTCAATTCGAGAAAATAGGCTTACGATTTTGATAGTTAGCACACTTTAAACATAATATTAATTTAAAAAGTTCGATTTATTTTTAATGAGTGCTGTTAATTAGATTATTATATATATTTTTTTTAGAAACTCCTGTCAAAGTAGTGTGCGAATACACAAGTCCTTTGGGGTGTATTTCGAGAACAGGATTATTTAATTTAATGAGATAAATATTAAACAGGCCCTTTAGCAACTGCGTTTGTGTTTGTAATTATATTAAAGCACCCTTGGCTAGAAATGTGCTCTCACACACTGAATTTATATTATACGAACATCTTTGTGAGATCATTATTTTTGTTTTTTCATATAGAATAAATTACTTTGTACGTTAAATTACATAACTAATGCGAAATATGAGCGGTAAATTATCGTTGTTTTAGTGTTGAAATTTTCGGTACTTAAGTAATAAAAATGTCCTTTTCTTTAATCTAGCTGGAAGTAACACACACACACACATTCACGAAATGTTCTAATATTCTGAGTTCCAAAAACGCCCCTTAACTCGCTCTAAGATTTATTTGCATTGCTAACTCAGAATAGTACACGGAGTAATATTTTATGTTATTCCTTATTTTTTTAAAAGTTCAATTTAAAGTTTCTAACGAGTGAGTCCACTCCCAGACTAAGCATGAAGTAAAATTTCGAGTTTAGAAAAGCCTGAAAATTTGGTTTGGTCGCGAAGCGCGAAGCGCGGAGCGACCAAACCAAATTTTCAGGCTTTTCTAAACTCGAAATTTTACTTCATGCGCCACGCGTATTTAACACTGATTTCAAGTAATTTTTGAAGTACGGTTTGTCTACAGATTCATTCTCAACACAGAAAGTGTTTGAACGTCTTTTATAACTCCTTTTTATACCTTTGATTCAAGTGAAGTATAAATATTTTTACTTCTTTTTTGAATGTAAAATCTTGCAACGCATTTTGTCTAATAGCCGTAAGACACAACGCATTTTGTCTACTAGCCGTTAGACACAACGTATTTTGTCTAATAATAATAATAATAATAATAGCCTTTATTGCCCAAACGGAAAAACCCAATACAGGACAAAATTAAAATAATATAATAGCATAAAAAAACTACAGTAATAATATTACAAATACAAAAAAATATAAAAATAAAAAATAAAATATAATATATTATCAAAAAATAAACGCACTTAACAATAAATTGATTGCATAAAAAAAATAATATTAATATTTAAAACAAAAATTGAAAAATTAAAATAAAACAACAATCAAAGCAACGTAGCATCAATCTAGTAATGAATGCAATAACTATACAAACAAAAAAAAAATAATAATAATTATGATTTCTTAACATTACAAAAAATGTCGTCGAAATGTTTATTGCCGTTTATACATATGTGAGAGATCGGTGCTTTTAATAACATGTTCGTTCTGGCTATAGGGGTATTAAATGTAATATCCTGACGTGTTGACAAGCGTGGAACGTTGAATTTAACCATTGCGAGTAACTGTGGCGAATCAATAATATTATTAACCAACTTAAACATAAATGTGCCGCTGAAAAGCTCGCGTCGATCAGATAGTGATGCCATATTATGGGTTTGTAATAATGATTTATAATCCACAGTATGATCAGGATATGTACCAGTCATTTTGTAATTTAAGAATTTTAAAAATCTTTTTTGTACTCGTTCCAACATTAGCGACTGATTAGTGTAATGGGGATAAAAGATTATGGAGGCATATTCCAGGCGACTTCTGACTAACGCATAGTATAAAACCTTAAGTAACTCCACATCATAAAAATACTTAGATGTGCGCATTAAGAAGCCAAGCATCCTAAATGCTGATGACGAAATATTGCAAATATGCTCAGAAAACGATAACCGATTGTCAAACAAAACACCAAGATCTTTAAATGTACGTTCACGAACTAACATATTTTCTTGTATGGAATAGTTAAAACAAATTGGGTTCATTATTCTAGTATATTAAACGGTAATACATTTCTTAACGTTAAGAGACAACCTGTTATTGTCACACCATTCGCAAATTGTATCCAGGTTCTGCTGCAATGCAATGCAATCATGTTCACCATTAATGACGTTATATATTTTAATATCATCAGCATATGCTAATATTGGACACGATATTGATACAATTAAGTCATTGATAAATATGTTAAACAGCAATGGACCTAAATTAGAGCCTTGCGGTACACCTGAAAGGGAATTAAATTCATAGGATTTGAACCCGTTAAAATAGACATAATTTTTTCGCATATCGAGGTAGGATGAAATAAAACCTATAAAATCTCTAGAGAGTCCAAAGATGTCTAATTTACGAAGCAAAATATGATGATTAATTGTATCAAACGCGCGAATGAAATCCGTATATATAACATCAACTTGCTTACGACAATCAAGAGCTTCACTTAGGTGTTGTGTTATAATAGCTAAGTTTGTCGTTGTTGACCGGCCCGACATGAAGCTGTGCTGATGTGGAGATATATAAGGTTTCGAATGTCTATATATGACGTCATAAATAATTTGTTCAAAAATCTTGGCGAAGTTGGAGAGAATAGCAATAGGTCTATAATTTTTTATATTATTTGATTCGCCACGCTTAAATACATGAGTAATAGCCTTAGACACAAGGTATTTTGTCTAGACAATGTGCGAAATGACATACGAATGTAATTTTATTCGATTATTGTTTAAATACGTTGTAAAATTTGCATTTTGTCTAGACAAGAGGCGTTTTGCCCAAACTTCGTGTTTTGTCCGCAACATATATCATATGTTCAATAAAAAAAACCTCTAGAGAGCCATGATTAAATCGTTTTTCAAATTTAACTGTAGGAATTGACATATAATACGTCAGACGTAATAATTATAATGTATATTTTCAAAGTTGCCAACCTAATATTATCCATTGTACTCTAGAGATTTTTTTTTAATTGAACATACGATACACCCATTCTGACTTTGCACCACGTTTCCCAATCCTTTCAAACACTCTATCATTCGTTCTCTATCTACCGAGTCATATTCAGCTTTCAGATCTACAAACAACAGGTATACTTTCCCTCTTTTGCACAACTCTCTCTCAATCAGCCAGTTCAATGTAGCTATCTGCTCCACCGTTGATCGTCCTCTCCTGAAACCAGCCTGGACTTCCGGTAGCATTTTGTTCTCCTCCACTTCCCCCTCCAGTCTTTCTTTCACCATCATCATCCATACATACTATAATTTAGTTAATCTTGGATGGCGCCTGACTTAAGGGGGTCTTCCGGTATAATCTTTTAAAAAAATCGTTTTTTTTTTATGAAATTAAAGCTAATCATGTCTAGAATATGTGGGTAAAAGGATATTTCGATCCGGCAAATATTTACGTCGCTACAGGCCTTTGAATGCATCGCCGTCCCGAGCGGTATGGGTCGCGCAGGTATAACTTTAATCTCGAATTTCATAAATTTTGATAAGTATGAGTTTTTTGGTCCGCCATATTAGATCCGCCATTTTGAATTTTTCAAATTTGACCACAGATTCGTATTCAGCGACCCCGAAAACCTAGTTTTTGACTACTGTTTGCGAATTTTCCGCCGAATACTTTGAATTACACAGCAAAAATGTTTCGCAAACTTTAAACGCGTTTTTCTCGAAAGTACATTTTTCAAAACTGCGAGCATTCTAGCGTTTGAACGGTTCAACCAATTGACTTCGTTCTTTGCTTCCGTTATTGAAAACACTTTTCTTCATGGAATGAACTAACCTCCCGGTGCAATTTGCAATTTTAAAGATTTTTTACAGCCTGTCAAAGTCAAAAAATCGACCGAAAAAACACGACTTTTTTTTCAAATGCCCGCCATTTTGTCAAATTTTGAGTTTTTTCAAAATTTCGTAGTTCATTCCATTCTCTGAACTATACTCTTCAAGACACTGAGCTGATTTTGTTTCTAGGTGACGAATAGCGACCCCTAGGCTGCTCGCAGTTTTGGAACATTTCCGCCGGACAGCCGTCATATTGGACGCCATTTTTTTTTTGGACGCCATTTTTCGACTCGACAAAAATCCCAATTGTAGAGCAAGGATAAATAAAGATTTAAAAAAAAACAGGTCTCTAACTCCTACCAGTTCCCTGGAAAAAAATCCAAAGTTTGGGGCAAATATACCGGAAGACCCCCTTAAACATCTTTTAAAAACGATGCTGGATGTCGATTTTTTTAAATTTATTTAATGGACTTGATGAAAAAGCGTACAATGGAAAAACTAACACATTGATAGTCTTTTAATTAAGTAATAGAAAATAATATTACTTTTATATAAATAAAATAAAATAATTTAAAACTTTCAATTATATATTGTAAACTCGCTACAATTGTTTCGCCACACTGTGGCTTCTTCAGGCTTCATTTCTTCGCCTGAAGAAGCCACAGTGTGGCGAAACAATTGTAGCGAGTTTACAATATATATTTGAAAGTTTTAAATTATTTTATTTTATTTATATAAAAGTGAAGATGAACTTTCAACATTTATCAGCCTTATCAATCAAATAATATTACTACTACATAAAGACCATTAGATTTATTCGTTTTGTTTTTTTTTTTCTTGAATTACTTTCTCATTTATCACTTAGTGAAACATTTTGAAATAATAATAAATTAAAAACACTTGGTTTGTTTCACTATTTGTTTCTATTTACTCGACTAGTTTCGCTTTTTACGGCATTAACAAGAAAAAAGCGAAACTAGTCGAGTAAATAGAAACAAATCAAGTGTTTTTAATTTATCCTTTAATATTATTTCAAAATGTTTACCAAGTGATAAATGAGAAAGGTATTCAAGAAAAATTATTAGTTTTGTTTAGCAAACCCATAGCACAATATTGGTCAATTTTGTATTCCAATCGCAATTGGCGATAATTCACAACAATCCAGAGGTATAAATAGATTTTATATAAACAAACAAAGAAACATTCTAGCAAATGTTTGATGTTAGGCAATGGAATTTCCGATTCGAGATTATTGATTATATCCGGTCTGCGTCTGGGAATATCGTAAAGCCGTTTGTAAAAGCGGCTATTCCGGATTTCGTAACGGTGCTTTTAGCGCTTAGCGAATGCCAGAAATAAAATGTCCAGTCAAGTTTCTGCTTCGAACGGTGCAACGATAACACGAGGAGGCGTTTATATAAATATTGATTGTGCATAAAGTTTAAAGTCGGTGTGATGATGTCGTGTTATGTTTGAAACGATATTTGTTGAAAATTTAGCACTAAAGTTAATTTATTTTAAGGAATAATACAGGGTGCGGCAAAACAGACAGTGCTGGGAGCACTGGGAGGGTCGTGCCGTTTTTAGTCGTTACCATGGTTTGGTCTGGAGAACATCGGGGTTTCGCAGTCCGCACGTTTCTGAAAATGGCCGTTCTGCCGTCGCCACCCAGCGGGCCTTCCGGCTGCATTTCAATCTTGCGCGTCGTAATCCCGTCCCTCACAGCAATTTAATCGCGAGTTGGGTACGTACATCAGAAGAAACTGGTTCCACACAAAGACGTAGGGGTTTGGGAAGACCCAGCACGGTAAGAATAACCGAAAATGTAGCAAGAGTAAGAGAAGCTATCGGACGGTCACCTACGCGCTCTGCCCGGAAGCATGCAATTGCATTGGCCAATGCTGATCACTCTCCAAGCCGGATATTGCATGAAGACTCATTCCACCCCTACAAGATGATGCTTGTTCAAAAGTTAATGCCCCCTGATTATGAAAACCGCATGAATCGCTCCCAAGAAATGTTGAACCGGATCCATGCGAGCTCAACTTTTTTCAGTAGTGACGAGGCCCACTTCTATCTCTGTGGAGAGGTGAATAAACTAAATTTTCGATACTGGGCTGTAAATAACCTAAGGCAACTTCACGAGAGACCACTTCACTCCCCAAAAGTCACCGTGTGGTGTGCGAATTCCAAATTTAGGGTGATTGGGCCTTATTTTTTTGAAGAGAACGGACGAACCGTAGCTGTCACTGCTCAACGTAATGCTTTCATGTTGGAAATTTTTGTTCAACCTCGATTGGAAGAACTGATGGAGGAAGCAGATCTGGAAGATATCTGGGTTTAGCAGGACGGAGCTACGGCCCATACTGCTCGAGTTTCAATGACGAAACTGCGACAGGTGTTCTCTGGGCGCCTTGTTTCTCTGAGAGGTGATGTAGAGTGACCCGCGCGCTCCCCTGATCTGAGAATTTGCGACTTCTTCCTGTGGGGCTATCTGAAGGAAAAGGTTTTTAGGCATCAACCTCGCACTTCGGAAGAACTCAGGGATCGAATTCGGGAGGAAATCGCTGCTATACCCATCGAGATGTGCCAAAATGTGGCCGAAAATTTCAGAAATTGCCTTCATCAATCTATCGATGCTGGGGGTGATCATCTTTCTGGTGTCATCTTCAGGACTTAATGTATAAAACGGCATGATGTACCGATTAAGGTAAAATAAACCCCATTTCTTTAAATTGCGCCGGTTTTCTTTTAATAGCCCTTCAAAATTGCACTGTCTATTTTGCCGCACCCTATATTAATTTGCACATATAAAATCAATAATCGGATTCCAACTATAATTATAAAAATCCTGAATATCCAATCAACATTTACAAATTGTTTATCAACTATTTTCTACTCTCACTTGACAATACACCAATCTATAAACAATTAAACACTTAATTTTTATTTTATCAACTATTCTCTAATTATTTAATCAACGTATTCCTCTAATTATTTAATTCTCACAATTTGTTAATTTTTTATTTTATTTTTTATATTTAATTAAAATGGTCAATTTATGTGGGGTATGCGATCGTGCAGTCACAACAAACACTCCTTGCATTAAATGCACAGGGAAATGTAGCAAACATATTCATACGAAATGCAGCGGGTTATGTGATGAAGAGTTTACGAATATAATTTCCTCTAAATCCGAGTGGTACTGTACAAAATGCGTTAGTCACAACAAAGAGTCACTGACAATCGAGTCTTTGCATAAATTAATAATAGATCAATTCAACTTATTCAAGGAAGAAATTGTCGATTTAAAAAAATCTATTACAAATCGCTTTGATAATATTGAATCTCGTTTAGTTCAACTTGAAAATAAGCATTCAGTCTATGACTCCCAGATATCTGAAATGAACGAACTATCAGGCGAACATTACGAAACGATTTTGTCTGAGCTTGAAGACAGACAATTTAGACTATGTAATGCAATTCTTTTCAATTTCAATGAATCATCATCGTCACTACTAAATGAACGTGTAAATAGCGATATGTTAGGGGTCAGTAACATCCTCGAGGCTCGCAATTTGAATATAAAACCTTTAAAAACTTTCAGATTAGGTAAAGTTAACGGCAGTCGGCCTAGGCCGTTGAAAATAATATTCAAATCACAGAATGATGCAAAAGAAGTATTACGTAGTAACTTCATGGCTTCAAGTGATAAACATATTTTTCGTTCTGATCGCACGAAAAAACAAATAGAGCACTACAATACGTTAAAAAATGAGCTAGAAACGAGAAAATAGTACCGATAATGATATAATAGTTATTGTAGAAACATGGCTTTATGAAAGCATACCAAGTAGTCAGCTCCAGCTATCTAATTATAACATTTACAGATCTGATCGTTCCATAAATGGTGAAGTTAGAGGTGGGGGTATCTTAATCGCAATTAAAAAATGCTATAAATCAACGTTCATTTCATGTGATAACACGATTGAGCAAATTTTCGTTATGTTTAAACTAAATAAAATATCTTACATAGTTGGGGGGGGTGTACATTACTCCATCTTCATCTATTGACAAATACCAACAACATTGTACTCGCCTTGAAGACATCTGTGAACTACATGACTGTAACAACATAATACAACATACCCCATATCAAATGGTATAACCCTACCCAACCTATTACTTGTACTATTGCCAATACGCTTTTAAATTGTTATATCTACCTAAATGCCAATCAAATCAATAATATTCCAAATTCACGGGGCGTTTTTTTAGATTTATGTTTTACGTCTGCTGCTAATACAATAATCTCATCGTCTGCCGAGCCACTTCTTTCTACCAGTATTCATCACTGTGCTTATAACATTAACTTATCAGTCGATCATGTAAATAACATAGCCACATATGAAAAAAAATATTTGTTTCAGTTAGCTGATTACGATTTAATAAATATGCACTTTAACACATTTAATTGGGATTTAATACTATCAAATGATGATATAGATCAGGACGTTGACAAATTTTACACAATTATTAATTCAGCAATTGAGGGCTTAATTCCCTGCAAATATATTTATAGTAGTAATAAATCGTATCCTCGCTGGATGTCTAGCGAATTAAAATCCTTAATACGGATAAAAAAAGCAGCCCATGCAAAGTATAAAGATAGTGGTTCATACGATGATTATTGTTTATTTTCTGATATTCGTAAGCAGTGCAAAACTTTATCAAGCTTAAATTATAAGGATTATTTATCACATGTTGAATCATCTCTAAAATCAAATCCTAAATATTTCTGGCGATACGTCAAAGAACTCAAAAATGAAAATAGTTATCCTTCAGAAATGTCTTACAATGATACCACTGCTGACTCCGGTTCTGGTATTGTCGACCTATTTTCGGAATATTTTTCGTCCGTATATACAGTTTCAAATTACACCTCTGATTCACAAAACGTAAGCCATTCATATTCTATTCATGATAACCGGCTGGTTGTTAGTATTCAAGATGTTTTTAACTCTATTGCAAGCCTTAAACCATCATTCTCATCAGGACCTGATGCCATCTCAAGCTACTTTCTCCAGAATTGTTTATATTCACTTTGTCGCCCTATTTATTTACTGTTTTTAAAATCGCTTAATTTGGGTGTAATGCCTTCAAAGTGGAAAGCCAGTTACGTCATTCCAATTTTTAAAAAAGGATCTAGGCATCTTGTTAATTCCAGTAATTCCAAAATTGCTTGATAGAATAGTAGCACGCCAATTGCAATGGTTTTCCCGGCAATTTATATCTGACATCCAGCACGGATTTATGCCTAATAGATTAATTACATCCAATCTATTAAAGTACAAACAGTACCTCTCAAATGCCTTGGAATCACGATGTCAAGTTGACACGATATATACAGATTTCTCCAAGGCATTTGATCGAATAGACTGCAATCTGTTATTAGAAAAATTAAGAGCGTATGGTGTAAACTTGGATACTGTAAAATGGCTGTCATCGTTTTTGTCCGATCGAATTCAACATGTTCGTATAAATAATTTTATTTCAAACCCCTTTCCGGTAACATCAGGTGTTCCCCAAGGCTCACATTGTGGTCCTATATTATTCAACATGTTTATTAATGACTTAACAACGACCATTAAACATTGTCAATGTTTATTGTATGCTGATGACCTCAAACTATTTAAAATAGTAAATACTATCGACGATTGCGCCTTGATACAGGAAGATTTGGGTCGTATCAACGAGTGGTGTTTTTCAAATAAGTTACGTTTAAATACCGCTAAATGTTATTCAATGTCCACTACAAGACGCCAAACCCAAGTCAACTTTACCTACACCATCGGATCATCCAATCTCACAAAGATTAATTCAATCAAGGATTTAGGTATTACCTTCGATTCTAAACTCTCCTTTGCCACACACATTCAAAATATTTCTAACAAAGCTCTACGAATGTGGGGTTTTGTGAGGCAGTTTGGAAGAAACTTAAGCATTGAATGTATGTACACCTTATACTGTTCGCTCGTACGATGTCATCTGGAATTCGGAACCTGTATCTGGACACCATCAACTTCTTTGCATATCAATTTGGTAGAATCAGTTCAAAAGAAATTCCTTCGTTTCATGGAATACAAGAAAGGATATCAACATGTCCCCGGCGACTACGAGATCATCTTGAACGAACTAAACCTTTCAACACTTCATGATCGCCGGATAACATCTGACTTATGTACACTACTAACGATAATTAATGGATCTTTGGAATCACCTTTCCTCTTGGAGCAAATAAATTTGTTGGTCCCATGCAGGACAACAAGATCAAAACAATTATTTTATCTTGAGTCTCACAGGACAGTTTCCGGATCTCACAATTCGATGACTCGCTTAATGGCTCTTGCGAATGAATATTGTGCCCATCCATGGTTTGACCTTTTCAACACAACTCTATCTAATTTAAAGTTTAGGCTAAAACGTCATTTCTAGTTTGTGCAATTTATGTTATTTCTATGATTTATGTTATTCAATTTATGTTATTTCTATAATTACTATATATACACGCACAATTACGTCGATGGTATATTTGATTTTTATATATATTTTTTTTAATTAATTATATTACGTTGTAATTTTATGTACAAATGGTGTTTACCGTAAATAAATTTACTTTACTTTACTTTACTTTACTCTACTTGAAAATACATCAATCTATAGACAATTAAATACTTAATTATTTGTTTATTCTAAAAATGCTAGATTCCAGCCATATAATCGTTAAATTTTTAACGAAAGAAAATAAAGTATTTACGTCAATAACGTCCAATTTAGTTTCGCTAAACTAAGAAATAGTTGAGGCTTGAAGGAAACTTTCATTTATACTAATTCCACCCGTCCGTCAGAAGGATCGCTTTAACAGTTTTCATCCACTTACCCTCACACACACACGCGCGCACACATAAGTGCGTGTTTGTGTGTGCGAGTGTGAGAAAGGATGACCATTATCCTGGGGCGCTATTCATCACCATGAATGCATATTTGAACATCACTACATTGTCTAGGGCCTGCGGGCATCATTTATTTCGCGTCCCTTGACGGGGTTCATTATGCCCAAACATTCCGATTTCGACACACTCATACATCACACACTCAACGTCGGCTTCAATTTTCTTCAAACCGCAAGACTTAACACTTCCCACTTACGAAATTTCCTTAAAATATAGGAACAAATAAATAAAATAAGAACATTTTGTTGAAAAAATGTCCTTGATTTAAAAGAAAGAAAAGGAAAAAATGATTTTTTTAGGGGTGTGAATTGAAGCTTTAAACGAGTGTTTTCCACTCCCAGGCTAAGCATGAAGTAAAATTTCGAGTTTAGAAAAGCCTGAAAATTTGGCTCGGGCGCGTAGCGAAGCGGAGCGACCGAGCCAAATCAGGCTTTTCTAAACTCGAAATTTTACTTCATGCGCCACGCGTTTAAACACTGAAATAATGTGAAATGTAAAATATACTACTTAAGTTTGCTCTCATGTTACTATATTTTCATTATTCAAATGTTTATATAGAATACAAACGGAACGAACAATCTAAATTTTCAGGCTTTTCTAAACTCGAAAGTATACTCTATGCTTAATCAGGGAGTGGAAAAATCGCTTACAAATCTCAAATTAATCGCAGAAATACTTCAATCGGGATATGTTTACTCTAAGGAAAAACCGGATTTATGTCTTTTATGAGGGCTTATAAAACAGGATCAAAACTAGGCCATATTTAAAATAACAATAAAACCACATTTAAGTAAGTTGGATAGCTAACACCATCTAACGCTCCATAGTGGCATCGTCAATGACACGAATGCACAAGTGCATATATAGGTTGTTATATACAAAGTGAGTTGTTCTGGAAAAATGCTGTTCCAGGACCGGACGATGACAGGGTGAGTAATTTTATATTTTATTTTGTTTAAAAAGTGACTGTGTGGTAACTCTGCCTACGAGGTGCTAGGTAATCGAGGGTGATCCGATTTTGAGAACAAGGTCAATAATTCAATATAAATTTCTCAAAATCGGGGTGGTTGTCTCCCAGAAGGCAACACCTTAATTTCCCCCTTTGATAAGGTCACTTGTGCATTCGTGATATTGACGATGCCACTATGGAGCGTTAAATGGCGTTAGCTATCCAATTCACTTAATAGTGTTCACATATCGGTTTGATATAGTAAGAAATGATCAGTATTCCTCAACACTAAGTCGGGGCCACACTGAAGAGGACCTTGAAGTCCGAAAAGCGTCTGTGGGTATCCAGTGCCGGAATACTGAACTCAAATACAATTTTAAAACCACATTTCTTTTATTCACTTACGAAAATTAAAGAGAATATTTCTTTCACAAAATTACTTTAAAATAACGATTTTCTATTAATAAAAAGTGAACTTTCGATGAATTTATTTCCTTCCTGTAAGTAGAGAATTTTCTTACCGTGCGATTTTTTTTTTGATATCGCAGGAAACTCATCCAGACTTTCCTTCCATGAAAAACTTTTCAACTTTTTTTAAATTGCCAATTATGAGTTTCCGGATACGCGATGGGAGGGTGAGGTCGTCACAGGGAAATTAATTTTTCCTTCTGTCGCTGACGGTCACTTTTAATAATCATAATTAGCACGCGAATTCGAAAGTCTGGCCCATTATTTCCTCTTAATGAAAGTAAAAACCGACCTTTCAACAACTTTTATTTAATCAATTATTATGAATGTTTTATAAATGAAACTGCCAATGCATTTTTGTAAACTATTTCAATACCGAAATTATTTTCGCAATCTACAACTCAGTTATCTCACAAAAGAATAATTCAATTCGCTCTGCGACAAAAAGGGGACATTAGATTTTGTCAAAATTTAAATGCAATTTACCTTTCGGACAATTATAACTTTAAACGTTTTCAGGATATGTGTCATGAAAGTTTGTGTGGATATAAAGCAAAGATTGTTCTTTTAAAAGATATCAAAACCTGAAAATACCCTATCAATAGTTTATGAGTTATTTAGAAAAAACCAACACTGGAAGGTGATTTTATCAAAGTTTTATTACAATTCCAGTTTCAGACATTTGTAACTTTTGACTTTTTCAGGATATTGTCGTGAAACTTTGTGTGGATATTGAGAAAAGATTGTTCTTTCAAAATATGTCAAAACCTATAAATACCCTATCAACAGTTTATGAGTTATTTACAAAAAAACGACATTGAAAGGTGATTATATCTAAGATTTATTGCAATTCCAGTTTCAGACATTTGTAACCTTTGATATTTTTAGGATATTGTCATAAAACTTTGTGCGGATATTGAGCAAAGATTGTTCTTTCAAAATATATCAAAACCTGAAAATACCCTATCAATAGTTTATGTATTATTTACAAAAAAACGACACTGGAAGGTCATTTTATCCAAATTTTATTGCAATTCTAGTTTCAGACATTTATAACTTCTGACATTTTCAGGATATTGTCATACAACTTTGTGTGGATATTAGGCAAATATGGTGCTTTCAAAGTATGCCAAAACCTGAAAATACCCTACCAATAGTTTATGAGGTATTTACAAAAAAACGACACTCTTAGGTGATTTTATCCAATTTTTATTGCAATTCCAGTTTTAGACATTTATAACTTCTAACATTTTTAGGATATTGTCATAAAACTTTGTGTGGATATTGAGCAAAGATTGTGCTTTCACAATATCTTAAAACCTAAAAATACGCTATCAATAGTTTATAAGTTATTTACAAAAAAAGGACACTGGAAGGTGATTTTACCCAACTTTTATTGCATTTCCAGTTTCAGACATTTATAACTTCCGACATTTTTAGGATATTGTCATAAAACTTTATTTGGATAATAAACATATATTGTGCTTTTAAAATATGTCAAAACCTAAAAATACCCTATCAATAGTTTATGAGTTATTAGAAAAAAAACCAACACTGGAAGGTGATTTTATCCAAGTTTTATTGCTAGTCCAGTTTCAGACTATTATACCTTTCAACTGTTTTAAGATATCATTATAAAACTTTGTGTCGATATTGAGCAAAGATTGTGCTTTCAAAATAAATCAAAACCTGAAAATACCCTATCAATAGTTTATGAGTTATTTACAAATAAACGACACTCTAAGGTGATTTTATCCAAGTTTAATTGCAATTCCAGTTTCAGACATTTGTAACTTCTGACATTTTCAGGATATTGTCATACAACTTTGTGTGGATATTGAGCAAATATGGTGCTTTCAAAGTATGTCAAAACCTGAAAATACCCTACTAATAGTTTATGAGGTATTTACAAAAAAACGACACTCTTAGGTGATTTTATCCAAGTTTTATTGCAATTCCTGTTTTAGACATTTGTAACTTCTAACATTTTCAGGATATTGTCATTAAACTTTGTGTGGATATTAAGCAAAAATTGTGCTTTCACAATATCTCAAAACCCAAAAATACGCCATTAATAGTTTATGAGTTATTTACAAAAAAAACGACACTGGAAGGTGATTTTGCCCAAGTTTTATTGCATTTCCAGTTTCAGACATTTATAACTTCCGACATTTTTAAGATATTGTCATGAAACTTTGTTTGGATAATAAGCATATATTGTGCTTTCAAAATATGTCAAAACCTAAAAACACCCTATCAATAGTTTTTGAGTTATTAGAAAAAAAACCAACACTGGAAGGTGATTTTATCCAAGTTTTATTGCAAGTCCAGTTTCAGACTATTATACCTTTTGACAGTTTTAAGATATTATCATAAAACTTTGTGTGGATATTGAGCAAAGATTTTGCTTTCAAAATATATCAAAACCTGAAAATACCCTCTGAATAGTTTATGAGTTATTTACAAATAAACGACACTCTAAGGTGATTTTATCCAAGTTTAATTGCAATTCCAGTTTCAGACATTTATAACTTCTGACATTTTCAGGAAATTTTTATAAAACATTGTGTAAATATTAAGCATAGATTGTGCTTTCAAAATATGTCATTATCTGAAAGAACCCTATCAATTGTTTATGAGTTATTTACAAAAAAACGACACTCTAAGGTGATTTTATCCAAGTTTTATTACAATTCCAGCTTCAGACATTTGTAACTTCTGACTTTTTCTGGATATTGTCATAATACTTTGTGTGGATATTAAACAAATATTGTGCTTTCAAACTATGTCAAAACCTGAAAATACCCTATCAATAGTTTATGATTTATTTACAAAAAAACGACACTCTAAGGTGATTTTATCCAAGTTTTATTACAATTCCAGCTTCAGACATTTGTAACTTCTGACTTTTTCTGGATATTGTCATAATACTTTGTGTGGATATTAAACAAATATTGTGCTTTCAAACTATGTCAAAACCTGAAAATACCCTATCAATAGTTTATGAGTTATTTACAAAAAAACGACACTCTAAGGTGATTTTATCCAAGTTTTATTACAATTCCAGCTTCAGACATTTGTAACTTCTGACTTTTTCTGGATATTGTCATAATACTTTGTGTGGATATTAAACAAATATTGTGCTTTCAAACCATGTCAAAACCTGAAAATACCCTATCAATAGTTTATGAGTTGTTTACAAAAAAACCGCCACTGGAAGGTAATTTACTCCAAGTCTTATTGCAATTCCAGTTTCAGACATTTATAACTTCTGACATTTTTAGGACATTGTCATGAAACTTTGTGTAGATATTGAGCAAAGATTGTGCTTTTAAAATATGTCAAAACCTGAAATACCTTATCAAGAGTTTATGAGTTATATACAAAAAAAACGACACTGGAAGGTGATTTTATCCAAGTTTACTTGTAACTCCAGTTTCAGACATTTATAACTTCTGATACTTTTAGGATATTGTCATGAAACTTTGTGTAAATATTGAGAAAAGATTGTGCTTTTAAAATATGTCGAAACCAGAAAATACCCTATCAATAGTTTATGAGTTATTTACAAAAAACGACAGTGGAAGGTGATTTTATCCAAGTTTTATTGCAATTCCAGTTTCAGACATTTATAACTTCTGACATTTTTAGGATATTGTCATGAAACTTTGTATGGATATTAAGCAAAAATTGTGCTTTCAAAATATGTCAAAACCTGAATATACCCTATCAATAGTTTATGAGTTATTTACAAAAAAAATCGACACAGGAAGGTGATTTGATCCAAGGTATATTGCAATTCCAGTTTCAGACATTTATAACTTCTGACATTATTAGGCTATTATCATGAAACTTTGTGTGGATATTGAGCAAAGATTGTGCTTTTAAAATATGTCAAAACCTAAAATACCTTATCAAGAGTTTATGAGTTATATACAAAAAAACGACACTGGAAGGTGATTTTATCCAAGTTTAATTGTAATTCCAGTTTCAGACATTTATAACTTCTGATATTTTTAGGATATTGTCATGAAACTTTGTGTAAATATTGAGAAAAGATTGTGCTTTTAAAATATGTCGAAACCGGAAAATACCCTATCAATAGTTTATAAGTTATTTACAAAAAAACGACATTGGAAGGTGATTTTACCCAAGTTTAATTGCATTTCCAGTTTCAGACATATATAACTTCTGAAATTTTTAAGATATTGTCATAAAACTTTATGTGGATATTAAGCATAGATTGTGCTTTTAAATTATGTCATCATCTGAAAATACCCTATCAATAGTTTATAAGTTATTTACAAAGAAACGACACTCGAAGGTGATTTTATCTACGTCTTATTGCAATTCTAGTTTCAGACATTTATAACTTCTGACATTTTCAGAATATTGTCATAAAACTTTGTGTGGATAATAAGCAAAGATTGTGCTTTTAAAATATGTCAACAACTGAAAATACTCTGTCAATAGTTTATGAGTTATTTACAAAAATTAAAACGACACTCTAAGGTGATTTTATCCAAGTCTTTGCAATTCCAGTTTTAGACATTTATAACTTCTGACATTTTCAGGATATTGTTATGAAACTTTGTGTGGATATTAAGCAAAGATTGTGCTTTTAAAATATGTCAGAACCTTAAATTACCCTATCAATAGTTTATGAGTTATTTACAAAAAAACGAGATTGGAAGGTGATTTTATCCAAGATTTATTGCAATTCCAGTTTCAGGCATTTATAACATTTGGCATTTTAAGGATATTGTCATGAAACTTTGTGTGGATATTGAGCAAAGATTGTGCTTTAAAAAATATGTCAAAATCTGAAAACACCCTATTAATAGTTTATGAGTAAATAACCAAAAACTAACACTGGAAGGTGATTTTATCGAAGTTTTATTGCAATTCCAGTTTCAGACTATTATACCTTTTGGCAGTTTTAGGATATTATTATGACACTTTGTGTGGATATTGATTAAAGATTGTGCTTTCAAAATATGTCAAAACCCTAAAGTGGCCTGTCAATAGTTTATGAGTTATTTACAAAAAAACGACACTGGAAGGTGATTTTACCCAAGTTTTATTGCAATTCCAGTTTCAGACATTTATAACTTCTGACATTTTTAGGATATTGTTATGAAACTTTGTGTGGATATTAAGCAAAGATAGTGCTTTCAAAATATGTTAACATCTGAAAACAACCTATCAATAGTTTCAGATATTTATAACTTTTGACATTTTTAGGATATTGTCATGAAGCTTTGTGTGAATATTTAGCAAAGATTGTACTTTTAAAATATGTCAAAACCTAAAAATACCCTATGAATAGTTTATGAGTTATTTACAAAAAAAAAACGACACTGGAAGGTGATTTTATCCAAGTTTAATTGCAATTCCAGTTTCAGACATTTATAACTTCTGACATTATCAGGATATTGTCATGAAACTTTGTGTGGATATCAAGCAAAGATTGCTCTTTTAAAATATGTCAAAAGCTGAAAATACACTATCAATAGTTTATGAGATATTTACAAAAAAATGCGACATTGGAAGGTGATTTAATTTAGGTTTTTATGAAATTCCAAATTCACTCATTCATAAGTTAAGCCCTTAGCCAGGGAAGTAGTTGATTCAATAAGTGTTTTAATTAGTTTTTGTGAAATAAATTAGTTGTAGGTTGCAAAGACAACCTTACGGGTTTTATTAGAATTCGAGTTTGGTTTGTGATGGTAGAAGAAAGGCTTAGTTTTGGAAAAAAACGAATTTTATTGGAATTAACACAACTCTATTATTTATTTATTTATTTATTTACGGTAAAAACCACTTTTAAAAATATTTAACATAAAACAAGTATATAAAATTAATTAAAATATGGATTTAATTAATTTTATCGCCAATCGGCACTAAATACATCTATTATTATCGCCATTTGCGGCACTAAACCGTCCCATTATTTTACTACTTTCAACAAGTAACATTATGGGACAATACTAACAAAATCTAAGGAGGTCGAATCCTGTCAGTTTAGTTGTCAAAAAAAAACATGAGTAGTGAAGAGTTTGAAATACCATGTACTCCACCAGAAATACGAGTCTGAGGTTATGAGACGAGCGAGCGGAGCGAGCGAGGTGAATAAAGACGAGTTCGATAAAGATATTTTACTGACGTGGTGCATACAAAATTTTATCGCCAATCTTAAAAATAAATGAAAAAGTATAGGATTATTTATTTAAATTAAAAAAAAAATAGAAAATATGTATTATTATTTAAACAAACACTACGAATTAATCAAGATATTAAACCACTCTATTTGTTGTATATGTGGAAATTGATGGTGCATCCTGTGGCATTATTTAAATTTATTCCTGATGTTGACCCATCAACGGAAAAATTTTGTGGAAAATGAATATTTCAAAACGGTGCGCAATTTGATCACTACCCAAAATCGTTTTTGCAATCTTCGTTTTGTTCAATATTGATTCCTCAACATAGGACTCAGCAACGGTATCACTCTTCCACCCTCCATGACGTTTCAAATTTTCTTTGCTGCCCCCTGCATTAGCAAACAAAGTAGCAGACGACCTCCGAAAACAATGACCAGTATATTCTGACGGATTTGGCAAATTTAAATAGTTCGCAATTTTACATGGTATGTTTCCAAAAGTGTGGATACCCACAGGCTGCACTGTGCATTTACTTTTTCTATATGTAATAAAAAATCTATCATGTTTGGTCTGTGCGGGACGAAGTTTGGCATATTTTTTATATAACTCAATCGGTTTAACGTGTCCTTCGAACTCTGATGTTACGACAAATACTCTTGGTTTATTAGTTTTCGTGTGTCTTATATGCACAATCAATACAGTATCCTTGTCTTCTATATCATCAACTTTAAGATTTACTAATTCATTATTACGGCAGGCTCCAGCAACGCCAAAAATAACACAAATCTAAAATAATATCTACATTAATAACAAATATGCTTCGATAATTGATTACTATCTTACCTTCATCATTAAATATATTTCATTTGGTGCATTCAATAGAAACTGTATTATTTCTTCTTGTGTGAGAACTTTCGATTTTTTTGCCGTATAATTTTTTGATTTCTGTTTTAAAAACGCCGTAAGTTTCTTATATTGGCTTATATCAACGTCGTTTTTTACCGAAAGAGATGCTTTTAACATAGAATAATATGACCATAATGTTGCTGCTTTATATTCCTTGGATTTTTCAGAAAAATATGTCAAGAGAACGTTTTCGCTAATTTTTTTAATGTTATTTCTGTCACACCAACTTGTGAATAAATCGTGTTGACGATTATAAATATGTCTAGACTTACTTGGAAGAATTTCGAGCGTTGTTTCTATCGCTCTTTCGCGTATTTCTGGTGGAGTACATGGTATTTCAAACTCTTCACTACTCATGTTTTTTTTTGACAACTAAACTGACAGGATTCGACCTCCTTAGATTTTGTTAGTATTGTCCCATAATGTTACTTGTTGAAAGTAGTAAAATAATGGGACGGTTTAGTGCCGCAAATGGCGATAATAATAGATGTATTTAGTGCCGATTGGCGATAAATTATATTATATTATATTATTATCAAAAATAATAAATTTCAAATATGAACAAATATTAACAAGATAAATTCAAATTCAAAACTAATTTCTATATATTATGAACACATATTAAGTGTGTTAATTTTAATATAACTCGTTTTTTTTTTTTATTTCCAAACCTAAACCCTTTTTGTAGCGTCACGAAAATGAAACTTGTATTTTTCACTCAATCCAGCTGAATATTCTCCTATAAACTGCAAAGTAAGTTTTGCTCAAAAGTTAATTAACTTTGAGGAGTCCTCTGATAGCGGAGTTTCCTCTCAAAGTCCGATATTTCATTTTAAATTTTAAACTGTATCCCTTTATTGACTTGTTAGAAGTTTCAAGGAAACTAAAACAGATCCGTTTCAGTCGACAGAACCGGGTCATTCGATGAACTATCGATTGCAATATTCGTGGAGGATTTTTAATGAAATACTTATTCATTCATTGATGATTTTATAACTGAAAATTTTAAGTTTAAGAAAATTATAGCTGCTTTTTAATGATTGATTACAGCATCTTTAATTGTTAGTAATAAGTATATTCATCAGATGTTAACATTATTATAGTTTAAAGAATTTGTCCTTCTAACGTGTAAGAAGTCGAATAGATCATAAATATTTAAGTGTTGTCCTATGTTGTGATTCCTTTGTGGTATAAACCCATTAACCGTGGTACACCTGTTTGTTGTTAAAGTCGCCTCGATATACCCCTTGGCGTGAAGAGTATCCCTTGTATATTCCCAATGAAGAGTATCCCTTGTATATTCCCAATTATAGTAAGTTTTGATGGAGATACATACTAAATAGGCGTTAGTGGCTGAATGGTTAAACCTATGCCAAAAACAAAACAAAAAAAAATACAAAATAAGAATTTGTCCCTCTCATTAAAGACCAGGATGACCTAATGTATACCCCCATTTTTACAGCCGTTTTGTAATTTGTTTTTCTTTAACCATTTTTATTTATATACTTTATTATTGCCTGTTTCTCTTAAGAAATAATTTGAATAAATTATCTGGTTTATTTAAATAGAAAACACCAATACATTTTTTTCTTTTAAGTACAGATATCCCAATGTATACGCTGTAAATTTTCAATTTGAAGTTTTTATCGAGTGTGTCCACTCCCAGACTAAGCATGAAGTAAAATTTCGAGTTTAGAAAAGCCTGAAAATTTGGTTTGGTCGCGTAGCGCGAAGCGCGGAGCGGCCAAACCAAATTTTCAGGCTTTTCTAAACTCGAAATTTTACTTCATGCGCCACGCGTATTAAACACTGAATACCCTGAAATATTGTTAACACCTGAACTTCACTTAAAATCAGTGTTTTATACGCGTGGCGCATGAAGTAAAATTTCGAGTTTAGAAAAGCCTGAAAATTTGGTTTGGCCGCTCCGTGCTTCGCGCTACGCGACCAAACCAAATTTTCAGGCTTTTCTAAACTCGAAATTTTACTTCATGCTTAGTCTGGGATTGGCAACACTGGTTAAAAGCTTCAAACTAAAACCTTTTATAAAAGCAACGAATGGGCTCGCCGTGGCCGAGCGGTTGAGCCGCCGGTTTCGCCAATCGGTCACGGAGGTGATCTGGGTTCGATTCCCAGCGGAGGCGAGTCTCCGGTCGTCTCCGGTTCCATGGATGTGTGTGAATGTGTTGTGACGTCCAAATTAGTCGAAATATATGTTAATATAGTTACTATAAATCAACGTTAGTGGCTGAATGGTAAAACCTATGCCAAACAAAAAATAAAAAAAAAGCAACAAATGTCTGAATATTTACATCGCAAAATCGCGAAAAAAATTGTGTATCATAATAATTTAAAATTTTTATGATAAAAGGATTTTTTTATTTAAGTATACATGTCAGGATTTTACGATGTAAGTTTTTAGACTTTCGGTATTTTTATAAAATATTTCAATTTATAGTTCGAACAAGCGTTTCCACTACCAGATTAAGCATGAAGTAAAATTTCTAGTTTAGAAAAGCTTAAAAATTTGCAAAATCTAGCTCAAGTATGTTGTTTATTCGTTATTTTTGGCGATTTTCTTGTTACACATAATTATTTTATTTATTTATTTATTTATTGTATATTACCCAACAGCCACGAAGGCCAATTACAGGACAAATTAAAAAGAAAAAAAAATAAAATAAAAAGACAGTACAATACATTCCTAAATGATAGAACAGATACACGTATATGTATATACATATACATATTCACATACAAGAACACCAGAAAAATACACTTCTGCACATCTATTTTTAATTTTTTGGACGGTAGATTTGTAAACGAGTAAATTTCTTGTCACATCTCTGAAGCAAATGCAATAATTCTGTTTGTAAGCTTCACGTTCGGCCATTTCAATTGTTTTTTGAGGAATTCGTGTTTGCTTGTCATTTCATTCTTTTCTGTTTATAGTTGCGGGTTCTTTTAATCTTTTAAATACATCTTTGCACAGTTCTTTGTAAAGTTTGGCAACTTTTTGCAAGAGTTTGAAGTTGAAATTGAAGTATTTTAGGGGTTTTTGGAAATGTTTTCAGTGGGTTTGTGTTTAAACATTTCTGAGTTATTCAATAATTATGCCACAACTATTAATGATTTTGATAGCTAACGCCATCTAATGCTTCATAGTGGCAAAGTGGCGTTTTTTTTTTTAATTATGCCACAGTCTTAAAATTTGTCTAAGTATATTTAAAATTAGGAAGGATTGCATTTAATAGATAGAAGTGGAATTACATGTCTTTAAGTGGGTTCTTTGAAAATTTAATATTCATCGGATGGCTTTTAAATTTCTGGAAGTATATTTAAATTTAATTAATGTAAATATACTTCCAGAAACGTAAAAGCCATCGGATTTAATAGAAATTTAACTTGATTAACTGGAGTGGAATTTCAGGCACTTAAAATGAGACATCTATTGAAAATGTATTATTTTTGTTTCTTTGAATTAAAATTAATACATAATGTATAAAATTACAAAAGTGTTTTTCGCAAAAAACACGAAAATCATTTCAGTAATTATATATATTATGTTTAAAGTATACACACTATAAGAACCGTTAGCTTATTTTTTCGAATGATTTAATAAAGAAAACACTTGGTTAAATTTCACTAATATTAGTGAAATTTAACCAAGTGTTTTCTTTATTAAATCATTTATTTATTTATTTATTTATCAACGGAAATCTCCTTTATACATCAATACACAATTAAAAATAGTGATATAAGATAAACATAATATTACTTTGAAAAACATATAAATAGAGTGAGAAATATAATACAACAAACAAAAATACACTAATTAACAATATCCAGATTAATAAACTGTAAATGGCGTTTGAATACACTGTAAGAATTACTAAAAATGTGAAAGTTGGGATACAACATAAGGGCATTACAATACCGCATTATACGTGCCACAGGATTATGGGAACCATACAATGTTCGATGGAAGTTTAAACGAAATAAGGGCCAACAACGAACTGGAGGTGTTAAAAAAGAATTAAAGTTCAACAATGATAATAAAAAACTGCAATTGACATGTCCATTAATCAGTTTGAACCCATAGCATAAGCGTTTTGTCTAAAAACTTCCGATATATTTAATTCAATCAATGAGTTAAGTGACTCACTTAGCTCTGGGCCGGATGGTTTACCCCCTTATTTTGTAAAACAATGTATTTATTCACTGACTACCCCGATTGAAACATTATTCAGTAAATCTATTAATACCGGGGTGTTTCCTACTTTTGATGATGATATTCTTCTATATTCTAAAGATTTTAAATTAAGACAATTCAATATGTGTGACCGACTATAGTCAATGCGTGAGATCCCAATTTTAAAAGATACTAGTAGTAAGAACCTATTCTGAACTTTTTAAATGATTTCAATGTTACAGTTGTGGTAAGGAGACCAAATTGCAGAACAATATTCCAAATGTGGCCTTACCAAACTGACGTAAAGGGTTTTGAACGTATCCACGCCGTGTTTCGTGTTTCGAAAATCTATTAATGAAACCGAGCATAGAAAGAGCTTTACTAGAGATCTTATTCAAATGGGTAACAAAATTTAAGCGAGAATCAAATATAATACCCAAATCACGCACTGTCTCGACCAGGGGCATTTATTATCATTAATTGAATACTCAAACTTGCTATTATTGCTATGGCGACAAAAAGAAATTGACATACATTTTTTCAAATTGAGATGAAGATGATTGCATGCGCACCAATTAGCCAAGTTATATAAATCAGATTGTAAAAGCGCATGATCCGAACTTCTTTCAATTACTTTGAATATTTTAACATCATCAGCAAACATCAGAAATTGACTATTTTTAATATAACTCCCAATGTCATTTATAAAGATCAAGAACAGAATTGGCCCACAGTGTGAGCCCTGGGGGACCCCAGATGTAACGTTGATTGCTCTGGAGACGAAGTTATCAATCCTAACAAACTGTTTACGTTCCCGTAAATAGCTTGCGAACCATTTTGTCACAAAATCACTAAATCCCAAGCCTTCAAGTTTATTTAAGAGAACAGAGTGACTAACACGATCGAAGGCTTTGGAAAAATCAGTGTAAACAGAATCAACCTGACGACCCCTTTCCAAAGCACTCATCAGATACATCTGGTAGGAAAGCAAATTAGACGTTGTAGACCTGCCCTTTAAAAATCCATGTTGTTCGTCACAAATAATATTCCTGCAGCACCAAATGAGTTGATCGGATATTAGTTTATCTAGCATTTTAGGAATTGCGGACTGGATAGAAACTCCCCTATAATTTTGTATGACTTCCCTCGAGCCCTCTTTGAAAATAGGGTTGATGTAAGAATGTTTCCAAAAAGTAGGAAACACCCCGGTATTAATAGATTTATTGAATAATGTTTCAATCGGGGTAGTCAGTGAATAAATACATTGTTTTACAAAATAAGGGGGTAAACCATCCGGCCCAGAGCTAAGTGAGTCACTTAACTCATTGATTGAATGAAATATATCGGAAGTTTTTAGACAAAACCTTGAGCAAGATATTTTATGATCATAATTGAATAATGGAGCATCAATTATAACCTCATTGTAAACAGTGCAGAAATAGTCAGCAAATAAATCAACACAAGAACTTCCAGCATTGCATTGTGTATCATTAAAATTCATTTTATTTGAAAAACCTTTTATGTTTTTGCACTCATTAACAAAAGACCAAAATACTTTAGAATTAACTTTTATGGTATCCTCAGTTTTCCGAATATAGGATTCATAAAGTGTTTCACTTAAATTGCAACAAGAAGATCTAAGATTTTTGAATGTTTCATAATCAGTAACACGACCACTTTTTTTAAAAGCGACATGGGCTTTTTTCTTAGATATAATTTAATCACAGTTAAATATGTTTTACCACGTGAAAGATGAGAAACTTGTTCAAGATATTTTTTCGAATTCAAATATTTTTCCATTGGAATTATTCTTGGTAAAATTTATATTCTGAACATTTCAAAAATCCTCATCTCATCTATTATAAACAATGTAAACATCACGGAGTCAATTTAAAGCGAACAGGAAATTCAATTTTCCCATCTTAAAAACAAGAGTTCGAGTTCGCAAATTAAATGTGAAATGACGTCGCTCTTATTTATTTATTGCAGTTTGAAATGCGTCGTGAAAAGTTCGCAATATGAAAATTTCATTGTCCGGGCTTTATTGCTGTTGATCGTTGATTACAGGGGAACTTTCTCGGATTAAAAAACGATTAGAAAAGTTGGGGGAGGCGAGGGACTTGTTTTGCATAATACGGCGTCCTTCCGTTCGGTCTTTCTGTTCGGAAATTCCGTTGCAGAATTCGAGAGAGGCATTGATTTTTCCAGCAATTCGCAATGTAAAATAAATTAAATTGTAAAATTAGACATCGCAAAATTTTGATATGTACGTATGTTTAAATGAAAAAATTCTTGTATTATAGGAATTAAAATTTTTTTTAATACAAGGAACTTTTCATTTAGTCATACATTTCAGATATATATTTTCAGACTTTCGGCATTTTTATAAAATATTTCAATTTATAGTTCGAACGGGTGTTTCCACTCCCAGACTAAGCATGAAGTAAAATTTCGAGTTTAGAAAAGCCTGAAAATTTGGTTTGGTCGCGTAGCGCGAAGCGCGGAGCGGCCAAACCAAATTTTCAGGCTTTTCTAAACTCGAAATTTTACTTCATGCGCCACCGGCACACAACACTGATTCAATGTAAAGTTTAGCAGTGTGTTTTAAACTTCGTAATATGTCAGTGTTTTGTACCGGTGGCGCATGAAGTAAAATTTCAAGTTTAGAAAAGCCTGAAAATTTGGTTTGGCCGCTCCGCGCTTCGCGCTACGCGACCAAACCAAATTTTCAGGCTTTTCTAAACTTGAAATTTTACTTCATGCTTAGTCTGGGAGTGGATCACACTCCTTTTAAATTTCAAATTGAACTCTTTGAATAAAACAACGATTATCTAATGATTTGCGGCATTTACGCTGTAATTAGGACATGTATACTTAAAATAAAAACTCCCTTTATAAAGGGTGTTATTTTAAGCTGCATAAGAAGTTTCGATGGTAGTTGTCTATCTATACTCAATAAGAATGTCAAACTGTGTTGATATTTCTGTTTAGTAAGGTTAGGCAATTCATTATGAATCGTTTAACACCACAACAACGCTTCTAAATTGTGGAAAATTATTTTCAAAAAAATAAATCTGTTTGCGAACTTCATAGAGCACTTCGTCCATTTTACGGTCAACATAATCGGCCTAGTGAGCAAGCAATTCGTGCAGTTATTGATCGGTTTCTTACTAATTTTACACTTCTCGATTCAAAACCATCAACAAGACAAAGAAATGTGCGTACCGAAGAGAATATTGCTGCTGTCGCGCGAAGCGTTGAAGAAGACGCCGAAATGTCGATTCGTCGCCGTTCTCAACTTGTTGGCCTTTGTTCTTCAACTATGTGGAAAATTTTACTTAAGGATCTTGGATTACGTGCCTCTAAAATACAGCTCGTGCAACAATTAAAGCCAAGTGACCATCATTTACGTCGCATTTCTGCTGATTGGGCTAATTTGAAGATGAGCATTTTTATCGAAGAATTGTATTTAGTGATGAAGCGCATTTCTGGTTAAACGGATTCGTCAATAAGCAAAATTGCCGTATATAGAGCGAAGACAATCCTCAAGCCATTAACAAAACACTGTTGCATCCATTAAAATTGACTGTTTGGTGCGGTTTACACGCTGGCGGCATCATCTGTCTTTATTTCGGAAATTCCGTTGCAGAATTCGAGAGAGGCATTGATTTTTCCAGCAATTCGCAATGTGAAATAAATTGAATTGTAAAATTAGACATCGCAAAATCGTAATGAGGAAGAAGCTGCCGTTACGGTGAATGACGATCGCTATCGAGCCATGCTGACTGATTTTTTGTTTCCTAATTGCTTAATATCCGTACAATATTTTAGAAAGATTGCTCACAGTATTTTAAAATTATGCTAATTTTTATTAGAAATTCCCCAGAATTAGGACTAAATTACAGTTTTTGAGGGTTTCACTAAAAATAACTAATAAACTATTAATAGGGAATTTTTCGTTTTCGTCATATTAATAAACAAACATGTTTATTTTATATCCACACAAAATTTCAAAAATATAACTCACAAGAGTTTGAAGTTATGATAATTTTAAATTGAAATTTCCTTAGAATTTCGACAAGTTTGCAGTTTCCAGACGTTTAACTGAAAATTACTGAAAAACTATCAATGGGGCATTTTCTGTTTTTCACATATTATAAAAGAACAATGTTTATTTAATATCCGCACAAAATTTCAGGAACATAACTCGCCAAATTTTTTGGTTATGATAATTTAAAATTGAAACTTCCCAAGAAACTCGACTAAATTGCAGTTTTTAGAAGTTCACTTGATAATAACTGAAAATCTATTTCTTCAATTAATTTCTCGTGGTAAAACATTTTTGAATCTAATACTGGATGATTTAACTTAAATTTGAATTAAAACACTTGGTTTGTTTCACTTAAGTTAAGTTAAACAAACCAAGTGTTTTAATTTAAATCATCCAGTATTAGAAAATCTATTGATGGGGTATTTTCTGTTTCATACATATTATGAAAGAACAATGTTTATTAAATATCTTCGCAAAATTTCAGGAACATAACTCCTATAATGTTTAAGTTGTAATAATTTAAAATTAAAATCTTCCAAGAATTTGGACTAAATTGCAGTGTTCAGGGGTTCAACTGAAAATAACTGAAAATCTATTGATGGAGTATTTTCTGCTTTCACATATTATGAAAGAACAATGTTTATTCAATATCTACGCAAAATTTCAAAAACATAACTCCTATATTGTTCAAGTTGTAATAATATAAAATTGAAATCTTTCAAGAATTTGGACTAAATTGCAGTGTTCAGGGGTTCAACTGAAAATAACTGAAAATCAATTGATAACGTATTTTCTGTTTTTGATATATTTTGAAAGAGAAATGTTTATTTAATATCCGCATAAAATTTCAGGAACATAGCTCGTAAAGTTTTTAAGTTATGATAATTTCAATTTGAAAATTCCCAAGAAACTGGACTAAATTGCAGTTTTTTGGGTTTCAACTGAAAATAACTGAAAATCTATTGATGGGGTATTTTCTGTTTTCACATATTATGAAAGAACAATGTTTATTCAATATCTACGCAAAATTTCAGAAACATTACTCTTTTATTGTTCAAGTTGTAATAATTTAAAATTGAAATCTTCCAAGAATTTGGACTAAATTGCAGTGTTCAGGGGTTCAACTGAAAATAACTGAAAATCTATTGATAAGGTATTTTCTGTTTTTGACATATTTTGAAAGAGCAATGTATATTTAATATCCGCATCAAATTTCAAGAACATAGCTCGTAAAGTTTGTATGTTATGATAATTTCAAATTGAAAATTCCCAAGAAACTGGACTAAATTGCAGTTTTCTGGGTTTCAACTGAAAATAACTGAAAATCTATTGATGGGGTATTTTCTGTTTTCACATATTATGAAAGAACAATGTTTATTCAATATCTACGCAAAATTTCAGAAACATAACTCCTATATTGTTCAAGTTGTAATAATTTAAAATTGAAATCTTCCAAGAATTTAGACTATATTGCAGTGTTCAGGGGTTCAACTGAAAATAACTGAAAATCTATTGATAAGGTATTTTCTGTTTTTGACATATTTTGAAAGAGCAATGTTTATTTAATATCCGCATAAAATTTCAGGAACATAGGTCGTAAAGTTTTTAAGTTATGATAATTTCAATTTGAAAATTCCTAAGAAACTGGACTAAATTGCAGTTTTCAGGGTTTCAACTGAAAATATATTTAATATGTTCTTTATTACGGGAGACCATTAAAAATACAACAATATATACACAATAATCACAAATCAATGCAAAAACAAACAAAAAATGTACAAATGAATACAGTCAGAGACAGAAGTTACATCTAATATAAGAGGACCAAATAAATAATTATATAAAGGACCTTAAGAAGAGTTAATCGATCTTAAAAAAAGTCTTTTAAAACGCTTTAACGAGACACCAAAAATATCTATTGACTCGCCATAAGAATTAACATATCTTATTAAATTGTTTTGTGGGCTGTTATAGCCATACAGAGTAATGTGGTGTACGTCAGCAAGAAGTTTTTGTTGTCTGGTTGAGCGAACTGGAACGTTAATGCCAATAGACGACAAAATGGATGGGCAAAGTATCAGTCCATTCAGTATACGATATGCGAAGCATAGCATAAAATAAATCTTTCGTTTTTCAAGAGACAACAAATCGAGATATGTACGAAGTAGGTCATAATTATTACTATCGTACGAAAGGTTTGACCGGTAGCAAATGAGTTTTATCATTTTACGTTGTACACGTTCTAATCTATCAATGTGACATTGATAGTGCAGTGACCAAATTATGCAGCAATAGTCTACAATTAGTCTGACTAAGGTGGAGTATAATGTCATTAAAGTACGGATAAATTTGAAATGTATAGTAATACGCCGTATGAAACCAATTCTTTGGAATGCTTTTGCAATAATTAAATCTAAGTGCTCATGAAATTGAAATTTATAGTAAAGTAGAACGACTAAATCATTGATTTTATAAACCCTCTCTAAAAGATTACTATCTAGAACATAGATAGCCGGTAAATAGATCCCTTGAAACTGAAAATCTATTGATGGGGTATTTTCTGTTTTTCAGATATTATGAAAGAAAAATGTTTATTCAATATCTTCGCAAAATTTCAGAAATATAATTCCTATAATATTCATGTTGTAATAATTTAAAATTGAAATCTTCCAAGAATTTGGACTAAATTGCAGTATTCAGGGGTTCAACTGAAAATAACTGAAAATCTATTGATAAGGTATTTTCTGTTTTTGAGATATTTTGAAAGAACAATGTTTATTTAATATCCGCACAAAATTTCACTAACAAAGCTCGTAAACTTTTGAAGTTATGATAATTCCAAATTGAAACTTCCCAAGAAACTGGACTAAATTGCAGTTTTCAGGGTTTCAACTGAAAATAACTGAAAATCTATTGATGGAGAATTTTCTGTTTTTACATATTATGAAAGAACAATGTTTATTTAATATCTACGCAAAATTTCAGAAACATAACTCCTATATTGTTCAAGTTGTAATAATTTAAAATTGAAATCTTCCAAGAATTTAGACTAAATTGCAGTGTTCAGGGGTTCAACTGAAAATAACTGAAAATCTATTAATAAGGTATTTTCTGTTTTTGACATATTTTGAAAGAGCAATGTTCATTTAATATCCGCACAAAATTTCAGGAACAAAGCGCGTAAAGTTTTTAAGTTATGATAATTTTAAATTGAAAATTCCCAAGAAACTGGACTAAATTGCAGTTTTCAGGGTTTCAACTGAAAATAACTGAAAATCTATTGATGGAGTATTTTCTGTTTTTACATATTATGAAAGAACAATGTTTATTCAATATCTACGCAAATTTTCAGAAACATCACTCCTATATTATTCAAGTTGTAATAATTTAAAATTGAAATCTTTCAAGAATTTGGACTAAATTGCAGTGTTCAGGGGTTCAACTAAAAATAACTGAAAATCTATTGATAAGGTATTTTCTGTTTTTGACATATTTTGAAAAAGCAATGTTTAATTAATACCCGCATCAAATTTCAGAAACATAGCTCGTAAAGTTTTTAAGTTATGATAATTTCAAATTGAAAATTCCCAAGAAACTGGACTAAATTGCAGTTTTCAGGGGTTCAACTGAAAATAACTGAAAATATTGATGGAGTATTTTCTGTTTTTTATTTATTATGAAAGTATAATGTTTATTCAATCTCCACACAAAATTTCAGGAACATAACTTACAAAATATCAAAGTTATAATCATTTTAAATTGCTAAACATCGACAACATTTGGTTGCAACAAGACGGCGCAACTTGCCATACAGCGCGCTTAACCATTAATTTATTGCAAAATCAATTTGGTGACAACTTTATTTCCAGAAATGGTCCTGTCAACTGGCCCCCTCGTTCGTGCGACTAAACGCCTCTCGAATACTTTTTATGGGGCTATGTTAAGTCATTGGTTTATGCCAACAAACCAGCAACTCTTGAAGCATTGAAAGCCAATATTCAAGCCACCATTGATGCCATACGGCCAGATTTATTGGAAAAAGTAGTGAGAAATTGGGCTGATCGAATGGATCATGTAACTCGAGCCGCGGCGAATATATGCCGGAAATTATATTTAAAAAATAAATGCCATCAAATTATCTACCAGATTATAATAATAATAATAATAATAAACAAACTTTATTTTAGATAAATGGTCATTAAACTAATACAGAACTCTGGAACATAAATAAAATTGTGTCACAAATAAATTAAATAACCCACTATACATAAAAAAATAAGAAATTCTCTAGGAATCATCTGTTTTTAATAGCAAAGTATTCATTTAGATTATATAATTCTGTTTGGAGCAGAAAATCGTATATGGCTGTCTTATATTTTTTAAATGAATCTATTCCTTTTATATTGTTTAGAAACGAGTTATAAAATTTAATTCACCGATACATCGCATTTCGCTCAGTTAAGGTGAACTTATGATGAGGATATACAATTTCTCTATTACGAGTACAATATTATCGGTCACCATCAGCAATGAAAATCTCTCTATTTTTAAAAACAAACATTAAACACTCATATATGAATACAGAAAAAACTGTTTGGATTCTATTTAATTTAAACAGTCCTCGGCATGACGCTCTATATTTTAGCCCGAATATGGTTCGTATGCATCGTTTTTGAAGTACAAATAATTTTCTAATTGATGTACTATTTCCCCAAAATATGACATAAAATTTTAAGAATGACTCGAAACACGCATAGTATATAGTTTTTATTGACTCGGGGTTTAAATAGGACTTGATAATATACATAACGTAGCACATTCTGGCCAGTTTTGTTACCAAGTAGTCGACGTGCAAGCGCCAATCCAGATGCCCATCAATGGTAATCCCCAGAAATTTGATATAATTTTATATAATTATAATAATAATTAATAATTCCAATAATATTTCAATCTCCTATTATTATTTAAAGTTCTTAACCTCTTAAAAAAAACACCCTAGATTCTAAATAAGTTTACAAATATGTACAGCTTTCATACAAACATTTAATATTTGATAAATTATTAAACACAAATTCACTCACTAATGTATCCAATCCTTTCATTTTGTATGCCTGTAATTCAATTTCTGCTTATTAAATTCAATTTCTGCTTATTTCAGTACAAAAAACCAGGTTATTTCTAAACATGTTTTTAAAAATTTACAGCTCTTACATAAAAATTAAATTTTTCACAAATTGTCAAACATAAGCCCACTCAAATATTCAATTATATATTTATTTAACGTAAAGAGGTAAACTTTAAAAATATTCCATAAATAAATATACAATTAAATAACTATACATTAATTGAATTTAGGTGAGTTATGTGAAGATTATAATAACTTTAATTAAAACACTTTTATCCTTTCTTTACAATTTTTATTATACAGAGAGTTTTATATAACACCGAACATTTTCTTCCAATACGATTTGACACCTTTAATTTTTAGGTTATCTATACATTGAATTGCCTATATGACCATTACAAATTGTAGTAAATCAATCGCAATTAATGCCTCAACATGTACATACAGGGAGTTACTCTTTCAAGTATACATGTCCCAATTACACCGCATACGCCGTAAATCTTTGGATAATCGTTGTTTTTTTCAAGTTCATTTTGAAACTTAAAATTGTCATCCAATCCCAGACTAAGCATGAAGTAAAATTTCGAGTTTAAATAAGCCTGAAAATTTGATTTGGTCGCGTAGCGCGAAGCGCGGAGCGGCCAAACCAAATTTTCAGGCTTTTCTAAACTCGAAATTTTACTTGATGCGCCACCGGTACAAAACACTGACATATTATGAAGTTTAAAACACACCTCTAAACTTTACATTGAATCAGTGTTTTGTGACGGTGGCGCATGAAGTAAAATTTCGAGTTTAGAAAAGCCTGAAAATTTGGATTTGCCGGGCTCGCTTCGCTCCGCCCGGCAAATCCAAATTTTCAGGCTTTTCTAAACTCGAAATTTTACTTCATGCTTAGTCTGGGAGTGGAAAATACTCGTTTAAAGCTTCTAATTGTATTATTTTAATAAACCGAACGTTGGAAAATGCACAACGCATGTATATGTATACTTAAAAGAAAAATTCTCGTTATCATAATGTTCGGTGTTACATAAAACTCTCTGTATACCAGATGTACATTTTGCGCCACTTGTTTACACTTACTGATGTCGCCACTAATCACCTTTACCTGCCCCTACCGCTAGTTAATTATATCCAACTTGTGTGTATATATTGTAAAAATGTAATTCTGTATTCAGTATCAATCCATTGATAATGGTCACCTTGTGACCAAAATGTACATCTGGTATATAATAAAAATTGTGAAGGAAGGTTAATAAATATTATACATCAAGTGAATTAAACACGATTTTATTCACGAAATGATTTTTGATTTCACGTGGCGTATATATGTTTTTATTCAATTTTGACGAAATTGTAAAGAAAATGTACTTTACATTTATTTTTAAATAAATGTTGAAAAACTATGTAGACTGTGAAATCCATTTTCATGACGACGTATTATTTATAATTTTCAAAATTTGTAAAACTTCTATCTCGTGTCACAAAAATTTCTGAACTCACTGGAGTATTTCAAGAAAAACCAGATAATGAAGTAAGGAAATGGAACGATTTTTGGATGCTGCCTCTGATGATGAACATTTATTAATAAAGGTTGTATTAATTGTTGGACTTTTTGGAGGATGCAGAATTGGCGAATTGGTTACTATGTCAGTTTATGACATAGAAGACGTAATTGTAGTAAAAATACCGGATACCAAAACTCATAAGCCTAGAACATTCACCATTATCAATGGATGTAACTCTGTTCCAGCTATTGACTTTTTTAGAAAATACAGAATGTTACGTCCTAAACAAGTTTCCCATAAACGATTTTTCATTAACTTTAAGAACAAAAAATGCACTGTACAGCCAGTTGGAATTAATACACTATCAAAATTTTCTAAAAAAATCGCAGAGTTCCTAGGTCTTAATAATCCACAAGAATATGCGGGTCATAGTTTCAGGCGTTCGATTGCTACTCTGCTGGCAGATTCTGGGGCAGATTTATCAGTAGTAAAAAGACATGGTGGATGGCGTTCAAATAGTGTTGTGGAAGGATATATAGAAGATTCTCTGAATAACAAAATTGACGTTTCCAAGAGAATTATTGAACAATCATCAGCCGTTCTTGGTAGGAATGAATCGATCCAGAGTTCATCGAAAATGGAAATAAAAAAACAAGAAGTCTAACGTTGGACCTTTACACATAAACTTTAATAACCTAAATAACTGTAGCATTCATATAAGTAAAGATTAATTTACTTATATGAATATTACATACGTTTGGCATCAAGTATAAATATTATTGCTTAATGTGTGTGATGATATGTTTGTTTCTGTTTTCATTTTTGTAATATATATTTTTTTTAAGTTATTAAACATTGCGTTCTGTAATGTTATTATATGATTTTTTTTTAACTTTCTAAGAAAGTAAACGTTTACTATGGGGTTAGACAAAAGATTGCTTTGATTTCCACTTTTGAACTAAATTCGTTGTGATAAACGCGCAGGTTTCTAAGATATTTTAATTGTTGTAAAGTTTAGTTGTTGTAATTGTTTATATAACAAATTTTTTAACTCACTAGTGACCTAAAAAAATTTTAGTTCACTAGTGAATAAAACCTTGTTTATTACGGTTGTTATGGAGTTAATAATGTCGATTAAAATTAACAAAATTGAATAAAAGTGTTATAATTAAAGTTAACTATACATTAATGTTTAAAAAGCCTTTTATTAGTGCTACAACAACATAGTTTTACACAAGTCCAAACATACAAACATAATTTTGTTATAAAAAAATATTTCTGAGGAATTTACAAAAATAAATTCTCCGTTTCAGAGTTCTATATTTAAATAATTTTTTATTAAATTTAATTTCCGTTCGTTACAACTGAATAAACAAAATATACATTTCATGTATTTAGCTGATTATTATATATCATCGCAAAAACATGGAATTAATTCAATTTCAGTGAAAGAGAGAAAAGCTCGTGCTCTCATTAAGCGTTCCTCATAAAATATGCCACTTTTTTTTCTCTTAACAGAGACCCGCTCAATTATTAAAACGACCCTCGTCTAGATTGCATCTGGCTACTCTAGAATCGCGACGACGGCCAGATTAAAACGAAAATTGATTATTTTTTCACATTTCTGAGTAATAATAAGTTTCCTAATTTATTACAAAAAAAAAATATATTACGAAAAATCAACATACACAGATATTTTCTTTTAAGTACAGATATCCCGATGTATACGCTATTTAAATTTTTAATTTGAAGCTTTTATCGAGTGTGTCCACTCCCAGACTAAGCATGAAGTAAAATTTCGAGTTTAGAAAAGCCTGAAAATTTGGTTTGGTCGCGTAGCGCGAAGCGCGGAGCGGCCAAACCAAATTTTCAGGCTTTTCTAAACTCGAAATTTTACTTCATGCGCCACGCGTATTCAACACTGATTTAAAGTGAAATTGAAAATATACTGCTTAAGTTTAATCTTAAGTTAAAAAATAAATGCCATCAATTATCTACCAGATTATAATAATAATAATAAACAAACTTTATTTCAGATAAATGGCCACAAATTAAATTTAAAAAAAAACGCTTGGATTTGGAAGCTTAGTTAAAAGAAAAAAATCCTGTACTATCGATTTTGTTGAATAATATCATTAGTATAAAAACTGTAATTTTGTTTAAAAATATTATTAAAAGGAATACTGCGGTTTTATTAAAAAGTATCATTAATATGAAAACTGTAATTTTGTTTAAATATATCAGTATATTACGAAATCTGCAATATAATACTATATGTTAACTTACTAATATTATACTATATGTTAACTTACTAATATTATACTAAATGTTAACATATGAAATTGGAATTGTCCCAAATGTCAAAAATCCCATGTCATAATGAATTGTCTTAAATTCCAATTTTATAAGTTTTTATGTAATTTATTTCAATTGTGTCGCCTATTTCCAAAAACCTCAAAATCCATTGTTTTCAAATGGATTTAGAGCTTTTTTGAAATAGGCGACTCAATTATATTTCTGGACTGTTCTTAGAAATTTAAGATTAAATTGAAGAATATTCTTTTAAAACCCACCCTTTAATCGCCTCCAAAGATTGATTCACTGTTTTTCTTACTTTCAAAAGTGATGACTAATCAAAATTTCGGATAAACTCAAACAAATGGATTTAGGTTTTTTTTTTAAATAGGCGACTCAATTATATTTCTGGACTGTTCTTAGAAATTCAAGATTAAATTGAAGAATATTCTTTTAAAACTCACCCTTTAATCGCCTCCAAAGTTTGATTTTCTGTTTTTCTTGCTTTCAAAAGTGATGACTAATCAAAATTTCGGATAAACTCAAACAAATGGATTTAGGGTTTTTTTGAAATAAGCGACTCAATTATATTACTGGACTGTTCTTAGAAATTTAAGATTAAATTGAAGAATATTATTTTAAAACTCACCCTTTAATTGCCTCCAAAGATTGATTCTCTGTTTTTTTGCTTTCAAAAGTGATGAATAATCAAAATTTCGGATAAACTCAAACAAATGGATTTAGGTTTTTTTTTTAAATAGGCGACTCAATTATATTTCTGGACTGTTCTTAGTAATTTAAGATTAAATTGAAGAAGATTCTTTTGAAACTCACCCTTTAATAGCCTCCAAAGATTGATTCTCTGTTTTTCTTGCTCTCAAAAGTGAAGACTAATCAAAACTCCGGATAAACTCAAACACATTCAGCACTTAATTTCTGGATAAAAATGTATAATCCTTTATTAATTTCGGCACTTGTTTCTTACAATCAACACTGCACTTTTGTTTCGTACAATCAATCCTGTTAAACTAACAAATATTTGTTGGCACTCGGCATGCAAATTTCTATGTGAAATCGCGCCGGATTTCTCGGCGTCGCGACGCGTGCGGTTCTCGACGACCCCGTGGCGCACACTGGAGGAGTCGGGGCTGGTGCACGGACGCCGGGCGTCGCGGCGGAGGGCGAGGACGCCGGTCACGCGCAGGAATTTCGGTGCGTCGCGCTTTTGCAAAAAAATAAAACTGTTGCATTTCGCTACAGGGAAAAAATGTGCATCAGTTTTTGACTGTAAGCATTAAGTTCGTTAAAATTAATATATACAAAGGATTCGTTTTGTAATTAATAAAATAAATAACTACTACTACTACAAAACTGATTCGTTGTAGGTATACATTAATTTTAATAAATTTAGTGAACTTTGATTGATTATTGTTTTTTTTTTTGCAAAAGTAATTCTTTGTTTACATGTATTTTAAAGAATTCAGTAAACTTTACAATGAATCAGTGATTAATTCATTGTAAAGTTTACTGAATTCTTTAAAATACATGTAAATAAAGAATTACTTTCGCAAAAATAAAACAAATATGAATCAAAGTTCACAAAATTTATTAAAATTAATGTATACCTACAACGAATCAGTTTTATAGTTAAAAAAGTTGCTAATTTAATGTAAAGTTCATTACATTTTTATTGAATTTAGTGAACTTTGCATTAAATTACTTAAATACAAACAAAGAATTGGTTTTGTCATGTGGAAAAAAAAAACAATTTAAGTCGACTGAATTAGTGAAAATAAATGTGAGCAAACAATTAGTTAAATAATTTAAAAAAGAAACAATCAAAGTTCCCTAACTTTGCTAAATAAATGCAAACAAAGAATTAGTTTTATAATTTAAAAAAAAATCACTGATTCAAATTAAAGCAAAAATGCATAAAGAATTAAATTATGTTACATGTAAACTAAAAATGAAAAATCTAATACTTAACGATAAGATAAAATAAATCGGACAAAATAGGAGCACAAGGAATTAAAACATATATCCCTCAATACCATTAGCCCGAGATGGGAATCAACGCCCGCAAATCCCGTGGCGAAGAAGAAGGGAGGAACAAATGAATACATTTTACAATATGATGTGTAAACTTAATTTAAATTGTAAAATAAAAAATGGTGATGTGTCCATCATAGTACTTTCCCCCGTAAATTGCGTATTAAATCACTTTTAAAACATTTGTAGCATTATTATTTTCAAAATGTCTTCAACTTTTTGATAACTACACCTTTTATTTGAAACATTTTTCAATTGGATCAACACATACTGACACAAACCAATGACTAGATAAAAAACACTATTTATTGAATATCTCAAAAACTAAAAGTGCTATGACAAAAAGTAAAGATACAAAAAATCTTTAATATTTCATTACCTACAGCTTTTATTTGAAACATTTTCCAATTGTATCAACACACACACTGACACAAATCAATGACTAGATAAATAACACTATTTATTAAATATCTCAAAAACTAAGAGTGCTATGACAAAAAGTAAGTGAATAATACATCTTTATTTTGTTATTATCTACAACTTTTATTTGAAAGAATTTTTTGTTTGATGAACATTTATTGCAAAAATCTGAAAAAACTGAAAAATGCTAAGAGTAAAGTAGCACTTCCGGTTTTCCGATTTTCACCAAAAGCTTTTCAGTTCTTTCGATTGTAACAAAAAGCTTAAGTTTCAAGTTTAATCTCGATATCTTTAGCGGTTTTTGCGGTACAGCGCACACAGACACACAGACAGACAGACATTTTTAAAAAATGGTCTTATTCGACTCAGGGGACCTCAAAACGGATATTTCCGCTAAAATTTTTGATTCGAAAATTTTCACGAAAACAATACTTTTCCTTTGTATTACATACGGGGGAAAGTAAAAATCCTTAAAAAAAGGTAACTAAATTGATTAGATTGGTTAGGTAATTTGAAAATATAAACAATGTCTGATTTAATATAAAGTTTACTAAATTTATTACAATAAATTCACACAAATAGTTAGATTTATAAGTTTAAAAAATAATCACTGATTCACAGTAAAGTTTACTGTTTTTTTTTAATTGAACTATAGGATGTAGATATGTGAATTTCGAATCTTTTATGTGATTCGAATCAACCGAATCATTCCTTAAAAGTGATTTGTTCTTTATTAATCGTTTGTAAACGAATTACTTATAATAATAATAATAATTTCGAAAGAGAAGAAAAACGGACGAAATACCTACCAAGCTGGTGATCTTACAATATCAAATTTTTTGTTGAACCAAATTTATTTGATATTGTCGCTAAACACAATTCACATTTTGCATTTTTAGTCGTAAGTTTCGTAAAGCTGTTCGAAATAAATCTTCGGTGCCTTGAATGCAAATATTCTGTGATTTGCCTCAAAAGTAGAGAACACACATCAGCTGATAAAAGTACGCTGACTTATTTGCACCGAACAGAGAAATTTATACTAAATTTAGACCTAAAAAGAACATTACTATTACATAACAGCTGATCAGATTAAAGTCGTTTAAGCCTCACGAATTCAAGCGAACGATTTATAAAATGGCCTGACGCGTAATTGTCGAGCCGTACAAAATATAAACGAGGGCTGGCGCAGTGGATTCGTTTCCGCAAGTTATGAGGAATCGTTTCAACCGATTCGAGCGTACGAATTAGTCATCTGATTCGGGCGGATTCAGATTCAGACCGCATCCACAAAGCAGAGTTGAAGTTGTGCGCGGATTCCAGCAAACGAAATAGTCATCCGATTCGGGCGGATTCAGATTCAGACTGAATGTACAAAGCGGAGTTGAAGTTGTGCGCGGATTTGAGCAAACGAATTAGTCATCAGATTAGGGCGGATTTAGATTCAGACTGAATGTACAAAGCGGAGTTGAAGTTGTGCGCGGATTCGAGCAAACTAATTAGTCATCAGATTCGGGCGGATTCAGATTCAGACTGAATGTACAAAGCGGAGTTGAAGTTGTGCGCGGATTTGAGCGAACGAATCAGTTATCCGATTTTGACAGATTCAGTCGGCATGTATAAATTGGAATCGGGAATACGTTTTCGCTTAGCTTAAATCGTTCGGACGGTCGTCTCGAGTGAATTAATCAGTAACGAACCAATTCTTCTTAAAATACGAAATAAGTCCATTTAAATAACCGCACAGAATCGTTTTTTTTTTTTCGAACGAATCATTCATGAACCTATCTCTAATATGATGTTAATAATAACTTCACGATAGTTCAGTGGTTAATACGCATGGTGCATGAAGTAAAATTTCGAGTTTAGAAAAGCCTGAAAATTTGGATTTGCCGGGGCGCGACTCGCTTCGCTCGTGCGCCCTGGCAGGGAAAAAATGTGCATCAGTTTTTGACTGTAACTAATAAATTCGTTAAAACTAATCAAAACAAAGGATTAGTTTTGTAAATAAAAATAAAACAATCACTCAGTCAATTTAAAGTTCCCTAAATTCGTTAAAATAAATGTAAACAAAGAATTAGTTTTGTAATTGGAAACAAACAATCAAAGTTTACTAAATTTGTTCAAATGAATGTAAACAAAGGATTAGTTTTCTAATATGCGACAAAAAAAAACAATCACTCATTCAGAATTCAAATCATTTAGCATTCTAGTCCTTTAAAAGGATTCCAACGAGATATTCGAATACTTCATTGAAAACCTATTCGTGATTCAAATTCGTTAGATTTTTACAAGAGAATTCATACTCGAATTCAAATGTAATGTGTTATTTGAATATTTTTAAAAAGAGACTTACAAAATAAGTATAAATGAAATTGCCAATTCTTGGTTGCAGAATATTCAAACATTAAAAGTGCCGAGATTCTTTTCGCAATCTACAACAAGTTAGTCTTACAAAGACTATATCAAACACTTATTGAAACAACTACTTCCCGGGCCATTACCCCGACGGACATTGAATTATACAACAAGTGTTTGCTGTTACATACAGTAACCTACTGCAAATGTTACAATTTGGGTCAAATTATTCAGGCCATCTATAGACGCGTTTCGAGATTTATCTCTCATCAGTATAGCTTCGCCATTCCCTCTAAACAAGTTGACACCTTAGACTGGCGGTCACGTTACCGTTCAAACATAAGTATAAATGAAATTGCCAATTCTTGGTTGCAGAATACTTCAAACATTAAAAGTGCGATTCTTTTCGCAAATCTACAACAAGTTAGTCTTACAAAGACTATATCAAACACTCATTGAAACAACTACTTCCCGGGCAATGAGTGTTTGATATAGTCTTTGTAAGACTAACTTGTTGTAGATTTGCGAAGAGAATCGCACTTACAAAATAATTCAAATCACTTTTAAATAAATAAATCAATTTAAACACTTTCAAATATATATTGTGCATTCGCTACAATTGTTTCGCCACACTGTGGCTTCTTCAGGCGAAGAAACGATAAATAAAATTTGTCGGGTCAGGTATATATACAATGATTATGGGGGGTCCTTTAAAGGGCTTTGAATCGTCAAAAACAATTCTAATTCATTGTTAGGATTCGCATTAAAATTTGTTTTTTTGTGTGCTTTTGAACTTAACGTTAAATCAGCGCTTAATACGCATGGCGCGTGAAGTAAAATTTCGAGTTTAGAAAAGCCTGAAAATTTGGTTTGGCCGCTCCGCGCTTCGCGCTACGCGACCAAACCAAATTTTCAGGATTTTCTAAACTCGAAATTTTACTTCATGCTTAACCTGGAAGTAGAAACACTCGTTTCAATCTTCAAATTAAACGCTTTGCAAAAACCGCGAATGCCTGAAAATTTACAATGTATGTATCAAAATATTCTCACTTGAATGAAAAAATCCTTTTATACATAAAATCCTCACATCTCCATTTAACAAAAAATGTTGAATATATTTATCAAGATATAATTGTCACTTAACAATTCTGATTATAAATAAAATCGTCACATCTATCAACATACACAGATTTTTTTTCTTTTAAGTACAGATATCCCGCGGTAATTTTTTAATTTGAAGTTTTTATCGATTGTGTCCACTCCCAGACTAAGCATGAAGTAAAATTTCGAGTTTAGAAAAGCCTGAAAATTTGGTTTGGTCGCGTAGCGCGAAGCGCGGAGCGGCCAAACCAAATTTTCAGGCTTTTCTAAACTCGAAATTTTACTTCATGCGCCACGCGTTTTCAACACTGATTAAAAATGAAATTTAAAATATACTGCTTTAGTTTAATCTTACGTTAAAACATTTTACAACCCAAATATAAAAAAACAAGCGAACGGATTTGCTTCAAAATTTGTAGGTTTATTTAAATGAAAAAAAACCTGTATTATCGATTTGTTTAAAAATATTATTAATATGAAAACTGTAATTTTGCACAAATAAGACAATTAACTTTGTATAACTGAGAATTTTATTGTGACTATAGTTTCGAAACTATAGTTTTTTTATATTAATGATGTTTTTAAACAAAATTACAGTCTGTTCATTGTGGAGGCTTCTACTTCGTTATACATCATTATTTACACAAATAAGACAATTAACTTTGTTTTTATAACTGAGGATTTTATTCCTCAGTTATGCAAACAAAGTTAATTGTCTTATTTATGTAAATAATGATGTATAACGAAGTAGAAGCTTCCACAGTGAACAGACTGTAACTTTGTTTGTATAACTGAGGATTTTATTCCTCAGTTATGCAAACAAAGTTAATTGTCTTATTTGTGTAAATAATGATGTATAACGAAGTAGAAGCCTCCACAGTGAACAGACTGTAATTTTGTTTAAAAACATCATTAATATAAAAAAACTGCGGTTTTATTAATACAATATCATTAAATTGAAAATTGTATTTTTTTTTAAATAAATGTGTATCAAAATATTCTAACTTGAAAAAAAAAATCTGTTTATACATAAAATCCTCACATCTTTATGCTTAACTTGGGAGTGGAAACACTCGTTTCAATCTTCAAATTAAACGCTTTGCGAAAACCGCGAATGCTTGAAAATTTGCAATGTATGTATCAAAATATTCTCACTTGATTGAAAAAATCCATTTATACATAAAATCCTCACATCTCCATTTAACAAAAAATGTTGAATGTATTCATCAAGATATAATTGTCACTTAACAATTCTGATTATAAATAAAATCGTCACATCTCCATTTAACAAAAAATGTTGAATGTAAGTGTCAAGATATTATTATCACTTAAAAATTCTCTTTTTAAATAAAATCGCCACATCTCCATTAAACAGTACAATTTTTTCTTTTTTCCTTAATTTAAGCAAGGAAAAAATAATTTTTTCCTTTCCTACATCTATAATCTCGGAAATCACCAGTTCGATCTTCGGTTTTTTTTCTCGCGTTGCGGTTTGGCGAGTTTGATTACCCATGTCCCGTAATTACGGTCCCTCTTTCCATCGCAAAAAAAAAGTTTTTCCATCCGAAAAGCGGAATTGAATAGACGCCGATTTTCCGGTTAATTCTCCCTCAATATAAGCATATATGTGTATGTCGAACTGAAATAAATTACGTCCATTAAATTATTTTCCTTTCGAACTAAATTTGTCCTTTGAATAATAAAAAAAAAAATAAGTAAACGATATACATATAAGGACCCTAGAAGACAAGTGTATACAAATAGATTTAGGGAAAAACAATTTGAGAGTTGAGAAAAGAAAGTTAACTAAGAAAAATTTGCACTCAATGGAGTTACTGGCTATCGACCAGCGGTCTTTAAGCCTGTCTTTGTTCAGTCTGTCTGTTTTTTTTTCCTGTGGGGGCCGTCTTCCTTTCGGATCCGGATGCACTGCAGCCTAGGTGACTTATTGTACTGCCCCAATCTGTGTCCTTTTAAAGTCGTGATCGCTATCATTATTGTCGGGGTCCGGTTGATGTAATGAGATGAATTGATAAATGGTAGATGTGGGATATTTGAATTTAGGATGGGTATTAGGGTTGCGGGGGTACAAAGGTACAAAGAATAGCTTGTCTCGGCGCGACGGGTGCAATGCGCACTACCCCGACTCTGGTAATGGAAGTCATGCTATGTCTTACACCGCTGGATCTGTATGTGGAGAAGGAGGCCATAAATATCATACTCCGTCCCCAAGCTGAAGGGTTATGGACACGTAACACATGTGGGATGGCTAGAGGCAGCCTCTGGAGGAATGTCTGCAAAGATATACTTCTGTTAGAGGCTAGAAACGACCTGTGCTCGCCCACAAATACCGTACCGGAAGGATACGAGGTTCGCGTCCATCCCTCGATGGACATGAGAGAATCGGCAAATCGCATTTACTCCGATGAATCATGTAAAGAAGGACGCTCGGGACTGGGGTTATACTCCAGGAACCTGGGCATCAACCAATGGGAGAGAACACGAAAATCGCACAACTAGAAGTGATGGGAATAGCACTTGCGGCTGATACCATACAGAACCGCAACGTGAGGAACAAAAAGCTACTCATCCTAACAGATAGCAGGCAGGCTCTGATGGCTCTGAATAACAGAGTAACGACATCGGAGATAGTTCTGGACTGCCACAGCAAACTCAGGCTTGCTGCTGCAGAAAAAAGAATCGAGATATCATGGGTGAAGGCCCATGACATTAATGTAGGCAACCGAAAGGCGGATAAATTGGCCAGAGCAGCGGCTGGGGAAACTATTTCCTCGCCACAGCCGCTAGTAAATCCCACCATCTCGACCCTAAACGAATTGATCCACAACGAAATCCTGAAGAAATTCAGGGAACGCTGGGATGACATTAAGGATTGTAGGATGTCTAAGGAAACCTTAGGGTATCCGAACAAAAAGGCGGTGTAGTGCCTGCAAATGAGCAGAAATAATTTGAGACGCATAACGGTCGTTCTCACGGGCCATTGTGGACTAAATGGGCATCTCTACAAAATGGGAGTCATTGACTCGCCAGATTGTAGAGGCTGTCATGAGGAGGACGAGACTGCCGAGCACATCCTTTGTGATTGCCCAGCACTCGCCTCGCAAAGGGAGGAAATTCTGGCGTCCAGATGGCCGACATTGGTCGACATTAGGGAAGAGTCAACCGCTGCTCTGCTGGCCTTTCTCGACAGAGTGGCATGGCTGAGCTGAGGAGTGACACAACCCTAGGGGGGGGATGCAAAAAGGGCCCATTGGGGTCTAATTGCTGTGTCTAGGTACACACCCCCTTTATGATCCAGATCCAGATCCAGGGTTGCGGGGTATACACATATGATTGAGGATAGTTGTGATATTAGGATTTGTGGCGAACTTTAAGGAGAGGTATTCTAGGCGTTAACTAATAGGGATTCCCCCTTGCACATTTCATACAGAAGAGTATTGGAGGAGTTATGTAGGGGGTTATTAGGGTGTCTGATTTTCGTAAGCACTCTTAGGGCTAATCGTTCGGCGACCTCTATATTTTTTAAAACGTTGGGACGAGGATTGTAAAATAGGATGGGGGCATACCCTAGCAGGGGGCGACATATAGTTATATAAATATGAAGTGCAGTCTTTACTGTTATTCCTTCTTTACGGAATGTCGACGCTTTAAAATGGCGCGCACTGCATTTTACCTTTGTTTTTAGGTTTCGAGTGTGGCAAATTAAGGTTAGTTTAGGATCGAGGGTAATGCCTAAGTATTTGCAGTTAGGTGACTGTGAGATAGAATGATTATTATTTAAAATATGGTATGGGGAGGTCTAGATGGCGGTGGAAGAGAATGAGAAGCTGGGTTTTATTTGGATTGATGGAGATTCTCGATTTCGCGAACCTGGTTTGGATGCTATCTATCAGCCCTCGAAGAGTGGTTAAGGCTTTTGGAATAGTGGGAGCGTGGGTTATAAGGGCGGTATCATCCGCGTATAGTAGGGGGTATGCCGCAGGATTTAAATAGAGAGGATCTGGATTGTAGAGGTCAGGGACAAAAATGTTATATAACATGGGGGACATAGGAGAACCTTGAGGTAGACCTTGTAGTGGGATTACAATGTCGTGTATTAAACTAGACTTTATTTACCAGTATTAGTGATATCCTATTGCCAACAAATGATTGAATGTATCTAACAACCCATCTCCATACTTGTAACTCCAATTTTATAAAATGTTCACTTATATCCCTTGGTTCTAGGGTCCTCATTTAACATAGATCATTCAACTCATGTGGAAAGTGTGTATTTGCAATAGCCATATTAGCAGTTTTTAACCAGATAAACAGGTATACAAAGGTTTACAAGAGAACAATATCTAGTTTACCTTCACCATAGCAACGGTAGTCTCAAACCCCAAAGTATCTATCCTAATTTTTGAAATGAGCATTTTTTGCACGTGATTTCGGACATTTAGAGGTTTCATGCCCAAGTATTATGCTTAAAATCGCCAAAGTCGCACCAGTAATCCTCTTATAAGACCCCTTCAGTCGTTCTAGAGTGTCCGTAACAAAAAATTATGAGAGAAGATCATTCACGGACTTGTGCTTGTTTGCAACTAAGTCGATTAAGTTAATCAGTCATTATTATTCCTTAAAAACCTAGAAATTTTATGTACATATTAATTACAAAATCGTATAATGGTAGAAGAGTCATGTTAAGGATATCTTACAAATTTAAAACATTCTTATATTCTAGAATTATGACTTAACCAAAGGTTTAATTAATGATTAGTGGTTGATTAAAGTTATTCAGTCGGGTTGCAAATAGGTCTTGGAATGTTAATTTTTATACGTCAAAATGTAGATGCACGGGCTTTCAACACAATTTTTTTTTTTTTATTATTTGCAAAACACTTAGTTGTATTCTACTATAATTACAATCTGATCACAAATGAATCAATGAGTAATATTTAGCTAACTTAATTTACTAAAGGTTTAATACTAAGGGTTTACTCATTAGTATCCCTTAGATTTTAATAACTTAATTACACTAATTAATGTGTACACTAGCACTATGCACTAACACAATTCACAAAGTAAGCAAATGGACTATAAAATCATAGTCTAAGAATACGCTGTAAAGACAATGTGGAGTAGAACACAACAGCGAAAATGACACCAGAACAATTGTGTAGAAAATTCACTTTGTTCGTTAATTTAACTCACGAATTGTTATATCAGTGCTTTCTGTCGAATGCCTTAGAAAAAGGGACCCAAGTGGACTCTATTTATATGGACTTTTCAAAGGCATTCGATAGGGTTCAGCATACCATATTACTACATAAACTTGAGTTGATGGGAATTGGTACAAATGTGATTACTTGGTTGAGGAGTTATTTAGAGGATAGAACTCAGCGTGTCCGAATAGGATCTCATAAATCCAATTCGATTCGTGTGCCTTCGGGTGTACCCCAGGGCTCGCATTGTGGGCCCATTTTGTTTTTCTTATTTATTAACGATATTGGCTGCGTGATAAAATCAAGTAGGTTTCTCCTTTACGCCGATGATTTAAAAATGTTTAAAAATATAAGTAAAGCTGATGATCAGTTTGCATTGCAGCAGGATTTGCAAAATGTTGAGTTGTGGTGTGAGGCTAATGAACTGTATTTAAATATGAAGAAATGTGTTTATATTTCTTTTTGCAGGCGAAATTTTATGAATTTCGATTACAGTATTAGTGACTATCAGCTCGAGCGTGTTACTGAAATAAGAGATCTTGGCGTGCTTTTCTCATCTAACCTTAATTTCTCTAAACACATTAACCTGATTTGCAATAAAAGCTTAACAATGTTGGGGTTCATTCGAAGGTTTACTGGTGACTTTAGTCCGAGTACAGTTATGAGATTGTACTTAGCACTCGTACGTCCACATCTAGAATATGGATCATCAGTATGGGCCCCATACACTGGTACAGCAATTAGAAAAATGGAAATGGTGCAGAGCAAATTTTTAAAACTTATGCAGTTTAGACTGGATGGCCCTAATTCAATCTTTAGCCATAGCCAGATGCTGATTAGATTAAATATTCAATCGTTGGCGGAGAGGAGAAAGTTTCTTGATATTGTGTTTTTATTTAAATTAGTTAATGGGATTTTGAATTGCGGCGAACTGTTGGAGATGTTAAATTTCAATATACCAAGAAATGCTCAGTCTAGACATAAACCCTTGTTTAGATTGGCATTTCACTCAACGAACTATGGGATGTTTAATCCCATGGATCGTATGATGCGTTACGCAAACCTACTGTCGCGTAGTAACGACTTTTTATTATTCACATCTTCACTGCCGCAGTTTAAAAACCGATTAAAGCACATTAAGTTGACAAATTTCATACAATGACCAGTGATCATAATTATTTATATTTATCTTTTAATTCAATATTTTATTCCTACATGTTATTTATTGCTTTAATGTTGTTAATTTCAATTGTAAAAAAGGTGAATTCCGTAAATAAAGAATAATAATAATAATAATAATAATAATTGTGATTAGGCACAAACCACTCGAGCAAGCGCTCGTGGTTTTCTTCGATTCATTCTCGAAATTCGTATAGATGACTCGTGCAAAACAAAATTTATCCGGCTAAATTCAATCTACTCGTAGTATTACCCCGGAATAAAAATCAGGAAAAACATATTCTGACTTTAATTAATCATTAATATAACGAAATATTCACGTCAAAAGAAAACCTTTCTTTAATTTTCAGGTTTTGCAATTCATTTTCGAAATTCGTATAGATGACTCTTGCAAAAAAAAAAAAATATCCGGCTAAATTCAAACTACTTGTGGTATTACCACCGAATATAAGCCAGGTAAAGCATTATCTGACTTTTATTAATCATTAATATAACGAAATATTCACGTCAAAAAAAAAAAACGTGTCTTTAATTTTCAGGTTTTCCAATTCATTTTCGAAATTCGTATAGATGACTCTTGCAAAAAAAAAATATTTTATTAATCATTAATATAACGAAATATTCACATCAAAAAAAAAAAAAACGTTTGTTTAATTTTCAGGTTGTCAGACTGTCTTCGTAACATTTTTTGTTTTATTACTGTTTGGTTATTTTTAATAACCATTTTTGCTGTAGAAATTTATCTCCAACAGAAATTGATTATTTAAATCAATTCTGGTACTGGAGAATTAAACAATCTAATCGATTAAAACCACAAACCCCTAAACACAATCCTATTAATTCAATTCTGTTTCTTTTTAATGTTACGACTCACTTGTTTCATAAAACTCGAACAGGGGATAATAATAAAGTGGATGAAAACATCAAAGATTTTTTACGCATTTTCGGAGGTTTCGATTTTCCTTCTCTCGTTGCTCTCCCGGTTCGTTAATCATCAGAATGGTCCGGGTTTCTCGATTCGGGGCCGGACTAAGAATAATTGGCTTAATTCCGTATGTAGGGTGTCTTATCAGGATCTGGAAGGGATGTATCGGGACAATGATATCGACGAATGTGCCGATCTATCAATTTATCCTGGGAGGGATGTTCCCGCATTTGCGATGGACACAGGATAACGAGGAGGACTTCATGCCCAGAGAGCCAATCAATTCTAGTTATATTCATTTTTGTATCAAATATTTTTTGATTAAAAACGAATGCTTACGTTGTTATTTGTTTTGCTTCGTTTGGAATTTCAACAAGCATTTTTGTATCAAATAAATAAGAAACGAATGCTTGTTTTGCTTCGTTTGGAGTTTCATCAAGTATTAATGTGAAAAAGTAATATTGAAATCCATGAAAAGTATTTTCAACTTGTTTCTCATTGATCACTTGATGAAACATGATTAAATATTTAAAAAAAAATTAAATATAAAATAAAATCACTTGGTATGTTTCACTAATTCTCTTGAAAATAGCTGATAGCCGAAACTAGTCGGAATAAAGACGTAAAATTAGTGAAACATGCCAAGTGATTTTCTTTTAAATTTATTTTTTTTAAAATATCATGAAATGTATCCTATGATTACAGATTTGAGATGTATGTTAAAACTTGTCTTTAAAGTATATTGATATTTACCTTCAATTAATAATCACTTAATTATTAACTTAACAAAACATGTTTTCAATATTTAATATTTAATTTAATTATCAATATTAATATTTACTGCTTTTTGTTGTAGGCGTTCACTTGGTGGTACATCTTAAATGCACTTGTAAATAAAACACTTTTTAATTTAAAAATAATGTTTAAATATACACCCCCATTTTTAAACCGTAATTTCTGTATATATACCTGCTAAATTGTTATTTTTAAATTACTTGTAGTCTGTTAATGACAAGTTAAAGTTGTCGAAACTATAGTCACAATAAATAAACCTCAGTTATACAAACAAAGTTTAAGTGTCATATTTATACTTTTTAATCTGTTTAACCACTCTATTTTTATTTACTTTAAGTTTAATAATAACTACTAGATAGTCGAAACTATAGTCACAAATTCAGTGCAAAATACAGTGGTTAAACAAAGTAAAAAGTGTTTTATTGATAAGTGAAATTAATACTTACATTACTTATTTTTTTATTGCATACTCATTTGCAACTTATACTGTACACTTTTACCTATAGATGTATTGTATGTTCAATAAAATAAAACCTCTAGAGTGCCATGAAATAAATTGTAGGTTGGCAACTCTGAAATTATATATTATACTTATCATGTCTGACGTTTTAGATAACAATTCCTAAAGCGTGTAGCCAACTTAAATTAAAAATAAAAGATAAAATCAAGGCACTCTAGAGATTTTTTTTTATTGGACATACAATACATCTATAGGTAAAAGTGTACAGTATAAATTGCAAATGAGTATGCAATAAAAAAAATAAGTAATGTAAATAATAATTTCACTTATAAATAAAACACTTTTTACTTTGTTTAACCACTGTATTTTGCACTGAATTTGTGACTATAGTTTATATTATTTAAGTCATTTTAATTTGTTCCGAAACAGAGCGATATATTACTATATTTCAATAAGGGCGCTATTATCTGGAAAGGAAAAAGTAATTGTTGATTAGGTTGCATAAGTTTAGCGACACCTAAATTTCAGTTGCACTTCTATTTATTTCTCATTCAACGCTATAATCAACAAGTTTCCAAGATGCATTTTATAGTTGTTGATTTTAAGATTATACTATTTTAAATGAGTATACGATTTATTTTAATTAATCATCCAACTCAGTTCAGTTTAAGTGAAAGTTCAGGTGACTTGTAAGCCATTTATATTAATCTCGAATTTCCGTGCAGATAAAGCCCCGCACTTCTAATTTGATCTTGTCAAGATTGCGGCACATTTTGAAAAGGGGGCGTGTGTTTGTTCTTAATTAAGATCGTCCGGATCCCCGGCCCGTCAAAAACGGGAGAGATAAGTCCCTCCTCCCCCCGCCCCTGCTTCAGAAAGTTTTCCACTTTGAAAATCTCCAGGAACGGGGTTATTGCCGCCGGGATATTACATTATTAATATAAATACCACCCCTAAAATGGAAGATGCTGTTATGTCATTTTTGCCTTGAGGGATGGATTTTTCGCTTCTGTCTCTTGTATGTGTTGAAGTTTAAAGTAGGTGCTTTAGCAGGGTATATGTATGAAAGGTGAAAGCGTTAGGAAATTAATTAATTGAGATTTATTTTATCTTAGCTAGGTATTTATTTTAGGTTGATTTTAATTCAAATTTAAATTAAATTTATTTAAGCTTACATAAATTGATGTGGATTATATTTAATCAATATTGAGACGTGTTCCGATGTTTTTTACCACTTTATTTTAATAATTCTACGACTCGAGTTTCGACATATTTAGGCCCAGTTGCACCAAAAAAACGTTGAACTTGAGTTCAAGCTGAACTCTAGTTCATGATGACAGTTCTTATTGTTCTAATGTCGCTTTGAACTCAAGTTCAGAGATGAACCACTTTAACGTGTTTGGTGCAACTGGTCAGTAGTAGAGGGATATAGCCGATTCTGGAACCTCCTCCAACCCCTCAAGGTCAGGACCCTCAAGGTCGTGTGAGGGACCTGGAGAGTGATGACCTTGAGGAGAAACTCCTCCTCCCTTGACACCTTAGACCTTCCAGAGGAGGGTAGGTTTTAAGGTGGAACGCTCCCCCTTTATCCATGTGGGGCTTTGACCCCCATTGCAGGGTATGCTTATGGATTCCATGCAGGTCAATGGCTGTTAAAGTCTAGGTCAATAATTTGAGCTTATGTTTCCCAGAATTAGTTTTGAGCGACGCGCAGTACATGTTGCTCCTTTGAAAGTCGGGCAACGAATGACCTTTAATGACTAATTACCTATAATTATAGAAAATAGTCTTTAGTGTCATTTTCAAGTTTGACAAATTTACAGTGTTTTTATGGCTAAAAAGTATTAAACGTCTCAATGTTGATTAATTAATATAGATTACCACGTAGTTACGCTCAATGCTATACAAATATTGGTATTGAATTTGTTCGGTAAATTTTGTTTGTGCAAAATTATACCATTAGGTATTTTTTTTATCTCTGAGCATCTAAAATTTCCTGTGGTTACGTTTGGTTGCGAACTATTAAGGTGCAATGCTATTGAGAAAAATTAAATAATGATGTATTTTTTTTATCTCTGAGCATGTAAAATGTCCTATCTTCAGTTTAAAAATAAAACACATGTTAAATTGTACGTTTAGTTGCGAACTATCAAGGTGCAATACAATTAAAGGGTGTTTTTCAAAACTGAACATAGGACATTTTATATGCTCAATTTATATGTTCAGAGATTACAAGAAACGCATGGTATACCTGGTGTTAACCACCAAACCTAGTCGTGTTATTCAGATTTAAATTTTACTTTAAACGAGTGTTTCCACTCCCAGGCTAAGCATGAAGTAAAATATCGAGTTTAGAAAAGCCTGAAAATTTGGTTCGGTCGCGTAGCGCGAAGCGCAGAGTGACCAAACCAAATTTTCAGGCTTTTCTAAAATCGAAATTTTACTTCATGCGCCACGTGTATAAAACACTGATTTCAATTGAAATTCAAAATATACTGCTTTAGAACTTTTGTTTGTATAATAGAGATTTTTATTGTCACTATAGTTTCGACTACTTTAACTTGTTATTATCAAACTAACTAAGACAGTTAAGCAAACAAATTTTGGCAAAAATGTTAAATACATTTTTTATAATTTTTTTCCATCCTAACGACTCCAATAAAATGACCAGATTGCAAACTTGAATTAAAAATGTGTAGTTTCGATTAAAATTATTTCTTTTAACTCTGACGTGTAGCTTAATGCTAACTAAGCCATTTAAGCTATACAATTTTTGCAAAAATATTAAATGAATTTTCTATAAATTTTTTCAATTCGAACGACTCGAATAAAATGACCAGATTTCAAACTAAAATTAAAAATATGTAGTTGTGATTAAAATTATTTCTTTTAACTCTGACGTGTAGCTTAAAGCCTAACTAAGCTATTTAAGCTATAAAATTTTAGCAAAAATGTTAAATGAATTTTTTATAAATTTTTTCCATCTGAACGACTCGAATAAAATGACCAGATTTCAAACAAAAATTAAAAATATGTAGTTGCGATTAAAATTGTTTCTTTTAACTATGACGTATAGCTTAAAGCCCAACTAATTCATTTAAGCAATAAAATTTTGGTTAAAATGTTAAATACATTTTTTATAAATTTTTTTAATCCGAACGACTCGAATAAAATGACCAGATTTCAAACTTAAATTAAAAATATGTAGTTGTGATTAAAATTATTTCTTTTAACTCTGACGTAAAGCTTAAAGCCTAACTAAGCCATTTAAGCTATAAAATTTTAGCAAAAATATTAAATGAATTTTTTATAAATTTTTTCCATCCGAACGACTCGAATAAAATGACCAGATTTCAAACTAAAATTAAAAATATGTAGTTGTGATTAAAATTATTTCTTTTAACTCTGACGTGTAGCTTAAAGCCTAAATAAGCCATTTAAGCTATAAAATTTCAGCAAAAATGTTAAATACATTTTTTATAATTTTTTTCAATCCGAACGACTCGAATAAAATGACCAAATTTCAAACTAAAATTAAAAATATGTAGTTGTGATTAAAATTATTTCTTTTAACTCTGACGTGTAGCTTAAAGCCTAGCTAAGCCATTTAAGCTATAAAACTTTAGCAAAAATCTTAAATGAATTTTTTATAAATTTTTTCCATCCGAACGACTCGAATAAAATGTCCAGATTTCAAACTTAAATTAAAAGTATGTAACTGTAATTAAAATTATTTCTTTTAACTCTGACGTGTAGCTTAGAGCCTAATTAAGGCATTTAAGCAAGAAAATGTTGGCAAAAATGTTTAATAAATTTTTTATAATTTTTTTCCATCCGAACGACTCCAATAAAATGATCAGATTTCAAACGTAAATTTAAAGTATCTAGTTGTGATTAAAATTATTTCTTTTAACTCTGACGTGTAGCTTAGAGCCTAACTAAGCCATTAAAGCTATAAAATGTTGGCAAAAATGTTAAATGAATTTTTTATAATTTTTTTTTCATCCGAACGACTCGAATAAAATGACCAGATTTCAAACTTGAATTAAAAATATGTGGTTGTGATTAAAATTATTTCTTTTAACTCTGACGTTAAGCTTAAAGCCTAACTAATCTATTTTAACTATAAAATTTTGGCAAAAATATTAAATGAATTTTTATAAATTTTTTCACTTCGAACGACTCGAATAAAATGACCAGATTTCAAACGTATATTAGAAGTATGTTGTTGTGATTAAAATTGTTTCATTTAACTCTGACGTGTAGCTTAGAGCCTAACTAAGCCATTTAAGCTAAAAAATTTTGGCAAAAATGTTAAATGAATTTTTTATATTTTTTTTCCATCCGAACGACTCGAATAAAATGACCAGATTTCAAACTTGAAATTAAAATATGTAGTTGTGATTAAAATTATATCTTTTAACTCTGACATGTAGCTTAGAGCCTAAGCCATTTAAGCTATAAAATGTTTGCAAAAATGTTATATGAATTTTTTATAATTTTTTTCAATTCGAACGACTCGAATAAAATGACCAGATTTCAAACGTAAATTAAAAGTATTTAGTTGTGATTAAAATTATTTCTTCTAACTCTGACGTATAGCTTAGAGCGTAGCTAAGCCATTAAAGCTATAAATTTTTGGCAAAAGTGTTAAATGAATTTTTTATAATTTTTTTTCCATCCGAACGATTCGAATAAAATGACCAGATTTCAAACTTGAATTAAAAATATGTTGTTGTGATTAAAATTATTTCTTTTAACTCTAACGTTCAGCTTAAAGCCTAACTAAGCCATTTAAGCTATAAAATTTTTGCAAAAATTTTAAATAAATTTTTTATAATTTTTTTCCATTCGAACGACTTGAATAAAATAACCAGATTTCAAACTTAAATTAAAAATATGTAGTTGTAATTAAAATTATTTCTTTAAACTCTGACATGTAGCTTAAAGCCGAACTAAGCCATTTAAGCTATAAAATTTTAGCAAAAATGTTAAATAAATTTTTTATAATTTTTTTCCATCCGAACGACTCGAATAAAATGACCAGATTTCAAACTTAAATTAAAAGTATGTATAGTTAGGCTCTAAGCTACACGTCAGAGTTAAAAGAAATAATTTTAATCACAACTACATATTTTTAATTTAAGTTTGAAGAAATTTTACTTCATGCGTCACGCATATAAAACACTGATTTCAATTGAAATTCAAAATGTACTGCTTTAGAACTTTTGTTTGTATAATAGAGGTTTTTATTGTCACCAAAGTTTCGACTACTTTAACTTGTTATTATCAAACTATCAGCTAATTAGCAACTTCTAGTTTGATAATGACAAGTTAAAGTTGTCGAGACTATAGTCACAATAAAAACCTCAGTTATACAAACAAAGGTTCTAAAGCAGTTTATTTTGAATTTTAATTATACAGTTATACAAAGTTCAAGTTCTTTTAATTCAAATTAAATATTAGTTAAAATATTTCAGCAAATGATTAATGAGAACCAAATTAATTTTTAAATAAAGTTTACTCAATCATTTTTATACAACACTCAGCGTGTTTCATCCTAACTAAAATTATTAAATAAACTTTCGGTAAAGACAACACACCCTTTCCTCCTTTCACATTCATTATTTCCCTTAATCCCATTAAAGACGTTATTAATGGAACTTAATAACCAACCGTCGAGTGTTATCAAAAGGCAAACGTTGTCGGTTAAAAGCGGCCATCTTGGAATTTACGCGCTCACCGGTTCGGAAAATTCGCGCTCCCTAAAATTGTTTGTTTAGATTAACAATAATAATAATACTTTCCCGATGATATTGCCGGAGCATAAATTTTCCGAGGGCGCGGAACGGCTCGAGTGGAAATTGGTGGAAAATGGGGGGAGTTAACCGGAAGAGAGAGTATAATGGGTATAAATATCAAAGTTTATAAGTCGAATTAATGTCCTTGTACAATGAGTTGTTTTGTAATTTATTTTTCTTCGTTGTTGCTTTTTATTGTCGTCTCGTCGTGGGGTGATTCAATTATTTCTTTGAAAGATGTTTGCCTTTACTGAAAACTTTGAAACATGTTTGCCTTTACTGAAAACTTTGTGAATCAATCCCGGTTTACCAATAATTTCCTGATGTAATTTAAATATGAGCTAAACTTCTATTGATTATTTTCAGAATCCATTTTGGTTCGATCTTGTTCACCAGGTCTGCTCAATCAATAAATAGCATTTAATTGCAACACAATAAATCAACGTTAATACGCGTGGCGCATGAAGTGAAATTTCGAATTTAGAAATGCCTGAAAATTTGATTTGGTCGCGTATCTCCATATTTTGATTCACTCGACTTTGATTAGTGATTTTAGAAGAACTAGACTGATCACACGCTTCTAAATTTAAGCTAAACTTCTGTTGATTATTTTTAGAATCAATTTTGGTTTCACAACACTCGAATGTTTTTAATTCTGCAATGTTTTTGATTCTCCAAAGTCGCGTGTTTCTGGTTGTCTATACATTTAGTTTAGACAGTCGGAAACAGGCGAGTTTGGAAAAACCAAGAGATACTAGTTTTGGTTTTTCCAAACTCGCCTGTTTCCGACTGTCTAAACTTAATCTCCGAAATCACGTGCAAAATAACACTGATTTCAAGTTAAGTTCATAATATACTTCTTAAGCAAGGTTCTAAAGCGGTATATTTTGAGTTTCAATTGAAATCAGTGTTTTATACGCGGGGCGCATGAAGTAAAATTTCGAGTTTAGAAAAGCCCCGTGAAAATTTGTCTCGGGTCGCTGCGCGACCCTCCACATATTTTCTACGCGGGGCTTTTCTAAACTCGAAATTTTACTTCATGCTTAGTCTGGGAGTGGACAACACTCGTTCTTGGAAGTTTCAAATTGAAGGATCACTCTAAATTGCTAAGTTTATTACCATTTTACAAAGGCTACAGCTCGAAGGGCCAATCATGGTCTTCGGAGACCGAAGGACTACAGGGAATCGAAGTTTTTTTACAAGAAAATAACGAATATCTGAAGGTTTACCGCATGGATAGGAAAGAAAAGATCGAATTTTGAAAAAATATAGAAGTTGGGTTGGTTTTCAGTGTGTTTTTAACTTCACTCTAAATCAGTGTTTTATACGCGTGGCGCATGAAGTAAAATTTTGAGTTTAGAAAAGCCTCGTGAAAATTTGTCTCGGGTCGCTGCGCGACCCTCGACAAATTTTCTACGCAGGGCTTTTCTAAACTCGAAATTTTACTTCATGCTTAGTCTGGGAGTGGACAACACTTGTTCTTAGAAGTTTCAAATTGAAGGATCACTCTAGATTACTAAGTTTATTACCATCGCTCTGGCCACCGTCGCTAGCAGCCGCCGTCTGCCCTCCTGCATTCGGCATAATGCGTCCCACTGTAGTGTCTGCCCTTAACGCCGCTTCTGCCGCCTCGGCGCAGTGCCTGCTGTATCGCGGGTTGGCCTCAAGCCATACACCCAGATATTTGCTGTTCTTGCCGATGATTACCTCACAGTCCCCCACTCTGATTGTCTCCTCCGGTGTCCTCCCCGCCCTTTTAGTTGACAGCCACACTGCCATTGTTTTGTGGGCTGCTACCCTTAAACCGTTTACCTCCATCCATCGTAGGATTTTGGTTGATGCCTTACATGCAATACTTCGCACCTCATCCATGCTTTAGTGTCTTACCACGAGTGCCAGATCATCCGCAAAGGCCACAGTGGTAGCTCCTTCCGGTGGTTCCACCCCAACACTCCATCATAGACTAAATTCTAGAGTGTTGGGCCAAGCACCGATCCTTGGGGGACACCCTGGTCGACCTTTCTGGTTATGTCCTTCCCGCCTGCACTGTAAATGATGCTCTTGTCGTTGAGGTACGCCTTGATCATCGAGGCCATCCCCTTCGCTGCCTCGATCTTAACTACCTGCCACGGCAGGGTGTTGAAGGCGTTCTTAATATCAAGTCCCACCATCACCGCATGCTCCCTCTTCCTACGTGGCCCCTCATTCGCTCCACGTAACATCTCCTTCACGGTTGCGACCGCCTCAATGGTGGACCTCCCTTTCCGGAATCCTTATTGGTGTGGATGGAACCCTCCCTCTGCCTCTATCTCCTCCACGATCCTATTAGTCAGTGCCGTCTCTAGTAATTCCGCCAATCCATTAAGGAGGCAGAGTGGTCTGTATGCTCCCGGATCATCAGGTGCCTTATTCCCCTTCGGAATGAGCGCCAGCCTTGCTGTTTTCCACCTCCCGGGGAACACTCCTTCGTGGAGCCATTTGTTGAAGACGCCCACGAAAAGGTCTGGGTTGGCCTCAACGTCTTTTCTAATAGCCTAATTTGGCAGCCCATCCGGGCCTGGTGCCTTCCTGCTAGGAAGGTTCTTAGCAGCCCCTTTTATTTCATCTATCGTAAAGGGTTCCGCCGTGTTCGTCCCCGGGACTCCGCCAGTTGTGTCGTCTCTCCTGAGAGGAAAGAGGGTATCCACCACTACCTGATGACAGCCGCTGATGGCGACACAACATGCATACACACGGGGGAGGTCCACTGATTCAGCCCTGCATAGTGTAGTGAGCAGAATCGAGAGAACATTGGATGTTAAAGAATCCACCCTAGGTGTTTTTGTTGACATAGAAGGTGCTTTTGATAAAACGACCATACCGAAGATAGGAAACGCTCTAAGCAAGCGCGGAGTACCATCTAAAATGTGTGAATGGATTGGCAATGCGCTGGCCAATCGTATAGTCACAGTGGAACAGGGAAGGGAACGTATAACCTGTAAAATTGACAGAGGCTGTCCTCAGGGAGGTGTTTTATCACCACTATTATGGAACATAGTTCTGGACAGCCTACTACACGAATTTCAGCAACTAGGCTTGTTTGTGACAGCCTATGCTGATGATCTGGCCATATTAGTATGTGGTAAGTTTGAAGACTCTATGCGACCAGATGCAAGGAGCTCTAAACATAGTTTTTAGGTGGTGCAATGATCACTTCCTTTCGGTAAACCCTGCCAAAACGGAGATGGTCCTGTTCACCAAGAAATGGAAGGTGTCGAAAAAAGCACCAAAATTATTGAATACGATGTTGCAGTACAGCGACGAGGTGAAATACCTGGGCATCACTCTCGACAGGAAACTGAGCTGGAAAGCGCACATCGACATCAAAACAGACAAAGCTATAAGGGCCTTCTGGCAATGTCGTCGGGCAGTGGGGAAAACCTGGGGTTTGAAACCACGCACGACTCTGTGGTTGTACACAGTTGTCATAAGGCCCATGCTGACTTACGGAGCTTCAGTTTGGTGGCCCAGAACCAAACAGAAGACCACGAGGAAGCATCTCTCGCAAGTGCAGCGGACAGTCTGTCTTAGTGAAACAGGCGCCATGCACACTACTCCGACGATGGCGATGGAAGTCATGCTATGCCTTCCACCACTTGATATCCACATGGAGAAGGAGGCCATGGCGACTATACTTCGCCTTCAGTGCAGTGGGATTTGGAACAGTAACAGCTGTGGGGAAGATAGAGGACACCTCTGGAGGAATGTCTGTAGAGATATACCTCTTTTAGAGGCTGTTAATGACTGCTGTGTACCAACACTAATACGGAACACACCCTACAACGTTACTGTTCAACCCACTAAGCGGATGAGAGCTATAAGGATCTACACAGATGGATCTAAAAGGAGAGAAGGATCGGGCCTTGGAGTTTTCTCTAAAACCCTAAAAATCCAAGCAAAGGTTCCGATAGGAATTCATGGAACCATCACGCAACTGGAGCTGATGGGAATCACACTTGCGACTGAGTACATCATAAACCGCAAGGTGACAAATGTAGCCATACTAATCCTAACGGATAGCAGGCAAGCGATTCTGTCTCTGCAGAAAGCCTATGCTTCGTCAGAGACCGAAATAGAGTGCCACGGGAAACTCAGACAGGCAGCAATGCACAACAACATTGAAGTCTGCTGGGTGAAAGGGCATGATACAGACACAGGTAACGGGAGAGCTGACGCGCTGGCAAGAGCTGCGGCTGGGATGAATCTACTCTCACCGGAGCCGCTAGTGCGGTAAGCTCCTCTCTCCCTGTGTAACATGTTACAAGCCAATGCCCTGGAGAAATTCAGCATGCGTTGGGATGATATCGAGGGCTGCAAGCTCTCTAAGGAAACACTTTTGTATCCCAATGAGAGATCAGCGAAACGGTACCTGCAGCTGGCTAGAGGGAATCTCAGGCGCTTAACTGCCATCCTTACTGGTCACTGTGGACTAAACGGGCACCTCTATAGGATGGGGATAGTTGACTCCCCATCTTGTAGAGGTTGCAGCATGGAAGACGAGACTGCATGGCATTTTTTTTGTGAATGCCTGGCACTATCGTCAATCAGGGAGTCCATATTGGGTGATAGATGGCCTACAATGGCCTACATAAGAGATCTACCCACCTCAGCTATGCTAGAATACCTAAACAAGGTGGGCTGGCTAAACTGAGGATGGGTGATCTACGGGAGGTGGCACAATGGGCCTAATGAGGCCTAAGTGCAATGCAGAACTGCACACTCCCCTTTGAACCAGAACCAGAACCACCACTACCTTGGTACCCCCATCGCTTCCGGGTCGGGCGCTCTCTTCCGGAGCTTTCCGGTGACCAGCCTGTAGTTCTCTCCACTTGTCCTTTTTCTGCGGGCTGTTGAAGCCTTGAGGGACTTCTTTGCCTATTTGTTTTCCTCCAGCATTCTGTCGGTGCAGTTCCCACTTCTCCAGGCCTTCATTGAGGCACGGCGCGACCTCAAAGCAGCTGATCTGGCGGCCGCCACTTCCTCGTTCCACCAATACACCCCCTTTTCTTTCCTTTTCGCGACCTCCTAGGCATCGCCAGCTCGCACGCCTCTTTCACCTTCATGACCAGGGTAGTCGTCTGCTCCTCGGCTGTCGCCCCTTCTGGGTTGGTACCGGCTAGTGCCTCTACTAGCTTCTCCTTATCCAGTTGGTTTGTGTTCCGCCGGGATTCCGTGCAGGGAATTTCGGGGTTATCTAGTTCGGTATCAAACCTGATTAAGCCGTGGTCACTCATCGTAAGCGTCTCCGTGACGCGCCAGCTCCTCGCCATGTAGGGTCCATCCACTACTGTTAATCAGTCAATCCACGAGTGCGATGCCCCCTTGTAAAGGTGGGTTTGAGGCCCTAACCTAACATAACCTAAAGTAACCTAACCTAACCTCATTTTTTTTTAATTTATTACCCCACAGTGTTGCGAGATGGTGCGTAATGATGACCAAAAGACGTGCGGATTTTTCGAACCGTCTCTGCACCATTTCTGTAATGAATTTTCACCTAACCTAACCTTACCTCATTTTTTTTAATTTATTGCACTACAGTGTTGCTAGATGGTGCATTATGATGACCAAAAGACGTACGAACTTTTAGTACCGTCTCTGCACCATTTCTGTAATGAATTTTCACAATTTCTAGGCGTTGCTCGATCGTGTAATTATTCATGACTAAACTTCAATACTTCCTGACGCCAGTTGTCAAGGATTAGTACTCTATGTTCGCTACAAAAAAAATGGCGCGCAATTAAAAATGTCAGATCATCGGCTTTATAATTAAAAGAAACATTCCCAGTATGTAATACAATACGACATTTATAGAAACCATAAAAATAAATGCACAATTTTACCTAAAAATAACTTTTCTAGTCTATAATTGCTCGGCTGTTAATGGGTTAAGAAGCGCAGCCTCGTTATTTTTTTAAACTTTGCTTTTACTGCAAATAACAGCAATAAACAGTTTGTATATTTAGTGTGAGCGCACTTTGAATTGTTTATATTTTTTTTATATACCTTTTAATGAACAGCAACAAACAATTTGTAAATATGAACATACTAGGTTTGATCAATAATACGTTACGCAACAAAACACGCTGATAATTATATTATTAGCTTGAAATAATGAAACAGGTCTCTATGCGTGTGTGTTTGTATTGTTTACTTGGCAATTAGTTATTTGCTCGAATTAATGACGTTAATTACGTGGAATTATATTTTCGGATGTTGCCAGATAGACATAAATATAATGTCATCCAATAAATACAGTTTGTTTAATCTATACATATATAATTTATTTTACGGTCGATAGCCAAGGATTTAATGATAAAATATAATTGTAGAAATTGAACCAACCGTAATTTATTAGTGCACAGTAAAGATGTTTATATATAAAGGGTGGGCCTTCTATTAGTTTCTTTTTTAACGGAGTGTTATTTCCACTTTGGTAACACTGGCGCACTTGAGATATTAACATAAATGTAGTGTCAAACCTCCGCTGTAAGATATACGTCGTTTTAATCTGGAACAACGTTGGGAAATTTAGAAAAATTATTTCCAAAGTGTGCTAGGTCGCAATGGAGTGCGCTACAGAGGCATGCTGACTGATTTTTTGTGGCCAAAATAAGATGATTTCGACGTGGACGAGCTTTGCTTTCAGCAGGATGGAGCAATATGCCACACCAGACGTAAAACTATCGATCTTTTGCACACTAAGTTTGATAACCGTGTTATCAGTCGTTTTGGAGACATTAATTTGCCATCGCGCAGCTGCAATTTGTTGCCGTTGGACTATTTTTTGTGAGGGTATGTTAAGGACCGTTGTTACTTCAACGATTCACAAACAATTGACGCACTCAAGGAAAACATTCGTGGAACTATTTGTCAAACAATCGAAAATGTACAGCGAAATTGGGTGAAAAGGATGGACTACTGTCAAGCTAGCCGCGGCGGCCATTTAACTGAAATCGTTTTCCATAAATAATCGGAAGGTGTACTTTCTTAAATACAGCAACAATCATTTAAAAATATTCAAAGGTGTAGTTTTATTAGTAATTTCAAAAAGAAACTATCAGATGGCCCACCCTTTATAATACATTTTAATTGTCGCAATTATTCAAAAGATTTGGTTTATCTGAGTGAAATACACTCAAAAAAATGTATTTTTAATATTTAAGCAGATATAAGCTAGACAATTAAAAATCAGCCACCCACAATTGGCTGTTTATTTCGATGTGTGTATTTATAAGAATTGTATTTCTTTCTGACATACTAATCGCGTAATTTCAAATTTATTTCATTTCTAACTTGTGACTAGTTTTATTTAATTAATTCAATCATTAATAATTATTCTTAAATATTATGCTTTTATACCTGTGGCAATTTTCTTCTTCCACTTTATGCTGATTTACATGTGTAATCAAGAATCGCAGCGGGATTTAATTAGCGGGATGTCGTTTCGGGTGTCTGGAAAACTCGCTCAATAAAGAGGTAATCTCTTGTAGGTAGCAAAAACGGGCTTCGCATTCCTCGAGATAATCCGATAATTCGTATGCATGTGCGATATTGCGGGGGCGTGAAATATCTTTCGTTGAAACTAGAAGGAGGTAGAAGACAAGGATTTTCTTATTAAATCCATGCAGCTCTTATTAAATTCACTACCAAATTTACCAGTGTTTGATATTCCGGAAATTATAACGATTCTCCACTTAAATAGGAGATAAATATGAATTATTTTATTGTTTAGCATATATACATATATTAATTGATGAAACTAGTAGAACTTTGCATATTTTTATATATTTTGAATAACTATTTTGTTTGACCTTTTCAACACAACTCTATCTAATCAAAAGTTTAGGCTAAAACGTCATTTCTGGTTTGTGCAATTTATGTTATTTCTATGATTTATGTTATTCAATTTATGTTATTTCTCTAATTACTATATATACACGCACAATTACGTCGATTAGCTGTGTTATATTTGATTTTTATATATATTTTTTAAATTAATTATATTACGTTGTAATTTTATGTACAAATGGTGTTTACCGTAAATAAATTTACTTTACTTTACTTTACTTTACTATTTTTTTTATAAAAAATTGAAAAATTAATTCAATTTTGTATTTAGTAGATTAAGTGAAAAAGGAGTAACAGGCAGAGCTGGGCCGAATTCTCGTAAAAAGGATTCGAATCACGAATCCGAATCACCTAACATGATTCGAATCACGAATACTAGAATAAATGATTCGTAAGAGATAAATATGATTCGAATCAAAGATTTGAGTCCTGTTTTTCGAATCACGAATACAAATCCTTTAAGAATAAATTTAATTTTATTATTATTTTAATATATAAATATCGTTACCTGTTGTTTTAACGAAAATATTTAAAACCTAATTATTTATTATTAACACTGAACATTGTTGATAAAAGACTAAACATCTGATTTCCTGTTACTCTGATTAAAGACGTATTTGTGTGTTTCTGAACTTCACTTCAAATCAGTGTTTTGTACGCGTGGCGCATGAAGTAAAATTTCGAGTTTAGAAAAGCCCGAAAATTTGTCTCGGGTCGCTGCGCGACCCTCGACAAATTTTCACGGGGCTTTTCTAAACTCGAAATTATACTTCATGCTTAGTCTGGGAGTGGAAAACACTCGTTTAAAGCTTTAAATTGAAATAAAAAACGAATGCCTGATAATTACGTAGATAAAAAATTCACTGAATATCGTTAAAACCGGGAAAGTCAGAGAAAAGTCATGAAATTATATTTAAATTGACCAAAACACTAGCAAAAAAGCCATAAGAAATGTAAATTTTTGTTTTTCAACATAGATTTACTATAATTCTGGATATTTAATTAAAACACTTGGTTTTGTTTCACTAATTTATATTTTTTTTTTATTTTTCTTTTTTTATATAGAAAATATAAATTAGTGAAACAAAACCAAGTGTTTTAATTAAATATCCAGAATTATATTCAAAAATGTTTCACCACGGGTTAAGTGAGAAATTAATTAAAGATATAGATTTACTATCCTTGTTTACGCACGAAGTAAAATATAGAGTTTAAAAAAAATAGACCTTAGGCATGCATCTCACCACACCATCTGCATTCTTACATTATTCCCTAGCATACCTTCCCATGTATTCCTCAATCGCTCTATTTCTACTCTTGCCTTTTTACAAACAAATTCGGTATGCCTTGTCTGGCTCCCTGACTCAGCAAATTCGAATCCTAGATACTTAATTTTTTATTCCTATTATCATTTTGTAGGCCTAACGAAGGGCTACAAGATATTGCTAAAATCAGGAAATCGTAATAATAAAAAGTTAGTTAAACGTTGTATCATTTATGAAACAAGAATAAAATACTTTTTTCCCTGGTTCCTTCGTACATTCATACAGGGAATGTTTCTTTTAGGTATACTCACCGCGATATTTGTTCTAATTTTTCAGGCTCTCGTTGTTTTTATAAAATCTTACAGTTTTGTACTTCTAAAGAGTGTGTCCAATCCTTAATTAAGCATGAAGTAAAATTTCGAGTTTAGAAAAGCCTGAAAATTAGGTTTGGTCGCGTAGCGCGAAGCGCGGAGCGGCCAAACCAAATTTTCAGGCTTTTCTAAACTCGAAATTTTACTTCATGCGCCACCGGCACAAAACACTGACATATTACGGAGATTAAAACACACCGCTAAACTTTACATTGCATCAGTGTTGTGTACCGGTGGCGCATGAAGTAAAATTTCGAGTTTAGAAAAGCCTGTAAATTTGGTTTGGCCGCTCCGCGCTTTGCGCTACGCGACCAAACCAAATTTTCAGGCTTTTCTAAACTCGAAATTTTACTTCATGTGCCACCGGCACAAAACACTGACATATTACGGAGATTAAAACACACCGCTAAACTTTACATTGCATCAGTGTTGTGTACCGGTGGCGCATGAAGTAAAATTTCGAGTTTAGAAAAGCCTGAAAATTTGGTTTGGCCGCTCCGCGCTTCGCGCTACGCGACCAAACCAAATTTTCAGGCTTTTCTAAACTCGAAATTTTACTTCATGCGCCACGCGTATAAAACACTGATTTCAAGTGAAGTTAAAAATATACGACTAAAACTGTTTGCTAAAGACGGATATTCTGAACTTCACCTTAAATCATACGCGTGGCGCATGAAGTAAATTTTAGAGTTTAGTAAAAGCCTGAAAATTTGGATTGGTCGCTCCAGGTTAAATAAATGCTTTATTAATTAATTTATAAATACAGGTTGAAATGTGGTAAGAATTATTATTAATTTCTTACTCTACAAATGTAATTGGAAGCACTAGCACAATTTAACAGTCATGCAAAAACAATACTCACCACAATTCCAGGTTAATTAATTAACCATTTTAATATCGTGCTCGTATTTAATGCTGTTTTAAAAGACCATTGTAAATTTAACTTAAATTATCCCACAAAACAACGCCATAAAATTTGATTACAACTCGAATTATAAAATAATCAAACCCGCACCCACATGCGCTAGGGTTGCAATAAAATGAACACGCTTTTAGGTGAAACAATATTAATATTTATTTATTTACAAATAAAAAACAACAAATTAAATGAAAGTGTTTTTAACAAATGAATATTATTATATTTTTATATATAAAATAATTCAAAAGCAAATTATAAAATAACCAAATCAGCACACACCTGCGCCAGGGTTGCAATAAAATAACCACAAATTTAGCTGTAACAGTTTTAATGTTTATTTATTTACAAATGAAGAAAAATAATCAAATAAATGTGTTGGTTGGTAAAAACGAACGAACAAATATATATAAAATATTTCGAAACCAAATCAACAATGATTTTAATTTATATTAACCTAATTTTATTTAAAACTATCGCGTTTATCTTTAAATTAATAGAATGGTCACTTTTTGGATATTTTTATTGTTTGTTTGTTCAGATTTATGTCATTATTATTTATTTAAAGAAGACTGGAGTTTTTTTTTTTGGAGATACGTGCAAAGTTAAGTAACCTAATCTTTCTTATATGTATTTTGTGCCTACTCTTACCATTTTTGATCAGTTTTTTTTAATTATTTTGCTTTATTCGTCAAAATCAAACTTTTTTAAAAAATAACGAATGTCGGAAAAATGACAGCGTATGCATATGCAGGTATACTTATAAGAAACAATTCCCTGAATATTGGTTGTATAATATTTAAAAAGTAAATGTAATAATATATAAAAAAACGAAAAAACTATTCGTGAAAATGCAAACAGTGTCTTAATTAATAAGACAATTTAAGACGATAAATATCCATTGAGATAAGTAAGACACTGTTTGCATTTTCACGAATAGTTTTTTCGTAATTTTATATATTATGTTTAAAGTGTGCAAACTATAAGAAGCGTAAGCTTATTTTCTCGAATTCAAATAGTTTTGAATTTGAATTTATCTTGTAAATGTAATACTTATTAAATATTCTACAACCAATTTTTAGGTTTTTTTTGGTAACTTACATAAATGTAGGTTATTTCGAAATTTTATAGTGCGGTTTTCATGATGAAAAATTTGTTTAAATAGTATAATTGTTTATATTAATTTTAATATTAGTTAATTTAGTGCATAATAAAGCTTTACAATGAGTATTTTATAAGGGTTTGTAGGACAAATGCAACCGATGGTATGAATATTTACATGAAAGCAATTTTCCGATTTTTGCACTTTTACGTTTTTTTTAAAAAAAACGTAAACGTTTACAATTTTGATGTTAAATAATTTTAATAAATGTTTCGTTCTTTTATTGTTGTCGTAGAATCTATAAAAAAAAGTTACAGAAAAATTAGAAACAGTTAGTGATATTTTGAATTAATTTCATCCCGCTTGACATGGAATGGGTCATATGCATACGCTGCGATTTTTCAATCATTTCACTTTTAAGTTATTTCTGCTCAAAATTGATTAACAAATGGCGCTACGTTAGGATTTTCACTCATTTTCTAGCCACTTTGTAGAGTATAATAAATTCAGGTAAACTACCATAATAATTAAGTCAAGGGTGAATCTCTCGAGGAGCTATTTCTTTTAAAAAAAGTAATATAATAATAGAAAAAATATAATGATAGAAAAAAAGTGAACTCTCACCTATATAATATTTGTTATAGTCGATTATCTTCAGACATATATCAAGGTTTGCACAACTTTTTACGCTTTATGACTAGGGCACGATTCCTGATGCGGAAAACAATTTTCCGAGAATAAAATGAAAATTGCATTTTCCGCAATTTCTTTTTAAAATATATGGCGATGTCTATATATATATATATATATATATATATATGTATATACGTGCATTCCCGGAAGTGTGTTTTTCTATTTACCGCTTTGCTGGATGTCCCCTTATTTACTGGTATTTTTCGAGAGTGAGTGAGCGATGGAAAAGTCGACTCGACGTTTCACGACCTGGCTTTTCAATACGCGATTTTTATTGTCGCTTAATCAAAAATAAATGTTCTTTTCGCTTTTTTGATTAAGCGACGATAAGAGTCGCGTATTGTATATATATTTAAAAACAAAAAATCTATTTAGAATAATATAAATCGAAAAATGAGTAAAAATAAAATTGAAATTCTTGGTTGCAGAATACTTTAAACAATAAAAGTGCCGTTCAAACTTTTTTTAGAAAAGCCTGAGTTTGGATTTGGACGATTCACTTTAACGCTTTAACTTTGAAGTGAACTCAGTGATTTTATGTGCGTGGAGCATGAAGTAAAATTTCGAGTTTAGAAAAGCCCCGTGAAAATTTGTCGAGGGTCGCTGCGCGACCCTCGACAAATTTTCACGGGGCTTTTCTAAACTCGAAATTTTACTTCATGCTTCGTCTGGGAGTGAAAAACACTTGTTTAAAGCTTGAAATCAAACTCTTAAAAAAAAATCAACAAATATCTGAAGAATGAAAAAACTGTTTTTATTCCTTACTTCACTTTTATTATAAAAGTGAAGTAAGGAATAAAAACAGTTTTTTCATTGTGATTAAATACTCCACATAACTCAAATCAAACAATTAGAAATATCTGAAGATTTACAGCAAATTATTAGGATATGTATACTTAAAAGGAAAACTCCTTGTATTTATTTTTGTTTCAATTTTCCATTAAATGTTAAAACGCTACAGTTATTGTATTTATTCTTTTACATTTCTGATATGTGACCATTCTTTTGGGCAGTATAATACATATCAACTTAAAGCTAATTGTAATTACCTAAAAATAGAAAAAAATGTCTTTTCCGTGTGCGTTTTTTATTTTTTACATTCTGTCCTTTCACTTACGAACTCATTTTTTATTTTTATTAGGAATTAATTAAAAAAACTAGTACTCTTCCATCGTCATGATCGGTTGCATCTGCAGATATACTTCATAGTGTTCACAATTGTTCTGAATTTATGAATAACTTCCTCCTGAAACATAAATCAAGAAAGAAAAGAAAATTAATAAAATCATAACATAAGAAGTATTTTTTTAAGCGCATGTATACATAAAGTAATTATTATTATTATATTTCTGTTATTGTTTAATGTTTTTTTATTCATATCTTAAATCAATAAAATTATTATGTAAGTTACATTTTACCTGACAATATTCTTTAACAATGTTTATTATATGGTGTAATTACATTATTTACTGAGACTTATATTTAATTTTTATAAAGTTAATTATTAGTTACTTCATTTAACAATTATTATTGTGTAATTGAGTGTGTTTTCAAAAATAACAAATAAATATACAAGTATACAATTCATGCTGCAGGGTAATATCGAATGGAAGCAGTAACAAAAATAAAAAAACACAACGTATATTCCTCGTTTCATTTTCAACAAAGCATTACAAATTGATTCAATTTCCGATACACGTTCGCCCTTCGTATTGCAAGTCACCGTATTTCTTGCAGGCCAACACTCGCGATATTTCTAAACACACAGTCGCCACATTTCGCTCAATAACATCACTCTGGTAGTAACCGTTTTATTAAAGTATTTATCAATATTTAACAAGCAGCTTAAAAATATTATAGTTGAATGTGAGTTGAAGCGAAATGGTTCAATTGTTACAAAAAACACAAAATTAATCCTAATATAATACAATTATATTACTTTCATATAAAATTACGAAAAAACTATTCGTGAAAATGCAAACAGTGGCCTAATTAACAAGACAATTTAAGACGATAAATATCCATTGAAACAACTACTTCCCGTGCAAATACACCTCCGGATATTGAATTATACAATGAAATATTTATAATAATATTTTAATATTTACTAAAACAATCGTAAGCTTATTTCCTTGAATTCAAATAGTTTTGAATTTGAATTTATCTTAGATTACTTTCTCTTTGTTCGTTTTTTTTTTTCTTTTTTGGAATGTGGAAATAGCGTGGAAAATTAGATGTGTACACGGGAGAGATAAATTCTAGTTGTAAACAAGTTTGCTCTGAAAATTAAATAGGCGAATTCAGCGCCTCAGCCTTATCTATATCTACGTAGTTGGCAAGTCTGCTACAACATGCAACTCAACATCCTAGAAGTTTAATGTAAATAAGTAATTACTTTTAAATTAAATGAATATATAAATTAGAAACATGAAACTTCTTTCTTTATTTTAATATAATTATAGAATTGTATAGTTTCTTATTTATTTTACTATTTTTTCTAGAAGACATCTCAAATAATATTAAAAGTTAAACATATTTTATTTGTGAAGAAAAGCATCGATTTGTATAATATCTAGGGTCTAACCGTTACAGTTTCTGTATCTTTGATGTTTGTTATTTAAGTTGATTTATTGTAATAAATATTTATTTTAAAAAACTTTTAGTACTTTATTACTGTTCTTTAGAAATTGTTTAAACAATCGCTACAAAAATTAATTCAAAATAACGCGGGCCAAAGGTACTTATGATTATTTTATTTGTTTGTTTCACCCGAGGCGCATGGCGCCCAGCAATAAGTTGAGTTTTTGTAATAAATATTTATTTTAAGGAACTTTTAGTAAGTTAGTACTGTTCTTTAAATATTGTTCAAACAATCGCTACAAAAATTAATTTAAAATAACGCAGGCTAAAGGTACTTATGATTTTTTTAATTATTTGTTTCACCCGAGGCGCATGGCGGCCAGCAATACGTTGATTTTTTCGATTAAATATTTATTTTAGGCAACTTTTAGTAATTTATTACTGTTCTTTAGACATTTTTTAAACAATCGCAACAAATTTATTTTCAAAATAACGTGGGCTAAAGGTACTTATGATTTTTTAATTATTTGTTTCACCCGAGGCGCTTGGCACCCAGCAAAAAGTTGATTTTTTCTATTAAATATTTATTTTAAGAAAATTTTAGTAATTTCGTACTGTTCTATGGAGATTGTTTAAACAATCGCTACAAAATTAATTTAAAATAACGCGAGGCAAAGGTACTTCTGATTTTTTTAATTATTTGTTTCGCCCGAGGCGCATGGCGCCCAGCAATAAGTTGATTTTTTGTATTAAATATTTATTTAAAGAAACTTTTAATAATTTATTACTGTTCTTTAGATATTGTTCAAATAATCGCCACAAAAATTAATTCAAAATAACGCGGGCCAAAGGTACTTATGATTTTTATAATTATTTGTTTCACTTGAGGCGCATGGTGCCCAGCAATAAGTTGATTTTTTGTATTAAATATTAATTTTAGGAAACTTTTAGTAATTTATTACTGTTCTTTAGACATTGTTTAAGCAATCGCCACAAAAATTAATTAAAAATAACGCGGGCTAAAGGTACTTATGATTTTTTTAATTATTTGTTTCACCCGAGGCGCATGGCGCCCAGCAATAAGTTGATTTTTCTATTAAATATTTATTTTAAGGAAGTTTTAGTAGTTTAGTACTGTTTTTTAGAGATTGTTTAAGCAATCGCCACAAAAATTGATTTAAAATGACGGGGGCCAAAGGTACTTATGATTTTTGTAATTATTTGTTTCACCCGAGGCACATGGCGCCCAGCAATAAGTTGATTTTTTGTAATAAATATTTATTTTAAGGAACTTTTAGTAATTTGTTATTGTTTTTTAGACATTGTTTAAACAATCACAACAAAAATTATTTCAAAATAACGCGGGCCAAAGGTACTTATGATTTTTTTAATGATTTGTTTCACCAGGGCGCATGGTGCCTGCAATAAGTTGATTTTTTGTATTAAATGTTTATTTTAAGAAACTTTTAGTAATTTATTACTGTTCTTAGGACATTGTTTAAACAATCGCCATAAAAATGAATCTAAAATAACGCGGGCCAAAGGTACTTATGATTTTTTTAATTATTTGTTTCACCCGAGGCGCATGGCGCCCAGCAATACGTTGATTTTTTCTATTAAATATTTATTTTAAGAACTTTTTAGTAATTTATTACTGTTCTTTAGACATTTTTCAAACAATCGCCACACAAATTAATTTAACATAACGGGGGCCAAAGGTACTTATGATTTTTTAATTATTTGTTTTACCTTAGGCGCATGGCACCCAGCAATAAGTTGATTTTTTGTATTAAATATTTATTTTAAGAAACTTTTAGTAAGTTAGTACTGTTCGTTAGATATTGTTTAAACAATCGCTACAAAAATTAATTTAAAATAACGCGGGCTAAAGGTACTTATGATTTTTTTAATTATTTGTTTCATCCGAGGCGCATGGCACCCAGCCTTAAGTTGATTTTTTCTATTATATATTTATTTTAGGAAACTTTTAGTAATTTATTACTGTTCTCTAGACATTTTTTAAACAATCGCCACAAAAATTAATTCAAAATAACGGGGGCCAAAGGTACTTATGATTTTTTCATTATTTGTTTCACCCGAGGCGCTTGGCGCCCAGCAATAAGTTGATTTTTTGTATTAAATATATATTTTAATAAACTTTTAGTAATTTAGTACTGTTTTTTGGATATTGTTTAAACAATTGCTACAAAATTAATTCAAAATAACGCGGGCCAAAGGTACTTATGATTTTTTTAATAATTTGTTTTACCCGAGGCGCATGGCGCCCAGCAATAAGTTGATTTTTGCTATTAAATGTTTAGGTTACGAAACTGTTAGTGGTTTATTGCTGTTCTTTGGGCATTGCTTTAACAATCTACAAAAATAATACCTTAAAGTAACACAGGCCAAAGGTAGATATTAGTACTTAAACATGATTGTAATTGAAAATCTTTTACCTATGAATACCAGCAATTGCAATGGACAAATGTTATTCTGTCGTGTTTATTTAACTTATATTATATTTAAGTGGTTGGAAAATAGATGAATCTCCTTATTTGTTACAAAAATAATAATAAACATTTCTGAACGACCATGGTGACCGGGTTATTGCTTGAAATATTGCTAGCTTCACAGACCTAATTTTTTTTACACCGATGTATATTTATTTGAGTTATCAACACTTAATAAATCATGAAAAACTAGTACTAAATCCATGCGTGGCAATTATCTAGACAACTACCCATCCATAACTCTATAGAAATCCCTGTAGGGTCTTTTTTTGAAGAGGGATTAGATCGATTAGGCCCTATTTCCATCTTAGTTTGTGTGTGTGTGTAAGATAAACTGACTCACCTGCATCAAGTTGAAGCACATGGCTATCAGGGCCATGCCGAGCATCAGATACATGGAACAAAATATGAAGCTCAGTTCGATGTCGAAGCCCTCCCCCGACGAATATATCTTATCGCCCGGCACTAAATCACCGAAACCGATCGTGCTCAACGATATGAAGCAGAAATAGGACCCGTCCAGAAGGTCCCAGCTCTCGTATTTCGCAAACAACAGCGCACCACCGACAACATAACTGAAAATACAAACAGCTTACACATCAACAATTTATTTTACAGTCTATACGCCATCAAAAAACCAATTCCATCGCTTGAATTCGATTTTATCGAGTATAAACTGTAAATTTAATTGTTGTTATGAAGAAAAGAAGAGTTACAGTGTTAAGCAATAAAAAACAATATGTGCTTGAAGGTCTAAAAATAATTTTACCACACAAAATTAGGAATCACTGTTTCAGATGCCAATAATTAAACGTGTACTTTCATTCAGAATGACTCAAACTCAACTACTCAACTAGTTAGGATAAAAATCTAAATATTAGTAAAATTTACCGAATTATTTCCTTTTTAAAATCAATTGCACTTTCCTTCGTCAATTTTAGGAGTTCATTAAATTGTTCTATACAACTAGAGATTTGAAATAAATCGACTTTTTCGAATACTGGCCTTTCGGTATATTCATCAATCAAAACCGTATAGCTTTGACACTGTTTATAGGCAATCCAATACGATTTATGTGTATTGGGTTGCCTATTTTCATTGTATCAAACAATTGGTTTAGTGTCAAGTTTGACTCTCGTTTTATTCGTGTATGTATACAGATTAAAAGCTCTTTTAATGTTATTATTTTATATTAGAAATTAATGGAAAATATTTTTTCAAATACTGGTCTTTCGGTATATTTATCAAACAAAACCGTATAGCTTTTACACTGTTTATAGGCAGCCCAATATGATTTATGTGTATTGGGTTGCCTATTTTCATTCTATCAAACAATTGGTTTAATGTCAAGTTTGACTTTCGTTTAATTCGTGTTTGTATACAGATTAAAAGCTCTTTTAATATTATTATTTGATATTAGATTTTAATGGAAATTATTTAATAATTATATGATATTCAATTGTAACATACCCAACCATCATAGCTAAACATATCGTGACTGGAACAGTGATAGTCTGGGTGTCGAAGGATTCTTCGGAGACGTCGGTCGCGACGTCGCTTCCGCTGGCTGCCTCGTAGATGCTGTTTGTTCGGCTCCTTCCCGTGCCGGTGTTCTACAAAAGACAAAACGGGTAGATAACGAACGTTTCATCTCTCACAGCACTAAACACCGAAAGGAGCAATTACAAAAGACGTAAACTTTACAATAAACCCTTCCACACACACACGCCGTCCCAGCACACGGCGGAAATCGCTTTATTGGGTACCGGTTTCAAAAGCAAACTGCTCCAAGTGAAATGGAGTGAGAATTCCCGGTGTTTTTCTTTTGTTTATATAGAGTTTATACTACTGATATTTGTGTAAATAAAGGAAAAAAATCATTTCAAGGGTTGCTATACAAAACGACATTCCCCCTAAGTTGAAATGTTTTTTAAGGATTGCGGTTATCCGTTTTGATTCAACAATCTCCTTCTCTCATCTTCACAAAAAAATTGGAGATGGCCAAAGTTGCATTTGAACCCCACAAGTGTATTGTATGACGTTTCGATTCTATTAGTTCATTCAAAAACTGACTAAATCATCATAAGAAGTGTAGTAAATCTATTAGTTTACTTAAAAACTGACTCAATCAACTTAAGAAGTGTAGTAAACTTATTAGTTTATTGAAAAAACTGACTAAATTATCCTAAGAAGTGTAGTATATCTATAAATTTATTTTAAAACTGACTAAGAAGTGTAGTAAATATATTTGTTCATTAAAAAATTGACTAAACCATGCTTAGAAGTGTAGTAAATTTATTAGTTCATTTAAAAACTGACTAATAAGTATAGTAAATCTATTAATTCATTAAAAAACTGACTAAATCATCCTAAGAAGTGTAGTAAATCTATTAATTTATTCAAAAACTGACTAAATCATCCTGAGAAGTGTATAACATTTATAAGTTCATTAAAAAACTGACTAAATTATCCTAAGAAGTGTAGTAAATCTATAAGTTCATTTAAAAACTGACTAAGAAGTGTAGTAAATCTATTAGTTCATTAAAAACTGACTAAATCATCCTAAAAAGTGTAGTAAATATATTAGTTCGTTAATAAACAGACTAAATCATCCTAAGAAGTGAAGTAAATCTATTAGTTCTTTAGAAAAACTGACTAAATCATCATAAGAAGTGTAGTAAATCGTTTAGTTTATTCAAAAACGGACTAAATCATCCTAAGAAGTGTAGTAAATCTATTTGTTTGTTTAAAAACTGACTAAGAAGTGTAGTAAATCTATTAGGTCATTATAAAGTTGACTAAATCATCCTAAGAAGTGTAGTAGTAAATCGTTTAGTTCATTCAAAAACTGACTAAATCATCCTAAGAAGTGTAGTAAATCTATTAGTTTGTTTAAAAACTGATTAAGAAGTGTAGTAAATCTATTAGTTCATTAAACAATTGACTAAATCATCCAAAAAAGTGTAGTAAATCTATTTCTGACTAAATCGTCCTAAAAAGTATAGCAAATCTATTAGTTCGTTAATAAACAGACTAAATCATCCTAAAAAGTGAAGTAAATCTATTAGTTCTTTAAAAAAACTGACTAAATCATCCTAAGAAGTGTAGTAAAACTTTTAGTTTATTCAAAAACTGACTAAATCATCCTGAAAAGTGTAGTAAATACATTAGTTTATTTAAAAACTGACTAAGAAGTGTAGTAAATTTAATAGTTCATTATAAAATTGACTAAATTATCCTAAGAAGTGTAGTAAATGTATTACTTTATTAAAAATTTGACTAAATCATCCTAAAAAGTGTAGTAAATCTATTAGTTCATTAATAAACAAACTAAATCATCCTAAGAAGTGAAGTAAATCTATTAGTTCTTTAGAAAAACTGACTAAATCATCCTCAGAAATGTAGTAAATATTTTAGTTTATTAAAAAACTGACTAAATCATCCTAAGAAGTGTAGTAAATCTCTTAGTTTATTGAAAAACTGACTAAGAAGTGTAGTAAATCTATTAGTTCATTATAAAATTGACTAAATCATCCAAAGAAGTGTAGTAAATCTATTAGTTCATTTATAAACTGACTAAGAAGTGTAGGAAATCTATAAGTTCATTAAAAAATTGACTAAATCATCCCAAAAAGTGTAGTAAATCTATTAGTTTATTGAAAAACTGACTAAATCATCCTAAAAAGTGTAGTAAATCTATTAGTTTATTAATAAACAGACTAAATCATCCTAAGACGTAAAGTAAATCTATTGGTTCTTTAAAAAACTGACTAAATCATCCTATGAAGTGTAGTAAATCTTTTAGTTCATTCAAAAACTGACTAAATTATCTTAAGAAGTGTAGTAAATGTATTAGTTCATTCAATAGCTGACTAAATCATCCTAAGAAGTGTAGTAAATGTATTAGTTCATTCAAAAACTGACTAAATCATTCTAGGAAGTGTAGTAAATCTATTAGTTCATTCAAAAACTGACTAAATCATCATAAGAACTGTAGTAAATCTGTTAGTTCATTAAAAAACTCACTAAATCATCCTAAGAAGTGTAGAAAATCTATAAGTTCATTCAAAAACTGACTAAATCATCTTAAGAAGTGTAGTAAATCTATTACTTCATTTAAAAACTGACTAAATCATCTTAAGAAGTGTAGTAAATTTATTACTTCATTTAAAAACTGACTAAATCATCCTTAAAACTGTAGTAAATCTATTACTTCATTCAAAAACTGACTAAATCATCCTAAAAACTGTAAAATTTAATAGGTTATTGCACGAGAGTGGATATGATGCTTATATCTCACATTGGCAAGTGCTAAGCTCAACATTTTTCTTCATGCGCCATGCGTATAAAACACTAAAATATTGTGAACTTTCTGTATATTTGAACATCACTTGAAATCTGTGTTTTATACGCGTGGCGCATGAAGTAAAATTTCGAGTTTAGAAAAGCCCAGAAAATTTGTCTCGGGTCGCTGCGCGACCCTCGACAAATTTTCACGGGGCTTTTCTAAACTCGAAATTTTACTTCATGCTTAGTCTGGGAGTGGACAACACTCGTTTAAAGCTTTAAATTGAACTGTTTTAGAAAACAATGAATGTCAGAAAATTTACAGCTTATGCACACGTTTACCTAAAAGAAAAATGTCTTAGATATTCTTGGGCTTACAGGGTTTTCATATGCAAATTTAATATTTATTTTTTGTAATAAATATTTATTTTCAGAAATGTTTAGTAGTTTAGTACTGTTTTTTAGACATTGTTTAAACAATCGCTACGAAAATTATTTCAAAATAACGCGGGCCTAAAGTACTTATCATTTTTTTAATTATTTCTTTCACCCGAGGCGCATGGCGCCCGGCAATAAGTTGATTTTTTGTATTAAATATTTATTTTCAGAAATGTTTAGTAGTTTAGTACTGTTTTTTTAGATATTGTTTAAACAATCGCTACGAAAATTAATTCAAAATAACGCGGGCCAAAGGTACTTATCAGATTTTTAGTTATTTGTTCTATCCAGCGCGCATGGCGCCCAGCAATAAGTTGATTTTTTGTATTAAATATTTATTTTCAGAAACTTTTAGTAGTTTATTACTGTTTTTTAGGCATTGCTTTAACAATCTATAAATCGCTGGTTCATTGCTGGAAATATTGCTAGCTTCACAGACATCGATTTTTTTGGGGCAGGTTTTCTCAGAAATCTAGGACATTTTCAGCAGTTTTCGCTATTCTCAGAAATCCTAGATATTTTTTGACACTCTAGATCTTTTTAGAAATCCTTGATATTTCCAACAATCTGAATATATTCACGAATCATTGCTATTCTCAGAAATAATAGATATCCCCACAAATGCTAAATAAACTCCGAAATCCTAAATATCTCCAGCAATTATTACTGTATCTTTGGGTATCGTCTTAGCTCCAGAGAAGTACACGAATCATTTTTACACCTACTATCCATAATGTTATTTATTATAATAACAATTTAAACAATTTATTATCAGGGAATCATTTGACAAGTGTCGTTTACAAAACTTAAATCTTCTCAGTATGAGTTGTTACTAACTAACGTAACTAACAAATTTTTATATCCTAACAAGAGTTAATACGATGCTTATTTATATCTTTACACTTAAGTGTGCAAATATGATATTAATTTCAGGATAGGAGTAGGAAAAAGCAATTATTACCACTTATCTTAAAATTGCTCAACAAAAATTAATAATTTCATGTACTAGATATATAGAATAAAGAAATAATATTGACTTATAAAAGAGGATTCTTAGTAAAAATGTGAAATTAATATAGAATTCAGCATACACTTATTTCATCCGAGTGGCTTTCTAAAAATAAAATCCGAGAGAGAATTTAATTTTATTACGATGCAGGAAATGGTGGATGCACCGGGAGGATTAATAATAAACACTCTATATTCGCAAACAAAACCGGATTTTGTTTAATAAAACATTTCATACGAGACAAAGATATTATTACATGAAAGAATAATGGAAAATTGAGAGAAATAATTAAACAAAACTTGTGAGCTAAGAGTGTATTGAGTTCATAAGTTTTGATGAATTATTTAATTCGTTAATCCAGTCTGACATCACGATAATTTGGTGGTAATCCATATCAAAATTAAATGAAACTATTACTATGTTTTCTATCACTTTTATTAGTTTATATATATATATATATATATATATATATATATATATATATATCACTGTTTCTTCAGGTTTGGTCCCGCGTATTTTCTTGGCTCTGGTCCATTGTATTTTTTTCTGTCGAAATAAAAAATACAATGGACCAGAGCCAAGAAAATACGCGGGACCAAACCCGAAGAAACAGTGATATATATATATATATATATATATATATATATATATATATATATATATATATATATAAAGTTGGAGTTATTTGGGCTTGCGTCGATTTGAAAGAATTTAATTTTAAGCTTTAAACGAGTGTTTTCCACTCCCAGGCAAAGCATGAAGTAAAATTTCGAGTTTAGAAAAGCCTGAAAATTTGGTTTGGGCGCGTAGCGGCCAAACCAAATTTTCAGGCTTTTCTAAACTCGAAATTTTACTTCATGCGCCACCGGTACAAAACACCGATGCAACGTAAAGTTTAGCGGTGTGTTTTAAACTTCGTAATATGTCAGTGTTTTGTACCGGTGGCGCATGAAGTAAAATTTCTAGTATATATATATATATATATATATATATATATATATATATATATATATATATATATATATATATACTCGCGTCGATTTGAAAGAATTTAATTTTAAGCTTTAAACGAGTGTTTTCCACTCCCAGGCAAAGCATGAAGTAAAATTTCGAGTTTAGAAAAGCCTGAAACTTTGGTTTGGTCGCGTAGCGCGAAGCGCGGAGCGGCCAAACCAAATTTTCAGGCTTTTCTAAACTCGAAATTTTACTTCATGCGCCACCGGTACAAAACACCGATGCGACGTAAAGTTTAGCGGTGTGTTTTAAACTTCGTAATATGTCAGTGTTTTGTACCGGTGGCGCATGAAGTAAAATTTCGAGTTTAGATAAGCCTGAAAATTTGGTTTGGCCGCTCCGCGCTTCGCGTTACGCGACCAATCCAAATTTTCAGGCTTTTCTAAACTCGGAATTTTACTTCATGCTTAGTCTGGGAGTGGAATACACTCATTTTAAGTTTCAAATTAAACTTATTTAAAAAAAAACAACGAATATGTAACAATTATCTAAAAATTGAGTGTCATTATCTAGTCTTATTATTTTTTTTTTTTTTTTCGTGAGAAACATTAAAACTAAATTGTTCTTTTATTAAACGTATTAATAAAAATACATCCGACCAAATCTACAAATATCATACAACTTAATTATCACTCGGGAATTCGTGTTATTATTGTTCTTAGCTGGGATAAACGTGTTGAACACGTCGAAAGTTGTTAAAGACGACAATAATATCTAAGGACACCAGCCCGAGCGCCCCTTTATACACGCCACATTTCGTGAAATATGAGGGCAACTTTTAGGATAATGTAACATGCACATAATAACGAAATACGATTCCACAACACACGAATAAAACGTAAAAAAAGTTACCGTTTCCACACACCCGGAGATAAAAAAAAACAGAATATACGTTTTAGCACATACTCTAAAGTTACAGTTACATAAATTGAAACTGATAAATGTTGAACATGAACTGAAAGTGAGTTTGTTTATTATTTATTGGTTGAAGAATAATTTGGGAATATAAAAATCTTGATTTCTGCAATTATTTGCATCTTGTTGAGCCTGGAGAGAGACTAACAAATTATTATTAAGCACGCAAATGCCGTGTTTAATGAAATTGAGTGTTTAATGGGGTGTATTAAACACGCAATTTCATTAAACACTGCATTTGATGATGCTGCCTACAAAATTAAATAATCCACATATTATAAGATTGTCGTGAAGAATTGAATATTACAGGTTGATATCTGGGATTATGTTTATTATTATTAATATTAATATCTTATTCGTTTATATTTAATATTCTCTTTATCTCAATTTGTGGAATCATTTTTTTCTTTTTTTAATGGGAAAGAAACCAGAAAAGAGGGGTTAATGATTAAAAAGCCCTCGACCCTCGGGCTGAATGGGTAGCGGAAAAATTACCAGGGGACAATGCTCATTAGTAAGTTAATTACGGTTTACCATTAGCACTCGCAAAAAGTGTGCGGATGGGGAAAAAATCCATACATCGGATTTTGATTTAATTAAATTTAATCAAGTTGAAGCTCTCTGTATGCTTGTAATGGCAATTAAATTTTATTAGGTTTAAAAAGGAAAAACTGCCACAGGATACAATTAAAGTGAGAATACAACCCATAGCCTACTAGAACGAATTTTAAACCAATGAGATGCAAGGAAAGCCGTAGGTACATGTCTATCACCGCGATGATAAAAAACAAAAGAAGCGGCGGGTGATAAGTTGTCCTGTCATTCGAAACGTCAAAATAGGTAAAGTTTCGTGCAGTGATATTAATAGAAAAGTGAAAAGGGCGACGCCAAAAAGACCGTCATGAACAAAGAATCACAGTGGCGGCAGTTTACGAACTTTTGTGCGGTTAAAAATATCCCAATCAATAGGGAAACAACAATATCTCAGCTGTTGATAATGTTATAGGACTCACATTATTTTATTCGTTATATTCTCAGCCATAATACAACGAGTGGTAAGATTATTACCGATGATATTTTGAAGTTGAAACCGAGCTGCAGATTCAACGAGTCCGTAGGACGAATTGAATGTGCTGCTTCGGTTTTAACGACTAAATATCATCTGGTATTAATCGTACCACGAATTATATTTAGTGAGAGAATATAACGAATAAAATGTTATAATCTTACTTATTTGAAACTTCCTAGCGGCACAAAACTCAGAAAATTGTCGCCAATACGACTCTCTATTTCGCACTGTGTTTTTCGGTATCGTATTTTTCACTACTTCACTTATATTGCTGCTAGAAGCCGTACCAAAACGATTTCCAACGTCCATTTTAATATTTGGAATTCTGACGTCTAACCACTTTGACGTTTAAAAAATAATTTATGACCACAACAAACTTATTATTGCGATAATTTTTTATCATCGCTGCGATACACATACTGCTTCGTATGTACTTGCATCTGATTGGCTGAAAATACATTCTAGTAGGCTATGAGTTGTATTCTCTCACTAAATATAACTCGTGGTATGATTAATTATCGATGATATTTTGTCGTTGAAACCGAAGCAGCACATTCAACTCGTGCTGCGCACTCTTTGAATCTGCAGCTAGGTTTCAACTCCAAAATATCATCGATAATAATCATACCACTCGTTATATTACGGCTGATTAAAATAATATGTCAGATTTTCCGACAACTCCCCTCGCATATGAGAGAATATCTGTTGGACATCTACAACATGATATGGGATAGGGGCGTCTACCCCAGCCGCTAGAAGCTCGCAATAACAGTGTCTCTTTTGAAAACTAATAAGGACCCCACAAATGTCAAGAGTTACCGGCCAATATTGTTAACCAGCTGCTTAGGGAAGGTATTAGAGAGAATGGTCAACAACCGTCTGGTATGGATGCTGGAGAAAAACGGTTTGCTGGCGAAATATCAGGCGGGTTTCAGGAAATTTCACAGCACTGTTGACCAATTGAATTTGGGTGAGTTACGTGAGGATTATAATAATTTTAATAAAAGCACTTTCGACCTTTCCTAACAATTTTTATACCAGATGTACATTTCGGTCACAAGGTGACCATTATCAATGGATTGATAAGTATCAATCCATTGATAATGGTCACCTTGTGACCGAAATTTACATTTGGTATATAATAAAAATTTTGAAGAAATGTTAAAAGTGTTTTAATTAAAACTGTTGATCAGTTAGTCTGTCTTGAGAACTCCATCCAGGATGCCTTCCTAGAGAGAAAACACCTCGTTGCGGTGTTTTTTGATCTAGAGAAGGCATACGATATGACCTGGAGATATGAAGTTCTCCAGAAATTACATGAATAGGGATCCAGGTGCCGTATGCCTCTTTTCATTGAATCCTTCATGTCCAGTCGATGTTTGAAAGTCCGAATCGGGGATACCGAATCCACACAGTTTGTTTTGAAAAACGGGATTCCCCAAGGTTCAATTAGTAGCGTAACCCTTTTCGCAATCGCTGTTAATAAAATCACCGCATCTGTAAATTCCCCTGTAAAAAAATGTCTCTATGTCAATGACCTGGTAATATATATGGCGGGAGATACCGTTCCCGCCATAAATCGTGAGCTTCAAGCGGTCATCGACAAGGTGAACAGTGATGCTGAGTGTAGAGGTTTTTGTTTCTCTGAAACGAAAACCTCATGTGTCCACTTTTGTAGACTTAGACGTCCACACCGTGACCCCGAACTGTCTCTCAGGGGTACTAGGATACAAGTAATGGATAGTATCTGTTTTCTATGGCTGTGGTGCGACAGGACTCTCTCCTTTCGGACCCACATCGATAAGCTAGTCCAACGCTCTAAAAAAGCGTTAAATTTTATTAAATTCTTGGCCAGCATCAACTGGGGCGCTAGAAGAGAAGTACTGCTTCAGCTCTATACAACTCTGGTTTTATCAAGAGTTGACTACGGCTGCGCAGTGTACTATTTGGCAAGAAAGTCCCGGTTGTACGTTTTCTGTTTTCTAGGGCTGTGGTTCGACAGGACTCTCTCCTCTCGGAGCCACATCGATAAGCTAGTCCAACCCTCTAAAAAAGCGTTAAATTTTATTAAATGCTTGGCCAGCATCAACTGGGGCGCTGGAAGAGAAGTACTGCTGCAGCTCTGGTTTTATCCAGAGTTGACTACGGCTGCGCAGTGCACTCTTCGGCAAGAAAGTCCCGGTTGAAAGCCCTAGACACTGTTCACCACGCCGGTCTTAGGTACGCCACAGGTGCTTTCCGGACGAGTCCCACACCGAGTCTCTGCTGCGAGTCGGGTGTCCCTCCACTATCCGCTGTAAATTTTCAAGCATTCGTTGCTTTTGAAAAGCGTTCAATTTGAAACTTGCAACAAGTGTTGTCCACTCCCAGACTAAGCATGAAGTAAAATTTCGAGTTTAGAAAAGCCCCGCCTAGAAAATTTGGCGAGGGTCGCGCAGCGACCCGAGACAAATTTTCCCGGGGCTTTTCTAAACTCGAAATTTTACTTCATGCGCCACGCGTATAAAACACTGATTTAAAGTGAAGTTAAAAACGCACTGAAAACCAACCCAACTTTGATATTTTTTCAAAATTGGATGTTTTCTTTCCTATCCATGCTGTAAATCTTCAGATATTCGTTGTTTTCTTGTAAAAAAATTCAATTCCCTGTAGTCCTCCGGTCTCCGAAGACCATGATTGGTCCTTCGAGCTCTAGCATTTGTAAAATGGTAATAAACTTAGTAATCTAGGGAGATCCTTCAATTTAAAACTCCTAAGAGCGAGTGTCGTCCACTCCCAGACTAAGCATAAAGTAAAATTTCGAGTTTAGAAAAGCCCCGCGTAGAAAATTTGGCGAGGGTCGCGCAGCGACCCGAGACAAATTTTCACGGGGCCGATTTAAAGTGAAGTTAAAAACGCCCTGAAAAGCAACCTAACTTCGATATTTTTTCAAAATCGGATGCTTTCTTTCCCCTCCATCGGGTGTTCCTCCACTGTCAGCACGCCGCAACCGCTTCGTAGTACAATACGCGGCGGCAATACCTGCGAGGAGTGAACACATCAACCGACGATACTTCATTTCCAACACTGAGCAGCAGAGAAAATACTCCCGAAGACCTACCGTCAGTAGGCCGGTGTGCGTCCGTGCGAATGAGCTGATGGAGAGTCTTAACATTAGTCTCCCAAAGGTATTCGTGGTTGGATTCCTGGAGGTACCTCCTTGGCTTATGCCTAGGATTAATTTCCGGCTGGATCTGACCTCATTAAGGAAAAGTGATATTAGTGAAATTTAACCAAGGGTTTTCTTTATTAAATCAAAGTGGTACGAGCCCCTATATTCTATGGGGCATTTTCCTGGAAGGTATCGCTGAATACCCGGACTCTCCGCGGTTGTACACTGACGGCTCAAAATCTGATCACGGTGTGGGCTCTGCCGTTGTCATCGACGGAACTCCACATTCGTGGTCACTTCCCGAGTCGGCTAGCGTGTACACTGCCGAATTGTATGCTATATATCAAGCTCTTGGCTACACGATTATGAATCACCATCACATATCTTTTGTTGTATTTTTCGACTCTCTAAGCGCCATCCAAAGTATATCATCAATGAACAGAGTGGATTCTCTGGTCAAGCTCATCCAGTCCTCGATATTTGAAATGTCCCGGATGCGAAAGACGATTGTTAGGGGCATGTGGGTATCGAGGACAACAAGCTGGCCGACGAGGCTGCCTGTCAGGCAGCTAAAGCGGACTCGACTGATGTTATACCAGTAAGACCCGATGATGTCAAAGGGTACATTAAATATAAATTAAGAGAGGATTGGCAGCAGAATTGGAACGGCTCCGAGAGCAAGTTAGGGTCTGTAAAGCTCTCCGAGAAGGTTACCCTGTGTCGTCTTCGCATAGGGCACACCAACTTTACCTCCTCGTATCTCCTTGCCGGCGATGAAGCGCCAGAGTGTCCATCCTATCACGACCGGTTAACGGTGGAGTATATTTTAGTCAATTGCGCAGCCTATGCATTACAGCGAAATAGGCTGAGGCTTGGTTGTGATGTGGCGTTAAGCATTAAGGATTGGTTGTCGGGAGGGCAGCCATAGCCGTGCCCACTTAGGCCCAGTCTTAGGCCCATTGTAGTGCCTCCCTCCTGATAGTCAGACCCATTCCGCACTACTGGCAATTGCTAATATTTGTGCGACGGACCAGTTCCATCCGGGTCCTTCACGTTTGGGCTGGGTTTTCCTTAACATACTATCTCTTAGTTTTGACATACTATCCCTTAGTGATGTGGCGTTAATATTGGCAAATACTAAAGGGTCCTTAGAAACGTGTTTAACATTTTTACGTGAAACACGTCTTTTGAAGCGATTATAGCGATTCTTGTATGTCTTTTAAGTGTTCATTTATTATTAAAATATTTATTGTCTTTGTCTCATTTGTGTATAGTGGCAACGAAGTTCCTTTACAACTTCGGAGTCACCTTTTAGTTTTTGTCTGTCCGCTCCAGAGTCCTTTTACAACTCTGGAGCACATATTGTATATAGTTTTTAGGATCCGGCATCGGGGTCCATTTACAACCCCGATACCGTCAGTCTGTGATATAAGGTTTAGGTTGCGTCGTCCGGTATATGTAGGGTCCTTCATCGGGGTTATTTACAACCCCAATGTCGTCTGCTCTGTGATATTAGGTTTAAGATGTTTTTGTCCATTTTATGAACGATCGGTGACTGGGTCTTTTACAACTCTGCCACCATAATGTCTGTGATATTAGATTAAGGGTTATTTATTCTATGTTTGTTTTGATTAGTGTTGTTTATTTTATATAATTTATTTTTTTTTCTTTATTTTGTCTTTGTAAACAACTCGAGTAAAACCGGTTAATGACCATCCAGTCGAAGCCCGTAAGTGGGAGGGGTTTTTAATCGGTGGTCCTCCAGTTTAGAGGGAGTCCGACACTTTGTCCGTAAATGGATTTTCCCCACCCACACAAAAAAAAATAATATGTCTTTATTACCTAACAGAAAATTTTTAATTAAAAGGCAATGTAACAGAATATTATAAACAGTTAACGTATGTACATACAAATTTAAGTCTAATCAATATGAAGACAAATCATAGTCATAGTTAAATATGTTTCACCACGTGAAAGATGAGAAACTTGTTCAAGAATATGAAGACGCTAGTGCGTATGATAGATATGTAAAAGATTATTCATTAAACATTTCGCAGAGTTGTGAAAAATATCACAACAGGGTGGTAATTTATTAGATATCTCAGACATGATAACAATAGCCAATTTTAATCTCAGGTTAGTCCTATGGATAGGAATGCTATACGTGGGTTTTTGCCTGCTGCAAAAGGCTGGAATATGCAGCCCAATCTGATTTGATAAGTCTGGTTAGTCTCACCAGACTAATTAAATCAGATTGGGCTGCATATTCCAACTTTTTGCATTGCATTGTGTGATAAAAATTGAAAGAGATATTTAACCCATTAATAGCCGAGCAATTATAGAGATAACTCTAAAAGTTGATTTTAGGTAAAATTCTGCACTTCTTTTAATGATTTCTATGAATGACTTAAAGTATTAAACACTGTGAATTTTTCTTTTAAATACACATAGTGTATATGCTGTAAAATTTCAGGCGTTCGTCGATTTCATATAAAAACGTGCAGTATGAAGTTTAGAACGAGTGATTCCACTCCCAGACTAAGCATGAAGTAAAATTTCGAGTTTAGAAAAGCCTGAAAATTTGGTTTGGTCGCGTAGCGCGAAGCGCGGAGCGGCTAAACCAAATTTTCAGGCTTTTCTAAACTCGAAATTTTACTTGATGCGCCACGTGCATAAAACGGTGAAATATTGTGAAGTTAGAAATACATTCACAATTTTTTTTTTAAATGAGTAACTATCAAAATATTTAAATAACAAAATATTTACACTTATCTTCATACATTTTCAAGTCAGGTCAAATAATATAATATACCAAATCAATTTATTTAGTAATTTAATAATCAAAAATTAATAATGTTGCGTGTATGCATTAATGGCGTCTAATGGGTTAATAATCAATATGATTACATTTATAATAAACCAGTATTTTATGTGTGTATAACAATCAACAAAAATCTACTTGACGCATTCATTTTTTTGTATTATTATTGTATTTTTGATATAATTGCAATTCAGCACCGATTTCGTGTTTGACGTACGAACGTGCCTCGGTTAGGCATTGCCGTATTTAAATGATACACGTAATCAGATACGAGGGTAAGCACACATACGCAGCAACACACACACACAGAAACATACTTGCCAACTAAGTTCACTGCGCTGATCATCCTGATATCCATATTCCAAACTCTCCTGCGCCCTCCGCCTCCTCCTCTCGGCCCTCCGCTTGGACACCCCGGGACAACCCTTGCACAGATAGCAGGTCGCGTAGATCCACTTGAACGATCTAGCCATAATGTCGCCGATATTGGACAAGTAGAGCAGAAACAGGGGCATTCCGATGATGGCGTAAACGATGGTCGCTATTTTACCCCAGGGGGTGCGAGGCACTATGTTTCCGTAACCTGCAACAAGATAACGGATGCCAATACCAACAGAGATTATTACACCGGGTTTGTTATTAATGCGTTTATATTTCTGAAGGGTTATCTGAGGGTGCCGGAGTTTAAACATTCGATACTGCTAAGATTTATGTCTTTCTGAAATGGGGGAGAGAGGTTAAGCGATTCACGTTTTAGTTGCGGTTTGTGAAATTCAATATAATAATGTGATTGTAATTATAGGTCATGCTTTATAAACTAAATCAGTAATTTTTATAATTTTCAAGGCCGTAGCCAGAACAAAAATTCGAAATTTAATGGTAATTAATTGTTTTTGCTCTTAAATGGCCGCTTTTACATAAAAAAATTTACCGTTTTAAAAATTTCCGGAGGGTTTAAACAATAGTTGACTATTGTCAATTTGAGACAACTATTATTTAAAATATATATTTAGATGGTCGTTTTATTGTTTTTCTTTATGACGCTTAATAATAATAATAATAAACATCTTTATTAAAATTAAGAGTAATTTTACAAAACAAAATGTGTAACAAGTATAGGCGAAGTTCAGTCAGCATTATCTGTTACTGTTCTTCCACTTAACCTATTATAATTATGCCAGTTAAAATATATAAAGGTTATAAAGTGAGTATTTATAAACATGTACAAGAAAATCTTATAGTCTCTTTGGTTTCTATACCCTATCAATCTCAGAGCTCATTTTGGAATATTAATTTGCGCATCTGTTTTTTGAATGTTAATAATGTCGCAGATTTCAGGTATAAGGGGATCCTGTTGTATAACTTGTAAATATTATAAGTATAACTTCTTAGAAAGAAGGCAGTTTTATATTTCGGAGGTGATATTAGCCCCCGAGACATGACGTTAATATTGTAAATGTCGGTTCTAAAGACAATTCTGCGGTACAAGTAGGAAAGCTTTTGAAGAATGATTATCTTATGATATAATGTGTAAGAGTGAAGTTTTCTTCGATCAGCCATATTCAACTAATTCAGTTCAGAACACTTGCCACTGATGTGTTCATACTTTCTTATCCCTAAAATTAATCGTATACAAGAATTTTGGACTTTTTGTATACGATCTTTCGTCACCTTGTCCAGGCAAGCGCTGTAACCTACATCAGAAAAATTGAAGTGACTTAATACTAGCGTATCACAAAGGGTACGTTTAGTGTTTTTATTAAAATTTTCCTGTATGAGTATATCATTCTTAAACTGTTGTAAGCTCGCGTAATACATTGATTGATATAACTCTTAAAACGTAAATCACAGTCTAGGATTAATCCTAGGTTCCGTACCGCTTTAACAATAGGTATCGAGATGTTATCGAGTTGAATATTTAATGACAGGCTAGTGTTTGTAAGAAGTTTCTTAGGGCCGAATAGAATGACAGATGTTTTAGTTGGATTTATTATTCAAGAGTGCTTTTCTGATATCAGAGAAAGATTATAAAGGTCGTGGTTTATATTACGATTAGCCTCGATCAAGTTACTAATGGGTACTTAGTACCCGAAATGTACATCTAGCAAGAAAAATAAAAGTGAAGAAAGGAATATAACTGTGTTTAATTAAGTGACTTAACACCTTCACGTAACTCATACAACTACATGAATTTAATTATGGCTTCCTGGTCAACGGAGTTTAATAAGTTTTTCCAACATCAAACGAAGATCAAACAAATAAGTGCAGACATTTATTTCCTATGAGAGTGCATAAAAAACCGCTTCTTTCCAAATTTTACCAAAGTGAAAATGTGCAAAAACAACAGTGATACATTAAAATTAGTTGAAGACTTCAAAATTAAATTACTTAGATCGGAAATAAGTTCCCTCCACAAAAAACGCAACAGTTTAGAAACAGTTGCTTATGAACTACACCTGAAACTCGCAAGAAATACCACACCTGTAAAGTGAGATGAATCCCTGCAAAAATTACATAACGTAATAAATACAAAAATCAAGAACAAATCGATAACTATTCACAAAAAAACTGAAAAAACTAACCCATCAACACAAACAAGTTCAGGAATTTAATGAACATTCAACCCCACAACTCACACACATAGTGATCCACAATAAGTCAACAGTTAGTTTCTCGAATGAAGAACTAAACATCCTGAAGAAAGGACTGAAACATTCAATAGCTCCCCAGCAGGTACCAATAGAGGATTTAATCAACGACCTGGAAATTGCCGCGACGAAATTAAAAGAAGAAGAAGCAACAGCGTTCCGCATTACCACAAAAGAAACAATACAGAAATGTTTAATGAAGAGCAAAGACAACCGTCAGCGCAGAAAATATAACCCGGAAATAAAAACCTTAAAAAACCTTAACGAAAAAGAAGTTTTCTACCTGAAGTCGGATAAAGGTAATGCGATTGTAATTGTCAACAAATCTGATTATTTTGACAACGTGAAACAAATGTTAGAATCCGGTGCATATGTTGAACTAACAAAAAATCCTCTAAAAACGTATACGAACAAAATCAATAACTTCCTTAAAACTCCAACATGTTTAATTGATAAAAAGCTCGCATATAAATTAAATATCAGTAATCCAAAATTGCCAAAATTATATTGCCTACCCAAAATCCATAAACCGGGAAATAAATATAGACCTATTGTCTCCAATATCAATGCACCCACGTACAAAATTGCAAAATGGCTGGTTCATGAATTCCAACAATTAAAAATAAATAACGACTTTTCCGTTGAAGATTCTTTTCAATTCACAAACAAATTAACCAACACAAATATTCAACAAAATAAACAATTAATTTCATTTAATGTAGAGTCACTGTTCCCCAGTATACCTATTCATATAACCATTAACATTTTAAAAGATTTATTAATTGAAAATTGCGTCCCAAAAGACAAAATAGATAATTACATTAAACTCACCGAAATGGTCATGGATTTTAACACATTTGAATTTAACGGAAAATTCTACAAACAAACATTTGGTACCGCTATGGGTAACCCGCTTTCACCATTTTTAGCAAAGATTTTTATGAACCATTTCGAAAATGAGGCCAAAAACACTCTAGATTATTTTCCTAGAATATGGATGAGATACGTAGATGATATTTTTGCTATTATTGAACCAAACAGAGATATCAAACAATTTTTCAACAACCTCAACAACTTATACCCCAGTATTAATTTCACATTTGAATTAGAATTCAACAACGAACTTCCATTTTTAGATTTAATAGTAATTAGAAACAAAAATAAACTAGATTTCAATATTTTCAGAAAGCCCACACACACTTTCAATTATATTCACTCAAGTTCACACAGCCCATTTAAACATAAATTAGCTTCTTTTAATAGCATGATCCACAGAGCAGTAAAACTCCCAATTTCAAAAGAAAATAGGAAAAAAGAATTTAAATTTATATTTAAAATTGCAGAATATCTAAACTATAATAAGAGAACAATTCAAAAATTAATCAACAGACACATAAGACATCATAACATCCAATCCACAACCACATTAGAACCAATTGTAGAAACAGACAACAATAAGAAATATATAAAAATAATTCATGAGCCAAAAACCAACCAACATTTAAATAAAATATTCAAAAAATAGAATTTCATTCCTGCACATTACACCAATACCAAACTTAAAATGTTATTGGGTAATACTTTTCAAAAACAAGACCAGTTGCTGAATTCAGGGATTTACTCAGTCAATTGCAATAATTGTACTAAATTGTATATTGGACAAACGAAAAGAAACGTGCACATTAGATTCAAAGAACATATGTACCACATCAAAAGCCAAAACCCTGACAAATCAGCAATTGCTCATCATACTTTGACAACAGGCCACAAATTCAACATAAATAAAGTTAAATTATTAAAAGAATCCAGCAGTTATCAATTAAACATGCTAGAAGCGATAGAAATGATGAAAAATAATACAGAACTACTCAATTTCGATTTAAGCCCATTAATGAACCCCTTATTAAATTTATTACCCAACAGATAACCCTCATTAACATCATTGTAAACCCTCCCAAGTCCGAAACCGAATAATCCCCAACACCCCCATTTCCAAGATACCGCATTCGTTTCAAAATGCAAATTACTTTTTTGGTTTTTTCGCCTAGTCCGAGTAGGTATATATTGTAAACATTTATCGGTTTTTATTCAGTTAGCTATTGATAATGGGTACTTAGTACCCGAAATGTACATCTAGCAAAAAAATAAAAGTGAAGAAAGGAATATAACTGTGTTTAATTAAGTGAAGTTACTATGGGAAAATGTATATAGAATTTGTGAATCATTAGCATACTGAACGCAAGAGCAAAAGTTAAGTGTAGAGGGAATAAACGATGAGTAAATAGAGAATAAAAGTGGACCTAAAATTGACCCCTGAGGCACACCCGCATTAATTCTTAGTTGGCTAGATGTGATACGATTTATTCTAACCTGCTGTCGACGATCAAAAATAAAACTTCTGACCAAGTCTAAAGAATGTGCATCAAGGCCGATGTATTTTAACTTTGATAATAAGAGATCGTGATTAAGCGTATCAAATGCCTTACTGTAATCAATTAGTATTAGACAAGACAGTAATCCTCTATCAGTAGCATTAATTAAGTCATCAGTTACCTTCAATAAAGCAGTTGAGCAGCTATATGCAGATCTGAAACCAGACTGGTTGGTAGGAAGGAGATTATTATTCTCTATAAAACTAGTCAACTGATCCTTCATTACAGTTTCAAGGATTTTAGAAAGTACCGGTAAAATACTAATTGGTCTGAAATCCTTAAATGTATCAGGATTATCCTTTTTCGGAATAATTGTTATTGTTGCTAACTTCCACGCATGAGGAAAAATTCCCTTTCAAGACAACAATTAACTATGTGCGTTAAATATTGGGTAATGTAAGGGTAACATAATTTCACCATTGCTGCGCTAAGGCCATCCATACCCACTGCATTTGAATTAATTTTTAGTAGCAGATTTGACACTATGTCATTAGTTATTAATGAAAAGCTAAATTTAGATTTAGAGTTTGGATGAACATTGTTTTCATAAAAAGATATTAAGTTAGGGTCAGCAATACTTTTTACTGAATTAATTAGGTATGCATTAGCAGTCTCTGCATCGTTAAACCTCGCAGGTATATCACAGTGTTTTTGCGACAGACATTTTGGTAGTTGTGACATATTTTAGAGTAACGAGTGTCTTCCACTCCCAGACTAAGCATGAAGTAAAATTTCGAGTTTAGAAAAGCCCCGCGTAGAAAATTTGTCGAGGGTCGCGCAGCGACCCGAGACAAATTTTCACGGGGCCAGGGTCCAGGGTCCAGTTCAAAGGGTCCAGTTCAAAGCTTTAAACGAGTGTCGTCCACTCCCAGACTAAGCATGAAGTAAAATTTCGAGTTTAGAAAAGCCCCGCGTAGAAAATTTGTCGAGGGTCGCGCAGCGACCCGAGACAAATTTTCGCGGGGCTTTTCTAAACTCGAAATTTTACTTCATGCGCCACGCGTATAAACCACAGATTTAAAGTAAAGTTAAATATATATACTGCTGAGATGTGATAGATGAACACATCAACGAAAACCAGAACGCAAAAAATAACGGTAGATTATTTTACCCTAAAACATACATTTTTGATTGAATTTGTGCTCAGTATTCCGAATAACTACAAACGCGTTCCTATCTCCAAGATCCTCATCAGGGTGGTCCCGATACACTGAACATTGCGGATACTATAAAGCCTATTTGTCAAGGCGAATTATTAAATTCGAATTTAAAACGTTTCAGAAAGCAAACTGAATACGAATTAAAATTTCTTGACTTAATTTCTCATCTGGCACTTTAATTTGTGAAATAACTTTACATATACGAAATAAAAACTGGTAATTGAATATTAATGTAATAATTAAAGTGCTAATCACTACTTAAATATAAACCAAATAGAAATATTGTGAAGTATGTGACTTCTAAATCATAAATCTGATTACGCGGACAATTTCCATAGTTTATAGGTATCTCATAAAATAGACATACGTTACACGATAATTTTTCACCAGGGCCATTATTATCTTGTATACACGGATGTATGCCGGGCCATAGATTAGCCCTGACAGTTTCTATTAAATAAATAACAACCCGCCCTGACAGGAAGTGCGGGCCTTGTGCTCGTGTAAATTCCGCGCCGATATTTTGATTTATCGAGTGGCACACGGGACGATGTCTCCCCCGGATTTATGGCTGCGGATGAGCTTGAGGGATGGTTGCGTCGACACTAGATACTATCCTCCGAAATGGTTGTCCACCCAACTACTGCCCAGTAAATTCTCTCAGGAGGATTTAAGGGATGCACTATTGCTAGCCCAACAGCTGGAGAATTTAGGGGATGAAATCGCGTCATAGCCAGCCTAACACTATGTAATCCCGGCGATTCCGCACGCGTAATATTAAATTTAACGTATACGTTATTATTGAAAGCACTAAACGCACTTAGATTGTGATGCTAAGATTAACCTTGTTTTAATTTTATTCCTCATTTTTTTAAACGTCATAAGCAAAGCTATACTGAAGAGAGATAAATCTCGAAACGCGTCTATAGACATTAGTTTTAATCCAAGTCCTTTCACTTCTAATTTGTTGCTATCTCTCCTTTCATTTTAAGTTTGTATTGTTAGTTGGTTTGACGGGAATTTGACCTAAACGTTATATATACTTTAATAGAGCGTTGTAACAAATCAAATTAAATAAGATTTTAAATATTTCATTGTGTAATTCAATATCCGGAGGTGTATTTGCACGGGAAGTAGTTGTTTTAATGGATATATATCGTCGTACGTTGTCTTGATAATTGAGACATAGTTTGCATTTTCACGAATAGTTTTTTCGTAATTGTATATATTAAGCGGGAATTACTCTCCAGAAGCGTGTTTTGAGAGTAATTTTTAGGAATTAATTCTGCAAAATCTATCAAACCTACAGTATCGGGATTGTTCACTCATATTAAGACATGTTTGAACTAACAATACAAATTTTATTGAATTACTTAATCGAAATATATACAAGTTATGCGCTGTTATGTATGTCGCGGCGTGAGACGCTCGTCCAATCGGGCGCACGAGTTGCGGCGATGCTAAGCGTCTGAAACAAACAACCCATTTTTTTTTCAATCTATATGAGTGTAGTTATCGTCCGAACTAGAACTAAACAAGTACACATACTTTAATCGAAACGGCAGCTGTTTAAAAATCAAAGTTCAATTTTTCCGAAAAATTTTCAACCAAAACATCAGATTGAAAGTGAAATATACAAGCCATCAAAATCACCCTAGTTCCAACCATAAGTGAAGGTTCCTTCAATATGTGTGCCAAACCACAAGTCAATCGGTTCAATAGTTTTTGAGAAAAACGTGCGCCCGTCTTGAAAAATGTCGTTCCGAGAAAAACGCGTTTATAGTTAGCATTGATACGGCTGAACTTACGGTGGATACCAACTGATTTGAGTAACTCACCCTTAATCAGCTGTACCGGGGCCATAGAGACAACCTTCCTCAGCCGGTATACCCGGTAAACAATAGACAACCGGTCGAGGTATAACGGTCGACGTTATAAGTGACGCGCCGCAACGCGCCGCAGCCTAAGCTTCTGTAACTATGAGAGTTCTACGAATTTCAAATTATTATTTTCAAGACACACCCTCAGGACCCCAGACTATAATAAAATGCAAAAAAATTGCCGAATTTTCTAAAGAGTAAATCCCCCTTAACCTTAAATTTAACATTTCGTGTACGGAATAGCCCTGAATATCCTTTAAAGGGTTGCGTTATTGCTAGGCTAACAGTTACTAATTCCTTTGTAAGGTTAGGGGGCTGTATTTGAAGGGTTAGGGGGGTTGTCTCGCTGACACATAAATGAGATATGATAATGAGGTTGGGGTTCTGCAGGTAATGTATCGAGGGTGTTGAATGTTTAGAGAGGGCTGTGTGTTGAGTAATTTATTCATCGCTTGTCATCGTCGCTTACATAAGTAAATTTATATTCGGCGAGCGTTAATCCCAAGTAAGTCTTCTTGTTCCTTTCCCACTCGTGTTTCATTTACACACATCGATCACTTTCCATCAGAAATCAACAATCGTATCAATCAAACATTACAAGTATTTTAGATTACATACGTAACACTCACTCGTATTAACTGAACGCTGCGAGTATGCGCGTCACTATCTTAGGTTGCATAAAATAAATAACGCACTCCTATCAATCGAATCTACGAGCACGCGTGTAGGTATCTTGGGTTGCATAAATAACATGCACTTATATCAATAGAATCTACGAGCATGCGTTAAAGGTATTTTGGGTTGCATTAATAACACGCACTCCTATCAATCGAATCTACGAGCATGCGTAAAGGTATCTTGGGTTGCATAAATAACACGCACTTCTATCAATCGAATCTACGGGCATGCGTAAAGGTATCTTGGGTTGCATAAATAACACTCACTTCTATCAATCGAATCTACGAGCATGCGTAAAGGTATCTTAGGTTGCATAAATAACACGCACTCCTATCAATCGAATCTACGAGCATGCGTAAAGGTATCTTGGGTTGCATAAATAACACGCACTCCTATCAATCGAATCTACGAGCATGCGTAAAGGTATCTAGGGTTGCATAAATAACACGCACTTCTATCAATCGAATCTACGAGCATGCGTAAAGGTAACTTGGGTTGCATAAATAACACGCACTCCTATCAATCGAATCTACGAGCAGGCGTAAAGGTATCTTGGGTTGCATAAATTACACGCACATGCGTAAAGGTATCTTGAGTTGTATAAGTAACGCTTACTCAGTCAGTTGTATACCAGGTCTGTAAATATGAAACCGGAATATGCTTATAAATGACTCTAGTTGTCAATATAGTGACCGTTAAGTCATGTTATTGGTCCGTTATTCTTGTGTTTACGTTTGTCAAAGACTTTTAACTCACAAGAATACAAATTTAATACAAATACATATGTTTTCGTAGCGTTAAAGATGACTGTTTTTGAGCCTAAAAATTATGATTCGCCGACAGCATTGATTTTCTGATACCATTCGAAGAAAACTGCTGCAGAATCGCATCGAATTGTCGAAGCTTACGATGAGCATGCTTTTGCTAAATCACAGTGCTTTGCGCGATTTAAAATATTCAAAAGTGGCGATTTTCACGTGAGAAGCCAAGACAACCAAAAAAGTTTGAAGACGCCGCATTGCAAGCATTGTTGGATGAGGATGATGCTCAAACGCACCAATAACTTGCGTGTCAGTTAAATGTGACACGAGAAAGCGCCTCCATACGCTGGAAAGCCATAAGAAAGATTCAGAAGGTAGAAAGATGGGTTCCACATGAAAGACTGCAGGAAAACCGAAAAACCATCTACGAAATACTGCTCACCAGGTACAGACTTTGTCCGTCCTTGGGCGTCCGTCTAAGGACCGGTGTATCACCGCCATATTTGCGAACCACTGCCCACGGAGACCAACCCTCGTGTGGACCAGAGGGGCGAGTAGGCACCCCTGGGCTCTCCAAGGCCCACCCCCGACTCCTCATTTAGCAGCGACAAGCACCAGGGCTGAGTCAACCCCACCGTGTGTAAGTTAGCCCTATCCAAGATAGGGACACAGAAGTTACCTCAAGAAAGTCTACAGCTCCGACTTGGACAATCGTCGCCTTCATCGTCCGAAGACTCAGGTTTGCCCCAGGCGCCTCCTGTTTAGGTGGTATGCTCGACCTCCGCTCACCAGGTACAAAGGAAAATCATTTCCTTATCTAATTTTGACTGACGATGAAATACTTCCGCATGCGGCTTACTCGCCAGACTGGGCTCTATCCAATGACTGCTTATTTGCATCGATGGGACACGCACTTGCTGAGCAGCGCTTCACTTCTTACAAAAATACACAAAAATGGCTCAATGATTGGTTTACCTTAAACCCTGGGTCTCCAAACTTTCCAGCCTTAGGGCCATACTGATTACTCCAGTAAGTTCCGAGGGCCAAAACCATAACAATAAGCCTTTAAAATTAGAATACTTCAGTAAACTAAATTTAATTTGCTATAAAAAATATGAGTTTTCAAGTAATCTAGCTCTCCGCGGGCCGGACAAAATCTGTCCGCGGGCCGGATGTGGCCCTCGGGCCGTAGTTTGGAGACCCCTGCCTTAAACGATCAACAATTTTTTTGGCGTGGCATCCACAAATTGGTAGAGAGATGGGAAAAATGTGTAGCTAGCGATGGGAAATACTTTGAATTAAATATTTTGTATCATTTTCATAAATTAAATGTGTATTTTCTTTTAAGAAATTCCGGTTTCATTTTTACAGACCTGGTAAGTAACACTTACTCAATCGAACTGTATGCGCGTATGCATCTTGGTTTGCATAAGTTACCAAGGCACACAGAAAGGAATGAACTAAACTTGTTTTACCCCGCATCACACTGAGCAAAGAGAATTCGTTTGATTGCACACAAATTCAAATATCTCAATAACATTAAATTACTAACTAGTGCGCAAAATAGCACCTTTTATGTTCATTTTTTGTTTAATTACACCCGAGCGAAAAATGGCCGATTGCACACAAATTCAAAAATCTCAATAAAATTAAATTACTAACTAGTGCGCAAAAAAGCACCTTCTATGTTCATTTTTTGTTTAATTACACCCGAGCGAAAAATGGCCGGACACCCATTTTTCGCGGCGCCTTTCATCACCCGTAATTGATGAGCGCGATCCGTCGACAGCTTGACGGATTGCCTGGCCCTATACATATTTATACTGTCTATGATAGTCTCGTTGACAGTGGCGATTTTTTTATTTCCGTTTAATTTTTATACGCTGGTACTCGTAATTATTCGCGCGAGATGCGGATGATTGATGGGGATTGGAAAAATTTTAATTGCTCTGCCTCCCGATCGAGGGTTGTATCAACAGTTTTTTTTTCCGTATCCACATTTTATTTGTTGGGGGTATAAAAAAAATTGCTTAACTTTTGATGAGTTGCGTGTTTGTGGATTTTCATCAAAGGAATTAATTGCTCGGTGTTGAAGTTAAACATGTTTTTATTTTTTATCGCGTTCATCAAAACGTACAAATCGCGCATAGATTTTGATGGAAGTTATCTATTATTTAAATTTATACCATAACTAATACAGCGAATCTTCCAATTATAATATATAATTTGCAGTATGCTGTTGTATTCCTGGGATTTTTGACTAGTCGAAATTTAAACACAGTGGTTCACTTTAAACAACAAATATATTCACTTTCACATTAAGTTCACAACGAATTCGAAAGGGTGGGCCATCGCAAGGAGTCTTTTTAAAATGTTTATGAAATACAAACGGCTAGATGGAATTAAATGATCTTTAATTTATTTTGTAGCCAAGAGTATCCGGTTATACATGGAATATGACATCAGCCAAATGGCTGCCACGGCTGGCCTTACAATAGTCCATTCTCTCGACCCAATTTTCCAGAACGTTTTCCAACGTATGCGGTTCTATCTCAGCATTGGCATTTTGGATATTGACTTTAAGATCGTCAATCGTTACTGGATCGTAGGCATAACAACGTTCTTTAACGTCACCCCAGAGATAAAAGTCCATGGGCGTCAAATCGCATTTCCTTGCTGGCCAATTCAGATCTTCACGACGGCTGATTGCAGGATTTTCGAACTTTGACCGTAATAAGTCGATAGTTTCGTTGCTAGTGTAGCATGTCGCCCCATCTTGTTGGAACCAGATGTTGCCCACAACCAAACCAGCAATTTGCTTCCAAAAAAAGTTTACTATCATGGTCCTATAGCGGTTTCCGTTGACCGTTTCGCCAGATTCAAAGAAAAATGGGCCGATGATGCCGCCGACCCATAACCCGCACCATAGAGTCACTCGTTCGGGATGCATTGGCTGCTCAACGATCACGTGTGGATTTTCCAATACCCAAATTCTGCAGTTTTGCTTGTTTACATAGCCCCCGAGGTGAAAATGCGCTTCATCGGAAAAGATAATTTTTCGCCAAAATTCACTATCGGCTTCCAGCTGTTTTAAGGCCCAATTAGCAAAGTTGTATCGAAGTGGATGGTTAACTCTCTTCAATTGCTGTGTTATTTGGACCTTATAAGCGAATAAACAGATGTCTTTATGCAAAATACGCCTCAAGGTAGTGCGACTAATGTTCAACTGCTGAGAACGATGACGAGTCGATGTTCTCGGGTTGGCTTGCACACTACGGGCTACAGCAGCAATATTCTCGGGTGCATGAACCGGACGAGCGTGTGGAACTTGAGTACGGCCCACCAGCATACCAGTTTCATGAACTTTATGCACAAATTTTTTCGGAACACTTGCATTTGGTGCATATTCGCGACCGAATTTTGTACGCAATTTTCGCACTGATTCTGTAATACACGAATTACATTCAAAGTAAATTTTTAACATTTCCCAACGTTCATCGAGCCTATAGCGTGCCATTTCGTTAACCGGGTGTTGTATACTGAAGATCTGTCATACATCAGATTTCAAATATCATGAAAGTAAAAATAAAGTGGTAGCGCGATGCAATGATTGACTGGAAAAATGCTAGACACGATTACTATCTTAACACTACTTTAACTTGCTGTCTTTCGTTTTAAAGTTAAGAGTAAGTTTTGATTGCTTATTTTCTATTGGAAAGAGATGTTAGAAACCAGAGGTGGAGACATGTATCCATCAATCAGCTTTACAGTTTTTGATGTGGGCGTGTCTGAAGGGTGGTACCCCTCTTGTCACGTTCACATCGGTTTTGAGGTACCTTGAAGTATACCCTTTGAATTTATAATTAGAGCTGCACGTGTACTGGCGGGTGCACAGTAATAAACACATCCGCATTAAATAAGGGATGTTTGAGGTTTAGAATATTCAATGCACTCACGCAAATATCCAAAAATAAAAATAGTACATGATCAAGACTATTACTTACGAGGTAATTGTATAAGTAACACTCAGTCAGTCAGTTGTATAAGTAGATGCGTGATATCTGCTAGTAATGAAATCTAACATGCATTGTTAGATTGGTTGCAACCAATCAATTAATAATTGTGTAAATATAATAATATTGTAACAAGTTTAATTTAATACTGTCTCTTGACAAAATTGATATTAAATAAAGAAAAATAATAAATCCAACATATCTGGTTTTAAAAAATATCGATATTTTCAATATCGGCACAGATTTTTTGGAGGATTTGAACGTTTCTACTTTATTAGGCTCTCTATCTTTCCTATGATTGAATTTAAATATAGAATCACAGTTGTACACGAGAAATTCGGTAATAATTCACGTGAAATGAAATTGCCCTTTTTGTGATTGAATTTAATTATTGAATCACAATTGTACCTACACAAGAAATTTGGTAATAACTCAGGGATGCGAATTGCAGAGTGATTTACACAGAATTGCAACCTATTAGTGAATGTAAATAATATTAGGTAACCCTGTGACCGGAGCAATTTGTAGGCAATCACTTCCAGTTAATTAATCACCCCGAAAGGTTTTGTTCCCGCGGGATAATTTATTACCATTAAGTATGCACTTTCTGCATTTGCATCCCACAAGAACACACACATACACAAATCGTGCCGAAGTTAAAAACTTTCTCCACCAATTACTAAGAAAGAGAACTAATGGGAGGAATTATTCTATCCACATAAAAAGCATTTTAGTAATCTCTTTCGGAACGTATATTTATTCTAATTCTTGATGTTTAATTAAAACACTTCGTTTGTTTCACTGATTTGCACACATTTTGATAACTGTGACATATTTTAAACTAACGAGTGTCTTCCACTCCCAGACTAAGCATAAAGTAAAATTTCGAGTTTTGAAAGCGACCCGAGACGAATTTTCACGGGGCTTTTCTAAACTCGAAATTTTACTTTATGCGCCACGCGTATAAAACGCTGATTCAATGGGAAGTTTTCAACTTTTACTCTCGCAATTTATGGCGCGCAACGTTAAATTTGGACGCTCGCGATTTATGGCGCCCAACTAGGGGCCACAGCGTTAACCTGGCTCCACGTTGGGCGCCAAAAACCCTTTATTCCAAGCGTTTTTAGTATTTTTAAACGAGTGTTTCCACTCCCAGACTAAGCATGAAGTAAAATTTCGAGTATAAAAAAGCTCCGCGTAGAAAATTTGTCGAGGGTCGCGCAGCGACCCGAGACAAATTTTCACGGGGCTTTTCTAAACTCGAAATTTTCCTTCATGCGCCACGCGTATAAAACACTGATTTAAAGTAAAGTTAAAAACGCACTAAAAACCAACCCAACTCTGATATTTTTTCAAATTGGATGTTTTCTTTCTTATCCATGCTGTAAATCTTCAGCTATTCGTTGTTTTCTTGTAAAAAACTTCGATTCCCTGTAGTCCTCCGGTCTCCGAAGACCATGATTGGTCCTTCGAGCTGTAGCCTTTGTAATATGGTAATAAACTTAGTAATCTAGAGGGATCCTTTAATTTGAAACTCGTAAGAGCGAGTGTTGTCCACTCCCAGGCTAAGCATGAAGTAAAATTTCGAGTTTAGAAAAGCCCCGCGTAGAAAATTTGTCGAGGGTCGCGCAGCGACCCGAGACAAATTTTCACGGGGCTTTTCTAAACTCGAAATTTTACTTCATGCGCCACGCGTATAAAACACTGATTTAAAGTGAAGTTAAAAACGCACTAAAAACCAACTCAACTTTGATATTTTTTCAAAATTGGATGTTTTCTTTACTATCCATGCTGTAAATTTTCAGATATTCGTTGTTTTCTTGTAAAAAACTTCGATTCCCTGTAGTCCTCCGGTCTCCGAAGACCATGATTGGTCCTTCGAGCTGTAGCCTTTGTAAAATGGTAATAAACTTAGTAATCTAGAGGGATCCTTCGTAAGAGCGAGTGTTGTCCACTCCCAGGCTAAGCATGAAGTAAAATTTCGAGTTTAGAAAAGCCCCGCGTAGAAAATTTGTCGAGACCCGAGACAAATTTTCACGGGGCTTTTCTAAACTCGAAATTTTACTTCATGCGCCACGCATATAAACCACAGATTTAAAGTAAACCTAAGAATATATCCACGTAAAAAGCATTTTGGTCCTCTCTTTTAGAACGTATATTTATTCTAATTCTTGATATTTAATTAAAACACTTCGTTTCGACCAGTGAACATCTTCAACTAGGAACGTTTTATTCAGAATCTTTAATTACTTGCGATTTGTGGCGCCCAACTAGGGACCACAGCGTTAGCCTGGCCCCACGTTGGGCGCCAAAAAACCTTTTTGGTGTGTTTTAGCCGCCTGGGGCCGCCGCTTCCTTCGAAGCCCCGAATTATGTTCAAATTTATTGTTAAATTGTTAACGATGGAGGCTCCTACTTTGTCATACAACATAATTTACAAATAGAGCACGATTTTAACTTTGTTTGTATAACTGAGACTTTATCAAGTTTCGACAACTTTAACTTGTCATTTTCAAACTCAAACTGATTTAAACTAACAATTGACATTCCTTTGAAAATGGTCTTACAAACCGAAACTAGTCGGAATAAAGATATAATTTGTGAAACAATCCCAAGTATAGATGAGGTAAAACCCCAAAATAAATAAAAAAAATACTAAGTGTTTTTAATTTAAATAACTTTACATATTTTAATATGTTTCACCAAGTGCCAGATGAGAAATTATTTCAAGCAATTAACAATTGATATATATGTACTTTAAATTAAGATTGCTTATATACCAGGATAAATTTATTATCAATCTCTCACAATGTGCTTTTCGTTTTTGTATCAAAATAACAATCTAATTAAAATTTAATACCACCTAATTATAATTATATCGAGAACATCCCTTTAAGTACATTTCCATCTGCGGTGCGATTCATCAATTTCGGGAAGATTTGCGTTTTGATTAATTGCGTTCGGGGCGATTGTCCTTGTCCGGATCGGGTGATCCATCAATTGTTATTATTCTCAACCCCCCGACTCACGGATTAATTAGATTTGTACGTCGGAAAGGCATAAACGTTTCCGCAAACTTTAACAAGAGCGACACGCACAATAAGGGGCGCGAGATTAGGTCCGTAATTAAAATTAGATTAAACACTTTTTAACGCACGTCTGTCTGTTTTGAGAAAACCGTATGGTATTCTGTTGTTGGTTACATAGTTTTAATTAAAATATTAATTTTTCTTGAATCACTCCTGATAATGCTGTAAAACGCGAAACTAGTCGAGTAAATAGTAAAGTAAAAAAAATTGTGAAACAAACCAAGTGTAATTTAATTTAAACCTTCAATATCAATAAAATATTAAGATTAAGAATTATATACATTTGTTGAATAATGCGTGAGTTCAAATAATATAGTATTTTGATTTCAAGTTTAAAAACGATTGAGTTTCCACGCTAGGGGTCTAAGTCCAAACGTTCAGGCTCTTCTAAACTCAAAATGTTACTTCATGCTTAAGCTGAAAGTGGAGAGCACTCGTTTGAAATGCTTACATTTGAGGTTTATTGGCGCTCAACAAGGGGCCAGGCTAACCCAGTGGCCCCTAGTTGGGCGCAATAAATCGCGAGCATCTAAATTTTCCACTGAATCAGCGTTTCGTACGCGTGGCGCATGAAGTAAAATTTCGAGTTTAGAAAAGTCCCGTGAAAATTTAGTCTGGGAGTGGACGACACTCGCTTTTAGGAGTTTTAAATTAAAGGATCTCTCTAGATTACTAAGTTTATTACCATTTTACAAATGCTAGAGCTCGAAGGACCAATCATGGTCTTCGGAGACCGGAGGACTACAGGGAATCGAAGTTTTTTTACAAGAAAACAACGAATTTCTGAAGATTTACAGCATGGATAGGAAAGAAAACATACGATTTTGAAAAAATATCAAAGTTGGGTTGGTTTTTAGTGCGTTTTTAACTTCACTTTAAATCAGTGTTTTATACGCGTGGCGCATGAAGTAAAATTTCGAGTTTAGAAAAGCCCCGTGAAAATTTGTCTCGGGTCGCTGCGCGACCCTCGACAAATTTTCTACGCGGGGCTTTTCTTAACTCGAAATTTTACTTCATGCTTAGTCTGGGAGTGGAAACGCTCGTTTAAAAATACTAGAAACGCTTGGAATAAAGGGTTTTTGGCGCCCAACGTGGAGCCAGGCTAACGCTGTGGCCCCTAGTTGGGCGCCATAAATCGCGAGCGTCCAAATTTAACGTTGCGCGCCATAAATTGCTAGAGTAAAAATTGAAAACTTTCCATTGAATCAGTGTTTTATACGCGTGGCGCATGAAGTAAAATTTCGAGTTTAGAAAAGCCCCGTGAAAATTTTCCTCGGGTCGCTGCGCGACCTTCGACAAATTTTCTACGCGGGGCTTTTCTAAACTTGAAATTTTACTTCATGCTTCGTCTGGGAGTGGAAAGCACTCGTTTAAGCTTTAAAATTAACGCTTATTAATTTTTTTTTAATTATTGATTAATAACTAAATACGCTTCAACTTGATTCGTAAACTTTTTTATACACTTATTGAGAATTGTAAATTACCCGTGATTCAATAAATTAGTTAGGTTAGTCGGTTTACCGATAATTCAACGCAAAATTATGATATCGTTGTTTCAGAGGTAAAATTCATTAAATACGTTACGTGGATAACTAATAGAATTTAAAGATTTACATTTACCAAGTGTTTTCCACTCCCAGACTAAGCATGAAGTAAAATTTCGAGTTTAGAAAAGCCCCGCGTAGAAAATTTGTCGAGGGTCGCGCAGCGACCCTCGACAAATTTTCACGGGGCTTTTCTAAACTCGAAATTTTACTTCATGCGCCACGCGTATAAAACACTGACCACATTATGAAATTGGAGACGTACTGCTTATGTTTAATAAATCTTATCGAAATCTCGCGCTATCAAAATTCGGGAAATTTACAATAAATGTTAAGAAATACTCATAAGGAAAAAAAAAAGTTAGATATTGTTTTTAATTTGTTTTTATTATCTATAACCTGTCGATCGCCAAATAACTTAGTATGCAAAAGTAGCTCGCGTAAAACAAAAGGTTGAACACCCCTGCTATATAACATATTTACTTCTTCTATCTGTGCGGAATGTTTCCTGAAGGTTTGGCCATACCTTTTCGTTCACCTTGTATATATTTAAAATTTTACTTTAAGCTTAATCTGGGAGTGAAAAACACTCGTTTAAAAATACCAGAAACGCTTAGATTTAAGGTTTTTTGGCGCCCAACGTGGGGTCAGGCTAACGCTGTGGCCCCTAGTTGGGCGCCATAAATCGCGAGCGTCCAAATTTAACGCTTGGCCCCTTGTTGGGCGCCATAAATTGCGAGAGTAAAAATTGAAGACTTCTCACTGAATCAGCGTTTCGTACGCGGGGCGCATGAAGTAACGATTTTAGAAAAGCCTGAGTGTGGATTTGGACGTCCAAATCCAAACGCTCGGGTTTTTATAAACTCGTAATTTCACTTCATGCTTTATCTAGGAGTGGAAAACATTGTTTAAAGCTTTAAAATGAACCGTAATTTTTTTAACTTATTAATTAATGATTAAATACGCTTTGATTCAAAAATATAAAGAATTGAATTAGTTTTTGTTTTTAAATTGGATGTTTTCCTTCCTATCCATGCTGTAAATCTTCAGATATTCATTGTTTTCTTGTAAAGAAACTTCGATTCCCTGTAGTCCTCCGGTCTCCGAAGACCATGATTGGTCCTTTGAGCTCTAGCATTTGTAAAATGGTAATAAACTTAGTAATCTAAAGAGATCCTTCAATTTAAAACTCCTAAGAGCGAGTGTCGTCCACTTCCAGACTAAGCATGAAGTAAAATTTCGAGTTTAGAAAAGCCCCGCGTAGAAAATTTGTCGAGGGTCGCGCAGCGACCCGAGACAAATTTTCATGTGGCTTATCTAAACTCGAAATTTTACTTCATGCGCCACGCGAATAAACTACAGATTTAAAGTAAAGCTAAGAACATATGCCACGTGTATCACTACGCAATTGTAGTGACCTTAAGTCCACAAACACAGTTATGAATTTATATACGTCGCTTATTTTATCTAAAATTAATTATTGCGCTACTGTGTGGACTCCTGGATATTCAACACATATTAACATTAAAAGTGCGATTCTTTTCGCAATCTACAACAAGTTAGTCTTACAAAGACTATATCAAACACTCACTGAAACAACTACTTCCCGGGCTAATACCCCGACGGACATTGAATTATACAACAAGTGTTTGCTGTTACATACAGTAACCTACTGCTAATGTAACAAGTTGGGTAAATTATTGAGGCCATCTATAGACGCGTTTCGAGATTTATCTCTCCTCAGTATAGCTTTGCCATTCCCTCTAAACAATTTGACACTTTAGACTGGCGGTCACGTTACCGTTCAAACATAAGTATAAATGAAATTGCCAATTCTTGGTTGCAGAATACTTCAAACATTAAAAGTGCGATTCTTTTCGCAATCTACAAAAAGTTAGTCTTACAAAGACTATATCAAACACTCACTGAAACAACTACTTCCCGGGCTAATACCCCGACGGGGCCTCAATTTGACCCAACTTGTTACATTAGCAGTAGGTTACTGTATGTAACAGCAAACACTTGTTGTATAATTCAATGTCCGTCGGGGTATTAGCCCGGGAAGTAGTTGTTTCAGTGAGTGTTTGATATAGTCTTTGTAAGACTAACTTGTTGTAGCTTGCGAAAAGAATCGCACTTTTAATGTTTGAAGTATTCTGCAACCAAGAATTGGCAATTTCATTTATACTTATGTTTGAACGGTAACGTGACCGCCAGTCTAAGGTGTCAAATTGTTTAGAGGGAATGGCAAAGCTATACTGAGGAGAGATAAATCTCGAAACGCGTCTATAGATGGCCTCAATAATTTGACCCAACTTGTTACATTAGCAGTAGGTTACTGTATGTAACAGCAAACACTTGTTGTATAATTCAATGTCCGTCGGGGTATTAGCCCGGGAAGTAGTTGTTTCAGTGAGTGTTTGATATAGTCTTTGTAAGACTAACTTGTTGTAGATTGCGAAAAGAATCGCACTTTTAATGTTTGAAGTATTCTGCAACCAAGAATTGGCAATTTCATTTATACACATATTAACATGCTTGAGAAGGTTAATAAACGCTTTCTCAAATATCTATACTTCATTAAACACAAACAATATCCAGAACTCCACACAAGTTATTCTACACTCATAGACGAATTTAAATTAGATACCATACACAAAAGACATCGACGCATATCTGTTGGTGATTTATATAAATTAATTCATAATTTTACTGATAATTCTGAATTGTTATGCAACATTGATTTTAATGTACCCAGACTATTCTCTAGATATAAACAAACCTTTAATTATACGACGCCCCGTACTAATCACTACATGTATTCCCCATTATATAAAATGCTGCGAAATTATCACGAAATTCAATGCTTTGTCGATATTTTTTCACCCTGCATACAACAGTTTATGTGTGATATTACCGAATGTGTTTTCTGAATTTGTTAATCAACTTATTAGTTTGTACCCTACTTACTCACACTGTAAACCTATATTTAGTTTATATATATTTCTCTGTAATTAGGCTATGCTTGTTGAGAAATAAATTATTATTATTATTATTATTATTAAAAAGCATTTTGGTCCTCTCTTTCAGAACGTATATTTATTCTAATTCTTGATATTTAATTAAAACACTTCGTTTGTTTCACTAATTTATATTTTCTTCGACTAGTTTCGACCATTGGACATCTTCAACCAGGAACGTTTTATTCAGAATCCGTGGGGCCAGGCTAACGCTGTGGCCCCTAGTTGGGCGCCATAAATCGCGAGCGTCCAAATTTACCGCTTGGCCCCTTGTTGGGCGCCATAAATTGCGGAAGTAAAAGTTGAAAACTTCTCACTGAATCAGCGTTTCGTACGCGGGGCGCATGAAGTAACGAGTTTAGAAAAGCCTGAGTTTGGATTTGGACGTCCAAATCCAAACGCTCGGGTTTTTATAAACTAGAAATTTCACTTCATGCTTTGTCTAGGAGTGGAAAACATTGTTTAAAGCTTTAAAATGAACCGTAATTTTTTTTAACTTATTAATTAATGATTAAATACGCTTTGTTTCAAAAATATAAATAATTGTATTAGTTTGTGATTGCGTTCACTGAGCAGGTTTCATCGCCATTTATGTTAGAGCGCGTTTAATCATGAATTAAAACGTCGCGCCGTTTTTTCTTACTGCAGCGCTGGATACACCATAAAAATAGTTTTGTTTGTAAATTAACAAATAACAAGATATTGTATTGAGATGTTTCTGTGTTTGTGCTCTTAAACTTACTCTCACAATATTCTATTTTAGTCATGGACGATACCACTATGAAGCATTAGATGGCGTTAGCTATGGAAATCATTAATAGTTTTCTATTTTGGTGTTTAATTAATGTTTCCCTTAACTCATAGTGAAACATTTTTAAAATAATTCTGGATAAAACACTTGACTTGTTACACTAATTTAATTAGAAACAAACCAAGTGTTTTAATTATCCAAAATTATTTCTATTTTGGTGTCGAATTATACGTATTTCTCTTGATTAGCCAGGAAATCTTTGTATAATTATTGCAACAATTATTATTAAATAAACAAACTGTTTAACTATCTAAACTTAGCGAATAGATCGATAACCATTAATTATTTAAACTAAAAGCTTATACACATAATATCAAATTGAAGATACTTTTTTTTAACTTGGAAATATGTTTTAAAATTATAAAAGAAAAACTTCAGCTGATTTTCTTGTAATTTAACAACCACATATCTTTAGGGATACATCTGCTGAACATAAAGATATGTTGTTGTTGAATTACAAGAAAATCAGCTGAAGTTTTTCTTTTAAAATTTTAAAACATATTTCCAAGTCAAAAAAAAATTACCTACAATTTGATATTATGTTTTTAAGTCTTTACAATTTTGACACGGTTGTAATGTTGCACTTTCGAAATTCCCCTAACGATATTAAAACTCTTTGTGGATGCGCGCTTGTAAAATCTCAAACTGGTCCGTTTTAATTCCGTCTAGCAGCTTAAACACCGTCTCCGTCCCCGACTTCATTACACACCATTAAGAAAACAACAATAACGCACACACCATAAAGAAGCATATTCTGCTAGGGCTCGTTAGATTTTAATTACAGCACGAATATTAAACATTTGCACGCGCACGCCATTTTAAAAACGGGTTCCGTTGTTTATAGTTTCAAATAGAGTTACACAGAACAGAGCTGGGTAGGATTTGAATCATTTAGGATTCGAGTGATTTAAGAGGACTTATTTGATTTCATAAGAGTGAAAAGAAATTCATTTTTATATAAAAAAAACAATTTAAACACTTTCAAATATATATTGTAATAACGCTACAATTGTTTCGCCACACTGTGGCTTCTTCATGAAAATTTCCAAGTCCTACATCTAGAAAGGAAAGGTCGGAAACTCAACATCATGGAGTGTTTAGAAATCAATAAAAGAAAATTTTCAGGACATCTTCTCAACGATTAAACAGATTTTACTAATTCGCCCGTCTTAAATTTACATTTTTCTGAAAAAACTATCCCATCCGAAAAGTAGTCCTTCGGAAGCTCTTCAAAATAGGCCTCATTTTCAGCTATAAGTTCGTCATTTGAGTCAAATCGCTTACCGGTGAGCCATCTCTTCAGGCTTGGAAACAGGTAGAAGTCGCTGAGAGCCAGGTCTGGTGAATACGGTGGATGAGGAACCAGTTCAAACCCGATTTCGTGCAATTTTTCTTGCGATGAATAAGCAGGCGCATTGTCGTGATGATAGAGGATTTTTTTCTTCTTCAAATACGGCCGTTTTTCTGCGATTTTAGTTTTTAAACGATCCAAAAATGATGAATAATATGCGCCAGTCATGCTTTTACCTTTTTTTTTAAGATAGTCGATGAATATTATTCCATGCGCATCCCACAATATGGAGCCTATAACCCTTACGGTCCTTTGTGGCGATTTTGAACGCTTCGGAGCACTTTCACCCGGAGAAACTCATTGTTTTGACTGTTGCATGGACTCTGGTGTGTAGAAATTGATCGATGGGTATGAATTGGCGCAAAATCTCCGTTGCATTTCGTAAAAACATTGTCAAATTTTGCTAGGAATTCGTTTTTGGTCCACTGTGAGCAAATGCGGTACCCATCGCGCGCAGAGCTTCTTCATACCTAAAATAACAAATAACTGGGACATTGAATTTTCACAAGCCTCTCTCGAGGCAATTTTTTCACCAGGAAAATCGTTCGCCATGGGCAGGAACAGGTGGTAATCGCTTGGTGCCAGGTCCGGACTATAAGGTGGATGCGTAAGAACCTCCCAACCAAGCTCCAGGAATTTCTGGCGAGTCACTATCGATAGAACATAATTTCTCTCCTATTGACCGAGGCTGACCGCTTCTGGGCGATTGCTTCCGTCAGACGGTCCAATTGTTGACAGTAAGTGTTAAAGCTGTCGTAAGTGATCAACTTTTCATCACCAGTCATCATCAGCTTCAGAAATGGGTCGATTTTGTTGCGATTCAGCAGCGATTTGCAGATGAAAATTCGATCCATGATTCCTCTCCTATTGGCCGAGGCTGACCGCTTCTGGACGATTGCTTCCTTCAGACGGTCCAATTGTTGACAGTAAGTGTTAAAGCTGTCGTAAGTGATCAACTTTTCATCACCAGTCATCATCAGCTTCAGAAATGGGTCGATTTTGTTGCGATTCAGCAGCGATTCGCAGATGAAAATTGGATCCATGATTCCTCTCCTATTGGCCGAGGTTGACCGCTTCTGAGCGATTGCTTCCTTCAGACGATCCAATTGTTGACAGTAACAGTGTTGACGCTGTCGTAAGAGATCCATTTTTCATCACCAGTCATTATCAGCTTCAGAAATGAGTCGATTTTGTTGCGATTCAGCAGCGATTCGCAGATGAAAATTCGATCCATGAGGTTTTTTTGCGTTAACCCTTGTGGCACCCAAACATCGAGCTTTTTTTGTATCCATCCTTATGCAACTGGTTCCAAACGGTTTTTTGTGCAATGTTTAGCTCCTAGGCAATCGATACAGTGCTTACATGACGGTCGGACATAACGATTTCCATGATTTTATCGGCATTTTTAACAATTGGCCTTCCAGAGTATGGTGCATCTTTGACATCGAAATTACCCGAACAGAATTGACAAAACCAAAATTACGCGCAATTGGCTGTTACAGTATTAGGACTATAAACATTATTCAGATTTTTAACGGCCTGGCTTGCGTTTTGGTCTTTATCGAAAAAAAACTGTAAAAAATTGCGTATTTTTGCTGGTGTGCATCTTTAACGCGCGCTCAAACAAAACTAATTTAACCAATTACAAAACTGTCAGAAACGTTTATTTGTACAAGATCTCGTCTTTCTAATGCCAAAATGTGTAACCTGATTGGACTTCTGCACCGGAGATACAGATTTCTAAATCCATCTATTACAAATAGTGTTGCTGGCGAAGGAATGGGGAGAAATGAATGAAATGTTACAACGGGTTGAGAGGTATATGGATAAGCGAAGATTGTGTGTAAATGTAGAAAAAACGAAGTGGATGAGATTTATGAATAGAAGAAGAGAAGGCAATGTGAAAGAATTGGCAAGGAAGGGTGAAGTGATAAAAAGAGTGAAAGAGTTTAAATGTTTGTGTTTAGATGTGGTGGGGGGTACAGGGAGCACGCCAGATGGGTCCAACTGAAGGCAAGGAAAGCGTCGTATGTGGTAAAGAACAAAGGGGGAAAGTGGCTGGAGGGAAATGTTCAGATGGCGTGCAAACTGTGGGATTCGTGTGTTAAGCCAATTTTAATGTATGGGGTGGAGGCATGGGGAATGAGAGCGTATGAATATATTGAGAGAGAGTAGGTGACGTTCCTAAAGCAGCTACTGGCGGTGGAAAGATCAACGCCCAGTTATATTCTGCGTCAGGAAACGAACAGAGCAAGTATGCATGGAGAGGCAATGGAAAGAGTGGCAAGATATGAGATGAAATTGATTGAATTGGGTAGTGAAAGGCTGGTAAAAGAGGTGTGGAGAACATGTGTGGGAGTAGGAGAGAGTGATTGGAGAACGGAGAGGAGAAAAATGTATGAAAGAGCAGGGGTGTCTGAATGTTTGGTTAATGAATGGTTGGAAAAATGAGTGAATGTGGCAGCGTGGATGAAGGAAAAATGGGAGGAAGTGGAAAAACAGGGTATATTGAGAGAAGTACCTATAATTCTCTATATAAAAGGTGGCAGGTACACGGGAAACTGCCAGGGTACCTCAGCAGGAATTTACTAAAAATAGGGGAGAAGGTAGCACTGGCGAGGGCTAGGTGTGGGTCGGAGGAGAGAAGAAGAAACGTATGGATGGGTGAAGAGTATGGTAGGTGTGTGTTGTGCGGAAGTGGAAGGGATACGTGGAGACATATAGCGGATGAGTGTAAGGAGATAAGTGAGGAATGGACGAGAGGTGTTAAAAGGATAGAGGAGTGGATGCGAGAGGATGGGGCGGGCGTAAAGATGGTGATAAGACTAGGGTGGGAGAGGGAGAGGGAGTGGAGAAGAACTGATTAGCTGGGAATTTGGTTTCATGTGTTAAGTTTTGTATTGTGTTTATGGAAATGTATATTAGTTTAGGATGCCAATAAAGGTTTTTTTTTTTTTTTTTACTACACCTATTATATAACAGATATATAAATAAATAAATACATCTTAATTGTTTGGTGTTGTAGGCGTTCACTTTGTGGTACATCTTAAATACACTTGTAAATAAAATACTTTTTACTTTGTTTAACCACTGAATTTTACATTTAATTGTGTGACTAGTTTCGACTATCTAGTAGTCATTCTCAAACTAAAGTGAGAATAACATTAATAGTGCGATTCTTTTCGCAATCTACAACAAGTTAGTCTTACAAAGACTATAGTCTTTGTAAGACTAACTTGTTGTAGATTGCGAAAAGAATCGCACTTTTATTGTTTGAAGTATTCTGCAACCAAGAATTGGCAATTTCATTTATACTAAAGTGAGAATGACTACTAGATAGTCGAAACTAGTCACACAATTAAATGTAAAATTCAGTGGTTAAACAAAGTAAAAAGTGTTTTATTTACAAAGACATCTTATAAAATAAGTGGTCTAACTGCAAAACTCACATTCTCCACTTTTTGTGAACATTGAGTTAGCGGTTTAGTTATGTACTCCGTGTTTTTTGCAATTTGCCAAAAGTTTTCAAAAGTGGAGAACATAAGTTTTGCAGTTAGACCACGTGAATATGAAATTTTAATTATTAGATAATTTTATTAAAATGAGGCTAATGTTCTTTCATTTTTAATAAAATGACAGATTATGCTTAAGTCAAACGCAAGGATTCTATTATATCCCTATTCTTACGTATAATTTCCGCCGCGTCAGATTTTTCGGCGGAACTAAATCCCTCTATCCTAATTAAGTCAACCATCCCTTGTCTTACTCTTACTCTTACTCTTACATAAATCTCCTTTTCCGGGTAGCGCAAAAAAAATAAATTGACCAGTAATCCCGGATTTATCCACTCCCCGACAGATTGATGCACTCCATTACAACCAACCCCCCGAAAAAAAGCAAAGAAAAAAAAAAACTCTCCCAATAAAACAGATCATATAAATTCCTATAATAGTTCTCGGGCAAAAAGGGCGAGCCCTTAAAGCCGGAGGCGGCGCGCGATATTGCCTCCGATATTTAGATTATCCGGCGTGACGTCGGGTCGGGCAGTTTTTCATTTTTTCGGGGGTAAAAAATAGAAGGGTGGAGGTAGACAACATCCGCCGTGGGGATAAATTCAATTTCGACCGTCCCCGACGATATTAAATATAAAACACGGGCCGCTTCCAGAAATACTAACTCCACCCTTTTACATGTATCCCATAAAATTCGTTCGAAATATAAAGTAAACAGGACAATGGTGTGAGGTGGATCGAATAAATCTAATATGGTTAGAACTTTATTCAAATATGCTGGTGTAGAATTGGACGAGGGAAGTTTAATGTTTTATTTTTATGAAATTGTAAAAAAAATAATAATTACATTTTATTTAAATCACTAAGACAATAAAGTTATCATTTTTACAGTGTAAAAGAAATTTTACCTATGCCCTACCTAGTAACCGCATCATACCACACTGCCATCTTGACAAGTATGATTGACATTACGTACACATGCGCGTAATAGCTTTGACAAGTACATTACGTGCTGACAGCTGAACAGCTGATTTCTTACCGTACAACCATATGACATCTCTTTGATGTACATGGTGTTTCTCTTTCAAGTATATTTATTCCGAATTCAGCTTATTTACTTTAAATCCTTAGTTATTCGTTGTTTTTTTTTCAAGAGTTTAATTTGAAACTATAAACGAGTGTTTTCCACTCCCAGACTAAGCATGAAGTAAAATTTCGAGTTTAGAAAAGCCCCGTGAAAATTTGTCGAGGGTCGCGCAGCGACCCGAGACAAATTTTCTGGGCTTTTCTAAACTCGAAATTTTACTTCATGCGCCACGCGTATAAAACACTGAATTTAAGTGAGGTTCAAATATACATAGAGTTCACAATATTTTAGTGTTTTATACGCGTGGCGCATGAAGTAAAATTTCGAGTTTAGAAAAGCCCAGAAAATTTGTCTCGGGTCGCTGCGCGACCCTCGACAAATTTTCACGGGGCTTTTCTAAACTCAAAATTTTACTTCATGCTTAGTCTGGGAATGGAAAACACTCGTTTAAAGCTTCAAATTGAACTCTTTTAAAAACAACGAATGTCGGAAATTGTGCAACAATGATTGACAATCTTAAAGTCAATATCCAAAATGCCAAAGATAGAACCGCAGACGTTGCGAAGGCCTTGCGTGTTTGTTTCGATTATGCACGCGTTTTCTCAGCGTTTCTCATTACCATTTTCACAATTTTAAAGAAATTTAAATAACATTTAAGGGTCAAAACATACCACAGCGGCGAGGCTAGCGTCAAGGCTAGCGACGAAACCTGCAGTTACATAACAGAATTATTTAATTTCTCCACACACAACAAAGCATAAACAATATTTCACACAACAAACTTCAATATAGTTTAATAGAGTTTAATTTGAAACTGTAAACGAGTGTTTTCCACTCCCAGACTGAGCATGAAGTAAAATTTCGAGTTTAGAAAAGCCCCGTGAACATTTGTCGAGGTTCGCGCAGCGACCCGAGACAAATTTTCTGGGCTTTTCTAAACTCGAAATTTTACTTCATGCGCCACGCGTATAAAACACTAAAATATTGTGAACTCTATGTATATTTAAACCTCACCTAAAATCAGTGTTTAATCCGCGTGGCGCATGAAGTAAAATTTCGAGTTTAGAAAAGCCCAGAAAATTTGTCTCGGGTCGCTGCGCGACCCTCGACAAATTTTCACGGGCTTTTCTAAACTCGAAATTTTACTTCATGCTTAGTCTGGGAGTGGAAAACACTCGCTTAAAGCTTCAAATTGAACTCTTTTAAAAAACAACGAATGTCGGAAAATGTACAGCAACGATTGACGATCTTAAAGTCAATATCCAAAATGCCATTGCTAAGATAGAACCGCAGACGTTGCGAAGGCCTTGCGGGTTTGTTTTGATTATGCACGTGTTTTCCCAGCGTTTCTTATTACCATTTTCACAATTTTAAAGAAATTTAAATAACATTTAAGGGTCAAAACATACCACAGTGGCGAGGCTAGCGACGAAACCAGCAGTAACATAACATAATTATTTAATTTCTCCTCAAACACAATAAAGCATAAACAATATTTCACATAACAAACTTTAATATAACGTTAAGTTTCAACTTGAATTAATTTTACGTTAATTTATCAATTAATTCCTGCAAAGGCGTCGCGTGTTTGTTTTGATTATGCACGCGTTTTCCTAGCGAACGCACGCCTCCCGTCTTTTTTGAAAAGTGAAGTGATTAATGGTGTCGCGTTAATAAATTTTAATTAGACAAAAGGGCCCGCTAAAAATACATGACGAGGGTCTCCCGGTTTAATATTAAAACGAAACCGCTTCGGGACGAGAGAAGGGCCCCGAATACTTTTTCCATCGCTCATCACACACACACACACACACACACATACAAACCATCATACGTACACGCACGCCCACACCACTATCACAAAACAAGGCGAAAATTAATTTTCGGACCTCGTCAAGGAATTAATTCACTCTCCGAGTTTTGGTCTGGAAAACACGCGAATGGAAATTTCGTTAGCTACATACATGCATTGACTCTAGAATAGATAACGTTTTAATTTTTATCTGCGGTGTTTCTATGAATAAATATAAGATTAATTTATATTTTTAGCAAATTTGTTAATGCTGAATATTTATAGTGTATGGTTTCAGCAAAAATACACCCGCGATTTCCTTCGAACGAACCAACCAAACCGTCATTCTACCTCGAATTTTTCAGGTTGCGATCGCACTTCGCGCACGCAGACCCCGCATGCCCCACCGAACAGTTTTCCTCGCATGCCCGCATTTACATCGCTAATGTAAATACGCTGACTCAGGTTGCGATCACACTTCGCACACGCAGACCCCGCATGCTCCACCAAACAATTTCCCCCGCATGCCCGCATTTTACATAGCTAATGTAAATACGCTGACTAAGGTTGCGATCGCACTTCGCGCACGCAGATCCCGCATGTTCCACCAAACAGTTTCCTCCGCATGTCCGCATTTTACATCGCTAATGTAAATACGCTGACTCAGGTTGCGATCGCACTTCGCGCACGCAGTCCCCGCATGCCCCACCGAACAGTTTTCCTCGCATGCCCGCATTTACATCGCTAATGTAAATACACTGACTCAGGTTGCGAACGTACTTCGTGCACGCAGTCCCCACATGCCCCACCGAACAGTTTCCCTCGTATGCCCGCATTTTACATCGCTAATGTAAATACGCTGACTCAGGTTGCGATCGCACTTCGCGCACGCAGACCCCGCATGCTCCACTAAACCATTTCCCCCGCATGCCCGCATTTTACATGGCTAATGTAAATACGCTGACATACCAAATGGGCTGTCAACTGCCATTGAGGCGGATGACACCCTAAGTATGAGGACTGACTACGCAGTCACGGACTACTGCGAGGATCAGCCGTACAAGGTCCTGTTCCCAAGCAGGGACGACTGGGAGCGACACAAAATCACCCCAGAAAAGGCTGATTCCTGCTGGTACACTGACGGCTCAAAACTGTCCACTGGAACAGGAGCATCAGTCGTCGGACCAAGGACTGAACTTTACTACAGCCTTGGCAGGTATGCTACCATACTTCAGGCTGAAATATACGCCATTGAAATGTGCGCCCACGAAATCCTTTCAAAGGGTTGGGCGGGCAGGACAATAAAAATATGTTCGGACAGCCAGGCGGCCCTTAGGGCACTGGCATCTTCTAGATGCTCCTCGCTGGCTGTACGGAACTGCAAGGAAGCCTCTGCCAAATGGCACAGGTAAACGGGGTCAGTCTGATGTGGATGCCAAGCCACTCTGGCGTGAAGGGAAACGAATTAGCCGATTCCCTAGCCAGAGAGGGGGCGCGTACAGCCTACATCGGACCAGAACCCGCTCTGGGGATACCCAGATCAACAGCTAGAGACCGTAACAACGGATGGATGAGACACGAGGCACAGGATTTCTGGCAAAACCGCCCTGGGATGAGACATTTCAGAGCGGTAACAAGTGGACCATCTGCGGCCAGGACGGCCTCATGGTTGAAGCTGAGCAGATCAGATGTTAACACATTAACTGCTCTCTTCACTGGACACAGCCGTCTAAGGCATCACCTTAATAAACTAGGACTAAGCGACACCACTGAGTGCCGCCTATGCCTAGAGGATGATGAAACAGCAGAGCACGTCATATGTGCCTGTCCAGCTGGCGACCAGATCAGGACCACGGTGTTTGGCACACCGAAGCTAAACCTGAAGGACCTGGAAAAAACTTCACCTGACAAGATCCTTGACTTCATCAAGAAGATGGACTTGGAAGGTGAGCTGTATGGTCGGATGTTCGACCTTAATTGTGAGCCACAATAGATCCTTGCGGTCGCAGTGGAGGGTAGCATACCTACCCACTCACTTTCAATAGAATAGAATAGAAATGCGCTGACTAAGGTTGCGATCGCACTTCGCTCACGCAGACCCCGCATGTTCCACCAAACTGTTACCCCCGCATGCCCGCATTTTAGATCGCTAATGTAAATACGCTGACTCAAGTTGCGATCGCACTTTGCGCACGCAGACCCCGCATGCTCCACAAATCAATTTCCCCCGCATGCCCGCATTATACATAGCTAATGTAAATACGCTGACTCAGGTTGCGATCGCACTTCGCGCACGCAGACCCCGCATGCTCCACTAAACAATTTCTCTCGCATGCCCCCATTTTACATCGCTAATGTATAGTATACCTAACACATTTCCCTCTATAAGATAATTAAAACCTTATACAGGGACTTATCGGTCAAATGCAAGAATATTGAGGAGAAGAAGCAAAAACTGGCGAAAAAAACGTGAATTGAAGGAATGGAAAAGTATGGTATATTTTGATGGCGATTTCATGAAGGAGGAGAGGGAAATTCAAATAAAAATAAGAACGAGAGCTAGAGAGGAAAGAATAAACGGATATCAGGTACATGTGTTTAACAAACAAAGCACTAATAACCTTTCTCCACACTTTTATTTGAATTACCAAATGTACATTTCGGACACAAAGAGACCATTATCAATAGATTTGCACTGGTCTTAATCCATTGATAATGGTCACTTTGTGTCCGAAATGTACATTTGGTAATTGAAATAAAAGTGTGAAGAAATGTTACTAGTGCTTTATTCGTCAAATTAATTTGATCTTCATGTAACTCACAATCACTTAATTTAGGTACATGTATTCCATTAAAAAAAAAAATGCGCACAGAAACGGGTTTGGGATAAGGACATTTTTATATCCCCCCTCCCTGAATTTGATTTCTTGCTACGGCCTTGAGCCTCACAAGCTCATTCACACCTGCTTGATTCAATAATTCGTGTAAATCATCAATTTTAGTATCAATTAAATTATCGTAATTATTTGATTCTATTGTGGTCAGTCCAATCAATCTTCGAACCCGCTGGAACAATCGAAAATCATTCCAACGCACACGCTATTAATAATAATTTCAACTAAAAAAAAGAACAGATCCGTAATAAAAAAAACACCATTGTTCTCGCGCGATTTGCCACCCCCTACGTTTTATTAACAGCGTGAATTAATGGACGCGGCTTACAATTTCCCAATTTCCCACCACGAACGACATACGCGCACGAAAAATTCGGCTTGATGTTGTTATTATCTCGTTTTTATTTATATACCATTGTGATGCGGCAATTTTGGATTTGATTTATGGCTTGTCATTTTTGCGGGGCGGGGGATTTTCAAGGGGGGCGGCGCAATTAACGGGGGGCGCTGACAAGGGAAATCGTTGATAAACATTTTTGCCGGAATATGTTTAACTCGCATTAATCCTCGCGGCGCGGGTTTTATTCAGATGGGAATTTATGGGGTTTAATTGTGTTTACACGCCAGTTTGACTAACATTTAGTTGTCATTAGTGCTTTTAGAGACGTGATTTGTGTGAGTTTTTTATTTATTTCACGTTTTATATTAGGGGTTTAATTTCATGTTTCATGTGGTTTACCCGGCGGATCCACCAAAAAGACAATCGTCCAACTTTTATATTTACACTTTCAAAAACAAAAAAAACCTTATATATTTATTTTGTATTGTGGAGGCCTCTACTTAGTTATACATGTTAATTTATCAATAAAAAAACGGTTTAACTTTGTTTGTATAATTGTGTTATACAAACAAAGTTAAACCGTTTTTTATTAATAACTTATATATATAATTGTTTTTGTTTTTATTCAATTGTTGTTTTTTTATTTTTTGAAAAACAAAAAAATCTTTATATATTCAATTGTTCTTTAATTTTTTTGATAACTACGGTCCAACAATTTATTAAACACCTTGAGTTTGTTGGAAATCAAGTCCAGTCTTGCAACACACAGAGACAGAGGCGTTTCACGAATAACGTTTTCGTAATTTTATATATTATGTTTCAGATTTATTGATCCTTGTAGGCTAGGCCTGGTATACTTAGCCCAATCGATCTTAATTGATGAGAATTAAATAGTCTGAAACGCGTCTGTGCTACGTGTCGCGCAATTATCAAATTAACATAAATTCAATTATTAATTCGTTTTCATATTTTGTAATTATCAAAATCTTGTGATTGTTGGATATCACAACATATTCAGTCTTTCAACACGGATACAGACGTGCTTCGCACTTTTTGCACCTCATTAATGTAATCTACTGTATCTTCCTGCATTGCATTTTTATCGCAAGTTAAATACAAACTTCCTTACAATTCGGCCCGCCCTAATGTGGATTCTTAAATCCACATTAGGGCGGGCCGAATTGTAAGGAAGTTTTTTTTTTTCAAAGAGTGAGTCTAATTTTTTCTGATCCTACGTTCAATTCTAAGAAAGAAGTCTATGAGACCATAAGTCTATGGTAAATTTCGAGTCACATCGATTTTAATTAAAGATACTGCAGCCGGTTGTAACATTAATTTGGATTTCAGTTCTGATTTATACCAAAAAGAGCAATATAGAAATAATTCAGCGATACCAAAATAAAGTACTGAGGAGTATTGTCAATGCTCCTTGGTATTTCCGAAACAGTGACCTCCACAGGGACTTGGAAATGGATACTGTTAATGAGACAATACACAAATTTGCCAAGAGTCATGAACAGCGACTTCTTCAACACGTCAACATCGAAGCCATCCAGCCTTGATAACACGAATTTGACCAGAAGACTACAGCGGACTAAACCGTTCGAGTTAGTTTAATAATGTGTTAGTGCAAAAGCAGAGCATAGTGCTAGTGTACACATTAATTAGTGTAATTAAGTTATTAAAATCTAAGGGATACTAATGAGTAAACCCTTAGTATTAAACCTTTAGTAAATTAAGTTAGCTAAATATTACTCATTGATCCATTTGTGATCAGATTGTAATTATAGTAAAATACAACTAAGTGTTTTGCAAATAATAAAAAAAAATGTTCTGATTTATAATATATCCTATTTTTATTTATATGATAGTGTTCATAGGGGTTTTTGGGTGTGACAAATTCAATTTTGATATTTATTTTTCTCTTAGGCATCCGCAAGGTGGTGCTGCAAACTTTTGTCCGCTGTTTTTAAGGAAAAAGTTCATTAATCAATTACCAGTGTGCATTAATAAAGTTTTTTGCTTTGAATGTAAAGTGATTGTGTCGATAGCAATAAAAGCGAGTTTTGAGGGACTGGTAAAGGGTGGAGAAGTGAAGGGTTGTAGAGGCAACTGGTGACGGGGTTCGAGAGTGAAGTGAGAACGGTAGCAGAGAACGGTGAATAGTGAGGACAAAAAGCAGTGCGGTGTCGTTTGGAGGTTAGGACGGAGTGAAGCGAGGGCAACGACAGAGCACGAGTGCGCGCGGGGCTCAGCTTCTTAAACCAACATAAGTCGCGACCAAAACGTTTTTTCGGGTGAAACACATTAGCCAGGTGAGCTGAGGTGCTGCTCTTCACGCCGCGGACGTGGGTTCTAATCCAGAACAATTCTGTTTATTTTGCTGATGGAAAGGAGAGCAAAAGCCAGCAACTGTGGGGATTTAAGGCAGTTTTTTGAGCAATTATATAAGAATAAGAAAAAAAGAAAGGCAGACGTGAGTGCTGGAAATAATATGAAGGAGAAAATAGACAGAATATTGAACAAGCTGGTGTGGATGGAAAACGAAATGAAACGGTATATTGAAGAGTTGAAAGAGGAGCTAAGGCAGAAGGAAAAGGAGTGGAAAGAGGAAAAAAGTGTGCTGAGGGCTAGAATAGAGACATTAGAAAGAAAAGATTAAGCAAGAGACAAAGAGAGAAGTGTAATATTATAAAAAATGGAGTGGAAGAGGGAGAGAATATAACGACGGTGGTGAAGAAGCTAGTAAGGGAGCTAGAAACGCCAATACAATTCGAAGAAGGGGTGAGAATAGGGGAGGAAAAAACCGGCAGGAGGAGGCCAATCTTAATGAAGTGTAAAAATTGGGAGGCTAAGAGGAATATTATGATAAAGAAATGCAACTTACATGAGAAAAGAAGCAGGATTTTCATCAATGATGACCTGACTAGGGAGGAAAGAGAAGTTCAAGCTAAAATAATAGCGGTAGCTAGAGAGGAAAGAGGGAAAGGAAAACAGGTTAAAGTAGCGTATCAAAGATTGAAGGTTGCAATGAGCAAACAAAGATAGGGTTTGGAATATAGCGGGAATATAATCGAAATGTAAGGGACACAGGTGGCAGAGAGACTTGGAGGAGTGAGTGTATGGGAAGGATGTAGTGGGATTAGTAGAGACGTGGTTAGTGATCGAAGAGTGGGAAAAGCAAGAGACAAAGGGAGAAGGAAGTGTAATATTATAAAAAATGGAGTGGAAGAGGGAGAGAATATAGCGATGGTGGTGAAGAAGCTAGTAAGGAAGCTAGAAACGCCAATACAATTTGAAGAAGGGGTGAGAATAGGGGAGGAAAAAACCGGCAAAAGGAAGCCAATCTTAATGAAGTGTAAAAATTGGGAGGCTAAGAGGAATATTATGATAAAGAAAAGCAACTTAAAAGAGAAAAGTAGCAGGATTTTCATCAATGATGACCTGACTAGGGAGGAAAGAGAAGTTCAAGCTAAAATAATAGCGGTAGCTAGAGAGGAAAGAGGGAAGGGAAAACAGGTTAAAGTGGCGTATCGAAGATTGAAGGTTGATGAAGAATAGTGGGAGTAGAATGAGGATAAGGGTAGGTTAGTGATGGGAGAGTATACGACAAAAATAAGCTGTAACAGAAGAGGCAATAACAGGGTAGGCAATGAGCAAACAAAGATAGGGTTTTGGAATATAGCGGGAATAAAATCGAAATGTAAGGGACACAGGTGGCAGAGAGACTTGGAGGAGTGAGTGTATGGGAAGGATGTAGTGGGATTAGTAGAAACGTGGTTAGTGATCGAAGAGTGGGAAAAGGTGAAAAGGACGCAACCAACAGGGTTTAGATGGACAATAAGGTGCTACAAAGGGGGCGACAAAAGGAAGAGCGAAAGGAGGGTTTATTGTTGGGTCAATTAAGGAAGGAGTGGAAGGGATAGTGTGGATGGGATGTCAGAAGGGAGGAGTACAATTGGAGATAGGCATAGTATATATAAACAAGAACTGGGAAAATGTCCGGGAAGAACTGGATAAAAAAACTAGTAAAGGGAAAAGCTGTGTAATTGGTGGAGACTTTAATGCGAGAATAGATCAAATTAGGAGAGGAGTGGGGGATACGGGAGAGATAATAGAAAGGCAGTCGCAGGATAAAGTGATTAATAAGGAGGAGAGGATGATGGCCGAGTGGATGGTAGACGAGGGGTGGGATGTGTTAAATGGGTGCACAGAAGGCGATTGGGTTGGGAAAAAAACATACGTAGGACCACGGGGAGCGTCGGTTATAGACTTTATACTGACAAATGGTGTAAACAAGGCCAAGGTCAATAGAATGGAGGTTGAAGAGGTACTAGGCTCCGATCACCTGCCAATATCGGTAGCAATATGGGTAGGGTAACAGAGGAGGCAGCACGGGCAGCAAGAGTGCAGATAGCAAAAGGGACTTAGAAAGGATGGGGGAACGTTTAGAGAGGATCGGCTGAAGCGATGTGAAAAGCATGGAGGAAATGGAGGAGAAAATAGCAGGATTAAGGAGGACAGAGGAGGAGGAAGAGGAGGAGGAGGAGGAGGGGGGTCGTGGTTCGACGAGGAGTGTAACGAGGCAAAAAGAGGAGTAAGGAGGGCAGTAAATGATTGGAGAAATGGAAGAGAGGAAGGAAGGTGGGTGGTAATGGCGAGGACAAAGTACAACGTGGTATGCGAAGATAAACAAAAGCAGGCAATTAACAAGATAGCGTTGAAATGTCCAAGAGTGTCAATATGAAAGGGATATGTAGAATGTTTAAAGGAGAAGTGAAGTAAAAGGGAGAATAGAAGTAAATCTGGAAGACTGGAAAAATAAATGCGTAGAGAACTGTGGAAAACCAGCAGGGGTCGGAAGTCGAGTGGAAATAGAAGAAATGAAAGAGTTTACGGAGGAGGAAGTAGAGAAGGGTTTTGAAAAAGTAAAAAATGGAAAAGCAGCTGGGAACCAGTAGGGGTCGGAATTCAAGGGGAAATAGAAGAAGTGGAAGAGTTTACGGAGGAGGAAGTAGAGAAGGGTTTTGAAGAAGTGAAAAATGGAAAAGTAGCCGGGATGAAAGGTCTAAAAGCGGAAATGTGGAAGAGGATTGGAGTAGAGGGAAAACGACGATTCAGAGAGCTGCTTAACCAAACGTGGAGGGAAACAAATACGTTCCGGATTCGTGGGGAGTGGGAGTAAAGTGCCCGGAAAATAAAAAGATGTGGAAAACAATTGAGAAATAACCATAATGTGTATCGGGTACAAGATAGCAAGATGGTGGTGAAGAACCGACTGGAAAACGAATTCGAGGAAAAGGAACTCCTGCCGAAAACTCAGGGAGGCTTTAGAAGAAGATCAAATATTTACGCTTGCAAGGGTGGTTGAGAGGGAACTAGAGAGAAAAAGAAGTGTGTATGCGGTATTTGTAGATTTGAAAGCGACGTATGATTCGGTTCCGAGAGATAAATTGATTGAATGTTTAAAGAGAAGAGATGTGAGCGAGGTAATGGTGGAATGGGTGAGAAGTATGTATCAGGAAACATGAGGACCAGCAAAAATGGAGAGACAGGTATCGGAGAAGTTCAGAGAATGGATGGGAGTGCGACAGGGATGTCCGCTTAGTCCGTAATTATTCAAGCTTTACTTGAGTGAAATGGAAGAAGTATTGAGAAAAGGACAGGCGGGCGGTGTGGTTATAGGAAAAATGAAGGTGTGGATGTTGGCGTACGCAGATGATGTAGTACTACTGTCGAGCGAATGGGGAGAAATGAATGAGATGTTAAAAAGAGTGGAAAAATACATGGATAAGCGAGGATTATGTGTAAATTGAGAAAAAACAAAGTGGATGAGGTTTAAGTACCAGGGAAGAGAGGGAAGTTGGAAGGAATTTATGTGGAAGGGTGAATGTATTAAGAGAGTGAAAGAGTTTAAATATCTGGGGTTTGTATTTAGCTGGAATTGGGGGTACAGGGAGCACGTCAGATGGGTTCAATTGAAAACGAGGAAAGCGTGGCATATCCTAATGGAGAAATGGGGAAAATGGCTTGAGGGGAATTTTCAAATGGCGTGTAAACTGTGGGATGCCTGTGTGAAGTCAATTTTCATTTAGGTGTGGGGCGTACGATTGTATGAATGTATATAGAAAGAGTAAGGGTTTTTCCTGAAACAGATACTAGGTGTGGAAAGATCTACACCTAAATATATTCTGCTTCAAGAAACGAATCAAACAAGTGTGCATGTAGAAGCAATGGAGAGAGTGGCTATGACAAAAGTGTAAGTGAACTTGGTGATGAAAGGCTAGTGAAAGAGATGTGGCGGAGGTGCATGAGAGAAGGAGCAAGTGGGCGGAGGATGGAGAGGAGAAGAATGTATGAGAAAGCAGGGGTGTCGGAAATTGTTGTAAATGAGTGGTTTGAAAAAGGTGTGGATGTGGCGGCGTGGATGAAGCATAAATGAAAGGAAGTAGAGAGGCAGGAACAGCAGGAGAGTATAGACCGGAGTGGATACAATCCATGGTACGAACGGTGGTAGGTACATGGAAATGTGCCAAGGTATCTGAGCAATCTTGATTTACCCAGGAAGGAGAAGGTACGGCTGGCTAGGGCGAGATGTGAATCGGATGAGAGAGGAAGAAAGATTTGGATGGGTAAACAGTATGGAAGGTGTGTGCTATGCGGATGCGGATGGGAACACTTGGGGAAGGAATGCAAGGCGGTATGTAAAGAATGGATTAGATTAGATTAGATATTCGTAGGGGTGGCCTCATTGGCCTGTACCACCGCGACCTTTTCAAAAGAATAGATAGAAGGGAATACTAGGGTTACGGAATGGATGAGAGAGGACGGGGCAGGCGCAAATATTTTGGAAAGATTGGAATGGAAAAGAGAGAAAGGAAGGGGAAAAATAGGGCTGTAAAGGGTTATAAAAATTTTATAACCCTTTTCCCCCTTATAGCCCTATTTTTTCCCTCCATTTTTCTCTTTCCCTTTCTAATCTTTAAAAAGTGTAAAAAAAGAGAATATTAATGCCAAGAAAAGTCTTTTTTTTAATAAATAGCAGCATAATTTGAAACAATTATATGGTTCAAATCCTGCTGCTATTTATTAATGATCTTAGCAACATGTTTAAAAGGTGTAAATATTTGTTTTTTGTAGGCGATCTTAAACTATTCAAAAGTATTGTCTGTCAGGATGATCAGATTGTAAAGCAACATAATGTTAACACATTGATTGCTTAGTGTAACAATTTAGGCCGGGCCGATTTGTAAGACATTTTGTTTTTCAACGAGTGAGTCTAATTTTTTCTGATATTAAATGGTCTCTTAAATTGTGAGATCCATAAATTTTAACATTTTTTGAGTTAGTTGTTAAATGGAAAGATTCGGAGAGTTGGCTGTAAAATGGAAACATTTGGAGAATTATCTTTTCTGATTTAATTAATAATTGCGCCTGATATTTGAAAATGACAATCCAAATCGTGACGGATAATGAAACGCTCGCTTCCTTTTGAGCAATATGGCGCGGCAATTGCGAAGGCGGCTCGCGCGAAAGTAAGGCGTAATTATATTACTTTAAGTGCACTCGGTTTTTCAGCTACAACTCCCCCTCTTTTCCAACTTTTTATTAGCGCCAGCTTTCGCCTTGAGTTATATTATTATTAAAAACTGGGGGAGAGTCGAGTTGAAGGGATTTTACTAATCAATGAACGCGTTCAAAAGACGTGTAATCATTTTTACTAGTGATAATATGGTGTATTCAATTTATTACAAACAGATGCTTTCCACTCCCAGGTTAAGCATGAAGTAAAATTTCGAGTTTAGAAAAGCCTGAAAATTTGGTTTGGTCGCGTAGCGCGAAGCGCGGAGCGACCAAACCAAATTTTCAGGCTTTTCTAAACTCGAAATTTTACTTCATGCGCCACGCGTATACAACACTGGTTTCAACTAAAATTTAAACTATTATTATTCATTTATTTAAATTATTATTATTTAAATAATTATTATTTTTAATGTCACGCTATTAAATTTTAGAAACGTTTATTCAAATATAAATCACGGTCTGAGATTCATAGAGAATTTATAAGGATTCAACATTATTCTAAAATGTTAAATCATTATAAATTCTTTATGAATCTCAAACATTATTTATTTAACTTACCAATAGTTGTGATGACAGTCAATGAATATAAAAACGCCCCAGAAAAACTCCACTGCTTCGAATAATCATCATCATCCGTCCCATCATACCCAGACCTGCAACAAAAAACAAAACCACCGCCAGACTTTACATCCAAACGCAAACACAACCCGGAAAAGCGGAAATATGCGAATTTAATGACCATCCCGCTTTTTACCCCTCTTTTATTTAATTGTTGATATTTCTATCCCCTGGAGGGTTGCATAATATCTTTTTCAGATGTTCGAAAAAAAGAAATAAAAAAATCTACTCAGAGAAGTTTGTTTGCGACAGACTGTGCACTTGACGTGTATTGGGGATTCTGGGTTGTCTGGCTGAGGGGAGGAGTTGGGGATGTACGTATTAGAATATTTTCGCAAATACGAAATGCTTATTAAATAAGATGTTTTTCCAATTTGACAGGGAGGGAAATTACAATGTTCCAAATCGATACAGTCAGTCGAGTTCCTTTGTGTTTACTCGAAATGTTAATAATAATAACACACTTTATTTATTAAAAATTGGATGTTACATGGATTTGACATGTCTACGTAAGTATCCATAAATAAGATACAAAAATATATAATAACTATATTTATAATTTAAATGTTTTTTATAACGATTTTTATAACGTAAGCTTAATTTAAATTTTCAACAATAACAAATATAATAGCCAATTAGTAATGATATGAAAGTGGTTTAATGCACCGATTACTGCGTGCTTAAAAATATTGTGACGTCACTAATTTTGACGTGTGACGTCATCAGCAATTTTTTTAAATGGAACAAACTCAGCTTAATTTTACCTCCTGAGATTTGAAGTAAGATATTTTCATAAAATTTTTTGTAGGTGTTAAAAATCAAATATTGCTCTTTCAGGATATGTCATAATCCAAAAATACCCTGTCAATGGTTTCTGAGTTATTTTCAATTAAACACAAAAAGGTGCGTTTTTGTCACCTGTTGTAGGACAATTAAAATTTGAATAAATTATAACTTTGACATGTCTTCAAATATCTTCATGAAATTTTGTGTCGATGTTGAGAAAACATTGCTCTTTTAGGATATGTCAGAACCTAAAAATACGCTATCAATAGTTTTTGAGTTATTTACAATTAAACACAAATAGGTGTGTTTTTGTCTACTATTTTAGGGCAATTAAAATTTAAAGAAATTTTAACTTGCACATTTCTTGAGATACTTTTAAAATTTTTTTGTAGATGTAGAAAAAATATTGCTCTTTCGGGATATGCTATAATTCAAAAATACCCTATTAATAGTTTCTGAGTTATTTTCAATTAAACACAGAAAGGTGCGTTTTTGTCCACTGTTGTAGGACAATTAAAATTAAAGAAATTATAACTTGGACATTTCTTGAGATATCTTTGTGAAATTTTGTGTCGATGTTGGAAAAATACTGTTCTTTCAGAATATGTCAAAACCCAAAAACACCCTATTAATAGTTTTTGAGTAATTTACAATTAAACACAAATAGGTGTATTTTTGTCTACTATTTTAGGGCAATTAAAATTTAAAGAAATTTTAACTTAGACATTTTTTAAGAAATTTTCATAAAATTTTGTGTAGATGTTAAGCAAATACTGTCCTTTCAGGATATGTCAAAATCTAACAAGACCCTATCAATAGTTTTTGAGTTATTTTCAATTAAACACAAATAAGGTGTGTTTTTGTCCACTGTTTTAGGGAAATTAAAATTTAAAGAAATTTTATCTTGGACATTTCTTGAGACATTTTTATGAAATTTTCTGTAGATGTTAAGCAAATATTGCTTTTTCGGGATATGTCATAATCTAAAAATATCATATCAATAGTTTTTGAGTTATTTTCAATTAAACACAAAAAGGTGCGTTTTTGCCTACTCTTGTAAGACAATTAAAATTGAAGAAATTATAACTAAGACTTTTCTTGAGATATCCTTATGAAATTTTGTGTCCATGTTCAGAAAACATTGCTCTTTCAGGATATGTCAGAACCCAAAAATACGCTATCAATAGTTTTTGAGTTATTTTCAATTAAGCGCAAATAGGTGTGTTTTGTCCATTTTAGGGTAATTAAAAATTAAAGAAATTATAACTTGGAAATTTCTTAAGATATTTTCATAAAAGTTTGTGTAGATATTAAGCAAATACTGTTCTATTAGGATATGTCAAAATCTAAAAAGACTCTATCAATAGTTTTTGAGTTATTTTCAATTAAACACAGAAAGTTGCGTGTTTGCCCACTGTTGTAAGACAATTAAAATTAAAGAAATTATAACTTGGACATTTCTTGGGATATCTTTATGAAATTTTGTGTCGATGTTCAGAAAACATTGCTCTTTCAGGATATGTCAGAATCTAAAAAGACCCTATCAATAGTTTTTGACTTATTTTCAATTAAACACAAATAGGTGTGTTATTGTCCACTATTTTAGGGCAATTAAAATTCAAAGAAATTATAACTTGGACATTTCTTGAGATATTTTCATAAAATTTTGTGTAGATGGTAAGCAAATACTTATCTTTCCGGATATGTCTAAATCTAAAAAGATTCTCTCAATAGTTTTTGAGTTATTTTCAATTAAACATAAAAAAGGTGTGTTTTGTCTACTATTTTAGGGCAACTGTAATTTAATGAAATTTTAACTTCGACATTTCTTGAGATATTTTTATAAAATTTTGTGTAGATGTTAAGCAAATACTGTCCTTTCAGGATATGTCAAAATCTAAAAAGACACTATCAATAGTTTTTGAGTTATTTTCAATTAAACACAAAAAAGGTGTGTTTTTGTCCACTGTTTTAGAGAAATTAAAATTTTAAGAAATTTTAACTTGGACATTTCTTGAGATATTTTTATGAAATTTTGTGTAGATGTTTGGCAAATATTGCTTTTTTGAGATATGTCATAATCTTAAAATATCATATCAATAGTTTTTGAGTTATTTTCAATTAAACACAAAAAGTTGCGTTTTTGCCCACTGTTGTAAGACAATTAAAATTAAAGAAATTATAACTTGGACATTTCTTGAGATATCTTTATGAAATTTTGTGTCGATGTTCAGAAAACATTGTTCTTTCAGGATATGTCAGAACCCAAAAATACCCTACCAATAGTTTTTGAGTTATTTTCAATTAAGCGCAAATAGGTGTGTTTTGTCCATTTTAGGGTAATTAAAATTTAATGAAATTATAACTTGGAAATTTCTCAAGATATTTTCATAAAATTTTGTGTAGATGTTAAGCAAAAACTGTTCTTTCAGGATATGTCAAAATCTAAAAACACCCTATCAATAGTTTTTGAGTAATTTTCAATTAAACACAAAATAGGTGTGTTTTTGTCTACTATTTTAGGGCAATTAAACTTTAAAGAAATTTTAATTTGGACATTTCTTGAGATATTTTCATGAAATTTTGTGTAGATGTTAATCAAATATTGCTCTTTCAGGATATGTCATAACCCAAAAATACCCTATCAATAGTTTCTAAGTTATTTTCAATTAAACACAAAAAGGTGCGTTTTTGTCCACTGTTGTAGGGCAATTAAAATTAATGAAATTATAACTTAGACATTTCTTAAGATTATTTTGTGAAATTTTGTGTCGATATTCAGAAAATATTGTTCTTTCAGGATCTTTCAGAACCTAAAAATACCCTATCAATAGTTTTTGAGTTATTTACAATTAAACACAAAAAGGTGCGTTTTTGCCTACTGTTGTAGGACAATTAAAATTAAAGAAATAATAACTTGGACATTTCTTGAGATATTTTTATGAAATTTTGTGTAGATGTTAATTAAATATTGCTTTTTTGGGATATGTCATAATCTTAAAATATCATATCAATAGTTTTAGAGTTATTTTCAATTAAACACAAAAAGTTGCGTCTTTGCCCACTGTTGTAAGACAATTAAAATTAAAGAAGTTATAACTTGGACATTTCTTGAGATATCTTTATGAAATTTTTTGTCGATGTTCAGAAAACATTGCTCTTTCAGGATATGTTAGAACCTAAAAATACTCTATCAATAGTTTTTGAGTTATTTTCAATTAAAGACAAACAGGTGTGTTTTTGTCCACTATTTTAGGGCAATTAAAATTCAAAGAAATTATAACTTGGACATTTCTTGAGATATTTTCATGAAATTTTGTGTAGATGTTAAGCATATACTTTTCTTTTAGGATATGTCAAAATCTAAAAAGACTCTATAGTTATTGAGTAATTTCAATTAAACACAAAAAGGTGTATTTTTGTTTACTGTTTTAGGGAAATTAGAATTTATAATAATAATAATAATAATAATAATTTATTTCTCAACAAGCATAGCCTAATTACAGAGAAATATATATAAACTAAATATAGGTTTACAGTGTGAGTAAGTAGGGTACAAACTAATAAGTTGATTAACAAATTCAGAAAACACATTCGGTAATATCACACATAAACTGTTGTATGCAGGGTGAAAAAATATCGACAAAGCATTGAATTTCGTGATAATTTCGCAGCATTTTATATAATGGGGAATACATTTAAAATTTATAGAAATATTAACTTAGACATTTCTTGAGATATTTTTATAAAATTTTTTGTAGATGTTAAGCAATCATTGCTCTTTCGGAATATTTCATAATCCAATAATACCCTATCAATAGTTTCTGAGTAATTTTCAATTAAAAACAAAAAGGTGCGTTTTTATCCACTGTTGTAGGGCAATTAAAATTAATGAAATTATAACTTGGACATTTCTTGAGATATCTTTATGAAATTTTGTGTCGATGTTCAGAAAATATTGCTCTTTCAGAATATGTCATAACCCAAAAATACCCTATCAATAGTTTTTGAGTTATTTTTAATTAAACACAAATGGGTGTGTTTTTGTCCACTATTTTAGGGCAATTAAAATTTAAAGAAATTATAACTTGGACATTTCTTAAGAGATTTTTATAAAATTTTGTGTAAATGTTAAGCAAATATTGCTCTTTCGGGATATGTCATAATCCAAAATCAATAGTTTTTGAGTTATTTTTAATTAAACACAAAAGTTGCGTTTTTGTCCACTGTTGCATTGCCTCGACTTAGAATAAAAAATCGATAATTTATAAAAATAGCACTGCAATTCAATATACGTCTCGCACATTTTTTTAATAATTTAAATCAACTAAATTATTAAAAAATTGTGCGAGACGTATATTGAATCGCAAATTATGTATTTAAATTTAATAGAGGATCACCTAAATCAGTGGTCTCCAAACTACGGCCCGCGGGCCAAATCCGGCCCGCGATTGTTTGTAATTTTTTTTGTTAATGTCATATTTTGAAATATTGTAAAAATTGTTCCTTAAATTTTTCATAATTTTATAAAATTAATCGGATCTTGGCCGACTTTATTATGTAGAATTGTATTTGTGGCCCGCGAAGAAGATAGTTTGGAGACCCAGGACCTAAATCAACAAATTTCCCATCTTCATCACTTACTGTACACACAATAATTCTCTCAGTACAAAGAAAATACTTTAATTTAATCCATTTTCTATCGTAGAATTACCACACACACACACACAATTCAAATTAGTTTTCGACCTTCTTTAAAACGAAAACGTTCGTCTATTGTTGTGTTATCAAGGGCGCAAAAAATGAGCCGAATTCGAATCGAGAACTGATAAGACGCATTATTGTTCGCGTCGTAATTTGTGTTTCGCCTTCAGTTAAGATCAATTATTCACGCCGTGCATCTCGCGTCTCCGAATTTTCACAAATATAAAAGCGGAGTGATCGATTTTTGAGTTGTGATAATATTTACGGGATTGTGAATAGTGCGGGTTTTTAATTAACGAATCGAAATTGTGATGTGTCATGGAAAATGGAAGAACTGCTGCTTTACATTTAGTTAGAAGTTTCGGGTTCTCACTAAATATTTTTTTAATTTTTTTTTAATCTTTTTTTTTAATCTTTTGCCTTTTATACCTTTCGGTGTAAGGCCTGAATTTATGTCTTTTATTGTTTTTTTATTATTGTGTTGCCGAGTACAATTCTCTCAATTGTTTCCTGTGTTGTGTTTTGTCCTTTATTCCTTTCTCACTAAATATATAGATGGAAAATTTGTAAAAATAATTATTTAGCCAATTTTGAATCAATTATAAGGTTTGGTATTATTCACTAGGGTGACTCGTTAGAATTATCTTAGTTATTCAAAAACGTGCCATGCGAATTATTCTTCAATTGAAACCTAGAGAATCATGCGGAACTTAATTTTCTACTCAACATTTCTTGACAGCAACAGGTATTTATATCTATGAATGTCTTCTGTTTCTGGCAAAATATAAAGATAGATTTGAATCCCATAAAATGCTACACAATTTTAATACCTGCAATAAACAAAATATGCGATACCCGATTTTAATTCGCTCATTTACCCAAAAAGGTGTCCAATATGCTTGTTTGCGTTTTTAGAATCACCTACCTAAACATATTCAGCAAGATCAGGATTATGTAACATATAAACATTTAATTTATGATCTAATTTGTAAAATAGAACCTAACACTATTGAGGAATTCTTTAAATTTAAATTATAGAGAACATTGTTTCATATGACACTATTTTGACATACTGGATGATTTAAATTAAATTTAAATTAAAACACTTGGTTTGTTTCACTTATTTATATTTTCTCCGACTAGTTTCGACCATTGGTAATCTTCAAGGAAGATGAACAATGGTTGAAACTAGTCGGAGAAAATATAAATAAGTGAAACAAACCAAGTGTTTTAATTTAAATCATCCAGTATTAGATTCAAAAATGTTTCACCACGGATTAAGTGAGAAATTAATTAAAAAAACTATTTTTACATTATACCCACATGTATTTTTCTGTGTATTTGTATAAAATAAATTATAATTATTATTACTAAGTTTCAGAAATTAATTGTTGAAACTTCTATCAACAGTATCCACTGCTTGGTTAAGTCTGAAGTAAAATTTCGAGTTTAGATTTTTATTAAGTAGAATTTAGTGATTTTTTTACCTTATAGCTTCTACAGTGTATTGTTGGTAGACCAGAAGAATTGCCGAGACGTTTTCTTTCCACGTTTTTTCATCGAAAACGTTGAAAATGTAGGTTAAATTCCAGAATTTTTCAGCAGTCTCCAGCCTGTTCTTCACCATGCTGGTGCTGTGCTCCTTCTCTGCGGTGCCCTCAATTTCCATGAAAATGAAAGATCCGGCTATTGCGTATCCAACCTACTCACAAATAAAAACATAAAAAAAATTAGAATTATCAAGTTACTTTGTAGATTTGTAGGGAATTTTATCTCTTGAACCAGTTTCTCATATTTATTTTTGATTTGAACAAGAAAACAATTACACTAAATTTAACCAAGTGTTTTCTTTTTCAAATCATTGTTCAATGTTTAATACGTACATATTTAACTATAATTTAAAAATGAAAACACGGTTAAATTTAGTGTAATTTTTTTTCTTTTTTATATCAAAGGAAATTTTATCATTAGTATACAATGCCACAAATTTTAGGTTATATTTCGCTATTTTGTATATTATATTTGCTATTTTGTATATACAGGGTAGGCCATTTTAATCAATCCACTCAAATAACTCCGAAGATATATTCGATAGCAAAAATTGACCATAACAAAGGTTGTATGGCTGGTAGGGGGACATCCGATGATGGCCTTTAAAGTGACCTTGAAGTTGACTTTCAAGGTCATCTGAAGACCAACTTACAAATTTTAAATGGCAAACCTTTTTCAATGTTTATTTTGAAAAAGGGTCATCATGTTAGTATGGCTGCATAAATATTTTAATACCTCACATAAGAAAATTTTCGAGAAAAAAAATTAAAGAAAATTTTACTAATAGACTTTAATTCAAAAGTTCAATACTTTACTTAAAAAGGAAACTAAACGATATGTCCTGCCACCAACATAATGAAGCCGTAATACGGCAAGCCGTTGACAAAACTAAACAATACACAATAAAGAAAATTAAAAAAGATGCTTAAAGACATTTCCATTTTGATGGACACATAAATTAATTCGGTGCTGAAAGTCCTGAACTGTTCTTAACAAAACTGTCCTTAGAATATTTTGGCAAGCGGTCTGGATTGTACCTATCATATTATCTCTGTTTGTTGTTTCATGCTCATAAACAACATCTTTCAAATAACCCCATAAATAAAAATCCGGAGAAGTTAAATCTGGTGATCTTGGTGGTCATGCAACAGTTCCACCACGTCCAATCCACCTGTTATGGTAACTCTCATTTAAATAATTTCTAACTATCCGGGCAAAGTGTGGTCCAGCTCCATCCAATTGAACCCACATTCTCAATCTTGTTCGCAAATTCACATTTTCCAATAGTACTGGGAGTGCATCTTTCAAGAAATTTAAAAAAAAATGCCCATTTACGTTACCGTTGAAAAAATGTGGACCAATCAAATGTCCATCTATGATACCACACCATACATTAAGACTCCAACGATGTTGATTGTTGACCTGTCTATGCCAGTGAGGATTCACGTCAGAACAATAGTGACAATTGTGTCTATTAAGCTGTCCGTTGCTTTTGAAAGTTGCCTCATCGGAAAACATAACATAACGAAAAAAAATGGGATCGTTCATTATTATTTGTTCTGCCCATTGGCAAAACTCTACGCGCTTCCTCATATCATTGGGTGTAAGCGCTTGTGTTAGCGAGATATGATAGGTGTGATAACGTAGGCTCTTCAATATTCTCAGTGAAGTACGTCTGGGTATGCCAGATTCTCTTTCAATGTCATAGTTGCTAATATAAGGATTAATGTGAACCATTCCCAGAACAGTTATTGCACTAACGTCATTTTGGTTATAAATATGTCTTGGTTTAACACGTCGTAAATGTCCTTGTTGGGCTTTCAGATGGATTTTTCGAATTACAGAGTGAAGATATCGATTCCGATACAAGATAGCAGCTTGTCGATAGTTACCTCCACATTCTCCTAGAATCAACAGCATATCGACTCTCTCTACCGCCGGATAGTCAGCCATATTTTATTTGATTTGCAGAAGATATCTTGTCCAAGTGTTTACTTCTTCAAATGAAATTTCCATTGAAAAATGAACGAATGAATTTTGTAGTGAAATTTTGATTGACACTATTTATTTGCATGACAACCTCAACGACCAATTGTTTATCGCCCCTGAGCTCACGAACAGTACTCATTTTTGAATTTTTATTTAAAATATTGATCATAATGTAGTACAATTACATATCTAGTTTAATTTTTGAGTTTTTTGAATTAGAATAAGTGAAGTAGGTATTGAAATGATATGTTGGTGGCAGGAAATATTGTTTAGTTTTATTATTTAATGAAGTATTGAACTTTTGAATTGAAGTCTATTAGTAAAATTTTTTTCAAGTTATTTCTCGAAAATTTTCTTATGTGAAGTATTAAAATTTTTATGCAGCCGTACTAACATGCTGGCCCTCTTTCAAAATAAATATTAAAAAAGTAGGGTTGCCATTTAAAATTTGAAAGTTGGCCTTCAAATGACCTTAAAAGTCAACTTCAAGGTCAGTTTAAAGGCCATCATCGAATGTCCCCCAACCAGCCATACAACATTTGTTATGGTCAATTTTCGCTATCGAATATATCTTCGGAGTTATTTGCGTGGATTCATTAAAATGGCCTACCCTGTATAAACTAACCGGTTGTAAGGATATCGATTTTATAATAATAAATTATAATTCGTGTACATAATAAAGCCCACCTCAAATATTTTCATTAGCATATTATGATAACTCATATCGCGCGTTTGACGAAATAATGCAGTTTTAACAATAGAAGTTGCAACCAAACAAAGTTATTATTAAATTATTTATTATGTATAATATATGTATAGATATATTCAAGTAAAATAGGTTGGAATTTATTGAAAATTATTTAGTTAAATTAATTCGAGTTAGGTCTGTTTCCCGGCGCATTCACCAAAAATACACATATATTTATAAAATATAAAAACGAATTAAAATTAATATCGACTTTCTGAAAATGTTTGTCTCATTGAGACATATATTCATAATTGCATTTCCAAACTTTCAACGCGTGTTTCTAGTCCTTGGTTAAGCATAAAATAACATTTTTAGTTTAGAAAAGCCTTTAAATTTAGGTCAGGTATACATATCCCAAATATTTTTAAATCTAAGCCGATAATTGTGCTATTATATTTTTTTTCTTTTGTAACATTTATATGGATCGTGTCGGGTTTTCTTATTGAACTCCATCTATAATACAGTAGGAACTAATGGGCCATAATCATCGTTTCGACTCACCACCAAGCCGATGATGCCGACATTACTGAACATAAAAGCGATGAAGTTCCTGACGCAGTCCTTGATTTTCTTGGATAACGGTTTCTCGGCTCGCCTCCGCCTCCTTAGAGACCGCTGCCGTTCCATCCTTGATATCCCCCCTCAACTAAGCCATCACGTCCCCCAAGCCTTCCCTTTTATTCAATTTGTAACGGTGCCGTCTTATGTGCTTCCTCATCTCAAATAATTATTACTTCACTGTAACTATTTCTGAAAATAAAAGAAAATATATTAAGTGTTGAGTTAGTTTCATTTTCTTGCTGTTTAAAATGCTTTTTAATCTCTATACAATTCCTTTATGAATACCTAAATAAAACGCTGGTCGAACTCGGCATTGGATAAGTTGATTAATGCAATGATTATAAGCAACCCAGTACCGTTAATGTGTATTGGGTTGCCCCTGTCGTCAATCAATTATCTTTTAAATTGGTGGTTGAAATAGTCTTTGTTGCACAAATGAGTTGTAGATGTAAGAAAAGGATCTTGGCACTTTTAATATCTCATTAATTAATTTCTCACTTAGTCTGTGGTGAAACATTTTGAATTATAATCTATTCATTAAGGGGGAGTATTTTTATATTTTTTTCAAAAATTCGATTTTTTTTAATTACATAAATGTAATGCCACATGTCTGAAGAATATTTGGTTAAAATTATATGGCGGTCCGTGCATTAGTTCCGTTGCTATACGGCTATCAATGAACCATTGTCCTGAGCGCGGACCGGCCGCTCAGGTAGCAATTCCGCCGCGCGCCCTGCAACTTCAAACGCGTTTATCTCGAAACAAGATTTTTCGATTTTGATTAAAAAACACTTAGAACCTTTCTTCAATACTTTGAAGGAAGGTTCTAAGTGTTTTTTAATCAAAGTATAATTATCTTCAAGTAACTCAATCAATCCAAAAAGATTTTTCAAATCTGCGGGAATTCTAGCTTGCGAACTGTTCAACTAATCGACTTTTAGTTTTGACTGTCTAAAAGGAAATTGAATTTATAAACCTCTGAACCTTTAAAATCGCAACATTTGGATGACTAACGATTTTTAACGTCATGCCAAAGTTGAAAAAATCATGCGAAAATTCGTACCTTTTTTAAACGGCCGCCATTTTGTTTCTATAAGGAATTTTGTCATGTTTCTTAGGTTCAGATGCCTCCTTGGAGTTAAAACTTTACTTATTTTTTGGTTTCATGCTTCTAGGTGACGTATTGCGGCTTCTATCCATCCCGCAGATAACAAATATTTTCAAAACATGACTTCTCGGAGCCGCCATTATGGACGCCATTTTAAATTATTATACTTCGAAAAAAATCAATTTTGTAGACATGAGATGAATAAACATTGTGCCAAAAACCGCAAGTGTCTAAGTCTTTTCAGTTTTCCCAAAAAAATTGCCAAACATCAGGTAGTTTTGGCACAATTATAAAAATACTCCCCCCTAAAACACTTAATATTGTTTCAGTAAAACAATACCGAGTGTTTTAATTAATACTTTTATTATCAAATTTATAATATTCATACATTCTAGAGCTTCGACTTTATCACAGGTTTAATCAATGATTAGTGGATTTTATAGTTAACCAGTCGAAGTGTAAATGGGTCTAATTTGCACTTCGACTGGTTAACTATAAAATCCATTAATCATTAATTAAACCTCTGATCAAGTTGAAGTTCTAGAATATAGGAATATTATAAATTTGTGAGATAACCTAAACATGACTCTTTTATCAATATGCGGTTGTGTTACCGGCGTTTTACCGCAAACGCCGGAACTTTGATTTAATCAGCGTAATTTAATAATTTTTCGGGCAACATAATTTTTGATTCATTTTTTTTACAGCGGCACCCATTTGTTTTTTTAATTCCCTTTATTTATCAGCTTCATAAATCATAATAATTATAAAATGAGTAAAGTCCGTATTACATACATTGAAAGTTGAATTTGTATATTTTAATTTTTAGTTTATATAGGTTTTCATTTTTCTTAGGATTAGTAGGTTTTTCCCCATGTACAAATTGCATTCGCGTTAAACGCTCAATAATCCGCCCGTTACATTTGGCGCCCAACGTGGGGCCAACTAGTTTGGTACGAGGAAACCCACGACCCTGATGATTATTTTTTTCTCATGTTATTTTACCGCCCGTTACAGTTGTCTAAACATTTTGTAAATAAAATTGTTGTTTTTATAAAAAGTACTAATTAATGATTAAGTTCGTTACCAAGTTAACGAACTTAATCATAAATTAGTACTATTTATAAAAACATCAATGCAAACGGGCATTAGTCAAATAGTTCTTGTGGTATAAACTATTATTTAAATCACTTGTGTTTACTTTAATATTCTTCTTTTAGTTACGTGAAGTGTTTTCTAATAATTATTGTAGTAATCCCTTTCTTCGCTAATTAGTTTTATTGACTAAATGTACATTTCGAACACTATGTGTTCATTCTTAATAGTATTACAATTGACAAATATGTTTATTTTATTAATTGACAGTGTCACTCAAACAAAAATTTCAAGGAGGGGATTATTTAGGGGGCTTAAATCGAAATTTAGTAGCTTATCTTTATTTTTAAACATATAAATTGCTTCAAACATGTCTAGCTTATAAAAATTTGATTCATTTAACAATTTAACATTATTTATATTAAATTTATGTTATAACTTTAGTTAAATTTATTAAATTTATTCGTCGATTAAAACGGACATTTTACATGTCATAAGCGTCAATATTATGTGAATTGATTGAGTTTTTGACATATAAGTAACTATTACTAGATTTTATTCTACGAATAACTATTAGCTGATTTAATTATCGTTGGTGAAACCCAGCATTGGTATTGTTTCACTGATTTTTTCAGTGAAACAATACTAAGTGTTCGATACTTGTTCTGCTACTTTCTTGATGGAACCAAATTTTCAAATTGGGTAAAGTACTACACTTGTTATGTTCCATATTTTTATTTTCAGTTGCCTGACACGTGTTTTGATCTTAACTTTGAAAATGATCGTAACGGATCGAAACACGTGTCAGGCAACTGAAAATAAAAATATGGAACATAACAAGTGTAGCACTTTACCCAATACTAAGTGTTTTAATTATTAATTTATAGTTTCAAATATGTTAACCCCCGCAAAGTGATAAATTCATTACATATTTCTTATCGTATTTATTTATTGAAAAAAATTTAATTAATCATTTTATATTTTCTCGTATTGCTCAACAAATAATAACAGTTGGAATTCATACCCCTGTATAATATCATCAACAAAGTATAAATTGCTGTTTTTTGTTTATTCCGAAATCGTAATTTATTTCGTTGCGTCGGGATTTAATTGAGGCGTAATTATTCCGGAGCGGCGGAAGTCGGCAAAAATCCCAACTATTTGAACAAACACGGCCTTTCCGGAGCACCGGAAAAAAGGAATAAACTGAAATATTTAACGAAACTCAATTTATCTACACTGGGGGCGAAAATACGCGCACTGTTATGAAAATGGAATAACAACAAAAAATATATTGCAGTTTGTAATAGGGATTTTTTTTTATTGATTGCTGTTTATAAGAGGGGGGACATTGGGTTTATAGGCGGGGGAACATTGGTTGCTAGTGCTTAAGGGTTAATATTTATGATAATAATTTTATGATGAGGGGAAGTATAAATGCTATTAATGACAATAATTTTGTGATAGGGGGTGGCGGGGGGAAGGATTATCTAGTGATTAAGTGTTACATTTACAAATTTGTTATGGTTATGATTTTAAAAGAAAATACTTGGTTAAACTTTACTAATATATAATATATTTGTGACATTTAATCAAGTGTTTTCCTTAAAATCATAATATGTAAAATTACGAAAAGGTTATTCGTGAAAATGCAATCAATGTCTTAATTAATAAGACAATAATATTTTCGTAATTTTATATATTATGTATAAAGTGTGCTAACTATAAGAAACGTAAGCGTAGTTTTGAATTTGAATTTATCTTGTTTAAACTCATAGTGAAATATTAAAAGTGCGATTATTTTTGCAATCTACACCTAAATTGTCTTTAAACGACTAGTCGCACTCTAAATGTTTTAAAGTGCTATACAATTAAGGATTGACAATTTTATCAATACTTATAATTAAATATGTTTCACTATCTGAAAGATGAGAAAATTATTTAAGATTTATTATAGTTACAATGTGAATGGATTCATACAAATAATTAAGTGAAGTTAAACAAATTATACCTCTATTAAAAATACTATAATACATTAATGAAAGTGCACACAAACATAAAACCGAATTAGAACGATTATTGCAGCATCCAATTATATTAATCGAAAAATAACATTTTCTCAGCGTTATCGTCCAAACAAACTCATTCAAATCCTACTCAATTCTCTTTCTTAATCGATCGTAGAAATTGCGAAACTTATTTTATCTTTAAATTAAATGAAACTATTACTATGTTTTTTACCACAATAAAAGTGGTAAAATACATGGTAATAGTTTAATTTAATTTAATATGAATTACCACGTAGTAACGGTCGAAACAATTGTGATGTTATTTTATCTTTACTTAAAGCAAAAATACGAAATTTTCGTTTTGTTTTATTTTTTTCTCCTCGTTCAAGGTTTTTGTTTAAATTGCGCATTTCGTTCAGTCGATTTTTTCTTTCTGTTACAATCCAATCGGTATTTATTTTTGTCTTAGTTAAATAGACAATAAGAAATTCAAAATTAGACTTAAAATTAGATTTGTTCAGTTCTAATAAATATGTGTTTAAAACGTAATTAAAAAAGTACTTAGAATTAGAATAGATATTGTTAAGATATAGTTGTTTTTTTTTTCCTTTTTTTTAATGCTCCGGTTTGTTTTAATTTGTTTTATCAGATTATTTTGGTAATAAAAAAGTATCATATTTATTTTTAACTAGAATCAGAACGGATTACTTTTCATGTTTTATATTTTGATGTTTATATACATATTTTGTTATTAATTATTGTTTTTCCTTGAATTAATTATGACTTAGAATAGTTAATAGTTTTATAATTTTTAGTTCTAACTAGTTTTTAAGTTTACTACATGATGTATTTTATTTGAAAATGGGGACCTCCCGTAAATAAACCATTTATTTATTTATTTATTTATTTAGAACATTCAATAGACAAAAGGAAATATCAAGAATAATTACGACAAAAGCAATTTTACAATCCAATCGGTATAAGAGGAGTATTTACAAAATAAATAAATACATTATTCTAAACAAAACAAATACATACACTTATTATAATAATATTTGTATAGAATAATGTATTTATTTATTTTATATCTAATTGGATTGTAAAAGAAAAATAAAATGTGACAAAAATATAAGCGCAATGTGAAAAAAAAAAAAAAAAACTTTGGAGATTTTCATCTAACGGTGAGTTGTCGCCGCAATCGGAAAGTTCTAATAGCCTTTTCAGGTTTCGTTCGCTCGTTTTAAAATCGCGCCCACTTTCAGTTTGATAACTTCCTAAATGTGCGACGAATGTTTCATGGAATTTTGATTAAATGTAACTGCAGCGGTAAATTTTTAACACTCTCAGGTTTTTTTCTCGAATTGATTTCATGATTAATGATAATATTTCAGTGCAAGGCTGTAGCTAGAAAAAAATGTTGAGCAAGGGGGTTTACTAGTAATAAATTTGTGTGTTGAAAATCTTTTACTTCACTTAATTTAAAAAAGAAAAAACTTTTGATTTAAAAAATATTGAGTGTTTATTTACTAAAAAGAAGAAACCAGTAAATTGTAGTGATTAAAGTCTAACATGTTTTTTTTTAATTTAATTATAATTTTTACTGTTTTATACACGAGAAATCTTCTTTTCTTAAAGATTTTTATTTAAGAAAAGAATATTTCTCATGTTTAAATAAGTAAAATTTATAATTAAATAAAAGTCACTTAGAGAATTTCACCACTGTTTTTATTTCCTCGGAATAATTTCGGCATATTATCATTCTCAAGGAGTAGACGATAAATTGAAACTAGTTGTAATGAATAAAAACAGTAATGAAACAATTTAAGTAACTTTTATTTGATTATCTATATTGTAAACATGTTTCATTAAGCATTCTTAAGAAGTGGACGATAAGTTGATACCAGTAGGAAAGAAGAAAAACAGTAGTGAAACAAATCAAGTAATTTTTATTCAATTATCAATATTGTAAACATGTTTGATCAAGTGATTAATAAGAACCAGATTGAAGATAAAGTCAAATCTTGTGGGAAATTATCAATAATTTTGCCCTTTGCAGTTTTTTATGTATGTATCTATTTTTATATTCGAAAGAGAGTATAAAGTATAAACGACATACACAGCATCCTAAATAATTTATCATGCAAGAATTATACGCTACATAAAAAAAGATTTAGTCTTTGCAAAACGCGGACCTTTCAGCACAAATAAAAAAAAAAGACGGGTTGTCGTTTTTTTTGGGTCCTCTCTTCCCTCTCTGCGATGATGAAAAAATAAAACAACCTTACGATTTTCATCCCGTATCCCGTTTCTCGTTCATTCGGATCACGTAGCCAGACATAATACCGTATGGGAAATATTTATTTTTCTTAGGATTTTTTTTTCGTATTTTTGGAAAGATGCCCAATTGCTGCTTGATTTACGTGTTTATTAAACCCGCGTTTTTTTTATATGTGAATTAATTTATTTCCATACGAGCGAATTAAATATTTTAAGAAAAAGAGAGAGTAAAAATGCACGAGCATGGCGCCTAATTCTTGCCAAAATATACATACACTTATTTGTACTAATAATACTTAGTGGGGTACGAGTAAGACATACGACTATATACACCAATCACCGGTATCGCTTTTGGATGCAGCATCCAAACGCTGTTACCAAAGTTTAACCGAGACTAGCCGAAGATTCATTTAATGTAAAGGCACAGTAAAAAATGTAAACAAAGCGTTCATTTTAGTCCCATCCACTATTTAGTTTATTTACATCCGCCAATCGAATCTTTGTCGTAGTTCGTAAAAGTGAAACCACAGAACTGGATGAAAATATGCAAACAAGGATGATTTTACTCCCTTGATTCACTTTGGATGCACATCAAAAGTGATGCAGTGTACACCCCGCTTAACAAAAAAAAAAAATAATAAATAAAACCACGCAAATAAAAACATGCACTTTTTTCACAATTATTGTAGTAAAACAATTTATTCAACCCTACTAGTGTTTAATTAAACAGGAATATAAAATGAATTGTTTTTTTTAAAGGACTAAACAAACTACCGTGCATATTGCATGAATGATAAAATGAATTGTGTTTCGATTGTTATTTTTTTGCCCCCGCCGCGTAGTGGAAAACTTAACAAAAACAGTGCATATTAAATTGTAATTCCGAGTGTGCAGTCCCTGTCTCTGTCATTTCATTACGTCCGTGTAGGGCCAACGTTAATAAAGTGCAATGCGGTCGGTTCACTTGCGCTTGACAATGAAGGACGCGAAGGGCCCGCCGACCGAAAAAAAAAAAAAAAAACAGTAGAGCGTGGTTTGAATATAAATTTGTTTTTATCGCTATGGACGGGGAGACAGTTTTAAATAGTGCAAGCGTTTCATGTACGAGTAGATCGGATGAATACATTGCGGAATTTTTGAAAGAGAGAAAAAAAAAATGTTATAAATTTATGTAATTGTTAATTCAATATTTTAGTGTATAATGTATAATTTTTGTGTATAATCTAGTTATTTTAATTAAGTTTGCAATATTTTATTGTATGCTAACTATTTGCTATGTATGTACTTTATGTAATAGGGGTTTCCCTTTTAAATAAATAAATGAAATGAAATGAAAAATGAAATTTATTTGGGACTTGTGACACAACTGATTTGTGACACGATTTTTATAAATTATAATAAATACAGCTGGTTTTATTTAACTATACCTTTTAAACTTCAAATTGAGACGATACAACTTCAAATTCTGTATTGGAGAGGCTTCTACTTCAATATACATGTTAATTTAGTAATAAAAAACGCTTTAACTCTGTTTGTATAACAAAATTTATTATTATGTGACTGCAGTTTCGACAAATTTAGACTATATGTTTGATAATGGCAAACTAAATTTGCCGAAACTGCAGTCACATAAAAGTAAATTGTGTTATACAAACAAAGTAAAACCGTTTTTTATTAATAACTTCAAATTCGGTACAAACAATTTAAAATTTTCGCTTGAAATTTTTCTATTTTTATAAAATATTCCAAAATATCACAAACCTTCTTAACAACATTAGTAACAATGCTAACTACTTATTTTCCGCAGAAAAAAATATTTACACTAATTTTTGCAGCCTTTAGTAACAATCGAAAATCGATTTAACTACTAAAGTCTAACTTTAGGCCCTTTTTCTTAGCGCAGTTGAAAACAATTTCAGCTCAAATTAAAGCTCGATTTATTCCAAATCGAATGTTTTTTGAATTAATCCAATCGGTTAAGAAATTTGAGCAAAATAGCGTTTTGAGTGCGTAAAGTACATGTTTGGTTAAGGTGAGTTTTTTAGGAGAAATATTAAGAATATATAAAATTTTTAAGATAATTAAATTTCTTTATAAAACAACGTATTTAAAATTAAATGAGCTTTAATTTAAATTAAAGCGTATTTTTTTAACTCGGGAATTGTGTCTAGGATAAACGCTTAAACTAACAAGTTTCATTTAAATCGATGTTTTTAAATAATTTTGACTCCAGCTGGGTACGTTAAGAATTTTTTTCCGGGAAAACGAACTACCTAACGTCAATAATAATATTAATAGAAATCTGTGTTATTTTTTTCAGATTTTTTAAAAAATAAAAAAAAATTACCCAAAAATTAGGATTTTCGTAAGGGTAAAAACGATTTTCGCGTAAAATTTTTTATTTTTATAAAAATTTCAAAAAAATTCCAAACCTTCTTAACAACATTATTAACAATGCTGGCTACTTATTTTCCGCAAAAAAATATTTACACCAATTTTTGCAACCTTTAGTAACAATAAAAAATCGATTAATCCACTAATGTCTAATTTTGGGCACTTGTGCTGAGCGCAATTTTTAACCCTCTGAAAACAATTTTTGCTCAAATTAAAGCTCAATTTATTTCAAATCGATTGCTTTCTGAATTAATCCAATCGGTTAAGAAGTTTAAGCAAAAGAGCGCTTTGAGTGCGTAAAGTACATGTTTGGTTAATGTGAGTTTTTTTAGGAGAAATAGTAAGAATATATTAAATTTTTTAGATAATTGAATTTCTTTATAAAACAACGTATTTAGAATTAAATTAGCTTTAATTTAATCTAAAGGGTATTTTTTTAACTCGGGAATTGTGTCTAGGATAAACGCTCAAACTTACAAGTTTCAATTAAAGCGATTTTTTTAAATAATTTTGACTCGAGCTGGGTGTGTTAATAATTTTTTTACCGGGGAAACGAGCCACCTCGTGTCAACACTAATATTAATAGAAATCTGTGTGATTTTTTCAAATTTTTTAAAAAATAAAAAAATTTACCTAAAAATTAGGATTTTCGTAAGGGTAAGGAAAAAAAAACGATTTTCGCGTGAAATTTTTTATTTTTACAAAAATGTCAAACCTTCTTAACAACATTCGTAACAATGACGGCTACTTATTTTCGTCAAAAAAAAATATTTACACCAATTTTTGCAACCTTTAGTAACAATAAAAAATCGATAAAACCACTAAAGTCTAACTTTGGGCACTTGTGCTGAGCGCAATTTTTAACCCTCTGAAAACAATTTCTGCTGAAATTAAAGCCTTATTTATTTCAAATCGAGTGCTTTCTGAATTAATCCAATCGGTTAAGAAGTTTAAGCAAAAGAGCGCTTTGAGTGCGTAAAGTACATGTTTGGTTAATGTGAGTTTTTTAGGAGAAATAGTAAGAATATACTAAATTTTTCAGATAATTGATTTTACTTTATAAAACAACGTATTTAGAAATAAATAAGCTTTAATTTAAGCTTAAGCGTATTTTTTTAACTCGGGAATTGTGTCTAGGATAAACGCTCAAACTCACAAGTTTCATTTATAGCGATTTTATTAAATAATTTTGACTAGAGCTGGGTGTGTTAATAATTTTTTTCTGGGAAAACGAACTGCCTCACATCAATATTAATATTAATAGAAATCTGTGTTTTTTTTTTTAGATTTTTTAAAAATTAAAAAAAGTTACCTAAAAATTAAGATTTTCGTAAGGGTAAGGGAAAGCAATCCTTCTTAACAACATTAGTAACAATACTGGCTACTTATTTTCCGCAAAAAAAATATTTACACCAATTATTGCAACCTTGAGTAACAATATAAAATCGATTAAACCACTAAAGTCTAACTTTGGGCACTTGTGCTGAGCGCAATTTTAACCCTCTGAAAACACGTTTTGCTTAAATTAAAGCTCAGTTTATTTCAAATCGAGTGCTTTCTAAATTAATCCAATCGGTTAAGAAGTTTAAGCAAAAGAGCGCTTTGAGTGCGTAAAGTACATGTTTGGTTAATGTGAGTTTTTTTAGGAGAAATAGTAAGAATATATTAAATTTTTTAGATAATTGAATTTCTTTACAAAACAACGTATTTAGAATTAAATAAGCTTTAATTTAAGCTAAAGCGTATTTTTTTAACTCGCGAATTGTGTCTAGGATAAACGCTCAAACTCACAAGTTTCATTTAAAGCGATTTTATTAAATAATTTTGACTCGAGCTGGGTGTGTTAATAATTTTTTCCGGGGAAACGAACTACCTCACGTCAATATTAATATTAATAGAAATCTGTGTGATTTTTTTCAGATTTTTTTAAAAATAAAAAAATTACCTAAAAATTAAGATTTTCGTGAGGGTTAGGGAAAAAACGATTTTCGCGTGAAATTTTTTATTTTTTAAAAATTTCAAAAAAATTCCAAACCTTCTTAACAACATTAGTAATAATGCTGGCTACTTATTTTCGGCAAAAAAAAATATTTACACCAATTTTTTCAACCTTTAGTAACAATAAAAAATCGATAAAACCACTAAAGTCTAAATTTGGGCACTTGTGCTGAGCGCAATTTGTATCCCTCTGAAAACAATTTTTGCTCAAATTAAAGCTCAATTTATTTCAAATCGAGTGCTTTTTGAATTAATTCAATCGGTTAAGAAGTTTAAGCAAAAGAGCTTTTTGAGTGCGTAAAGTATATGTTTGGTTAATGTGAGTCTTTTAGGAGAAATATTAAGGATTAATTAAGTTTTTAAGATAAATTAATTTCTTTATAGAAGAACGTGTTTGAAATTAAATGAGCTTTAATTTAAGCTGAAGGGCATTTTTGTTACTCAAGAGTTGTGTCTAGGATAGACGCTTAAAGTGACAAGTTTCATTTAAGTCGATTTCCCAAAATAATTTTAACTCGAGCTGGGTATGTTAAGAATTTTTTTCCGGGGAAACGAACTACCTCACGTCAATATTAATATTAAAAGAAATCTGTGTGATTTTTTTCAGATTTTTTAAAAAATAAAAAATATTACCTAAAAATAAAGATTTTCGTAAGGGTAAGGAAAAAAAAAACGATTTTCGCGATAATGTTTTTATTATTATAAAAATTTCAAAAAAATGCAAACCTTCTTAACAACATTAGTAACAATGGTGGCTACTTATTTTCGGGAGAAAAGAAAAATTGACATCAATTTTTGCAACCTTTAGTAACAATGGAAACACGATGAAACCACTAGAGTCTAACTTTGGGCGCTTGCGCAGAGCGCAATTTGGAACAAACAATTTCAAACTGAGAACTAGCAATTTCATAACGAGAAAAAACAATTTCAAATTAGAAATAAAGGAAATACACTGTTGTACACTTCTGTGCAATAAAATTAAGTACAAGTCTTATGCCTATTTTTCACAATATTTTAGATGTATAATTCGGGTTTGTTTTAATTGCCTAGCAGCAGTTTCAATAAATAATAAAACACTATACCACTTCTTCACTGCTCCCAACGTTTCTTAACTCTGAAAACAGTCTTTTTACTGATGTTCACTAATCGAGCAATTTGTCTAATATAAACACCATCTTCAATTATAGTTAGATTTTGACTTTTTATATTGTTGTCTAAATGACATGGTATTTAGAGATTTAAAAATTGACAGATTTACGTAACTAGGAAACTTATCATGTCCGCTTTAAACCATAACAAATTTTTTGTACTTAATTTTATTGCACAGAAGTGTACATTGCACAATTATTTATTTTCATATTGTCCGCTTGAGCTTTTTTTATATATGGCATTTTTGAATAGGATGGAATAGGGCAAATAAAACTTAAGTAAAAAATTACTGTCAAGTTATTTCCTTTTTTAAAATGTTTTATTGTTTTACGGACAATTCAATTTGAAATTGTTTATTTCCATTATAAAATTGTTAGTTCCTGATTTGAAACTGTTTGCTCCCAATTTGAAGTTGTTTGTTCCCAATTTGAAATTGTTTGTACCCTATTTGAAGTTGTTTGTTCTCACTTTGAAGTTGAAAAGGTATAGATAAATTGGATAATAATAAATATTTTTTTTTTAACTAGGCGACAAATTAAAAACATTTGTACTCATAAAACCAAAAGTCCTTAGAAATTACTTGTATTAGGTTTTCCAATAGGGATGATATGATTTTGAAGTGACGTTTTGGCCATATGTAATGTGTCATGATCTGTCATTTATTTTTCATTGTATTCAGTAGTGTTTACAATTTCATCATGGAGAGATATACGCAAGAACAACGTTTACAAATTATTTAGTTTTATTATCAAAATAATCGTTCTCCAATTGCAACTTTTCGTGCGCTTTTGCCATTTTATGGTCGTAATAATCGTCCAAGTGTGCTCGCTATTCGTCGAATTGTTGACAATTGTGAGCGTACATTTTCTTTACATAATGTTAAAGTGCCAATAAGACAAATAACCGCTCGAAGTAATGCAAATATTGCTGCCGTTCAGGCAAGTGTTGCTGAAGACCGCAATTTGTCGATTCCAAGACGTTCTCAACAATTGCGACTGTCTCAAACCACAACCTAGCGGATTTTGAAAAAGGATTTGGGTTTGCATCCGTATAAAATTGTTCTCACTCAAGAGCTGAAGCCATTGGACCACCGTAAACGTCGTGAATTTGCTGATTTTGCCTTGGAACAACTTGAAAACGATAACGATTTTTTTAAGAAAATCATCTTCTCCGATGAGGCTCACATTCATCTGAGTAGTGCGGTAAATAAACAAAACTGTCGATTCTGGTGCGAAGAAAATCCACAAATTATTCAAGAAAAACCATTACATTCACCTAAATTGACAATTTGGTGTGGTTTTTGGTCTGGTGGAATCATCGGTCAGTACTTCTTTCGAAATGAAGATGATAACACCGTTATTGTTAATGGAGAGCGATATAGATCGATGATAACCAACTTTTTATGGCCGAAATTGGAAGAAGTTGATCTTGACAACATTTGATTCCAACAAGACGGGGCTACGCGCCACACAGCAAATGCAACAATTGAATTATTGCTAGAAAAGTTTGGAGATTCGATTATTTCAAGAAATTGTGATATTGAATGGCCTCCAAGAAGTTGTGATTTAACACCATTAGACTATTTCCTGAGGGGTTATTTGAAGTCATTGGTCTTTCGAAATAAACCAGACTCTCTTCAAGCTTTTCAAGTCAATATTGAACGAGCCATTCATGACATACGACTTGATTTAGTGGAAAAAGTGCTCGAAAATTGGGTTCATCGAATTCGTTCCTGCAGAAGAAGTCGTGGAGGCCATTTAAATGACGTTTTATTTAGAACTTAATTGTATCGATTGTACTTCACATTAAATAAAAAACATTTAAATTTCCTTAACAAAAAGTGTGTTTTTTTTTTAAAGAAATCATATTACATTATTAGAAAACCCTTTATAACTTATTGTCAAAACTTAATTTCTATGTACCAAAATTGAATTCCCGAAGCAGATGTACATTTGCATACACCGTGTCGAGAACTAATGTTCTCCATTATTCTCCCATAAACTGCATGACACTGTAACAATGTTCCAGACATGGATATATTTAATGTAACCTCCCTTTATATGAGAACCTCATTGTCACCGTTAATATAAGTCTTTTCTTTTGTTTTTTTGTTATCAAATATGCCATATAATTTATCAACTACTCTACTTTATTTGTACCATTTTGTATTAATGTCTATTTTTAGTATTAATGTTTATTTTTAGTTAGTATATTTTAAAAAAAAACTGTATTTTTCTCTGTAAATAGAATTTATTCTGCTGAGAAATAAATGATTATTATTATTATTATTATTATTATCAAAAATGCATTACGGCATCAAATTGCTATTATATTTAGATAAATCGTTTGATTATTTAGACAAATAATTTATTATTTTAATAATTAACACTGATTACTTTTTTGTATTCACTTTTTATTTTAAACTGTGACTAGTTTTGGCTCAACAGCGAGCCATTATCAAACTTTGATAATGGCTCGCTGTTGAGCCGAATCTAGTCACAGTTTACAATAATAAGTGAATACAAAAAAGCAATCAGTGTTAATAATTTAAATATTCACAATGTTTCACAAAGTAACCGCCTCCACCACAGGATAAATAAATTAATTATTATTGAGAAGTGTTTAAATGATTTATATCACTATATTAATGCCCGCTATTATATACGATTAATAAATCATTAGATAACTATTTGTGGAGTAAATTTATTTACCTAGTAAACTAATGGGCAAATAAAATTGCGTATTATGAAGCAAACCTACCAAATAAATAGCAATTCTAGAAATAAATAATTTAATTAGTATATTACAGACTGAAATTATACATTTTCATTGTGGCCATAGTTGAAACCACCAATTTGTTAAATTGAATTGTCAATATTTCAAATTAAATTGTCAATCAAATTGGACAATTAGTATAATTCCTTATAATTATGGAGAATAACCGTGGATTGGGACAGAATTACACAGAACAAGAAAAATAAAGCTTATTAGAAATTAGAAAAGACTTAAACGAATGTTTTCCACTCCCAGGCTAAGCATGAAGTAAAATTTCGAGTTTAGAAAAGCCTGAAAATTTGGTTTGGTCGCGTAGCGCGAAGCGCAGGGCGGCCAAACCAAATTTTCAGGCTTTTCTAAACTCGAAATTTTACTTCATGCGCCACGCGTACAAGACACTGATTTCAAGTGAAGTTCACTTGTTCACAATATTTCAGTGCTTTCAGTGTTGAATACGCGTGGCGCATGAAGTAAAATTTCGAGTTTAGAAAAGCCTGAAAATTTGGTTTGGCCGCTCCGCGCTTCGCGCTACGCGACCAATCCAAATTTTCAGGCTTTTCTAAACTCGAAATTTTACTTCATGCGCCACGCGTACAAGAAACTGATTTCAAGTGAAGTTCACTTGTTCACAATATTTCAGTGCTTTCAGTGTTGAATACGCGTGGCGCATGAAGTAAAATTTCGAGTTTAGAAAAGCCTGAAAATTTGGTTTGGCCGCTCCGCGCTTCGCGCTACGCGACCAATCCAAATTTTCAGGCTTTTCTAAACTCGAAATTATACTTCATGCTTAGCCTGGGAGTGGAAAACACTCGTTTAAATCTTTTCTAATTTCTAATAAGCTTTATTTTTCTCGAAATTTTACTTCATGCTAAGTCTGGGAGTGGAAAACACTCGTTTAAAACTTTAAATGGAACTAATTTTAAAAAAAGCGTATGCATAATTATAAAAATCCCTGGTTATGTCTGATTTGAAAAACTCTAGGTCTTCGACTCCTTAGAATGTCTTGTGGTTCGAATTAATCACTGTCAGGGAAGATACTATGAACGAACTTAAATCTGACACGGATGATATGGTAGACATGATAACTGCTATGAAATTAATAAATACAAGTAGTAAAATCTAAAGTAAATATAATAATACAATACACTTTTGATTTTTAACTGTTAAATTATTTAGAGAATAAAATTTACTTGGTAGAAAAACAAACAATTTTTTTTTGTTTCATTGGCCTCGGCTTTCGCCATACAGCCATCTGCCGTTGTATTATTTTTCTAAATAATTAATTAACTAATTACCACGTATTTAATTCGTTTGGACGCCACAATTCATTCACACTACATCCATGGACCCGTATGGAATAATTTTTTACTCACAAATTCTTCCACCGGACAGGATTCAAACCCGCGACCCTCTTGGTCTATGGGCAGGGTCTTTGCCCACTCGGCCACCGAGGCCCCAAAACAAACAAATAATTTACTGGGGAGATTTATTAGCCAAATAAAGTTATTTTGTGTTTATTATACAGAAATCTTTGAAATAAATTAATTTATTCCTAAAATAAATTTTATTTAGAGAATAAATCGTTTTATAAAACCGGGCTTAAGTGGTATTTATTAATAAAACACTTCTCAATATTGAATAATTAATATGGATTAACACGTCCAGAAAACAAAAATGTTTAAAGTAGCAAAATAAGCTTAAGAACCTACGCTTTAAACTGTAAAGATTTTATGAATTTATTTTATGAAATCATCAATTTCTTGTACATAATTAATATTACTTTGAATAATCTGTTTTAAACTGTTGGTAGAGAAGCGAGAATAATTGTGGAATTTACATTTTACACTACCTTACGGTTTAATGATTACAACAATACAATTTAGTGTAAACTTCCTCGCCCACGCACTGTTTGTTTATTCCAACACTAATGAACCGCCGATTGCGCTACCGGTTTATTTATAGTTTAATTGTCTTATGTTTGTTATTAACACACACACTATACACTCAACATAATAGATTGTTCGCAAATATTTGCTTGGAGAAGAAAAAAAAACAACTATGATGAGTCCATCACAGCACTTTCCCCGTAATTTAAACAATTGATAATTGATATACTTAACTTAGTAAGTAAGTAAGTAAGTAGGTAAGTAAGTGCTTTATTAATGTTAATACCTAGGTTTCCTTACGTCATTTACTTAATAAAAGACTAACAACTTTTTAGTGAAGAAAGTGTTAGTCTTTTATTAAGTAAATTATATTCAACTCTTCACGTAACTCAATCCAAATACATTACTTACGTCAGATATACAGAAAATATTACCTTACTAATTATATAGACAATACAATATAAAATAATTAAATACATGTATTAGTGTAAATGATTAAAAATTATTAACGATTACAATAAATAAATACATAAGTGTAGAACAAATTAAAAACTAGTAAAAACATTAAAATAGTTTATAAGATGACATTATTGTCATGCTCCATTGTTTTTGTATATTCATCAATGCTGTAGAAAGACATTTTAATGATTTATTTACCTCTAATCAAATGCTTGTAGATTTCACATGAAATCAGTGTTTTATAAAGAGAAGGGGGTACAATTTCGAGTTTTTTTTTTTTAATTTGGGTTTTACGTCATCTATTTCCGCTGCTAAGGCCAATCATGACGCCGGAGATTAGGTCTACAGCTATCCTGGAATTTTTGCCGTGCACGCAACATCCAGGCAGTACACGGGTCCTACATGCATTTAACGTCATATCCGAGAAGACGGAGTGTTTGGCATTTTTATCCTAACCTATATAAATGCAGACAACTTGTTAGGCCGGTATTTGAACCCCGGTCCGTGGCGTGGCAGTACAACACTCTAACCACTACACCACCAAGCTGCCCATTTCGAGTTTTAAAAAGCATAATTGATATACTTAATTTATTTGAATCTAATCAATTATTTGAAGATTTCACGTGAAATCAGTGCTTTATAAAGCGGGTACAATTTCGAGTTTTGAAAAGCCTGAAAATTTGGTCGCGACCAAACCAAATTTTCAGGCTTTTCAAAACTCTAAATTTTACTAATAAAGCTAAAGCGGTGTGCTACAGCCTATGATTATAGGCAACCCAATACCTTTAGTGTATATTGGGTTGCCTGTAATCGTTGCTATAGACAAATACCTTATACTATTCTCTGATATATCACATGAGTAGGAATGCAAAAGTGGTGGTAAGCGTGGGAAACTAGCAACCAATTAGCTGAAGATCATCACTACCACCGCTACGCGACTAAACCAAATTATCAGGCTTTTATAAACTCGAAATTTTACTTCATGCGCCACCGGTACAAACCACTGATTTAGCGGTATGTTTTAAACTTCCTAATATGTCAGTGTTTTGTACCGGTGGCGCATGAAGTAAAATTTCGAGTTTAGAAAAGCCTGAAAATTTGGTTTGGCCGCTCCGCGCTTCGCGCTACGCGACCAAACCAAATTTTCAGGCTTTTCTAAACTCGAAATTTTACTTCATGCTTAGCCTGGGAGTGGAAAACACTCGCTTTAAGCTTCAAATTAAATTCATTTAATAAACCGAGCATCGAAAAATGTGCAACGTATGCATATGGATACTTAAAAAAAAAATTCTCGTTATGAAAATGTTCGGTGTTACATAAATCTCTCTGTATAAACATTTGTAAAATATTAATCAGTAACTCATTATTAGTAACTTCTACTAAATTACAAATTCTTCCTTCAAAAGTGAATTGAATATGTTACTTAGAAGAAACGTTCCCTTTAAAAATATTAATATAAATTAATAATTTTTAAGGACAAATCGTGTGTTTTCTTAGGCGTCCTGTTATTTAGTATTAATTTAATTTTTCACTTTTTCTCGCGGAAAATTTAATGATTCCACTTAACAACCTGTTATATAAATTTCTTTTAACAATCACAAACCGTCTGCGCTGAAAAAAAATGCGAGGAAAAAAATTGTATTCCTAGCACGCGTGGGTTGGAAGTCTTGCCGTATTCTGCTTTATATAAGACGCGATAAATATTTCCAGAGAGGAGAAAAATTCGGTTTCTTTTTTTTATTATTATTATTAAACCGAGTGGAAATATCGATGATTAAGACGCGGCCTTCTGATTTGCGCTCGTGCTGCGATGATTGATTTTGATTGATCGCTCTTAATAAACATGTCCGTTTTTTGTTCAGCGCCTGAAATTCAGAGGAGGGGGATGTTGATTAAATTTATATTCATACGTGTAAATAAGGAGGGATGTTTCTTCGCTCGGAGCTAAATCTTATTTCCATTCGAATATTAGGAGAGGGAAAAATTAGCTTGAATTCTTCTTGAAATTCCACAACAGTCTGCAACCAAGAATTGGCAATTTCATTTATACTTATGTTTGAACCGCAACGTAACTGCCAGTCTAAGGTGTCAAATTATTTAGAGGGAATGGCAAAGCTATACTGATAAGAAATAAATCTCGAAATCTCTATAGATGGCCTGAATAATTTGACCCAAATTTGCAGTAGGTTACTGTATGTAACAGCAAACACTTGAATAATTCAATGTCAGTCGGGGTATTAGCTCGGGACGTAGTTGTTTCAATAAGTGTTTGATATAGTCTTTGTAAGACTAACTTGATGTAGATTACGAAATGAATCTCGACACTTTTAATGTTTGAAGTATTCTGCAACCAAGAATTGGCAATTTCATTTATACTTTCTTTAGGGTTGTTGTATTATATTCAAAGGAATAGTTTGTTGATTAATGTTTTTATTTACAGCGGTGCGTATTTACAATGGATTTGTGGCGTACCCTCGAGGAGCGTGGCAAACAAGGAGCTCCAGGCATCAGTGAGGCGGATGAAAAAATAGTCGACCTGATGGATGAACGGCATCGTAGGTCGACATCAAACCCGTTCTGAGCCGTTTCCCCAATCGCAAGGTTTGGTGCGTTTTCGTGCATCGCTTTTAAAATTATAGTGATACCAGCACAATTTGTGGTTTGGGCCATCACGTTGTACAGAACGAGACCTGGAAGAAGAACGGTTTCGACTTGGATATTAATTTTTAGATTGTTGCAAAATAGAGGCAGTTAAGGTGGTTAAATTTTGAGTTAATTCCGAAATTTGATTCTGTAAACTTTGCACCGTTGCTTTGAAATTGCTAAATTTCGTGTCTAATTTGGTGTTATTCGAAACTTGTTTGGAAATGCCAGTAGCACTGATGGACATAGGTGCTGAGATTTCCATCAAGTGATTTGTTATTTCTGCAAGATCTGCTAATGACGTACCACGTGATGCAACTAGGATCTTTTGCACATCAGCGGGAAGACGTTGCAAGAAAATTTCGCGTAGTAAGTTCTCATCGATCGAGGTATTCCCCCAAAGGTGCTGTAATTTATGTAGGAGTTGGGAAGGAATTTGATCTCCGAGTACCTCGTTCGACAAGAGTTTTTGTAAACGTTTCTTTTCAGAAATCATTGTCCGTTTAATAATCTCATTTTTTAGTATTTCATAAGGATCGATGGCGGGTGGTTCCATTAACAAATCCCTTACGTCCATTGCGATATCTGGAGATAAGGAAGCGACAACTTTATTAAATTTCCGGACAGAACTGGTTACGCGTGAATTTAAAAATTCCGCCTCTATTTGGATAAACCAAATAAAGGGGTCAACACGCCAAAATGGTGGAAGCACATATTTAATATTACCGATCGTTTCCTCAGAGGAACTTTGATCTTCCATACCGTTTGAAATTAGGAAAATAAATTAGAAGAAAGAAAATCAAGAAGGAAGAAAATGTAAGGAGAAGGTGAGGATTTTCTAATGTGAAGAAAGGTTAATGTAGCGTCCCCTTCGAGGAATGTTTCGTGGTTTTCGTGCTTCCGTGTGGCTTTCGTGTTGTCTGGGCGAGTACAGGAATGAAGGATTGTAGACAGCTGACAGTTTTGATAGCTCTCGATATTCCTCGATGTGATCCTGCTCCTCTGCCATCGGCAAATCGTCGGCACTTATCCTGCCGGGTTGCTTACTACGGCAGCGTGTTCAGGGGACACCAACAACGTAGGCCCCTCGGGGTCACCAATGTTGACTTTTAGATTTGTTTTAACAAACTTCTACTTATGTACTGAAGCGTGAGGTTTGTTATTAATTATTCGGGAAAATTGTAATTTTTTTTTATTCTAATAGGCTAAGTAAGCGGCGATTGCAGCGCCGCCACGCGGTTTTAAGCCTAAGCAGCATCGGTGCCGGTTGTCATTTCGTCATACGGGAGTTCTGAGCAGAAGTATGAGTTCTGAGCCGAAGCGAGCTAAATGCAATCAAAGTTGTTGTGTCGTCGGATGCACCAGTAAATATAAAAGTGTCGCTCCAAAGGACGGTTCCAAACCATAGGAGCATCAGTCTTAGATTGTAGATTCTCTTCGTTTATAAATAAGCACACACCAGCCGCATGCTTACAGAAGCCTTTGGCACCTTTACAGGTGCAAAGCGAGTCAATACCAACCCGCTTCTCGTTAATCTGAAATACCCTAATACTTAAAGAGGGGGGGGAAAGTATTTTTTTGCGAGTTTTCACACGACTGTAAAATTACTATTTCCACCTCCGTTAAATACAACATTTCGTCTTACAAGTTGAAGAAGTTCACTCTCACTAACTGAAACAGTAGGAGAAAGTGGCATTTCTGTTACGAGTAAGGAAAATAACATTGTTTGAAATTGTATATCAAATTATATAAGCAGAAACTTAAAAAGCTTAAATGAAATGCGTATATTTCTTATTATGCGTTATATTTGAAATTATAAATAATAAGTAAATTAATAATTTAACAACATTTCCAAACAATTCTACGTGCTACAATGAACTTGTTGAAAATGAAATCCCATTATGACACAGAAACATTACAATTTTGTATAGGTTACCTCTACCGACGGTTTGCAGTACAGGGTGTCTGCTTTGGAGTTCAATGCCCCGGGTGTTTCTCGTAAAACAACCCCGCGCAAGATATTATTCTCGTCTCCTCTTATTTCTTCGGATACGTCGGTTACGTGCGAACTTTCACGAAGCTTCCTACCTTACGACAGGCTTTTCCGTCGGAAAATGGTTGTGTCAACCGTTTCAAAGCCGCAACTTATTATGACATGCATATTTACATCGGTTTTGTACGAACAAATACCACGAACAGCATTAAAGTATGACGTTACACAATAAAAAACCAACTGACACCATGCAACTCATACGCAACCGACACCGATGCTGCTTATACAGAAATCCGCTAGGTGGCGGGTGCCACGGCGCGAACAGCTGTTTACTTAGTCTATACCAAAGAATGTAAACTAACGTTTTACATGCAAAATTCTCTATCTGTCTAAAATATTTATTTTTTGGTTGCCCTGGATTTTTCATCCGCCTCACTGATGCCTGGAGCTCCTTGTTTGCCACGCTCTCGCCTGTACATTCCTCGAGGGTACACCACAGATTTATTTACACATTTATATGGATACAGTTGCTGCGCTTCAGCGGCCCTCCTGCTCCTCGTTCGGACGCTGAATCTGCGGGGGTCCTTTAGGGAGACTCCTAGCGGGTCAATCCCGGTGTATGGCAGAGGCGGCGCATGCAATCGCCGTAGTGTCGGGTAGGCCGGTGTCCTCGGGCTGTTCCTGTCGACGGGCCGATGACGTGGGGGTCCCTCCGCAATCCTCCTGCGTGCCTTACGGGGTGACGGAGGTATCGCAGAGAGCGGACGTGGCACCAACAGGTATGGGGAGGTCCTTCGCCTCCTGTGCGCCTTCCGGGGTGATGGTGGCAACGGAGACAGCGGCCGCGGTGCCACCAGGTACTTGGCCGACCTTCTGATCGCGTTCCGGAGCCTCTTGCGCAAGCAGGCATGGGCACCTGGTTCGGAGGTTGTTATGGTTGGGGCAGAATCCAGCATTACCGTGTGGATTCTGTTTTGGCCTAGTGTGCCATGGTGAGCTCGCTTAGACTGTTCCTCTACTTAGCCAGCTAGAGTAAAAGGAACTGATGCTGTTTGTGGAGGTGTGCGCCCTATTTAAGCCTTGCGGTCCGGCTCTTTCATACCCGCTCGTACCGCGTGACGTAGGTGGGGACGCGTGCGTTCGCTCGCCGCAGGGTGGTGAATCACTCTACTGGCGAGAGCTTTTCGTGCGCCCGGGCGTGCACTGACGTGTCTGCACACTTTCATTTATACTTCCACTACAGTATTAAAAAAATGTTCAAAATTGGATAAAATTCTCGGCAATATTGCTAGCATCGTAGTAATATTTAGTTTGGTAGCTAAAAAAGTAAAAATTGATTATAAAATATAAAATTATATCTTCAAAAAGTAATCGTCAAGCCTGTAAGTATAAAACATGAGATTAAAAGTTCAGCAATTTACCATAATTTTAACAAATGGGAAAGTCATTTGATAAAAGAGGATTTTCATTTGATACATAGTGAAAATCGAACGAAAAACCGTGTAATTTTAACACAACCTGCCAATTTTATATTTTCCCAATCTAGACTTAAATTGTAAAGATTTTTGAAATAAAAGATTGCGAAAAGAATCGCACTTTTAATGTTTGAAGTATTCTGCAACCAAGAATTGGCAATTTCATTTATACTTATGTTTGAACGGTAACGTGACCGCCAGTCTAGGGTGTCGAATTGTTTGGAGGGAGTGGCAAAGCTATACTGATGAGAGATAAATCTCGAAACGCGTCTATAGATGGCCTGAATGATTTAACCCAAATTGTTACATTTGAAGTAGGTTACTGTATGTAACAGCAAACACTTGTTGTATAATTCAATGTCCGTCGGGGTATTAGCCCGGGAAGTAGTTGTTTCAGTGAGTGTTTGATATAGTTTTTGTAAGACTAACTTGTTGTAGATTGCGAAAAAAATCGCACTTTTAATGTTTGAAGTATTCTGCAACCAAGAATTGGCAATTTCATTTATACTTATTCTTCATTTAGTTACGTGAAGTGTTTTCTAATAATTATTGTAGTAATCTCTTTAGTTTGATATTAATACATTGCATCAAGTAGATATTAATTGTGATAATGCCAGCCTAATTATAACGATTACGCTCCTCTTTAATTAGAAACACATAAGCTAATTAACAACGAAACACAATTGATTGGATTGAAAGGCAGGCCCTGTGCGCGTCCTCAATCAGAATCGCTTCGAAATTCGAACCGCAATTCCGCGCACATGTACACGAAACCGAAGCCGTACACATATTCCGTACCGTACAATGGTTGAAGGCATTCCAGAAATCAATAACAATAATAAGCAACCCTCGAGGGGCGAAAGGGTTAGGCCTGGAAGTCCCAGGGCGCGGACCCTTCACGTTCCCAATATGTAGTTTCAACAACAACAATAACACGACGTGTTGATTATTATAGTTACACAAGTATTAAATTGATTGTGTTGAGTGAAATTCATCAATCATCTTGTTGATGTTTGCTGAAATAATGTTTGTTGTAAAAACTTTTGTTAGCTTATGAAAATCAGTGTTTTAATAAATGTTACACCTTCTTCTTTTTCTTTTAAATTAATCATAAATCTAATCAGAAGGCCGCGCCTAATGGCATATTATTTTGATAATAAATACACAACTTTATGATAATTCGTTAACTTACGAATGAGTGTCTTCCACTCCCAGGCTAAGCATAAAGTAAAATTTCGAGTTTAGAAAAGCCCTAAACAAAATTTGGCTCTATCGCGCAGCGACCAAGCCAAATTTTGCAGGTTTTTCATATTTCATATGTAAAATTTTATTCTTTTGTTTTTTGTAAACAGTCCCTTGGAAACAGTTGAGTAACTCACTTATTCGACAACTCCTAGGACCCATAACTTGCTTGCATATCACCCCTGAAGACGGGCATCCGACGATACAGATTTTAACAGTTGGGATGTATTTTAAACTAACGAGTGTCTTCCACTCCCAGACTAAGCATGAAGTAAAATTTCGAGTTTAGAAAAGCCCCGCGTAGAAAATTTGTCGAGGGTCGCGCAGCGACCCGAGACAAATTTTCACGGGGCTTTTCTAAACTCGAAATTTTACTTCATGCGTCACGCGTATTAAACACTGATTTCAAGTGAAGTTATAAATATAGAAGTATATTAATACTGTTTTCAGTTTTAAAAATTATCAAAATATATCAAAAATATTTAAAATTGCCGGCAACACCTTACCTTTTTTGTAGAGGGGTAAATCCTGAATTCAATTGTGTTAACGTTTACCACTTTAAGTTTCTTTAACGTTTTTCGTTTACGATATTGTATTTTGTCCCTGTTAATCTCTATGTATTCTAGAGATTAACAGGGCCAAGTAAACGAAAAATGTTAGAGAGACTTAAAGTGATAAACGTTAACACAATTGAATTCAGGATTTACCCCTCTACAAAAAAAGTCAATGCATATTGTTTGTAACATGAATAGGGAAGCAAATATTTAAACATTTCAAAATTTACATGGGATTTCATATGTTGCGTCCGCCAAGTCAACACACGGTAGATCGAGGGCTTTACAACAAAGAGGCGTATAAACCAAAATAATTAAAATTGGATTAGATTAAATTTGTGCGGATTAATGATGTGGTGAATCTCTAGAATACATAGAGATTAACAGGGCCAAGATACAATATCGTAAAAAAAAACATTAGAGTAACTTCAATCAATAAACGTTAGCACAATTGAATTCAGGATTTACCCCTCTACAAAAAAGTCAATACATATTGTTTATAACATAAATAGGGAAGCAAATATTTAAACATTTCAAATTTTACATGGGATTTCATATGTTGCGTCCGCCAAGTCAACACACGGTAGATCGAGGGCATTATAACAAAGAGGCGTATAAACCAAAATAATTAAAATTGGATTAGATTAAATTTGTGCGGATTGATGATGTGGTAAATTTATATCAGACACTTTATTCTCATTAATCACTTGGTGAAACATTTTTAAAAATATATTGGTTTGTAAATTTAATTCACTTTGTTATGATTTAATAAAGAAAATACTTGAAATTTAACCAAGTGTTTTCTTTATTAAATCATAGTTAAATATGTTTCACCACGTGAAAGATGAGAAACTTGGTCAAGATTCACTTTGTTATGTTTCTCTTATATGTATTTTATTTTCTACTAGTTTCGGCTTAATGCCATTATAAAGAATGATGTACAAATGGATTTGTTCGGGAATATATACAGAAATATACACGTTTTAAATTGGTTATTAAAAAGGCATTGAGGACTTGCATCACACTAATTAAAAAGTGTTTTTGTGCTGTTAAACTCCGTTTTAATTATAAATTGAATCAACAAAATTCTCGATTACCACTCGAGTCTATTTTTTTTTTGTGTGTGTGGGAAACCGGATTGTCCCTTTTTCGTCCATCAATCCAATCAGCGGACGGGCCAGAACTAATTAAGGTGGTAAATTCTAATCCAACTTTCCGGACAAGTTCGTGGGAATAAATCGTGCGAGCCGCACGTCCCGCGGGATGGGATCCCCACGTTGAAATATAAATTCCCGACTTCTGGAGACGTGCTTTTCAATTAAATAAATTGAAACGCGAGATATTGAGCGACTCGTTTTACATAATCGCAAGCCGCTGAATAAACGTGAAAATTGTTAAATTAGCCGCGAGGATTCAATTGTGTATGTGCGGAGGATTGCAAAAATTGCTTGATTTAGGTTTGAATTTATCAATCTTATTAGGTACGACAAAAAAAATCAATTTACTTACTTACTCCCTTAATCCCAATAAAATTACCCTAAGGCAGGGGTTCTCAACCTTTTTCAGGTCGCCCCCCCTCCCTCTCATAGCTTCACACCCCCCCTTCTCATAGCTTTACGTCCCAGCCCCCTCTCATAACTTCACGCTCCCCCCTCTCATAACTTTACCCCCCCCCCTCTCTGATTTTATTCAGGTCTTTTAGTTACTTTGATTTTAGTTTAAATAAATAAAATAATAAAATAAATCGTGCAGTACTAGTCTTAATCATACAGGGTGTTCATTTGAAAACTTCCCAACGCGGATTTATGGAAAACTACTGATTAAAAGAAAAAACGCCGAGACACGTCCAAAGATTTCCCAAGGGGGACAACTATTTAACCAAAAACGACTTCACCCCCTTTTACCCTCTGCCCCCCGGGGTCATCCCCTTAAAAAATTTAAAAGACAAGGGGTATCAAGTAATAGCTTGTTTGAAAGGTTTTTCAAAGTGCTTTATTTTGACGTTTGAATTTTTAAAATCGGTCGATTTGTTTACGGAAAAATTAGAAAAATCTTTATTTATCTTAATTTGTTCAGATAGAAAAAAAAACACACGAAAATGTCACTTTTTATTTTATTAAGTGTTCAAAATGTTGCCCGTTATTGGCCAGACAATGATATAGGCGATGTTCAAATTCCTGCCGGACATTTTCAAAAACATGTTGTGGGAGATCATGGCAGCTTTCGGTGATGCGTTGACGAAATTCATCTAAACTTTCAGGTTGGGGAGTGAACACAATAGATTTTAAATGGCCCCATAGAAAAAAGTCTAATGGCGACAAGTCAGGAGATCTAGCAGGCCATTCTATAGGCCCTCTTCGCCCAATCCATTTATCTGAAAATTCGTCGTCTAGCCATTGCCGAACCGGAAGAGCATAGTGAGGAGGAGCGCCGTCTTGCTGGAAATATATTTCAGCCTCATCAAGTATAGGGTTTCCATCGTCTCCGATTTGGTTTTCAATGGTTTCAGTGATAAGCGGATTGATGGTATTTTCCAACATATCTAAATAAATGCCTCCATTTAAATTCCCATTAATAAACAATGGCCCAATCACTTTGTTTCCTAAAATGCCTGCCCATACATTAATTTTTTGGGGGTACTGAGTATGCCCTTCTACAAAAGCATGAGGATTTTCATTGCTCCAATACCTGCAGTTATGCTTATTAACAAATCCATTTAGATAAAATGTGCATTCATCAATGAAGCAGATATTCTTTACATGAATGGTATTATCATTAATCGCTGCAGTCATTTGTTCACAAAACTCAACTCGCCTATCGAAATCACCCTCGGTTAACTCTTGCAATATTTGCATTTTAAATGGATGAAATTTATGTAATTTAGTAACTGTGTGTACAGAGCCTAATGAAATACCAGTCGCATCACCAATTTTGCGTAATGAAGTATTAGGATTTATGCCAAAATGACCCAAAACTTCAATTTGAGCGGCTTCATTTAAAACTCTACGATGATTACGTTTTTTATTGGCAACAGATCCAGTTTGAGTAAATTTAGTAACAAGGTCCAAAACATACCTATGCGAAGTTATCTTGTCCGGATGTCTGGCGCTAAATGTGACGGCAGTTTGCCGAACACATTGATTTTGGGCACCATAAATTAGAATAATTTCCACTCTTTCGGCTAGTGTGTAAACCATCTTGGAAGTAAAATATGAATTAATAAATTTATTTTCACTATCCCAAGATTGTCACAAAGGTAACTGACAGCAAATGCAATTGTTTCTTTTCCATAGCAACTAACCCAAACTAAACAGGTATAAGAATAAATGTTATCTCCGTATTGATGAAAAGAAGGCGAAAAAAATGAGGGTTTTTATTTGGTTGCTGCCAAGTTTTGTTGGTTTTTGAACACTTATTAATAAAATAAAAAGTGATATTTTCGTGTGTTTTTTTTTCTATCTGAACAAATTAAGATAAATAAAGATTTTTCTAATTTTTCCGTAAACAAATCGACCGATTTTAAAAATTCAAACGTCAGAATAAAGCACTTTGAAAAACCTTTCAAACAAGCTATTACTTGATACCCCTTGTCGTTTAAAATGTTTAAGGGGATGACCCCAGGGGGGCACAGGGTAAAAGGAGGTGAAGTCGTTTTTGGTTAAAAAGTTGTCCCCCTTGGGAAATCTTTGGACGTGTCATGGCGTTATTTCTTTTAATCAGTGGTTTTCCATAAATCCGCGTTGGGAAGTTTTCAAACGAACACCCTGTATACCGATCCACCGATACAATGATATCTCTAGTTTTGCCATACTTCAGGAGCTGTCAGGGCAGACCTCTAGTGGAAAAGAGGGCTGGAATGGTTTACCGCCCGTCTTCTTACAGAAGTGTGTGTTTTAACTCTCTAGACCTTTGTGGCTCTTATTTAATAAATCCCTTAAGTCTGGCACTTTTCCTGACAGATGGAAGTATTCACTAATAACACCTGTCTTTAAGAAAGACAAGAGGAACCTCGTTGAGAACTACAGACCAATATCATTGCTATCACACATTCCCAAAATGTTTGAAAAGCTAGTTACTGATTGCGTTTCGGCCAGGATATTCTACAGTATCTAATTTACCAATCTTTGGGGCAACAATTACTACATCGGTGAAAAACGGGTACAAGGTTGATACCGTGTACTTGTCTAAAGCGTTCGAGTGTTTACCATCAAATCTTGGTCGCAAAACTTTTAAGGTTTACATGGGTCTTTGCTCGATTGGATTAAATCATACCTCAGCAACAGAACTCAAACAGTCCGCATCAGTAACTTCACTTCTCGTCCCATACCTGTAACTTCGGTGGTACCGCAGGGATCACAAATTGGTCCATTACTATTTAATGTTTTAATCAATGATATTGTAAAGTGTTTCAAATATTTCAATTGCCTTCTTTTTGCGGACGACTTAAAGCTGTACATGCCTATTAAGGGCAATTATTCTAGCCAAAAGCTGTAACTTGACCTAGAAGCATTAAGTCGTTGGTATATTATAAACAAATTGAAGCTGAATGTTTCCAAATGTTTTGTTGTGTCTTATCCAAAAAAGAGATTAAAGGGGCTCTCTTAATAACACACCATTAGCACACACTAATGATGTAAGAGATCTTGGTGTTACTTTTACGAACACTTGGAGCTTCACAAACCATATAGACACTATGACTTCGAAAGCCTTTAAAATGTTAGGCTTTATTAGACGGCAGTGTACAGATTTTTCTAATACAAGAACGCTTGTAAATCTGTAGGTGTCTCTCGTTCGGCCGCATATCGAATATTGCTCACTGGTATGGTCCCCAAATACATACTAAAACATAAAACAAGTGGAGCTGGTTCAACATAGGTTTCATAAATACATTGCCTTCAAATTCAATCTTCATTGCAGTTAACCATATATACTGTTATGTATTAATTTGCAATCGCTCGAGCGACGACGCTTAAATGCAGATGTCATTTTTATTCACAAATCAGTATCAGGTGTGATCATCTGTCCAGAACTTTTAAGTTTAGTGAACTTTCATGTTCCAAGTCGCCTATTACGAAGCAGTGTCAACGGAAGGGAAGGTACCCCACGCTGATTACCAACTAGCTCAGGTTGGTTGAGTTAAAGAGAGATGAGCAACTAACTTTTGAAACACATATGCTGTTTTAAATTATTTATTTTAAACCAAAATAAAACATTAAAACTACAAATAGAACAAGAACAATAGAAACAGTGCACGAGTTACAGGGCAGACTTGGTGTGGCGTCGGCGTAGCGTTCGGGATTTCTACTAGCCCAGCGGTAGCGTCTGGCTAGTGGTGGCTTCTGGATGGAGGCGGCGTCCAAGTAGCAAGACGGCGTCTCGGTGTGAGACGGCGTCGGTGTGGTGGTGCGTCCGGCTGGATCCGGAGGCAGCAACAAACACTACGCTCATAGTGCGGGACGCCAGGAACGAAGGGCGGAACGGCTAGCGTTGGCGTCGGGTAAAGTTTCCTGGCGTCGGTGGGTTGCTGGCCTGGCCTGGATCCGGCGGAAGCAACGAACGCTACACTGGAGCGTCGTTGTGGCGTCGAGGCGACTGCGCTGGCAATCGGGTTCTCGGCGTCCTTGTCCAAGAACAGGAACGACGGCTAACGTCGGCGTCGGTTGTTTCCTGTTGTTGGAATCTTCTTCTGGCGGCAGGAACGACGGCTAGGACGTCTGGCGTCGGCGTCGGTCAGAGCTTCCTGGCTCAGACAGAAGAGTCGAGGAACGGAAGTTCCTCTTGAATCCACATGCTGTCCCCTGTACAGTACAAGAGTGGACTGCCTTTCTGGATGCCGTCCCCCGGTATTTATACCCCGAAAATTGCCGTAGAAAAGGGAGGGTTTGAGGACTACGTGACCGTTGGCAAAGAATTCTCTAGAAAGCAATTATGGCATACAAAATAATTACTTTCAGCGAACTCTTAAATCCAAACAACCGTTAAGCTGCAATTTGAAAGAAGTATAGAAATTTATAATCTTTTTTCTTTCAAATTGCAACGATGGTCATTAGTCCTCTCCCTTAATTGCCGATTTCGAAAAACCCGAGGGGCAATCCGCCACACCTGCCCAGGGAGATGGTGGCCCGAGCACGGTCCGAACCGCGGGTGATAATCCTTTGGACCGGACAATTAGTTAATTGCTGGGTACGAACTCATTTTAAATAAAAGAAGAATTGTAAATAATATTTACAATTCTTGTTGCCGGAGATTAAAATAATCCCCGGGAACAGTAGTAAGTTATTTTATGAACAAATGTACAGAACTAATTACTGCACTAATCTTGGTATCAATAGGATTTGTGCTAATAGTAACAATATCAATTTTCACATTTTTAGTGGAACATTGAAACACCTACGCGCATTCCTATTAAAGGAATAGTTTATTGTGTACATGTTCAGTTTGCCACTTGAAAATTATCATTGTGTTTGTAGCTTAGGAAATAATTTGTTTTTAAATACTTTAGACTTATATGTAATTCTGTGAGTTTTAAGAATCACGAACTGTAGTCTCGTATTGGATATGGATTCCGTTGATGAATAAGTAATAATAAAAAAAATCTTTTAGTTAGTTTAAAACACCATTATAGCCTTATTTTACTTCACCTACTCTTTAGGAAATCTGTGCCCTCTCCTCCCCCTGATATCATGCAGCGCGCCCCTAATATGGCGTGCCTTACCGGTTAAGAAACCCTGCTCTAAGGGGTAAAAACAAAGGTACATTTAAGGACTAATGTATCTCTCATATACTCAAAATAAAATCACCCTAGCAGTTCCACAAGGGTCTATGCTAGGACCAATATATTTATTTAACTGATTGTTGCTTCTCTGTTCGCGTTTAGAAGTTAGAATATCTAAGAATTATCAGTCCAAATTTTTAAGTTTTTCCAAACTATAAGTATTTACCTTGTGCTTAAAAACACCCGATAGTATATCGAATGAATTTCCTAAAAACCATTTGTTTAATTTATACTTACCTACATGTATCCCTTCATATACAGCCGCGCCCTCCTAATATGACGTGCCTCTCCAGTTAAGAAACCCTGCTCTAAGGGGTAATAACAAAGGTACATTTAGGGACCAATGTATCTCTCATATATTCAAAATTAAATCACCCTAGCAGTTCCACAAGGGTCTATGCTAGGACCAATATATTTATTTAACTGATTGTTGCTTCTCTGTTCGCGTTTAGAAGTTAGAATATCTAAGAATTATCAGTGCAAATTTTTGAGTTATTCTAAACTTACAGTATTTAATTCGTGCTTAAAAATATCGGATAGTATATCGAATGAATTTCCTAAAAAATATTTGTTTAATCTATACTTACCAACATGTAGTCGCAACTCTTTAACTTCTTAATAAATTCAAACTATTAGTTCCATTAACTTTTTTACTTAATATATAAGAAACATCCCTAATCCCTAATGTATGTGTACATTATAGCTGAAAGTAACAAGTTTTATTTTCCTCCCCCTCATTCGCATCCGCATCCATGTCGACATCCCTCAAAGTCCCCACCTTGAATTTTAATAACATTTTAATATTTGAGTCCGTGAGGGATGATGTGTGTGTGTGTGTTTCTGTGTGAGATAGTGTGTTTGCATGTGTGCGTGCGCGCCATCTTTAAAGTCTTCAGCATTAAGCATGCATGAGATGGAAATTGAAAATTTTCCCAGACGACAGAGCCGGAGAGTCGAAATATCTAACGACACGGTTTGATTGGAATTTTGTTAAATTTATGAAACATCAATTAGTGGAATAACCCGAGCTGATGGAATTGATTCGATTCTCTAATTAATTTCAGCGGTGAAACATAAAAGAAAGAAGCACGTACATGTAATCACGGTTTAATTTACAAAGTTCAATTTCAATTTATGCTAAAAGACAGTTCAATTTAAATTGTTTCATTTACACAATTATTTATTGATAGTTTAATTAAACGTGATAATAATTAAAAATTGGGAACAGTTTCTTTTTTAAACTAAACTCTGGTAACCTGTGCATAAAAACGAATCACTTTTATGTTTCTTACAAAAATAAATTTGAGTGTTAAGTCAATACCTGCTAAAACTAATTCCTTAATTTAGAAGTGCAATGAAAGCACTAACACTTTCTTTACAACATTTTTTATTGTTTGTTTGTTTCTCAAATTTGTGAGATATCATGAATATTAATATGTTTATGATATGATAATCTGATACCGAGTTTGAGGGTACCAAATAAAAGATGCGTATTTCAACTTTGATCGCACAAAGACAGTAAAAAGTGGTTTTAAAGCTGTAACATTTTAAAGATCAAAGGAGTTGCGATGGATGAAACCTAAAGCCTTAAATGAGCTACGAACAGTTTCCTGCACATGCATATTCAAGGTAAATGAATCATCAAGAGAATGTGTTTTTGAACTTAAAAATAAATCAGTGTTTTATACGCGTGGCGCACGAAGTAAAATTTCGAGTTTAGAAAAGCCCAGAAAATTTGTCTCGGGTCGCTTCGCGACCCGAGACAAATTTTCACAGGGCTTTTCTAAACTCGAAATTTTACTTCATGCTTAGTCTGGGAGTGGAAAACACTCGTTTAAAGCTGCAAATTATTGAATTTAGGAAATCAATATTTAATATTCACATTGGACTCTTAAAAAAGTGATTTAAAAGCTGTAACATTCTGGAGATCAAAGGAGTTGCGGTGGATGAAACCTAAAGCCTTAAATGAGCTACGAACAGTTTCTTGCACATGCATATTTAATGTAAATGAATCATCATACCATACACCCAGATCCCTGAATACCTTAAGCTCTTTAAGATGATTATTGCAAATATTATAATCGAACTTAACAATATTAATCCTTCTAGTAAATCTCATAAACTTGCAATTGCTACTATTCAGCAATAAATTGTTTGAAGTACTCCAGTTTAAAACTATTTCTAGTTGATTTTGTAACTGCTTACATTCAGTCAATTATGACACAGATGTATATAGCTTCAAATCATCGGCATATAAACGATGTTTACACTTAATTGCAACCTAAAGATCATTAATAAACAACATACATTCAGGAATAGTGTGTTTGTAATTTTATATATTATTAATAAATAACATAAATGGTAAGGGGCCTAAAATGGATCCCTGTGGAACACCTGAGTTTGGAAATTACGATTTTGATTTTAAATTATTAACAGAGTTATAAGTTTCACGGTTATTCAGATAAGATCCCAAAAGCAATAGTGGACCAGTGGTGAAACCAAAACAATCCAACGTGTTTAACAGCAATTTGTGGTCGACTCAATTGAACGTCATATAAAAGATGTTTTTCTCAATTGCAGCCGAGAGATCATTAATAAATAAATTAAAATGCAAGGGGCCCAAAATAAATCGCTGTGGAACACCTAAGTTTGGAAAGTGCGATTTTAATTTGAAATTATTATCAGAGTCATAAGTTTTATTCAAATAAGATCCCAAGAGCAATAGTGGACCAGTGGTAACCCCAAAACAATCCAACTTGTTTAACAGCAATTTGTAGTCGACTCTAAACATATCTGTGTACACCACATCAACTTGACCCGATTAATTCAGAACTCTAGATATGACATATGTAATAAATAATAATAAGTTCTATTAAATCGCTTTCACGTATGTTATTAAATTATAATAAGTTCCATCCAATCCCTTCAATAATTAAGTAACATCTTAGTTATTATCCATTATCTCTTGATGATACATGAATAGAAAAAAACAATTGCCTCATTCTTCAACTCCCGACACTTATTTATAACCACAATCACAACGGTGAGGTCGTCGATTTTTATTTTTAACTCCAAACGGCTTACCTTAGCACAATTCATCGAGCCAAGTGGAACAACTCGAGGGACCTCCATCATTCACAAAAACCACCATCATCACAGGAAAGAAAAACAAAAATCACTCACACGTGACAAAAACACACAACCTGTTGCTCCCTACTTAATCCACACTTAACCTCAATACAAAACTATAAATAAACGTCACACGCTTTAACTTTGAATATTTAACACAATCACTGTTTTCTTATCAATTAAAAGCACTTATTTTGTTGGTTTATGAGGGTTTTGTGTTGTAGGGAAGAGAGAATTAATTGAATTGAAGACTCGCGAGCGCGCGCGAATAGGTTAACTCAATCCGCAGTAGTTGTGGTTTAAAATTAGACTGATTCAGTTTTGTAGCCTGAAAAGTGAGGTTTTCTAATAATAGGATTCCACTCCAAAACATCGGGAAATTTATAAATGTCGCCGCGACGCCGCCTCCCCCTCCAAACTAACAGAGTACGCGCATAAATCACACCTATGTTGAAATCACACCTATGCTGATCTTCGGAATCTCCTCAAGTTTAAATAAAAAAACAATACTTACCTTATAAGTAAATTGATAAATGTGAGTAAAATTGCACTAATTCAGTTGTTTTAAACGGTGATCATCTTTGTTTTAAACGGGAATAAAGAAGCAGGAATTTATTATATTAATACGAGGGGCGTTTGAAAAGTCCGTGCAAAAATAAAAACTACTAACGTGTTTGGAATAAATCTTTTTTCTTTTTTGACATAGTCTCCTTTTAGGCTTATACACTTCATCCAACGATGTTCTAGTTTGCTGATCCCTTCCGAATAATAGGATTTGTCCATGTCTGCAAAATATCCATTAGTGTCTGCAATCGCCTCCTTTTTTAAATAAAATCTTTGTTCCGCCAGCCATTTCTTCAAATTGGGGAACAAATAGTAGTCCGAGGGAGCCAAGTCTGGAGAATAGGGGGGATGTGAAACGAGTTGGAATCCTATTTCTATTAATTTCGCGACCACAACTGCTGAGGTGTGTGCTGGTGCGTTGTCGACTTTCTTGTGGGCCAATTGCGGGCGGTTTTCTTGCAGCTCGGTTTTATTAACGGTTCAATAACGATAAATAATATTTAACTGTAATAGTTTTACCCTTTTCCAGATAGTCGGTGAGGATTATCCCTTGCGAATTCCAAATGACAGTCGCCATAACCTTTACGGCCGAAGGAACGGTCTTCGCCTTTTTCGCTGCAGATTCCCACTTGGTAACCCATTGTTTAGATTGTTGTTTGGTCTCAGGAGTATAGTAATGCATCCATGTTTCATTCACACTGACGAAGCGACGCTTAAAGTCCTCCGGATTCTTCTGGAACAGCTGCAAACCATCCTTGCAACACTTCACACGATTCCGTTTTTTGGTCAAGCGTGAGCAATCGCGGCACCCATCTTGCCGATAGCTTTCTCATGTCCAAATGTTAATGCAAAATATTATGTACCCGTTCAGTCGAGATGCCCACAGCACTAGCAATCTCACGCACCTTAACTCTTCTGTCATTCATCACCATATCATGGATTTGATCAATGATTTCTGGAGTCGTAACCTCCACAGGCCGTCCAGAACGTTCAGCGTCACTTGTGCCTATATGGCCAGGCCGAAAATTTTGAAACCACTTAGAAACTGTTCTAATCCAAGGTGCAGAGTCACCATAATGTTTATCAAGTTTTTCTTTAGTCTCCTGAGGCGTTTTACCTTTCATAAAGTAATGTTCAATCACCACACGAAATTATTTTTCGTCCATTTCTTGAAAATCAATTGACTTCCTTGATTCACACGAATGCCAAACACAAAGAAATAGACCAATATGGCTGAAGCTTGGTGTGCGTTCATTCAAGAGATGCTACTAACTAAACATGACCTCGATACGCGCCAGTGGTATATTGATTCTAGGGTGAATTCCCTAATCTTCGGAATCTCCTCTAGTTAAAATATAAAATACTTGTTAAAAAAATTGATAAGTCATAGAGATTCTTCATTTTATACGTGAATAAGGGAGCAGGAATTTATTTTATGAGGATATTAGTAATTGAGTGAGCCCACGTGTAATCCCTGATCTCTGGATTCTTTTCTAGTTAAAACAAAAAAATACTTGCTTGATAAACAAGTTGATAAATGAAAGTGATCCTATTTTTTAAACGTGAACACTGAAGCAGGAATTAATTTTATGAATACATTGATCATAGAATAGACCCTTGTGTAGGGTTTCACAGGGGTTTATTCTAGGACCAATATATTTATATAATTAATTCCTGCTTAAGTGTTTACTCCGGAATCTCCTCTAGTTAAAATATAAAATACTGAGGTACTTGTTAAACAATTTGATAAGTGATAGAGATTCTTAATTTTAAACGTGAATAAAAAAAAATTATTTATATGAGCATATTGGTCATAGAGTGAACCCATGTGGAACCCCTAATCTCTGAAATCTTCTCTAGTTAAAACAAAAAATTACTTACTTGATAAACAAGTTGATAAATGAAAGTGATCCTAATTTGTAAACGTGAACACTAAAACAGGAATTAATTATATGAATATATTGGTCCTAGAATAGACCCTTGTATAGGGGTTTCACAAGGGTCTATTCTAGGATCAATATATTTATATAATAAATTCCTGCTTCAGTGTTCACTCCGAAATCTCCTCTAGTTACAATACAAATACTTCCCTAATAAAACAAATTGATAATATATCGGACACTTTTTTCTCATTAATCACTTGGTAAACCATTTTAAAATATAATGGTTTGTAAATTAAATTCACTTGGTTTTGTTTCACTTATATGTATTTGGAATTCCCCGATATTAAATGCCCTTATTCGCAATAAAACCTTAAACTCGAAACTGTATATATTCCCAAACAAATCCATTTGTACATTATTCTTGATAATGGCATTAAGCCGAAACTAGTAGAAAATAAAAAACAAATTGATAAATTGAAAGTATTCTAACTTTTAAAAGTGAACAAAGGAGCAGGCAATAATTATATACATAAATTGATCCTAGAACGAATCCTTGTGGTACCGCAAATTTTAAGTTTATCTACTTCATCCAATATATAGTTAAACGTGAATATCTGCAACGTCAAGATTTTCTTAGCTCTCAACATATTTTTTTGTGAAATCTTGAGGAGAATGTGTTTTTAAACTTAAAATAAATCAGTGTTTTATACGCGTGGCGCATGAAGTAAAATTTCGAGTTTAGAAAAGCCTGAAAATTTGGTTTGGCCGCTCCGCGCTTCGCGCTACGCGACCAAACCAAATTTTCAGGCTTTTCTAAACTCGAAATTTTACTTCATGCTTAGTCTGGGAGTGGAAAACACTCGTTTAAAGCTTAAAATCATTGGATTTAGGAAATCTATATTTAATGTTCAAATTGAACTCTTATAAATAGTGATAACTAGTTGATAAATGAAAGTGATCCTAATTTTTAAACGTATACACTGAAGCAGAAATTACCTAATGAATATTGGTCCTAAAATAGACCTATAGATCAAGTTCGATTGATGTGCAAGGCTGACCTGAGTAAGTATTGCGAGAGATTGTCCTACTAACTAATCACAAGATTAACGAATTCGATTGTGAGTGGACCGAGGTGAAGGGTCGTTCCACTAACTAATCGAAAATGGATGTGTGATTTATGAGTAGGGCCGATGTGAGAGATTGTCCCACTAACTAATCACAAGTGTGTCGAGTATGTGATGCTAGCTCCGGAGTGTTTTTTGTGGGTTTCCCATCTCGTAATTCAAATGCAGGGGCTAGATAGTTTTGCTTCCACAAGTAGAGTCATATAATTTTTAAGTTTAGCTAAATGCACATGGCTTCTAAGCACAAACTATTGATAAAATATTCTATGAATATAAATAATTCCGAAAATTATTTTTGTGGAGTTCAATGTTATTCTTGATAGTTATTAAAAAAGAAAACGATATAAATCCAGAGTTGATAAATCGACCATAACAAATCTCGATTCCGAGATAAAACGAGCCCTCGGATAAAAATCCCCATAAAACACATCGCAGCCCGATTCTTTTCTTTCGCCGAGACCAATTGAAACATTACATCACGACTCAATCATAATAAAAAAAGGAGCGCCTTTTTCCCCTTGAATTTTTACGGTCCTCTCGTCTCGGACCGTTTGCGTTATGATTCGCGGATTATTACTCCTTGTTTGTGGAGGAAATCAAAATCACAACTGAAATGTTGGAGGAAGTTATTACCCTCGCGCTTTCAGAGAAAATCAAAATCATAATCAAAATCACAGAAAAGTTGTTAAATGAATGGCTCGTGTGGTTTATGTTCAAATGATAATAATGTATTAACTTATGCACATTACTAACTAGTAATAAGCTATTCTTGGATGTATGCACTTCAATGCGAACGTCAGTCGATTCAATGAATAAAAATTAAAACAGATATGGCAAAAATAATGTAATTGAAAGCATGTAAATTAAATCTTTTGCTGAATTCTATATCTGTTGTACCAAAGCAATTATATTCAATGGTATTTACCGTCAATAAATATATAAATAAATAAATGTTATTCGCGCTTGTCTTTAAAACTGCTGAAATTAATGCATATTCAGAGAAAGAAAACGATATGTAATAACACGACTTCGATTAACTGTAATTATCCTCTTAAGGATCGTAAAATGAATCAAGTGATTTAATTCGTCCAATCGTTTGAATTATAAGATTTCATCAATTAAAAGCATTTTTACAAGAATCGAAAAAAAAAATCAAGTAATTCTTATATTCTTGTAATACAAGGTGCGACAGGGAAACTTGCTGATTTAAATTGGGCGCCAATGAGCGAGACGTGGTTAGAAAGAGGTAAGAACGGTTTTATTCGATAGAGGGGGTCTTGAAGTTTTGTTACCGCTCAAGCCAGTTGTCGTCATGCGCTGAACAAAGCAGGAGCGTGCGTTCGCCGTCGAGGCCTACTTTTCCAATGGCCGTTCGGTGGTTGCCACTCAACGTGCCTTCCGAACTCGGTTCAATATTCCGTTCCTGGCCGGCAATCAATCGCTTCGTGGATGGACGCATTCAGGGAAAATGGCAGTGTGGCAAAAAGGGCCTGGAGGTCAACGGACTTCCAGAACACCAGAAAACGTCGAGAGGGTGAGGCTGTCGTTTTTGTGCATTTTTTCTTCCAAAACTTGAACAAATGGAACTTGGGTACGTATGGTTCCAGCAGGACGGAGTCACGGCACACACAGCGAGAACTTCAATGGTACTTTTGAGGGAACACTTCCACGAGCGCCTAATCTCCTTGAGGGGTGACGTACTGTGTCCGGCGCGCTCCCCCGATTTGGCTCCCTGTGACTTCATTTTATGGGGATATCTCAAATCCACTGTTTACAATGACAAACCACGGACCCTGCAACACCTGATGGACAACATTCGCCAAGCCATCGCTAACATTACCGTCGCTAAACTCGAAAGAGTGGAGCGAAACTTTAAAATGCGGGTGGGTCAGTGTATCGCTCGCCATTTGTCCGATGTCATTTTTAAAACCACTTGAAACAAAAATTCAGGATGTGTAAAATACGATAAAAAAAGAATGAAATCGATATGTGAAATACTTTTTCTTTTATTGACCTTTCAAATCAGCAAGTTTCCTTTCCGCACCCTGTATTTCTTTTTCTTCAGACTACTAATGATTAATTTAACCATCTTAAGGGAAATATTCATTACAAGAATATGAGCTTTACGTCTTTTTATTAACCAATACTGAGACGTACTATACAAATATTTACGTCTTTTGTTTAACTCTTGTAATACTGCACTAAAAAAGACTGTTATTCCCTACTTCACATTTTATTTGTATCGTTAGATGTACATTTCGAGCCACAAAGTGCTCATTATCAATAACAAACTTGTAATACTGCTTTTTCTAGATAATATCAAATCTTATAATTCATACATATGTAATCCCTTGAAACATTTTACAATCCTCATGGAGAAAATTGCGGTTAATCAAAGATCTAATGTACCAATCCTAAATCATAATATAATGTTCGTACATTTCGCGTTCAGCATCAAAATTTGGTAATGTATGTTAACGAACTTGACTAAATTGCTGTGATTAGCCAAACTCGGCGTATATTCAGTCTGATTGCTTGATAATTTACAAAACTTAATCACGAACTGCATTCAAGAAATATTCGACGATGTTTTGATTAAGTCCCGGTCGTTTTCGCAAAATCATGATATTTTATACTTGTACGTAAATGGGATTTTTTCTACTTGATCTATCGTGAATTAAAGTTGTGAGACCCCAAAATTGAACACTTTTAGAGTATAGATTTTCTAAATTTAATGTTTTAAAGCTTTAAACGAATGTTTCCACTCCCAGAGTAAGCATGAAGTAAAATTTCGAGTTTAGAAAAGCCTGAAAATTTGGTTTGGTCGCGTAGCGCGAAGCGCGAAGCGGCCAAACCAAATTTTCAGGCTTTTCTAAACTCGAAATTTTACTTCATGCGCCACGCGTATTAAACACTGAAAACACTGAAATATTGTAAACGAGTAAATTTCGCGTGGAAATAATGTTATATACGCGTGGCGCATGAAGTAAAATTTCGAGTTTAGAAAAGCCTGAAAATTTGGTTTGGCCGCTCCGCGCTTCGCGCTACGCGACCAAACCAAATTTTCAGGCTTTTCTAAACTCGAAATTTTACTTCATGCTTAATCCGGGTGTGGATACACTCGTTTAATGCTTCAAGTCATTAAATTTAGAATATTTATATTCAGTCTTCAAATTGAACTCTTAAAAAAAATCCTATATTTAATTTTAACACATTATCTTGATCTGTCTATGCTTTTAATGTACCCCGGAACTAGCATCACATACTCGACACATTTGCGATTAGTTAGTGGGACAATCTCTTACATCGGCCCTACACATCAATCGCACATCCATTTTCGATTAGTAAGTGGAACGATCCTTTACCACAGTTCACTCATAATCGAATTCGTTATTCTTGTAATTAGTTAGTAGGGCAATCTCTTGCAATACTAACTCAGGTCGGCTTTACACATCAATCGACTGGATCGATTAGTTAGTAGGACATCCCTCGTTTTCTCGCTCAAGTCAGCCTTACACATCAACCACTATACATCTCTCATTCTTGTGATTAGTTGGTAGAATATTTATCGCAATACTAACTCAGGTCAGCCTTATACATCAATCGACTGGATCGATTAGTTAGTAGGACATTCCTTGTTTTCTCGCTCAATCGACTGGGTCGATTAGTTAGTAGGACATCCCTCGTTTTCTCGCTCAAGTCGGCCTTACACATCAATCGACTGGATCGATTAGTTAGTAGGACATTCCTCGTTTTCTCGCTCAATCGACTGGATCGATTAGTTAGTAGGACGTCTATTGTTTTCTCGCTCAAGTCGGCCTCACACATCAACCACCATACATCTCTCATTCTTGTGATTAGTTAGTAGGACATCTATCGCAATACTTACTCAGGTCGGCCTTACACATCAATCGACTGGATCGATTAGTTACTAGGACATTCCTCGTTTTCTCGCTCAATCGACTGGGTCGATTAGTTAGTAGGATATTCCTCGTTTTCTCGCTCAAGTCGGCCTTACACATCAATCGACTGGATCGATTAGTTAGTAGGACATTCCTCGTTTTCTCGCTCAATCGACTGGATCGATTAGTTAGTAGGACGTCTCTTGTTTTCTCGCTTAAGTCGGCCTCACACATCAACCACCATACATCTCTCATTCTTGTGATTAGTTAGTAGGATATCTTCGCAATACTTACTCAGGTCGGCCTTACACATCAATCGACTGGATCGATTAGTTAGTAGGACATTCCTCGTTTTCTCGCTCAATCGACTGGGTCGATTAGTTAGTAGGACATTCCTCGTTTTCTCGCTCAAGTCGGCCTTGCACATCAATCAATCTTGTAATGCGTTAGTAGGACATCTATCGCAATACTAACTCAGGTCGGCCTTACACATCAATCGACTAGGTCGATTAGTTAGTAGGACATCCCTCGTTTTCTCGTTCTTTATTAATCATTTGAAAATTTCATTATTCACACATATATTCCGCACACTTCTTCCTCTCCCCCATCCTTCCCTTTTCCATATGTTTAAACTATATCTTCGGTTTTGTTTGTTTGAGTTCAACTAAGTCGTTTTAATGTAGAATTAATCTTTCTCTTTCTTACTTCTTCTTACAACGTTGAACTTCACAAATAGCAATGATAACGGATAACTGAATAAAAGTTACTTGTATTGATAATTAAATATTGACAATCAAATAAAAGCTACTTGGTTTGTTTCACTACTGTTTTCGACTAGTTTCGACTTATCGTCATTTCCAAGGAGTAATTGGATATATTTATTTTGTATAATTAGTTAATATTAATTATTTTGTGTTCTATACAAAAATCGATGGAAAATCAAGGAATTCAATTAATTAACATTCCATATTTTACACCTACACAAATTTCCGTATCACAAATTATATTAATAATCATAATAACCATTCCAGCACAATGGGCCTAATGAGGCCTAAATGCGGTGTAGAAATGCGCACTCCCCAAAGAACCAGAACCATTCGAATCTCAACCTGTATTTCTACAGGCCCCATAAGCTTAGCGCTTGAGCGGGGGACAGAGGGCTTATTATTATTATTATTATTGTAGCCCATCTTGTGATGTGGAGTGGAAAATGAATAACCCTTTTAAAATTCCGCGCAAATAAAAATACTCCGCCGTTAATATCTCGGCTACTTAATTTTATTTATTCGGCACCGATGTCTTCGGAATTTATGGCCTCTTCTAATTTCGTCCGGGGGGAACGTTTTAATCGTGAATTATTCACCCGGAGCGATACAAATTGGGACGCGAAATTATTATCAATTGGGATTTATCGCGACCCCCGCTGAGCCTCATCCGTATTTGTCAAGGTAATTAATCGACGTGGATTTTTCAATTTCGCAAAGTTCGCAATTATTTTTAATAATACTGCCCATTTTAAATAATAAATAATGTGAATAGATAAAAATCATCTGCTTTGTATAACAGTTTCATAGTTCACAGTCGCATTATATAGAAATAGGTTCATAGTTGCATCAGATAGAAAAAAAAAAAAAATGAAACTAGGCAATGTATTTTGTGTAAAAGTTAATAATAGTTATGGGGTACCTCAAGGTACTGTAAATGATCATAAAATATATGACAATGTATTTTGTGTAAAAGTTAATAACAATTATGGGGTACTTCAAGGTACTGTAAATGATCATAAAATAAACTTTTGATTGTTGACTCATCTAACACTTGGTGAAACATCTTTACACTTTTTATATAAGGTTGATAGAATAAAACACTTGGTTTTTGTTTCACAAATTCAATATTTTATTTCCACGACTAGTTTCGGTCAGACGACCATTATCAATGTGGTTTACAAGGATTACTGAATTACTTGTAATCCTTGTAAACCACATTGATAATGGTCGTCTGACCGAAACTAGTCGTGGAAATAAAATATTGAATTTGTGAAACAAAAACCAAGTGTTTTATTCTATCAACCTTATATAAAAAGATCATAAAATAAATCCAGATGTATATTGATGGAAAAATATCTAAAAAATTTGAATAATTCAAATTCAAAACTATTTCAATTCGAGAAAATAAGCTTACGCTTCGTTTGCACACTTTAAACATAATATATAAAATTACGGAAATGTTATTCGTGAGAAATGCTAGTTGTCTTATTAATTAAGACATTATTTGCATTTTCACGAATAACATTTTCGTAATTTTATATATTATCTAAAAAATTGTATGTTAAAAGAAACATTTATTACAAGTTAAAATTTTCTGGAAAAATGGCTCCAATATATGTTTCAAATCAATTACACTTTGGACATAAAAGGTAAAACTCCAATATTCAAGCAAAAACCGAACAAATTAAAAACTTTATTCCGACGACTAGTTTCGATTTGTTAAACCATTTTCAAAGGAATATTATTATGTACTTTTGTAGATTACCTAAATATTTGTTTCAAAGCGATTTTTATTATTATTATTTTATTAATAGTCTCGTAAATCATAATTCCCTATGAAAATATTCAAGGAAAAAAACACGTCGCCTTTAATTTATCATACGAACAATAAATTTAATCTCCGTCAGTATATTTCATTAAAGACTTCAAAGAGGATATTCCTGGACCAACTCAGATCTTCCAATAAAAACCAAAAAGAACTCACTCCATCTTGGCCGATCTTTCGTCTTAATGCATTCATATATAAAGTGAGTCTCAATGAAAATAGATCGATAAAACGACGAACATTTAATATTTTATTATTATCAGAATATTTTTCTTATTTCCAGAAACAAATGCATACATTCATGGGAGTGTCAGACAGAGTGGTGTGGCTTACGTACTAAGCTAATTAGAATTAAATTATACATAAAAACTTAATTTCTAAACATATTAAAATAGGACATTTCTTTACTATTAACAACATTGTTAACTTCTAAATTTGAGGTTAAGTTATCGTGAATATCACGTTAATAAAATAATATAAAATACAATTTGACTGGGACAACATGTTAAAATTTTTAGTATCGATAAAACACTTAGATAAAAAAACTTGTGTACATGCAGCACATTGCGATGAAGCTCTAGTAGGATATTATATTGCAGTTTTCATATTATCACAGAATGTTTTATATTCGTTGGTACAGTAGAACACATTTTGTAGTAGAAATTCTTTCACTTTTTGGGCAAACGGCTTTGTCGTCAAGTCCTTGAGAGTTCCTGGAAGGCAGTTATATAATTTTGTGCTTTGTACTAAGCACGAATTATGGTAGTAGCTGTGGTGGTGCTTTGGTAGTCTTAGGTGTCTTACCCTAATGTTGTAATTATGTTGGCTTAGGTTTATGTTGAATAGGTTTAGGTTTTTTTGACAAATTTTAGTGCTTCGTAGATATACAGGCTAGCGAGGGGCATTATCTTCAGTTTTTTAAACAGTTGACGGCAGCTGGTTAAAATTGGCAACAGGAAATGTATAGCTTCTTTAACGAAAGTTCCACGTTTTGATACATTTTACAGAAATTACAAATAAATTATTTAATGAATAAATGATCCGTTTATTTTGAAAGTGGTCTTAGATTAAGATTACCAAATTAGCGGCCCACCGGGAAATTTCCTGTTTTTCCGTATGGCCCATCCGCCTCTGATTCCAGAAGGATCTATAAAATTACCCTAGAGGTTCCAGAAGCATTTATTCTAGAACCAATAAAATCATTGCACAATGGTCCATTCTAGGTCCAATAAAATCAATATTCTAAGACCAATAAAACGTTTTAATTAAAACACCTAACTTTGTTTACCACTATTATTTAACGTTTCATTGATTATAGTTCCGATTACAAGCTAGTCATTATCAAACTTAGTTCAAACTTAGTTTAATAATGACTAGCTTGTAGTCGAAACTATAGTCACTGAAAAGTTGGTAAATCATAGTTAAGTTTTTTAATTAAATTGTTATGAAGATGTACTACAAAGTGAACGCCAACCAAATAAAAGATTCAATAAAACATTCTCAGACCAATAATAAAATTACCCTAGGGATTCCACAAGGATCCATTCTAGAACCAATAAAATCACTCACGAATCATTTCTAGGGCCAATAAAATTACATTAGGGATTTCACAAAGATCCATTTTAGGACCAATACAATCACCAAAACCCATTCTAGAAATAATAAAATTACCCTAGGGATTCCACAAGAATCCATTCTAGAACCAATAAAATCACTCACGAATCCTTTCTAGGGCCAATAAAATTACATTAGGGATTTCACAAAGATCCATTTTAGGACCAATACAATCACCAAAACCCATTCTAGAAATAATAAAATTACCCTAGGGATTCCACAAGGATCCATTCTAGAATCAATAAAATCACTCAAGAAACTCCACAAGTATCCATTCTAGAGCTAATAAAATTACCTTAAGGATTCCACAAAGATACATTTTAGGACCAATAAAATCACCAGAACCCATTCTAAAAATAATAAAATTACTCTAGGGATTCCACAAGGATCCAGTAAAATCACTCAAGAAACTCTAAAAGATTCCATTCTAGGGCCACAAAAATTACCTTAAGGATTCCACAATGATCCAATTAAGGACTAATAAAATTACCAGAACTCATTTTAGAAATAATAAAATTACCTTAGAGATTCCACAAGGATCCATTCTAGAACCAATAAAATCACTTAAGAAACACTACAAGAATTCATTCTAGGGCCAATAAAATTACCTTAGGGATTCCAAAAAGATCTAATTTAGGACCAACAAAATCACCAGAACCCATTCTAGAAATAATAAAATTACCCTAGGGATTCCACAAGGATCCATTCTAGAACCAATAAAATCACTTAAGTAACTCTACAAGAATCCATTATAGGGCCAATAAAATTACCTTAGGGATTTCACAAAGATCCATAAAATCACCAGAACCCATTCTAGAAATAATAAAATTACCTTAGAGACTGCACAAGGGTCAATTTTAGAACCAGTAAAATTCCCTAAACCATTCTAGGATCAATAAAATTACCTTAGGGATTCTAGGGCCAGTAGAATGGAGTCCTTTGTCTTTGTTCCTATAAATATTCAACAATTTCTTTATGGAAAGTTAAATCAAGTACGGGGGGGATTAGTAAAATAAGGTTCCCATGATTTTTAATAATAGACAGCTATATTTTTGTTCTTAGTGTTGTAAATCATTTTAAAGCTTAAAACTTATGCTATTTTTCTACATAATCACCGTTTCTGTTCAAACACTTTTGCAGACGATGCTTCAGTCCAATAAAATCACCAGAACCCATTCCAGAAATAATAATACTACCTTAGAGACTGCGCAAGGGTCTATTTTAGGACCAGTAAAATTCCCTAAACCATTCAAGGATCAATAAAATTACCTTAGGGGTTCTAGAGCCAGTAGAATGGAGTCCTTTGTCTTTGTTCCTATAATTATTCAACAATTTCTTTATGGAAAGTTAAATCAAGTACGAGGGGGATTAGTAGAATAAGGTTCCCATGATTTTTAATAATAGACAGCTAAATTTTTGTTCTTAGTGTTGTAAATCATTTTAAAGCTTAAAACGTATGCTATTTTTCTACATAATCACCGTTTCTGTTCAAATACTTTTGCAGACGATGCTTCAGTTTTTCTATCCCCATGGTATAGATTTCTGCCGCCAATCCTTTGAGGAATCGAGTAACCTTTTCCTCAATTTCATCATCGGTATTGAAGCGTAAACCACCCAAGTGTTCCTTCAATTTTGGAAATAAGTGATAATCACTTGGGGCTAGGTCGGGACTGTAGGGGGGTGGGGCATAACAGTCCAACCAAAATCTCTCAGCAGTTCTTGAGTTTGATGTGAGACATGAGGTCGAACGTTGTCATGGAGAAGCCTAACACCACTGGACAATCCTCCTCTCCGGTGGTTCTGGATCGCACGTTTCAGTTTTCTTAATATGTCGCAATATCTGTCGGAGTTTACTGTTGTTCCATTAGGCAAAAAGTCGATCAAAAGCAGGCCCTTCCTGTCCTAAAAGACGGTTGCCATGACTTTTCCAGCAACTGTGTTTGCTTCAACTTCTTCGGCTTCGGCGAAGTTGAGTGACGCCATTGACGTGATTGCTGCTTGGTTTCGGGGGTAAAGTGATACGCCCATGTTTCGTCGCCTGTAACAATGGAATCCAAGAATTCTACCTTGTTGTCCTCACATTGTTGCAGAAACTATCGGGAACACTCGACACGTTGCTGTTTGTGGTTTGCTGTGAGCATTCGCGGTACCCATCGTTCACACACTTTGTGATAGCCTAATTTTTCGGTTAAAATCTTATGAATTGTAGTGTTGGAAGTCTCAGAAATACGGAAAGCAAGTTCGTAAATGGTGATCCTCCGATCTTCAAGCAATATTCTCTCAACTTTTTCGACAATTCCATCTGAAACTGAAGGCTATCCGCTCCTGTCTTAATCGTGAATTTCCGTGCGGCCTTCACTGAATTCTCTCTCAGGAGAATCCGAGGCAGTCGATTTCTCGTCGCTCACAAAAACTCGGCCTTTCACAGATCACAACTGGGCAAATTTTGCGTCGTAACTTGGGCCTGCACCCGTAAAAAATTTAACTGATCTAGGAGCTGAAGGTAAACGAGCATAGAAAACGACGTGTGTTCGCTGAATGGGTCCTGGAGCAGTGGAAAGTGACCCTAATTTTCATCAAAAAATCATCTTCAGCGATAAGGCCCATTTCTGGATGAATGGGTACGTCAATAAACAAAATTGTGGAATTTGAGACAATACCAATCCACATGAGATCCAAGAGCGTCCAATGCATTCCGAAAAAGTTACTGTTTGGTGTGGATTTTGGGCTGGTGGTGTCATCGGTCCATATTGCTTTGAGAGCGACGTTAGCCAGACCATCACCGTCAACGACGAGCGCTATAGGTCGATGATTACCAACTTCTTTTGGCCTAGATTGGATAATATGGACACCAACGACATTTGGTTTCAACAGGACGGCGCTACGTACCACACAGCTTATGCCACATTGGACATTCTGCACGAGCGATTTGAAGGCATGGTTATCTCACGTGGACGTGATGTGAACTGGCCACCGAGATCGTGCGATTTGACCCCGTTAGATTTTTTCTTGTGGGGTTTTCTTAAGTCGCATGTCTATGCGAACCACAGCGGCCCTTAAAGCCAACATAACTAATGCTATCGGTGACATTCAGCTTGATTTATGCGCCAGAGTCATAGAAAATTGGACATTTCGGATGCGCGCCAGCCAGCGAAACCGCAGCGGACATTTGCAGGATTGAACAGATATACAATTTTCCCCATAAACTTTGATTAACTGACGATGAATGTCAATAGGTGAAATCCGTTTTGCACTTAAAAAAACGTATCACAGAAACAGAAAGACTGTTATTCCTTACTTCACTTTTTATTTTTATGTTAGATGTACATTTCGAGACACAAGGTGCTTATTATCAATAAAAAACTGTAAATAAGGTTTGTTATTGATAATGAGCACCTTGTGTCTCGAAATGTACATCTAACATAAAAATTAAAAGTGAAGTAAGGAATAACAGTCTTTCTATTTGTGATTAATCACTTCACGTAAACTCGAAACAATACAGTTAACGTATCACAGAGCGAATTTTGCATCTGGCGGTAACAGCGATAGGGAGCTTCATCTTCGAAGGCTGCTAGGCCAGCATTGAGCGATGTAGCGTGGCGGGAGAGGTGGGAATAGAGAGAGGGAGATTTGACAGTGTACATTTCGCCCAGCACGTCGCAATATTTCTCAGCAGCATAGGGAACCTTATTTTACGAATCCCCCTCGTATTTATCCACTATGTTGATTAAATTGCGAACATCGCAAACGATTCAACATAAATGTGATTCATGCCTGTATATTTTCACGAGTTCTTTCAGTGATTATTTATTTTACACGAACGAAATTCACTTTATTCGCGAATTTACCTCCGATTTTTTTATTTATAATTCACACACGGCTATTTTAAAACGCACTCTTTCCCTTTGCTTTGCTCTGCTTTGGTTATAGCACACGCCCGGGAGATAATTCTTGTGATGTATGTACCGGAGAGTGTGCTTGTGTAAATAATGACGGCTGCAACACGGATGACGTGGGTACATTTCCCACTGTTAACAACAGAAATACATTTACAACGCGTAGTAAAGGTTTTTATTGGGCAATACGGGACGCGGATAAAATCGCCGGCTGTTGGTTCACCTTAATTGACTATATTACGCGAAAGCTCAAGATTATTAATGCGCGCTTAACATAGATAAGCTAATCATGTAGTTAGACAAAGCTGTGTATGATAAGATTTGAATTATTTTCAGCAAGGAATAGTTAGCGTCGAGTGTTTTGATGCATGAGTTTTTAAAAGTAGCGCAAGAAAAATGTTAATAGGTGGATTTTCACTCCCAGGTTAAGCATGAAGTAAAATTTCGAGTTTAGAAAAGCCTGAAAATTTGGTTTGGTCGCGTAGCGCGAAGCGCGGAGCGGCCAAACCAAATTTCCAGGCTTTTCTAAACTCGAAATTTTACTTCATGCGCCACGCGTATAAAGCACTGAACTATTGTGAAGTTACAAACACACTGAGCACATTTTTTATAAAAAAAAAATCCCTATGAATACAAGTTTATCCGGAAAATACAGCAATATAATCATATTTGTCTCATATGTTTCGAAAGCTAAAACGCCATCTAATGCCCCTTAGCTTAAGTCGCATCATCAATAGACGATGCTACTTGAGCTAAGGGGCATTAGATGGCGTTTACGCTTCCGAAACATATGCAAATTGCACAGGCCGTAATAAATGGTAAAAGATGTTCAGTATTCTTCAAGCAGTGGTTTGGCACTATACTGATGATGGAGTTGAAGCCTCAAACGCGTATATAGTTATCCGGTGAATGAATGAGTACTGAACACAAATTCATATTCTTGATATTTGTTTCATATATTTCGATAACTTTTCCAGGAATTTCGTTATTTTTATATAATAGGCTAAATTAAAGCATTACACGAGTGTTTCCACTTATAGATAAGCATGAAGTTAAATTTCGAGTTGAGAAAAGAGTGAAAAACCAAACTAAATTTTCAGGCTCTTACTAAACTCGAAATTTTACTTAATGCGCCATGCGTATAAAGCACTGAACTATTGTGAAATTAGAAACACACTGAACACATTTATTATCAAAAAAATTTTTAAACTCGAAATTTTACTTCATGCGCCACGCGTATAAAGCACTGAACTATCGTGAAGTTGTAAACACACTGAGCACATTTTTTATACAATAAATCTTTATGAACACAAGTTTATCCGAAAAAATACAGCAATATTATTATATTTGTTTCATATAATTCGTAGGGGGACAGTTCTTCCACTCCATTTCTTCTACTTACTAATACTTCCACTACACCTTTACTTCCACTCCATTTCTTCCACTGACCGTTACTTCCACTAGTTCTTATTTCCACTAACCATCACTTCCACTAGTTCTTTTTTCCACTCCATTTCTTCCACTCCAGTTCTTCCACTTACCAATACTTCCAAAAGGAATGCATACATGCTGAGATGATTGCGCCCCACCACCACGGAGAATCGGTTGTTCTTTTTTTCACTAGTTCTTCCATAATTCGAAATTCGAAAATTGGATCGAAGTCTCAAGTTAGTCTTGTACAGTTGACAGACGTTAATGTTTGACAGTTCGTAAATTTCGCAGCAGTACATTTCTCGTAAGTATGGCCTATGTAATCGCGGAACTGGTCGAATCTCGGAAGGGATTCTTTCTACACATAGACGGGTTCCTTTACACCCGTCATTCCACCAAAAACGGGCGCATCAACTGGGCTTGCAGAAAATATCCCGAATGAATAAATTGTACAATTATTTTGAATTGGAAAAAAGGTATGATGGAATTGGTGGTTAGTGGAAGTAAAGGTGTAGTGGAAGTATTGGTAAGTGGAAGAACTGGAGTGGAAGAAATGGAGTGGAAGAAATGGAGTGGAAAAAAGAACTAGTGGAAGTGATGGTTAGTGGAAATAAGAACTAGTGGAAGTAACGGTCAGTGGAAGAAATGGAGTGGAAGTTGCGTCGCACAATCCATATAATTCAATCATTTTTTCAGGAAGTTTGTTGTTTTTATATAATAGGCTAATATAAAGCTTCAAACGAGTGTTTTCCTCTTCTAGATTAAGAAAGAAGTAAAATTTTGAGTTGAGGAAAGCCTGAAAAACCAAACCAAATTTACAAGCCTTTCTAAACTCGAAATTTTACTTCATGCTTAATCTGGGAGCGAAAACACTCGTTTAAAGCTTTAAATTAAACGAATTCCTGAAAATTTACAGGAGGTTTGTATACTTTAAAGATACATTCCCTGTATATATTAATGATTATATTTTTCTATGTAAGTAAAATTGTGAATTTGTTGGGAAATAAAGATAAGGATCTTTAATTTGGTTCTCATTATTAGTAGTGAAACAAATCAAGTGAATTTTTATTTAATTATCAATAAAGATAAGGATTATAGACGATTATTCTTTATCTTTATTTTTCAACATATTCACAATTTTACCAACATGATAAATTAAATGATTATATTTTTCTATGTAAGTAAAATTGTGAATTTGTTGGGAAATAAAGATAAGGATCTTCAATGTGGTTCTCATTATTAGTAGTGAAGCAAATCAAGTGACTTTTCATTTAATTATCAATAAAGATAAGGATTATAGACGATTATTCTTTATCTCTATTTTTCAACATATTCACAATTATACCAACATGATAAATTATTATTAGTAAATCCTTTAACGTTATCTCGAGTATTTATAAGCGATTTGTTAATATTCATAAGCGATATGTATAGTTCACTGTCTATTTTGAGTTATAATTATAATTAATCACAGCAAAATAAGCGATTTGTAAATATTTATAAGCGATCTGTAAAGTACAGAATTATTTCTAAAAAAACTAACAAAAACTAGAACCTCCTTTGTATAGAAAAAAATAAATATTGACTATGAGAAGGTTAAAAAAGCGTTGTTAATCCCATCCTACATTCGTAAAGGCCCCCCTCGAAAGGGCATAAAAAAACGCATTCGTGTGGACCCTCAAAAGCGGCTCTTGCAGCGATCAAAAACAAGGGCGCACCGCCTCTGAATTATACATCAGGGGAGCGGAAGAGGAGCACTTAAATTCAGTTGGAAATCGGCGCTCGATCCACATTTTCAGGTGATTTTATTATAAGTAGACCTAGTGTCCTTAGAAGAAGAAAAAAATAAATCGGAATGAATGAATATTGAGATGTTTTTATTGCTAGAAGAACTGATATCTTTAAAAAGGATTTACCTGTAGAAACAAATATGACTCGAAAATCAAACACTGGAAATACACGACAAATCTTATTTATTATAAGTAGACCTAGTGTTCTCAGAAGAAGAAAAATAAAAATAAATCGGAATGGATAAATATTGAGATGTTTTTATTGCTGAAAAACTGTTATCTATAAAAAGGATTTACCTGTAAATAAAAATATTACTCGAAAATCAAACACTAGAAATACACAGAAAAAAAAATTTGCATAAAAAAATTGAGTTTGTCAATAGTTTGCAGAATATTTACAAAATATAAAAACGAATTAAACTTAATATCGAGTTTCTGCAAAAATGTTGCCTCATTGAGACAAGTTTCCAAAAAAAGGATTTCCGAGCTGAAACAAATAGCAATTCGGTGATCTAATTAAGCTAAGTACAATCATACCATTGGTGAATTTTTATATTCACTTGTTGTAAACTTAGGTAGCGAAGTTTGATTTAACGTTAATTAATCAGAGCAGGCTATCGATAAAAATTCACGTGTGTTGCTTTATTTTTTACCCTCAACTCATTTCGGCGAACGAGCTGTGTTCCTCGAGGTCAGCGTTCCTCGAGGTCAACGTCCTACACAATTTGATTATTAATTATTTGTATCATTTAAATAATTTGATTGTTGAATCTATAATTTTTCCTCTGTTTTCTTTTGTTTTCCCATCCGTGGTCAACTTCTCCTGTTTGTGTTAACTATAGTCGCTGCGAACGACCGTGCAGCGTGAAGATTTGTGTATTTGTTTTTAATTACCTTAATACTTCCTTTAATTTTATAAATAATGACGCAAACATGTGGCATATGCAAGAAATCCATTAGTAATCGATGGGATAAAGTAATTAAATGTAACGGATCATGCAAACAATGGTTTCACGCGATTTGTGTAAATTTAGATGAATTTCAAATTGAATTATATAAGGACGAGGCAAAAAAGAAAAATGGTGACAAGTGGTTTTGCTCAAAATGTGAAGTTTATAATGGTGCTAATAATTTAAAATCACCACTTCCCAGTAACTCTGGTGATTTTCCCGATGTTAACACAATAAATAATTCACAATTTTCTGATATTTTAAAAGCACAATTTGCAGATCTAAAAAATGAGTTCTTAAATGAAATTAAAAAATTAACAAATAAAATTACTACCTTGGAATTGGAAAATAGAACTTTAAAAGAGGAACTGACACTATTAAAAAATAGAACTAGCCCAGATTTATCAGATCTTACACTTAATGTTATATCTGAGATTGAAGAGCAGAGCAATAGATCTAAGAACATTATTATGTATGAAATTCCAGAATCCGATAGTGATGAAACTAATGATAGAATAAATTATGACAAGACAGCAGTGAAAAATATATTAACATCTTTTAGTTTGTCTGCAGAACCTATCAAAGTTATTAGACTCGGAAAAGGTAATAATGGTGATCGTCCTCTTAAAGTTATATTATCCGACGTTAAAATAGCTAAAGATATCTTAAAGAAAAGTAGGGAGCTAAATAGGACAAATATAAAATCTGATTTGACACCTTATCAACAACAGCATTTGAAACTACTAAGAAAACAATTAACCCGACGCAAAGAAGGAGGCGAAACAAACCTAACAATAAAATATATTCGCGGAGTACCCAAAATAGTTGAAGCTTCTGAGAAAAAACAAAATTTTTAAATATTCAACACCCCAGTCAAATGCATTTTTATTATCAAAATGTTCGCGGGCTAAATACCAAAACAATAGATTTATACAACAACTCGTTAACCTGTAGCAGCGATTTCATTTTGCTGACAGAAACATGGCTCAAAGATGGGGTGTATGATAACGAATTATTTTCTGACAAATATGTAGTTTTCAGATCTGACAGGCAACGTTGCAAAGGAGGAGGAGTGTTGATTGCAGTCAAAAGCAGCATTCAATGTACTCGTGTGTCTGTTGATTGTCTTGTTGTCAATATTGATATAGTTGCCGTAGAAATTATTAATAATAACAATAGTTTTGCCATAATTTGTCTTTACATTCCACCTGCTACATCAATAGACGAGTATGTTAACTTATTTGAATATTGTGGGGAACATTTTAACAACGAAAACTCAATTATATGTGGAGATTTTAATCTGCCAAATTATAAAACAAACACAATATCAAACATAAAATGTAACAAGGTCGCATCTTTTATGAATTTTATATCATTCAACAATCTGAGACAATGCAATAATATTTGTAATATCAACGATCGAATACTAGATTTTGTCAATGTTCCTGTTAATGCTGTTTGCACTGTTTATAAAGCTGATGACGTCATTATTGCTGAAGACCATCACCACCCGGCTTTATATATTGATGTGCAGATATTAAAACAAATTAACTTTCCAAGTAGTTCATCGGAAACAGGAATCAAATTTTATAATTTCAAAACTTACCGATTATATGAAGCATATATGCAAATGTCAGCAATTAATTGGATAGAACTTGAAAGTATACATGACGTTGATAAAGCATGTGATTTCTTCTATGATACTATATATGACGTACTGAACAAATTCATTCCCAAGAAAAGAGTCAATTATAATTCTAATGCATTTCCTCCATGGTATAATAATGAATTAAGAAGATTGTCCCAAAGTAAAGGCAGGCAGCATCGTCAAATGAAAAAATATTAAACCGATGCTAGCGCATCCAAATACCGTGCAACCAGAACCCTCCTCAAGAACAAGACTCGTGAAGCGTATCAAAATTTCATCAAAACTGCCGAAACGAATTTATTCAAAAATCCCAAACAATTTTGGTCCTTCGTCAATAAAAAGAAGAAGATATCCAGATTGCCTGGACTCATGTCACTCGGCGGGGACAATAAAATAACAGGTGGAGGCATTGTTCAAGGATTCGGTGACCATTTTCAAAAGGCATATAAACGTAACAGCACTGCGTGCGATATTAATTGTGATCTTGTGTGTAATATTCTAGGAAACTATTCTATAACTGATGATATCGTCCTTTGTTATTTGAAAGCTCTTAAACCCAAAATGACGGCAGGTGCTGATCAAATACCAGCATTTTTTATAAAAGATTGCGCTAACCAACTGTCTCGACCTTTGACAATCATTTTTAATTTAATTTTATCAACGGGAATTTTTCCAAGCCGGTGGAAGTTAACGAGACTTACTCCAGTGTATAAATCGGGTGACAGGAGTTGCATCGAAAACTATCGACCAATCGCATTAATTTAAAACTTTTCTAAAGTGTTTTAAAGCATTCTGTACGATCATATTTATAAAATTGTTTCTCCTTTCATTACCCCTCATCAGCACGGCTTCATGAAGAAAAAAAGTACACAGTCTAACTTATTAAATATAACTCAATTTGTATCTGATCAACTTGATCGTGGAAAGCAAGTTGATGTTATTTATACAGATATAAGTAAGGCTTTTGATAGAATGCCACATGATAAATTGTTGAAGTATCTAAAGCGTTACAATATCAACGATAATGTAATTTCTGTTCTTAAGTCTTATTTATGTGGCAGGCAGCAATTTGTTTCGTGCATGGGGTTTCAGTCGAGTCAATTTTCTGCTGAAAGTGGGGTTCCGCAAGGTTCAAACCTGGGCCCCTTACTATTTCTTGTTTTTATTAATAACGTAATTGATTCTTTAACCTGTGACTACCTCATGTATGCAGATGATATAAAATTATACCGTGTAATTGAAACGGAGTTAGACTGTGTATCTTTACAACATAATTTGCAGTCGATGCACAGTTGGTGCTCAGACAATGGACTGAATATCAATATTTCAAAATGTTGCATCGTATCCTATTCTCGTGTTCGTAGGCCCGTTCTGTTTAATTATCAAATATGTAATGCTTCTATTAAAAGGACCACCAGCCACACGGATTTAGGAGTAATATTTGATAATACGTTATCGTTTAAGGAACATATTACAAAGGTTGTAAATGATTGTCTCAGGCTACTTGGATTCATTATTCGAAATAGTCGTGACTTTTCTGACCTATCATCAATTATTCGACTGTTCGACTCTCTAATTATCAGTAAAATAAACTATTGTGCTTGCGTATGGACTCCTTATTATAAAATTCATATAAATTCACTTGAGAGAATACAAAAGAAATTTCTAAGATATTTATACTATCGCAAGTACAACATCTATCCTACCTTTGATGTAAAGTACAGCGCCCTCTTACGTGAATTTGATTTTATGTCTGTTTTTAATAGACATAAATATATTTCAATTTGTGAACTTCATAAACTCATTCACAATAATATTGATAATACATCTTTCCTATCGTTGCTTAATTTTACAATTCCGAGGATAAATTCAAGAAGCATGCACTCATTTTCATATAATACTCCTCGTACAAATCACCACTTATTTTCACCCGTCATCAATATGATTAGGAATTATCATGAGGTTCAGTACGCTGTCGATATCTTTTGTAATAACACTACTGAATTCGAAAATGTTTTAAAAACGTGTTTCTTATAGATCATATTTGGCGCATGTATGTTTTAATTTATATATATTTGTTTTCTATATTGTGTATTTTTAATGTATACTTTTCTTTTTATTTTTATTTTTAATGTGTACTTTAATGTATTGTACGTTAAATATATTTTTCTCTGTAATTGGACCTGGTCTGTTGAGAAATAAATTATTATTATTATTATTATTATTATTAAATATTCATTAAAACAACTACTTCTCGAGCTAACACCCCGAAGTAGTTGTTTCAATGAATATTTTGAAACTTGTCTCAATGAGACAACATTTTTGCAGAAAGTCGTTATTAATTTTAACTCGTCCTTATACCTAAAAATACACGACAAATCTTATTTATCATAAGTAGACCTAGTGTCCTCAGAAGAAAAAAAAACTAAAAATAAATCGGAATGAATAAATATTGAGATGTTTTTATTGCTAGAAGAACTGTTATCTTTAAAAATGATTTACCTGTAGAAAAAAATATTACTCGAAAATCAAACACTAGAAATATACATAAAGAAAATTTAACATAAAAAAAATTAAGTTTGTCAATAGTTTGCAGAATATTCCAAATATTCATTGAAACAACTACTTCTCGAGCTAATACCCCGAAGTAGTTGTTTCAATGAATATTTGGAAACTTGTCTCAATGAGACAATATTTCTGCAGAAAGTCGATATTTATTTTAACTCGTCCTTATATCTAAAAATACACGACAAATCTTATTTATTATAAGTAGACCTAGTGTCCTCAGAAGAAAAAAACTAAAAATAAATCGGAATGAATATATATTGAGATGTTTTTATTGCTAGAAGAACTGTTATCTTTAATAATAATAATTCTTTTTTGCTCAACAAACTACAGTCCAATTACAAAGAAATTTCATAATAATATATTTAAAAAGGATTTAGCTGTAGAAAAAAATATTACTCGAAAATAAAACACTAGAAATACACGACAAATCTTGAACATATTTTTATAACGAATTTTATGAGGATTTTATGCATTGAATCTTACACATGATTTTTGCGACGAATATAATTACCTAAAATTGATATTTCGTGCATTCGTGTACACATAATGTCAAATGTGGCTGTGTCATAAATGATGATTTATGCTGTCTGGCAGCTTGTGTGAGTAACAGGTGATAAATCGAGAGACTGTTCGACGTGGCATCCTGCTCCCCCCCTAAGTGCCTACTGCTGATTGGTGATTAATAATCATGCTATGTTGATTTAGATCACATCTAATTCTTACTAACAGTCTAGCCATTCTCTAGGTGTTTACATTTAATTTTTTTATTCACTATTTGAAATAGAACACCACTTAGTAAAGATCTCAACACTCATAATTCATAATCTTTATTTCTTTAGCAGGCAAAAGCATAATTACAAAGAAAACATATAAAAATAACGAAAAAGAAGAGGGTGCTTCTATATAATAGAATAATAGTTTCCAAAAATAATGTTATAATGTTATATTGTTCAATATTAAGAATAAGAAAAAAATAACATACTAAGTTTGTGAATTAACTTAAATTAAACAATATCTTAATGTACTCGCAAATTCTGCCTTATAGTTAGAAGAGATATTGAACATGTTAACTTGAGGAGGATGGTTTAAACTTCACAATATCAGTGTTTTGTACGCGTGGCGCATGAAGTAAAATTTCGAGTTTAGAAAAGCCTGAAAATTTGGTTTGGTCGCTCCGCGCTTCGCGCTACGCAACCAAACAAAATTTTCAGGCTTTTCTAAACTCGAAATTTTACTTCATGCTTAGTCTGGGATTGGAAACACTCGTTTTAAGCTTCAAATTGAACGTTTTTATAAAAGGAACGAATCGCTAAGCATTATTAACGGATACGTTTGCATATTTAAAGGAGCATTTTCATGTATCAATTGTTATAAGAGAATTTTTCGATAAAAAATGGGTTTAGTGTGTTTCTAACTTCACAATAGTTCAGTGCTTTATACGCGTGGCGCATGAAGTAAAATTTCGAGTTTAGAAAAGCCTAAAAATTTGGTTCGGTCGCGTAGCGCTACGCGCTACGCGACCAAACCAAATTTTTAGGCTTTTCTAAACTCGAAATTTTACTTCATGCTTAGTCTGGGATTGGAAACACTCGTTTTAAGCTTCAAATTGAACGTTTTTATAAAAAGAACGAATCGCTAAGTATTACTAACGGATACGTGTGCATATTTAAAGGAACATTTTCATGTATCAATTGTTATAAGAGAATTTTTCGATAAAAAATGGGTTTAGTGTGTTTCTAACTTCACAATAGTTCAGTGCTTTATACGCGTGGCGTATGAAGTAAAATTTCGAGTTTAGAAAAGCCTGAAAATTCGGTTTGGTTGCGTAGCGCGAAGCGCGGAGCGACCAAACCGAATTTTCAGGCTTTTCTAAACTCGAAATTTTACTTCATGCTTAGTCTGGGATTGGAAACACTCGTTTTAAGCTTCAAATTGAACGTTTTTATACAAAGAACGAATCGCTAAGCATTCCTAACGGATACATATGCATATTTAAAGGAAAATTTCCATGTCTCTATCGGTATAACATAAATGATTAAAATCTTTGCCCGGCGCAGCCACCAAAAGTGAAATCTTGTATTTGTTGATTTCTTGCGCTTAAAAAAGAAAAGATTAGGTACCTTTTGTGGTTTGTTATTAATTTTAGACCCTTATTATTGTTAAATAATGAATACTAAGTTTTATCAACGAAGAAATTGCTTTTAAACTGAAATTAAAAGTATAATCAAGCTTAATTTCTCTATAGATACCCAATGTTTTTTGTTACGAGAGTTCTTAAATTTAATAAAAAAAAGTAATTGTAACACAATTGGAAAAGGATAGATGGGGTGGCTTCATTAGCAGTGGAGATAGAACCCCTCTCTGCGGGCAGCCTCCGCCGGCTCTAGCTTCAATGGTGTGCCCTCCTAGAGTGGATATAATTAATTTCTTGAATTAATTTTTCAACTGGCACTTGGTGAAACATATTACACTATGTAAAGTTAATTAAAGGAAAGGCACTTGGTATTGTTTCACAATTAAATTAAATTTAATTGTGAAACAATACCAAGTGCCTTTCCTTTAATTAACTTTACATAGTGGATGTAATTGTCTTTTCCTCCAGGCTAGCCCTTATCCATTGGTAGAGGCTTGGCGGGACTCCTTTTCTTGCTTGTGCCTCTATAAGCGAGTTGGTTGCGACATTGTTGAACGCCCCTTATATATCTAGAAATGTGACCATAGCTATCTCTTTATCCTCCAAAGACTTTGTAATGAGCCTTTTTAGGTCGTCCAGCGCCGAGTCCGTAGACTTTCTTGGGTGGTAAGCGTACTGACGGTTACTTAAGGGATATTTCCCCAGTATCTCGTCTCGCAGGTATCTGTCGACCAGCCTCTCCATTGTTTTCAGTAGGAATGAAGAGAGCCTGATGGGTCTGTAAGACTTCGTTGTTAGATCTTATATTCTACCTACGTTAGGCAAGTAGATTCCTTTACACTTTACCACGCCCTTGACAGGCTTTGAATATCTTTGTTAGATGCGGCACCAGCTCCTCTATGCCTTTCTGTAGCAGGATGGGATAAATCCCATCCATCCGAGCGGACTTATAAGGTTGGAACCTGCTTATGGCCCTTCTGATTCTGCTTGATCTTGTGACCTCTGTGTCTAACCTCCAATCATTTCGGTCTGGCTTTTTTCGCCTTTGGCCAGGATTTTCGCGTATGCCCTCCTCTGACAGGATAGTTGAGGCTGGAAAGTGGACTTTTAGTAATTCCTTGAGACTTTCCATCTTTGTTTCAGTATAGGTCCCGTCAGATTTTCTGAGGAAACCTACCTCTTTTGGAGCACTTCCATCCTTTGCCAGGACTTTGTGGATTCTCGAACATGCCGGAGTGTCGATTAACTCCTCGCAGAACTTCCTCCACGAGTCTCTTTTGGCTTTTCGGATTTCTTTGTTGTACTGCGTAAGCTTTGCCTTATAGGTGTCCCAATTCTGTGTATTTTTGGCCCTGTTAAATAGCCTTCGAACCTGGGCTCTTAGCTTTTCAAGGTTCTTGTTCCACCAGATTGTACGGCAGCCTCTGTGTCGGGTTGTTTTTTCCGGGCAGTTTTGATAACGTCATTTACTTGTTCCACTGTCAGTTCTAGCTCCTCCACCTCACTCACCAGTGCTGTTCCTCCCCGGAGAGCCTTCCTGAGGGATTCTTTATATCCTTTCCAGTTTGTTTCTCTGGGGTTTCTATACTTACCCTCCGTGAGAGGTGTGTCCAGGTCGAAGCGGATTTGCTTGTGGTCTGAGCATGAAGGCTCTTCTGACGCATGCCAATTCACTATAACATCACTCACTTTTCCAGTACAGACTGTCAAATCCAGTACTTTTTTGCGGGTTTTTGTGGTGAAAGTAGCCTTGTTGCCTATGTTGGCTATTATAAGCCCTTCCGCAGAGATAAAGTTTAATAAAGACTCACCTCGTTTGTTGAAACGTTGTTGGAAGCTCGGACTTCCCCAGACTGTGTGGTGTGCGTTAGCGTCACATCCTATGATGAGCTGGTATGCCTCTCCGCGCAGTATGCTACTATATCGCTTAGTATGCGCGGAGGGCAGGCCCTCTTATCTTCTGGGAAGTAGGTGGAGCAGATCATCCAGCTCTTTTTTCCATCCTCCGTCATGGCTGTTGTTATACCTGTAACTAAATCAACCGTGCATAACCGCGGTATAAGTGTACACTTTACCCTATTGCTATAAATTATGCACGCCCTTGGCCTTACGGCGTTTGGACTGTAACTTACCTGGGAATGTTGTGGCGCTAGGTCTGCTACTTTCCCTCGAAATAACCAGGGCTTCTTTATCGAATCTCCTGCAAAGCGTTGCCGATGCGGCTTTTGCATGCTGAAGATTCACCTGCAGGACCCTAATCTCCCTCTTATCGTTGAAGAGGGATACCTTGTGGCATCTTATCCTCGGATCTGCCCCCCTCTATTGGTACCCCCGTCTCTTTAGCCTGTGGCCTTAAAAGCGGACTGGTCACGCTGGCAGAGGTCTGATCTTCGGATAAGACGTTGCCTTGTTTATTTGCCTCCTCTCCGACTTCGCTTGAGCCTTGGGATTCGGAGGGCCTCTTCGGGGCTGTGGCTTCTTTGACCTGCTTGTCCCCTTCTGTCGCTTTGTTGCACTCTCTGATACGGAGTCGCAGCCTACCGTACCCGAAAAAGGGGTGCATGTTTAACTTCTCCACCTCCTCCTTTGACTTTTTGTCAATCGAGAAGGCCCACAGCACCCCTTTGGCTTCTGGAGTTTTTTCCACACCGTCCAGAGGTGTGTCTTGAGGCCTCTGTTCCCTATCCTCAGTCTATTAATATATATTAATAGATAGATATATTATTAGACAGATTTTTCTAAAACCCTACGCGGAAGTTTAACTTGGAAACACGAGAAAAAACCAACAAACAATCCCATGTAGAAAATCTATTCCCGTCTCTTCCCGTCCGGTCCGGTTTTATAACAGTTGTAAAACACTAAAATAAATCAACGCTTTTGTTGTCTGGACTAGTTAGCAATGGACATGAATCACGCATTCGGCAAACTCACGCGGAGCACTTAAGGTGGAATTTTTTAACACCAGAAATAAAGATACAGGAGTTTAATTCAATTTCGCGCATAAAGCGGGATTTAAAGTTTCCTCGAAATGCAGCGAGCGGTGGTAATTCGTTAAAGGGGTCTGCATACTATAAGGGAGAGATAGCGAGAGAAAGAAAAAGAGAGATGAAGAGAGAATTTCTGTTATGAAATGTTAAAATTAAAGCTTTTGTTTCATTTGATATATTAGTTGAGTGGATTATAAATGATGTAAAATAAGTAGGTAAATTATGTTTTTAAATAAATTAATGTTTATTTCAATTAAAAAAACTATCTATGTTCCAGAGCTGGGACGAATCCTAGTATAAAAAAGGATTCGAATCACGAATCCGAGTCACCTAATATGTTTCGAATCATGAATACTCGAATAAGGGATTCGTAAGAGATAAATATGATTTGAATCACGAATTCTCGAATAAAGGATTCGTAAGAGATTAATGTGATTCGAATCAAAGATTCGAATCCTGTTTTTTTCGAATCACGAATACAAATCCTTTTAGAATAAATTTGATTTTACAATCAATGTATAGTTTTGTTTTGTCTTTCGACGTTGTCACTTGTAAGGTGACTAGTTATTACGACCATCGACTAATTTGTTCAACGAAAATAAATCGAAATATACTTTACTAAGGATTTCTATTCAACCTTCTTCTAACAATTTTTAAAGCTTAATGATACAAATATACAAGAAAATATTTACAATATATTCACAAAGTGGGGGTAAATCTTTGTCGTCGGGGGTGGATTTAGCGTGCGCAAAAAGCAGGTACCCAGCAATTCTTCACCATGACACCATCTGGTACAACCCCTATCTGGCACCGTTGACCATTTTGCGAGTATTTACGCATAAATTATGCTCTCCAGAACCGACCTTTTAAAATCACTTCGGTCCGAGGACGAGAATTATTCGGAGTACAAAAATTCCTCGTCTGACCCGAACAATCATTTTTTTCGCAACCATTAATATATAAATATTGGTGAACGTGGGGGGACATTTTCCAATAATAACACTAAGAGATGTTTACTTATTGACGTCTATTGCTTGACTTTATAAGTCTTACAAACTATCTACTACTACTTTATACCCAATGCCCGTTAAGGGTGGGCGTGAGCTCCAACAAATATCGTTACCAGTTGTTTTAACAAAAAATTCAAAACGTAATTATTTAGTATTAACACTGAACATCGTTGATAACAAACTAAATATTTGATTCCCTGTTACTTTGATTACAGACGTATTTGTGTGTTTCTGAACTTCACTTTAAATCACTGCTTTGTACGCGTGGCGCATGAAGTAAAATTTCGAGTTTAGAAAAGCCCGAAAATTTGTCTCGGGTCGCTGCGCGACCCTCGACAAATTTTCACGGGGCTTTTCTAAACTCGAAATTTCACTTCATGCTTAGCCTGGGAGTAGAAACACCCGTTTAAAACTTCAAATTGAACTTTATTATAAAATCGATGAATGCCTGAAAATTACGTAAATAAAAAATTTAAAAAAACGTGTTTCAGATTAAAACAACTTGGGTGTTTTATCTAGATACCTCGAGATATAAATAATTTAAGTACTTAAAGTAAAAATTTGCTGTATATTTAAATGTATTTATTTAATTCCATTTATAAAATAATAATACTGTAATAAACACAAATACAATTATTATTAAATAAACATGTTACAACAATAGTAAACATATACTGATTTAATTCTGTGCAAAACCGTAAAATGTTCATACTTGTTGTAAAAGGCAAAATTGCTTTCATAACTTTATTACCCTCCTTATTATCCCATAAAACGTTTCATAATCATAATAACACGAAGAAACACTCTCCGCAATACACAAACTGGAATTAAATTAACTATCACATCTATACACACTAAAAGTAATAATAATAATAAGCGCAAACCTTCACAACTTTTCCCATCGCGCCCCAACCTTCGAAATTTCCACCCATTGTACTGCACTAATATTAGCAAACAATTGCAAGATCAGATGTCCGAATGTGAAACTCAACGAACCTTGAAATACAAACAAATCAGGAAGTTTTCAAGTTTACCTGTTTCAATTGTTTTTCGTGTGTGTGTGTGTGGATGTGTGCATATGAGTGAATTAAATGAATTACATTTTTTTAATGCAGTAGTGAGGAGTAAAATCTACTGTATTAGGATTATAGTTTCGTAATTGAATTTGAATAAGGTATGGAAATTCTCTCGGGATTAATTTCAACTTTATTGGGATTAAGGTTTCCTTACTTGACCCGATTTTTAGACTGGCAAGGTTGTTAAAACAATAATTTATTCGGAACACGATCGCCTGTTTAGTTAATTTCTTTGATTTCATTCCGTTGAATAATTTTAAGTCTCTAAAATTCATTAACCTGACATTTTATTAGTTGTAAATAAACAAAAATTGACCCAGAAAATAACAACCATTCTTCCAGAAATGTATGTTTGCAAGAAGATTCTATTCCATTTAGTAGTTATTAACTTGTACGAAAGAAGTAGAGAGATGTAATTGGTATGAACACAAATTGATGGAAAATAATACTACCTACCTACAAGCGTATTTGCTCCATAAGAATGTTTCTCCAATTTCTAGCATTAATTATTGCCTATCAATTTGTTTTCATACCAATTACATCTCTTTATTTCTTTCGTATAAGTTAATAACTACAAAATGGACTAGAATCTTCTTGCAAACATATATTTCTCAAAGAATGGTTGGTATTTCTACTAACTAAATTAATTATAATATAAAATTACGAAAATACTATTCGTGAAAATGCAAACAATGTCTTAATTAATAAGACAACTTAGGACGATAAATAATCATTGAAACAACTACTTCCCGTGCAAATACACCTCCGGATATTGAATTATACAATGAAATATTTAAAATCTTATTTAATTTGAAATTAAGCCAAACTTTCTTTAGAATAAGGTAAACTTCTTCTTCTTCGAACAAGAATAATTCAAATTCAAAACTATTTGAATTCGAGAAATTAAGCATACGTTTTAACCCATTAATCTTACGCTTTAACCCATTATTGATGCATACACGCAACATGATCATGTTTTTGTTAATTAAATTAGTAAATAAGTTAATTTGATATATTATATTATTTCACCTGACTTTAAAAGGTATAAAGAAAACTGTAAATATTTTGTTTTTTTAAATATTTCGATTATTCCTCGTAAAAAAATGGCAGTGTATTTCTAACTTCACAATATTTCAGCGTTTTATACGCGTGGCGCATGAAGTAAAATTTCGAGTTTAGAAAAGCCCCGTGAAAATTTGTCTCGGGTCGCTGGCGCGACCCTCGACAAATTTTCTACGCGGGGCTTTTCTAAACTCGAAATTTTACTTCATGCTTAGTCTGGGAGTGGACAACACTCGTTTTAAACTCCATATTGCATGTTTTTATGTAAAATCGACGAATGCCTAAAATTTACATCATATACATTATGTATATTTAAAAGAAAAATTCAAAGTATGTCATACAATATGTCATTCATAGAAATCATAAAAATATGTGCAACATTTTTACCTAAAACCAACTAAATTAAATAAAACTAGTAATCCTTTTTCTTCACTGGTTTATTTGTAACACTATATATGCCGCCCCTTTGTTTTGAAATTTAGTTTAGTACAGCTATTGAAAATGTTCACTTGGTGAACGAAATGTACATTTAGTGTTACAAATAAACCAGTGAAGAAAAAGGATTACTAGTTTTATTTAATTTAATATCATCTTCGCGTAACTCAAACCGTAATATTATTAAAACCAACTATTTGAGTTAACTCTAAATTGCTCGGCCGTTAATGGGTTAAACATAATATATAAAATTAAGAAAATTCATGTAAAATGCAAACAATACATCTTAAGTAATAAGACAACTTAAGATAATAATTACCTATTAGTAGATGAAAACAGCCGATTCTGGCTCCACCAAACACAGATCGGTAACATAGAGTTTATTTGGTTTGTTCCCCGCAGCTAAGTTTAGGTTTGTACACCAGCTAACCTAATACCTCTTGGGAAAGCAAGGTGAGGGGGGCGGGGGTGACAAGCGCAAGATATAAGAACAATAATAAGCTGAAGAAGTGAAGGGAGGGATGGTTCTTGTAGCGGTGCTGGGAAAGGAGGGGGTGATGGGGTAGTAGGCGCTATCAACGGGTGCGGGCATCCCTCCGCGCGAGGGAATCTGGTGTTAGTTTCTTCGTATCTCTTGCGGTTCTTCAGATACCGCTGAGACTCAAGAATGACTCAGCAAGTTTTTCAATGGGTATTTATTGTCTTAAGGGGGAGTATTTTTATAATTTTTTCAAATAATCGATTTTTTTTATTACATAAATCTAATGCCACATGTCTGAAGAATATTTGGGTAAAATTGTATGGCGGTCCGTGCATTAGTTCCGTCGCTATACGGCTTTCAATGAACCATTGTCCTGAGCGCGGACCGGCCGCTCAGGTAGCAATTCCATGGAACACGGAACACGGAAAAACAGTTGTCAAACTTCAAACGCGTTTATCTCGAAACAAGATTTTTTAAATCTGCGGTAATTCTAGCTTGCGAACCGTTCAACCAATCGACTTCTAGTTTTGACTGTCTAAAAGGAAATTGAATTAATGGGCCTCTGAACTTTTAAAATCGCAACATTTGGATGACCAACGATTTTTAACGGCATGCCAAAGTTGAAAAAATCATGCGAAAATTCGAACCTTTTTTCAAACGGCCGCCATTTTGTTTCTATAAGACATTTTTAATGTTTCTTAGGTTCAGATGCCTCCTTGGAGTTTAAACTTTACTTATATTTTGGTTTCATGCTTCTAGGTGACGTATTGCGGCTTCTATCCATCCCGCAGATAACAAATATTTTCAAAACATGACTTTTTGGAGCTGCCATTATGGACGCCATTTTAAATTATTATAGTTAGAAAAAATTCCATTTTGTAGACAAGAGATAAATAAACATTTTGCCAAAAACCGCAAGTGTCTAAGTCTTTTCAGTTTTCCCCAAAAAATTGCCAAACATCAGGTAGTTTTGGCACAATTATAAAAATACTCCCCCTTAAGATAATAAATACCTATTAGTAGTATTAGTAGATGGGAAAGCAAGGTGAGGGGGGGGCGGGGGTGACAAGCGCAAGATATAAGAACAATAATAAGCTGAAGAAGTGAAGGGAGGGATGGTTCTTGTAGCGGTGCTGGGAGAGGAAGGGGTGATGGGGTAGTATGCGCTATCAACGGGTGCGAGGGTCCCTCCGCGCGAGGGAATCTGGTGTTAGTTTCTTCGTATCTCTTGCGGTTCTTCAGATACCGTTGGGACTCAATAATGACTCAGCAAGTTTTTCAATGGGTATTTATTGTCTTAAGTTGTCTTATTAATTAAGACGCATTGTTTGCATTTTACACGAATTTTCGTAATTTTATATATACTTCTTCTTCTTCCTCGTTCTCTTCTTCTTTTCCATCTTCTTCCTCTTCCTCTTCTTCTTTTCCTTCTTCTTCCTCTTCCTCTTCTTAATGCTCCTCTTCCTCTTCTTAATCTTCTTTTTCCTCTTTTTAGTTTTCTTCATCTTCATTTTATACTTCTTCAAGTAACATCTTCATTTAGGAGGTTTGTAATCATTATGGCTTAGATTCTTAGATTATTCTTCATCTTCTACTTCTTCAAGTAACATCTTTATTTAGGAGGTTTGCTATTATTATGGCTTAGATTGAGCAACCTTGAGATTCCGCGCCTCCCACAACATCCGTAGGCGCAGAATCTTAAGATTGCCCTCTAGGCAAACTTGACTTTATTTAATTATCATGTACCAAAAAATACTCCACTAAACACTTTTTGTGCAGGTAATCGCATATTTTTTTATTTATTAAATCAATATACATTTTTTAAAACACTACAAGTCTTTGATATTTCACCATCCTCATCTTCTTAAACTTATCTTAATAACTTCTGTTTCACCAAGTGCCAGATGAGAAATTAATTCAAGAAGAAAAAAAATACTTCTGTTTCATATACGATTCATTCTAATCTTCAACACCTTCTTTCTTCCAATTTAGATTTAAATATAATTTTCCATTTTTTTCTTTTATAATTATTCTTCATCATCTTCTTCCTCTTCATCCTCCTTGATAATGCCCAAAGTCTTAGCGACCCTCTTGACATTCGCAATGACCTCCTCCTGGACCAAGTTGAAGCTCATCGCCAGCAGAGCGATTCCGAAGAGTAAATAAAGTGAGCAGAACGCTATATTCTTCTTAAACTCGTCTGTTTTAACGCGTTTTGCCGGGACGAAATCTCCAAACCCAATTGTTGTTAACGTTATGAAACAGAAATAGGCTGAATCTAAATATTCCCAGCCTTCCCAATAGCTGAAGAGGAATGTTCCAGCTACTATATAGCTGTAAACTAAAAGGACGCATAGCCAAATTGGTACTGGTTTTATTCTTGGAGAGCGTGTGTCCATGTAATCATCATAATAGTAATCATCGTCTGAGGGTGGATCGTCTAAATATTTGCTTCTGTGGCCGTAGCCTAAAGGGCTCATTATTCTAGGGCTTGAGTTGTAAGATGTTTCTAAAAGGAAGAAAATAATTTTAAGTAATATTATGACTAGTCCGATTTTTTAAAACGATATCATTTATTAAGCATAATATAAAGATTTGAAGGTTAGAAGTTGTCTAAAAAGTATTGAGCCTTTTTTGCACGAGACAGCAGTGTCCGAAACCTCAGGGTATATGTCTCAGCTAGTCAGGCCTAACGTCATTTGATAACTAGTATTAGGTGTACAAAAAATGTTGGGATTTTTATAATCTGGCGTAAGGTTCATGTGTCGCGAAGACTAGTGCACTGTCCACAAAACCGCGCTATATTTTACAATCAAAAGCAACTTGGCTAAAAGATGGTTCAGTCGGTTTCGGTTTCGTGTTGGAATTTTCGATGTCCAAGGTGCTCTTTGCGGTGGACGACCAATCACAGAAAAAATGGATAATATTCTGGAGAAATATGGGCGTGTAAAGAGTAATAATATCGCCATTGTCTAACCTCACATTCATCTCCAAACGGTGTTAAACCATTTGGAGAAAGCTAGCTACAAAAACGAGCTCGATGTTTGGGTACCATTTGATCTGACAAACAAATTGATTCGATTGAATTACTACCTGCGAATCTCTGTTGAAATATAACAGAATGGAATAATTTCAGATAGAATAATAGACTCGGACCTGTACTGTCGACAATTAGTTCAATTGCACTTAGAAATTCAAAAGAAACAGCCGGAACTGATCGATATACAGGGTGTCGTATACTACGCCAGACTGCATACATCCTTAGCGACCTGTCAAAAGTTGAGAAAACTTGGCTAGAAGGTTATAATACCTGGGTCTCCAAACTATCTTTTTCGCGGGCCACAAATACAATTCTACATAATAAAGTCGGTCAAGATCCGATTAATTTTATAAAATTATGAAAAATTTAAGGAACAATTGTTACAATATTTCAAAATATGACAATTACAAACAATCGCGGGCCGGATTCATGCAAGTCGCGGGCCGGAGTTGGCCCGCGGGCCGTAGTTTGGAGACCACTGTTATAATACATCCACCGTATAGCTCAGACCTGGTCCCATATTTACAGTACCCGTGCAATTTGTCATCGGTGAGAAGTTGCACTGAAATAGCGAAGTATTGGGAAGAATTTACCTACCTGTTTGGAGTAAAATAACGTCATTTCAGTACAACTTCTCACCGATGACAAAGTGCATCGGTACTGTGAATACGGTACCGATGCAGGTCTGGGCTATACGGTGAATATATTAGAACCTTCTAGCCAAGTTTTCTCAATTTTGACAGGTCACTAAAGATGTATGCAGTCTGAAATACCTGGTATTGTTAGATTATCATCTGTTTCGTTTTCTACTGAACTCCTTAAATGATGTTAAATAAGTTTCAAAAGAACTCTGTGAAAACTACGCGTTACAACTATTTTGCCAAAAATCACAGAAGTTCTGTAGCAACAGGATTATGGTGTTGTGGGAAAAATGGCAGAAGATCATCGTGCAAAATGGTGCATATGTTGCTTCATAATAATATTTTCAAATAACAATAAATGTATTTTGTTGACCTCAAAATGCTTACTACTTTTTAGATAGCATTATATTTACGTTTTCTTATTTTTCTGCCGTCATTTTCATCCCGAAGGGAAGAATCCGCAGGTGACGACTCCCTCGGCGGTTCCAAATAATTTTGACTTCTGGGCATCGACGCAGCTCTTCTTCCAACAATTTGCGGAGACGGTTGACGCCTTCCACGTTCTTCATATGTTATACCTGAAATTACTAACAGCGAATATTCATTTTGTCTTTAAAAAACAGTAGTGTTTATTGTTGTCAATACAAATACCAGTATGATAGTTTTATCACGAATATTTTTTTTATTATAATGCCCAGTATTATAAACGATTAATAAATCATTAGATAACTATTTGTAGAGTAAATTTATTTAAGTAGTAAACTAATAAATTTGACGAATAAAGCACTAATAACCTTTCTTCACACTTTTATAAAAGTGTGAAGAAAGGTTATTAGTGCTTTATTTGTCAAATTAATTTGACCTTTACGTAACTCACAATCAATTTAGTAAACTAATAGGCAGATAAAATTGCGTATTATAAAGCTAATCTACCATATAAATAGCAATTCTAGAAATAAATAATAATAATATTAATAATCTTTATTAATCCATATTAATCTAGAGATATTGGACAAGTCAAGTTAAAGATAATATAAATCTATTTCTAAACATTATAACAGAATAAAGGAACACATTATTGTAAAAAATCATCTATGTTATAATATGGGTTCTCCATTAGATATATTTTTAATTTATTCTTAAAATCTTTGTATGCTGTGGCACTTTTTATGTCCGGTGGTAATTTTTTATAAATTTTAACACAGTTATGATAATTTAATTACTAGATTACAGACCGAAATTATACATTTTCATTGTGGCCATAGCTGTAACCACCAATTTGTTAAATTGAATTGTCAATATTTCAAATTAAATTGTCTATCAAATTGAAAAATTAGTTTAATTCCTTATAATTATGGAGAATAACCGCGGAATAGGACCGAATTACACAGAACAAGAAAAAGAAAGCTTATTAGAAATTATAAAAGACTTAAACGAGTCTTTTCCACTCCCAGGCTAAGCATGAAGTAAAATTTCGAGTTTCGAAAAGCCTGAAAATTTGGTTTGGTCGCGTAGCGCGAAGCGCGGAGCGGCCAAACCAAATTTTCAGGCTTTTCGAAACTCGAAATTTTACTTCATGCGCCACGCGTACAAGACACTGATTTCAAGTGAAGTTCACTTGTTCACAATATTTCAGTGTTTTCAGTGGTTTATACGCGTGGCGCATGAAGTGAAATTTCGAGTTTAGAAAAGCCTGAAAATTTGGTTTGGTCGCTCCGCGCTTCGCGCTACGCGACCAAACCAAATTTTCAGGCTTTTCTAAACTCGAAATTTTACTTCATGCTTAGTCTGGGAGTGGAAAACACTCGTTTAAAACTTTAAATGGAACTAATGCATAAGTATAGAAATCCCCGGTTATGTCTGATTTGAAAAACTCTAGGTCTTCGACTCCTTAAAATGTCTTGTGGTTCGAATTAATCACTGTCAGGGAAGATACTATGAGCGAACTTAAAACCTAACACTTATGATACGGTAGACATGATATCCGTAATGAAATTAATAAATACAAGTAGTAGAATCTAAAGTAATTATAATAATATAATACACTTTTGACATTTAACAGTCAAATTATTTAGAGAATAAAATTTACTTGGCAGAAAAACAAACAAATAATTAACTGGGGAGATTTATTAGCCAAATAAAGTTATTTTATGTTTATAATACCGAAATCTTTGGAATAAATTGATTTATTCTTAAAGTAAATTTTATTTAGTGAATAAAACGTTTTATAATACCGGGCATTAGTGTTATATATTACCTGGAATGTGGTTTCCTAAGAGTTCGTTCTGATCGACGACGTAACGATTGCAATAAACTGGTGCTTTCGCCATTCCAGCAAAATCCGCTTCCAAACCTTTAGGTGCTGCCCTTCTTCTGTCCAAAGATCCTCCCCTGGCAGGAAGTTTTGGATTAGGGCTGTGCCTTCTAAAAGTAGGAGCATCATCTGAGTATCTGGAACGTTGCGAGGGGGGTTGCATTCTCGGAAGACTCTGGCCTCTTTTGGAATTCGTAATTTCATCATGGTACCTTAAAAAAGAATACAGTATGATAGTAGATTTGTTATTTTCCATCTATAATTCTTAATAATTATAGCAAGAGTTTTTAACGCTATTCTATACTACTGTTCTATAATATTTACATCAAATGAGATAAAATTATATTTGTATAAGTTTAAAGAGCCTTCTTGAGTTATTACAGTATTTCATTTATTGTAAATTGCATAATATCACCTTATTTGTTAAACAGTGAAAATTATGTGTATTGTACTTTAACAATTGTTTTACAACACAGTGGCTTTATCGGGTATTGATTCATCAACCTGATTAAGTCACTGCGCTGTAAAACATTTATTCTTCTACAGTAAACATAATTTTGAAACGTAAACAAATTAGGTATTTCTTTTATTTTGCTTTACTCAATACCTGAGTTCTGTATCTGAATGTGAAGATGGTCCCAAATCCGACAAAGCAAATCCACTGTCCGCTGATCGCGTTGACGTCCTGATGCCTCTTTTAAAAGAAGCTGTCCTGGACCTCACACTTCTACTTCTAAAAAAAACCGTAATATATGTATTTAATAATAAATAGTATATAATAAAAAGAAGTATCAATAACCTTTCTTCACACACTTTATTTTAATACCAGATGTACATTTCTGTCACCAAGTGACCATTATCAATGGATTTTTAATACTAACTTATACAAACAAAAATAGGAGTACAAATTATTTAAAAATTACAATTTAACTCCCGCATATTATATCAAAACTAAATTAGGACAAACCTTGGGTAATACTTTTTCTCAACCAGAATATCTGGATAAATCAGGTATTTATTCAATTAACTGCAACAATTGTAATAAGGTGTATGTCGGGCAAACGCAAAGAAACTTAAGAATACGTTTTAAAGAACACATGAACCATTTAAGAAATTTTAATAATGAAAAATCAGCCGTAGCAAATCATTCACTAGAAACTGGCCATAAGATATCAATCAATAATATGAAATTAATAAAACAGTCATCCAATTATCACTTAAACATGTTAGAAGCGATTGCAATGAAAAAACACGCAAACAACTTAATGAATTTTGATTTAAGTCCACTCAATAACAAATTACTAGATTTAATACCTCCTTTTACTTAACCCGAATATACCTGTCTTTACCTACCGCTCACCCCCCTTTCCATAAATCGACCCGTTAGTGTACGTTTTTTCCCCACATTAAACTCCACCGCCTAACGCTCATTATATTTTGTTAATCTGTTCTGTATATATACTCCTATTTTTGTTTGTATAAGTTAGTATTAAAAATCCATTGATAATGGTCACTTGGTGACAGAAATGTACATCTGGTATTAAAATAAAGTGTGTGAAGAAAGGTTATTGATACTTCTTTTTATTATTATAATCTTCACGTAACTCAATCATCTATTATTAAATAGTATATAGTTTTTAAATACAGGTTTAAAAAGAATGGTCTATAATTTATAAATGATGGTCTATAATTTAAACATATGATGACATAAATATGTGGGGGCGATTTTAATATTTAATAAAAATATCATGGTTAGCATATGATGAAATTAAATAGGATATATCTTGGGTAACACAGGATAAATAAAGAACCAGTCATCAGTTCAGAAATGATAGTGATTACGAGTGGATGTGACTAACAGCGCTCTGAATTTTCGTCTGAACTCACCAGAAGGTTACTGCAAGATAAATGAAGATATTAAAGAATTAAACCCTTAAACGAATACCTATAGGTATTCGGTATAAAAATAGAAAAATAACAACTTAAAATCTGAAGAAACTATTATTATATTCTGGTTGATTCTAACCCTTGCATTCGGATGGTTCCTCTTGCTGACCGCGATCGCTTCGGCCTTTTCGGTTTCTTCGTGCAGACGTAACAGCAAACTTTCCAGTACAAAAATCGAAACGAAGTCGCCATTATGTCTCCAATATTGGACAAACATAAAAGCATTAGTGGAATTCCTAGGATTGCGTAGAAAATCGTTACCACTTTTCCTAGCGTGGTTTTTGGAGCAATATGCCCATATCCTGAAAGAAGACAAAATTCATGTTTTCTTATTAATTGTCGAGGATATTGTGTTTTGGATAATTGATTAATATACGCAATTGAAACAGGCCACAAGTTTATAATCATTCATATCAGAATACGTAAAATTATTAAAAATAGTTACCACATTATCAATTAAATATTTTGGAGGCAACTCAAATGAAAAAAAAAACACGAAAATAAATTTGACGAATAAAATTCAAATTTATTTTCATGTTTTTTTTCATTTGAGTTGCCTCCAAAATATTTAATTGATAATGTGGTAACTGTTTTAATATTTTTACGTATTCTGATATGAATGATTATAAACTTGTGGCCTGTTTCAATTGCGTATATTAATCAATTATCTTTCTTCACACTTTTATTTGAATTACCAAATGTACATTCCGGACACAAAGTGACCATTATCAATGGATTAATTCAAATAAAAGTGTGAAGAAAGGTTATTAGTGTTTTATTCGTCAAATTAATTTGATGTTCACGTAACTCACAATCAATTTATGAAAATAATTTGTTAAAGTCCGCTTGAAAATGATTTATTAAATTTAGTGTGTCCACCCTAAACACAGGGTTTTCCTAATTCTCTTGTAATCCCGTCAAACGCTTACCTACTTATCCACAGTTACCCTTTTTTTCGGCTAAACTAGTTTATTACCACTAAACACCACACCTCCCCCTACTGACACCCTCCAATACCCCATTTTTGTATACAGGGTGTCCCATTAGTGCGGTCTCGGAAGATATCTCAGCTCTCGTTAAAGATAGAAAACAAATGTTTTCACCAAATTTGCTTAATTTTAAGAGCTGCATAACCTAAAATTATTTTCAAATATACAGGGTGTCCCATTATTCCATACTTAATACCAACTTTGTTATTTTAAATAGAACACCCTATATATTATTTTTTTATTTGATCCGCCTTTAAATAACCTACACAAAGATCTATCATTATTGGTACTTTAAGTTATTTGTTACTTCAGAAAAAAATATTTTTTGAAAATTTTGGCAGTTTTAGTACTTTACTTAAAAATTCACTGTGTCCTTATTTTTTAAGATATCAGTCTGTAATTTTACACACATATGCAGTAAAGAATGCTCTATCCATTGACTATAACACATTATAATATTACTTATAAAACCTAATAAAAAACTACCTTCTAATATTTAATATTTAAAATGTACATAACTTCATTTTCTTAAATGGGACACCCTATATTTCTTTACTTTATCAGATCCGAAATGAAAAATGCTTTATTTTTTGTATACCCTATATTTGACAGAAAAATGTTAATATCTCCAAAACTAATGAAAATAGATAAAGGGTATGATATACAAGAAATAAAGCATTTTTTATTGCGGATTTGATAAAATAAAAAAATATAGGATGTCCCATTTAAAAAAAATGAAGTAATGTACATTTTAAATATTAAATATTCGAGGGTAGTTTTTCACTAGGTTTTATAAGTAATATTAAAATGTGTTATAGTCAATGGATAGAGCATTCTTTACTGCATATGTGTGTAAAATTTCAGACTGGTATCTTAAAAAATACGAACACAGTGAATTTTTAAGTAAAGTACTAAAACTGCCAAAATTTTCAAAAAATATTTTTTTTTTAAGTAACGAATTACCTAAAGTGCCGATAATGATATATCTTTGTGTAGGTTATTTAAAGGCGGATCAAATAAAAAAATAATATATAGGGTGTTCCATTTAAAATAACAAAGTTGGTGTTAAGTATGGAATAATGGGACACCCTGTATATTTGAAAATAATTTTAGGTTATGCAGCTCTTAAAATCAAGCAAATTTCGTGAAAATATTTTTTTTCTATCTTTAACGAGAGCTGAGATATCTTCCGAGACCGCACTAATGGGACACCCTGTATACCGGGTGTTGACTTGGCGGACGCAACATAGGAAATCCCATGTAAATTTTGAAATGTTCAAATTTCGGCTCCCCTATCTATTTTAGAAACAAAATGTATTTACCTTTTTTCTAGAGGGAACAATTCTGAATTCATCCGCGTTAACGTTTATCACTATATGTTTCTCTAAGTTAAAATATTCAAGAAAAAATAATGTCATTTTATAAAAATAATTACATGCCATGCCAACAATTGCGGATGTCAAAATGGAATAAGATGTCGCAGTCACTTGATTAGAGTAAATGTTTTCGAAATGATTTACACTATACAAGAAAGAAATCACGCAGACCACAGTTATCACGATGTTTGCGTTTTGTTTTTTGTCGTTAATTAAGTAACAGCAATATCTTGTGCTATTTTGACATCCGCAATTGTTGTATCAATTCCATGGTATGTCATTATTTTTATAAAATCACATTACTTTTTCTTAATTATTTTAGCTATAAATTTTCTGACATTCGTTGATTTTTAAAAGAGTCCAATTCGAAGCTTTCAACGAGTGTTTTCCACTCCCAGACAAAGCATGAAGTAAAATTTCGAGTTTAGAAAAGCCCCGTGAAAATTTGTCGAGGGTCGCGCAGCGACCCGAGACAAATTTTCTGGGCTTTTCTAAACTCGAAATTTTACTTCATGCGCCACGCGTATAAAACACAGATTATATTGCTGTTACTTAACTAACGACAAAAAATATAACGCAAACATCGTGATAACTGTAGTCTGCATAATACCACTTTATTAGGAGGATTTTTTTCTTGCATAGTGTAAATCAGAAAACATTTACTTTAATCAAGTGACTGCGATATCTTTTGCCATTTTGACATCCGCAATTGTGGCTTTAATTCCATGGCATATCATTATTATTATAAAATCATATTACTTTTTCTTAATTATTTTAACTTAGAGAAACGTAAAGTGATAAACGTTAACACGAATGAATTTAGAATTTTTCCCTCTACAAAAATGGTAAGTACATTTTGTTTCTAAAATAAATAGGGGAGCCAAAATTTGAAGATTTCAAAATTTACATGGGATTTCCTATGTTGCGTCCGCCAAGTCAACACCCGGTATATATTAGTGTTAAATGTATATATTTTCGTATTAGTATCAAACCATTGATATTGCGACTTTGTGTCCGAAATGTACACTTGGGTACTGTTGATTCGTATTTTCCAATATTTAAAGTTCTGTATTTTCTCTGTTTACCTTTTATATTTTATCATTTTATTGCGCCCTTTTTCTTACAAGCAAAAAGGGTCGCTTGTAATTACAAACAGATTTTATTACTTTTTTGTGTGTGATATTTCTAAAGCGAAACCTGAGTACCACATGTTTCTCTCGGACTTTCAGCTTGTAAAATTTACAACTTCTTTACGGCCGCCAGAACGATTAGACATTGTCCAGAAATATTTCCTTATTTCAAAACGTGCCGAATTGGTCCCTATAAAACTTATCCGCGACCGAGCCGAGCGTACGGGCTTATCTATTCTACCACTTCCAAAATTCCCAGCACCCGATTATTTGTCCTGTTTATTCACATTGAAAAAAACATCCCTTACCTTATCTTGCAAAAACCCTCTCCAATTAATCCTAGCCAATCAGATTTTCCTATCCCTAATCGTTTCCTCTTACAACAGAAAAATCGGAGAGTCTTGTCTTAACTGTCAAATCAGCAACATCGTTCTTTCGGCCGTACCGCGCTTAACTTGTCATTTGTAACTTGTGATTTTACTTATAATTTTAACTTTTATCTTTGTGTTTTAACTTCATCCATTTTCTACAATTATTTATTATCTTGCTTTTGTATATATATTTTATTTAATCAGTAATTAAATAAATCTGTTTGTGTAATTATACTGGTATTCGTAATTTTGAATAAAAACCGGAAGACCCGCGAAATTTACAGTTACAAAATAAAGTGTTGAAGAAAGGTTCTAAGCGTTTTAATCAAAGATTAATATTAGATAAGATTTCTTTTGTCCTCAATTTTCTTAACAAGAATTGATTTGTGTAAAAGCGTCTTCTTATCATATTTGCAATAAGAAGTTTTTTTTTTGACCTCGGCTCTTGGCCATACAGTCAGCAGCCATTTGTATTATTATTTTTCGATTTTAAATTAACTTATCCACATACACACGTTATACAACTCATATGGACGTCACAACGCATTCATACAACATCCATGGCTCCAGAGGGTGCTAATTTCCCCATTAGAAAGTGACACCCCCCGGTGGGATTCGAACCCACGACTATCTGGCCCAAGAGCAGGAGCTCTACTCACTGACCCACGAGGGTCCCCTAAAAGAAGTTTTATGAATGTATAAATAGTATCGAAATATGTACTACATGTATTCTGTGTTGTGAATGGTTTTAAGAGGAATAAAAAAAAACACCTGCTTTGTCACACCAAGCTTTTATACATAAATAAATCCATCTGCCAATCATTCAATATTTCACAAGCTTGAATGACTCATTTCGTAATTTCCAATTACTCTCTGCAGATCAAATTAACGAATTATCCTCGCGGGCTTACGGCTATATCAATTACCCGCCCATCCATAATTAATGGATTTTTATTGCACGTGTGTGTGTGAGAGAGTGTGTTCGCATTTGTATTGTGCGAGAGAGTTTGTGCAAAAATCCGGCGAACTTGGCCCACTTTTGCCAGGACCTTGAGCGAATGCACCTTGTAGAAAATAAAACAAACGAAATTTCGGTACTGACATAGAGAGATTATTAAAACAAACACACACACACACAAGTTATTGATGAAAAAAATTGGGTGTGTTTTTTTGTAAATACTTTCAATTCTGACCTTTTAATGTATCCTGTAAAATGATCTTAATTCTGCGCATTCAAATAATTCATCAAAATAATACTGAACTTACAATGCGTTCATTAAAATATACTTATTTCTATAGTTTTAATTCATTCTTTAAAACACTCTCCTCAGTGACCAAAAAACAAACTATTAACGTTTTATCAACATTGTAATAATATTAAACGTTGTTTTAATGTCGATGAAACGTTACTTAAATGTGTTTGCTCAGTGGGTCAATTCGGAAAGTTCAAAATCATGTCTTTAAAATACTCCGAATTGTGAACTTTCAATTAATTTCTTCAAAATACTTTCAGTTGTGAGCTATTAATTATTTTTTTGAAATACTGTCAATTCTGCACCTACAATTAATTCTTCATAATACTCTCAATTCTAAACTTTCAATTACTTCTTCAAAATACTATTAATTCTAAACATTCAATTAATTTTTTTAATTTGTGAATTTTTAAATAATTTCTTCAAATTACTGTCAATTCTGAACTTTCAATTAGTTCTTCAAAATACTCTCAATTATAAACTTTCTATTACTTCTTCAAAATACTCATAGTTCTAAAGTTTCAATTAATTCATTGAAATACTCTCAATTCTCAACTTTTAATAAATTTGAACCAAATTGTTACATTTGCAGTAGGTTACTGTATGTAACAGCAAACACTTGTTGTATAATTCAATATCCGTCGGGGTATTAGCCCGGGAAGTAGTTGTTTCAATGAGTGTTTGATATAGTCTTTGTAAGACTAACTTGTTGTAGATTGCGAAAAGAATCGCACTTTTAATGTTTTAATAAATTTTTCAAAATATTCTCTATTCAATCATCTTGCAACATTCATGTAGTTGTATTTATGGGCCTTTCTAAGGCAAAACAGTTGCAAATTGCGAAAAGTGTCAGGTTTTTTTACATTGGTACAACTATTTGTTTATCTGTAACTGGCCGAAAAGGCCAAAAGGCCATTTAACATAATGACGAGTATTTTGTTTAATAATTAAATTACGTTTCTGTAAATAGTATTCATCTTGTGAACACAGAATAAAATAAGATAATAAAAAGAGGAGCTTTTCTGGATTGCAAACAGGATTAATACCTTCTGGGTAATTGCGAGAAGGACGATTTATCCTCTGGACGTGACGTTTATGGGTGTTCATTTGCCTGCGAACGCCACCGGATGTAATAAACGGTGGATAAGGGTATTGATAATTGATTTAGGTATCATTTCCAAAGGGTCGCTCTTGTTATTCAAAATTATATTTAATCCTGTTTGTTGTTCCATTTATTATCTTCACACACGTGATCCACTTATTCATTAAGAGCATATTCAATTCAATAATGGCTCACATTTATTTTAATATAATATATAAAATTACGAAAAAACTATACGTGAAAATGCAAACAGTGTCTTAATTAATAAGACAATTTAAGACGATAAATATCCATTGAAACAACTACTTCCCGTGCAAATACACATATGGCCTAAGACATTAGTTTTAATCCAAGTACTTTCACTTATAATTTGTTGCTATCTCTCCTTTCATTTTAAATTGTATTGTTAGTTGGTTTGAAGAGAATTTGACCTAAACGTTACATATACTTTAATAGAGCGTTGTAACAAATCAAATTAAATAAGATTTTAAATATTTCATTGCATAATTCAGTATCCGGGGGTGTATTTGCACGAGAAGTAGTTGTTTTAATAGATATTTATCGTCTTAAATTGTCTTATTAATTAAGACACTGTTTGCATTTTCACGAATAGTTTTTTCGTAATTTTATATATTATGTTTAAAGTGTGCAAACTATAAGAAGCGTAAGCTTATTTTCTCGAATTCAAATAGTTTTGAATTTGAATTTATCTTGTTTATTTTAATATGTTACTCACACATTTTTTCACAAGCGAATTATAACAAAATAACAATGACATACTCTGAATTTAATTTACAAACCATTATATTTTAAAATGTTTTACCAAGTGATTAATGAGAAAAAAGTGTCCGATATACTCTAATCACCTCATAGAAGAAAAACACCACTTCGATGAAAACTTCAAAGTCCTACATCAAGAATGAAAAGGCCGGAAACTCAACATCATGGAATCCATGGAATTTAATAAAAGAAAATACACGGGACATCTTCTCAATGACCAAACAGGCTTAACAAATTTGCCCCTCTTAAATATTAATTTTTAAAAAAAACCCACCCCCTATAAACATTGTATATATACCTGACCCGACAAATTTTACTTATCATTTCTTCGCCTGAAGAAGCCACAGTGTGGCGAAACAATTGTAGCGAATGCACAATATATATTTGAAACCCGTTTATAAAATATTAAAAAAATAATTCGTTTTTATATTTTATAAATATCCTGTAAACTTTGACAAACTCAATTTTTCTTTATGGTAATTTTTTCTTTATGAGAAGCACGTTTGGTCGTGATATCAGTGACGAACGTATGGAGCATTTTTTTTTAAAGTACACTTAAAAGAGGAGGACCCTCGTGGGTCAGTAAGTCGAAAACACGAACCTCTGGCCCAAGAGCAACTGACCCACGAGAGTCCCCCACTTTTAAGTGTACTTTTATATTTGGATTGATTGAGTTACTTGAAGATAATTATACTTTGATTAAAAAACACTTAGAACCTTTCTTCAATACTTTATTGTGTAACCAAATGTACATTTGGTTACAAAATAAAATATTGAAGAAAGGTTCTAAGTGTTTTTTAATCAAAGTACTTTTATATATTTCGAAAAAAAAAAAATGCTCGTACCGATATCTCGACCAAACGTGTTTCTATAAAGAAAAATTTAACATAATGAAAAGGGAAGAGGGTCGTGGGTTCGACTTACTGACCCACGAAGATCCCCCTCTTTTAAGTGTACTTTTAAAAAAAATGCTCCATACGTTCGTCACTGATATCACGACCAAACGTGGTTCTCAGAAAGAAAAAATTACCACAAAGAAAAATTGAGTTTGTCAAAGTTTACAGGATATTTATAAAATATAAAAACGAATTATTTTTTTAATATTTTATAAACGGGTTTCTATTAAACAACCCATATATTACGTATAAAATAATTGTTATCTAGTAACGTTGATTGTTTAAAAATGTTATCGTATTTTTATTAAAATACCCGATAAAATTAGCGTGTATTGTATTGCTTGCATGCGCTGTATTTTTTTGTTTTCAAACAACAGCGCAATTGATCTCCAATGTTTAATATTAGTCAAACATTGTGTGTTTAATAGATACAAGCTATAACATCAATATTCATAACAGCGATCCGCCAAAACAAATGAAACCCGGTTTATTTCGAGCACCTCTTTTATATTGGCGAAACATATTCATCGGTTTTTTTTTTTAATTATAAATATACACAAATTGCAATGTTTGGAACTTATACATACACTTTAATTAACATTGCAATTTCTGTGTAAAAAATGAATATTTATATTAAATAATTTGTAAAGGATATTAATTAAACTATTTTTTTATATTATACTTTTGAAAATTTAATATAAACAATCGCTTGTTTACACTTGATCGTTATCCTCGTCATACTTCTACAATTCGGCGTTGTAAACTAAAAACTGACACTAACTGTAGTAGCAAAATGAGATCAATGCCCTTATCAATGCAGTATCATTAATAAATACTGACGTCAATACCGGCTTATGGTTGGAGAAGTCAGTATATATACAAGTTCTAAATATCAAGTGAGTGTGAATGGAATGATGGATGTGGCGGCCTGAGGAGCTCATAAAAAGAGCGAAACAATCGTCGTTGTCTTCTGTCCTCTTTACACACTCACTTGATAAAATAATTTTTTCAACATGACCTAATTCGCTGTTATTTCTTATTTGGTACTTATAGGTAGGTCGTTAATTCTAATTTGTTAGATGTTAGTATATACAGAGAGTATTATGTAACACCGAACATTTTCATTCAATACAATTTGACACCTATTATTTTTAAGTTAAGTTAAAATCGGGGTGCCTATATGACCATTACAAACTGTAGCCAATCAATCGCAACTAATGCCTCAACTTGTACATACTGGGAGTTTATCTTTCAAGTATACATGTCCCAATTACAGCGTATATGCCGTAAATCTTTAGATAATCGTTGTGTTTTTAAAAGAGTTCACTTTAAAACTTAAAATGAGTGTGTTCCACTCCCAAACTAAGCATAAAGTAAAATTTCGAGTTTAGAAAAGCCTGAAAATTTGGTTAGGTCGCTCCGCGCTTCGCGCTACGCGACCAAACCAAATTTGCAGGCTTTTCTAAACTCGAAATTTTACTTCATGCGTAGCCTGGGAGTGGAAAACACTTGTTCATAGCTTAAAATTGAATCCTTTTGATAAACCGAGCGTTGGAAAATGTACAACGTATGCATATATACTTAAAAGAAAATTTCTCGTTATGAAAATGTTCGGTGTTACATAAAACTCTCTGTATAAATAATATTAATAGTCTCTTTTTTTTAAATATTCTAATCTCATAAAATTGGTTAAGGTTAATTAAAATTCAGAAGATAACTTATTGAATAGACTGAAACAGTATTCCATGCTTTATTAATCCCATTGTTGTTTGTAGAATGGAATATTTTGGAGGTTTCGCATGAAGAGAAAGAGAGGCACACGCGCCTCGATCAAAATTAAAATCTGGGTCGCAATCGCTCAAAATTACGCAAGTAATCCCTATTATTCTGGTTTTTATGTGTTTTCCTGGTGTAATTAGAAAGAATCCGGGCCCGATTAGCCCGGAATTCCGCCGGAAAACAAACGACATGAACGCGTTGCGTAATTTTCGGGATTATGCGTGTGCACATATTTTTCGCGTTGATTTTCCTTTTGTTTTATGATGAAATAATGAAGGGGGTGTATTTTTTAATTTTCTCTTAATGAGAATCGAGGGGATATACTTTAGGGAATGTACGTGGAACATGGAAAATGAATAGCATTCGATGGCTTACCTTAAACGAGTGTAATCACTCCTAGATTAAGCATGAAGTAACATTTTGAATTTAGAAAAGCCTGCTACGCGTCCAAATCCAAATTCAGGCTTTTCTAAACTCGAAATTTTACTCTATGCGCCACGCGTATAAAACACTGATTTAAAGTGGAGTTCAAACACACATACAACAACGATTATATGCAACACAATATGCATTAACGGTATTGGGTTGGCTGTAATCATTGTTTACAACAATTGATTTAACTTTCGTTTTATTCGTGAATGCATATGGGATATGTAAAGTTATTTACATACATATTCTAATATGTTTCACCAATTAATTCAAGAAAAAAAAAAACATGGGGGATATGTATAGGTACAGAAAAATAAGTGGTAACTCTGTGAATTCCTTTATACACAATTCCTCTATGTCATTTACTTTTAAAAATAATTTAAACACTTTCAAATATATATTGTGCATTCGCTACAATTGTTTCGCCACACTGTGGCTTCTACAGGCGTTCGTCACTGATATCGCGACCAAACGTGTTTCTCATAAAGGAAAATTTAACATAAAGAAAAGGGAAGAGGGTCGTGGGTTCGACTTACTGAGGGTCAAAGGGTTGTGGGTTCGAATCCCACCGCGGGGTGTCACTTTCTTATTGGCACCCACTGGAGTAATGGATGCGTGTTAATATGCTGTGCCGTTCATAATTAGTTACATAAGAATGTTCAAGATTAAAATCTTAAATAGAATAAACTATATAAAAATTGATGTTGGCTAATAGTCTACGTTACTAAGGCCAGGCAAAAGATGAAAACAACACTTAAAAGAAAAATTCCTAAATGTCATTTTGAATCGCAAGCAGTTAAGATGAAAAATAGTAAAAAAAAAACAATTATTGTATTCTGTAAAACAGTAATAGGTATTCAAGATAAATTATGAACGGTGGAGGCTTCTACTTCGTTATACATGTTAATTCAATAAAATAAAACACTTTAACTTTGTTTGTACAACACAATATGTGTTATACAAACAAAGTTAAATTGTTTTATTTTATTCAAAAATAAACTCATAAAATGCATAAACCAATGATAAATCCAATATTTCTCATCCAAATTTCGACATCTAATTGGCGGGACTTTACACACACAGACAATTTCCTGTTCTGAAATTTCCCGATTTACAAAACCGTTCACGTAATACCTACTAGCGTAATACATTAATTAATTAGCCGCTCGGTCGATTTACTTAACATTCAATTCCTTAACAAAATGGAATAAAAAAGAGCAGCGCTCGTCGCGCTCGGGCTGAGCCGAATTTTTGTCTCTTCGCGGCTTCCTTCCGGCCCCCCCGGATGGGACCTTCGAAACATCTCATTCACATAAAACGCACCGGATATTTTAATAATACGTTCCTTTTAATGGATTGAATCGCGAAAAGGCTGCAGCCTTCCGAAAGAGCGAGGTTTTTTCGTGGGATGTGGGGAATTGCACAGTTTTTTCTGTTCTTTTTCTTTTTGGCAATGGCTGATTAATTAACGTCAATAAGAATTAATTTGTGCATTCAATTAGTTTATTTTGTAATGGAAATAAGAAGATTTTACAAAAATATTATGAAAAAACGATTTTCTGTATTGTACTCTACTTCGTTATACATTTGCTACCAACATAGTATTTTTAAGAAATAATTAGATAGCCTTCTAGAGCCTGGGTCTCCAAACTTTCCAGCCTTAGGGCCATACTGATTACTCCAGTAAGTTCCGAGGGCCAAAACCATAACAATAAGCCTTTAAAATTAAAATACTTCAGTAAACTAAATTTAATTTGCTATAAAAAATATGAGTTTTCAAGTATGCTAGCTCTCCGCGGGCCGGACAAAATCTGTCCGCGGGCCGGATGTGGCCCTCGGGCCGTAGTTTGGAGACCCCTGTTCTAGAGGATAAAATATTTAAATTACATAGTACTTAAAGTTAAAAGTGTCACATGGGTATAAAATAACAGAAAGTTGTCATTTAGCAACAGATGGCGCCATGTGCGATTCTCAATATGTATGATACATACATGGATATAAATCAACAGAAAGTTGTCATTTAGCAACAGATGGCGCCATGTGAGATTCTCAATATGGATGATACATACATGGATATAAAATAACAGAAAGTTACAATAATGAACATAAAAGGAGAAAAAACCATATTTTTACTGATAAACTTAAACCAGATTGAGATAGATAAAAAATTAGATTATTTAGCATATATCTAATTCAACGTAATATTTAATAATATCTATTCTAATACAATGGTTACAGTGAGGTTAAACCCAACCCTTTATCTAATAATATCTAATCTGACAATGATAACAGTTAAGTTAGATAACAAATTAGGTTAGATATGATAATATGGTGCATGTTATCATATCTAACCTAATCTAACTTGCCATTTCACATGGTGCAAAGTTAGGGTAAATTGAATAACAGTTGCCAAAGTTGGGTTAGATTGAATAACAGTTACATAAGTTGGATTAACTAATAGCTATCTAAGCTATTATAACTTTCTCAGCAGTTTATCGAACTTTAGAGAAAGTTGTTTAGGCTATTTTAAGTAGCATTTACTCAGGATACATTTTATAACGCGTAACCACTAAAGTTAGATTAGAATTAAGGGTAACCTACGGCTGATCTTTTGTGGCAATTCTAATTAAATGAATATACGTAGTTAACATTTCATTAAGGTTAGGTTAGAAGATAGATTGTGAAATTAGTTTAGGTTAGGTGAGGTTAGAAGATAGGTTGTGAAATTAGTTTAGAACCTAATCTAAACTAATTTCACAATCTATCTTCTAACCTAACCTAACCTAAACTAATTTTAATAAAGGTTATTTATACAAGTTAGGTTAACTAGAACTGCTACATTCTGATTAAATGAATAAAGTAATTGCCGATTAGGCTAGGGATAGGTTACATCGTGATATTAATTAAGGTTATGCGTAACTATTTTTAGGTTAGGTTACATTACCAATTTCTTAGGTTAAGTTGGACGTCAGTTATTCATTATTAATTTGACCTAATACTAGCTTCATTGATAAGTTACGTTATGTCGTCTGTATCCGTTTTTAGGTTATGTTGGTTCTCAATTTGTCAGGTTAAGTTAGTAAAGAGATACTTGAGTTAGATTATAAAAGCGTCCAATTAAAGCTTCTAACGAGTGTTTCCACTCCCAAAATAAGCATTAAGTAAAATTTAGAGTTTAGAAAAGCCTAAAAATATTCCGACATTCGTTGTTTTTTAAAAGAGTTTAATTTAAAGCTTTAAACGAGTGTTTTCCACTCTCAGACTAAGCATTAAGTAAAATTTCGAGTTTAGAATTAAGCCAGAGTTGGTCACTCAAGTAAATGAGTAATGAGTGAAGATTAAAATATTCAAAGAATTCAATTTGAAGCTTTAAACGAGTGTTTTCCACTCCCAGACTAAGCATGAAGTAAAATTTCGAGTTTAGAAAAGCCCCTTGAAAATTTGTCGAGGGTCGCGCAGCGACCCGAGACAAATTTTCTGGGCTTTTCTAAACTCGAAATTTTACTTCATGCGCCACGCGTATAAAACAGTCATTTTAAGTGAAGTTTGAAATATACTCCTTAGAAATGTAAATTTATGATTCATCTAGACATTTTAATGAATGTAAAGATAGATATTTCCGAATGTTAATAGTTTTGACAGTATTTTGGCATGTTCGACTGTTTTATCTTTAATCGCTTTCTCATGACAGTAAATCACTAGATTGTCACTAAAAACATCCAACAAATACTAGAATTAAGCCGCGTCTGAATCACAAACAATTTGTCTGAATCTAAAACCAGATTTTGTGACAAAATCACTGATTTGGCAACCCTGTTCTCAATATGTATGATACACACATGGGTATAAAACAACAGAATGTTGTCATTTAACAACAGATGGCGCTATGTGCGCTACTCAATATGTATGATACACACATAGGTATAAAACAATAGAAAGTAGTCATTTAGCAACAGATGTCGCCATGTGGGATTCTCGATTTGTATGATACACACATGGATATAAAACAACAGAAAGTTGTCATTTAGCAACAGATGGCGCTATGTGTGATTCTTAATATGTATGATACACACATGGGTATAAGACAAAAGAGAGTAGTCATTTAGCAACAGATGTCGCCATGTGAGATTCTTAATTTGGATGATACACACATCGATATAAAACAACAGAAAGTTGTAATTTACCAACAGATGGCGCTACGTGCGATTATTAATATGTATGATACACACATGGGTATAAGAAAACAGAAAGCAGTCATTTAGCAACAGATGTCGCCGTATGGGATTCTTAATTTGGATGATACACACATGGATATAAAACAACAGAAAGTTGTCATTTAGCAGCAGTAGTTCACAACGAATCGTGTAACATCATCATATCATATCATCAACAGGCAATTCGTTGTGGGTGTCGACAATGATATTCCTTGGAAGATCCGATGACACCCAGCAAAACTACCACCAACCCAAAAGATATCCACTCTCGAAGTGGAGGTTCTGGAAAGGACCTCGATTTTGAAAATGCGAAGGATATGTGAAAACACACTCCTAAGAAGATACCAATTACTAAATTGGATATAAATTCGCTGTTTCCCTTGAATCGGCAAAAGCTAACTGGTCATAGACGGTTGTCTGAAACCTGCTAACAACAGGAGGAAATTTAAAAAAAACATTTAGCAACAGATGGCGCTATGTGCGATTCTCAATATGTATGATACACACATGGGTATAAAACAATCGAATGTTGTCATTAAGCAACAGATGGCGCCATGTGAGATTCTCAATTTGGATGATACACACATGGATATAAAACAACAGAAAATTGTCATTTTAGCAATAGATGGCGCCATGTGCGATTCTAAATATCTATGATACACATATGGGTATAAAAAAATAATTAACTTTGTCAACTAATTAAAACTATTTGTGTAATATTTAATTTATAAATCATAAAACTTAATTTAATTTAATTAAACTTAATACGTTTTGAAATTTACACTCCGTAAAGATTTCGTGCTCATCCCGTACAATTTATTTTAATTACAAGTGTAAGGAGCGTCAGTTTCGTTTTAAGCCTCCCTCATTTTCCATATTTACTCACTGTAATTAAATATCATTATGAGTAATTACGCTATTTCGTTAATGTCTTGTAAAACTGATTCACGTGTATGCATGCACAAGAGTTTTGTTCTTTCCGAGATAATTAAAACTGGTTTAACGCTTGTCATTTGTTATTGCGAAATCTGTTTTGTACTAGTATTAACGTGTACATTTTGCCCAGAAGCCAGATGACTGTGTAGATTGTTATTTTTTTCAAGAAAATGGATATGATTAATGTAGATGATTTTATTAAAAAATTGGAGTAAAACCATTTTAACTTTTTCAAATGTTCTAAACAAATTTGTGGTAATACTTTTGAGACATACGTTATTATGTGTAAATGACATTTTAGCCTAATAAAACCATATTATATTATCATCAATGCAAACATTTGAAAAAAGTGTATTTGGGTTTTATAAAATGAATCCTTGCTTATCATTGACCATCATCTTTTCGTCATAAAAATTATTATGTTCTCCGCAACTCGTCTTTTAAGTAAAGTAGTTTAAGGTTGTAATTGTTTTTGTTTTTTTACCTTATATGTGGACTACAATTTAGTCATCACTGCAAATGTATTGCTCATATTATACTGAATGTACAAGACGTACAACATACGATGAATAATATTTTTTTACTTTATTAAATACTCTTATTTTATGCTATATTTGCATGATTGAACACAGAATTTTTGCAGAAATTACCAGAGATTTTTTTTTTCTCCTTGGCTTGGTATACTAGTCCATATGACTTTTACGAATAAAGCACTAATAATCTTTCTTCGCAGTTGTATTTGAATTACCAGTGTAAAGGAAGGTTATTAGTGCTTTATTCGTCAAATTAATTTGATCTTCACGAAACTCACAATCAATTTATCAATTTATTCAGTCCATATGGGCTGCTCAATATTGTATTAAGATAAGACAAGGATACAGTTCTTCACGTTAAGGGGTCTTTCATAACGATTTAATTTTTTCACAACACAATACTCGACCACAAATCGAAGGGATTAACCCATTAAGTGTCATTGATGCATACACGCAACAAAATTAATTTTTCGTTACTAAATTACTAAATAAATTAATTTGATATATTATATTATTTGAACCGACTTGAAAATGTATGAAGAAAAATGTAAATATTTTGTTATTTAAATATTTCAATTATTACTCATTTAAAATATAAATAATGTGAATGTATTTCTAACTTCACAATATTTCAGCGTTTTATGCGCGTGGCGCATGAAGTAAAATTTCGAGTTTAGAAATGCCTGAAAATTTGGTTTGGCCGCTCCGCGCTTCGCGCTACGCGACCAAACCAAATTTTCAGGCTTTTCTAAACTCGAAATTTTACTTCATGCTTAGTCTGGGAGTGGAATCACTCATACTGCACGTTTTTATATGAAATCGACGAATGCCTGAAATTTTACAGCATATACACTATGTGTATTTAAAAGAAAAATATACAGTATTTAATACAATAAGTCATTCATAGATATAAAAAGAAGTGCAGAATTTTACCTAAAATCAACTGTTAGAGTTATCTCTATAATTGCTCGGCCGTTAATAGGTTAAACAGAGGCTAATTTATATTTTCATTTTTAAAACTAATCAAATCAAATCGCATTTATTAACACAGAACATTATTAAATATTATGGTTCGTCAACTATTAAATAAAATGATTACATACAAACATTAATAATTAGAGGTAATTGGTACGATAAAACATAGTTTTTACGTTAAAAGTGCGATTCTTTTCGCAATCTACAACAAGTTAGTCTTACAAAGACTATATCAAACACTCATTGAAACAACTACTTCCCGGGCTAATACCCCGACGGACATTGAATTATACAACAAGTGTTTGCTGTTACATACAGTAACCTACTGCAAATGCAACAATTTGGGTCAAATTATTTAGGCCATCTATAGACGCGTTTCGAGATTTATCTCTCCTCAGTATAGCTTTGCCATTCTCTCTAAACAATTTGACACCTTAGACTGGCGGTCACGTTACCGTTCAAACATTAGTATAAAATTTCATTTATACTAATAGTTTTTACGTGTTAAAAAGAATATACATAGAAATCATTGCCCACTAAAGAATTTAAATAAGAAATTAAAGCATTTTTCTGTTAATAATATTTTTAGTTGATTTTTGCACATTCTTCTATTTGGCAAATCTTTGAATTGTTCATATGTATTTAATAATTCATTATAGCATTTAAAGCATATGTGGGATTTTCTTTATTTATACTTGACCTGATATTGGTCAAATGAAAATATGTATTATCTACATTATAACTATGAGTATCTTGACGTGATTTTAGGGTGTTTTGAATCATATGTACTTTGCTAGTTGCTAGAACTGTTTGTCATTTTTCTATACATTTATGTTTGCTTTATATATCTTTACGTGATATTCCATCTGTGATAATTTGCTTTAGCGAAGACACTGTGATTTATTCTGTGATACAAACGTTTATACATTATATTACATTTTATTTATATTTTTATATATACAATGTCATGAAATATTAAGTAAATTAATTATGTATTTTTTTACGTTTACTAACGATTGTTTGTCTTGTCATTCAACAGTAAAGTTGAGTAATAATAAATTTATAATTTTAAGGATTTATTGAACCATTTTGGGGCGTGATGTAACGCGTTTAAATTTGACGCACCAATTATGTTATGTTTTTACTATTATTATTACTATTCTTTGTAAATAAAAATATAAATTGTAAAATGGAGATTCCTTTAATAAATTAAATTAAATTAAATTAAAATATGTATAGGAAATTAGATTAAAAATGTATAAGGAAGAAAGAGTCATCAATTGCAAAAAGGAAGGAAGAGTCATCAATTGCAAATGTTTAAAGAGTTGTCTACAAGGGACGTTAAAAGGCACTCATTCAATCAGTTTTCTCATATAGACTTCAATTTTGGGGTTTAACTTGCGACGATATTTTCATTTTACAAAAAAAATTGTAAGTGCAGTGTGCACTCTTACATTTTTTTTGTAAAATGAAAATATCGTCGCAAGTTGAACCCCAAAATAAAAGTCTATATAAGAGAACTGATTGAATGAGTGCATAATAAATTGTGTTTACGACACTCTTTGAGATTAAGTGTTTAATATTCTTAATTAATTGCCGGTGATGGTTTAGAAATAAATTAATCCTGTTGGATTTTTCTTTCTTTGTTAAACATTGATTGATAAATCGGTCTCTGCACAAAAAAAGTCACTTAAAATTATTGAGCAAGAAGGCGACGACCTAAAAATAACCTTAAATTTAAAATCGTTGCATTAGAGTTAATTGCCATTCAACGCCATGTTAATAACTCCTGGCGAAGGTAAAGCAAATCTCGGAATTTCCGACATCCATAAACGGCACGGACGCACCCTTGACACGCCGAAATTACAAAACTACATCCAGAATAAATAAAATAAAAAAACCCAGTTAATATAAAAAAAATATAATGGTCAATAAAAATATTATTATTAGTATACAGGGTATCCCAGACCACCCGTATCAGCCTTTTTTTGAGAAAACGGCTAGTCCTAGAGAGTTGGGACAAAAAAATTATCATAATGGCCGTATTTAAGAATGGAATTACCCAGAAAGTTTGCTTTTAAAAGTCAATAACTCCAGATTTTTAAATGGTATGATAGGTCAAACGTGGTATCATTCAAAAGGTCTTTAAAAAATAAGCAACTTATGTATGAAACATAATTTTGTTACTGGCATTAATTTTGAGTAATATTTGTTAAAAGTTATTACGTGTTACTTTTTCATGGCTAACTTATTTTAAAAGATTGAGTTTCAAATGTCAGCTAGACCTCTCAGATACATTCTAACCAAGTCCGCAGAGTCGTTAAAGAAATATTAGGCTCTAACTCCGTCTCCTACTCCTCTATTTTTCGAAAAACCTATGCCAACTCCGACTGCTGCTTCGAATCATTTGAACATTTTAAAACTTTACTTAATAATGCAATTTTTTACAATACAAATACATGTTAAATAGTTACTACATCTGCATAATTGTAATCTAATAACTTTTTTGGAAAAAAAATCAAAATTTTGGTTTTATCTGATATGCAAATTATACAGTCTGTTTGATTTATTGTGACACAGCATATATGTCCGTTATTAGTACAGATAGAAAAAAAAGTTAAAGACAAAAGTTTTAGTATTTTTTATGATCTATTCAATCGTAATGTCAGAAAAACAGTTGAAAATCAAATAAACACGTGAAAGCTATTAGTTTCATTTTCTTTAATAGAACACCCTGTATATTTTGTTTATTTCAAATAGGCATTAATATTAGCCTTATAATGATACCACATAAGTACCCCTTTATTATAGAAATAACACGACAATTGCCACTAAATGAATTTTATCAGTTGACATGAATAACTATTTAAAGTGTCTGTTCAAAGTGACGTCCGTTGTTTGCAATACATTCTTCACATCTCTTCATTAAATTTCGTCGTGCTTTTTGCAACATCCGTGGTGTTATTTGGCCACATGCCATACGAATACGATTTTTCAGATCGTCTAGATTTTCTGGACGAGTAATATAAACTTTTTGCTTTAAAAATCCCCAAATAAAAAAATGTAAAATAGACAGATCTGGCGATCTTGCTGGCCAGTTTATGGGGCCACCATTTGCAATCAATTTCAAACCAAACTTTCTTTCCAAAATATCTTTGACATTTCTTGCGTTATGGGGAGGAGCTTCATCTTGTTGGAACCACATATCTCGACGTATTTCTAGGGGGATATCATCTAAATAATCTTCAAATTCTATCGTAAGAAAGTTGGCATATCGCTCCGCATTCAACGTTCCTTGATAGAAAAATGGTCCTATTATGGTATCACCTAACACACCAAGCCATACATTAACTGCAAATCTTTGTTGGAATCTGCATTCTCGAATTTGACGTGGATTCTCAATATCCCAGTAATGGTCGTTTTTTCGGTTGGAGATTCCGTTGTTGTTGAAATTTGATTCATCACTCCAAAGAATTAAATTTAATAAATGTTGATTGTTGCTAAGCCAATTACAGAATACTATCCTCCTGTCAGAATCACCATCTCTTAAACCTTGTACTAACTTAATTTTATATGATCTCATTTTATGTTTTCTCAGAATAGAAAATATTTTATGCATACTTATTCCTAAGTCAGCCACTGCTTCGCGTATTGAATTACGTGGATGTGCTCTAAAATAGGCCAATATCAATACTTCATTATTATCTTCTCTTTCTTGTCTTCTTCTTCGGAATTTATTATTAAAACACCCATTTCTCCGTAAATTTTGTTCAAGTCTTGCAAAAGTGCAATAATGTGGTTGTCTTCTTTCTGGATACATGTTTCCATAAGTGATACTAGCTTTTCTAGAATTATCATTGCATCTAACGAAGACCTTTAGCATATCCATTTTTTCATCATTAGAATAGTAATTATCACACATCTCTAAAGATTTGAAACAACAACACGCAAGACGGGAAGTTACTACACCACTTTCACATTAAAGCGTTAACAAATTGTTTTATGTCAATTGTTATCCATGGCAACTGATAAATTTCATTTATTTGCAATTGTCGCGTTATTTGTATAATGAAGGGGTACTTATGTGGTATCATTATAAAGCTAAGGTTATTACCTATTCGAAATAAACAAAATATACAAGGTGTTCCATTAAAGAAAATGAAGCTAATAGCTTTCACGTGTTTATTTGATTTTCAATTGTTTTTCTGACAATGCTACTGAATAGATCATGAAAAATACTAAAACTATTGTCTTTAACTTTTTTTTCTATCTGTACTAATAACGGACATATGTGCTGTGTCACAATAAATCAAACAGACTGTATACATTAGGCCGGTCGTCCACTGGAAGCGACAACACGGGGCTACGCGCTCACGCGCTACGAGCGGCAACGGGCGGCTGCAAGAGTAGCGGCTACACGCGAGAATCCGCATGTCCGCGCACGCTTGCAGTGGACGAGATTCATTGGATTTACACACGTCAGGATCTGTCGCGCGTATACGCATGTTGCCACTAGGATCGCGTGAGCGCGTAGCCGCGTGTTGTCGCTTCCAGTGGACGACCGGCCTTATAGTTTTTAATAAAGACTCTATTTGGGTTCAAATTTTAGCAAAAAAACGAAATATGTTTACAACAATTATATTTAAATAATTATATTGAAAATCAGAGTCGGGATTATACGAAATTTCCAACTCCACGGCTCCGATTTCCTCATCACAATATACTTAAATTCGAACTCTTTAGTTTTGACTCTAACTCCGTCTCAGAGTTCACAGCATTGGTTCAAACTATTTTCCATTCACTTCTAAACACTGTTGAACTGTTCTGGTCCCGATACTAGTCGCCCAAAGTATCTACTTTTAAAATAAGATAGCCATGAGATATTGATATTTGGTAAATTTAATCCGAAATTACTCAAAATAAACGCCAGTTACAAAAATATTTTTCATTCGAAAGTTGCTTATTTTTTAAAGACCATTTGAACGGAACCACTTTTGACTTATCATGCTATTGGAAAATCTTGAGATTTTAACATTTTTGAGCAAAATATTAGGAATGATAACCTTTTTTTGGAAAAATCGATTCTTTAATATGGTGTTAAGTTGAGTTTTTAAACTTTCCGGAAACGGTCGAGAAAACGAGTGTCTCAGAGGAGAGTACGGAATATTTCCGGCCTGTAAAACAGATAGACTGACCCAGGCTAGATTGATTGTAGCAAAAGGAACCCACACTCACCTGACTTAGCTTCTGTGACCTGCGCAACGTAGGCGGAAGGGTTGTAAGGTCCTTACGCGCGTTTGCCCCACGTTTTTATCACTCCCAGAGGTTTCTAGGTTTCTGGCAGCCGAACACTGATCACTAGACTACTGTGTCGCTGATCACCAGTAAAGTTAATATTTGCAATAAACAATCAACGTCACTGATATCACGCAACCCCTTTGCAGCCCTCAACGATTACATATATATATATATATATATATATATATATATATATATATATATATATATATATATATATATATATATATATATATATATATATATATATTTAACTGGCTTGAGTTTTTTAGGCTGCTTTCTCGCGTTGGTTGATGTATTTGCGCTCTACGTTTCGGCAGCATCACTTCTGCCATTCTCAGGAGCTTTTTTGTATACTGAGTGATAGATGTCACGTTCACTGTCAGTACATTTGTTTTGTAAACTAAGGACTTGTAGTAGTGATGCTGCCGAAACGTAGAGCGCAAATAAATCAACCAACGCGAGAAAGCAGCCCAAAAAACTCAAGCCAGTTATATTTTGCTCGCGAAAACCTAAAAAAACAAGGAATATACAAAATTCCCTGTAAAGACTGCCATAAATCATATATCGGCCAAACCAACAGAAGAATTAGCGTCAGACGAGAAGAACATAAATTAGCTATAAAAAATCACGACCAAAATTCCTCATTATTCCAACATAAATTTGATACAGACCATAACATAGATTTTGAAAATACTTCGGTAATTAGTTCTATCCCAAAATTTAAAGAAAGAATCGTACGTGAAGCCATAGAAATAGAAAAACATCCTTTGTGCCTCAATAAACGAGATGATGGCACAAGATAACAAACCACATGGAAACCTTTGATGAATATAATACAACAACAAAAAAATAACTTTCCACCAATATCCAACAATTATCGGAATATTCAGACAAATTCAAGTAATTTCAACAATGTAGATACATCGGACACAAATCAAGAAATTTTAGCACCTTCTACATCGAGTGGACCAATAACACGCAGCAGATCTAGACTACAAGTCCCTAGTTTACAAAACAAATGTACTGACAGTGAACGTGACATCTATCACTTAGTATACAAAAAAGCTCCTGAGGATGGCAGAAGTGATGCTGCCGAAACGTAGAGCGCAAATAAATCAGCCAACGCGAGAAAGCAGCCCAAAAAATTCAAGCCAGTTATATATATATATATATATATATATATATATATTCCGAATTTAAACGTACACATATAAGTCACACGCGTTTTGCGTCCATGCTCTTCTTTCCAACTTCCGCTCACGCGCCCGCTGCGCATAAGTGTGGGGTGATGGGCGTAAACAAAAAAGGGTTTAGAAATAAATTGGGAATTTGAGCCAATCTGTCTTCCCATTCAATATCTCTACTTTTTCTTTCAAGTATACATGTCCCAGTTACAGCGTATATGCCGTAAATCTTTCGATAATCCTTGTTTGTTTTAGAGTTCATTTTGAAACTTAAAATGGGGTGTTCCACTCCCAGACTAAGCATGAAGTAAAATTTCGAGTTTAGAAAAGCCTGAAAATTTGGTTTGGTCGCGTAGCGCGAAGCGCGGAGCGGCCAAACCAAATTTTCAGGCTTTTCTAAACTCGAAATTTTACTTCATGCGCCACCGGTACAAAACACTGACATATTACGAAGTTTAAAACACACCGCTAAACTTTATATTGAATCAGTGTTGTGTACCGGTGGCGCATGAAGTAAAATTTCGAGTTTAGAAAAGCCTGAAAATTTGGTTTGGCCGCTCCGCGCTTCGCGCTACGCGACCAAACCAAATTTTCAGGCTTTTCTAAACTCGAAATTTTACTTCATGCTTAGCCTGGGAGTGGAAAACACTCGTTTAAAGCTTAAAATTAAATTCTTTTAAAAACAGAGCGTCGGCAAATGTACAACGCATGCTTATGTATACTTAAAAGAAAAATTCTCGTTATGAAAATGTTCGGTGTTACATAAAACTCTCTGTATATTTTTATGTGACTACAGTTTCGGCAAATTAATAGCAAAATTGTTGCAAATTTTCTAACAGAAAAACCCAGTTTAATTTGTTTATCAATTTAATTGCATTGTTGACAAATTTACAGTTAACTTGTTATTGATTTTCAAACTGAAAAATCACAGTTTACATAATATTTATTTAAACTGTTAACTGTTGAGGCTTCTACTTCGTTATATATCATTATTAACATAAATAAGACACTTAAACTTTGTTTATATAACTGAGGTTTTTAAAGTTGTCGAAACTATAGTCACAATATAAAAAAAACCTCAGTTATACAAACAAAGTTTAAGTGTCTTATTTATGTTATTATTTATTTAATTTATTTGTAAAATATAAAAACGAATTAAAATTAATATCAACTTTCTGCAAAATTTTGTCTCATTGAGACAAGTCTCCAAATTTTGAAGAAAGCCGATATTAATTTTAATTTTAATTTTAAATGAATAATTAAATTGTTGCTGATTTTTTAACAAACAAAAAATAGTTTTTATTAGTAAAAAAAAAATATTTTATTCGTGACAAATTAACAGTTGAATTCCTGCAGATTTTCTAACAGAATAAGAACAATTTATATTTTATCTATTTAATGTTATTAAAGACTAATAAACAGTTAAATGCTTGCCGAAATAACACAGTGTCATTTTAATCTACATCATTTTAATAATAACAAATTTACAGCTACATTTTTGCTAAATTTCTAACAGAAAATAACCTCAGCTTTAAATGACAAATTTACATTTACATTTTTGCTAAATTTCTAACAGAAAATAACCTCAGCTTTAAATGACTAATTTACAGCTACATTTTTGCTAAATTTCTAACAGAAAATAACCTCAGCTTTAAATTACAAATTTACAGCTATATTTTTGCTAAATTTCTAACAGAAAATAACCTCAGCTTTAAATGACAAATTTACAGCTACATTTTTGCTAAATTTCTAACAGAAAATAACCTCAGCTTTAAATTTCTACGAAAATAAATTATCACAACGCATCTTCTTGAAATATTAAGAAAGACTTGGTATCGTTTTACGAATTTAAATTTTTATTCCGACTAGTTTCGGTTTGTTAGTCCATTTTCAAATGATTCCTTTGAAAATGGTCTAATAAACCGAAACTAGTCGGAATAAAAATTTTAATTTGTGAAACAATACCAAGTGTTTTTAATTTAAATAACTTTACATATTCTAATATGTTTCACCCAGTGCCAGATGAGAAATTAATTCAAGAAATTAAGAAAGAGTTGTAATTATGCAATAAAATCAATGATTATAGGAAACCGTTTTCTTTGAAACAATTATAAAAGATCAACAGATTAATAAATCAACATATATCTACACAGAAATTAATAAATTTTAATTGAGCATAATTTAAATTAAAATACATTCGCTGGATATTCAAATCAAAGTTGAAATTTGATTAGACATATATTTATTTTATCAGCGTATTTGTTTATTAAATAAAATTCCATATATTTTTAATAATTTTTGATCAAATAAGTTTCTGATTGATTGGGTAACGGGATTTTCCACTCCCAGACTAAGCATGGAGTAAAATTTCGAGTTTAGAAAAGCCCCGCGTAGAAAATTTGTCGAGGGTCGCGTAGCGACCCGAGACAAATTTTCACGGGGCTTTTCTCAACTCGAAATTTTACTTCATGCGCCACGCGTACTAAACACTGACTTCAAGTGAAATCTTTAACTAATTGATTAGAGTTAAAAAAATAATATGTCAATTATCAATTGTTTAAATGACGGGAAATGTCAGCCTTACAGATCAATCGAGCTGGGTCGATTAGCTAGTAGGACCAACCCTCGTTTTTATGAATTTTAATTTTCTAACGAGTGTTTTCCACTCCCGGACTAAGCATGAAGTAAAATTTCGAGTTTAGAAAAGCCCCGCGTAGAAAATTTGTCGAGGGTCGCGTAGCGACCCGAGACAAATTTTCACGGGGCTTTTCTAAACTCGAAATTTTACTTTATGCGCCACGCGTGCTAAACACTGACTTCAAGTGAAATCTTCAACTAATTGATAAGAGTTAAAAAAATAATATATCAATTATCAATTGTTTAAATGACGGGAAATGTCAGCCTTACAGATCAATCGAGCTGGGTCGATTAGCTAGTAGGACCAACCCTCGTTTTTATGAATTTTAATTTTCTAACGAGTGTTTTCCACTCCCAGACTAAGCATGAAGTAAATTTTCGAGTTTAGAAAAGCCCCGCGTAGAAAATTTGTCGAGGGTCGCGTAGCGACCCCCAACAAATTTTCACGGGGCTTTTCTAAACTCGAAATTTTACTTCATGCGCCACGCGTGCTGAACACTGACTTCAAGTGAAATCTTTAGCTAATTGATTAGAGTTAAAAAAATAATATGTCAATTATCAATTGTTTAAATGACGGGAAATGTCAGCCTTACAGATCAATCGAGCTGGGTCGATTAGCTAGTAGGACCAACCCTCGTTTTTATGAATTTTAATTTTCTAACGAGTGTTTTCCACTCCCGGACTAAGCATGAAGTAAAATTTCGAGTTTAGAAAATTTTCACGGGGCTTTTCTAAACTCGAAATTTTACTTCATGCGCCACGCGTGCTAAACACTGATTTCAAGTGAAATCTTCAACTAATTGATTAGAGTTAAAAAAATAATATGTCAATTATCAATTGTTTAAATGACGGGAAATGTCAGCCTTACAGATCAATCGAGCTGGGTCGATTAGCTAGTAGGACCAACCCTCGTTTTTATGAATTTTAATTTTCTAACGAGTGTTTTCCACTCCCAGACTAAGCATGAAGTAAAATTTCGAGTTTAGAAAAGCCCCGCGTAGAAAAATTTGTCTCGGGTCGCTACGCGACCCGAGACAAATTTTCACGGGGATTTTCTAAACTCGAAATTTAACTTCATGCGCCACGCGTACTAAACACTGACTTCAAGTGAAATCTTCAACTAATTGATTAGAGTTAAAAAAATTATATGTCAATTATCAATTGTTTAAATGACGGGAAATGTCAGCCTTAAAGATCAATCGAGATGGGTCGATTAGCTAGTAGGACCAACCCTCGTTTTTATGAATTTTAATTTTCTAACGAGTGTTTTCCACTCCCGGACTAAGCATGAAGTAAAATTTCGAGTTTAGAAAAGCCTGAAAATTTGGATTTGCAAGGGCGCGCGAGCGAAGCGAGTCGCGCCCTGGCAAATCCAAATTTTCAGGCTTTTCTAAACTCGAAATTTTACTTCATGCGCCTCGCGTATAAAACACTGATTCCCAGAGAAGTTCAAAATAAATTCAACTTCATTTTATGTTTAATCTTACAATAATTAATTTTATAAATGTTTATTCCGTCAGTATGATGATTCTTTTATTTATTAAACTATAATAATAATAATAATAATAATAATAATCGTTTATTTTTCAGCAGAATAAATTCTATTTACAGAGAAAAATACAGTTTTTTTAAAATAAACTAACTAAAAATAGACATTAATACTATAACTAACTATTTACACAAATAAGACACTTAAACTTTGTATAGTTGAGGTTTTTATTGTGACTATAGTTTCGGGAACTTTAACTTGTCGTTATCAAACTAGAAGTCTTCTAATTTGATAATGACACGTTAAAGTTGTCGAAACTATAGTCAACATAAAAACCTTAGTTATACAAATAAAGTTTAAATGTCTTATATGTGTTATTTATTTATTCTTATTTATAACAAATTAACAGTTAAATCCCTGCTGATTTTCAAACAACAAAAATAGAATTACAATAGTATAGAAAAAATCATTGATTGCACCAACCAAACTCTCCTACCATTCAATTATCTTCTTTGAAAACACCTCCTCCTATTTGTATGTCTTTGTAACCTCCACGTGCGTATATAAGCGCAGACTGTTATGAAACCGACGGTTATGTAACTCCACGTTCACCCGAGATCGCCGCGTGTATTACGAGTAGATACCGGTTCCATTGAAGTGCGTGAGGTGCTCGTGCAAACATGACACTGTTACAAATCTGTGAGTTGCATATTGATCATTAACTATTATTGCATTACAAACAAATTGACACACATATTTAAAAAGTAAATAATCTTATTAATTCAGCTTTTAATATGTAATTTTATGCTTTATCATTAAAGTTTTGCAAACTTTAAATATATTTCTTTCGAATTCAAAATATACTTATGGTAGCAAGTATTTTTGTTTTGTGTATGAACGAACTTCTTTTTCTTTTTCTTTATTAGCTTAGTTTATAGTTTTCAAACAAATTAATACACATAACTTTAAATTGGGCATAAAAGAACTTCTTCATCAGCTTAGTTTATGTTTTTCAAACAAATTGGCACACATTTATTATATAGCAGAATTTCAGTTGGGCAGAATAAAATTAAACTTTTTGTTTAAAGAACTTCTTGACCTTTATATATATTTTTGTACAATTTGAAATAAAACAACGCAGTTGGGAGGGTTTCACTTTTATTGTTGCAGTGTTCAACAATAAAAGTGAAACCCTCCCAACTGCGTTGTTTTATTTCAAATAGTATTATGGAGTTACATCATGTATCCGCCTCATCAATTAAATATATATTTTTGTTTTGTGTATGAAAGAACTTCTTTGTCTTCTTCTTCACTAACTTAATTTACAGATACACATAATTTTGATTCCTGTATGAAAGAACTTCTTCTTCTGCTTAGTTTAGATATTATGTGGAAGTGTCACGTGCTCAATTGGCAGTTATTCAAAGAGCAGTCCAGTAAATTAAAGTGCTCAATCGACTTTTCTTTCAAGAAAACGTCCGCGCGTCCAAAATGTTAGATCGTCAAAATGCTGGCACACGTCCGCGTCGTGTAAACAAAAAAAAACACCGGCTTTCAGCACCATTCTGAAACACTACTGAAACATACGCTCGAAGAGTAAAAATAGAACTTTTGATACTTAAATATCTACAAAAAGAAATCTGTTGTTACGAACATTTTATTATGTAAAGTTATTCAGAGGAAAAACACTAAGTTTCATTAACAAATTGAACACTTTATTCTGACTAATTGCGGATCGTTAGACCATTTTCAGAGTAATAGTTAACATTTCGCTTGACGGGTTAAAACTAAGATATTTATACTAAAATAAAAATTGCAGGTAAGGTTTAAGATTCCTCGTAAAACCGGAAGTGTTATTGCAAACGTTTTCAATATTACAATTTTACCTACGCCCTATCTAGTAACCGCATCTTGACAAGTATGATTGACATTACGTACACATGCACGTAATAGCTTTGTCAAGTACATTACGTGCTGACAGCTGAACAGCTGATTGCTCACCGCACAACCAAATAACATTTCTTTGATCTACAGTGAGTTTTCCTTTAAAGTATACGTATTCCAAATTCAGCTTATTTTCTTTAAATCTATAGTTATTCGTTGTTTTTTTTAAGAGTTCAATTTAAAGCTTAAAACAAGTGTTTTCCACTCCCAGACTAAGCATGAAGTAAAATTTCGAGTTTAGAAAAGCCCCGTGAAAATTTGTCGAGGGTCGCGCAGCGACCCGAGACAAATTTTCTGGGCTTTTCTAAACTCGAAATTTTACTTCATGCGCCACGCGTATAAAACACTAAAATATTGTGAACTCTATGCATATTTGAACCTCACTTGAAATCAGCGTTTTATACGCGTGGCGCATGAAGTAAAATTTCGAGTTTAGAATAGCCCGAAAATTTGTCTCGGGTCGCTGCGCGACCCTCGACAAATTTTCACGGGGCTTTTCTAAACTCTAAATTTTACTTCATGCTTAGTCTGGCAGTGGAAAACACTCGTTTAAAGCTGCAAATTGAATTCTTGTAGAAATCAACGAATGTCGGAAAATGTACAGCTTTATTCCTTGTACTATTAAAAACTATTACAATAAATAGGTTGTTCTTTCATGCTCATTGTTTATTTTGTTAGGGCGTAGGTATAGTATCGTACGTTTCTCGAGTGGTATGGCAATTACATACTCGCGGAATACTGCACTCGCCGCTGCGCGGCTCGTGCGCAACATGTCCGCTCATATGTAATATGCTGCATACCACTCTCGTTACATAATTTACTATTACATCCAGTCTTATTGATAAATGCACGCATAAACGAAAGAATAAAGTTTTTCACTTATTCTATGCCCAGAGATCGATTACCGGACAGGTAATCCATAAAGTATTAAACGTATAATACTTTAACCGGACAGTTAATCCATCTCTGGGCATAGAATAAGTGAAAAACTTTATTCTTTCGTTTATGCGTGCATTTATCAATTAGACTGGATGTAATAAATTATGTAACGAGAGTGGTATGCAGCATATTACATATGAGCGGACATGTTCCTTGTACTATTAAAAACTATTACAATAAATAGGTTGTTCTTTCATGCTCATTGTTTATTTTGTTAGGGCGTAGGTAAATTATCGTACGTTTCTCGAGTGGTATGGCAATTACATACTCGCGGAATACTGCACTCGCTGCTGCGCGGCTCGTGCGCAACATATCCGCTCATATATAATATGCTGCATACCACTCTCGTTACGTAATTTACTATTACACCCAGTCGTATTGATAAATGCACGCATTAACGAAAGAATAAAGTTTTTCACTTATTCCACGCCCAAAGATAGATTAACTGTCCGGTGACTGAAGCATATCCAGCTTAACTGCAGCCGGGGGTAGTAAAACATTTAAGATTCCTCGTAAAACCGGCACAACAGATGCCCGCAACGTGATTCGAGTCCCCAAATCATCCCTTTTCTCCTCCTGTTGCGTAATCCATCGATCGAAAAACTGCCACGTCCGGGAAAGAAGGGACCCGAAACGAAAGGGCCTGACAGTTTTTGCCTAAGCGAGATTGAGTAAACAGAAAACTTAAATTTACTTCTATAATCTCTGTATAGATAAATTTATAAACAATCATTAAAGTTTGTGTATTTACTGCATTATTAGTAGATATTATTAATAACATGATACAAATAAAGGGTGTCTCAACAAGAGCGCCGGATTTAATTTTCAAGACAAACACATTTTTTTCGTATCTAGCAAATATTTAGATTTTAACGTGAAGAGGAATATTTGCGATTAAACATAAAATAGGACATCCGGCAAATGGCCTCCACCAGCGACGGCTCGCAGCCTATGTTATGTTATGTTATGGGGTCGGTGGGTCGTATGGCCTCTGGGCCTTTCGAAGTTACCTCGACCTAAAGATCTTTTGTAACTATCCCTGACCTACTTGAGTCCCTCAATGTCTAGACTTCTTATGAAGTCTACTATAACTTGAGGGTTAATGTGTACCAATTCCTCGGTGTTTAAAGTAGCCGATGACAGGTAGTTCCCTCTTTGAAGGGACAAGGCAGGGCATTCACAAAGTAGGTGCTCTGCTGTTTCTTGTGCCTCGTTGCAGAACCTGCAGTTGGCATCAGTTGTCTGACCCATCTTGGTGAGGTGGTACTTCAGAGGACAGTGTCCAGTTAGAAGGCCGGTTATGAGCCTTAGGCTGCCCTTGCTTAACCTGAGAAACTGTCCGGCTCTTACAGCAGAGAAGGCGATGAACCTTTTCGCCTGCCGCAGACCAGGTGTGTTTCTCAGGTGAGCACTTTTGGCAGCATCTTCCCATTCCCGGATCATATCCTTGATGCGGACTTTAGTTATTCCACTGTAAGGTTCTGGTCCGACAAATGGAGTCTTGGACCTTTCCTTGGCAAGGTTGTCGGCAATTTCATTGCCTTTGATCCCTGCGTGTCCCGGAACCCAGACCAGTTTGACTCTGTTGCTTTAGGGATAGCTTGCACTCCCAGACAGATTTAGACTTGCATGTAGGCGATTTTATTGCCTTTAATGCAGCTTGACTGTCTGAGCAGATGCAAACCCTCTGTTTGTTGTATCCCCTGTCTAAACATATGTGGGCGCATGTGTTCAGGGCCTCGATTTCTGCCTGAAATATCGATGGGGATCGTCCCAAGGCCTTTGATAACTTGAATCGAGGGCCAGTGATACCGATTCCGACTCCGTTCTCAGTTTGGCTCGCAGCCTAACTTCAGGGTCGGCAAGAGAACCAAGGTTATATGTATTTTGTGTGCCTTGGCGCTGTGGCCTACCCTGAATTAAGGCTGCGAGCCGTCGCTGGCCACCACGAAATCTCTGGCACAGCGTCATTTTTTTCTTAAAATTCTGGATAACGTTTTTGCATAACTGTGGCTGTATGAGACCTGACACCGTCTTGTTGGAAAACCATATCCCTTACAATAATTCGATCCAATTCGCCTAAAATACGGCGCGTTATTGGCGAAATAGAGCCACAAAGATGCAAAAACATTGCATAACTGTGGTATTTCGCCAATAACGCGCCGTATCTCTTATTTTAGGCGTTCAATTGTTTGTGGCTTGCTCGCATGCACCTTTTCCTTCACGTAGCCTCCCAGAGAATGAAGTCCATCGGCGTTAAGTCGCACGATCTTGGTGGCCAATATTAATTGGCAAACCGCGAGATGACTCGGTCTGGAAACTTGGTCCGCAGTAACACCATTGTTTCGCATGTTGTATGGGATCTGACACCGTCTTGTTGAAAAACCATACCCTCCACATCAATTCGATCCAATTCGGTTAAAATACGGCGCGTTATCGGCCACAAAGCCACAAAGCCACAAAGATGCAAAAACATTGCATAACTGTGGCTTTATTTCGCCAATAACGCACCGTATCTCTTATTTTAGGTGGTCAACTGTTTGTAGCTTGTTCGCATACACCTTTTCCTTTACGTAGCCCTAAAGAAAGAAGTCCATCGGCTTTAAATTGCACGATCTTGGTGGCCAATGTTGATCGCCAAACCGCGAGATGACGCGGTCTGAAAACTTGGTCCGCAGTAACACCATTGTTTCGCATGCTGTATGGGATCTGACACCGTCTTGTTGGAAAACCATATCCTCCACATCAATTCGATCCAATTCGATTAAAATACGGTGCGTTATTGGTGAAATAAATCCACAAAAATACAAAAACGTTGTGCCATGTTTATTTGCAACTATCCCTTTCACGTTGAAATGTAAATATTTGCTTAATTCGAAAAAGAATATAGTTTTTCTATGAAAATTAAATCCGCCGCTCTTGTTGAGCCACCCTTTATGATTCTATAATTAAAAGTCTTATAAATAGTAAATGTTTAACTAGTGCAGCGCTTTTCACACTGCAGCTGCTCATTACAAGAACTGCACTGTTGCACTATACGTGTTGAGTTGCACTGTGTATGTTCAGTGCAACTCAACACGTACAACTTTCTACACCAGACATCTGTCATTCTCAATATCACGTTCGGTTCATTTCCACTATCATAAACTCTGGACATCATAAACTTTAACTTAGTGCAGCACAAAAGAACAAACTAATCGTTTAAATTCTTTAAAAATCTCGCGGAATATGTTTACTTGTTTTCGGGACTCTCGTCCGGATTACATTTTGAAATATCACAGCTCGTTTAGGCCCAACAGGAAGAAAGGATTCGCTCGGGCTAACATCCTGCAATCGGCCGAAAAAACGCGGAAGTCCCATTGCAACTTTCTTATTGCGAGCCAAACAAGCCGAACGTTTAAAATAAAAACATACGCAAAGCGCACTAACTAGAAAATCGATTATCTCCGGTTAATTAAATCTTCGCGAATATTTTGAGATACAAAATTAAAGACACAAATCGTTTAGTACAAAGACTACTGAACTAGGGTCGTTTAATTAATAGAAATTACATTGTAGCACTATTTTATCTATATATATATATATATATATATATATATATATATAAACAATCTTTATTTACAGAAAAAGCATATACATATATAAATGTAAACAGAAACAGTATACATATAAAAAAAGATAACAATTTCGTAAAATGGCTATCGACCTGCGGTCTTTCAGCCTGGATTTTTTAAAAATTACTTATTAGTTTTTTCTTTTGTAAAATGGGAAGTGTTTAACAGTCGATGTCGGTGAATTTAATGGTCCTCTAAACGTCATGATCGCTAATGTCTGCATGGAAGGATGAAATGAATTGTTGAATTGTTATGTTGGGGTGTATGAATTTAGGCGGAATATCAGGATTGCGAGGGATACATAATAATGTAAAAATGTCGAGGATGTAGGGGTTGGTGGCCATTTTTTGGCACAGTTGTTGAAGGCGTTGTTCGATGGGGGCTTTTATCTATATTTATAACTTGTAATTGTTAATCAATGTGCACACAATATTGTTTACTGTTGTTAGAACTTTATTAATATTTATTACAGTAGATACAATATTGTATGAATCTAGTATACAAAAAAATCCATCATAGCACTTTCTCCATCACCTGAACAATTAATAATTGACATACTAAACTTATTTCACTTATCAATTGGTTAAAGACCATTTCACATTAAATCAGCGTTACGTGCGCATGGCGCATGAAGTAAAATTTCGAGTTTAGAAAAGCCTAATTTGGCTCGGTCGCTCCGCTTCGCTACGCGCCCGAGCCAAATTTTCAGGCTTTTCTAAACTCGAAATTTTACTTCATGCTTAGTCTGGGAGTGGAAAACACTCGTTTCGTCATTAAAACAATTGATAATTGACAAAACTTGCCGGGTCATTATTAACATACATTGTTATTTCGTGTTGAAAATATTAAATTACATTTACATTTATTATTATTATTATTATTATTTCATGATGGTTTTATCAGGACAATTTTTTTCGTTTTAAATTTAGTAAAGTTAGGTTAGGTTACGATTTAATAATAATAATAATAATCGTTTATTTCTCAGCAGAATAAATTCTATTTACAGAGAAAAATACAATTTTTTAAAAATATTCTAACCAAAAATAAACATTAATACTAAAAATAAACATTAATACAAAATGGTAGAAATAAAGTAGAGTAGTGGATAAATTATATGGCATATTTGATAACAAAAAACAAAAGAAAAGACTTAAATAGAGAAAACACTTGGTTAAATTTCACTAATATTTGTTTTCTTTATTAAATCATAGTTAAATATATTTCACCACGTGATAGATGAGAAACTTGTTCAAGATAGGTTAGGTTAGATGACAAAGTTGTCAAGCTGTATTAGACAAATTGTTAGGGTAGGTTAGATAAAAAGTTGTAAATTCCCCAAGTGTATTTAAAAATTAACAGTGACCCTGGATTATAAAATTGATTATTAAACAAATATGCAATTCAAACAAAATTAATGTAGTAAATACTAACGCCTTCAAGATTGGAGATACATTTTATTTTTGAAGATTAAATTACAATTAAGGGAATTGATTAATTTACAACAGTTTTCCTCTTTAAAAAATAATTAATACAAACTCCGGCCTTTACACAAACTGTCCGTAAAATTGAGATAAAACCCTTTCAGCGTTCAAATCCGAATTGCGTTTTCACACAAAAAAAAAAGAAGAAGAAAAATGACAAAATTTAGGTGATCGTTTTATAATGGTAATGAATGGATGAATAAAATCGCAAAGTAACAGATAAATCAATGTCGGGACAATTAAGTCGGCAAATTAATAGGCAACTTAAAAAGAAATTAAGCCCCGCCGCGTCCGTTAAAGAAAAACAAATGAATCGCGAGTGGAGGAGAGCGCTCTTTCCATCCCTTCAGCAAACGATTCGAGTTAATGACGCTTTCAAAACAGTCGTTACGATTTTTTTTGTTTTGTTCGCGTCAACTCAAAATTGAACGATTTAATTAACTTAGAGGTTGCAGTTAAAATCCCTGTGTAAATTAAATTGTTGATTTTGTATAGATACTGATTGAAGTGAAGTTAAAAGTTTACCACTAAAGCAGTATACTAAAGAGGTATATTCTGAACTGCACATCAACAAATCAGTATTTTATACGCGTGGCGCATGAAGTAAAATTTCGAGTTTAGAAAAGCCCCGCGAAAATTTGTCTCGGGTCGCTGGCGCGACCCTCGACAAATTTTCTACGCGGGGCTTTTCTAAACTCGAAATTTTACTTCATGCTTAGTCTGGGAGTGGACAACACTCGTTCTTAGAAGTTTCAAATTGAAGGATCATTCTAGATTACTAAGTTTATTACTATTTTAAAAAGGCTACAGCTCGAAGGACCAATCGTGGTTTTCGGAGACGGTAGGACTCCAAGGAATTGAAGTTTTTTTACAAGAAATCAACGAATATCCGAAGGTTTACAGCATGGATAGGAAAGAAAACATCAAATTTTGAAAAAATATCGAAGTTGGGTGGGTTTTCAGTGCATTTTTAACTTCATTTTAAGTCAGTGTTTTATACGCGTGGCGCATGAAGTAAAATTTCGAGTTTAGAAAAGCCCCGTGAAAATTTGTCTCGGGTCGCTGCGCGACCCTCGACAAATTTTCTACGCGGGGCTTTTCTAAACTCGAAATTTTACTTCATGCTTAGTCTGGGAGTGGAATATACTCGATTAAAGCATCAAATTAAATTCTTTAAAAAAAACAATGAATATCTGAAGATTTACAGCATATACACTGTAATTGTTGAATGTATACTTAGAAGAAAATCTTCCTGTATTATAATAATTTTATATTTCTTGAATAATTTTCTCACTTATCACTTGGTGAAACATTTTTAAATATTGATAATGAAGGTTTAAATTAAATTACACTACATAGGACAAACAGGAAGAACTTTTCAGACAAGACTAACAGAACATAAAAAATCAATTATAAATAACAAACAGTGTACAGGGATTTCAAAACATTGTATAATTAACAACCACTTTATAGATGTTAATAATTTCAAAATTCTATATTCAGGTAATAAGGGCCGTAATTTAAACCTCAGGGAAGGCCTAGAAATAAATAGGGCAATAAAAGACGGAAAACACCTCGTCAACGACAATGAGGATATTTGCAATTCCCCAATCTTAAAATCCCTTATTACCTGACCATATATAAGCTTGTTGGTATCTTTTGTAATTCACTCTTGATAATGCTGTAAAACGCGAAACTAGTCGAGTAAATAGTAAAGTAAAAAATTGTGAAACAAACCAAGTGTAATTTAATTTAAACCTTCATTATCAATAATAATTTTATGTATTATATAGAAGTCAACTTGGTATAAAATTGGTTAATTGAGTTACGTGAAGTTAAAATTTAACTGAAAAATAAAGCATCATATGTGCACTTCTTATATTTATTAAATTGGTTTAAGATTACGAAAAGAATCGCGATTTTGATTTAACTTTCATATAAAATAGAGGTCTTAATGCTCTATGCTCTATTTTGTAGGCTCGTATTAGTATTATTAAATTGTATTTATCGCCTACACAGATAATTTTACCTATAAGAAAATCCGATTTTTTGTGTGTATTATTGCGCAATTTATTTAAAACTAGTGTGCGATTGTCGGTTTTTGTCTTCGGTGATTTGAATTGATTGAAAAATTCGCGAGGTGTATCTATGCCAAGGAATCGCGTGGGCATTTACATTGGAGTGTTTATTGGGCAATGGCATTGTGGGATGCAAATATGTGAATACTTAAATTATAGGCCGTAGAGTATTTGCATTTACTTCCTAAAGAAAATGTACTTCCTGATTTAATCAGAAATCAAATTGGGTAGAAGAAAAACACTTGTTTTGTTTCATTTTTTCAAAGAAGCAGAACAAGTGTCGAGTATATTTAAAACGTAAATGATAGGAAATTATTTATTTATTTATTTATTAAACGGTATAACACCTTTTTACATAATAATAACAAATGTATGCGATATATTAAAGTAGAGTTAAGTTAAGCGATATACAAAATGAAAATTTTAAAAATTAACGTCCAAGCAGCACGATTAGTATTACATTTGAAATTTGGTATTCAATTGATATTTAAAACTATTCAAAGATCCACTATATAAGTCTATGCTGGGAAGAATGCAATTTGCATTCGCCAATGACATTAGTCGAGTAGCTGAATTTTGGAAAGCGTAGTCAGTTTTATGTGTTTCCAAATAAAACGGCTGGTTCAAGCGAGTTCTTCTGCTGGGAACCGAAAATGTCCGCGTTTCCAATAGAGATGGACAATCCAACAATCCGTTGATGATACTAAATAAATTGCATAGGTCAGCAACTGTTCGTCGGTCTTCTAAGGTTATTATTTTCAGTTCCTTCATTATGATGTTATAACTGCCTTTTGCGTGCTTGATTCCTTGTTTGTACTCCATGCAACGCAGAAATTTCTTTTGCGCCGATTCCATTAAATTAATATTAACTGATGCTGATGGAGTCCAAATGCAAGAACCAAATTACAGATGACAGCGAACTAATGAGCAATAGAGTGTTTTCATGCAATCAATATTGCCTCAAGGTCTTTGCCACATCGCCATAGGAAGCCCCACATCATCAGCGCCTTGTTAGTTATACACTTTATGTGGGATGTGAAAGTGAGTTTTGAGTCGAACATAATCCCTAAATCTTTGATTGTATCAACCTTTGAGATGTTGGATGAACCAATTTTGTATGAAAAGTTGTTTAGTTTTTTGCATCTGGAGGTTGTCATTGAGTAGCATTTTTTTACATTTAGATATAGTTTATTATCTGTACACCATGCATAGAGACGATCCAAATCTTCTTGTATCAAATGGCAGTCGTTGATATTATGAATGGTTCTGAAGAGCTTTAAGTCATCCGCATACATCAAAAACTTGCAACGATTTATAGTTTCGCTTATATCATTGATAAATAGAATGAACAGTATGGGGCCACAGTGTGATCCTAGAGGGACCCCTGATGTTACTGATATTGCTTTAGATGTATGGTTATGTATTCGGACATACTGCACTCTATTTGACAAGAACGATGAAATCCATTTAATAGTATTAATATTAAAACCATACGTGTTTAATTTGCCAATTAACAGATCAATGTCAACTCTATCAAATGCCTTTGAAAAATCCGTATATATTGTGTCCACCTGGTAACGTGATTCCAAGGCATTTGATAGAACTTGTTTATATTCTAGCAGATTAGAGGTGATCGATAGATTAGGCATAAATCCATGCTGGTTGCTAATTAGCTACGTTACATAGAACGACTAAGTTGACGATAATGAAATGTTCAAATTATATGTGTATTTTAATAAACTGCTGGCTTAATATCATATGGTTTTATGTGATATTTTTTTCAATTTTCAATTAGTAATGTTACAAGGCATAGAGCCTTGTATGCATATAAAACTTTGTAACATCACAAATTGAAAATCGAACAAAATGTCACATAGTACTTTATAATATTAAGCCAGCGAAATAATGTCTTTAGTTCAAAAGATCGCTCAAATTCAGAAAAATTATTTGCTGTAATAAATCGATAGAAGCAAAACAGACGCTAACAAAAGACAAAAAAATAAAACACTTCTTTTGTTCCATATTTTTATTTTGTTAGTGTCCGCTTTGTTTCTATCGATTTATTGCAGCGCTTAATTTTTATGAACTTGGGGCACAATTTGAAAATTTTGTTCCATCAAGAAAGTAACAGAACAAGTATATTATCAAAAAAATGTTTAAGTTCCAGAATACAGAACTCAAGTTCAAGCCAATTTATGTTATTGCAGGTTTATTTTGCGTATTGATATCACTGGTTTCCGCCAGAGAAGACAATTGGGTTTGGAAGAACAATGGAAGAAATGCTAGTCCCAGATATGAAATTTACGAAGAACCGGATTATCCTGAAGGAGGGCCAGGTGTTGGAGGATTTGGTGGACCGACAGGAAATGGATTTGGTCGTCCTGGCGATAGACCACCATACAATAGGTACGATAACAAATGAAGCATTGAGAAGTTAAAATTCCAAATTAAATGATTGAAGTAGAATGTTAATTCAATTACAAAAAAACTCTTGGTTCACTAGATATATTATGTAATAGACGATGCAACTATAAGAGCAATAAATGACGCAACTGTTGATTTTTGCTTATTGTAGATCTATTATGTAATGAATATTCATTATTAAACCGGTAATTTGCACATGTCTATATTTTTTAGACCTCCTGGGGGATTTGTAGGAAACAGACCTCCAAGGCCGGGATTCGACAGGCCTTATCCTGAAGATGGATTCGTGGGGCGTCCGGGCTTAGGCGGAAACTACCCTGAGTACGGTCCCGGCTTCGGAGGAAGACCTGGAGTCGGCGGACCAGGCTTCGGAGGAAGACCCGGAGTTGGTGGACCCGGTTTTGGAGGAAGACCTGGTTTTGACGGAAGACCGCCAGTTCAACAGTTCGACACGTGCACTTGCAGCGCGAAATTCAACTGCAAAAGCCCAGGAGTATCCTATGTACGTAATTCTCCAGTATTCTAGTACTAGAAGATCGATTGACGTCTAAGATCTAGTAAAAATAGTAGCATTATCAATTGGATTCGATGAATCAGGCATATAATCTGTTAGCATTTGAATAAATCCTTGAGACGTCTAGATGCAAAATCAGTTACATCCATTGATTTGAAAAAATAACAAAATTAACTAAAATACTGATTATCGTTAAAACTACGATATTTTGTCAAAATTATTTTTGGGGCTTTAGCTTGTCCTTTGTAGGTAATGAATGCATCCATGCCCAATATATTTGAGTCGCATAACGTATAGAAAGTTATGGGAAAAAATCTCATGATTTGATTGAAAGACAAAATGCATGTAATGCAGCAGATCATGAATATAATATGTTACTAGTAATGTCATTTTATTAAACAATGCAAACGTTTTTGGTTTCTGCTTCGCGAAATGTCTTATACAATTGATCTTCGATGAGCTGTTTATAGTCTGTTTAAGCGAATGTCGAAACGAGACATTGTCGATATTTGTCGAGATTAAAACACAAGCAAATCGATAATTTGTCTCACAATCAAAGAATGTCAAGCAGAGATACCATGTGTAAACTTGTCTAAATGCCGTCGGCCGTGGGTTTTTAACCAATTAAAAGAGGGGAGACTGATTCAAGCAGGTAAACACAAAATTGGGATCTCACAGCGAAAACTGGCCAGGTGATTTAATATTGGAAAGACTACGGTGTTTAGGAATCTATGAAGTAAGAATATTGTCTTCCGGAAAGTGAGGAAAGCTCCAAAATACAGAGAGGCTCAGTTAAAAAAAATCCGAGATGTTGCCGCGCATTAAGGAGTGTGCATTTCGTCAACAAGTTGATTGTAATGGATGATGACAAATATTTCACTTTGTCCAACTCTAAGATGAACGACAAAGATGGTTTCTACACAGACGATTACGAGATTGTGCCTGATGATGTGAGATTAAAAAGCAAAAAAAAGTTTGAGGACAAAATTTTGGTATGGTGTGCAAAATCTGAGGCTGGCTTCATCTCGCAGCCCTACAGTGGCTTTAAATGCGGAGCGTTATATCCAGAAATGTCTCTCTTAACTCAGATTTTGATCACAAATCATACGGATGATGAAATAATGCTTTGGCCAGATCTTGCTTTATGCAATTATGTGACAATCACAAGGGCAACAACAACTACTTTGTAGCGAAAGTAGACAACCCCCCTAACCTACCCCAGGCTGGCCCAATTGAAGAGTTCTGGGCAATATTGAGTCGAAAATTTTGTAATAACGTATGGGAAGCACTAAATGAAGTCTTATATCTAGAAAAATTAAAGAAATCAACGCTGTGGTCGTCCGAAGGATGATGCAACGCGTCAGGGTAAAACTTAGGCAAATCGAAAATAACGGTCCCTTGTCGATTATTTAAATGTTGTTTTATAATTTAGATAGTTAAGCAGATTGTTTAATAATTTCATAAAAATATAAAACTATTTTTATAAGAGTTAGCCTCTAAAATTATTCCCAAAACTTTCGGGCGATACCTTATTTCCAAAAAACCCTTAATCCATTATTTTCAAATAAATTTAGGGATTTTTAGAAATAGGTGACACATAAACTATCAAAGCTCTATGAATGAAACGTGTTTTTGCTCTCTAGAAATAAAAAAAATCTCTTTTGGATGTAATTGATTTTGTATCCACACGATTCATTTAGATAATTTAAAAAAGTATTCTATAATCTATTTTAGTTTATTTAAAGAATGTCCTTGTGGTAAAAAAGTCTTCAAGTAAGACGTAATGTAAATGTTCTTAAATCAATCTATAATTATTTAAGTACATCCAGATGTCCACTAATTTGAACATTCTAATATTACAAATAGTTTTCGTGAAAATTCTGGGATACTAGCAAAATACAAAATGTTCTTAGACAAAACTTAATTACTTTCAAGTTAAACGAGATGTTTTTTAGGGTCATTGCGATGTTGGTAAATCGTACTGTTGTTTCAACAAGCACGGCCAGCCGGAGTTCGAGCCGGCTCCTAGCAGGCCGATCCATTCCCCTGAAAACGGCATCCTGGTGGGTCCAGGACACGGAAGTGGAGGTTACGGAAAGCCTGGATACGCTTCCCGGCCGGGATTGGGAAGACCAGGGCCGATTGGAGGAGGACCAATCGGAGGTCCAAATTATCCAGCTGATCAAGGTATTTTAGTGGGTCCAGGAGGACCAACAGGAATCGTTGGACGACCAGGTAAACAAAATCATTGAAACATTTAATAGTTGAGGCAGTTACTTGGTGAAATTCCATATTAATACTTTTAGTAAATAATAAACAGTGAAATCTTAAGCAAGTTTGTTATTTATTAAAAGAAAATCAATGGAATTCAATTTAGTTTTGATATTAAAGCAAATAATATTTGTAATAACACTAATTAGAAACCAATGCCTTTGGATTCACAAGAGAAAGGAGAAGCATCATCATCATCATCATTAATGTGAATGATGAATCCTCTGCGTGGTGAAACAATTGTTGCAAAATCTTAACCAAGTGTGTTATTTATATGGAATTTCACCAATCGCTTCAGCGATTAAATTTGTAGAAAGAAGACTATCAATTCAAAAATTTCAAATTTGTTTAAGTGGAAGAAAAACCATAAGGGATTTGTAGCCAATGTCATTGAATTTCATATAGAAAGACAAAGATCAACGTTGGTTTCTAATATAATTTGAAATTCTATCATTCCATAAAATTTGACTCAATAATTAACCTTGATTAAAAAGACAACAATATTAAGGTAATACTTGTTAATCGGAATTTTTTGATTTAAATGTTTTAGGTGGTTATGGAAGACCAGAAAACGGCGTACTAGTAGGTCCAGGTGGTCCATACGATAGGCCCTTTGGCCGATCAGCAACAAACGCCAAAAATTAAATCCATTTATTCCAATACTTCCATACCTCCATTTAATCCCCACTTTTAAAGAAAAATAAAAAATATAATTCTTACAGAATTATGGATTCAATATTTTTTAAAAGTGATTAGTTTGAAGCTTAGAACAATTGTTTCCACTCCCAGACTAAGCATGAAGTAAAATTTCGAGTTTAGAAAAGCCCCGCGTAGAAAATTTGTCGAGGGTCGCGCAGCGACCCGAGACAAATTTTCACGGGGCTTTTCTAAACTCGAAATTTTACTTTATGCGCCACGCGTATAAACCACTGATTTCAAGTGAAGCTCAAAATAGACTCTGTAAGCAGTATTTTAAAGCTGTATAATTTTAACTTCACTTGCAATCAGTGATTAAAAGCGTAGAGTATGCTTCTAGGTATGCAGGTTTTTTTTTAATAATTTTTATACATTATCCCTAAAAAAAATTCTTGGGTGAAATAAAGATTAGTTAATTTTAAACTTCACTTAAGATCATTGTAATGTATTTTATTACAATGATCTTAAGTGAAGTTTAAAATTACTTCAATTGAGATCAGTGTTTTGTACGGGTGGCGCATGAAGTAAAATTTCGAGTTTAGAAAAGCCCCGTGAAAATTTGTCTCGGGTCGCTGCGCGACCCTCGACAAATTTTCTACGCGGGGGCTTTTCTAAACTCGAAATTTTACTTCATGCTTAGTCTGGGAGTGGAAACACTCGTTCGAAGCTTTAAATTAAAAAACAACGAATGCCTAAACCAGAACTAAATTAATCATGTTTTGTGCTTCTACGCTGAGAGTTCGAATTATACAACTATTTTTTTCTAAGTATAGATATCCTGATTCTTAAATTTGTAGGCATTCGTTGCTTTAGATTACCTACTTATGTTAATATGAATTATATGAAAAGAAAGTCTTTTCATATAATCCTAAATATGGATTATATGAAGAGAAAGTCTCTTCATATAATCCATTTTTCTAAGTTAAAACAAAAAAAATTGTCAACGTTCTCCATCATCAACTTTATTATTTATTTCGCCATAACACACAACAGAAACTTCTCCTCCTCCACTTGTTTTTTTGTTGCAACGCGGTGGAAACTTGAAAGCGCGCCAAAAAATATAAATCAACCGTTCGAACTCGAAATAAATCCAGTTTCACAATGACTCCGCACTCAATGCACACACTAAAATTAAACAACTGGAATATCGCTTAAATATTATTCTTACTTACGGTAATATTTCCATTACGATTGAATTCACAGAGGGTCAGTTTGAAAATATTTTGACTGTTTAAAAAAACTTGTATGAATGAGTGCAGGATTTCTTTCTTCTACAGAAAACCACGCACTGATAATTAATAAAAGAAGAAAGGGATTTGAAAGTTTTTATTCATCAAGTACTACTGTTTTAAAATAAAAAATCCTGCATTCATGCACACTATTTTTTCAAACACTTGACGATTGAAAACTTTAAAATCTCGGTATTCTTTTATTAGTGTGAATGCGTGCAGGTTTTTTTTCAATGAAAAACACGCTATAAGTGCGTGTTTTTCATTAAAAAAAACCTGCACGCATTCACACTAATAAAAGAATACCGAGATTTTAAAGTTTTCAATCGTCAAGTGTTTGAAAAAATAGTGTGCATGAATTCAGGATTTTTTATCACCAACTTATAACTAATTTTTAAATCAACAAGTAATACCTGTTGTTGAAAACAAAAGAGTGTGAATGATTTTTTCTACAAAAATAAAAACATGCACTGATTATTAATAAAAGAAGAAAGAAATTTAAAAGTTTTCAGTACACAAGAAGAAATATAAAGACTGTATTTGAAATGATACCATATTTTTAAAGTTACCATTTATTATAGGGCTACTAATTTGAATATTTGAATACTCTAGTATGATCAAAATAGTGAAATATATTTAAACAATGAAACTATTTGAATTATTAATACATTAAGGGCGCTCTTATATGAACGTTTTGAACGCGAGGCGGAACTGAAGCGGGCGCAAGCGTTTGCGTGTTAACAGATGGGTTTATATGAGAGACCGTAGACGGACCGGTGCGAGGCGGAGAAAACGCCGGAACTGGTCCGTCTAGGAACTCTCATATAAACCCATGTGTTAAAATGCAAACGCTTGCGCCCGCTCCCATTCCGCTTCGCGTTCAAAACGTCCATATAAGAGGTCCCTAAGGCCCAGACTTATTTTCTTTAATCATCCACTAATCATTGATTTAACCTCTGATTAAGTCAAAATTCTTGTATATAAGTAAATTTGTTATATGCAACTGTGTGAATAATTTGTTAAAAAAATTGTTGTTATTTTAATTAAGTACTTCTTAATTAAAAACACAACCATTTTTTCATATTATGTAATACAAAATGATGAAAATATACATACATACATAGATACATACATACATACATACTACATACCTACATACATAGATACATACATACATGCATACATACATACATACATACATACATACATACATACATACATACATACATACATAAATACATAATTACATGCATACATTTACAAAATCATTATCGATTGCAATTATATAGTATAATATTCAAATAATTGAATTAATTAAATATGGGAATTGGGGAATGATTTGATGTTCGTTTATGTGATATTGGATTATTCGAGTATTCAAATTCCTTGCTTTCATTTATTTATTTGTTAAAGATAATTCTATTGTTCTATTAGCGTTTTAGATATTGAATGTACAAGGGTTAAAAATGCGCATATTTTTAATTAATTCTAAAAATAATTTATCTAATATTAAAGGATAAAAACACTTGGTTTCTGGTGCAAGGGGAGTGTGCAGTTCTGCACTGCACTTAGGCCTCATTAGGCCCATTGTGCCTCATTAGGCCCATTGTGCCAAACACTTGGTTTGTTTCACTATTTATTCACTTGGTTTGTTTCACTATTTATTCAACAGAAAATAACTAAAAACCTATTCAAATTGTATTTTCTGTTGAAAGTGAAACAAACCAAGTGTTTTTAATTTATCCTTTAATATTATTTTTGAATGTTTCACCAAGTGATAAATTAAAAAGTTATTCAAGAAATAATTTATCTAGTTTAATTTTATCTAAATTCTAGGCAGATTTCAAGTTAAAATGAACATAACTTCAAACTTTAGTAAGTTATGTTTCTGACAGGTTGTAAAGATGTTAAATAAACATTACCTTTTCATAAAATGTAAAAAACCGAAAATACCCCATTAATAGTTTTTAAGTTATTTTTGGTTGAATCTCCGAAAAATGATATTTTGTCAACATTTTAGGAAGATTCCAATTTAATATGATCATAACTTTAAAACGTTGCGTGGACTGTTTCTATAATTTAGTGTGGATATTAAAATAACATTGCTTTTTCATAATATTACAAAAAATTTCCTATTAATAGTTTTCAGTTATTTTTAGTTAAACGTCCGATAAGTGTAATTTCGTAAAATTCTGCGGTTTCAATTTAAAATGATCATAACTGTATAATTTTGTGGGCTACGTTCTTAAAATTTTGTGTAGATATTAAAAAAAATATTTCTCTTTTATAATATGTAACAACAGAAAATACAATTTTAATAGTGTTTCAGTTATTTTTAATTGCACTTCCAAAAAGTGTTCTTGTGTCCAAACTTTACAGAGATTTCAATTTAAAATTATCGTAACTTCAAAATTTTGTAAGGAATATTTCTTGAATTTAGTGTGGATATTAAAATAACATTTTTTATTCATAATATGCAAAAAACATAAAATACCCTATTAATAGTTTTTTAGTTATTTTCAGTTAAACATCCAAATAGTGTTATTTTGTCCAAATTTTACAAAGACTTTAAATTAAAATGATCGTAACTTCAAAATGTTGCTAGTAATGTCTCTAAAATTTACTGTAACCATTTCTTTTCTATAATATGTAAAAAAAGTAAACACTCTATCAATAGTTTTTCAGTTATTTTCAATTAAACCTCCGAAAAGTGTGATTTTATCGAAATTTTAGGAATATTTCAATTTAAAATAATCATATCTTCAAAATTTTGCGTGGAATGTTTCTAAAATTTAGTATGGATATTAAAACAACATTGTTCTTTCATAATATGCACAAAACAGAAAATACCCTAGCAATAATTTTGCAGTTATTTGCAGTTGAACCTCAGAAAAGTGTGATTTTATACAAATTCTACGGAGATTTCGATTTAAAATGATCATAACATCAAAATTTAGTAGGCTATGTTCTTAAAATTTTCGGAATATATTAAATAAACATTGCTTTTTTATAATACGTCAAAAACAGAAAGTACCCTATCGATAGTTTTTCAGTTATTTTTAATCGACCTTTGTAAAAGTGTTATTTTGTCCAAATATCAATTTAAAATGATCATAACTTCAAACTGTTGCTAGTAATGTCTCTAAAATTTACTATGGACATTAAAATAACATTTCTCTTTTATAATATCTAAAAAAAATAAACACCCTAATAATAGTTTTTTAGTTATTTACAATTAAACCTCCGAAAAGTGTGACTTTGTCGAAATTTTAGGGATATTTCAATTGAAAATGATCATATCTCCAGGAATGTTTCTAAAATTTAGTATGGATATTAAAAAGAACATTGCTCTTTTATAATATGCACTAAACAGAAAATACCCTAATATTAGTTTTTGAGTTATTTGCAGTTGAACCTCAGGAAAGTGTGATTTTATACAAATTCTACAGAGATTTCGATTTAAAATGATTATAACATGAAAATCTAGTGGGCTATGTTCTTAAAATTTCCGGAATATATTAAATAAACATTTTTTTTATAATATGCAAATAACATAAAATACTTCAACGATAGTTTTTCAGTTATTTGCAGTTGAACCTCCGAAAAGTGTGATTTTATACAAATGCTACGGAGATTTCGATTTAAAATGATCATAATATCAAAATCTAGTGAGCTATATTCTTGAAATTTTCTGAATATATTAAATAAACATTGCTTTTTATAATACGTCAAAAGCAGAAAATACCCCATCGATAGTTTTTCAGTTATTTGCAGTTGAACCTCCAAAAAGTGTGATTTTCTACAAATTCTACTGAGATTTCTATTTAAAATTATCACAACTTTAAAATATAGTGGGCCATGTTCTTGAAATTTTCTATAAGTATTAAATAAACATTGCTCTTTTATAATACGTCAAAAACAGAAAATACTGTATCGATAGTTTTTAAGTTATTTTCAATTGAACCTCCGAAAAGCGTGATTTTCTCTAAATTCTAGGAAAGTTTTGATTCAAAATGATTATAAATTCAAAATTGTGCAAGTAATGTTTTTAAAATTTAGTGTAGATATTAAATAAATATTGCTTTTTTATAATAAGTGACAAACTGAAAATATCCTATTGATCGTTTTTCAGTTATTTTCAGTTAAACCTATAAAAAGTGTTATTTTGTCCAAACTGTACAGATATTTCAATTTAAATCGATCATAACTCCAAAATGTTGCAAGTAATGTTTATAAAATTTAGTGTACATATTAAAATAACATATATCTTTTATAGTATGTAAAAGAGGAATATACTGTATTGATAGTTTTACAGTAATTTTGAATTAAACCTCCGAGAAATGTGATTTCGTCCAAATTTTAGGGAGATTTGAATTCAAAATTATGTTCCTGTAATTTTGTGTGGATGTAAAATAAATATTGCGCTTTTATAATGTGTAAAAAATGTTATGTTTAATCGTTGTATATTCAATTGACAAATCAGCATAAATTTAATGTAATATATAATAAAACACTTTGATGTAAATATATTTAAAATATTGTTTTATTTTTCAATTCGCTTTTCAGAGAAATGTTGCAGAAACCCTTGTCATTTAATTGATAAATTAGCATGAATTTAATCTAATATAAAATAAAAGAATTAGATATAAATTAATTTCAAATATTGTTTTATTTTCCAATTTGCTTTTTAAAGAAACCTCGCAAATTTTATTGTATATTTATGTGACGAATTAGCATGAATTTAATGTAATTTAAAATAAAAGGATTTGATATAAATGTATTTTATATTTCAATTCGCCAATTATGTTATGTTTTTACTGTAAGTATTAATATTCTTTGTAAATGAAAATATAGATTGTAAAATGGAGATTCCGTAATTATATTAAATTCGCTTCTTAGGTAAACCTTAAAGAAATCTTTGTTTATTCAATTGACAAATTATCATTAATTTAATGTAATATAAAATAAAAGGAATTAACGTAAATATGTTTAACACAATGTTTTAATCATTATTTCGTGTTTCAGAGAAATATTGCAGGAAATCCACTGCAAAAAAGGTCAATACTTACCTTTAAAATTTCATTAGGTATTATTTTTATCTGCATTTCTTTGGATTCATTCGAATAAATTTGATTAACAACTAAAATCAAAATCAACATTTCTTTTGGTCGATATTTGTTGTGCTACTTTCTTGGCGCAACCTAATGTTGCCATTTGTTGTGCTACTTTCTTGGCGCAACCCTATGTTGCCATTTTCGAAGAAATTTAATAAATGTAAAGTATTTTAGCCATGAATAAAGCAAAGAAGAAAAATTTTTACATTTTGAAGAAATCAAAATTATTTAAATTAAAAACACTTGGTATTGTTTTACAAATTAATAATAATAATAATAATAATTATTAGCCAATAGTATAATTTGTGAAACAATACTAAATGTTTTTAATTTAAATAACTTTACATATTGTATTAGGTTTCACCAAGTACCAGATAAAAAATGATTTCAAGAAATGTTAAAAATTGTTGTATTATTGTTAAAATAAATAAAGTGTTTTGAAAACTTAACATTAATGCCGGGTTTCACCAACCTCAGTTAGATCGACTATCGATTAATATCTAGTAATAGTTGCATACATGCAGCGTTGTTAAAAAAAAAAGTTTGTTTTTTCACTTTAATTAAAACAAACAGTTTTTTTTTAATAAAACATGTTTTTTCATTAAAACAGCGTATAGAACATTACATCAACAACATTAACAATTAAAAACATGTTTAAAACGTGTTTAAAACAAAACATACACAGCATTTTTCATTTGAGTATACATATCCCGATAATCACAGCGTTTTTTTCTAATTTGCTAGCATTTTTCTTTTGAGTAAACATATCCCGATAATTACAGCGTTTCTTTTAAATTTGCGGGAATTCGTGGTTTAAAAGCGGTTAATTTGAGGCTTTTAACAAGTGTTTTCCACTCCCAGACTAAGCATGAAGTAAAATTTCGAGTTTAGAAAAGCCTGAGAATTTGGAGCGGCCAATCCAAATTAGGCTTTTCTAAACTCGAAATTTTACTTCATGCGCCACGCGTACAAGACACTGATTTACAGTGAAGTTACAAAAGCACACACATACAACAACGATTATAGGCAACCTAATATACGTTAGAGTTATTGGGTTGCCTACAATCGCTGTTTTAAACAATTTCTCCAGCGCAGAATTTGACTCGCGTTTTATTCACATCCACATATTGGTTTGCTTAAGCCGTATATTTTAAACTTCACTGTATATCAGTGTTTTTAATCGTGGCGCATGAAGTAAAATTTCGAGTTTAGAAAAGCCTAATTTGGATTGGCCGCTCCGCTTCGCTACGCGGCCAATCCAAATTTTCAGGCTTTTCTAAACTCGAAATTTTACTTCATGCTTAGACTGGGAGTGGAAAACCCTCGTCTTAAAATTCAAATTCAAATCTTTTTAAAAAACAACGAATGTTGTAAAATTTACAGTGTATGCATATGTATACCTGCAAGATAAATTTCCTATATTTGAAAATCACGAAAAATGTCTATTCTAATTGACAATTTAATTTAATCTACGAATAAGATTGAATTGAAGTTGGGGAAACCGGATAAAAGTCAAGTAAATATTTCGAGTTTATAAAATTTAACACTTCTACTTCAGGAATATAGTTTTACTTCTTTAAAAAAAGGGCTTTGTATCTGATTTATTACTTTAGGTCATTCTTTTTTCTTAGCAGTTCGTGTAAATACAAATGGTTTTGGAAACTTCCAAAAAGAAGCCGTAAGTTTCTTTGCAGGCTTAAGGATACCTCTACCAGGCCATTTTTTTACTCGACATTTTTCGAGAGTAAATTCGAACGGTTTTAAAACTCTCCTAATTTATCGCGGTTTACATTCATTATCCAAACAGATCGGGCCGTAAAGCTCGAGGATAATTGCGCGAAGGTGGAGAAAGAAATTGCCCACTGAAATCGCATTTGTTTAGCCCCAACAAGAGGCGGACTCTTTACTATAAAAAGGGGAGAGAGTCGGGGATTTGCGGGCAACCGCTTTGAAAATCCGCCGAGATAAAGAGACACTATTCCTCCTTATTTTTTTTTTATTCATTTGCCTTCGCTTCCTATTTCTCTTTAAAGTGATTAAATTCACCCGACTGTTTGAATAAATTACGCGATGAGTTCTATTTCATTGGAGATCGATTTTAAATATAGTTAATAAACAAGAGTATTAAGCTTGTATTAGACAATACTACTAAAGAAAATGCATATTTGTGTTTGCAAATAGTGAGAAATTGTGCAGCTTTTATTACCCGACACTATTTTCTTGTACTACAAAATAGTATACAATTTTCTTTCATGGTGTAATACACAAAAAATGACCAAACGCGAATCTTGTACAGTTTTGTATAATAGAAATTGGACATGTTCTATTTAGCACACCTTGATAGAAAATGGTATAGTATTTTCTTGTGCAAGAAAATATTGTCGTCTAATACAAGCTTTACTCAACATTTTCTCACTATTTGCAAACACAAATATGCATTTTCTTCAGTATTTTTGAACTTCTTCGTTGATTTCAAGGCCGTTGCTGGAAAATCGTTTCGGGGGGTTTTACTGGTAAAAATATTGTTTTTGCTCTTTCAGGGCCGCTTTTACATACAAAACTTTTTACATTTTGAAAATTTCGGGGGAGGTTTGAATCCCCTATAAGCCCCCTGACTACAGCCTTGGTTGATGTGGAGTTTTTTTTTTAATGAGTACATACCTATTGTAGTGATAACGATAATGGAATAAAACAGGGCGCCGGCTAAACTCCACTGCACGTTTTCAGTGTTCTCATCGCCGTCCCATCCGTCTTTCGTGATGGCTTTCAGGAGGGCAGTCTCGAAATCCTTGAGCCGATCAATCACTGACCGCGTAAAGTTCTCCTCTATCAGGACGTGATCCTTCGTCGTCAGCTTCCACAATTCGTCCGTTATATTCGAACGCATCTTACCAATATTTCTTTTCACCTAAAAACATAATAATAATAATAAACTCCCTCAACACTTTCAAGGCACACTTAATGCACTTAATTTAATGTAATTTAATCTGTTCTCGTTATAAAAGAAATATTGTATGTTATTTATTGTATTTAGTATGTAGGTGATTTTATTTTATGTTTATATTTGTTTTAATTGTAATATTTTAAAAATCTATATTTTATCTTCAAAAAGGCTTGACCGTCTATATCAGTGATGGGGAAACTACGGCCCGCGGGCTAAGTCCGGCCCGCGGAAAGGTTTAATCCGGCCCGTTTAAGAGTGCCGTCGTGAGAATGTTTGAACGCGTTCTTACTTCGTAATATGACGACCCGCATAAAAACTACCTACCTACGATTAAGCATTATTCTTTGGCCCGCTACGATTGTCTGGTTATTACAAATGGCCCGTCTTAAAAAAAGTTTCCCCACCACTGGTCTATATGTATAAATAAATAAATAAATACCTATACATCAATTCATTTCTTCCGGTTATCAAAACAGTTCACAAGCCTAGCATTTAATTACATTTTATCAAATAAATTAAATTCAAGACAGGGCAGAAAGACCTCTGGTCGATAGCCCAGATATAACAGTGCAATTTTGTCCAAATATCAGGAAGATTTTAATTTAAAACGATCATAATTTCAACATTTTGTGAGTTCTGTTTCTGAAATTTTGTGTGAATATTGTGAAAATATTTATCTTTCATAATATATGAAATACCAATAATACCCCATTAATAGTTTTTAAATTATTTTCAATTGAAGCTTTAAAAAGTGAAAATTTTCCAAATTCTAGCGATATTTCAATTTCAAACGATCATAACTTTAAAATTTTGTGAGTTACGTTCCTGAAATTCTGTATGATTATTGTAAGAACATTCCTGTTTCATAATATGCGAAAAACAGAAAATACCCTATTAATAGTTTTTGAGTTATTTTCAGTTAAACCTCCAAAAAGTGCAATTTTGTCTAAATTCTAGGAAGATATCAATTAAAAACAATCACAACTTTAACATTTTGTGAGTTACGTTTCTGAAATTTTGTGTAAGTATTGTGACAAGATTCCTATTACATAATATAAACAGAAAATACCCTGTCACTAATTTTGAGGTAATTTTCAGTTGAACCTTCAAAAAGTGAAATTTCTTCAAATTTTGGTGATATTTCAATTCAAAATAATCATAACTTTAAAATTTTGTCAGTTGTATTCCTGAAATTCTTTCTAGTTATTGTTAAAACATTCCTGTTTCATAATATGTGAAAAACAGAAAATACCCTATCAATAGTTTTTGAGTTATTTTCAGTTGAACCTCCAAAAAGTATAAATTTGTCTAAATTCTAGGAAAATTTCAATTTAAAACAATCATAACTTTAACATTTTGTGAGTTATATTTCTGAAGTTTTGTTTAAGTATTATGACAACTTTTTTTTATAATATGTGATAAACAGAAAATACCCTGTAAATAGTTTTTAAGTTATTTTTAGTTGAACCTCCAAAAACGAAAATTTCTCCAAATGCTAGGGATTTAAAACAATCATAACTTAAAAATTTTGTAAGTTATCTTTCTGAAACTCTGTATGGTTATTGTAAGATTATTTCTTTTTTATATTATGTTAAAAACAGAAAATACTGTATTAATGGTTTTTCAGTTACTTTCAGTTAAAACTACAGAAAGTGTAGTTTTGTCTAAATTCTAAGAGGATTTCAATTTAAAACAGCCATAACTTCAACATTTTGTAAGTTATATCCCTGAAATTTTGTGTGGATATTGCAACAACATACCTCTTTCATAATATGTAATAAACAGAAAGTACCCTATCAATAGTTTTTAAGTTATTTTCAGTTAAACCTACAAAAAGTGAATTCTTCAAATTCAAATGATATTTCAATTTAAAACGATCATAACTTTTATATTTTGTGAGTTATGTTCCTGAAACTCTGTATGGTTATGGTAAAAGCATTTGTTTTATAAAATGTAAAAAACAGAAAATCATTATCAATAGTTTTTCAGTTATTTTCAGTTTAACCTCAAAAAAGTGTAATTTTGTCTAAATTCTAGGAAGATTTTAATTTAAAACGATCATAACTTCAACATTTTGTGATTTATGTTCCTAAAATTTTGTGTGATTATTGTGACAACAATCCTTTTTCATAATATGTAATAAAAAGAAAATATCCTATCAATAGTTTTTAAGTTATCTTCAGTTGAACTTCCAAAAAGTGAAATTATATCCTAATTCTAGAGGAATTTCAATTTATAACCATCCTAACTTCAACACCTTGTGAGTTATATTCCTGAAACTATGTATAGTTATTGTAAGAACATTTCTTTTTCATAATACGTGAAGAACAAAAAATACCCTATAAATAGTTTTTCAGTTATCTTTAGTTAAACCTCCAAAACGTGTAATTTTGTCTAAATTCTAGGAAAATTTTAATTTAAAACAATCATAACTTCAGCATTTTTTGAGTTGTGCTCCTAAAATTTTGTGTGAGTATTGTGACAACATCCCTCTTTCATAATATGTAATAAACAGAAAATACCCTATCAATAGTTTTTAAGTTATTTTTAGTTGAACCTCCAAAAAGTGATGAAATTTCTTCAAATTCTAGGGGTATTACAATTTAAAACGTTCATAAATTTAACATTTTGTAAGTTAGGTTTTCGAAACTCTGTATGGATATTCTGAGAGCATTTCATTTCATTTCATTTCATTTATTAACGGAATATCCTTTTTACATAAAACTATAACAACCTGTAGAAATACAAACACTTAATGTAAATAACAAGGCACTGATCGAGTTCAACTAACAATAATATAAAAATTAGATAGTGTAGAAAGTAAATACAATACATAAATACAGAATTAAAAATTGCATACAACAAAGAAACAAAAATTATTTATCAATATCGGAGAGGCAAATACGGCGCAGACTAGATTTGAACAGTGACGTAGACTGTGCAAATAATATAAAGTTACTATTATTTTGTAATTTATTTGCATAGCGCATAAGTCTATCAATGGGGTTGAACATACCGTAATTTGTAGGATGAAAAGACAAACGAAATAATGGCTTGTGCCTGCAATTAATACCTCTTGGTATATTAAAACACAACTTACATATTAAATCCTGACATTCAATAATCCCATTGACTAGCTTATGCAGAAGACATAAATCCAGTAGAACTCTCCTGTCATGCAGTGATTGAATATTGAGCTCACTGAGCATAAAGCTATGGCTGAAGTTGATAATGTGCCCGCCCATCCTACGATGAATAAGTCTTAAGAATCGACTTTGAACAGTTTCAAGTTGCTGAATCGTAGTTACCGAGTACGGTGACCACACTACAGATGCATACTCAACATGGGGTCGAACAAGCGCAAGGTATAAAAGTTTCGCAGTAGTTATACTAAAATCCAATGTAAACCTATTGACAAAACCTAACATTCTCAACGCCAAATTACATATATTGTTAATATGTTTATTAAAATTAAGTGTAGATGTAAATAGTACGCCCAAGTCTTTAATTTCAGTTACAAAAGTTAAAAGATTATTGTTAATGGAATAAGGAAATTTTATACCATTGCCACGACAAAATGATACATGGAAACACTTGTTAATATTTAAGTATAGATTATTGTCAATACACCATTCAGCAACACTGTTCAAGTCCGATTGCAACAAAGTTTGATCCTCGACTGATCTGACTTCTCTAAATATTTTTAGATCATCTGCATACAGGAGAAATCTGCTATGCTTAATCCTAATGCTGATATCATTTATAAATAATAAAAATAGCACAGGCCCACAATGAGATCCCTGAGGTACCCCCGAGGTCACGTTAATACATCTTGATAGACTTAATCCCACGCGTACACATTGTGTTCTGTTGGACAGATAACTTGCAAGCCAATCCAAGCCCAATCCACCCACACCCATAGCATGTAGTTTTTTTAACAATACACCATGCTGCACTCGATCGAATGCCTTGGAGAAATCTGTATAAATTGAGTCAATTTGAAGCCTCTTCTCCAAAGCATCCGACAAAACTGTCTTATATAGCATCAAGTTAGTCACAGTGGACCGCCCTTTAATGAATCCGTGTTGTTCTTCAATGATAATATTTTTACACGCCCACATAATTTGCTGAGAAACAAAATAGTCGAGCATTTTCGGCAATGCCGATTGGATGCATATGCCTCTATAATTCATTACATTTGATCTACAGCCACTTTTGAATATAGGTACCAAAAAACTACGCTTCCAGCAATCCGGGAATACACCAGTGTTAAGTGATGTGGTGAAAATGGCATGGATCGGCTTAGAAAGAGTAAAAACGCAGCGCTTCAAAAAATATTCAGGGATCCCATCCGGGCCCATACTGCATGAATGAGTAAAATGTGATATTTTCTCAAATATATCGTTGAGAGCGATACCAAAATTATTCAAGTTAAATAGTGTATGCATATTAGGTAAATCACAATAAGTGCTCTTAAACGAGTTACAATAGACCGTTGAAAAGTGTGATGCGAATAAATTTACATTCTCATCCAAATTATTTCCAGTATCATTATTTAAAAACATTTGCTCCGGTAAGCCATTGGTGTTCCGGCAAATATTTACGTAATTCCAAAAACACTTTGAATTCACACCAATATCTCGTTCTAAACCCTGGATATAATTTGTATATAATGCGTTATTAAGTATTTCACACTCCAACCGTATTCTTTTAAATGTCTCATTTGTTTTTATAATATGTGAAAAACAGAAAATACTCTATTAATAGTTTTTCAGTTATTTTCAGTTGAACCTCCAAAAAGTGTAATTTTGTTTAAATTCTAGGAGGATTTTAATTTAAAACAATCATAACTTCAACATTCTGTGAGTCATGTTTTGGAAATTTTGTGTAGATATTGCGATAACAGTTCTCTTGCATAATATTTGAAAAACAGAAAATACCCCAACAATAGTTTTTCAGTTAGCAGTTGAGCCTCTAAAAAGTGTAATTATGTCCCAATTCTAGGGAAATTCAAATTTAAAACGATCATAACTTCAATATTTTGTGAGTTATGTTCCTGAAATTTTGTGTGGATATTGCGAAAACATTCCTCTTACATAATTTAAAGAAACAGAAAATACCCCATTAAGAGTTTTTCAGTTATTATCCGTTGAACCCCTGAGAGATGTAATTGTGTCAACATTCTAGGGGGATTTTAACTTAAAACGATCATAACTTCAACATTTTGTGAGCTATGTTCCTGAAATTTTGGGTAAATATTGCGAAAACAATCCTCTTACCTAATTTTAAAAAACAGAAAATATCCTATTAATATTTTTTTCAGTTATTATCCGTTGAACCTCTGAAAGGTGTAATTGTGTCAACATTCTAGGGGGATTTTAATCTAAAACGATCATAACTTCAACATTTTGTGAGCTATGTTCCTGAAATTTTGTGTGGATATTGTGAAAAAAATCCTCTTACATAATTTAAAGAAACAGAAAATACCCCATTAAGAGTTTTACAGTTATTATCCGTTGAACCTCTGAAAGGTGTAATTGTGTCAACATTCTAGGGGGATTTTAACTTTAAACGATCATAACTTTAACATTTTGTGAGTTATGTTTTTGAAATTTTGTGTGGATATTGTGAAAACATTTCTCTTACATAATTTAAAAAAACAGAAAATATCCTAATAATAGTTTTTCAGTTATTATCCGTTAAACATTCATCCATGGTCTTCATATTCATCTAGTCCAGAACTCTTGACACGTTGTATAATTTGAAATTTCTCTTCTTCTGAAAGGTTTAGGCGGTATATACTACCAGTTGTACCTATGTACCTCCAAAAGGTGTAAATGTGTCAACATCCTAGGGGGATTTTAACTTAAAACGATCATAACTTCAACATTCTGTGAGCTATGTTCCTCAAATTTTGTGTGAATATTGCGAAAACATTCCTCTTGCATAATTTAAAAATTACAGAAAATAGCCTATTAATAGTTTTTCAGTTATTATCCGTTGAACTTGTGAAAGGTGTAATTGTGTCAAAATTCTCGGGGGATTTTAACTTAAAACGATCATAACTTCAACATTTTGTCAGTTATGTTCCTGCAATTTTGTGTGGATATTGCGAAAATATTCCTCTTACATAATTTAAAGAAACAGAAAATACCCCATTGATAGTTTTTCAGTTATTATCCATTGAACCATTGCAAGTTGTAATTGTGTCAACATTCTAGGGGGATTTTAACTTTTAACGATCATAACTTTAACATTTTGTGAGTTATGTTTCTGAAATTTTGTGTGGATATTGCAAAAATATTCCTCTTACATAATTTAAAGAAACAGAAAATACCCCATTAATAGTTTTTCAGTTATTATCCATTGAACCATTGCAAGTTGTAATTGTGTCAACATTCTAGGGGGATTTTAACTTTTAACGATCATAACTTTAACATTTTGTAAGTTATGTTTCTGAAATTTTGTGTGGATATTGCGAAAACATTCCTCTTACATAATTAAAAAAAAAACAGAAAATACCCCATAATAATTTTTTCAGTTATTATCCGTTGAACCTCTGAAAGGTGTAATTGTGTCAAAATTCTAGGAGGATTTTAACTTAAAACAATCATAAATTCAACATTTTTGGAGTTATGCTCTTGAAATTTTGTATGGAAATTGTGACAACGTTTCTCTTTTATAATACGTGATAAACAGAACATAGCCTATTAATAGTTTTTAAGTTATTTTCCTGTTAAACCTTCAAAAAGTGAAATTTAACAAAATTCTAGGGATATTTCAATTTAAAACGTTCATAACTTTAATATTTTGTAAGTTATATTCCTAAAACTCTGTATGGATATTGTGAGAACATGTCTTTTTCATAATATTGTGCTAGTTTTGCACGTCAACTCTTAAGTGAAGATGAAAAACACTGCTCTTTAAGATTTCTATAAAAATCAGGTGGTGAACGGTGGAGGCTTCTACTTCGTTATACATGTTAATTCAATAAAATAAAACGCTTTAACTTTGTTTGATAATGGCAAGTTGAGTTGCCGAAACTGCAGTCACAAAAATAAAATAATATTGTGTTATAGAAACAAAGTTAAAGCGTTTTATTTTATTAAATCAGATAGTATTCAAAAGATATCCTTTGTAAAAGGGGTTTCCCGTGAGAGAGAATAAATAAAAAAAATAAATAAATATTCACTTAAAAGTGTAAATTAAAACATTACTCACATCCTTCTCATTCTCCTCTTCCAAATGCCGGAAAGTAAACGCTCCCAAAATGCAGTAAGACACAACCATAGTCACTAAAGTAATGTGACTGAACAAGCACGTGATTGTTTTCCATGTGTACCTCAGAAAATTCGCACAGGCTCCCCCCTTTCCACCAGTTTCCAACATTTCCGGATCCGAGTAATATCTCGACGACATTTTTATATACTAATCACTTATCTAACAATTTTATTTTATTCAACGATCCAAAATTAAAGGAATAAGAAAGGTCGATTATTTCGCTAATTGTCAAATTCTAGGGATTAAATTGTAATTAAAACGTTCATAACTTTAACATTTTGTGAGTTATGTATGGTTATTGTAAGAACATTTTTTATTTATAATATGTGAGAAACAGAACAGAGTTTTTTCAGTTATTTTCAGTTGAACCTCCAAAAAGTTTAGGGGCAGAAAATCGTTGAGATTCTTAAATAAATTAAAGTAGACATTTTCTATGTAATCAACGTCAAAACTTGTGAATCTATTGATTGTTTGGCACATGTATATAACTGTGATAGTTATATACATGTGCCAAACAATCAATAGATTCACAAGTTTTGACGTTGATTACATAGAAAATGTCTACTTTAAAATCATAAACTGCAAAATAGATTCAAGTCATATTGTTAGTATGATTAATTATCATGTACCACCGAGACATGCACGTAGCCGCATGCTACTTCATAACGAATTTTGCAGGACGACTTGCAGTTTAAATTACCCCATGACTCGATTAACGCGCACGGCTAATGACATTTGTAGCGGTATTGACTTTTTTAACTCATCTATAGGTTTAATTAGGAGGAGTCTCGCGGATGGTGTGCACTAAATGTTATAACCCTATTGTGGTTTACGCAGATTAACATATGTGTCTTTGTGCATATTTGTGATTCATGTTTTATGTCTTACATCTTAGTTATATGTTTTTGGCTCTACATTGTAAATGGTTTGTCCGTTAATAAAGAATTATTATTATTATTATTAATTTGTTTAAGAATCTCAACGATTTTCTGCCCCTAAACTTTTTGGAGGTTCAACTGAAAATAACTGAAACTGAATTTTAACTATTTTCTGATTTAACTGCTGTTGGTGAGCTTTATTGGGGCCATTCAAAATTCTTACGCGAACATTATATTTTAACAATTATTTATCTAAACAAACCGGGTTTATTTACCACACACGAAATTTTTACATTTTTTCCGCTTTTGTGGAAATTTATACGCTACGCGCTTTTCCGTAATTATTTACATGCTTCTGCCGTTGCAGAAACAGCACTAGAAGAGAGAACGCTTTTCCCGAGTTAATTTTAACCCGCACACAAACCAACATAATTCTTTATATTTAGAAGTTACTGACTTATATTCGACCAAGCTTCTGTTTACTGTTATTTCTCAAAAGAGCGCACGTGCATGAAATGTTAAGAAAAAAATAATAATCACTTACTTTCTTATTATTCTTTTTTTAGTTACGTGAAGTGTTTTCTATTAATTATTGTAGTAACTAGGTGTACATTTCTAACACTGCGTGTGTACTATTGAAAATGAACACAAAGTGTTCGAAATGTATATCTAGTACAATAAAAGTAAAAATTGTGATTAGTTTGGGAGAGAAAGAGGAGAAGAATGATGTGTGTAATTGGGTGGTTGACATAAATTTATTTTGAAGTGTATTGTATTTATTTAGAGATATGTTTGAGTTTTAATTCCAATAATGGTTGTATTTTTTTAATAAAAGTAATAAGTGAAGAAAGAAAATGGTGATGTATAGATCGTAGCACTTTCCCCGATTTAATAGTTTTAATTCCAATAATGGTTGTTTTTTTTTAATAAAAGTAATAAGTGAAGAAAAAAAAATGGTGATGTATCAATCGTAGCACTTTCCATGTTATAAATATGATGATATTTAATATAAAATATATAAAAATGTCTCTCAAACTAAATTTATTCTATCATTATTCCAAAACTAATCACAAAAAATTAAATAATTCTTGCATTTTTTCGCTACATCTCCTTAAATATTGATCACCATCACATCTAAGCGTTATATATTTTTAACTTGACTGTAAATCAGTGGTTATTACGCGTGGCGCATGAAGTAAAATTTCGAGTTTAGAAAAGCCCCGTGAAAATTTGTCTCGGGTCGCTGCGCGACCCTCGACAAATTTTCTACGCGGGGCTTTTCTAAACTCGAAATTTTACTTCATGCTTAGTCTGGGAGTGGAAAACACTCGTTCAAAGTTTCATTCACAAAAGGTGCAAACAACTTTGGCGCAAAATCGGTGCCTTGAGGAACCCCAGTATGGTCTTTTTTCCCACAATTAGGAAGATAATCTAAACAATCAGCAAAATAATTGAGACATAAGTATAAAGGAAACGCCCAGGCTATTATAAACTCGAAATTTTACTTCATGCTTATTCTGAGAATGGAAAACACTCGTTCGAAGTTTGATTCACGAAAGGTGTAAACAACATTGGCCCGAGATAGGTTCCTTTAAAGAACATCAGAAGTTTCGAAAATCAATGGTCTTTTGTCCCACAATTAGGAAGATAATCTAAACAATCACCAAAATAATTGAGACTGGAAATCAGTGGTTAATACGCGTGGCGCATGAAGTAAAATTTCGAGTTTAGAAAAGCCCCGTGAAAATTTGTCTCGGGTCGCTGCGCGACCCTCGACAAATTTTCTACGCGGGGCTTTTCTAAACTCGAAATTTTACTTCATGCTTATTCTGGGAGTGGAAAACACTCGTTCAAAGTTTCATTCACGAAAGGTGCAAACAACATTGGCCCAAGATGGGTGCCTTGAGGAACCCCAGTAGTTTCAAAAATCAATGGTCTTTTTTCCCACAATTAGGAAGATAATCTAAACAATCAGTAAAATAATTGAGACGAAACGCCTAGGCTTTTCTAAACTCGAAATTTTACTTCATGCTTATTGTGAGAATGGAAAACACTCGTTCGAAGTTTAATCACGAAAGGTGCAAACAACATTGGCCCGAGATAGGTTCTTTTAAGAGCATCAGAAGTTTCGAAAATCAATGGTCTTTTGCCCCACAATTAGGAAGATAATCTTAACAATAAGCAAAATAATTGAGACTGTTAATCAGTGGTTAATACGCGTGGCGCATGAAGTAAAATTTCGAGTTTAGAAAAGCCCCGTGAAAATTTGTCTCGGGTCGCTGCGCGACCCTCGACAAATTTTCTACGCGGGGCTTTTCTAAACTCGAAATTTTACTTCATGCTTAGTCTGGGAGTGGAAAACACTCGTTCAAAGTTTCATTCACAAAAGGTGCAAACAACTTTGGCGCAAAATGGGTGCCTTGAGGAACCCCAGTAGTTTCAAAAATCAATGGTCTTTTTTCCTACAATTAGAAAGATAATCTAAACAATCAGTAAAATAATTAAGACATAAGTATAAAGGAAACACCCAGGCTTTTCTAAATTCAAAATTTTACTTCCTGCTTAATCAGAGAGTGGACAACACTCATTATAAGCATCAAATTGAACTCTTTTATAAAATAACGAATATCTGAACAATTAGAGAACATCAGGAAATTTATATTAAAACAAAAAATCCCTGTATTATACATTTTAAATAAAACTCACTGATAATTTCCCATATTTAATTCCAGAGTTTAAACACTTCCGACTGCTTTATGAAAAATTCAATTACACCCTAAACTGCATAAATATTAACTCGAAACTGGAAAGTGGAATGATATGCAAACAAGCTGCTGGGCCGAACGGGTGAAAGAGAAAGAGAGAAAGAAAAGAAAAACCCGAAGTAATCTGCATAGTTGGGGAGTTTTATGGAGGCCCGGTAGCGAAATTTAATTTAACAGCAAATCCCGGTTATTACACCGCAAATTAAAGATAATTAAATTTGAATCGGCGAAAACGGTGGGGTGAGCGTAATTGGAATGTGGGATTGTCTGTCTTCTTCTGCTGTCTCGCGAAATCTCGTTACAAAATCGGGCAATGAAATTATTAGCCTGTCTGGATAAGCGACCGAACCAAATTTTCAGGCTTTCCTAAACTCAAAATTTTACTTCATGCGCCACGCGTATACAACACTGATTTAAGGAGAAGTTTATAATATACTGTTTATGTTTAATTTAAGTTAATAAATTTTAAAAACGTCTTGTGAAATTTACTTTTGTGAAAGTTAAAATCAGACTAATCAAACTTAATAATTATTTTTTCATTTTGACAAGCTTGCGCCATCATGTGTTGCTTAGTTCAAGCCTCCTTACTTTACCCGAATATTCGCTCAAGTATTGATTTATAAAGTAAACTCGCTACTAATTCACAGAGGACGTTCTGTTTTGAAATCCTAGGGTGATTTCTATTTGAAATTATCATAACTTCAACAATTTGTGAATTATGTTCCTGAAATTTTGCGCGGATATTGAAAATACATAGCTCTTTCATAATATGTCAAAAACAGAAAATACCTCATCAATAGATTTTCAGTTATTTGCAGTTGACCCCTGAAAACTGCAATTTAGTTAAAATTCTTGGAAAGTTTCAGTTTAAAGTTATTATAACTTAAACATTTTGTGCGTAATGTTTCTGAAATTTTGTATGGATATTGAATAAAAATTGTTCTTTGATAATCTGTGAAAAACAGGAAATACCCCATCAATAGATTTTCAGTTATTTTCAGTTAAACCCCGAACACTGTAATTTAGTCCAAATTCTTGGATAGTTATAATTTAAAATTATTAAAACTTAAAAATTTTGGAAGTTATATTCCTACAATTTTGTGTGGATATTAAACAAATATTGCTCTTTCATAATATGTCAAAAACAAAAGATACGTTATCAATAGATTTTCAGTTATTTTCAGTTGAACCCCTGAACACAGCAATTTAGTTAAAATTCTTGGAAAGTTTCAATTTAAAGTTATTATAACTTAAACATTTTGAGAGTTATGTTTCTGAAATTTTGTATGGATATTGAATAAACACTGTTCTTTGATTATATGTAAAAACCAGAAAATACCCCATCAATTGATTTCAAGTTATTTTCAGTTGAACTCCGAACACTGCAATTTAGTCGAAATTCTTGGATAGTTTCAATTTAAAATTATTATAACTTGAGCATTTTGGGAGTTATGTTCCTAAAATTTTGTGTGGATATTGAATAAACATTGTTCTTTCATAATATGTTAAAACAGAAAATACCCCATCAATAGATATTCAGTTATTTTTAGTTGAACCCCTGAACACATCAATTTAGTCCAAATTCTTGGGAAGTTTCAATTTAAAATTATTATAACTTGAAAACTTTGTAAGTTATGTTCCTGAAATTTTGTGTGGATATTAAATAAACATTGTTCTTTCATAATATGTAGAAAACAGAAAATACCCCATAAATAAATTTTCAGTTATTTTCAGTTGAACTAAAAACTAGTTTAGTTTCTTGGGAAGTTTCAATTTCAAATTATCTTAGCTTGAAAACTTTCAAAATTATATTACTGAAATGTTGTGCGGATATTAAATAAACATTGCTCTTTCATAATATGTTAATAACAGAAAATTCCGCAATAGATTTTGAGTTATTTTCAGTTGAACCCCCGAACACTGCAATTTAGTCCAAATTCTTGGAAAGTTTCAATTTAAAATTATTATATCTCGGAAATTTTAAGAGTTATGTTCCTGAAATTAAGCATGGATATTGAATAAACATTGTTTTTTTATATTATGTGAAAAACAGAAAATACCCTATCAATTGATTTTCAGTTATTATCAGTTTAACGCCTGAAAACTGCAATTTAGTCCAATTTCTTGCGTTTCAATTTGAAATTATCATAACTTGAATATTTTGCGAGTTATGTTGCCGAACTTTTGCATGGATATTAAATATACATTGTTCTTTCATAATATGTCAAAAACAGAAAATAATAATTGATAGTTTTTCAGTTATTTTCAGTTAAACCTCTGGAAACTGCAAACTAGTCGAAATTCTAGGTAAATTTCAATTTAAAATTAACATAACTTCAAACTCTTGTGAGCTATGTTTCTGAAATTTTGTGTGGATATAAAATAAACATTTTTGTTTATTAATATGATAAAACAAAAAATTCCCCATGTATAATTTATTCGTTATTTTTAGTTAAACCCTCAAAAACTCCAATTTACTCCTAATTCTGGGGTAATTTCTAATAAAAATTAGCATAATTTTAAAATACTGTGAGTAATCTTTCTGAAATTTTATACGGATATTAAGCAAATATTGCTCTTTTATAATATGTCAAAAAAAAATACCTTATCAATAGATTTTGAGTTATTTTCAGTTGAACCCCTGAAAGCTGCAATTTAGTCAAAATTCTTGGGAAGCTTCAATTTAAAATTATTATAACTTAAAAATTTTGTGAGTTATGTTCCTAAAATTTTGTGTGGATATTAAATAAACATTGCTCTTTTATAATTTGGAAAGAACAAAAAACACCCCATCAATAGATTTTCAGTTATTATCAGTTGAACCCATACGAGGGTACTTTCAGCAGAGCTGGAGAAAGTACAGAGTCGCTTTTTGCGCTTAGTTTCTGCTAGGCTAGGCAACACTAGATACCAATTCAGCAATAGTACTATGCATAATATGTAATGTCTCAGCTCGTTGGAAAATAGAAGAATAATAAATGATTTGTGTTTTCTATTTAAGCTTATACACGGCGAGATAGACTGCCAAAGCTTATTAGAACAATTAGACTTTTATGTGCCTGCTAGAGGTCCCAATAGATCGAAATTTTTATTTTATTTGCGCTATCATGCAGTTAATTATGCAAAATTTAATCCAATATGCAGAATGATGAGTTACTTTAAAGAATTAAACAATAACAATCATTATTTATTACATCATTCTTCATTTTCAACATTTAAGGCTAATTTGAAACGAATCAATTTATCCGCTATTGTTAATAATGTTTTATCTTAATTTTAATTACTTAGTTTGTGAACTCATATAATTTTAATTCGATATTATATTATACAATCTAGTCTTTACTGTGATATTTTGCTCATCAATTACTGATATTAATTTCAATATGTTATTTGTACAATTTATTAGTTGTTTATGTATTTGGCTTTGTACCGATTTGTTGATTTTATCTCTAAATAATGTATTCACTCTTTAGTATTTTTTATTATTATCATTTTAATTAAAATATAGAAGTAAGAGTAACATGAACATGTCTAATGCAATTGTTATTTTTCTGTTATCAACTCTGTATATATAAATATACTAATATTATAAATTTATGTAAAAGGAGATTCCGTAAATAAACGAAATGAAATGAAACCCCTGAAAACTGCAATTTAGTCCAGTTTCTTGGGAAGTTTCAATTTTAAATTATCATATCTTGAAAATTTTGCGAGTTATTCTGCTGAAATTTTGCGCGGATATTAAATAAACATTGTTCTTTCATAATATGTAAACAACAGAAAATACCCCATTAATAGTTTTTCAGTTATTTTCAGTTAAATCTCCGGAAATTTCAAACTAGTCGAAATTCTAGGGAAATTTCAATTTAAAACTAACATAACTTCAAACTCTTGTGAGTTATGTTTCTGAAATTTTGTGTAGATATAAAATAGACATTTTTGTTTATTAAAATGACATAACAAAAAATTCCCCATCAATAGTTTATTAGTTATTTTTAGTTAAACCCTCAAAAACTCTAATTTAGTCCCAATTCTGGGGTAATTTCTTATAAAAATTTGCATAATTTTAAAATACTATGAGTAATCTTTCTGAAATTTTATACAGATATTAAGCAAATATTGCTCTTTCAAAATATGTCAAAAATAGAAAATTCTTCATCAATAGAATTTGAGTTATATTTAATTGAACCCCTGATAAGTGCAATTTCGTCAAAATTCTTGGGAAGCTTCAATTTAAAATTATTATAACTTAAAAATTTTGTGAGCTGTGTTCCTGAAATTTTGTGTGAATATTAAATAAACATTTCTCTCTTATAATTTGTGAAAAGCAGAAAATACACCATCAATAGATTTTCAGTTATTTTCAGTTGAACCCCCTAAAACTGCAATTTAGTCCAGTTTCTTGGGAAGATTCAATTTTAAATTATCACATCTTGAAAATTTTGCGAGTTATACTGCTGAAATTTTGCGCGGATATTAAATAAACATTGTTCTTTCATAATATGTAAACAACAGAAAATACCCCATTGATAGTTTTTCAGTTATTTTCAGTTAAACCTCCGGAAATTTCAAACTAGTCGAAATTCAAGGGAAATTTCAATTTAAAACTAACATAACTTCAAACTCTTGTGAGTTATGTTTCTGAAATTTTGTGTAGATATAAAATTAACATTTTTGTTTATTAAAATAACATAACAAAAAATTCCCCATTAATAGTTTATTAGTTATTTTTAGTTAAACCCTCAAAAACTCTAATTTAGTCCCAATTCTGGGGTAATTTCTAATAAAAATTAGCATAATTTTAAAATACTGTGAGTAATCTTTCTGAAATTTTATACGGATAATAAGCAAATATTGCTCTTCCATAATATGTCAAAAATAGAAAATGTCTCATCAATAGAATTTGAGTTATATTTAATTGAACCCCTGATAAGTGCAATTTCGTCAAAATTCTTGGGAAGCTTCAATTTAAAATTATTATAACTAAAAATTTTGTGAGTTATGTTCCTGAAATTTTGTGTGGATATTAAATAAACATTTCTCTTTTATAATTTGTGAAAAGTAGAAAATACCCCATCAATAGATTTTCAGTTATTTTCAGTTGAACCCCCGAAAACTGCAATTTAGTCCAGTTTCTTGGGAAGTTTCAATTTTAAATTATCATATCTTGAAAATTTTGCGAGTTATGCTGCTGAAATTTTGCGCGGATTTTAAATAAACATTGTACTTTCATAATATGTGAAAAACAGAAAATACCCCATTGATAGTTTTTCAGTTATTTTCAGTTAAACCTCCGGAAATTTAAAACTAATCGAAATTTTAGGGAAATTTCAATTTAAAATTATCATAACATCAAACTCTTGTGAGTTATATTCCTGAAATTTTGTGTGGATATAGAATTAATATTTTTTTTATTAATATGACAAAACAAAAAATCTCCAACAATAGTTTATTCGTTATTTTCAGTAAAAACTGTAATTTAGACTTAATTCTGGGGAAACTTTTAATAAAAATTCTTATAATTTTAAAATATTATGAGTAATCTTTTTGAAATTTTATACGGATAATAAATAAATATTACTCTTTCATAATGAGTAAAAAAACATCAATAGTTTTTAGTTATTTTCAGTTGAACCTCCAAAACTGTAATTTAATCCTAATGCTAGGGTGATTTCTATTTGAAATGATTATAACTGAAACATTTTGTGAGTTATGTTCCTAAAATTTTGTACGGATATTAAATAAACATTGCTCTTTCATAATATGTAAAAAACAAAAAATACACTATCGATAGTTTTTCAGTTATTTTAAGTTGAACCCCCGAAAACTGAAATTAAGTCGTAATTCTAAGGTAATTTTAATTTAAAATAATCGTAACTTTAAAGTTGTGTGCGTTATAGTTCCTGAAATCTTATGCGGATATCAAATAATTAATTCTCTTAGATAATATGAAAAATAAAAATAAACAACATCCATAGTTTTTCAGTTATTTTTAGTTGAACCTCCAAAACTGTAATTTAGTCCTAATTCTAAAGGGATTTCTATTTGAATCGATCATATCTTCCACATTTTGTGAGTTATGTGCCTAACACTTTGTACGGATATTAAATAAAAATTACTCTTACATAATATACAAAGAACAAAAAATACGCAATCGATAGTTTTACAGTTATTTTAAGTTGAACCCACAAAAACTGAGATTCAGTCCTAATTCTAGGGTGATTATAATTTAAACTGATCATAACTTCAAAATTGTGTGCTTTGTGTTCCTAAAATGTTATTCAGATGTAAAATAAATATTTCTCTTTAATAATATAAAGAATCAAAACAAACAGCATCCATAGTTTTTTAGTTATTTTCAGTTGAACCTTTAAAACTGTAATTTTGTCTTAATCCTAGGGTGATTTCTATTTGAAATGATCATAACTTCGACATTTTGTGAGTTATGTTCCTCGAATTTTGTACGGATATTAAATAAATTCTGCACTTTTATAATATGCAAAGAACAAAACATACGCTATTGATAGCTTTACGGTTATTTTAGATTGAACCTCCGAAAACTGAAATTTAGTCCAAATTTTAGGGTGATTTCAACTTAAAATGATCATAATTAAAAAAATGTGTGCGTTATGTTTCTAAAATGTTATGCGGATGTTAAATAAATATTTATCTTCAATAATATGAAAAATCAAAAGTATACAACATCCAAACATCAAAAAAGTGTATTTTCGTCCAAATTCTAGGAGGATTTTAATTTAAAACACTCACAACTTCAACATTTTGTGAGTTATGTTCCTAAAATTGTGTGTGGATATTGTAAAAACATTCCTCTTTTATAATATGTGAAAAACAGAAAATACTCTATCAATAGTTTTTCACTTATTTTCAGTTCAACCTCCAAAACTGTAATTTAGTCCTAATTCTAGGGTGATTTCTATTTGAAATGATCATAACATCAACATTTCGTGAGTTATGTTTCTGAAATTTTCTGTGTATATTGTAAAGACATTCCTCTTTTATAATATGTGAAAAACAGAAAATACCCTATCTATAGTTTTTCAGTTATTTTCAGTTGAACCTCCAAAACTGTAATTTAGTCCTAATTCTAGGGTGATTTCTATTTGAAATGATCATAACTTCAACATTTCGTGAGTTATGTTTCTGAAATTTTGTGTGGATATTGTAAAAACATTCCTCTATTATAATATGTGAAAAACAGAATATACGCTATCAATAGTTTTTCAGTTATTTTCAGTTGAACTTCCAAAACTGTAATTTAGTCCTAATTCTAGGGTGATTTCTATTTGAAATGATCATAACTTCAACATTTTGTGAGTTATGTTTCTGAAATTTTGTGTGGATAATAATTAAACATTGCACTTTTATAATATCTAAAAACAGAAAATACCCCATCAATAGTTTTTCAGTTATTTTCAGTTAAATCTCCCAAAAGTGTAATTTTGACGAAATTCTAAGAAAATCAATCAATTCGAATAAAGGCAACTTTAAAACCTTAACTTTATGAAATTCTGCGTGGATATTAAGCAAAAATTTCTCTTTCCATTCTAAAATTGTAACTCAGATTTTGTTGTTGTTAGTATAGTTCAAAGTTAAAAATAAAATTAACAATAGTCTAATTATTTATTTACAAAATAAACAAAAAACGTTAGTACAATGATTCTCCTGCGGGTTGTATACTTAATTCAGGTATCAGATTTTTTTGTTATTAGTACAGTTCAAAGTTAAAAATAAAATTAAAAATAGTCTAATTATTTATTTGCAAAATAAACAAAAAACATTATTACAATGATTCTCCTGTGGGTTGTATCCTTAATTCAGGTATCTGAAATAAAATATAATTACTATTTTTACGTATTAACGTTAAATAAAGAATGTTTTGTTGTTGTTTTATTGGCATAAATTAGATCTTTTAAGAAACAGTTATAATTCAACTAAAGTCTGAATTGAAATAAAGTTAATACCGTGCGATTGTTTAAATTATGATTTAGAGTAGTCGGCATTTTTTTGTGCAGTTGCGCAGAACGCTAATTGAATGATGGAATAAATTTGAGGTTATGGTAAACTATGTGTATTGGCAGTAATGCCAATCTAATTTAAAATTTAAAGCCTACTCTTAATCATGTTTTAAATGATCGCATGGTATAAGAAACTTTCAATATTGCGAGGAGAGTAATAATTCATTTAAATCAAAATAAACATAAAATTATTTCTTGAATAAAAGAATTGTGAAACAAACCAAGTGTAATTTAATTTAAACCTTCATTATCAATATAAAATTATTATAATAAATATATAATGTTTTTGTTGTTACTCATCCAGAAATGTATTCATCTGTGATTGGAAATTAATAAACGTATAGTTTTAAAGTTTAAATATTAAATGAGGTGTTAGCATTTTTCTTGAATCTAAATGAAAATAAAATAGATAGAAGAAAATATCGACATTGATTTAAATGGTTTTATTACCTTTATTTTTGAATCTAATATAAATTCATTAATACAAAAAATGCATTGAATAATAAGTAATACGATTCAACCTTTTGATTGAATAAAATAAAAACAAACTCATTATAAGTATTTTTTACTTTCCCCCGTATGTAATACAAAGGGAAAGTATTGTTTTCTTTCAAATAAAAGTTGTAGACAATAACAAAATGAAGATGTATTGTCCACTTACTTTTTGTCATAGCACTCTTAGTTTTTGAGATATTTCAAAAGTTGTGTGTTTTATCTAGTTATTGGTGTGTGACAGTGTATGTGTCGATACAATTGAAAAATGTTTCAAATAAAAGTTGTAGTTATCAAAAAGTTGAAGACATTTTGAAAATAATATTGCTACAAATATTTTTAAAGTGATTTAATACGCAATTTACGAGGGAAAGTACTATGATGGACACATCACCATTTTTTATTATTATTTTTAGATACCTGAACTTCTGGAGGAGTTGATAATACAAAATTGACAGCTTGGGCAACATCATTTGAGTGCAATTTTGGGACTTTTTTGAATATTGCTTTCAGTTCATCTCCACTAGTATCAAGTATGTTGGTATCAACAGCGCCAGGGCTAATATTCTGCAAAATATAAAATGTTGTGATAAAAACATGATTACATTTAAATAATTTCTTACTTAACCCATTAGGCGCCATTGACGCATTTACGCAACATTATTAATTTTATGTTAATTAAATTACTAAATAAGTTAATTAACATATCAAGTTATATTATTAACTTGACTTGAAATGGTATGAAGATAAACGTAAATATTTAAATATCTCGATTATTACCCATTTAAAAAAAAATCAGTGTATTTTAAACTTCAAAATATTTCAGTGTTTTATACGCGTGGCGCATAAAATAAAATTTCGAGTTTAGAAAAACCCCGTGAAAATTTGTCGAGGGTCGCGCAGCGACCCGAGACAAATTTTCTGGGCTTTTCTAAACTCGAAATTTTACTTCATGCGCCACGCGTATAAAACACTGATTTCAAGTGAGGTTCAAATATACATAGAGTTCACAATATTTTAGTGTTTTATACGCGTGGCGCATGAAGTAAAATTTCGACTTTAGAAAAGCCCAGAAAATTTGTCGAGGGTCGCTGCGCGACCCTCGACAAATTTTCACGGGGCTTTTCTAAACTCGAAATTTTACTTCATGCTTAGTCTGGGATTGGAACACACTCGTTTAAAAATACTAGAAACGCTTGGATTTGAGGGTTTTTCACTCCCAAAGTGGAGCTAGGCTACCGCTGTCTAGGGGCCACAGCCATAAATCGCGAGCGTCCAAATTTACCGTTGGGTGCCATAAATTTCGAGAGTTAAAGTTGAAAACTTCCCACTGAATTAGCGTTTTATACGCGTGCCGCATGAAGTAAAATTTCGAGTTTATAAAAGCCCCGTGAAAATTTGTCGAGGGTCGCTGCGCGACCCTCGACAAATTTTCTACGCGGGGCTTTTCTAAACTCGAAATTTTACTTCATGCTTAGTCTGGGATTGGAAAACACTCGTTTAAAAATACTAGAAACGCTTGGATTTAAGGATTTTTGGCTCCCAAAGTGGAGCTAGGCTAACGCTGTGGCCTCTAGTTGGGCGCCATAAATCGCGAGCGTCCAAATTTTCCGTTGGGTGCCATAAATTTCGACAGTTAAAGTTGAAAACTTCCCACTGAATCAGCGCTTTATACGCGTGGCGCATGAAGTAAAATTTCGAGTTTAGAAAAGCCCCGTAAAAATGTGTCTCGGGTCGCTGGCGCGACCCTCGACAAATTTTCTACGCAGGGCTTTTCTAAACTCGAAATTTTACTTCATGCTTAGTCTGGGATTGGAAAACACTCGTTTAAAAATACTAGAAACGCTTGGATTTGAGGGTTTTTCACTCCCAAAGTGGAGCTAGGCTACCGCTGTCTAGGGGCCACAGCCATAAATCGCGAGCGTCCAAATTTACCGTTGAGTGCCATAAATTTCGAGAGTTAAAGTTGAAAACTTCCCACTGAATTAGCGTTTTATACGCGTGGCGCATGAAGTAAAATTTCGAGTTTAGAAAAGCCCCGTGAAAATTTGTCGAAGGTCGCTGCGCGACCCTCGACAAATTTTCTACGCGGGGCTTTTCTAAACTCGAAATTTTACTTCATGCTTAGTCTGGGATTGGAAAACACTCGTTTAAAAATACTAGAAACGCTTGGATTTAAGGGTTTTTGGCGCCCAAAGTGGAGCTAAGCTAACGCTGTGGCCCCTAGTTGGGCGCCATAAATCGCGAGCGTCCAAATTTACCGTTGGGTGCCATAAATTTCGAGAGTAAAAGTTGAAAACTTCCCACTGAATCAGCGTTTTATACGCGTGGCGCATGAAGTAAAATTTCGAGTTTAGAAAAGCCCCGTGAAAATTTGTCGAGGGTCGCTGGCGTGACCCTCGACAAATTATATACGCGGGGCTTTTCTAAACTCGGAATTTTACTTTATGCTTAGTCTGGGAGTGGAAATACTTGTTCTAAACTTCATATTAATCGTTTTTATATAAAATCGATGAATGCCTCACATTTACACCGTATACATTATGTATAGTTAAAAGAATAATTTACAGTATGTAAAACAATAAATCATTTAAAAAAATCTTTAAAAGAAGTGCAGAATTTCACCTAAAATCAACTTTTAGAGCTAACTCTTTAATTGCTCGGCCGATTCACAACCAAAACGGGAACTAGAACGGAAACGGGAACGGGAACGGGAACGAGAAACCCAACTTCACAACAAAACGGAAACCGACCGGGAAGGACTAGGGACATTTATGTCAATTTCGGGACTTTTGATGTTTTATTCTAAAGTTTGCAGTGTTTGTTTATATCAATGTAATGTGCTTATTTTATTATTCTATCCAAATTAATTATTCCAAAATATTCTTATCTAAATTCTGAATGATCGGTTGCGTATTTTTTTTCGAATCTAAATCTAGGATTTTTCCTTTATTTACTCATTCTTATAACATTTATTTTATTTGTCATTAACATTTCCTTATTACTCTATACATTTACTAAAGAAAAAAACTAAAAATAATAAATAATTCTCCCATAATCCCCAAAAGAAATGTTCTTCCGCTGCGCCGTAATAGCTACTCCTCCCTGGCCTTTGTTTCACAACTGCTTTTAGTCCCTCAATCCCCTATCCACTCGCACACATGCTCTCGTTTCGCCCTTTACCATTAATCTCCAGTTTTCCCCGCAATCCCATACATTCCTTCATTTAGTACTCTTATACATCCTATCCACTCCCACAGAACACACATTTTATGTACTCTTCCCCCATCCATACCTTTCTTCCTCTTTCCTCGTTCCCACACCTGAACCGTGCAAGTAATCACGCTTCGTCCTTGGGCAATCTGGCAAAATAGCGCGGGGGGCCATCAAACACTTGGGGCTAGAGCTGCTCTTGTCGCAACTGCAAGTCGACATCTTTTGCCCTCACCGTATACTCTAGCTCCAGCCTCTCCCCCAACGCTATCTTCTGCTCCACCACTTGGCACGACCAGCCCACTTTTCTGTACAGCGACTCTCTGTCTTTCATCCATCATATTCCCCTAGTCTTCATCCACCTTTCATTCCTTATAACATACACCCCATGCCTCCTTCACCAACCTTCCTTCTCCTAACATACTTATCTTTCTCTCATATTTCACTCCCCTTTTCGCTGACTCCCCTTCTACAGACATTCTTTGACACTCCTGCAATACCACATAGCTTGACGTTGTTCGCTCCACTCCTAATATACATTTTAAGTATTGCAGGTGTACTTTTCCACTCTCTCATGCTCAGATACTCCCTATACCTCTGACGCATACATCATTATCGCTCTTACACAGGCATCCCACCACACTAGTTTCATGTTCATATTTCCCCCTAACACTTCCTCCCATACATTCCGCATCCCCCCCATTGCCATTCTCGCCTTCTTACATGCGTACTCTATATGTTTTGCTCTACCTCCGCTCTCGGCGAACATATAACCTAGGTACTTAAACTCTCTCACTATCTCTAATCTCTTTCCCATCCACTTAAATTTCTCCTCCTTTCTTCGTCCATCCCCATTCTTACATATCATCCATTTAGTTTTCTAGGCACTCACAATCAACTCCCTTTTATTAAAATACCTCTACAACCTACCTTTCATCTCATTCAATTCACCTATCGTTTTTGCAATTACTACCACATCATCCGCATACGCCCAGCTCCATATCTTCCTTCTTCCCACCACTATTCCCCCTACCTGTCCCATCTCTAGAACCTTCTCTATATCTGCGAGATACAAGTTGAACAGTAGTGGGCTCAAAGGGCACCCTTGTCTCACACCACGCACTATCCTAAACTTCTCCGACTCGCACTTACCCACTCTTACCTTACACCACGTATCCTTGTAGCCACCCAATTTACGATCTACTCTGACACTCTTTTACCTTTCAAACATTCTACCAACAACTTTCTCTTAACAGAATCATGTGCCGCTTTCAAATCCACAAACATCAAATACACCTTGCCTTTCTTCACCATTTCTCTCTCAATCAGCCAGTTCAGAGTAGCTATCCGATCCACTGTCGACCTTCCCTTTCTGAAGCCTGCCTGCACTTCTGGTAGCAGGCCCACTTCTTCCTCCAACCGTTCCTTTACCATCCCCATCATCACTTTGTATAATTTGTCCATGAGCGTTATGCCCCTATAATTTTGTGGGCACATTTCATCCCCCGCTTTATGCACAGGAATAATTATACCCTCCTTCCATTCCTCAGGGAATCGCTGTTCTCCCCTCCATATTTTATGTCCCGCATGGCCCGCTTTCCCCCTCACTGCACCATTTTCAAGCCTCCCCCTTGATTCCAGCTGGCCCCGCCGCTTTCCTTTCCTTTATCCCTCTGAGGGCTCTTTCTAATTCCTCCTCCCTAAAGTGTTCCGTCCTATTGAATATTCTTCTCTCATAGCTTCCACGTGTCCTCCCCTTAACAGATCCTATAAATATGTCTTCCACTGTCCCATACTGATACTTTCTCCCTTTATTCTTCTCTTCGGGTTCTTTCTCTTTGCGTACGCCCATAGCTGTTTCTCATTTACAATTTCGCCTACCGCCTTCATCTCTTCTTTTATCCAACCGTCTCTTCTGCCCTTACACACTCTCTCACAGTGGTCTCTTGCTTCTTTCATTACCTCATCTGACCCTTCCCCTCTTCTCCATTTATTAGTTGCCTTCCTCAACGCCTTTCTAGCTTCCTGAAACTCACTGTCAACCCCCTCCCCTCTTAATTAGTCCTCCGTTCCCCTTCTGCTGCCTCGTCATGGCTAACTTTACTCCTGCTCTCAGTTGCTTCACCGAGTCTATTTCTTTGAAACATACCTCTTCAATTCTATATTCTTGCCCCCATTGACCAGCACCATCCTTCCTTATTTTGTGCTTGCCCCTCCTTTCCCGTGTTCCCAAGTTTCACTGTTACCGGAAAATGATCCGACACACTCCATTAATTTCCTTAATAATAATTTGATCCATTTTAAATACTCCAAGATAACACACTCTGCAGGATTCTAAACAATAACATAACCTTTAACGCTTTAACGGCGTTCGATATGTATAATGGAGATAGCGCTTGCCTGGTCAATAGGTGCAGTGATTGGCTTAAAAATTTGCTCCCGAGAACAGGAAAGAAGTTAACCACACTTCTCGTTCTGGTTCCCGGACGCTTCTCGAGCATTGTGAATGTTAAGATGTAAACCCTATGATTCAAGTTTTTTCCCGTTTCCGTCTCTGTTTCCGTTTCCGTTTTCGTTTCCGTTTTCGTGTCCGTTTCCGTTTCCGTTTCCGTTTCCATTTCATTTTCCGTTTGCGTTTCCGTTTCCATTTCTGTTTCCGTTTCCGTTACCGTTTCCGTTTCCGTTTCCGTTTCCGTTTCCGTTTCCGTTTCCGTTTCCGTTTCCGTTTCCGTTTCCGTTTCCGTTTCCGTTTCCGTTTCCGTTTCCGTTTCCGTTTCCGTTTCCTTTTCCGTTTCCTTTTCCGTTTCCTTTTCCGTTTCCGTTTTTGGTTTCGTTTTCGTTTCCATTTCCGTTCCCGTTTCCGTTTTGATTGTGAATCGGCCTTAACTGGTAGTGAAACCTATTTGAATCTAATCATATGCCGTAATTAAATTCAAAAATGTTTCACCACTAGTTAAGTAAGAAATTATAAGCAGTTACTAGTGAAACAAACTATATTTCGTTTTGTTTTTGTTTTTATTGGCCAACCAGATCTTGTATTTTTTTTATAATATTGGATATTTAGTTGGATACTCTGGCTGTAAGTCTGACTTTTGCCTTTAAAATAAATTTGAGGTTATGCTTTTCACATAGTTACCATCATAAGGATTAATTAAGAGGCGGAACACTACTTTCAGCATTTTACTACCATATCTTGAACATGTTTGTCATCTGTCACGTGGCGAAACATATTTAACTATGATTTGATAAAGAAAACACTTGGTTAATATGGGAATATTAGTGAAATTTAACCAAGTGTTTTCTTTAATAAATCATTTTATTACCACTTTTTTGTCAAATAATTAATCAATTGCAACATGGCTTTCATAAAGCAATGCCATTACATGACAAATAGTAGGGACACCCAAATAATCAAAGAATAGGAAAAACAAATCCCAAATCTGGTTGGCCAATAAAAAAAACTAAATATATATATATTTTAATTAAATTTAATATAATTAAATACATTATTTTTCACACATATTTGTGGTGTATGTAAAAATTGTGTTACTTACAGATACTTTTATTTTGCTACCAACATTAACCAATTCCAATCTCAATAAATCGGAATAGCAAGTGATCGCATATTTTGATGGTCCATATAACGACATACGAGGCATGTAATAAACCTTTTGTCCTGTAATTTTTTACAAGCAAACAATGTTTTTTAAGAAAATGTGACTTTGATTTGTATTTTTTTGTAAAAAGGAGATTCCGTTCAATAAATAAACTTAAACTTGAGTGAGTCTACTTTTGAAAAAAAAAAAACTTGCTCTTCTTGTAAAAGGGTAATTTTGTCATTTAGTTTTATTGCAATTAGACTATTTTGTCATCTGGTTTTATTGCATTTAGACTATTTCAAAAGAATGTTGTAGAAAAAAACGTTAAATTAGTGTATTCGTTTACGAGGGGTGATCAAAAAATAAAGTACATGATTCAATTGCTTGACAATACCTTACTGTTTGATCACCCCTTGTACAAACCTGTAATACTGTTAATATTAACAATATGTCCGTCGATATTATTCGCTTTCATTATCTGAATGGCCTCTCTTGAGGAAATGGCGTAACCCAGAACGTTGGTGTCGAGGATTTTCCTCCAAACTTGACTGTCACCATCGATTAGCCTGGTGTTCTCCACAATACCAGCGTTGTTGACAAGAATATGGACGGGGCCTAGATTTTTTGCCGTCCAGTGGAAACAATCGACGATTTCCTTTTCGCTGGTCATGTCGACTTTGCGAGCGATTAATTTCCCTTGTTGGTTTCCCAAGGTTTTCGCGAGTGCTTCGATTTTGTCCGACCTTCTAGCAACACCAACAACCTACAAAGAAAAATTGTGGATTCGCAGATATTCTGTTTCGCAATTACACCAGGAGATTGTTTCTAATTTAATTTGAAAAACAAAATTAACCGGTTAAAATTAATATCGACTTTCTGCAAAGAGTTTGTCTCCAAATATTCATTGAAACAACTACTTCTCGAGCTAATACCCCGACAGATATTGAATTATACAATGAATATTTGCGCTACACGACAGCACTGCTGTTCTATGCATAATTTATACGCAAAATGCAACATCAGGTCAAACTATTCTCTAACCAAACTAAATGAAACAAAAGGAAATTGAAATAAATTGAAAAAATTACAGGGAATGAATTTTAATTGTCTTAAACCATCTATAGACGCGTTTCGAGATTTATCCCTCATCAGTATAGCTTTGCTATAGACTTTCAATACAAAAATATTAAAATAAAATTAACAGGAAACTTACAGGAATTTCGAAGTGTGTCGTCGAAACAGGTACACAAAACTGGGGCGAAACGCGTCTATAGATGGCTTAAGACAATTAAAATTCATTCCCTGTCATTTTTTCAATTTATTTCAATTTCCATTCGTTTCATTTAGTTTGGTTAGAGAATAGTTTGACCTGATGTTGCATTTTGCATATAAATTATGCATAGAACAGCAGTGCTGTCGTGTAACGCAAATATTCATTGTATAATTCAATATCTGTCGGGGTATTAGCTCGAGAAGTAGTTGTTTCAATGAATATTTGGAGACAAACTTTTTGCAGAAAGTCGATATTAATTTCAATTCGTTTTTATATTTTATAAATATTCTGCAACCTATTGACAAACTCAATTTTTCTTTATGATAAATTGTCTTTATGTAATATTAACAGGAGTTAACAAGATCGCTTCTACTTCGTTCTGCGGAATTTATTTTGTAGTGTTGTGTATTTATTTAGAGATATGTTTTAGTTTTGATGCCAATTTTTGATGGCATCAAAACTAAAACATATCTCTAAATAAATACAATACACTACAAAATAAATTTATGTCAACTGGCCCATTTCTTATATCATTCTTCTCCTCTCCCTTTCCCACCCTAATCGCATCACAATTTTCAAACGCCCCTCGTATTTTACTACGTCTGAGCTAAGAACATAATTATCAAAGATGCTCCAAAAAAAACACCGTTCGGAATTATAATAATCAAAGTTAACAATTATTGGTTAATCAACATGCACAATGAAGTAAAAGCTTCCACAATACATCAGAATAATATTCACAACTAGAATTTCAATTCTTGATTAATCACTTAATGGATTTATAAATGTTGAAACCGATTTGAAAATTAAAAATGCTAATTGTTACTTACCTGCAATCCGGATTCGACTAAATTTTTAGCAATCGCCGCCCCTATTCCGAAACTAGCCCCTGTCACGATGGCGACTTTATTCTTCCAGCGATTCATTTTTACAAAGCTTTAAATATTTAAATAAACTGTATTACAATTATTACTATTTGGATAATGTCCAATTTAACCACTTGATTTTCTTTTGTTATGCAAATGTTCTCCTTGGCTGGCGTTAGACTGAGGTTATATAAACTACAAACTCATTTCTTATCGAAACAAAATGTATTTTATTAATTGCTAGGTAATTACAAGAATGCATTATTACAACATTTTATTACTATTGTATCATATGTTCAATAAAAAAAAAAATCTCTAGAGTGCCATCCCACTGAGCAAAAAACAAACAAATATCATTATTTCATCTGCCTGATGAAGCCACTGTGTGGCGAAACATGTTGCAGTGTTCAACAATAAAAGTGCAACCCTCCCTACTGTGTTGTTTTATTTCAAGTAAATAACATTATATTGTATGTTCAATAAAATTAAACCTCTAGAGTGCTATGGAATATATTGTAGGTTGGCAACTCTGAAATTTTACATTATAATTATTATGTCTGACGTTTTATATGACTATTCCTAAGGCGTGTAACCAACATGCATTTATAAAAAAGATAAAATCATAGCACTCTAGAGGTTTTACTTTATTGAACATACGATATCAACATTATAGCAACATTAAACGTTGTTTCAATGTTAATAAAATTTTAAATAAATGGATTTGCTCAGTTGGATGGAAAATATTGCAGGTTAGCAACTCTAAAATTGTATATTATAATTATCATTTGTAAATAAAACACTTATAAATTTAAAATTGAGTTTGTGTTCGGTATTCCGGCACCAGATACCCACAGACGCGTTTCGGACTTCAAGATCCTCGTCAGTGTGGTCCTGACCCAGCGCTAGCGTTAGCTATCGAATTCATTAATACTTTTTACTTTATTTAACCACTATATTTTGCACTTAACTACAGTGGTTAAACAAGGTAAAAAGTTCACTGTGGAGGCTTCTACTTCGTTATACATCATTATTTACACAAAAAAGACAATTAACTTTGTTTGTATAACTGAGGATTTTATTGTGACTATAGTTTCGACAACTTTAACTATGTTTGATAATGACAAGTTAAAGTTGTCGAAACTATAGTCACAATTAAATCCTCAGTTATACAAACAAAGTCAATTGTCTTATTTGTGAAAGTAAAAAGTGTATTTAGGATGTACCACAAAGTGAACGCCTTTAACACAAAACATTATAATTATCATGAAAACTATTAATGGATTTAATAGCTAACGCCATCTAATGCTCCATAGTGGTATCGGCAATGACACAATGTGCATGTACAGGTCACTGTTTCGTCCACAAACGAGCTCAGCACTGGGTCGGGACCACACTGAAGAGGACCCTGAAGTCCGAAACGCGTCTGTGGGGATTTGATGCCGGAATACTGAACACAAATTTAATTTAGATAATTATCATGTCTGACGTTTGATAATGGAATTCCTAAAGCATGTTGCTAACTTACATTTAAAAAAAAATCAATTCAAGACACTCTAGAGCAGGCGTTCTCAATTTTTTCACCACCGCATAAGTCTACGCCCCCTCTTCTTGATTTTATTTGTTTTTTTTAGCTAGATTGAAACACCTTTATAGGCTTATTTCACTTCACCTACTCTTTAGGAAATCTGTCCCCTCCCCCTGATATCTTGACGCGCCCCCCGGTTGAGAAACCCTGCTCTAGAGGTTTTTTGTTATTGAACTTACAATATTAATAGTTAGAATGCATAGGAATTTATTTCATTAAAAAATACGATTCAACGATACGTTATTTATAGATATGATAATAAACTGTATTGACGTGAATGATTTATTTGAAATCCACTTTGTTAGCCTTGCAGCGTGATTTAATGGAAATCAACACAAAACTTTTATTTGTTCGTTTTTAAAGCTGATTTTCGATATGACCACCCTTCTCTGGTATCTGGTATAAGGGGAGTGCGCATTGCTGCACTGCACTTAGACCTCATTAGGCCCATTGTGCCGCCTCCCACTACGGGTCACCCATCCTCAGCTCAACCATCCTACCTTGTCTAGGTAGTCCAATATTACTGAGGTGGGCAAATCCCTGATAATGTCCATCGTCGGCCGTCTTTCACCCAGTATGGATCATCTCGTAGACGAGAGTGCCGGGCATTCGCTGAGGATGTGACTCGCAGTCTCGTCTTCCATTCCACACCCTCTACAAGATGGGGAGTCAACTATTCCCAAGTCCGCAAGTCCTCCGCCGATTCCACGAGGATGGATTCGTCGGAATCGGGAGGACTAGCGTCGGACACTTCCGACGATAGCGGTGACTCCATCGTCACATCCTCCCGACGCTCCTTCCTGACCGGCGAGGTTGGTGGTTGCATCGACACGGATGTCGCAGCCACTTGCTAAGCCTGTTTGGGAGCTTCCGTTCTGAAAAGCGCCGAATTGGATGTCTAAGGCTGGCTCTCAGCCACCGCCTGACTCACCCCACTCACCTTCCTCTCTTCCGTTCTGAGAAGCGGCGAGTTGGATGTCTCAGGCTGGCTCTCAGCCACTCACCTTCTTCTCTTCTTCTTTCTTTGGGTCCTTGAACCTCAGGATTAAAGAGGTAAGCCTGTAACTAATACGGTTACCTCTTCCGCAGCCACTTGCTCAGCCTGTTTGTAAGCTTCCGTTCTGAAAAGCGGCGAGTTGGATGTCTCAGGCTGGCTCTCAGCCACCGCCTGACTCACCCCACTCACCTTCCTCTCTTCCGTTCTGGGAAGCGGCGAGTGGGATGTCTCAGGCTGGCTCTCAGCCACTCCCCTTCCTCTCATCTTCTTTCTTTGGGTCCTTGAACCTCAGGATTAAAAAGGTAAGCCTGTAACTAATACGGTTACCTCTTTCGCAGCCATTTGCTCAGCCTGTTTGGGAGCTTCCGTTCTGAAAAGCGGCGAGTTGGATGTCTCAGGCTAGCTCTCAGCCACCGCCTAACTCACTCTATTCACCTTTCTCTCTTCCATTCTGGGAAGCGGCGAGTTGGATGTCTCAGGCTGGCTCTCAGCCACTCACCTTCCTCTCTTCTTCTTTCTTTGGGTCCTTGAACCTCAGGATTAAAGAGGTAAGCCTGTAACTAATACGGTTACCTCTTCCGCAGCCACTTGCTCAGCCTGTTTGTAGGCTTCCGTTCTGAAAAGCGGCAAGTTGGATGTCTCAGGCTGGCTCTCAGCCACCGCCTGACTCACCCCACTCACCTTCCTCTCTTCCGTTCTGAGAAGCGGCGAGTTGGATGTCTCAGGCTGGCTCTCAGCCACTCACCTTCCTCTCTTCTTATTTCTTTGGGTCCTTGAACCTCAGGATTAAAGAGGTAAGCCTGTAACTAATACGGTTACCTCTTCCGCAGCCACTTGCTCAGCCTGTTTGTAGGCTTCCGTTCTGAAAAGCGGCGAGTTGGATGTCTCAGGCTGGCTCTCAGCCACCGCCTGACTCACCCCACTCACCTTCCTCTCTTCCGTTCTGAGAAGCGGCGAGTTGGATGTCTCAGGCTGGCTCTCAGCCACTCACCTTCCTCTCTTCGTCGTTCTTTGGGTCCTTGAGCCTCAGGATTAAAGAGGAAGCCTGTAACTAATACGGTTACCTCTTCCGCAGCCACTTGCTCAGCCTGTTTGTAGGCTTTCGTTCTGAAAAGCGGCGAGTTGGATGTCTCAGGCTGGCTCTCAGCCACCGCCTGACTCACCCCACTCACCTTTCTCTCTTCCATTCTAAGAAGCAGCGAGTTGGATGTCTCAGGCTGGCTCTCAGCCACTCACCTTCCTTTCTTTAGGTCCTTGAAACTCAGGATTAAAGAGGTAAGCCTGTAACTAATACGGTTACCTCTTCCATTTTGGATTTTTAAATCCTCGTCCCCAACACCCAGTATGAGCAACTGCCCAGGTGGGTTGTCTGTTACAGACCGGTGGAAGATCGGTCAATCCCATATCTTGAGCTCAGGATTTTGCCCCGCCAATCTCCTGAGCACCATTTCTTCGCCTTCCGTAGTCGACTTCGTGAGTTTAGGAAGGCGGTCCTCGACTATGGTAGTAGTCTAGCCTCAGGCCATGGCTTGATCACCGCCACCGTTCTCACAAGCCAATCAGCAGAACGTCTTTCTTTGGGTCCTTGAACCTCAGGATTAATGAGGTAAGCCTGTAACTAATACGGTTACCTCAGCCACTTGCTTAGCCTGTTTGGGAGCTTCCGTTCTGAAAAGCGGCGAGTTGGATGTCTCAGGCTGGCTCTCAGCTACCGCATGACACACCCCACTCACCTTTCTTTCTTCCGTTCAGAGAAGCGGCGAGTTGGATGTCTCAGGCTGGCTCTCACCCACTCACCTTCCTCTCTTCGTCTTTCTTTTGGTCCTTGAACCTCAGGATTAAAGAGGTAGGCCTGTAACTAATACGGTTACCTGTTCCGTTGAGGATTTTTAGATCCTCGTCCCCCACACCCAGTATGAGCAACTGCCCAGGTGGGTTGTCTGTCACAGACCGGTGGAAGATCGGCCAATCCCATATCTTGAGCTCAGGATTTTGCCCCGCCAATCTCCTGAGCACCATTTCTTCGCCTTCCGTAGTCTCAAAATCTTCCCTTGGAACCCAAAGGGTCGACTTCGTGAGTGTACGAAGGCGGTCCTCGACTATGGTAGTAGTCTAGCCTCAGGCCATGGCTTGATCACCGCCACCGTTCTCACAAGCCAATCAGCAGAACATTGATCCTCGCAGTGAATTTTTACAAACTCACTCGCGTAGGACCAGGCCCTGAATCTCGGCGGAGAACTAGATGTGGCGGTTGGTGAGCCCAACACCACCGAGTCAAGCACCCTGAAAAGCGCCTGCCTAATTAAGGTGGCCCTTTCCTGGGGAGCTTGCGAAAGGAGTTGGATCCATCCGTTATCACCAGCCTGAGGTGACTTTCCGCCGCATCTTTGTAGGATACTCTCCTTCCTCCTGCTGCTGTAGCCCCCAGCCGTTGGCCTTGGTAGCGTTTCAGGGTTGGCTCAGAGGAGATAGTGGAACGCAACCTCTTGGTACCCTGGTCTTTGGGTTCCCTTCCTTGCTTGGATTCCTGCGTTTACCCCAGCCTGGGCTTCGCCTGCTAAGGATATTTCAGAGGCTTGGCGGAGTCCTCAGCCTCGATCCTCTTTACTGAGTCTGCGCATGTCTCCGCCGTCCTAATTTTCTCCTTCGCTTGGCCTCTGCTCCGCAAATGCGGCTCCTTTTCCCCTTGGGAACAACAGGGGTGAAATCAGTCAGGTCATCCTGTGGTGATCCTGAGGGACCAGCCGCAGGTTACCCACTTGCTGGTAAACCCGAGGATCTGCCTACTGAAGACAGCAGCGTGCCCGAAGACCCAGCCACAGCTCTTGTGTGGGTACTTTTTGCCAACGGCATCAATTTAAGTGGCGAAACAAGTGGCTTCTTTTATGGTTTTTCCGGCTTTGTCCATTTCAGGCGATCTCTAAACTTCATCTTTCCGGTTGCCATCCACCACGGAGTCCACAAGGGGAGTGTCAACTTGACACCCAGGATTGCCAGTCCGATATAGCCCCCAAGAACATGAGAAAGATCCAGGCCACAGACCTCCTGCAACCTGCAACTGAAGGCCCACGACACAGCCCCCCTGCGCGCCTGCTATTCCTCTGAATCTACCCCGCCGGCCCTCTGACGGGACAGCACAGCCGATTGGTTGGAGTCGGGTCGCTCCAACTGCCCGTCTAGACGAAATCCAGGCCAAAGTGATGTGTTGATTCCACATCCCCGCAGGTGACGCTTCTTCTCAACCCCTTTATCCGCCGACACGGGTCGCCACGCACGGCACAAGCACGTGGGGTTGGTATTTAGCCCCAGCACCGCCAGCAGAGATAAGGTTCTCTGCTCCCGGGGCCGAGGAGCCCCCTCAATACGTCAAGGCCCCAACCATATTCGAGAGGGTGTTTTATACGCGTGGCGCATAAAGTAAAATTTAGAGTTTAGAAAAGCCCAGAAAATTTGTAGAGGAGCTCTTCAAAACTCGAAATTTTACTTCATGCTTAGTCTGGGAGTGAAAAACACTTGTTTAAAGCATTAAATTAAACTTAAAAAGTAATACAGAGAATATCCGCAATTATTGTATCAATTTCATAGTATGTCATTATTTTTATAAAATCACATTACTTTTTATTTATTATTTTAGCTGTAATTTTTCTGACATTCGTTGATTTTTAAAAGAGTTCAATTTGAAGCTTTAAGCGAGTGTTTTCCGCTCCCAGACTAAGCATGAAGTAAAAATTTGAGTTTAGAAAAGCTTTTCTAAACTCGAAATTTTAATTCATGCGCCACGCGTATAAAACACGAATTTTAAGTGAAGCTAGAATATAAATTAGTTTGAGAATATTATAGTGTCTTATACGCTTGGCGCATGAAGTAAAATCTCGAGTTAATAAAAGCCCAGAAAATTTGTCTCGGGTCGCTACGCGACCCTCGACAAATTTTCACGGGGCTTTTCTAAACTCGAAATTTTATTTCATGCTTAGTCTGGGAGTGGAAAACACTTGTTTAAAGCTTTAAATTAAACTTAAAAAGAAAAACCGGAAATATTCGCAACTGTTGTATCAATTTTATGGTATGTCTTTATTTTTAAAAAATCACATTACTTTTTATTAATTAGTTTAGCTGTAATTTTCGGTAAGAAATTCGTTTTTTACGGGAATTCAATTTGAAGCTTTAAACGAGTGTTTTCCACTCCCAGACTAAGCATGAAGTAAAATTTCGAGTTTAGAAAAGCCCCGTGAAAATTTGTCGAGGGTCGCGCAGCGACCCGAGACAAATTTTCACGGGGCTTTTCTAAACTCGAAATTTTACTTCATGCGCCACGCGTATAAAACACGGATTTTAAGTGAAGCTAGAATATACATAAGTTTGACAATATTATAGTGTTTTATACACGTGGCGCATGAAGTAAAATTTCGAGTTTAGAAAAGCCCTGAAAATTTGTCTCGGGTCGCTGCGCGACCCGAGACAAATTTTCACGGGGCTTTTCTAAACTCGAAATTTTACTTCATGCTTAGTCTGGGAGTGGAAAACACTCGTTTAAAGCTTCAAATTGAATTCCCGTAAAAAAACAAATATCTAAACGAAAATTACAGCTAAACTAATTAATAAAAAGTAATGTGTTTTTTTTTTTAAATAATGATATACAATAAAATTGATACAACAGTTGCGGATATTTCCCGTTTTTCTTTTTAAGTTTAATTTAAAGCTTTAAACAAGTGTTTTTCACTCCCAGACTAAGCATGAAGTAAAATTTCGAGTTTAGAAAAGCCCCGTGAAAATTTGTCTCGGGTCGCTGCGCGACCCTCGACAAATTTTCACGGGGCTTTTCTAAACTCGAAATTTTACTTCATGCGCCACGCGTATAAAACACTATATTGACAAACTTATGTATTTCTAGCTTCACTTAAAATCCGTGTTTTATTCGCGTGGCGCATGAAGTAAAATTTCGAGTTTAGAAAAGCTCCGTGAAAATTTGTCTCGGGTCGCTGCGCGACCCTCGACAAATTTTCACGGGGCTTTTCTAAACTCAAAATTTTACTTCATGCTTAGTCTGGGAGTGAAAAACACTCGTTTAACACTTCAAATTGAATTTCTGTAAAAACACAACGAATATCTAAAGATTTCAAGAAAATAAGATAAATCAGGAATACGTATACTTTAAAGAAAAACTCCCTGTATATTGTAGAATTGGGATATTGAGATAGATTGTGTTAGAACGAAAATAAGGTAAATTGAATAGCAACTAAATTAGCCTAATCACAATTTTGTAGTATCAAAAAGATACCCATGTTTCGATTAGTTTGGTTAGATGACATACAGTGAGTTTTACATGCAAGTGTTGGTACATACATAACCCGATGTGTACTTGGTAAATTTTCAGGCATTCGTTGGTTTTGAAAAGCGTTCAGTTTGAAACTTACAACGAGTGTTTCCACTCCTAGATTGAGCATGAAGTAAAATTTTAGGTTTAGAAAAGCCTGAAAACAATTGTCAGGTACGCCACTGTCGTGCTAGCGCTAGCGTCGTGCTAGCGCAAGCTATCTCATTGTCAGTGTTTATAGACATCAGTATCGTAATTACAATGCAAAATGGATTTTTGAAATCGTATGGTTAGTTTTTGAGCTATAACGATTTCAATAATCAAGGGGTAAAAAAACAGTCCTCAGTTACGCCACTGTCTTAATAGCGCAAGCTATCGTGTTGCTAGTGTTTATAAAAACCAATATAGTAATTACAATGCCGAAAGAATTTTTTAAATCGTACGGTTAGTTTCCACGTTATAACGATTTCAATTATCAAGGGGTGAAAAAACAATCGTCAGCTACGCCACTGTCTTACTAGCGCAAGCTATCTCGTTGCCAGTGTTTATAAACATTAGTATAGTTATTACAATGCCAATTTTTTTTTAAAAACGTACTCGTTAGTTCCTGAGTTATAACGATTTAAATTAGTAATGAATGATAACACAATTGTTAGTTACACTACTGTTTTCTAGGCATCATGTTTGTAATAGCCAGTGTCTATGAATATGTGGTTCTTTAGTAGTGGTTGGTTCTTTAATAGTGGTTGGTTCTTCAGTACTGGTTGATTCTGGATCTCCTGCTCCTGGATCTCCTACTTCTGGATCTTCTACTCCTGGCTCTTCTGATCCTGGATCTTGTGCTCCTGGCAATGAGTGAAAACACAATTGTCAGTTACACTACTGTTTTCTAGGCATCATGTTTCAAATAGCCAGTGTCTATGAACATAAATACAGTAATTACAACGCCGAAATTTGTTTTGGAAGCGGTATTCTATATGCCAAACATGATTTTGTACTGAAATTTAGCAAGTAAATACGCATACAGGATCTGAAAGCTCTCGAATCAAAATGTGGATGCTAATATTTTTTTACCTGATATTTTTGAGAGAATATTTTTTTCATATTCTGCTGGCGCTAGCTCTAAGCTATATTTTTCACCCAATTTGATTAAAAAAATCTTATTTCAGGGGGCTAGAGTTAAAAATGTTTTATCAATTTTTTGAGTTGTAGGGTTGGCGCTAGCTTTTAAATTGGTAGCGCTAGCTCTGAGGAATCCAAATAGTGTAAAAAAGCTTAAAAAATCCAAACTCGGGGGGCTAGCATCAACCTAGCCCTCCGAAAGGTCAATCCCCCGGAACTTTCTTGTCTAAATGGCGCTAGCTCTAATTTTTGTGGCCTATCTAGCGCAACAGTTTTCTTTCAAAAAAGTCGAACTTCGGGGGGCTAAGTTGACTGAGCCGGTAACAACCCAGAGCAGAAGAATAGCAGCGCACTGCAACAAAAAAACCGCTAGCTCTAATTTTTGTGGCACTACCTGGCGCTAGCTAAAGAGCGTCTAGCGTAGTAGTTTTTTTAAAAAAGTCGAACTTCGGGGGCTAACTTGACTGGGCCGTTGTTACCCCTCCTCTATCTACCGCTGTTGAATAGTTTTAGCTTCGGATCGTGGATAATATTAAAGTCGTTAGCTTCTGCCCAAACTTTTAGTTGTTCGCCGTCAGAGTCGGTCTGTTTGTATCCCCATGGCAGTTAAAATCACCTGCCATTAATGATATAAATTTAGCTGGCTTTGGGAGAGCGACCGTGACTTTCATTCGGCCATTTGTATATAATTTACCAGCTAACATCCGTTTTATTAGAACACCCTTCATAACTTGGATTGTATTTTAAAATCTTGATGGATTTATAAATTTTGAAATTAATTTGGAAATCAAAAATAATAATCTTAACTCACTCATAATCCTCATTCGACTAAATTCTTTGCAATCGCCGGCCCCGTTCAAAAACTAACCCCTGTCACGATGGCCACTTTATTCTTCCAAAGATTAATTTTTACAAACATCTGAATATTTTATTTGTGATGTAATTATAAACCTGTTGATAGTTGATACGTAACAACCGCTTCAGATAATTTTTTGCAAGTTATCGCAATTAGGGGCGCACCTGGTACTGAGATTAGACAGGGGTTATTTAGGTAAAAAAAAAAAACGGGATTCTTGCCCAGCGTAACTTATTTATTAATTTTCAGGTAAATACAAAATATGTGTTATTCAACGACAAAAACAACATTCTAATAGTATGGAATTAGAAGTATTAATACGAGGGAATTTTACGCATAAACAATTAGTTATTTAGCTTTCGCCATACCGCCATCTGTATTTGTGTTATTTTTCATTTAATTAATTAACTAATTCTCACACTTATTATAATTCATTTAGACGCCACAATACAATCACACTCATCCATGGACCCGGATAGAATAATTTATTACTCATAAATTATTCCACCGGACGGGATTCGAACCCGCGACCGCTTGGTCTGTGGGCAGGGTCTCTACCCACTCGGCCACTGAGGCCCCCCAAAAATATGATTTTTGAACGATTAATTCGTTCAAAAATCATATTTTTTTGGATATCGTATCATTTGAATTTATTAATATCTGAGGAATGGGATTAAGGTAATAATGAGGACTGCCATATTGGCGGAAGAAATTGCGCTACCACCATTTCCATCATTTTCAGTGGTTCCCGAAGAGCTATCTTCAGTGGTTCCTGTGGAGTCATCTTCAGTGTTTCCTGTGGAGTCATCTTCAGTGGTTCCTGCGGAGTCATCTTTAGTGGTTGGTGCTTCAGTAGTGGTTGGTTCTTCAGTAGTAGTTGGTTCGTCAGTAGCGGTTGATTCGTCAGTAGCGGTTGATTCGTCAGTAGCGGTTGGTTCGTCAGTAGCGGTTGATTCGTCAGTAGCGGTTGATTCGTCAGTAGCGGTTGATTCGTCAGTAGCGGTTGATTCGTCAGTAGCGGTTGATTCATCAGTAGCCGTTGATTCGTCAGTAGCCGTTGATTCGTCAGTAGCGGTTGATTCGTCAGTAGCGGTTGATTCGTCAGTAGCGGTTGATTCGTCAGTAGCGGTTGATTCATCAGTAGCCGTTGATTCGTCAGTAGCGGTTGATTCTTCAGTAGCGGTTGACTCGTCAGTAGCGGTTGATTCGTCAGTAGCGGTTGATTCGTCAGTAGCGGTTGATTCGTCAGTAGCGGTTGATTCATCAGTAGCCGTTGATTCGTCAGTAGCGGTTGATTCTTCAGTAGCGGTTGACTCGTCAGTAGCGGTTGATTCGTCAGTAGCGGTTGATTCGTCAGTAGCGGTTGATTCGTCAGTAGCGGTTGATTCGTCAGTAGCGGTTGATTCTTCAGTAGCGGTTGATTCGTCAGTAGCGGTTGATTCGTCAGTAGCGGTTGATTCGTCAGTAGCGGTTGATTCGTCAGTAGCGGTTGATTCGTCAGTAGCGGTTGATTCGTCAGTAGCGGTTGATTCGTCAGTAGCGGTTGATTCGTCAGTAGCGGTTGATTCGTCAGTAGCGGTTGATTCTTCAGTAGCGGTTGATTCGTCAGTAGCGGTTGATTCGTCAGTAGCGGTTGATTCATCAGTAGCCGTTGATTCGTCGGTAGCCGTTGATTCGTCAGTAGCGGTTGATTCGTCAGTAGTGGTTGATTCGTCAGTAGCGGTTGATTCGTCAGTAGCGGTTGATTCCTCAGTAGCGGTTGATTCGTCAGTAGCGGTTGATTCGTCAGTAGCGGTTGATTCGTCAGTAGCGGTTGATTCATCAGTAGCCGTTGATTCGTCAGTAGCCGTTGATTCGTCAGTAGCGGTTGATTCGTCAGTAGCGGTTGATTCATCAGTAGCCGTTGATTCGTCAGTAGCCGTTGATTCGTCAGTAGCGGTTGATTCGTCAGTAGTGGTTGATACGTCAGTAGCGGTTGATTCTTCAGTAGCGGTTGATTCTTCAGTAGCGGTTGATTCGTCAGTAGCGGTTGATTCGTCAGTAGCGGTTGATTCGTCAGTAGCGGTTGATTCATCAGTAGCCGTTGATTCGTCAGTAGCCGTTGATTCGTCAGTAGCGGTTGATTCGTCAGTAGTGGTTGATTCGTCAGTAGCGGTTGATTCATCAGTAGCGGTTGATTCTTCAGTAGCGGTTGATTCGTCAGTAGCGGTTGATTCGTCAGTAGCGGTTGATTCGTCAGTAGCGGTTGATTCATCAGTAGCCGTTGATTCGTCAGTAGCCGTTGATTCGTCAGTAGCGGTTGATTCGTCAGTAGCGGTTGATTCATCAGTAGCCGTTGATTCGTCAGTAGCCGTTGATTCGTCAGTAGCGGTTGATTCGTCAGTAGTGGTTGATTCGTCAGTAGCGGTTGATTCTTCAGTAGCGGTTGATTCTTCAGTAGCGGTTGATTCGTCAGTAGCGGTTGATTCGTCAGTAGCGGTTGATTCGTCAGTAGCAGTTGATTCATCAGTAGCCGTTGATTCGTCAGTAGCCGTTGATTCGTCAGTAGCGGTTGATTCGTCAGTAGCGGTTGATTCTTCAGTAGCGGTTGATTCATCAGTAGCCGTTGATTCGTCAGTAGCGGTTGATTCATCAGTAGCCGTTGATTCGTCAGTAGCCGTTGATTCGTCAGTAGCGGTTGATTCGTCAGTAGCGGTTGATTCGTCAGTAGCGGTTGATTCGTCAGTAGCGGTTGATTCGTCAGTAGCGGTTGATTCATCAGTAGCCGTTGATTCGTCAGTAGCCGTTGATTCGTCAGTAGCGGTTGATTCGTCAGTAGCGGTTGATTCGTCAGTAGCGGTTGATTCGTCAGTAGCGGTTGATTCGTCAGTAGCGGTTGATTCATCAGTAGCCGTTGATTCGTCAGTAGCCGTTGATTCGTCAGTAGCGGTTGATTCTTCAGTAGCGGTTGATTCGTCAGTAGCGGTTGATTCGTCAGTAGCGGTTGATTCATCAGTAGCGGTTGATTCGTCAGTAGCGGTTGATTCGTCAGTAGCGGTTGATTCGTCAGTAGCGGTTGATTCGTCAGTAGCGGTTGATTCTTCAGTAGCCGTTGATTCGTCAGTAGCCGTTGATTCGTCAGTAGCGGTTGATTCTTCAGTAGCGGTTGATTCGTCAGTAGCGGTTGATTCGTCAGTAGCGGTTGATTCTTCAGTAGCGGTTGATTCGTCAGTAGCGGTTGATTCGTCAGTAGCGGTTGATTCTTCAGTAGCGGTTGATTCTTCAGTAGCGGTTGATTCGTCAGTAGCGGTTGATTCGTCAGTAGCGGTTGATTCGTCAGTAGCGGTTGATTCATCAGTAGCCGTTGATTCGTCAGTAGCCGTTGATTCGTCAGTAGCGGTTGATTCGTCAGTAGCGGTTGATTCGTCAGTAGCGGTTGATTCGTCAGTAGCGGTTGATTCGTCAGTAGCGGTTGATTCATCAGTAGCCGTTGATTCGTCAGTAGCCGTTGATTCGTCAGTAGCGGTTGATTCTTCAGTAGCGGTTGATTCGTCAGTAGCGGTTGATTCGTCAGTAGCGGTTGATTCATCAGTAGCCGTTGATTCGTCAGTAGCCGTTGATTCGTTAGTAGCGGTTGATTCGTCAGTAGTGGTTGATTCGTCAGTAGCGGTTGATTCTTCAGTAGCTGTTGATTCTTCAGTAGCGGTTGATTCGTCAGTAGCGGTTGATTCGTCAGTAGCGGTTGATTCGTCAGTAGCGGTTGATTCATCAGTAGCCGTTGATTCGTCAGTAGCCGTTGATTCGTCAGTAGTGGTTGGTTCTTCAGTAGTGGTTGATCCTTCAGTAGTGGTTGATCCTTCAGTAGTAGTTGATCCTTCAGTAGTGGTTGATCCTTCAGTAGTAGTTGATCCTTCAGTAGTAGTTGATCCTTCAGTAGTGGTTGATCCTTCAGTAGTAGTTGATCCTTCAGTAGTAGTTGATCCTTCAGTAGTGGTTGATCCTTCAGTAGTAGTTGATCCTTCAGTAGTAGTTGATCCTTCAGTAGTAGTTGATCCTTCAGTAGTAGTTGATCCTTCAGTAGTAGTTGATCCTTCAGTAGTGGTTGATCCTTCAGTAGTAGTTGATCCTTCAGTAGTAGTTGATCCTTCAGTAGTAGTTGATCCTTCAGTAGTAGTTGATCCTTCAGTAGTAGTTGATCCTTCAGTAGTAGTTGATCCTTCAGTAGTAGTTGATCCTTCAGTAGTGGTTGATCCTTCAGTAGTAGTTGATCCTTCAGTAGTAGTTGATCCTTCAGTAGTGGTTGATCCTTCAGTAGTAGTTGATCCTTCAGTAGTAGTTGATCCTTCAGTAGTGGTTGATCCTTCAGTAGTAGTTGATCCTTCAGTAGTAGTTGATCCTTCAGTAGTGGTTGATCCTTCAGTAGTAGTTGATCCTTCAGTAGTAGTTGATCCTTCAGTAGTAGTTGATCCTTCAGTAGTAGTTGATCCTTCAGTAGTAGTTGATCCTTCAGTAGTAGTTGATCCTTCAGTAGTAGTTGATCCTTCAGTAGTAGTTGATCCTTCAGTAGTAGTTGATCCTTCAGTAGTGGTTGATCCTTCAGTAGTAGTTGATCCTTCAGTAGTAGTTGATCCTTCAGTAGTAGTTGATCCTTCAGTAGTAGTTGATCCTTCAGTAGTAGTTGATCCTTCAGTAGTGGTTGATCCTTCAGTAGTAGTTGATCCTTCAGTAGTAGTTGATCCTTCAGTAGTGGTTGATCCTTCAGTAGTAGTTGATCCTTCAGTAGTGGTTGATCCTTCAGTAGTAGTTGATCCTTCAGTAGTAGTTGATCCTTCAGTAGTGGTTGATCCTTCAGTAGTAGTTGATCCTTCAGTAGTAGTTGATCCTTCAGTAGTGGTTGATCCTTCAGTAGTAGTTGATCCTTCAGTAGTGGTTGATCCTTCAGTAGTAGTTGATCCTTCAGTAGTAGTTGATCCTTCAGTAGTAGTTGATCCTTCAGTAGTGGTTGATCCTTCAGTAGTAGTTGATCCTTCAGTAGTAGTTGATCCTTCAGTAGTGGTTGATCCTTCAGTAGTGGTTGATCCTTCAGTAGTAGTTGATCCTTCAGTAGTAGTTGATCCTTCAGTAGTGGTTGATCCTTCAGTAGTAGTTGATCCTTCAGTAGTAGTTGATCCTTCAGTAGTGGTTGATCCTTCAGTAGTAGTTGATCCTTCAGTAGTGGTTGATCCTTCAGTAGTAGTTGATCCTTCAGTAGTAGTTGATCCTTCAGTAGTGGTTGATCCTTCAGTAGTAGTTGATCCTTCAGTAGTAGTTGATCCTTCAGTAGTGGTTGATCCTTCAGTAGTAGTTGATCCTTCAGTAGTGGTTGATCCTTCAGTAGTAGTTGATCCTTCAGTAGTAGTTGATCCTTCAGTAGTAGTTGATCCTTCAGTAGTGGTTGATCCTTCAGTAGTAGTTGATCCTTCAGTAGTAGTTGATCCTTCAGTAGTAGTTGATCCTTCAGTAGTGGTTGATCCTTCAGTAGTAGTTGATCCTTCAGTAGTAGTTGATCCTTCAGTAGTAGTTGATCCTTCAGTAGTGGTTGATCCTTCAGTAGTAGTTGATCCTTCAGTAGTAGTTGATCCTTCAGTAGTAGTTGATCCTTCAGTAGTGGTTGATCCTTCAGTAGTGGTTGATCCTTCAGTAGTAGTTGATCCTTCAGTAGTAGTTGATCCTTCAGTAGTGGTTGATCCTTCAGTAGTAGTTGATCCTTCAGTAGTAGTTGATCCTTCAGTAGTGGTTGATCCTTCAGTAGTAGTTGATCCTTCAGTAGTGGTTGATCCTTCAGTAGTAGTTGATCCTTCAGTAGTAGTTGATCCTTCAGTAGTAGTTGATCCTTCAGTAGTGGTTGATCCTTCAGTAGTAGTTGATCCTTCAGTAGTAGTTGATCCTTCAGTAGTAGTTGATCCTTCAGTAGTGGTTGATCCTTCAGTAGTGGTTGATCCTTCAGTAGTAGTTGATCCTTCAGTAGTAGTTGATCCTTCAGTAGTAGTTGATCCTTCAGTAGTAGTTGATCCTTCAGTAGTAGTTGATCCTTCAGTAGTGGTTGATCCTTCAGTAGTGGTTGATCCTTCAGTAGTAGTTGATCCTTCAGTAGTAGTTGATCCTTCAGTAGTGGTTGATCCTTCAGTAGTAGTTGATCCTTCAGTAGTAGTTGATCCTTCAGTAGTGGTTGATCCTTCAGTAGTAGTTGATCCTTCAGTAGTGGTTGATCCTTCAGTAGTAGTTGATCCTTCAGTAGTAGTTGATCCTTCAGTAGTGGTTGATCCTTCAGTAGTAGTTGATCCTTCAGTAGTGGTTGATCCTTCAGTAGTAGTTGATCCTTCAGTAGTAGTTGATCCTTCAGTAGTAGTTGATCCTTCAGTAGTAGTTGATCCTTCAGTAGTAGTTGATCCTTCAGTAGTGGTTGATCCTTCAGTAGTAGTTGATCCTTCAGTAGTAGTTGATCCTTCAGTAGTGGTTGATCCTTCAGTAGTAGTTGATCCTTCAGTAGTAGTTGATCCTTCAGTAGTGGTTGATCCTTCAGTAGTGGTTGATCCTTCAGTAGTAGTTGATCCTTCAGTAGTGGTTGATCCTTCAGTAGTAGTTGATCCTTCAGTAGTAGTTGATCCTTCAGTAGTAGTTGATCCTTCAGTAGTAGTTGATCCTTCAGTAGTAGTTGATCCTTCAGTAGTAGTTGATCCTTCAGTAGTAGTTGATCCTTCAGTAGTAGTTGATCCTTCAGTAGTAGTTGATCCTTCAGTAGTGGTTGATCCTTCAGTAGTGGTTGATCCTTCAGTAGTAGTTGATCCTTCAGTAGTAGTTGATCCTTCAGTAGTGGTTGATCCTTCAGTAGTAGTTGATCCTTCAGTAGTAGTTGATCCTTCAGTAGTAGTTGATCCTTCAGTAGTGGTTGATCCTTCAGTAGTGGTTGATCCTTCAGTAGTAGTTGATCCTTCAGTAGTGGTTGATCCTTCAGTAGTAGTTGATCCTTCAGTAGTAGTTGATCCTTCAGTAGTGGTTGATCCTTCAGTAGTGGTTGATCCTTCAGTAGTGGTTGATCCTTCAGTAGTAGTTGATCCTTCAGTAGTGGTTGATCCTTCAGTAGTAGTTGATCCTTCAGTAGTAGTTGATCCTTCAGTAGTGGTTGATCCTTCAGTAGTAGTTGATCCTTCAGTAGTAGTTGATCCTTCAGTAGTAGTTGATCCTTCAGTAGTGGTTGATCCTTCAGTAGTGGTTGATCCTTCAGTAGTAGTTGATCCTTCAGTAGTGGTTGATCCTTCAGTAGTAGTTGATCCTTCAGTAGTAGTTGATCCTTCAGTAGTGGTTGATCCTTCAGTAGTAGTTGATCCTTCAGTAGTAGTTGATCCTTCAGTAGTAGTTGATCCTTCAGTAGTGGTTGATCCTTCAGTAGTAGTTGATCCTTCAGTAGTAGTTGATCCTTCAGTAGTAGTTGATCCTTCAGTAGTGGTTGATCCTTCAGTAGTGGTTGATCCTTCAGTAGTAGTTGATCCTTCAGTAGTAGTTGATCCTTCAGTAGTAGTTGATCCTTCAGTAGTAGTTGATCCTTCAGTAGTAGTTGATCCTTCAGTAGTGGTTGATCCTTCAGTAGTGGTTGATCCTTCAGTAGTAGTTGATCCTTCAGTAGTAGTTGATCCTTCAGTAGTGGTTGATCCTTCAGTAGTAGTTGATCCTTCAGTAGTAGTTGATCCTTCAGTAGTGGTTGATCCTTCAGTAGTAGTTGATCCTTCAGTAGTGGTTGATCCTTCAGTAGTAGTTGATCCTTCAGTAGTAGTTGATCCTTCAGTAGTGGTTGATCCTTCAGTAGTAGTTGATCCTTCAGTAGTGGTTGATCCTTCAGTAGTAGTTGATCCTTCAGTAGTAGTTGATCCTTCAGTAGTAGTTGATCCTTCAGTAGTAGTTGATCCTTCAGTAGTAGTTGATCCTTCAGTAGTGGTTGATCCTTCAGTAGTAGTTGATCCTTCAGTAGTAGTTGATCCTTCAGTAGTGGTTGATCCTTCAGTAGTAGTTGATCCTTCAGTAGTAGTTGATCCTTCAGTAGTGGTTGATCCTTCAGTAGTGGTTGATCCTTCAGTAGTAGTTGATCCTTCAGTAGTGGTTGATCCTTCAGTAGTAGTTGATCCTTCAGTAGTAGTTGATCCTTCAGTAGTAGTTGATCCTTCAGTAGTAGTTGATCCTTCAGTAGTAGTTGATCCTTCAGTAGTAGTTGATCCTTCAGTAGTAGTTGATCCTTCAGTAGTAGTTGATCCTTCAGTAGTAGTTGATCCTTCAGTAGTGGTTGATCCTTCAGTAGTGGTTGATCCTTCAGTAGTAGTTGATCCTTCAGTAGTAGTTGATCCTTCAGTAGTGGTTGATCCTTCAGTAGTAGTTGATCCTTCAGTAGTAGTTGATCCTTCAGTAGTAGTTGATCCTTCAGTAGTGGTTGATCCTTCAGTAGTGGTTGATCCTTCAGTAGTAGTTGATCCTTCAGTAGTGGTTGATCCTTCAGTAGTAGTTGATCCTTCAGTAGTAGTTGATCCTTCAGTAGTGGTTGATCCTTCAGTAGTGGTTGATCCTTCAGTAGTGGTTGATCCTTCAGTAGTAGTTGATCCTTCAGTAGTGGTTGATCCTTCAGTAGTAGTTGATCCTTCAGTAGTAGTTGATCCTTCAGTAGTGGTTGATCCTTCAGTAGTAGTTGATCCTTCAGTAGTAGTTGATCCTTCAGTAGTAGTTGATCCTTCAGTAGTGGTTGATCCTTCAGTAGTGGTTGATCCTTCAGTAGTAGTTGATCCTTCAGTAGTGGTTGATCCTTCAGTAGTAGTTGATCCTTCAGTAGTAGTTGATCCTTCAGTAGTGGTTGATCCTTCAGTAGTAGTTGATCCTTCAGTAGTAGTTGATCCTTCAGTAGTAGTTGATCCTTCAGTAGTGGTTGATCCTTCAGTAGTAGTTGATCCTTCAGTAGTAGTTGATCCTTCAGTAGTAGTTGATCCTTCAGTAGTGGTTGATCCTTCAGTAGTAGTTGATCCTTCAGTAGTAGTTGATCCTTCAGTAGTGGTTGATCCTTCAGTAGTAGTTGATCCTTCAGTAGTAGTTGATCCTTCAGTAGTGGTTGATCCTTCAGTAGTGGTTGATCCTTCAGTAGTAGTTGATCCTTCAGTAGTGGTTGATCCTTCAGTAGTAGTTGATCCTTCAGTAGTAGTTGATCCTTCAGTAGTGGTTGATCCTTCAGTAGTAGTTGATCCTTCAGTAGTAGTTGATCCTTCAGTAGTGGTTGATCCTTCAGTAGTGGTTGATCCTTCAGTAGTAGTTGATCCTTCAGTAGTGGTTGATCCTTCAGTAGTGGTTGATCCTTCAGTAGTGGTTGATCCTTCAGTAGTAGTTGATCCTTCAGTAGTGGTTGATCCTTCAGTAGTAGTTGATCCTTCAGTAGTAGTTGATCCTTCAGTAGTGGTTGATCCTTCAGTAGTGGTTGATCCTTCAGTAGTAGTTGATCCTTCAGTAGTAGTTGATCCTTCAGTAGTAGTTGATCCTTCAGTAGTAGTTGATCCTTCAGTAGTAGTTGATCCTTCAGTAGTAGTTGATCCTTCAGTAGTAGTTGATCCTTCAGTAGTGGTTGATCCTTCAGTAGTAGTTGATCCATCAGTAGTAGTTGATCCTTCAGTAGTAGTTGATCCTTCAGTAGTGGTTGATCCTTCAGTAGTAGTTGATCCTTCAGTAGTAGTTGATCCTTCAGTAGTAGTTGATCCTTCAGTAGTAGTTGATCCTTCAGTAGTGGTTGATCCTTCAGTAGTAGTTGATCCTTCAGTAGTGGTTGATCCTTCAGTAGTAGTTGATCCTTCAGTAGTAGTTGATCCTTCAGTAGTAGTTGATCCTTCAGTAGTGGTTGATCCTTCAGTAGTAGTTGATCCTTCAGTAGTAGTTGATCCTTCAGTAGTAGTTGATCCTTCAGTAGTGGTTGATCCTTCAGTAGTAGTTGATCCTTCAGTAGTAGTTGATCCTTCAGTAGTAGTTGATCCTTCAGTAGTGGTTGATCCTTCAGTAGTAGTTGATCCTTCAGTAGTAGTTGATCCTTCAGTAGTAGTTGATCCTTCAGTAGTAGTTGATCCTTCAGTAGTGGTTGATCCTTCAGTAGTAGTTGATCCTTCAGTAGTAGTTGATCCTTCAGTAGTAGTTGATCCTTCAGTAGTGGTTGATCCTTCAGTAGTAGTTGATCCTTCAGTAGTAGTTGATCCTTCAGTAGTAGTTGATCCTTCAGTAGTACTTGATCCTTCAGTAGTAGTTGATCCTTCAGTAGTAGTTGATCCTTCAGTAGTAGTTGATCCTTCAGTAGTAGTTGATCCTTCAGTAGTGGTTGATCCTTCAGTAGTAGTTGATCCTTCAGTAGTAGTTGATCCTTCAGTAGTGGTTGATCCGTCAGTAGTGGTTGATCCTTCAGTAGTAGTTGATCCTTCAGTAGTAGTTGATCCTTCAGTAGTAGTTGATCCTTCAGTAGTAGTTGATCCTTCAGTAGTGGTTGATCCTTCAGTAGTAGTTGATCCTTCAGTAGTAGTTGATCCTTCAGTAGTGGTTGATCCTTCAGTAGTAGTTGATCCTTCAGTAGTAGTTGATCCTTCAGTAGTGGTTGATCCTTCAGTAGTAGTTGATCCTTCAGTAGTAGTTGATCCTTCAATAGTAGTTGATCCGTCAGTAGTGGTTGATCCGTCAGTAGTGGTTGATCCTTCAGTAGTAGTTGATCCTTCAGTAGTGGTTGATCCTTCAGTAGTAGTTGATCCTTCAGTAGAAGTTGATCCTTCAGTAGTGGTTGATCCTTCAGTAGTAGTTGATCCTTCAGTAGTAGTTGATCCTTCAGTAGTAGTTGATCCGTCAGTAGTGGTTGATCCTTCAGTAGTGGTTGATCCTTCAGTAGTAGTTGATCCTTCAGTAGTGGTTGATCCATAAGTAGTGGTTGATCCTTCAGTAGTAGTTGATCCTTCAGTAGTGGTTGATCCTTCAGTAGTAGTTGATCCTTCAGTAGTGGTTGATCCTTCAGTAGTAGTTGATCCTTCAGTAGTAGTTGATCCTTCAGTAGTAGTTGATCCGTCAGTAGTGGTTGATCCGTCAGTAGTGGTTGATCCGACAGTAGTGGTTGATCCGTCAGTAGTGGTTGATCCGACAGTAGTGGTTGATCCGTCAGTAGTGGTTAATCCGACAGTTGTGGTTGATTCAACAGTAGTGGTTGTTCCGTCAGTAGTGGTTGATCCGACAGTAGTGGTTGATCCGTCAGTAGTGGTTGATCCGTCAGTAGTGGTTGATCCGTCAGTAGTGGTTGATCCGTCAGTAGTGGTTGATTCAACAGTAGTGGTTGATCCGTCAGTAGTGGTTGATCCGTCAGTAGTTGTTGATCCGTCAGTAGTGGTTGATCCGACAGTAGTGGTTAATCCGACAGTAGTTGTTGATCCGTCAGTAGTGGTTGATCCGTCAGTAGTGGTTGATCCGACAGTAGTGGTTGATCCGTCAGTAGTGGTTGATCCGACAGTAGTGGTTGATCCGTCAGTAGTGGTTGTCACATTTTTCGATATTTTATTAACTGCATCCTCAACCATGATGATTCGCTCCAAAGCATCTCCAATTGCATTCTTGTCATATTCGGAAACTCCTAGATAACAAAAAACATATTACAACCCAATTAACGTTAAAGTAAATTACAAGTTGTAAGATATTTCCTTACAAAAGTGTAAAAAATGAAACATTCGTTTTTTTTTCTAAACAAAAAAATTACTTTTATGAACGAAACCGCCGATTTAAATCAAATCAAATTTTGTAAAATTGGCATGAACTAAATTCTTCTGCCCTGAGCAGATCAGTTTTTAGATAAGCAGTAGATCAGTTGCCAAAATTAGAAACAGTAGATTGTTAATGAATGTAAGTAGGACAAAGAATGTTGTTTCAAGAAGTTATTTAAAATCAAAATAGTGATTTTAAAATCCCAATCAATTTTCATATCCACCAAAGTTTCAAATAAGTTAAAAAGCCGATTTAATTAAATATAGTCAACCTGAAGTAATTTAAAGACCTAATTTATTGATGTCGTTTATGGAATTCTCTGTATGCCGTAATTAAGGCTTAAACAGTCGATTCAATTGAATATATTCCACCTGGAGTAATTTAAATACCTTGTTTATTAGCGTCACTTATGGAATTCTGCACATGATGTCATTTAAACCTTTATAGTCGATTCAATCAAATATAGTCAACTTGGAGTAATTTAAAGACCTTGCTTATTGACGTCAGTGTATAGAATTCTTTGCATGATGTCAAAAGTGTCCAGTGCCTTATAAAAAAAATCAATTCAGTATAATCGACCTGAGCTAATGACATCATTTGTGGAAATCTTCACGTGACGTCGACAGTGAAGTTATAAACGACCTGGAGATAATTAAAAACCCCGATTTTCAACATCACTTACGGAATTCTTAACATGTCGTCAACATATAAAGTAGACTTAATTCACTACAATCGATCTTCTTGATGTGACGTTAGCAGAAGAGGTTATAAAGTGGTTTCAGTTGAATATATTTGAACTGGAGTAGTTTAAAAACTTGGTTATTGGCGTCAGTGTATGGAATTCTTCGCGTGACGTCAAAAGTGTTTAGTTTCTTAGGCTTATAAAAAAGAGCCAACACAGGACAGTCAACCTAAGCTAATGACGTCACTTGCGGAAATATTTACGTGACGTCGATGGTGAAGGTTATTAATTAGGCTTATAATCGACCTAGAGATACTTAAAAATCTGACTACTGACGTCACGTATGGAATTCTTTACATGACGTCAAACGCCGAGGTTATTAAGCTTATGAAGCAGACTTAATTCAATACAGTGGACCTTACGTGATTAATAACCTTAGCTAATTACGTCACGTGCGGAATATCTCGTGTAACGTTAGGATTGTAAAAACCTTGATCTTCAACTGTTGTTATTCTTTTGCTTTATAAAGAAAGTTGTTCATAAAAGAACAAATATTATGTTGAAACTAATGAAAATAATAAAAGGTTTCATAAATAAGTCAACTTTAAACCAATATTTATCGATTTTTTCAAATACAACACCCTGTATATTTTTACATATTTTAACGTAAAATTTAATATTGCGTTGGTTTGTGTTTGCATTCCCTATACCTATCTTCTTTTGGTTCTGAGATATTTTTATTCAAATGAAACTAGTGAAAATAATAAAAGATTCCACAATTAAATCAAATTTAAACCAATAATTCCCGATTTTTTCATGTACAACACCCTGTATATTTTTACATATTTCAAAGTAAAATTAAATTCTGCGTTGATTTGTGTTTGCACTCCCTATACCTATCTTTATTTGTTTATAAGATATTTTCATTTGAATGAAACTAGTGGAATTAATAAAAGGTTTCACAATTAAATCAACTTTAAACCAATAATTCTCGGTATAAATGAAATTGCCAATTCTTGGTTGCAGAATACTTCCAAACATTAAAAGTGCGATTCTTTTCGCAATCTACAACAAGTTAGTCTTACAAAGACTATATCAAACACTCATTGAAACAACTACTCCCCGGGCTAATACCCCGACGGACATTGAATTATACAACAAGTGTTTGCTGTTACATACAGTAACCTACTGCAAATGTAACAATTTGGGTTAAATTATTCAGGCCATCTACATTTGCAGTAGGTTACTGTATGTAACAGCAAACACTTGTTGTATAATTCAATGTCCGTCGGGGTATTAGCCCGGGAAGTAGTTGTTTCAATGAGTGTTTGATATAGTCTTTGTAAGACTAACTTGTTGTAGATTGCGAAAAGAATCGCACTTTTAATGTCAATAATTCTCGATTTTTTCATATACAACACCCTGTATATTTTTACATATTTCGACGTGAAATTTAATCCTGCGTTGATTTGTGTTTGCACTCTCTATACCTGTCTTTATTTGTTTCTAAGATATTTTTATTTAAATGAAGTTAGTAAAAATAATTAAAGGTTTCACAATTAAATCAACTTTAAACCAATATTTCTCGATTTTTTCAAATACAACACCCTGTATATTTTTACATATTTCGACGTGAAATTAAATTCTGTGTTGATTAGTGTCAGCATTTCCTATACCACCTTTTATTGTTTTTGATATATTTTCATATGAATAAAACTAGTGAAAATAATATAGGGTTTTACAATTGAGTCAACTTTAAACCAATAGTTCTCGATTTTTTCAAATAAAACACCCTTTATATTTTTACATATTTTGACGTTAAATTTAATTCAGCGTTGATTAGTGTAAGCATTTCCTTTACCTATCTTTCTTATTTCTAAGTTATTTTCATTTGAATGAAACTAGTGGAACTAATAAAAGGTTTCACAATTGAACCAACTTTAAACCAATAATTCTCGATGTTTTCAAATACAACACCCTGTATATTTTTACATATGTCAAGGTAAAATTTAATTCTGCGTTGATTTGTGTTTGCACTCCCTATACCTATCTTTATTTGCTTATAAGATATTTTCATTTGAATGAAACCAATGAAATTAATTAAAGGTTTCACAATGTAATCAACTTTAAACCAATAAGTCTCGATTTTTTCAAACACAACACCCTGTATATTCCTGCATATTTCGACGTAAAATTTAATTCTGCGTTGGTTTGTGTCGGCATTTCCTATACCGCCTTTTTTTGTTTATGAGATATTTTCATTTAAATGAAACTAGTGAAAATAATAAAAGGTTTCATAATTGAGTCAAGTTTAAACCAATATTTCACGATTTTTTCAAATAAAACACCCTGTATATTTTTACATATTTCGACGTGAAATTTAATTCTGCGTTGATTAGAGTCAGCATTTCCTATACCACCTTTTTTTGTTTCTAAGATATTTTCATTTGAATGAAACTAGTGAAAATAATAAAAGGTTTCACAATTGAGTCAACTTTAAACCACTAATTCTCGATTTTTTCAAATACAATACCCTGTATATTTTTACATATTTCTACGTGAAATTTAATTCTGCGTTGATTAGTGTTAGCATTCCCTTGACCACCTTTTTTTGTTTCTGAGATATTTTCATTTAAATAAAACTAGTGAAAATAATTAAAGGTTTCACAATTAAAACAACTTGAAACCAATAATTTGCGATTTTTTCAAACACAACACCCTGTATATTTTTACATATTTCGACGCGAAATTTAAGTCTGCGTTGATTAGTGTTAGCATTCTCCATACCTATCTTTTTTTTCTGAGATAATTTCATTTAAATGGAACTAGTAAAAATAATGGCAATTGATCACTAACTGCAGCTTAATTATTTACTTAACCAAACAAAAAGTTGTAGATAATCAAAAACAAACAATTTTCGTATAAACAATTTCAACGTCAGCTCGTTTGTTTCTGTTATGCAAAGTAAATAGTCTAGAGAATTTTATTTGGCAATCACTCATTATATGCTGTTTTGTTATTGGAATAATCAAAAATTTTTTAGAGGAAAAGTTGTAGCTAACAAAAAAACAAACAACCTTTGTACCAACAATTTTCAGCTCAGCTCATTTGTTTATGATCTATAAGCTAAAATGTCCAGAAGGGATGTTTGTTAAGCAATTGCATCTTAATTATTGACTCAATCAAAAAAAAAAATGATTTATTTATTTATTTATTAACGGTAAACACCTTTTACAAAATTTAGAATACGTATTTATATAATGATAGTAATGTTGTTTTGTTTTTGACCGAATTTCGGTAATTACGAATGAGTGTCTTTCACTCCCGGGCTAAGCATGAAGTAAAATTTTGAGTTTAGAAAAGCCCTGAGAAAAATTTGGCTTGACCGCGCATCATTCTAAAGTAATAACAATAGATCGATTGTTATTACTTTAGAATAATGCGCGATCAAGCCAAATTTTCCTCAGGGCTTTTCTAAAAGTATTATTTTCTGTAGTATTCACTTTAGAAATGCTCTAACAAAAATTGCATTGAATGAAATTCAGAGTATTGCTTTAAAAAAAATAGTGTTAAATCTAATTAAAATATTAAAAATCATAAATAGTCTGCTATTATATTAAACTAATTAAAATAAATTACCATTTCGAAAAAAGACGGGCAGAGAAGCAATCGCACCAACAAGGGTAAATATTAGTATACACTTGAACAAAATCATTGCTGGATGTTGCTGTGCAACTATCGACGCACTAAATAATAGCTCCACTTAAATACTTTTATTTTTAATTTTGTGTCTTGTGCAATAGATAAATTTGTAATAGATAAATCAGTTATTTTACACGTATGTAAGATTCTGCTTGTGTACAGTTACTGAATATTATTTTTGATGAAATAGTCGATATCTATTGAAACACGCCTGATTATTGGGAATAATTCCACGTATACTTAATGATAACAGTAAAAACAAATCAATTTAGGGAGATAAATAACAATCAGTTAATTACAGGATACGTCGTATCAAGATGTACCTACCTATCTTCAAGTTGTTGATCGTTAATCAGTTGATGAAACGTAATTACATATTTTATAATTAAAATTAAGTAAATCCAATTGGCTTGTTTCAATTTTTAAATTAATTATTTCATTAAAAATAATATACATTTCCTCTTAATCTTTTCATTAAAAATAATATACATTTCCTCTTAATCATTTTCCTTTCTACCGTTAGGTGTAAGAAGTTTCATGTTGTGTTTGTTTCTATATTTTTCTTTGCATGTTTTAAAATAATTATAATAATGAATAATTAAAAATGTGGTTTTTATTTAATATAAATTATTAAGATTTTCTCATTGGTGGTTTTGATTTAAATTTAAAATAATAACATTTAACGAGAGTGTTAACTCCTAGATTGAGCATGATGAAGTAAAATTTGGAGTATAACCAGTGTATTTTGAGCTTTTCTTGAAATCAGTGTCTTACACGCGTGGCGCATGAAGTAAAATTTCGAGTTTAGAAAAGCCCCGTGAAAATTTGTCTCGGGTCACTGGCGCGACCCTCGACAAATTTTCTACGCGGGGCTTTTCTAAACTCGAAATTTTACTTCATGCTTAGTCTGGGAGTGGAAATACTTGTTCTAAACTTTATATTAATCGTTTTTATACAAAATCAATGAATGCCTCACATTTACACCGTATACATTATGTATAGTTAAAAGAAAAATGTACAGTATGTAAAACAATAAGTCATTTGAAAAATGTTTTAAAAGAAGTGCAGAATTTCACCTAAAATCAACTTTTAGAGCTAACTCTCTAATTGCTCGGCCGTTAATGGGTTAAAGGCCGATTCACAACCAAAACGGGAACTAGAACGGAAACGAGAACGGGAACGGGAACGAGAAACCCAGCTCCACAACAATACGGAAACCGACCGGGAAGGACTAGGGACATTTATGTCAATTTAGGGACTGTCGATGTTTTATTCTAAAGTTTGCAGTGTTTGTTTATATCAACGTAACGTGCTTATTTTATTATTCTATCCAAATTAATTAATCCAAATATATTCTTATCCAAATTGTGAATGATCGGTTGCGTATTTTTTTTCCAATCTAAATCTAGGATTTTTCCTTTATTTGCTCATTCTTATTACATTTATTTTGTTTGTCATTAACATTTCCTTATTACTCTATACATTTACTAAAGACAAAAACTAAAAATAATAAATAATTCTCCCATAATCCCCAAAATAAATGTTCTTCGGCTGCGCCGTAGCTACTCCTCCCTGGCCTTTGTTTCACAATTGCTTTTAGTCCCTCAATCCCCTATCCACTCGCACACATGCTCTCCATTCGCCCTTTACCATTAATCTCCAGTTTTCCCCGCAATCCCATACATTCCTTCATTTAGTACTCCCGTGCATCCTTCCCACTCCCACAGAACACATATTTCATGTACTCTTCCCCCATCCATACCTTTTTTTCTCTTTCCTTGTTCCCACACCTGAACCGTGCAAGTAATCACGCTTCGTCCTTGGGCAATCTGGCACAATAGCGCGGGGGGCCATCAAACACTTGGGGCTAGAGCTGCTGTTGTCGCAACTGCAAGTCGACATCTTTTGCCCTCACCGCATACTCTAGCTCCAGCCTCTTCCCCAACGCTATCTTCTGCTCCACCACTTGGCACGACCAGCCCACTTTTCTGTACAGCGACTCTCTGTCTTTCATCCATCCTATTCCCCTAGTTTTCATTTACCTTCCATTCCTTATAACATACACCCTATGCCTCCTTCACCAACCTTTCTTCTCCTAACATACTTATCTTTCTCTCATATTTTACTCCCCTTCTCGCTGACTCCCCTTCTACAGACATTCTTTGACACTCCTGCAATACCACATGGCTTGGCGTTGTTCGCTCCACTCCTAATATACATTTTAAGGATTGCAGGTGTACCTTTTCCACTCTCTTATGCTCAGATACTCCCCATACCTCTGACGCACCCATCATTATCGCCCTTACACAGGCATCCCACCACACTAGTTTCATGTTCATATTTCCCCCTATCACTTCCTCCCATACATTCCGCATCCTTCCCAGTGCCATTCTCGCCTTCTTACATGCGTACTCTATATGTTTCGCTCTGCCTCCGCTCTCGGCGAACATATAACTTAGGTAATTAAACTCGCTCACACTCTCTAATCTCTCTCCCATCCACTTCAATTCCTTATTCTTTCTTCGTCCACCTCCATTCTTGCATACCATCCATTTAGTTTTCTCGACACTCACAATCAACTCTCTTTTATTAAAATACCTCTCCAACCTACCTTTGATCTCATTCAATTCACCCATCGTTTTTGCAATTACTACCACATCATCCGCATACGCCCAGCTCCATTTCTCCTTCTTCCCACCACTATTCCCCTGCCTGTCCCATCTCTACAACCTTCTCCATATCTGCGACATACAAGTCGAACAGTAGTGGGCTCAAAGGGCACAAATGTCTCACATCATACCTCTCCGACTCGCATTCACCCAGTATTACCTTACACCACGTATTCTTGTACACCTTAGCCACCTAATTTACAATCTGCCCTGACACTCCCTTACCTTTCAAACATTCTACCAACAACTTTCTCTTAACAGAATCATATGCCGCTTTCAAATCCACAAACATCAAATCAGCCAGTTCAGAGTAGCTATCTGATCCACTGTCGACCTTTCCTTCCTGAAGCCTGCCTGCACTTCTGGTAGCAGGCCCACTTCTTCCTCCAACCGTTCCTTTACCATCCCCATCATCACTTTGTATAATGTGTTCATGAGCGTTATGCCCCTATCATTTTCTGGGCACATTTCATCCCCCGCCTTATGCACTGGAATAATTATACCCTCCCTCCATTCCTTCGGAAATTACTGTTCTCCCCTCCATATTATATGTCCCGCATGGCCCGCTTTCCTCCTTCACTGCAACATTTCCAAGCCTCCCCCTGGATTCCATCTGGCCCCGCCGCTTTTCTTCCCTTTATCCCTCTGAGGACTCTTTCTAATTCCTTGTAATGATTCGACCCTAGGTATTATACAAATTTATAATTTGTATTATTGTTTACGTTGTGTTGTGTATGTAGTAACCCTTTTATTTATTTACCAGGTTCGTTGTTTGTGTCAATATGCATTATCGTAAATACTGTGTCTTTATTCCCATTTAATTTGACTAGGAGGATGTGTGGACAATAAATAAAACAGGATATGAGCTTAACGTATGCAAAGTTTATTGACCTTTCATGACATTTCTAATGAATTGGTATGTCTTATATTATTTATATTTACAAAATATATTACCCAACGTTTATGCTTAGAAGTCATGTGCATTTGGTTAAACTCAAAAAAATGTATGACTCTACTTGTGGGAGCAAAATTAACTAGCCCCTGCATTTGCATTACGAGATGGGAAACCCACAAAAACCATCTCGGAGCTAGCATCACACACTCGACACACTTGCGATTAGTTAGTGGGACAATCTCTCACATCGGCCCTACACATCAATCGCCATTCATTTTCAATTAATAAGCGGAACGACCTTTCACCTCGTTCCACTTATAATCGAGTTATTTTTTTTCTTGTGGTTAGTTAGTAGGACACTTAGCGCAATACTGACTCGGATTGGCCTAACACATCAATCGACTGTTTCGATTAGTTAGTAGTACATACCTCGTTTTCTCGCTCAATTCGGCCTTACACATCAACCACCATACATCCCTCATTCGTGTGGTTAGTTAGTTTGGACACTTAGCGCAATACTAACTCGGATTGGCCTAACACATCAATCGACTGGGTCGATTAGTTAGTAGGACATACTTCGTGTTCTTGTTCAATTCGGCCTTACACATCAACCACCATGCATCCCTCATTCTCACCCCCCCCCCTTTCATCTTCCCCCTTTTCCCAGATGTTTAAATTATTTCCCTGGTTTTGTTTGTTTCATTTCAACTAAGTCGGTTTGATGTAGAATTAATTTTACTCTTACGTGATAGTCTCTCCAGCGCTGTTATCCCTAATTCCATTCTCCATTTTCTAACTCCATTTTCAATACTTAACTCTTTTTATCAACATTACTTCACTAACTCACATCCCACTGAAACTTCCTATTCTCAACTGTCCCCATTTACATTCAAATACTGATTGTCCCCGTGTCCCGGTCCCAAAACTAACTCCTTTTTAGAATCGTTTCTTTGCTGCTCTTCAAGTTCTTCCCTTCCCATTTTGTTGCTTAAATTTTATCTACTACCATATATGGTCACAAAACCCTTCCCTCACTCTGATGTCAACGTAATTTCCCTGACTTTGCACATTTGTTGTGTTTGCGTTCGTTAAACCCTGAACTGAATCTTTCTGTATGTCTTAGCATTTCTCCACGCGCCGGTACTTGTTTATTATTTTAAGGCGATGCTGCATTTGTTATTTCTTTCACATAAAAAATTTGATCGACTAATGTTATTCTCGTATTTACTGGATGTTGATTTTTCTTTATTATTTTCTTGGGTGATTTTTGTATTAATATTTCAATTTAATTTCGTCAAAAATAATATTTGCACATGACCCCTACTGACCTATTACATCCTCCTCCCTAAAGTCTTCTGTCCCATTGAATATCCTTCTCTCATAGCTCCCTCTGCTTCCACGTGTCCTCCTCTTAACAGATCCTCGAAATATGTCTTCCACTATGCCATACTGATATTTTCTCCCTTTATTCTTCTCTTCGGGTTTTTTTATCTTTACGTACGCCCATAGCTGTTTCTCATTTACAATATTGCTTACCGCCTTCATCTCTTGATCCAACCGTCTCTTCTGCCCTTACACACTCTCTCTTAGTGGTCTCTTGCTTCTTTCATTACCTCCTCTGACCCTTCCCCTCTTCTCCATTTATTAGTTGCTTTCCTCAACGCCTTTCTAGCTTCCTGGCACTCACTGTTAACCCCCCCCCCTCTTAATTAGTCCTCCGTTCCCCTTCTGCTGCCTCGTCATGGCTAACTTTACTCCTGCTCTCAGTTGCTTCACTGAGTCTATTTCTTCGAAACAATTCTCTTGATGTACTTCATTCTTGCCCTCCTTGACCAGCACCATCCATCCTTATTTCGTGCTTGCCCCTCCTTTCCCCTGTTCCCAAGTTCCACCGTTACTGGAAAATGTTCCGACCCACTCCATTAATTTCCTTATTAATAATTTGATCCATTTTAAAAACGCCAAGATGACACACTCTGCAGGATTCTAAACAATAACATAACCTTTAACGCTTTAACGGCGTTCGATATGTATAATGGAGATAGCTCTTGCCTGGTCAATAGGTGCAGTGATTGGCTTAAAAATTTGCTCCCGAGAACGGGAAAGAAGTTAACCACGCTTCTCGTTCTGGTTCCCGGACGCTTCTCGAGCATTGTGAATGTTAACATGTAAACCCTATGATTCAACTTGCTTCCGTCTCCATTTCCGTTTCCGTTTCCGTTTCCGTTTCCGTTTCCGTTTCCGTTTGCGTTTCCGTTTCCGTTTCCGTTTCCGTTTCCGTTTCCGTTTCCGTTTCCGTTTCCATTTCCGTTTCCGTTTCCGTTTTCGTAATTAGTTTCAAAAATGTTTCACCACCAGTTAAGTAAGAAATTATAAGCCGCAATAAGGCGGTATTAACAATTCTCCGTGGCAGCGCGGTTAATGTGGGAATCCAAGCGGCTCGTCAGCGTGTATTTTATCACGTTCACAACTGCAGTCCAATCAACAACTGCCGAATCAATAACTTCATTCATTAAGGACCACATAGGAATTCAACATTTGTCTTGTACATGCCTTACATCTAACACCATTTATTGTTCTTTTAAAGTAGGAATTTTTGAATCGGAATTAAGTCAATTTCTGTTACCTGACAAATGGCCAATCAATATGACCATTCGTCCATTTAAAAATAGGCTACATAAAACAAATAACAGAAAAATCCCTGCTGATATTCCAGCTTGCAACTCAAATCCTAATACTTTTTTAGTAAAGAACCACATATCCCCGACACCCGAAAAACCCCTCTAAATCAGCCGGTTATATTACAACTAAATTAAAATTCTTCTATCAAAACGTTCGCGGTCTTCGCACCAAATTGTCCGTTGTAGCTGAAGCTGTGTCACTGTTTAACTACGACATTATAATTCTAACCGAGACTTGGTTAGATCAGGATATTTTTGATGCTGAATTGGGCTTCATTAATTACAATCTTTATCGCTGTGATCGAGATTTCGCGATTTCTGGTAAAACGATTACTTATCGCAGTTGCTCGTCATTTCAATTCACGTGTTATTTTGTCGGTGTCCGATCATCGCGAGGAACTTTTTGTTTCAATTACCACACATGAACAGAATATACTACTCGGAAGTGTGTATTTACCACCTAACTCGTCTCTTCTATCGTATCAACAACATTGCTCGTCGGTTGAGAACATCGCGGACAGCCTACCCGATCGTCAAATTTGTGTTATTGGTGATTATAACCTTCCCAATGTTAATTGGTTACAAGGTCAACATGGAGTATATACTGATTCTAATAATCAGGCGGCGATATCTACTGCAGACACGTTTGGCTTTATAAACTCACTCCAAGTGAATAATATTACTAATACCAATTCTGTACTGTTAGACCTAATATTCTTACAGACGGAATTCATAAATAAATTTAACATATTAGCTGCGGATTGTCCACTGATACCATGCGACTCGCATCATCCTGCCATAGTTTTAAGTATATATTATAATGCTGAAAGCAACGCTTCGTCTATTTGGGAACCTAACGTGAAGTATGAATATGCTAGATCAGACTTTGCAACTCTAAATGATTACTTCATTAATTTTAGTTGGGATAGGTTATTTGAAAACAAAAGTGTTAACGAACAGGTGTACGATTTCTATAGCTGTCTTAATTATGCCACTAACATGTATGTGTCAGTCGTTAAAATAAAAAAAAAATCATCTTAATTTTTATTTCCTAAATGGTTCAGTACTGAACTTAAAAATATGATATTTTTAAAAATAGTTCTTCACGCTAAATATAAGAGTTCTCACTTGCAATGTTGCAAACTATGATGCTTTCAAAAAAGTAAGAGCAGACTGTAAAACTCTGAGTGCAACTTGCCACAAAGAGTATTTAGAATCTATTGAGGACAGGATTTTTTGTGACACAAATTTATTTTGGAAGCATGTCCAGTCGAAACGAACAACAAGTGTATTTCCAAACTCTTTTAAGCACGATGGAATTGTAACAAACAATCAAAGCGACATTGTTAATCTTTTCGCATCAGTTTTTGGCTCAGTTTACATTGAATCCTCCAACTTCATCGATGTTGCTCAAAGTGATACCCATATTAATTTGCACTCATTGACTGATATTACCATTTCATCTGTGCTAAGTGAACTTTCTTCCCTTAACAATAATAACTCCATGGGATCTGATGCCTTACCAGCTTTGTTTTTAAGGCAATGTTCTTTGTCGCTTAGTTGACCACTTTGGTTAATTTTCAACAAGTCTTTGAAGAGTGGCGAATTTCCTACCCATTGGAAGGACGCTCTTATAACACCCATTTATAAAAAGGGTTCAAAAAACCTCGTCACCAACTATTGGCCAATGTCGATTCGTTCCCATATACCAAAGATATTTGAAAAATTAATAACTGCTCAAAAATCCCCCCTTATTGTTCCCTTAATTGTTGAGGAACAGCATGGATTTAGACGCGGCCTTTCTACTGCTACAAATCTTTTGGTATACAGGAATTACATTACGAACGCCTTGGAGAGGGGTAAGCAGATTGATTCTGTATACACCGAATTTTCCAAGGCGTTTGATACTGTAGATCATGGCCTATTTTTAACCAAACTTCTCAGATTGGGCATACATGGCACTCTTTTTAAATGGATTCAATCGTACCTTTGCAAAAGAACACAAAGAGTTCGTATTGGATCTCATATGTCTTTGTTCATTTCTGTGTCCTCGGGGCTACCCCAAGGATCACATCTTGGTCCACTTCTTTTTAATATTTTTATTAACGATGTCATTTCATGCTTTCATCATTCGCAGTGTCTTCTTTTTGCTGATGACATGAAAATATTTTGTAGCGTCATTCATCTCAACTTTTACAACAAGATCTGCATAGATTTAATCATTGGTGTACCCTCAATAAAATGCAGTTGAATATTGAGAAGTGCCATGCTATCAGTTTCTTTAAAATTAGATCTCCGGTATCCAATGGTTATTTTCTTAATGGCAGGCGCCTCACGCAAATTAATTCAATTAAGGACCTTGGTGTGATTCTCACTAGCATTTGGAATTTCTCAGCGCATATTAATGTAATTACGTCAAAAGCCTTTCAAATGCTAGGTTTTTTAAAAAGAAACTGCATAGAGTTTGAAAACCCCTTCACAGTGATCAAACTTTATGAAGCATTAGTACGACCCCATCTAGAATATTGTTCTTTGTTTTGGAGTCCATCGCCATCGATGTTAATAAAATTGAAAGAGTTCAGCGTAAATTCTTAAGCTATTTACGTTTCAAATTTGGATTCGAAGATAGCTACAGCAACATATTAGTAGCACTCAATTTGCACACTTTAGAGCACAGACGATATAGTTCTCATGTTATTTTTGTGTACAAACTTATAAAGGGACACATTAATTCACCCGTGCTACTTAATAGTATTAGTTTACACGTACCTTCTAGGACTTTAAGAAACTGTTATATGTTCTCTGTGCCCACAAATAGAACTGAGTACGCCAAACAGTTCGAAACAGCGCGTTTGCTTTATAATTGTAACGCTGTCTCTGTCGATTTTTTTAATATCACTCTTAATAAATAAGGAACTATATGTTTAATTTAAATAACTTTGTAGTGTGTAAAAGATATATTGACGTATCTTTTCTGTAATATTTTAATATGTTTTGTGCGTTATTTTGTGTATATTTATTGTAATCTTACTTGTTTTAAGATCTATTACCAGTTTGTTTCATGTTTTGTATTGTAAAATGGTTATCCGTAAATAAACTATATATATAAAATCACATTACTTTTTACTAATTACTTTAACTGTAATTTTCGTTTAGATATTCGTTGTGTTTTTAAGGGAATTCAATTCCAAGCATTAAACGAGTGTTTTCCACTCCCAGACTAAGCTTTTCTAAACTCGAAATTTTACTTCATGCGCCACGCGTATAAAACACTATAATATTGTCAAACTTATGTATATTCTAGCTTCACTTAAAATCCGTGTTTTATACGCATGGCGCATGAAGTAAAATTTCGAGTTTAGAAAAGCCCCGTGAAAATTTGTCTCGGGTCGCTGCGCGACCCTCGACAAATTTTCACGGGGCTTTTCTAAACTCGAAATTTTACTTCATGCTTAGTCTGGGAGTGGAAAACACTCGTTTAACGTTTCAAATTGAATTCCTGTAGAAACACAACGAATATCTAAAGATTTCAAGAAAATAAGCTGAATCTGGAATACGTATACTTTAAAGAAAAACACCTTGTATATTGTAGAATTATGATATTGAGATAGATTGTGTTAAAATGAAAATAAGGTAAATTGAATTGCAACTAAAGGAACTAAATCACAATTTTGTAGTATCCAAAAGATACCCATGTTACGATTAGGTTGGTTGGATGACATACAGTGAGTTTTACATGTAAGTGTTGGTACATACATAACCCGATGTGTACTTGGTAAATTTTCAGGCATTCGTTGGTATTGAAAAGCGTTCAGTTTGAAACTTACAACGAGTATCTCCACTCCTAGATTAAGCATGAAGTAAAATTTCGAGTTTAGAAAAGCCTGAAAACAATCGTCAGGTACGCCACTGTCTTGCTAGCGCTAGCTATCTCGTAACCAGTGATAATGGATATTACTTTAGATAGTATAACGCTGAAGACAAAAATATTAAAATCCTACGGTTAGTTCCCGAGTTATACCGATTTAAATGATAAAGGAATAAAAAAGATCATCAGGTACGCCACTGTCTTGCTAGCGCTAGCTATCTCGTTACCAGTGATAATGGACATTACTTTAGATATTATAACGTCGGAAAAAAATAATATTGAAATCGTACTGTTAGTTCCCGAGTTATACCGATTTAAATTATCAAGGAATAAAAAAAAATCGTCAGAAACGCCACTGTTTTGCTAGCGCTAGCTATCTCGTTAGCAGTGATAATGGACATTAGTTTAGATATTATAACGCCGGAAAAAAAAATTGAAACCGTACGGTTAGTTCTCGAGTTATACCGATTTAAATGATCAAGGAATAAAAAAAGATCGTCAGGAACGCCACTGTCGTGCTAGCGCTAGCTATCTCGTTACCAGTGATAATGGATATTACTTTAGATATTATAACGCCGAAAACAAAAATATTAAAATCCTACGGTTAGTTCCCGAGTTATACCGATTTAAATGATAAAGGAATAAAAAAAGATCGTCAGGTACACCACTGTCTTGCTAGCGCTAGCTATCTCGTTACCAGTGATAATGGACATTACTTTAGATATTATAACGTCGGAAAAAAATAATATTAAAATCGTACAGTTAGTTCCCGAGTTATACCGATTTAAATTATCAAAGAATAAAAAAAAATCGTCAGAAACGCCACTGTCTTGCTAGCGCTGGCTATCTCGTTAGCAGTGATAATGGACATTACTTTAGATATTCTAACGCCGGAAAAAAATGGAAACCGTACGGTTAGTTCCCGAGTTATACCGATTTAAATTATCATGGAATAAAAAAAAGATCGTCAGGAACGCCACTGTTTTGCTAGCGCTAGCTATCTTGTTACCAATGATAATGGACATTACTTTAGATATTATAACGCAAGAAAAAAAATTGAAATCGTACGATTAGTTCCCGAGTTATACCGATTCAAATTATCAGGAATAAAAAAAAATCGTCAGAAACGCCATTGTCTTGCTAGCGCTAGCTATCTCGTTAGCAGTGTTTATGAACATCACCTTAGGAGTTCTAACGCCTAAAAAAAAATTAAAATCGCACGATTAGTTGCCGAGTTATAACGATTTAAGTTATCAAGTAGTAAAAAAATAACAACCGTCAGGTACGCCACTGTCATGCTAGCGCTAGCTATCTCGTTGTCAGTGTTTATAGACATCAGTATAGTTATTACAATGCCGAAAGAATTTTTTAAATCGTACAGTTAGTTTCCACGTTATAAAGATTTCAATTATCAAGGGGTAAAAAAACAATCGTCAGTTACGCCACTGTCTTACTAGCGCAAGCTATCTCATTGTCAGTGTTTATAGACATCAGTATAGTTATTACAATGCTGAAACGATTTTTGAAATCGTATGGTTAGTTTTTGAGTTATATTGATTTCAATAATCAAGGGGTGAAAAAACAGTCCTCAGTTACGCCACTGTCTTAATAGCGCAAGCTATCATGTTGCTAGTGTTTACAAAAATCAATATAGTAATTAAAATGCCGAAAGAATTTCTTAAATCGTACGGTTAGTTTCCGCGTTATAACGATTTCAATTATCTAGGGGTGAAAATCAATTGTCAGCTACGCCACTGTCTTACTAGCGCAAGCAATCTCGTTGCCAGTGTTTATAAACATTAGTATAGTTATTACAATGCCAATTTTTTTTTTAAAACGTACTCGTTAGTTCCTGAGTTATAACGATTTAAATTTGTAATGAGTGAAAACACAATTGTTAGTTACACTACTGTTTTCTAGGCATCATGTTACTAATAGCCAGTGTCTATAAATATGTGATTCTTTAGTAGTGGTTGGTTCTTTAATAGTGATTGGTTCTTCAGTACTGGTTGATTCTGGATCTCTTGCTCCTGGATCTCCTCCTTCTGGATCTTCTGCTCCTGGCTCTTCTGATCCTGGATCTTCTGCTCCTGGCAATGAGTGAAAACACAATTGTCAGTTACACTACTGTTTTCTAGGCATCATGATTCTAATAGCCAATATCTATGAACATAAATAAAGTAATTACAACACCGAAATATGTTTTTGAAGCGGTATTCTATATGCCAAACATGATTTTGTACTGAAATTCAGCAAGTAAAAACGCATACAGGATCTGAAAGCGCTCGAATCAAAATTTGGATGCTAATATTTTTTTACCTGATATTTTTGAGAGAATATTTTATTCATATTCTGCTGGCGCTAGCTTTAAGCTATATTTTGCACCCAATTTGATTAAAAAAATCTCATTTCGGGGGGCTAGGGTTAAAAATGTTTTATCAACTTTTTGGGTTGTGGGGTTGGCACTAGCTTTTAAATTGGTAGCGCTAGCTATGAGGAATCCGAATAGTGTAAAAAAGCTTAAAAAATCCAAACTCGGGGGGCTAGCATCAACCTAGCCCTCCGAAAGGTCACTCCCCCGGAACTTTCTTATCTAAATGGCGCTAGCTCTAATTTTTGTGACCTATCTAGCGCAACAGTTTTCTTGAAAAAAAGTCGAACTTTGGGGGGCTAAGTTGACTGAGCCGGTAACAACCCAGAGCAGAAGAATAGCAGCGCACTGCAACAAAAAACCGCTAGCTCTAATTTTTGTGGCACTACCTGGCGCTAGCTAAGGAGCGTCTAGCGTAATAGTTTTAAAAAAAAAGTCGAACTTCGGGGGGCTAAGTTGACTGAGCCGTTGTTACCCCTCCTCTATCTACCGCTGTTGAATAGTTTCAGCTTCGGATCGTGGATAATATTAAAATCGTTAGCTTCTGCCAAAACTTTTAGTTGTTCGCCGTCAGAGTCGGTCTGTTTGTATCCCCATGGCAGTTAAAATCACCTGCCATTAATGAAATAAATTTAGCTGGCTTTGGGAGAGCGACCGTGACTTTCATTCGGCCATTTGTATATAATTTACCAGCTAACATCCGTTTTATTAGAACACCCTTCATAACTTGGACTGTATTTTAAAATCTTGATGGATTTATAAATTTTGAAATTAATTTGGAAATCAAAAATAATAATCTTAACTCACTCATAATCCTCATTCGACTAAATTCTTTGCAGTCGCCGCCCCCGTTCAAAAACTAACCCCTGTCACGATGGCCACTTTATTCTTCCAAAGATTAATTTTTACAAATATCTGAATATTTTATTTGTGATGTAATTATAAACATGTTGATACTTGATACGTAACAACCGCTTCAGATAATTGTTTGCAAGTTATCGCAATTAGGGGCGTACCTGGTACTGAGATTAGACAGGGGTTATTTAGGTAAAAAAAAAAAACGGGATTCTTGCCCAGCGTTATTTATTTATTAGTTTTCAGGTAAATACAAAATATGTGTTATTGAACGACAAAAACAACATTCTAATAGTATGGAATTAGAAGTATTAATACGAGGGAATTTTACTCATAAACAATTAGTTATTTATATAAATAATATGATTTGTTTAGAATAAACTATTTGCAAATTTATTGTAATTTTAATAGCAATGAACGTCTCACGGATAATATTTATGTTATCAAATGTTATTTTTATCTTTCATGTAATAAATAAACGATTAACACGTATCTTTAATTAATTTCTCACTTATCCCGTGGTTAAACATTTTTGAATATAATTCTGGATATTTAATTAAAACACAACAGATTGTAAAATTTTATACCCAGGCAATAAGGGTCGATACTTAAATTTCCGTGAGGGACTAGAAATTAGGAAGGCGCTAAAGCGGGGAAAGCCGATTGTAAATAATATGGAAGAGCTTTGGAACTCTCCGATAGCGTCCGCCCTTATTGCCGATATTTTATGATAGCCTGTATTTGTATATAAATAGTTGTTTAGATATTTTTTGTACATTCCTCCCCGAAGATGACCAATGGTCGAATCTAGTCGGAGAAAATATAAATTAGTGAAACAAAACCAAGTGTTTTAATTAAATATCCAGAATTAGATTAACACGTACATCCGAAAAGGCCAATGACAAAAAAAAATTGATTTTTTTTGTTTCATTGGCCTCGGCTTACGCCATACAGCCATCTGTATTTGTGTTATTTTTCATTTAAGTAATTAACTAATTCTCACACTTATTTTAATTTGTTTAGACGCCACAATACATTCACACTACATCCATGGACCCGGATAGAATAATTTATTACTCATAAATTATTCCACCGGACGGGATTCGAACCCGCGACCTCTTGGTCTGTGGGCAGGGTCTCTACCCATTCGGCCACCGAGGCCCCCCAAAAATATGATTTTTGAACGATTAATTCGTTCACAAATCATATTTTTTTGGATATCCTATCATTTGGATTTATTAATTTCTAAGGAATGGGATTAAGGCAATAAGAAGGACTGCCATATTGGCGGAAGAAATTGCGCTACCACCATTTCCATCATCTTCAGTGGTTCCCGAGGAGCTATCTTCAGTGGTTCCTGTGGAGTCATCTTCAGTGTTTCCTGTGGAGTCATCTTCAGTGGTTCCTGCGGAGTCATCTTTAGTGGTTGGTTCTTCAGTAGTGGTTGGTTCTTCAGTAGTAGTTGGTTCGTCAGTAGCGGTTGATTCGTCAGTAGCGGTTGATTCGTCAGTAGCGGTTGATTCGTCAGTAGCGGTTGATTCGTCAGTAGCGGTTGATTCGTCAGTAGCGGTTGATTCGTCAGTAGCGGTTGGTTCGTCAGTAGCGGTTGATTCGTCAGTAGCGGTTGATTCGTCAGTAGCGGTTGATTCGTCAGTAGCGGTTGATTCATCAGTAGCCGTTGATTCGTCAGTAGCCGTTGATTCGTCAGTAGCGGTTGATTCGTCAGTAGCGGTTGATTCGTCAGTAGCGGTTGATTCGTCAGTAGCGGTTGATTCGTCAGTAGCGGTTGATTCATCAGTAGCCGTTGATTCGTCAGTAGCCGTTGATTCGTCAGTAGCGGTTGATTCGTCAGTAGCGGTTGATTCTTCAGTAGCGGTTGATTCGTCAGTAGCGGTTGATTCTTCAGTAGCGGTTGATTCGTCAGTAGCGGTTGATTCATCAGTAGCCGTTGATTCGTCAGTAGCCGTTGATTCGTCAGTAGCGGTTGATTCGTCAGTAGCGGTTGATTCATCAGTAGCCGTTGATTCGTCAGTAGCCGTTGATTCGTCAGTAGCGGTTGATTCGTCAGTAGCGGTTGATTCTTCAGTAGCGGTTGATTCGTCAGTAGCGGTTGATTCTTCAGTAGCGGTTGATTCGTCAGTAGCGGTTGATTCATCAGTAGCCGTTGATTCGTCAGTAGCCGTTGATTCGTCAGTAGCGGTTGATTCGTCAGTAGCGGTTGATTCTTCAGTAGCGGTTGATTCGTCAGTAGCGGTTGATTCTTCAGTAGCGGTTGATTCGTCAGTAGCGGTTGATTCATCAGTAGCCGTTGATTCGTCAGTAGCCGTTGATTCGTCAGTAGCGGTTGATTCGTCAGTAGCGGTTGATTCGTCAGTAGCGGTTGATTCGTCAGTAGCGGTTGGCTCTTCTCTTTCGTCTGCTGCTGGATCCACCCCACTATTTTCTCCAGAATTTTTTTCATTATTTAGCATTGTCACATTTTTCGATACTTTATTAACTGCATCCTCAGCCATGATGATTCGCTCCAAAGCATCTCCAATTGCATTCTTGTCCTTTTCGGAAACACCTAGATAACAAAAAACATATTAAAACCCAATTAACGTTAAACTAAATTACAAGTTGTAAGATATCTCCTTACAAAAGTGTAAAAAATGAAACATTCGTTTTTTTTCTAAACAATAAAATTACATTTATGAACGAAACCGCCGATTTAAATCAAATCAACTTTTGTAAAATTGGCAAAAACTAAATTCTTCTGCCCTGAGCAGATCAGTTTTTAGAAAAGCAGTAGATCAGTCGCCAAAATTAGAAACAGTAGATTGTTAATAAATGTAAGTAGGACAAAGAATTTTGTTTCAAGAAGTTATTTAATATCGAAATAGTGATCAATCAATTTTCATATCCACCAAAGTTTCAAACAAGTTAAAAAGCCGATTTAATTAGATATAGTCGACCTGAAGTAATTTAAAGACCTAATTTATTGATGTCGTTTATGGAATTCCCTGTATGTCGTAATTAAGGCTTATACAGTCGATTTAATTGAATATATTCGACCTGGAGTAATTTAAATACCTTGTTTATTAGCGTCACTTATGGAATTCTGCACATGATGTCATTTAAACCTTTATAGTCGATTCAATCAAATATAGTTAACTTGGAGTAATTTAAAGACCTTGTTTATTGGCGTCGCTTATGAAATTCTTTACATGGCGTCTACTTATAAAGTGAACTTAATTCACTACAATCGATCTTTTTGATGTGGCGTCAGCAAAAGCGGTTATTAAGCTTATAAAGCAGTTTCAATTGAATGTAGTTTAAAACCTTGCTTATTGACGTCAGCGTATAGAATTCTTTGCATGATGTCAAAAGTGTCCAGTGTCTTAAGCTTATAAATTTAGTATAATCGACCTGAGCTAATGACGTCATTTGTGGAAATCTTCACGTGACGTCGACAGTGAAGTTATAAACGACCTGGAGATAATTAAAAACCCCGATTATTAACATCACTTACAGAATTCTTAACATGTCGTCAACATATAAAGTAGACTTAATTCAATACAATCGATCTTCTTGATGTGACGTCAGCAGAAGAGGTTATAAAGTGGTTTCAGTGGAATATATTTGAACTGGAGTAGTTTAAAAACTTGGATATTGGCGTCAGTGTATGGAATTCTTCGCGTGACGTCAAGAGTGTTTAGTTTCTTAGGCTTATAAAAAAGAGCCAACACAGGACAGTCAACCTAAGCTAATGACGTCACTTGCGGAAATCTTTACGTGACGTCGATGGTGAAGGGTATTAATTAGGCTTATAATCGACCTAGAGATACTTAAAAATCTGATTACTAACGTCACGTATGGAATTCTCCACATGACGTCAAACGCCGAGGTTATTAAGCTTATGAAGCAGACTTAATTCAATACAGTGGACCTTACGTGATTAATAACCTTAGCTAATTACGTCACGTGCGGAATATTTCATGTAACGTTAGGATTGTAAAAACCTTGATCTTAAACTGTTGTTATTCTTTTGTTTTATAAAGAAAGTTGTTCATAAAAAAACAAATATTATGTTAAAGCTAAAGAAAATAATAAAAGGTTTCACAAATAAGTCAACTTTAAACCAATAATTCTCGATTTTTTTAAATACAATAGCCTGTATATTTTTACATATTTCGACGAGAAATTTAATTCTGTGTTGATTAGTGTTAGCATTACCTATACCTACCTGTTTTTGTTTATAAGATATTTTCATTTAAATAAAATTAGTGAAAATAATAAAAGGTTTCGCAATTTGTCAACTTTAAACCATTATTTCTCGATTTTTTCAAATACAACACCCTGTATATTTTTACATATTTCGACGTGAAATTTAGTTCTGCGTTGATTTGTGTTTGCATTCCCTATACCATTTTTTTTTCTAAGATATTTTTATTTGAATGAAACTAGTGAAACTAATAATAGGTTTTACAGTTAAATCAACTTTAAACTAATAATTTTCGATTTTTTCAAATACAATACCCTGTATATTTTTACATATTTCAAGGTAAAATTTAATTCTGCGTTGATTTGTGTTTGCATTCCCTATACCTATCTTTCTTGTTTCTAAGATATTTTCATTTGAATGAAACTAGTGAAATTAATAAAAGGTTTTACAGTTAAATCAACTTTAAACTAATAATTCTCGATTTTTTTAAACACAACACCCTGTATATTTTTACACATTTCGACGTAAAAGTTAATTTTGCGTTGGTTTGTGTTGGCATTCCCTATACCTATCTTCTTTTGTTTCTGAGATATTTTTATTTGAATTAAACTAGTGGAAATAATAAAAGGTTTCACAGCTAAATCAACTTTGAAAGAATAATTCTTGATTTTTTCAAATACAACACCCTGTAAATGTTTACAATTATCGACACGAAATTTAATTCTGCGTTAATTAGTGTTAGCTTTCCCTCTACCTATCTTTTTGTGTTTCTAAGATATTTTCATTTGAATGAAAATTAATAAAAGGTTTTACAGTTAAATCAACTTTAAATTAATAATTCTCGATTTTTTCAAATACAACACCCTGTATATTTTTACATATTTCAAGGTAAAATTTAATTCTGCGTTGATTTGTGTTGGCACTCCGTATACCTATCTTTTTTTGTTTTTAAGATATTTTCATTTAAATGAAACTAGTGAAATCAATAAAAGGTTTCACAATTAAATCAACTTTGAACCAATAATTCTCGATTGTTTCAAATACAACACCCTGTATATTTTTACATATTTCAAGGTGAAATTTTATATTGCGTTGGTTTGTGTTGGCATTCCCAATACCTATCTTCTTTTGGTTCTGAGATATTTTTATTCAAATGAAACTAGTGAAAATAATAAAAGGTTCCACAATTAAATCAACTTTAAACCAATAATTCTTGATTTTTTTCATATACAACACCCTGTATATTTTTACATATTATAAAGTAAAATTTAATTCTGCGTTGGTTTGTGTTTGCACTCCCTATACCTATCTTTATTTGTTTATAAGATATTTTCATTTGAATGAAACTAGTGGAATTAATAAAAGGTTTCACAATTAAATCAATTTTAAACCAATAATTCTCGCTTTTTCAAGTACAACACCCTGTATATTTTTACATGTTTCGACGTGAAATTTAATTCTGCGTTGATTAGTGTCAGCATTCCCTTTGCCACCTCTTTTTGTTTCTGAGATATTTTCATTTGAATGAAATTAGTGAAAATAATAAAAGGTTTCACAATTGAGTCAACTTTAAAGCAATAATTCTCGATTTTTTCAAGTAGCACACCCTGTATATTTTTACATATTTTGACGTGAAATTTAATTCTGCGTTGATTAGTGTCATCATTCCCTTCACTACCTTTTTTTGTTTCTAAGATATTTTTATTTGAATGAAACTAGTGAAAATAATAAAAGGTTTCACAATTGAGTCAACTTTAAACCAATAATTCTTGATTTTTTCAAATAAAACACCCTGTATATTTTTACATATTTCAACGTGAAATTTAATTCTGCGTTGATATGTGTTAGCATTCCCTATACCTATCTTTTTTTGTTTCTGGGATATTTTCATTTGAATGAAACTAGTGAAAATTATAAAAAGTTTCACAATTGAGTCAACTTTAAACCGATAATTCTCGATTTTTTAAAATAAAACACCCTGTATATTTTTACATATTTCGACGTGAAATTTAATTCTGCGTTGATTTGTGCCAGTATTCTCTATACCCATCTTTTCTTGTTTATAAGATATTTTCATTTAAATAAAACTAGTGCAAATAATTCAAGGTTTCACAATTAAATCAACTTTAAGCCAATAATTCGCGATTTTTTCAAACACAACACCCTGTATATTTTTACATATTTCGACGCGAAATTTAATTCTACGTTGATTAGTGTTAGCATTCTCTATACCTATTTTTTTTTTGTTTCTGAGATATTTTCATTTAAATGGAACTAGTGAAAATAATGGCAATTGCTCACTAACTGCAGCTTAATTATTTACTTAACCAAACAAAAAGTTGTAGATAATGAAAAACAAACAATTTTTGTATAAACAATTTCAACGTCAGCTTTTTTGTTTCTGTTATATAAAGTAAATAGTCTAGAGAATTTTATTTGGAAATCATTCATTATTTGCTGTTTTGTTATTGGAACAATCAAAAATTTGTTAGAAGAAAAGTTGTAGCTAACGAAAAAACAAAACAATTTTCAGCTCAGCTCTTTTGTTTATGATCTAGAAGCTAAAATGTCCAGAAGGGATTTTTGGTAAGCAATTGTATCTTAATTATTGACTCAATCAAAAAAAGTTTATTTATTTAGTTATTTATTAACGGTAAATACCTTTTACAAAATTAAGAATACGTATTTATATAATGATAATAATGTTGTTTTGTTTTTGAACGAATTTCGGTAATTACGAATGAGTGTCTTCCACTCCCGGGCTAAGCATGACGTAAAATTTTGAGTTTAGAAAAGCCCTGAGGAAAATTTGGCTTGACCGCGCATCATTCTAAAGTAATAACAATAGATCGATTGTTATTACTTTAGAATGATGCGCGATCAAGCCAAATTTTGCTCAGGGCTTTTCTAAAAGTATTATTTTCTTTAGTATTCACTTTAGAAATGCTCTAACAAAAATTGCATTGAATGAAATTCTGAGTATTGCTTTAAAAAGAAAAATAGTGTTAAATTTAATTAAAATATTAAAAATCATAAATAGTCTGCTATTATATTAAACTAATTAAAATAAATTACCATTTCGAAAAACGACGGGCAGAGAAGCAATCGCACCAACAAGGGTAAATATTAGTATACACTTGAACAAAATCATTGCTGGATGTTGCTGCGAAACTAACGACGCACTAAATAATAGCTCCACTTAAGTACTTTCTTTTTAATCTTGCGACTAGTGCAATAGATAAATTTGTAATAGATAAATCAGTTATTTTACACGTATGTAAGATTCTGCTTGTGTACAGTTACTGAATATTATTTTTGATATAATAGTCGATATATATTGCTACTCGTCTGATTAGGCATTGGGAATAATTCCACGTATACTTAATGATAACAGTAAAAAAAATCAATTTAGGGAGATAAATAACAATCAGTTAATTACAGGATACGTCGTATCAAGATGTGCCTATCTATCTTTAAGTTGTTTATCGTTGATCAGTTGATGAAACATTTTTTATAATTAAAATTAAGTAAATCCAATTGGCTTGTTTTAATTTTTAAATTAATTATTTCGTTAAAAATAATATACATTTTCTCTTAATCTTTTTCCTTTCTACCGTTAGGTGTAAGAAGTTTCATGTTGTGTTCGTTTCTATATTTTTTTTTGCATGTTTTAAAATAATAATGAATAATTATAAATGTGGTTTTTATTTAATTTAAATTATTAGGATTTTTTCATTGGTGGTTTTGATTTAAATTTAAAATAATAACATTTAACGAGAGTGTTAACTCCTAGATGGAGCATGATGAAGTAAAATTTCGAGTATAACCAGTGTATTGTGAGCTTTACTTGAAATCAGTGTTTTATACGCGTGGCGCATGAAGTAAAATTTCGAGTTTAGAAAAGCCCCGTGAAAATTTGTCTCGGGTCGCTGGCGCGACCCTCGACAAATTTTCTACGCGGGGCTTTTCTAAACTCGAAATTTTACTTCATGCTTAGTCTGGGAGTGGACAACACTCGTTCTTAGAAGTTTCAAATTGAAGGATTACTAAGTTTATTACCATTTTACAAAGGCTACAGCTCGAAGGACCAATCATGGTCTTGGGAGACCGAAGGACCACAGGGAATCGAAGTTTTTCTACAAGAAAACAACGAATATCTGAAGGTTTACAGCATGGTTAGGAAAGAAAACATCCAATTTTGAAAAAATATTGGAGTTGGGTTGGTTTTGAGTGCATTTTTACCTTCACTTTAAATCAGTGTTCTATACGCGTGGCGCATGAAGTAAAATTTCGAGTTTAGAAAAGCCCCGTGAAAATTTGTCTCGGGTAGCTGCGCGACCCTCGACAAATTTTCTACGCGGGGCTTTTCTAAACTCGAAATTTGACTTCATGCTTAGTCTGGGAGTGGACAACACTCGTTCTTAGAAGTTTCAAATTGAAGGATTACTAAGTTTATTACCATTTTACAAAGGCTACAGTTTGAAGGACCAATCATGGTCTTCGGAGACCGAAGGACTACAGGGAATCGAAGTTTTTCCACAAGAAAATAACGAATATCTGAAGGTTTATAGCATGGTTGGGAAAGAAAATATCCAATTTTTGAAAAAATATTGGAGTTGGGTTGGTTTTGAGTGCATTTTTACCTTCACTTTAAATCAGCGTTTTATACGCGTGGCGCATGAAGTAAAATTTCGAGTTTAGAAAAGCCCCGTGAAAATTTGCCTCGGGTCGCTGCGCGACCCTCGACAAATTTTCTACGCGGGGCTTTTCTAAACTCGAAATTTGACTTCATGCTTAGTCTGGGAGTGGACAACACTCGTTCTTAGAAGTTTCAAATTGAAGGATTACTAAGTTTATTACCATTTTACAAAGGCTACAGTTTGAAGGACCAATCATGGTCTTCGGAGACCGAAGGACTACAGGGAATCGAAGTTTTTCCACAAGAAAATAACGAATATCTGAAGGTTTATAGCATGGTTGGGAAAGAAAATATCCAATTTTTGAAAAAATATTGGAGTTGGGTTGGTTTTGAGTGCATTTTTACCTTCACTTTAAATCAGCGTTTTATACGCGTGGCGCATGAAGTAAAATTTCGAGTTTAGAAAAGCCCCGTGAAAATTTGCCTCGGGTCGCTGCGCGACCCTCGACAAATTTTCTACGCGGGGCTTTTCTAAACTCGAAATTTTACTTCATGCTTAGCCTGGGAGTGGACAACACTCGTTAGAAGCTTAAAATTGAACCCTTTTATGAAATCAAAGAATCCCTGAAATATTACAGTGGATATTTACATCGCGACATGTATACTTCAAAAAAAAAAATCCCTGTATGACATTCATTCAAGAACTTGGATCAACCTGACAGCTGTTGATGCTCCTCACTTAGCGAGGAACTGGTGCGTCACGGAGAGGCTAACCATGAGCGATCGCAGGCTAATTCGGTTCGAGACAGCGTACGACAGCCCTAGCACGGAGTCCCGGTGGAACATGAACAGGCTAGACAGAATAAAACTAATAGGTGCGCTAGCCGGTATCAAACAGCTGAGAAGCAGGCGGCTACCCTGCCACAAGGGTGAATTGGGCGTGTGGGCTCGCGATGCCTAGGAGGGCACAAAAAGGAAAGAGGGGGGTGTACTGGTGGAACGAGGAAGTGGCGGCCACCAGAACAGCGGCTCTGAGGTTGCGTCGCATAATAGTCATGACCAGGAGCAGAGGGAATTACACCGATAATATGGGGGAAGAACTAAAGCAGGCGAAGAAGTCCCTAAAAACTGCGATAGCCCGCAGTGGCAAGAATTGTTCGAGGAGGTGGAAGCCAATCCCTGGGGGAAAGCCATACAAACTGGTGGTTGGAAAACTACGAAAAAGAGCACCTAATCCGGAAGCGATAGTACTCGGTGGTACCAGAGCAGTAGTGGATGCCCTCTTTCCGCTAAGAGGAGGCGTCAACACTAGGGAGTGTCTAGGGGCGAATACGCCCATTACGTCCGAGGAAATAAAAGGGGCTGCTAGAAGCCTCCCTAGCAGAAAGGCGCCAGGCCCAGACGGCTTGCCAAACGAAGTTATCAGGGAAGCGGTCGAGGCGAACCCGGATTTATTTGCGGGGGTACTAAACAAGTGCCTGCAAGAAGGAGTCTTCCCTGTGATATTGTCACGGTTTTTACCCTCCTTTAGGGTACACCTCGGGTAAGTCCAGGTTCAGGTTTGATCAGAGTCCCTGTTAGTGCAGAAATAATGTAACAATATTTTGTAAAAAATAAAATTTATTCGTAAAATAATATAAAATAAAAATAATGTTAAGATATGCTATTAAATAAACAAAACGCAACCCTATGTACAACTAAATTCCAACTATGGCTCGGTCTTCTTCTCGTACCGCTCCGGGTTCGGTTCTGGACCGTCAGGTGTCTCTATTAGGAGAAAATAAACCAATAATTAATTATGCTGGTTTAACTGTAAATAAACACAATAAGTAAATATCTACAATATATTTATATACAATTATAGGCCTCCTTACTGTAGCACTTATGCGTAGCAGCAGTAGTAGGAAGGTCTGCCAACTTCCAGTATTGGTCGCTTATGCGCAGCAGACTCGCAAACTAACACGTTTCCGCTGCGGTAACAGTAGCACACATATACGGGTAATACAGCTTAGAGTGGGATCCGGAGAGCGCTTATACATGGCTGAACTCCGGCCGCTTCTAATTCAAACGGGATAGAGAGAGAACGCTTATACGTAGCTGAACTTCTTTACTACAGGTATTTGAATTCAACAGAGAGAGAACGCTTATGCATAGCAGAACTCCTCTGTGATTCAACGGAACAGGTACGGGTATTTGATTTCATCAGAGAGAGAACGCTTATACGTAGCAGGACTCTCCTGGAATTCAACGGAACGGGTACAGGTAATGCTATGTTCTAACGAAGAGGAATCGCTTATACATAGCAGAAACCTCTCGGTACTCTAGCCGGTCTAATTTCAACTCGCTTATGCATAGCAGAGATTAGGAGGCTACTCTGGGGGATCGCTTATGCTTAGCTGAAATCCCAGCGCAGTCTGATTTCTGAGTGCTCCGGCTACTATTTTTATAGCCGGACCCATAAATCTATTAAATTAAAGACAGGCAACAAAGTGTTGCCAACTTATTGTAAATTTCAGGCATTATCTGTGAAATAGATAAATTAAAATAAAGGCGTACACTTTCATAAAGTTAATAATATATAGATGGACTAGCATCGATTGCCAACCCATAAATCTCACATTTATCAGCTGTGACAATCGATGCAAGTAAAGTTCGTTACAATATAGAAAACGGCACGGCTAGCGCTCAAGACACCCGACCACCCAGGGCCTATAATAATAATAATAGCCTTTATTGTCCAACAGGATTTCCTACTTACAGGACAATATAATAGAAGGTGAATCCAAAAAAATAAGTATTACAAGAAAAAAAAAATACAGAAAATTACAAGTATTAACAGTAGAAACAACATTTAAGTTACATTTTATATAAATAAATCATCGAAAGACTTTTCTGCGCAACGACACGTTGTGAAGATCGGTGACCGCTGCAGAATACATGTCCTTGGTGTGGGCAGTCGGAATGATGAAGAGAATTTGGTTAATTGTTGAGGAACATTGAAGGGTATCCCGGAAAATAATTGGGGGCAGTCGATTGTTTCGTGTACTATTTTCCTGAGAATTGTGGCGCAGTGGTGGTCTCGTCTGGTCAATATTGCTATCATGTTATGCCTTTCAAGTAAATGTTCTTGATTCGCTCCAATAGATGGATAAGTACCGTCAAGTTTGTAAGACAAAAATTTTAAAACCCGCCGATGGAGGTGATCTAGTAAAAGGGAATGACTAATACTTGTCGGATACCAGACTAAGCTACTGTTAAAGCACATGTCCTACCCTCGGCGCTCACGGATTGTAGGGTGGCTGAGGGAGCGTCCACAGGCATCGGCACTAGCCCTTCGACTATCATATTGAAAACATCAATGTAAAATAGTGTAAATAAACTTATTTTTGTTACTCTCTGCGACTTCTTGAGAACCACCCCCGTGAACCCACCACCATCAGCGTTCACAGCTACAATAGTCCAATTTACTTGATACAAAAGCGAAGTATAATGACTTTATAGCATCAGTATTTCTAAATTCACGAACGTTTCTCAGTATAAAACCTAATGATCTGCGGAGCGAATAGCTTCAATATGGGTAGTGAACGTGAGTTTCTTGTCAAAAGTAACTCCTAGGTCTTTCAAGCAGTCAACGACCGACAGATAGTCACCTGAAATATGGTAAGTTTTTGTGAGAGCATTGCATCTCCGGCTGTAGTTTGTAACGCTTCATTTGTTTACGTTGAGTTTTAAATTTACACGGGAGCATCAGTTAGATATGATTTATAGATTCGATTGCAGCATATCGACATCGTTCTGACATTGGATCCTCTGATAAATTTTGAGGTCGTTGGCATATGCTAACACAGGGCAGGTGAGTATCCCCAGCAAATCATTAATAAAAATGTTCAGAGAAAGGGGCCAAGACTGGAGCCCTGTGGGGCACCAATCGACGGTGGGATTTCAAAAGATTTAAACCGTTGTAGTACACAGAGCAAGATCTGTTGTGCAGGTAGGATTGTATAAACTGAGTAACCGCTGGCACAGCCCCAAATGACCCAAGTTTCTCTAACAGCAGTTTGTGATTGATAGAGTCAAACGCTCGGGAGAAGTCGGTGTATATGACATTGTGGTGTCGCCTGAACAAGAATAATCCGGACGGCGGGGAGAGATAGGAAGGTTGCCGTGGACACAAAAAATAATAAAATATAATTTTGGAGAATACCGCGTGCTAACGTTCGTTTTTGTACGTGACATAGTTAAGTATAAATAAAACTCCCCAAGTACCTGCATTTATTGTGATTTCCTGTGGTAAGATTCATAGTATAACGACGGAATCAAATGCACCTATAATTGCAACCAAATGCACCTATGACCGCCGTTATAACATCAACTTAGCCTCGCACATCTAAAGCTTCAGAAAGGAACTGCGAAATAGTAGCAAGATTTGTTAGTGTCGACCGCCCTGGCATGAATCCGTGTTGATAGGGCGAGATGTAAGATCGCACGTTGTTAAAAATGTTATTATATAGCACTGTTTCCAATACCTTGGCGAAGTTCGATAGGATTCCGATGGGACCATAGTTGCTTATTTGCGAGGCGTTGCCTTTCTTGAAGATTGGGCATAATAGTGTGCGTTTCCAACTGTTGCGAAATTTACTTTTAGATATTGAAAGATTAATAATTGATGTTAGAGGTTTGGCTAAGACATATTTGCAATCTTTGAGTAAATAACTTGGAACTTTGTATTCACCCGCTGTGAGTTTGTTTGGAAGGGATGCCATAATGGATACAAGCTGTGCTTCATCTACTTTAGAAATTGTGAAAGGAGGACAGTTAGAATAAATTGTGTCAACGGTGGGAGTTGCATTACTGCAAAAAGACATTTTTAAAGGTATCCGTGAAACCATTTACTATATCTTTAGGTGTTGTAAATTCACGATTTTCATCATATAACTTGCCAGGTATTCTCGTTGTCCCTTTCTTGCTGGAGATAAATTTCCATAGGTCCTTGGGGTCCTTTTTAACATTATTTTCAGTGTTGGAGATATAATTGGAGAACGTTTCTGCAATAACGTGTTTCGTTAGGTTGCGAACTCTCTTAAATTCCGGCAGGAATTTAGGATTTTTAGTTTTCTGCTGCTTAAGTCTGTAAGATAATTTCCTTTTTAGGTTAAGACGGATTTGACGGGTGTACCAAAGTGGATATTTTGGTTTTGATGTGAGACACCTAGAAACGTGCTTATTGAGAGCATTGAAGAGTATATCATAGAACCATTTTATTGACATCATTAAATGAGTCTAGAATCCTCCAATCTAAGTTGAAAAGTTCGTCATATAAGGCTGGAAAGTCGGCTTTATGGAAGTTGTACCTGTAGTTATCGTTCGAAGGAGAGGTCTCAGAGGTAGGTTTAACATAATGTGGTACAATAATATCTAGCGCAGGGTGGTAGTTACCTTCGGTAACTAAAGGGTAATTACAACAATATCTAGCGCAGGGTGGTAGTTACCTTCGGTAACTAAAAGGTAATAACATTTAAATTGCTATCAAAATCACAGAGGACTAGGTCAAGTGTTGTGTTGTGACTGTTGACTATATTATTGAATTGTTGGATGTTAAGAATTTCCGTAAAATATTTAAAAAATGTGCAATCTTTTGTTAAATACATTAGGCAAATTAAAATCCCCTATGAGTATGAATTTTTTTTCAAGTAGATAAACCTCTAGAATAGATGTGAATGTTTTAAGGTATATCAGTGGAATATAAATAATACCTACAAAGGATAAAATCTATTAGAGGTGTTGCAGTTGCAATGTCACTTGTATTTGTTACGGAAAAGGATAAATGGTTCTTGACAGCAAGTAGAACTCCTCCACCTGTCGAGCGATTTTGCCTCTTAGACGGAATGACCAAAGTGTTGGAGAGGGCTCTGGCGACCAGAATCACAGGGGAGATAGAGGCCAAGGTAGGTATTTATCCCAACCAATACGGGTTCAGGAAGGGAGTGTCAACAGTGGAGGCGATAGCGGCCGTTAAAGGTATGGCGCGAGGAGCGAACCAGGGTCCGCTTAGAAAAAGGACGCCTCCGGTCATGGTCTGCCTGAATATTAAGAACGCCTTCTATACACTACCGTGGCAGGTTGTCAAGAGGGAGGCTGCGAGAAGACTGTCTAAGGGGATGGCAACGATGATCGACGCGTATCTCGAAGGCAGGATAATTATGTAAAACCAGAGGGTGTACCCCAGGGATCGGTCCTTGGCCCCACGCTCTGGAACATCGTTTATGACGGAGTGTTGGGTCTAAAACTGCCGGAGGGGGCAACGACCGTAGCTTTCGCGGACGACCTCGCTATTGTGGCGAGACACGGGGAAATGGATGGGGTCCGCAGCATTGTAAGAGAGACAACGGCAACAATCCTGAGATGAATAGAGGAGAATGGACTAGGCGTGGCAGTCCATAAAATAGTGGTGGTGTGTCTGTCAACAAGAAGAGCGGAATGGACCCAGGATAAATCGTTCGTGGTAGGGGATAGGGAGGTCCCAATTGGCAAAAGTGCGAAATATTTGGGGGTTTGGCTGGGGGCCACTGTGCGGAGGCAACGCTTAGAGCAGACACTGCGGTGGGCCGTATAATGCCCAATATAGGAGGACCCAGTGAGGGAAGGCGGAGACTCCTAGCAACGGTGGTCAGGGCTAAATTTGCTTATGCTGCGCCGGTATGGGCGGAAGAGGCGATGAGAGCCGCAAGAAATCGGAATAGGGCCAGGGCGGCATTGAGAACCGGAGCCCTTCGAATAATACGGGCGTACGGGACGGTCTCAACCGAATCAGCGGAGGTACTCTCACCAACCTTACCCGGCGACTTCTACGTCATGAGTCGAGGCGAATCATACCAGGGGAGGCCGCACCAAGGCCAAGAAAGCAGCGCATACAAGGGCCATGACAAAGTGGCAGGAAAGGTGGTCAACGGGGGAGGGATGGACCAAGTCCCTCATCCCGAGCCTGAAACCATGGGTGGAGAGGAAACAAGGGACAGCTAACCCAGCTACTGACGGGGCATGGCAGCTTCGGATCATACCTCCACAGGATCGGTAAGGCAGAAAGCAGTGCGTGTAGGTATTGTGGTCACTACGACGATACCGCAGGACACACGTTACTGTTATGCCCAAAAAGGCAGCCGGAGAGGCCAGCCCTCGAGGAGAGGATCGGTAGACTGGACGCGCGGACAGTGGTAGTGTAAGTTGCGCGGTTCTCGCGACTTTAATAAAAAATACTTAAACCAGTAAGTTACACAAAAACGATTTATTTAAATACTGACATATATACAAAACAATTAACATATATATAATAACGGAAAAAATAAGTGAAGTTAAAAACACGTGGATAGAAAGTATCAGTTAAAAAACACAAGTTAAAAGAAAGTTAAAAGCGCGGTACGACCGAAAGAACGATGTTGTTGAAACGGTGTTCAAGACAAGACTCTTTTCTCGTTTAGTTAACAGAAGAAACGGTTTGGGATAGGAAAATCTGATTGGTCAGGATTGATTGGAGAGGGATTCTAGAAGAGAAAGCGAGGGATGATTTTTCGATGTGAAAAATAAGGACAGAGGGTCAGGTGCTGGAAATTTCTGGAATTTTGGTGAAAGGGACAAGTCCGGACGCTTCGCTCGGTCGCGGATTAACGTTTATGGGCCCAATTAGGCACGTTTTGGGCCCGCTCTTTAGAAATTGAAGAAATTTTCTTGACAATGGTTAATCGTTCTTTCGGCCGTAAAGCGAAATAAATAAAATCCCGCCAAACATTTGGCTCTCAGGTTTCGCTTTAGAAATCACAAGCACAAAGAGTAATAAACCTGGTAAGTAAATACAAGCGCCCCTTTCTGCTTTTATGAAAAAAGGGGGCCAAATAAAAATAATGAAACACCCAAAAATAAAATAATGCAGAAAATACACGAATTATAATATATTGAGAAATCCTAATCAACAGGTAGGAAAGATGCTGGAGAGCGAGGAGGCATGGGAAGCGGTGGCAGCATTCGCTAATTGCATAATGTCCAGAAAATTCCGAGAAGAAGGAGAGATACAGCCATAAACGACGCGGAAAGAGTCAGAGAGAACCCCTGAAGAAATGCCTCGATTGGCGATACCAGGGAAGAGAGGGGGAAGGGTTTTAGTCGGACACTATCGGCCGTATCAGAACAAAGGCCTTTGTTTGCTTGCAGATTTCCAATCCCCTCTATAAATAATAAAAAAAAAAATACCTCGACAAATTTGCTACGCGGGGCTTTTCTAAACTCGAAAATTCACTTCATGCTTAACCTGGAAGTGAAAAACACACGCAAATTGAACCCGTTTATGAAATCAAAGAATCCCTAAGAAATTACAGTGTATATTTACATCGCCGCACCTATTGCAAAAGTAGCCCCAGTTACGATAGCGACTTTATTCTTCTAACGATTAATTTTTTATAAATATCGCAATATATTATTTGTGATGTAATTGTAAACCTCTTGATTCTTGATACGCAACAACTACTTTAGATAATTTTGTGCAAGTTATCGCGTTGAGTGGCTTGCCTGGTACTGAGATTAGACAGAGGTAATTTAAATAAAAAAAAATGCGTAGTTTATCTATTAATTTCCAGGTAAATACAAAATATGTGTAATTCAACGACAAAAACAACATTAATTATCTATTAATTTCCAGGTAAATACAAAATATGTGTAATTCAACGACAAAAACAACATTCTAATAGTATGGAAGTACAATACAATTTAACGTATAAACAATAAGTTATTTATACAGAGAGTTTTATGTAACACCGAACATTTTCATAACGAGAATTTTTCTTTAAAGTATTCATATGCATACGTTGTACATTTTCTGATGCTCGGTTTATTAAAAGAATTCAATTTGACGCTATAAGCGAGTGTTTTCCACTCCCAGGCTAAGCATGAAGTAAAATTTCGAGTTTAGAAAAGCCTGAAAATTTGGTTTGGTCGCGTAGCGCGAAGCGCGGAGCGGCCAAACCAAATTTTCAGGCTTTTCTAAACTCGAAATTTTATTTCATGCGCCACCGGTATAAAACACTGATTCAATGTGAAGTTTAGCGGTGTGTTTTAAACTTCGTAATATGTCAGTGATTTGTACCGGTGGCGCATGAAGTAAAATTTCGAGTTTAGAAAAGCCTGAAAATTTGGTTTGGCCGCTCCGCGCTTCGCGCTACGCGACCAAACCAAATTTTCATGCTTTTCTAAACTCGAAATTTTACTTCATGCTTAGCCTGGGAGTGGAAAACACTCGCTTAACGCTTTAAATTAAATTCTTTTAATAAACCGAGCATCGAAAAATGTGCATATGGATACCTACAAAAAAGAAATCTCGTTATGAAAATGTTCGGTGTTACATAATACTCTCTGTTAACTGTTGAGGCTTCTACTTCGTACTTGTAGTCTGATAATGACAAGTTAAAGTTGTCGAAACTATAGTCACAATAAAAAAACCTCAGTTATACAAACAAAGTTTAAGTGTCTTATTTATAAAACTCTCTGTATATAGTATATTCAAGAATCCAGGCAATATGTTTATGGGTTTATAGTCCCCGCATTATTGCCAAGAGTACATGTAAACATTCAACATAACCTAAAAACCCGCCCGAAAACGTTATGTGCTAGATGCCTAACGTTGAGTTATGAATGGTTAAAAGTGCTGAGTGACGCGGCATGAAAAAGGCCCAGATCCACACCAAATAACATAAAATTGCCATTTATCAAGATGAATTTGTATGTGCATTGAAATGTTCACTCTTCCTCGGACTCGGAGTTTATTACAAGTGGTGAAGCGGCAACGCTGTGGGGTATTACCAACAAAACGTCATATATTTAACGCTTGCTTTAACGTTGTGTTTAGGGAGTTTAGAGGTGTCGGAATTGCAATGAAAACAACTAGATATTGCTTGCATTCTCGGACGAACCATAAATAATATGATTTGTTTAAAGTAAACTATTAGAGAGGGGGACCTGAAAGAATAGCCGTTTTTGCACATGTTGGTCTCTATGTTCGCCCAGCAGCTCATTCAGTAATTCAAAGTACTGTCAAAGACGTTTTAAGGTTATAGTGACTTGTTTTCTTGTAAGTTATAAAATGTTAATGCTTTTTTATCAATGTTCAGTCAAAAACCAGAAGAGATACATATCCATAAGCGGAGCCGGGAAGAAGAGGTTTAGATACCTCATCAGCCAGGGCAATACGCGAGAAGAGGCTGCACAAAAGGCCTTACAACCTATCGGTCCAGCGCGTAATCAAAAGACCGAAAAACGTACCCGCTCGAACAGCAGCACGCCGAAAAATACGCCGGCCAAGCGTGTGAAGGGGACTGAACATTCCTCCACACTCACGAGCGGCCTGTCACCACTCAAGCGGGCGCAGAGTCAAACCAAGGCCCCCATAAGCTCGAGTGGTGCCACAGCGGGGAAGCAAAATCCTCGCACCAATACATCCTACAGCCAGGCCGTGCAAGGACTGAAGGTAGGAGTTTTGGCACAGGACTATCCTGCCACTCTCCTGTCAGTGGAACAAATAGAGTCCACACTGGAGTGCATCATGGATTTGGTCCTAGCAACAGGGAATGAGGAAAATTCCAAATTTATCGGACTGCACAAGCGCCCAGGGTGGATCGGGATCACCTGCGGCAACGAAGCTACGGCAACGTGGCTGAAGTTGCATCAGGCCGAGATCATCCCTTGGGAGGGTGCAGCCCTAAAAGTCGTTGGAGCGGAAGAGTTGCCGCACAACGACATCCTAGTGGGATACTTTCCGGGCAGTCAGGGGTACAGGGACGATCGCATCCTGCAACTCATTGCAGTCCAGAATGGGTGCGATGCCGCAAACTGGCGGGTCATCAGAAGGGTGACCGCCGGACCCACCCAAGAAGTAACTTTCTCAGTGGATGCTACGTCCATGGAGAAGCTGAAAAACCGGAGGTACCTCGTTCGGTACCGATACGGTGAGGTGCAACTTCGCTCAAAGACGAGGCAAGGCAGGCCTGATAAAGGGGCGGGAGCCTCAAGCTCCAAAGAGCACCAGCCTCCGGGCGAAACTCCGGAAGCAACCGTGCCTTCGGAGGATAAGTCGCCGCCGCAAACCGCAACTGGTTCCTCAGAGGCCAACAAGCCTCCAGGTATCAGGAAGGCTCCAAGTGAGAACCTGACCAGTAGACCACCCGCGAAGCAGGCCGATGGGCGTCCAAGGGGCAAGAGTACACCCCAGGACAAACAGAAGGATGCCAAAGGTGGCGGTCGTTCAAAGGCCCCACAATGAAGGGACAATGGGAGTGCCTCCAAATCAACCTGCAGCACTCAAAGGCAGCATCAAGTGCTTTAGGCAGCAGGTTGGCTAGGGGGCGAGTCCAAATGGGGCTAATTCAAGAGCCCTGGGTTCATGGAGGAACGATTAAGGGACTTCAGAACCCATCGTACCATCTGGTATATAATACAACGTGCGGCAGGCCACGGGCCGCCCTGATTTTCAGGAAAGACATTAACTATGCTCCTATTCCAGAGTTCGTCACACAGGACCTAGTGGCAGCGGTGGTCGACGTACCGACGGGAAGTGGCAAAAGGCGAATTATAATTGCCTCGGCCTACTTTCCGGGCGATGAGGACAACCCACCACCAGAGGCAGCAAAGGACCTTATGGACTGGTGCCGCAGGAATGGGAAACAACTTATCATGGGCTGCGACACCAATGCGCACCACACGGTATGGGGCAGCTCGGACATAAATAATAGGGGTAAGTGTCTTTTTGATTATGTATGCGCTAGCGGTCTAGACATCCTAAACAGAGGAAATAAACCCACATTTAAAAACGCGATAAGGCAAGAGGTACTCAATTTGACATTAGCCACAGCGAACGGCGCGCAAATGATCACAAACTGGCAGGTACTTTCAGGGCCCTCTATGTCGGACCACCAAACGATTGCGTTCGACGTGGAAGCTGTGGGTACGGAAATAACAGAGTGCAGAGTGCCACGAAAAACGGACTGGGCACTATATAACGAGTGCCTACAGTCTGAACTTCAGGGCCTCCAATACAACATTGCGACCACAAAGGAATTAGAACAGGCCTCACTTCATCTCCGAGATACCATCATGGCAGCCTATAAGGAAAGCTGCTCAGTAAAGAAGGTAAACTTCTCGAGAAACGTTCCTTGGTGGAACAAGGAATTGGATCGGCTCAGGACTTCCGCTCGGAAATCCTTCAACAGGGCCAAGAAGACAGGCAGCTGGTCGGCCTACAGACAAGCCCTGACTGAATACAATAAGCAGCTCAGAAAGTCTAAACGAGAGGCTTGGAAGGCCTACTGCGAGGGGATCGACGACCTGACCCCAGCAAATAGACTTCGGAAGGTCCTATCAAAGGATCATACCAATGCGGTCGGCATCTTAAAAAGAGCAGACGGCAGTCATACCAATGATCAACAGGAAAGCTTAGAGCTACTCCTAGGTACTCACTTCCCAGGATCAAAGCTAAAGACAAAGTTGCGACTATTACCGACTCAGGGGGTCACTGCTCCAGTCGGGACAGCCGCTGCTTAGCGGGAAAAATATTCACGCTCAGCAAAATGACTTGGGCCATAACCAGCTTCAAGCCATACAAATCCCCAGGAATGGACGGTATCTTCCCCGCGCTACTGCAGCGCGGCTTAGAAAGTATCGCTCCAGGACTCAGGGAGATATACAAAGCAAGCTATGCACTAGGGTACATACCCCGGTTGTGGAGGGAGGCAAAAGTGGTATTTATACCTAAAGTGGGCAATAGGCCATTAGAAGAACCTAAATCATATCGACCCATCAGCCTAACCTCTTTCCTCCTAAAGACTATGGAGAAAATAATAGACGAGCACATAAAGAGTGACTCACTTATAAGAGCACCCTTAGATGCCAAGCAGTTCGCATATCAGGCTGGCAAATCCACCGTCGATGCTCTACATCACCTCGTCAAAGAGGCAGAACGAGCCATCCTACATAAGGAAATAGCACTCGGAATATTTGTAGACATAGAGGGGGCCTTTGATAACACCTCATTCTCTGCAATAAAACGAGCGGCTATAAATAAAGGAATATATCCTTCCACGATAAGGTGGGTGGAATCCATGCTTCAAAGTCGAACGGTTACGGCTTCCCTAGCAGGATCCACAGTATCTATGACTGTAGCAAAGGGGTGTCCTCAGGGTGGAGTTTTGTCCCCCACACTATGGTCAATAGTGGTGGACGGTCTCCTGGATGAACTGCGCGAAAGGCGCTTCACAACCCTAGGCTACGCAGATGACATCGCCGTAATAATCAGGGGCAAGCATGAAGGCATTCTTACAAACCTAATGCAAAAATCACTGAATGTCATCAATAATTGGTGTGTTAGGGAAGAACTAAGTGTCAACCTGAACAAAACGACAATAGTTCCATTCACGCGTAGGAGGAAGCTGCATTTAAAGGCTCCCTCGCTGAATGGAGTAGAAATAAACCTCTCCAACGAAGTGAAGTATCTGGGAGTAATTCTAGATGCCAAACTGACGTGGAATCAGCATGTCGACAAAACCATGGCCTAAGCAACGGCGTCGTTCTGGGCCTGTCGGCGGCTAATGGGGAAAACGTGGGGATTGAAGCCTAAAATCACATATTGGATGTATAGAACGGCGGTGATACCCATTGTCACCTATGCCGCCCTTGTGTGGTGGCCAAAAACCCAAAAACTAGACACGCAAAAGAAGCTGGGTAGGTTTCAACGGCTAGCATGTCTAAGTATCACAGGGGCCATGCAAACAACCCCTACCGCGGGAATGGAGGCAATCATAGGTCTCCCACCGCTCCATCTGGTGGTACAAAAGGAGGAACTCGTGGCGGCCCTCCGTCTACACCAGAGGAGGAAAACTCTGCCGGGAGACTGGACAGGACACTTAGAAGTACTGCAGCAAATTGACCCGGTCCTCCTGTCCAAACCAACGGACATCATGACCAGAAGGCTCAAATTCGAAAAACCGTTTAAGGTGTTGATAGAAGACCCCAAAACGGATTCGAAGAAAGTCAACGAGCTTGGTCGAGGCACATCAGCTTGGTACACGGATGGTGCCAAGAACAATAGAGGTACTGGAATAGGCATCTATGGGCCTAACCAAAACCACAGGAGCTTCATGGCTCTGGGTAAGACACCCACGATTCTGCAAGCGGAAGCAATTGCAATTGATATGTGCGCTAGGGAATGCCTGGGTAGGCACCTAAACGGCGCGCATATATATATTTGCTCAGACAGCCAGGCCGCACTAAAGGCCGTTCGGGCCTACAGCCACGGCTTACAGACTGTCTGGGAATGCCGACGATCCCTTTCGAAACTGGCTAAGAACAACTCGCTGACCCTCATGTGGGTCCCAGGGCATGGGGGTATCAAAGGCAACGAAGTGGCAGATGAACTCGCCAAAAGAGGTGCAAATGCCACTCCCATAGGACCAGAGCCGTTTTGCGGACTCCCCATGGCGCACCGAAGAGAGGTGGTGCAAAAATGGGAAGAGGACAGAATACGTAAACACTGGAACAACGTCCCAGGCCTACGTCAATCAAAACGACTCAACAAGTTAGATCACAGCCATAAGGTGCTCGAACTCACAAGGAACGAGCTGAGAACATTCACGGGACTCATGACAGGGCACTGTGCCCTTCGGTACCATTTGTGGAAAATGGGAAAAGAGGAAAGTGGAAATTGCAGGTTATGTGATTCGGCAGATGAGACGACCGAGCACATACTCTGCACTTGTGACGCGATTGCCCACAAGCGTTTTTCACACTTCGGCAGGGACTGATTATTCCACGAAGAAGTGAGTAGCATCACTCCCAAGGAAGTTACCAGGTTCATAGAGGACGTGGGACTGCTTGGGAAGTGACTGGGTAAGGGCAGAACAATAGATCGGATAGGTCGCAGTTCACGAGATGCTGACTCGCCTCACAATGGCCCTATATAACCTATAACCTATAACCTATCCGGAATTGTATGCTTCATAAGGGTAGTGATGCAACGGTTGCTACCAAAAGCATTTACGATATTTATCCGAATGCTTTAGATGTTCGTAAAAAAGGGCCCATTGGGGCCTAATTGCTGTGTCTACGTACACACCCCTCTATGATCCAGATCCAGATCCAGATGTTCGTAAATGCCAAAGGTGGTTTTCCAACTGCTAATCCGGTGATTTCAGTCTTTCCTACTCTCATCGATCAGGAAGACCAATAACTCTGGATAATGATATTTTAAGAGCGGAAGTGGAAGCAAATTCATTCGGTCAGACCATTGAAGAACTTTCGAACAATCTAAGCGCACCTTGGTCAACTATTCAGGAACATTTAAAGCAGATTGGGAAAGTAACAGAGCAGGTGTTTGGGTCCCGCATAATCTATCCGAGGAAAACAAATCTAATCGTTCCAATACCTGTAACTTATTGCTTCAGCGGTACAACACAGACGCGTTTTTTGATAGACTGATTGCCGGGGATGAAAAATGGGTCCTTTACTGTAACCCAAAGCGCAAAACGCAGTGGCTCTCTCCAAATGACGCGGCACAAGCTTCACCAAAACCAGGTTTACACCCCAAAAGGGCGCTTTTGTGTTTTTGCTGGAATACTTGTAGGGTGGTTCATTTTAAAGTGCTAAAACCTGGTCAAACTGCGAATACAGATCTTTATTGTGAACAATTGGATAGAGTACATCATTAATTGAAAACTACCCAGCGCTTGTTAACAGAAAAGGTGAAATTTTGCAACACGTCAATGCAAGACCGCACCGCGCAAGACAAACCATAGAAAAAATTAATGAACTAGAATGGGAAGTATTGCCGTACCCACTATACTCACCTGATATCTGATTTCCACTTTTTTTTGTTTGTTGGGGTTTGGCTTTTGCCTGGCCTTAGTTATATAACTATTAGCTAACATCAATGTTTATTTTGACTTTCATTCAGTTTGTAACTTATACTAGTATAGAGGGTATCTCAGACCACCCGTACCAGCCTTTTATTTCGACAACGCTTGGTCGAATGTGACTGGGACAAAAAATTTTATTACCAAAGTGAACCCAAGGAATCCACTGATGAATTTATTTTTTACCGGAATAATCCGGAAGTACCCGCAACTGGAAGTAACTTTAAAATTTCAAATGGCAACATAGGTCGAGTATGGTATTAATTGATAGGTCTTTTTAAAAGAAACAACTTTATTATTATTATTTTGTGGTAAAAACATAGTAAGTGTTTGATTCAGTGATCATGAATTACCACGTAGTTACGGTCGCAACCATCATTATGATTGAAACAACTTTTATTGAAATGTTTTTTTATTATTTTGCATATTTGCAGAAATAAACGAAATAAACTAAATTGAAAATTAGTTATCCATTCAACACTCAATTTCCTCAAGTAGACTTTGCTTTTTTGTTATGTCAAAATAATTGACGTTCGTAAATATTTGAAGTAAAGTGAATTAATATTATCAAAGTATTGAATGTGTCAACATGGTTTTCACAAACCTCGAAGGTTTTGATATGCTGATGATATTAGGTGAATGCGGCCAAAATTATCGTACTGCTCATCGAATTTATGTTGAGCGATACCCTTAACGAGTCAATCAGTCAAAAAATGTTTTTCGGCGCCTTGCAGAACGAGTTAAGACAACTGGTAAGGCACAGTCCAGCCACAACAAAGGTCGAAGTATCAGAAAACGTGAACAAGATGAAAGAGCACCAGATATTCTTGCAGTAATTGCTCTGGACCCGAACATCTCGACTAGAAGAATGAAATCGATGCTGGAATAAGTCGCTCCACTGCTTGGAGAGTTTTAAAAACAAACAAATTCTATCCATGCCATATCTCTTTACACTAGAAACGTGAAGAGCGGGATTTTCAAGATAGGTTGAATTTTTGTGAATGGTTGTCTCATAAAAATTATAATTTCCATCACAAAATTTTATGGACAGATGAGGCGACATTCAAAAGCAACGGAGTTGTTAATTTACATAATGCTCACTACTGGAGTAATGAAAACCCTCATTGGTTAAAAGAAATTGATAATCAACACGTGTGGACGGACCCTTAATGTTTGGTGTGGTATTTTAGGAAACCAAATAATTGGTCCGCATTTTTTCGATGGTTCATTAAACAGAGCTAAATACGCTGATTTTTTAGAAAATTATCTTATTGACCTTTTAGATGACGTTTCATATGCGACACGTATAACAATGTATTTGCAACAAGATGGTTGTCCAGCTCATTTTTAGTTTTTTTCGTTTATTTTTGTAAATATGCAAAATATCAAAAAAACATTTTAATAAAAGTAATTTCTTTTAAAAAGACCTATTAATTAATGCCATACTCGACCTATATTGCTATTTGAAATTTTAAAGTTACTTCCAGTTCCGGGTACTTCCGGACTATTCCGGTAAAAAATAAATTCATCAGTGGATTCCTTGGGTTCACTTTGGTAATAAAATGTTTTGTTCCAGTCACATTCGACCAAGCGTTGTCGAAATAAAAGGCTGGTACGGGTAGTCTGAGACACCCTGTATATATTTAACAGATATTTGGACGTCACAACACATTCGCACCACACCCAGGGTCGCGACGAGAAATTATTTTTAAATAAAATCTAGCCGTGCACCTGAATCGAACCCGAATTGTGGCTCGCCGAGCGATACAGCCCGGCGACGTTACCGCTCGGCCACCACTTGTTTCCATCCCTACGGCATTTTCTAGGTGGAAAAAAGTTGAAAAATTCTAAAGTAGTCAAAAATGCAGTCTCCAGATATTTTTGTGAGAAACCTGGTGATTTTTATCGATCCGGGATTGAAAACTTGCACACTAGATAGCAAAAGGTCGTAGAAAATGAGGGTGATTATGTTATTGATTAAATTAAAATATCGATACAAATTTTGTAGTTTGAATTTAATGTAAAAAAAAACGAATATTTGTACATTTATTGTAATTTTAATTGCAATAAACGTATTACGGATAATATTTATGTTATCGAATGTTAAACTTATCTTTCATGTATGAAATAAACGATTTACAGGTATATCCGAAAAGGCTGATGAAAAAAAAAATAATTATGATTTTTGAACGAATTAACATTGGACATCGTTTCATTTGGAATTATTAAATTCTAAGGAATGGGATTAAGGTAATGATGAGGACTGCCATATTAACGGGAGAAATTGCGCTACCACCATTTCCATCATCTTCAGTGGTTCCTGAGGAGCTATCTTCAGTGGTTCCTGTGGAGTCATCTTCAGTGTTTCCTGTGGAGTCATCTTCAGTGTTTCCTGTGGAGTCATCTTCAGTGTTTCCTGTGGAGTCATCTTCAGTATTTCCTGTGGAGTCATCTTCAGTGTTTCCTGTGGAGTCATCTTCAGTGTTTCCTGTGGAGTCATCTTCAGTGGTTCCTGCGGAGTCATCTTCAGTGGTTGATTCTTCAGTAATAGCCGGATCTTCGTCATCTCCTTGATTTTCACTACCGGTTTCATCTCTTGCCAGTTTTGATACTTCATTACCTGCACCATCAATCATGTATCTATCGATGATTCGCTCCAAAGTATCTCCTCCAATTGCATTTTTGTCATTTTCAGAAACACCTAGATAACAAAAAATATATTAAAACGCAAACAACTTTACAAGAAATTACAAATAAAAAAAATCTCCTTACAAGAGTGTAATAGTATATTACGTAACGAGAGTGGTAAGCAGCATATTAGATATGAGCGGACATGTTGCGCACGAGCCGCGCAGCGGCGAGTGCAGTATTCGGCGAGGATGTAATTGCCATACCACTCGAGAAACGTACGATACTTTAAGTACGCCCTAACAAAATAAACAATGAGCATGAAAGAACAACTTATTTATTGTAATCATTTTTAATAGTACCATGACAATGATGAAAACTAAATTACTACTTGATCAATATACAGGAAATTAATCTGTACACTTTTCGACATTCATTGTTTTTTAAAAGAGTTCAATTTGAAGCTTTAATCGAGTGTTTTCCACTCCCAGACTAAGCATGAAGTAAAATTTCGAGTTTAGAAAAGCCCCGCGTAGAAAATTTGTCGAGGGTCGCGCAGCGACCCGAGACAAATTTTCACGGGGCTTTTCTAAACTCGAAATTTTACTTCATGCGCCACGCGCACAAAACGCTGATTTTGTGCAAATTTAAAAATATCCTGCCCATTTTATATATAAATTTTCACACGAATTTTCGTAATTTTATATATTATATTTACGGGTTTAGACCACTCTACACCAGGAAACAAAAAGCCATTTTCTAGATTTTTTAAACAAAATCTAAAAGTGCATCTGAAAAACTGTTTTTATATCTTTATTGTATGCACATTGAACTTTATTTCCAAATTTTGTCAAAAAAAAATTTTCAAAAATGACGTCACAAAATAAAGAAAATGGATGTCCCTCTCAGAGCGTAGGGCAAAAGGAAAATAAGATCATTTTCTAGATTTTCTTTAAACAAAATCTAAAAGTGCTAGTTAAAAACTGCTTTTATATTTTTAATTGAACTTATTTCCAAATTTTGTCAGAAGAAAATTTTCAAAAATGACGTCACAAAATAAAGATAATGGAGGTCCCTCCCAGAGCGTACGCAAACGGAAAAAAAAGATAATTTTCTAGATTTTTTTAAACAAAATATAAAAATGCTATTGAAAAACTGTTTTTATATCTTTATTGTATGCACATTGAAATTTATTTCCAAATTTTTTTAAATTTTTTTTTTTCAAAAATGACGTCACAAAATAAAGAAAATGGAGGTCCCTCTCAGAGCGTACGCAATAGGAAAAAAAGATAATTTTCTAGATTTTTTTAAACAAAATCTAAAAGCGCTACTAAAAAACTGTTTTTATATCTTTTATGTATGCACATTGAACTTTATTTCCAAATTTTTTTAGAAGAAAATTTCCAAAAATGACGTCAGAAAAATAAGAAAATGGAGGTCCCTCTCAGAGCTTAGGGCAAAAGGAAAAAAAATATAATTTTCTAGATTTTTTTAAACAAAATCTAAAAGTGCTACTGAAAAACTGTTTTTATATATTTATTGCATGCACATTGTAATTTATTTCCAAATTTTGTCAAAAGAAAATTTTTAAAAATAACGTCACAAAATAAAGAAAATGGAGGTCCCTCTCAGAGCGTACGCAAAAGGAAAAAAAAGATAATTTTCTAGATTTTTTTAAACAAAATCTAAAAATGCTATTGAAAAACTGTCTTTATATCTTTATTGTATGCACATTGAACATTATTTAAAAATTTTTTTAAAAGAAAATTTCCAAAAATGACGTCAGAAAATAAAGAAAATGGAGGTCCCTCTCAGAGCGTAAGCAAAAAGAAAAAAAAGATAATTTTCTAGATTTTTTTAAAGAAAATCTAAAAATGCTATTGAAAAACTGTTTTTATATCTTTATTGTATGCACATTGAACTTTATTTCCAAATTTTTTCAAAAGAAAATTTTCAAAAACTACGTCACAAAATAAAGAAAATGGAGGTCCCTCTCAGAGCGTACGCAAAAGGAAAAAAAAGATTATTTTCTAGATTTTTTTAAACAAAATCTAAAACTGCTACTGAAAAACTGTTTTTATATTTTTATTGTATGCACATTCAACTTTATTTCCAAATTTTGTTAATAGAAAATTTCCAAAAATGACGTCAGGAAATAAAGAAAATGGAGGTCCCTCTCAGAGCGTAGGGCAAAAGGAAAAAAAATATAATTTTCTAGATTTTTTTAAACAAAATCTAAAAGTGCTACTGAAAACCTGTTTTTATATTTTTATTGTATGCACATTGAACTTTATTTCCAAATTTTGTGAATAGAAAATTTTCAAAAATTACGTCAAAAAATAAAGAAAATGGAGGTCCCTCTCAGAGCGTAGGGCAAAAGGAAAAAAAATATAATTTTCTAGATTTTTTTAAACAAAATCTAAAAGTGCTACTGAGAAACTGTTTTTATATTTTTATTGTATACACATTGAACTTTATTTCTAAATTTTGTCAATAGAAAATTTCCAAAAATGACGTCAGAAAATAAAGAAAATGGAGGTCCCTCTCAGAGCGTAGGGCAAAAGGAAAAAAAATATAATTTTCTAGATTTTTTTAAACAAAATCTAAAAGTGCTACTGAAAAACTGTTTTCATATCGTTATTGTATGCACATTAAACTTTATTTCCAAATTTTGTCAATAGAATTTTTTCAAAAATGACGTCACAAAATAAATAAAATTGAGGTCCTTCTCAGAGCGTACGCAAAAGGAAAAAAAAGATAATTTTCTAGATTTTTTTAAACAAAATCTAAAAAAGCTATTAAAATACTGTTTTTATATCTTTATTGTATGCACATTGAACTTTATTTCCAAATTTTTTCAGAAGAAGATTTTCAAAATGACGTCAGAAAATAAAGAAAATGGAGGTCCCTCTCAGAGCGTACGCAAATGGAAAAAAAAGATAGTTTTCTAGATTTTTTTAAACAAAATCTAAAAACGCTATTGAAAAACTGTTTTTATATCTTTATTGTATGCACATTGTACTTTATTTGCAAATTTTTTCAGAAGAAAATTTCTAAAAATGACGTCAGAAAATAAAGAAAATGGAGGTCCCTCTCAGAGCGTAGGGCAATAGGAAAGAAAATATAATTTTCTAGATTTTTTCAACAAAATCTAAAAGTGCTACTGAAAAACTGTTTTTATATCTTTATTGTATGCACATTGAACTTTATTTCCAAATTTTGTCAATAGAAAATTATCAAAAATGACGTTAGAAAATAAAGAAAATGGAGGTCCCACTCAGAGCGTACGCAAAAGGAAAGAAAAGATAATTTTCTAGATTTTTTAAACAAAATCTAAAAATGCTATTAAAATACTGTTTTTATATCTTTATTGTTTGCACATTGAACTTTATTTCCAAATTTTTTAAGACGAAAATTTTCAGAAATGACGTCAGAAAATAATGAAAATGGAGGTCCCTCTCAGAGCGTAGGGCAATAGGAAATATAATATAATTTTCTAGATTTTTTTAAACAAAATCTAAAAGTGCTACTGAAAAACTGTTTTTATATCTTTATTGTATGCACATTGAACTTTATTTTCAAATTTTGTCAATAGAAAATTTTTAAAAATGACGTCACAAAATAAAGAAAATGGAGGTCCCTCTCAGAGCTTACGCAAAAGGAAGAAAAAGATAATTTTCTAGATTTTTTTAAACAAAATCTAAAAATGCAATTGAAAAACTGTTTTTATATCTTTATTGTATGCACATTGAACTTTATTTCCAAATTTTTTAAAAAGAAAGTTTTTAAAAATGACGTCACAAAATAAAGAAAATGGAGGTCCCTCTCAGAGCGTAGGGCAAAAGGAAAAAAAAGATAATTTTCCAGATTTTTTTAAACAAAATCTAAAAGTGCTACTTAAAAACTGTTTTCATATCTTTATTGAATGCACATTGAACTTTATTTCAAAATTTTGTTAAAAGAAAATTTTCAAAAATGACGTCACAAAATAAAGAAAATTGAGGTCCTTCTCAGAGCGTAGGGCAAAAAGAAAGAATAGATCATTTACTAGATATTTTTAAACAAAATCTTAAAGTGCTACTTAAAAACTGTTTTCATATCTTTATTGCATGCACATTAAACTTTATTTCCAAATTTTTTTAAAAGAAAATTTAAAAAAAAACGACGTGACAAAGGTCCCTCTCGGGGCGTAGGGCAAAACGGGCGAAACGATCCTAGAAACAGCGGTGGACCTGGAACAAAACAGTAAATGTTTTCTGAATCTCTAATGTATACTCTAAAAAAATACGGGCCTGATTGTAAAAATGTTACTTCTAAACAAAATGGTGCACGTTTGAAAAAAAAGTTCACATTTCAGGCTTAAATTTTCGTATTTTTTTTTTGCAAACGCGCGCCATTTTGTTTAGAATCATAATTTTTAAAATCCGGCCCGTATTTTTTTAGAGTATATATCAGAGATTCAGAAAAGATTTACTGTTTTGTTCCGGGTCCATTGCTTTTTTCAGGATCTTTTCGCCCTGGGCTTCGAGAGGGACCTCCATTTTCTTTATTTTGTGATGTAATTTTTGAAAATTTTCTTTTGAAAAAATTTTGAAATAAAGTTCAATGTGCATACAATAAAGATATAAAAACAGTTTTCAAGTAGCACTTTTAGATTTTGTTTAAAAAAACCTCGAAAATTACCTTTTTATTCCCTAGTCTATTAACACTGTTGTAAATTGGGGTGCGGGAAAATAATAAAATAACTGCACTCATTGATTGCAAACTCAAGACTGACTTTATTTGCGTTCGTCCGAACGCTGGTACCCAAAAACATCTCTGTTTATACGACATGAGCGCGTCTAACCATAGACTAATAAATAACTAGCATTCACATCCTAACAAAATATAATATATAAAATTACGAAAATTCGTGTGAAAATTTATATATAAAATGGGCAGGATATTTTTAAATTTGCACAAAATCGGCGTTTTGTGCGCGTGGCGCATGAAGTAAAATTTCGAGTTTAGAAAAGCCCCGTGAAAATTTGTCTCGGGTCGCTGCGCGACCCTCGACAAATTTTCTACGCGGGGCTTTTCTAAACTCGAAATTTTACTTCATGCTCAGCCTGGGAGTGGAAATTACTCGTTTTTATAATCCTTACTCAAAACATAATGCTAATAAGAAAACAATTGCCAAAGAATGTGATTTAGGCGTAATGTAAAACCCAATTGTTTTCAAATTAAAGTATGCAAACTATAAGAAGCGTAAGCTAACTAATATTGGGGTGCCCCAAGGAAGCATTTTAGGCCCTTTGTTATTTGTTATTTACGCCATTTTTGACCTTCCCAATTTGGTTCAGGAGAATGATGGAATTATTGAAATGTATGCAGATGATACTAATTTATTAGTTATTAGCCAAAATATTAACGATCTTCAGAGCAAAGCAGCTAAAATTGTCGGCATTACTAAAAACTGGATGTTACAAAATAAATTAATTCTGAATGAAAATAAAACTAATGCAATACAGTTTCATACAAAACGTACGAATATAAAACTAAGTCGATTAAATCTTGGAACTTTTGATCTTTCGCTAGATTCTAGCTGTAGAGTACTCGGAATTATCATAGACAGTGAACTAAATTGGAAAGATTGAATTTGTGTTCAGTATTCCGGCACCAGGTACCCACAGACGCGTTTCGGACTTCAAGGTCCTCTGGTGCCGGAATACTGAACACAAATTCAATTTTGATATTTGTTTTCTGATTTCACAAACAGAGTTCTGCTCGCTCGTGGACGAAACAGTGACCTGTATATGCACTTCGTGCATTCGTGTCACTGACGATGCCACTATGAACCATTAGATGGCGTTAGCTATCGAAATCATTAATAAATTGGAAAGGTCATTGCGTGGAATTAAATTCCAAACTAAACTCGTTGTGTTTCGCTATGAGAGTACTTAAACCATTGGTTAACTTTAAAACACTTTATATGGTTTATAAATCCAACATTGAGTCAATTATGAGGTATGGTATTATTTTTTATGGAAATAGTACCATGGCGAATAATTTATTTATTACGCAGAAACGTGCTATTCGAATATTATTGGGATTGAAATACAATGAAACCTGTAAAAGTCAATATAAAGGATTGGGTATATTAACAATACCAGGGCTATATATCTACGAAATTTTAATATATAATTTTAAATACAAGCCAACATTTCAAGCCACAATTATAACACGAGGAACAACAATTTGTATGCTTATCCTGTACACAGGCCAACCCTCTCAGAAAAATCTCCCATATATAACGGACTTAAATTTTACAACAAAATGCCACAATATATACAGAATATTAAAACATTGAAACGTTTTAAGCAAGAATTACTTACTTATCTGGTGGACAAAGAAATCTACAAAATGAATGAATTATAATAAAATAAACATCTATGTACAATTTTATAATTGTGATTCTGTTACGTTGTAGCTTAGTATTCTAGTTATCTTACGTTATTCTCTGTAATGTGCAACCTTTTGTTTATGTGTATGTTATTTATAAATAAAGATTATATATATATTTATATATTTTGTTGAATTCAAATAGTTTTGAGTTAGAATTACTTAAAGTTAAGTGTATACTTAAATAAAATTCTAAGTATTGCTTTAACAAAAAATAGTATTAAATCTAATGAAAATATATTACCATTTTGTAAACTGACGGGCCCAGAAGCAATTCCGCCGACAAGGGCGAATAATAATATACACTTGAAGAAAGCCATTGCTGGATGATATTGATCTTGCGGCTAAACTGGCGACACACTAAATAATGGCTCCTCTTAAATTGCTTTCATTTTTAATCCTGCGACTTATGCAATAGATAACATTTTTTATCGATAACGAGATTAAAATTAGGGATTGTACACGAGTTTCAACGAATGTAAGATTCTGCTTGTGTGATTTTCAGTGCGATAGTCAAATCGATAGTTGTTGAAATTCGCCTGATTACGTTATTTTCAGATATAATTCGTGATAACAAACAAAAAAATCAACTTTTGTAGAAAAATAATAAGCAATTAATTAATTACAGGATGCATCTTGTTGAGATGTGGTTTCATATCTTAAATTTATTTATCAATTGTGCAATTCAATTCAATTCAATTCAATTTAATTCAATTCTTTATTCAAGTTAGGAAAAATTTGCAATAATAATGTACAAAGTCCAAACGGATGTGTCAAATACTACATAACTAAAAATAATAAGATTAATAATGAATTGAATTATAATACAAAGTAGTACACTAAGTTAATAACAAGGATACATTAATAATACGCTAATACTAGTAAATAGGCTAGAAAAAATTAGCTTATGGAAATATGACGAGATGTAATAATAATAATGAAACTGAAGGGTATGAGGAGCATGTGAAATGGGTGCAAAGTATGGCTAGGAAAGCGTGGGGGATGGCTTGGGGAAAAAGGAAGGGGAATAATGTGAGAGTGGCAATAATAATATAAAGTAAGAATATTAATAAAAATATTATATGTATCTAATATCGTTCTATTTCTTCTACGCAAAGTCAAACATAATGCAGTATATTCACAGAATATAAAATGGATTAAAATAAATTCCATTTGTAATTTCACATTAGAACGGTTTTATTTATGGTACTACATCTTCAGTAAAAAAAGACCTTTATTGGCATTCTTCATTACAAACAAAACTTTACATTGTTTTTTTTTTCGTTCTGGACCCCGAACAGAGCGGACGTCGACCGTGAGTTGTACGTTCCATCCCTGCTCGCGTTTAACCCACACGTGGTGGTTTCACAAATCCTTTTTTATCCTATCTATTCCATCCTTTACAATCACCTTTATCCTGACAATCCTTTCATTTGTTACCCATCCTTGCAACTACGTGTGTATTTTCCGTAAATACCTTTACTTTCCTCGGGGATAGCGAAACTCTATATATTAAACTATTTATTAAATTATACAAAATTACTGTGACTGGTCAATAGGGCCTAGTAGGCCATAAATTATGCAGAAGAAGAAGAAGAAGAAGAAAACTATACATTCTATTCTAAAATTAATCCCCTTCTTTCTACCCTCCCTTCTATTTTCAGCGTCCTTACCCCTACCCCATCCTCTCTCATCCATTCCAGCACCCTTCTACTCCCTTTCGCTCCCATCCATTCCTCCTTCACCCCTCCGCCAAGTGGCCCTACGTATCCTTCCCATGCTCACACAATGCTCACCTTTCACATTCTTCCCCCATCCACACTATCCTTCCTCTCTCCTGCGATCCACACCTCGCCCTTGCCACAATCACCCTCTCCTCTCTACTCCATCCCCTCTCTATCAGATATCTCGGCACTCTGCCATACACCTGCCACCTCCCATACATATCATTGTACTCATTTCTCTCGTTACGCCCTTACCTTTCCTGCCCTTCCCCTACACCCACTCATCCACCTTCACCCCATTCCCTAGCCATTCCATTACTTTCGCCTACGACAACCCATACATTTTCTTCTTATCCCCCCTGCATCTACCCTCACCTCCACATACGCTCGTCGCCCATACATCCTTCACCAATCTCTCTTCCTCCAGTTTCCACAATCTCACCTCATACCTCACTACTCTCACCATTGCCTTGCACTCTAAACTCTCCCTATAAGTCTCCTGAAGCACTATGTATCTGGGCGTGGACCTTTTCACATCTAACATGCGCTTCAGGGCTTCACTTGTCTCGACACGCCCTTGCCTTTCCTGTTCTTTTCCCCTTCACCCACTCAACCACCTTCACCCCATTCCCAAGCCATTCCATTACTTTCGCCTTCGACAATCCTACCCTCTCATACATTCTCCTCCTCTCCCCCCTCCATCTACCCTTACTCCCACACACGCTCTTCACCCATACATCTTTAACCAATCTCCCTTCCTCCAGTTCCCACAATCTCATCTCATACCTCACCACTCTCACCATTGCCTCGCACTCTAAACTCTCCCTATAAGTCTTCTGAAGCACTATGTAGCTGGGCGTGGACCTTTCCACATCCAACATGCGCTTCAGGGCTTCACTTTTCTCGACACGCTCTTGCCTTTCCTGTTCTTTTCCTCTTCACCCACTCAACCACCGTCACCCCATTCCCAAGCCATTCCATTACTTTCGCCTCCGACAATCCTACCCTCTCATACATTCTCCTCCTCTCCCCCCTCTATCTACCCTTACTCCCACACACGCTCGTCAGCCATACATCTTTAACCAATCTCCCTTCCTCCAGTTCCCACAATCTCATCTCATACCTCACCACTCTCACCATTGCCTCGCACTCTAAACTCTCCCTATTAGTCTTCTGAAGCGCTATGTAGCTGGGCGTGGACCTTTCCACCCCCAATATGCGCTTCAGGAACCACATCTGTTCCCTCTACATGCACTCATACCCTTTCGACCCCCACACTTCCACTCCATACATAAGCAGCGATCTCACACACGCATCCCATATTTTACATGGGAAGCGGGCGTATACTCGGAAGCTTTAAACATCCGTAAATGTCTTCCCATAGAGAACCATGCTACCGCAACACAGACCGAAATCTACGCAATTATTTAGAGCGCTGAACTTATCTCAGAAAATCAACTGAGAAAACAAAACATAACTATCGTCACCGATAGCAAAGCTGCATTAGCAGCACTAGATAAGTTCAAAATAATATCAGAACCAATATATGAATGCTTAGAGACACTGAACACAGCAGCGACACTCAACCGCATAACATTAACATGGACGAAAGGCCATAACAATAACGAGGGGAACAACAACGCGGACGAAGCAGCCTCATCAACAACAGCAACAAACTATTCAAAAGTAGGACTATCCCCGCGGTCCTTGAGTAGACACATGCGCGAGTTCACCGCTAAAAAACACAAATCCAGATGGAAACACCTAACAACGTGTGGCCAAACCAAGGCATACTTAACAACACCTGACTGCAAAAAAAAAGAAGTTCCTAGAACTCTCCAAGAAAAACTTACGAACACTAACCGGCTATATCATGAGACAGCAAGGCACATACTTCACGCGGATACTCGTGAAGTATGTGCCTTGCTGTCTCATCTTCTTCGTTGCATCCTCGGCATATCATTTTTGCGGGGTGCTTTTGGAAGCTGTAGTATCCAGTGATATAGCCGGTTGGTTATGTTATGGCCGGTTAGCCCTGTTAAAACTAAGGGATACTATATCAAGTGAAATCCAGCTTAAACGTGAAGGACCTGGATGGAACTGGTCCGTCGCACAAATATATGCGATTGCCAGTAGTGCGGAGTGGGTCTGACCATCAAGAGGGGCAATTTGGCCTAAGTGGGTGCGGCTGCAGCTGCCCTCTCGACAACCAATCCTTATTCCTTACGTGCCACTCTCACATAATTTCCCATCCAGTTTCCCCAAGGCATCCCCAACGCTTTTCTAACCTTACTCTGCACCCATTTCATATGCTCCTCATACCCTCCCGTCCCTTTGTACATAAAACCCTAAATACTTAAAACTTTTACCCTCTCAATAACCACCCCCATCCACTTCAAATCTTTCACCTTCCCCTCCCTCCCTTTATTTGTGAACTTCACCCACTTCGTTTTTTCCACATTCACACTCACACACATCACATCCCTCTCCAATCCATGAACCTCTCCACTCTTTTCAACATGTCTTTCATCCCTTCATCCTCTTTTGCCATTAACACCATGTCATCCGCATACGCCAACATCCACTTTTTCCTCTTACCCGTCACCCCCACCGCCTACCCTTTTCTCATCACCTCTTTGAATTCACTCATGTATATATTAAACAACATCGGACTCAACGGGCACCCCTGCCTTAATCCCTCTCAAGTCCTGAAACACTCTGACAAATCCCTCCCCACTTTCGCCATCACCCATACACTCCTCCTCACCCACTCAACCATCCCCTAACTCATCCCTTTCCTCCTCAAGCACTCTATCAGACTCACCCTCGGTATCTCCTCACCCACTCAACCAGGATTCACTCACCCCTCTCCTCCTCAAGCACTCAATCAGACACCCTCGGTATGGAGTCATAAGCTGCCTTTAAATCTAGGCAGCTTGGTGGTGTAGTGGTTAGAGTGTTGTACTGCCACGCCACGGACCGGGGTTCAAATACCGGCCTAACAAGTTGTCTGCATTTATATAGGTTAGGATAAAAATGCCAAACACTCCGTCTTCTCGGATATGACGTTAAATGCATGTAGGACCCGTGTACTGCCTGGATGTTGCGTGCACGTTAAAGACCGGTGGGTTGGAACTCCCACCGGGTTCGGCAAAATTCCCGGATAGCTGTAGACCTAATGTCCGGCGTCATGATTGGCCTTAGCAGCGGAAATAGATGACGTAAAACCCCAAAATAAAAATCTAGGAATACCGCATATACACATCCTTTTTGTTTCATCACTCTCTCTACCATTCGCGCCAGGGTTAAGACCTGCTCTCTCGTCCCCCTACCCCTTCTAAGCCCCCCTGCGTCTCTGGCAGTATCCCCTTCTCCTCTACCTCCACCTCCATCCGATTCCTCACTATCATCATTGCCAGCTTGTACCCAATACTTGTTATAGTTACTCCTCTATAACTCCTCGCATCCTTCTCGTCCCCTCCTTTATACACTGAGCACATCATCCCCACCCTCCACTCCTCCGGTAAGCTCACCTCCCCCCTCCACATCTGATTCAATAGTTCTCTGAATTTCTTCTTCCCCTTTTCTCCAATCTCCTGTCACACCTCCCCTTTGAAACCAAGCTTTAGAAATTCCTTTTCCTTTCGGTTTTTTTTTTCTTTTAATTATACTTACATATCTCAAAGAAAATTGAAATTATAAAAAGAAAATTACTCGAATTTTGTAATCGCAAGAAGATTATTACAACATGTATATGTTTTATTGCAGGCTTTGTAAACTTACTTTTTGATCACCACTCGTGCATTACATTACCTTGTAATTGAAAAATGTCCTTTTAGCTAATAAACACTTATTATTATTTATATTTGTAAAATTTATTGCCTTGCGGCGCCCGATGTTGGACTAGCAGCCTAACATCGGGCGCCTCCCCGGGTCGCGGATAGGGGAATGCCTCTCAGATACCTGGGAAATTTAACCTCAGGGGCGGATACAAACTAGCAAGGGGTGGACTGGACTCCCCAGCGGTAGCGAAGGCGACCAGTCTAGGAAAGGCCACCAAGTATGATGATGATGATGATGATGATGATGTGTGATTCATTCAACATCATACCCCAGGCGGTTCCGACAGGGTGAAAGCCCCGGTGACCAGTGCAGGCCCTATGGATTCTGGGGAGGGCCAGTCACATAATTTTGCGAACGAGGATGAAGTCTTCAAAAAGCGCTCGTCTCTCCACCACCCGCACAACAAGCTTTTAACTAAGTGGTTTCGCAAGAACAAGAGCAGCAAGTAGAAGTAGATTTGCAACCCGTAGAAGAAATTAACTTCTCTTTCCCAAAACGGCTCTACATAGCAGAACTGAAAAGTGATGGGGCAACGCAATTTTAGCGTTGCAAAGAAGTAATAGGCCGAATGAAAACCACTGTGTCCAGACAAAGAAATATATCAATGGATATTTAAAGAAATATCTTTGAACTTGAGGAGGCGTTAGACGTTATCCGATTTTGCAGAGATAGCTGGCTGAGAGCGCACTCAGAGCTATTAGAGGCCACAGAAAACGACAACGACCTGTGCCGAGCGACACCAAGCGAAGTGAAAACTGCTGGAAGAGGCTCAAAACGTGCTGCTAACAACCCTATCACAGGTAGCGTAAAGAATATCTCAGGTCCAACGCTAGAAAAGATCAGTGCTCTTGAAAATGCACTTATGGGCATCCATGGCAAAGATTTCAACGTGGAACGTCATGGAAGATTACACTGGTAACGACCATCAGTATATTACGTTCCGCATACGTCTCAGCCTTATCACAGGTAGCGTAGACAAGCGGAGGAAAGAAGATTTAAGACAAGAAAGCTCAAACAGCGAGAAAAGTCCAACGCTAGAAAGCCTTAATAGTGAGTGGATAAAGGACAATATGACGATACAAAAAATAAATAGTAAAGAGAAACATGCCCAAAAAAGGCTAAAACACAAGGGAAGGATACAGGTGAAAGTAAAATAAATCATGTAGGAAATAAAACACGATCGTTTGAGAATTTTCACAGTTTTTAATGTCGAACACTGCGACAATTGTTTCGCCACACGGTGGCTTCAACAGGCAGATGAATCATTCTCAAACGATCGTGTTTTATTTCCCACATATTATGGAATTTCACCAAGTAACAGCCTCATCTATCCAATATTTAAAACAGATCATGAGAAAGCCAGTGCTCCTACACAACAGAGAAACAATAACGGAGAAAAGAAAACAAAATAAAGGTGCGAAGGACGGTTTTGTTTCTTGAGCCGGCCCATGAAAAATCTTATGCAGGCGTACTGGGCGAGATTCGAAAGCAAGTAAACCCGGCTGATACAGGAGCAGAAGTCAAATCTATCCCTAAGACCGCAACAGGGGGAGTTCTTGTCGAGTTTGGAGCTAAGACACTTGATAAAGTTGCGTTTGGGGACGCTATTAAAAATACCCTGGGGGCAACGCTATAGTACGAAGTCTAGAGCCGAAGGAAACTATAGAGATTAGGAACCTTGATGGCCTCACAACCAAAGAAGAAGGGACTGATGCGAAAAAAGCTTTCTTCGGATCGCATCAGTTAATTTAATGCTTGCTGCGCTACACTCTTGATGGAACCGGATATTCAAATTTGGTGAAACAAAAAACACTTATAATGTTCCATTCTTCTTCTTCTTCTTCTTCATTGGTTGTGAGGCCATCAAGGTTTCTAATCTCTATAGTTTCCTTCGGCTCTGGAGGTGGATTAACTAATGACATTAGTGTCGCTTTTATAAACACCGGCAGCAGGGAGCAGAGAATGGCTATAGTTACTTTTAGCGCAAGCGGAACGACCCAATTATTAAAGGAGGATCGGATAATAGTCAACTGTCAGGTCCGGCCAAGACCGGTTGTTATGCGATGTTACCGATGTCTCGGGTACAGTCGTTTTGCCAGACACTGCAAAGGGCCAGATAGAACCCGCCTCTGTTACAGGTGCGGCAAGACAGGTCACAAATGAAAGGAGTGTACGGACCCGGGGCGTTGTAATAAGGAAGAACTTGGGCATGTGCTCGGATCCAAGGGATGCGCGGTATTCAAAGAATACCTTGAAGAAGGCGAGAGCGCTGAGGAAACTCTGACGCAAATTTTACAGGGTAATTTAAATAAGGGTAGCGGATCAGTGTTCTATGCGCGTGGCGCATGAAGTAAAATTTCGAGTTTAGAAGGCTTTTCTAAACTCGAAATTTTACTTCATGCTTACCCTGGGAAGGAAAAACACGCGCCAGAAGCTTTACATTGAAAAAAATATATTGATTTTTCATCGCTGAATACAGAAGAGCATTCTTAATTCCTCATCTTGTGTTTTCTATAGAAATATACGAATAAAATCAATATACAAATTACTATATCGCATGCTTAATTATTGTATTCTTGTTTAATCTAACTAAATGTTTATGTCTACCTATTCGAATTGTGCAACAGAGTTGATCATTACATAAAATGATATACTTTATTGATAAAGTTAGGTAAATATTATTTACAAAACATAATGATTCACAAAAGGTAGTTGCATAATATAAAATTAAATGTCTTTTTAGCAATAAAACGCTGCTTGAGTTTTATTTTTGTAATTCTTCCTTCTGCAAACTAAAAATAATCTCATTATCATAATTCAAAAATAATTATGAAAGAAAAGAACAGATGGTACTAAAAATAATAATATAATTGGCAATTTAATTCAAACTAATAATAATCTCACGCAGGATTTTAAATATTATTGCTCAATAATTAAAATCCTGCGTAAGATTATTATTAGTTTGAATTAAATTGCTAATTATATTATTATTTTTAGTTCCTTCTGTTCTTCTCTTTTATAATTACTTTATTGCATTTTACTCTATTGATTAATTCACAAGAAGTGATTTTTTACATTACCTTAAGGCCTAATTAATTTATTTTTATTTTAATTGTGTTGCTTTTATCTGGTTTAAACATTTTATAATTTGTCATGTATAATTATAATAAACATTAAAGTACATTAATATACATATTATATAGTATATGTACTTTTGACTTGTATAAAAGTTAGTGGCATGAATAAATATTATTATTGTTATTAAAAAAAATAGTCGGATTTTTTTTCTGTATTTCTATTTAATAATCATTAAAAAATCCCGTGTAAGATTATTCTTCCGCTTCTGGGTGAAAAGTGAAAATACCGAAGTGGGACGTACGGAGGTGAAAGCAAATTAAGAGAGAAATGCGCCCAGTTTCGTTTCGGATTTCGTAAAAGATGGACCGTTGGAGAGGAAAACTGGCGATTGTTACTGGAGCTAGTTCCGGAATTGGTGCCGCGATTGCTGAAAGTTTGGTTCGTGAGGGTTTGCAAGTAAGTGATTAAACTATAATACTAAGTGACAAAGAAACGGAATACAGGGTACCCGTTTTTCGAGCGGTACTATGGGGATCTCGCTTATTTTAAGAGATAAAGAATCTGTTAAATAGGGGCTGCAAATTTTACTGCTTGTTAATAATCTGCTTTTACATTTATTATATCTTCAATTGTTTTGTTGTATTTCGGAGAAAACTGAAAATTTCAGTAAATTTTTTAAATGTTGTCCATATCTCCGCTATTTTTAATTGTTTTTTCATATTTTGTAAAAACTTTCTTATTGCAACTTTTTATGACTAATAGAATGGTTAACGTTGAAAATATTAAAAGCGATTCGTTTTTGTTTTATGCACTCAACTTTTGTTTTTTCTATGGAAACATACAAATTTACGGCAATCAAACAATATTAAGTCAAGAATATGAACTTGTGTTCAGTACTCATTCATTCACTGCGTTTCAGGCTTCAACGCCATCATCAGTATAGTCCCGAACCAGTGCTTGAAGAATATTGAACATCTATGCCCATTTATTATGGCCTGTACAATTTACATGTGTTTCGACAGCGTAAACGCCATCTAATGCCAGCTACTGACGATGCTACTTAGGCTAATGGGTATTAGATGGCGTTTACGCTTTCGAACCAGTGCTTGAAGATTACTGAACATCTTTGACTATTTATTATGACCAGTGCAATTTACATGTGTTTCGAAAGCGTAAACGCCATCTAATGCCAGCTTTTGACGATGCTACTTACGCTAATGGGTATTAGATGACGTTTACGCTTTCGAAGCAGTGCTTGAAGAATACTGAACATCTTTGACCGTTTATTATGGCCAGTGCAATTTACATGTGTTTCGAAAGCGTAAACGCCTTCTAATGCCAGCTATTGACGATACTACTTAAGCTAATGGGCATTAGATGGCGTTTACGCTTTCGAAGCAGTGCTTGAAGAATACTAAACATCTTTGACCATTTATTATGTCCTGTGCAATTTACATATGTATCGAAATCGTAAACGCCATCTAATGCCAGCTATTGACGATGCTACTTAAGCTAATGGGCATTAGATAGCGTTTACGCTTTCAAAACATATGTATGTATTAAGTAATTTATTTATTTATAGATTTCTCCTTTTTACAGTATTATAAAAAATGTATAATAACAAAATGGTAATACAAAGTTATTCAAAATAAATGTTTAAAATGTTTCCTTGTTCAGTGGGTAGATACCCAGTTACTTAGACAGTTTATGAAATCGTCCAATTTAAAGCTTTAAACGAGTGTCGTCCACTCCCAGACTAAGCATGAAGTAAAATTTCGAGTTTAGAAAAGCCCTGCGTGGAAAATTTGTCGAGGGTCGCGCAGCGACCCGAGACAAATTTTCACGGGGCTTCTCAAAATTTTACTTCATGCGCCACGCGCATAAAACATTGATTTAGTCTAAAGTTCACAATATACAGGTTAAATTAGTTTATGATTTATGCAAGATCGCTGAAAAATATCCTCTCCTTAAGATACCACACTTTTGACGAGACGATCACGACACAAACACGATACGAGCACGGGACGTTTACGACACGAGTGTGTTGAACGCCCGCTGCCCGTCTCGTGTCGTGCACGTCTCGTGCTCGTGTCGTACTCGTCTAAAAGAAGCGAAGTCTATATGATATCATGAGTAGCATGTTCAACATTCGAGCAATGTTTAAAATGTTTCCTTGTTCAGTGGGTAGATACCCAGTTACCTAGACAGTTCATGAAATCGTCAAATTTAAATCTTTAAACGAGTGTCGTCCACTCCCAGACTAAGCATGAAGTAAAATTTCGAGTTTAGAAAAGCCCCGCGTAGAAAATTTGTCTCGGGTCGCTGCGCGACCCTCGACAAATTTTCACGGGGCTTTTCTAAACTCGAAATTTTACTTCATGCGCCACGCGCATTAACCACATTTAGGTAGGGATTTAACATGTGAATTTGTCAGTTGGCGGGCGACCGATCGTGCGGTCGATTTCAGGAATCTCGGCCTATTTGCTGAGTACAATCCACTTAAAAAAATATCAAACTTTTCTAAAAAAATAATGGACATTTCAAGGCAACGTGATTACTTTTTGATAATACGTAGTGTGTACTTGATCCAACTATTATCAGTTAATCTTAAGTATTCATTTGATATCGTTTAATGAGAACGTAATTTGTCATCAAATTACATCATTTTCTATTTAATTTTATTTTATTTAATTACACTACTTTGTAATTAACTAACGCTCAACACTGGACACTTTTTTGTTCGGTTGCTCAGAATGCTAATTGAATGATGGAATAAATTTGAGGTTATGTTAAACTATGTGTTGACAGTCAGTAGTGCCAATCTAATCCTAAATTCAAAGCCTACTCTAAATCATGTTTTAATTATTTATGTTCTATTTGCATACGTTATTTATGAAACTTAAATTATGTTTTAGTAAGTGATCAACCTTATATATATCAATACTTCAAGATTTATACACTCCAAATTTTCCATGTTTTCTTTATATGTATTATTAGTAGTAATAGTTACACTATATTTTAGATATCATTATACATTTCTCTGTAATTGGAAGTAATTCTGTTGAGAAATAAAGCATTATTATTATCATTTTATTAGACTAAAAAAGACTGTTATTCTTTACTTCACTATTTATTTATATCGTTCATATAGCCCAAATTGGATGTTATAATAATTATAATAATAATAATGCTTTATTTCTCAACAGAATTACTTCCAATTACGGAGAAATGTATAATAATATCTAAAATATAGCGTAACTATTACTAATAATAATACTTATAAAGAAAACATCGAAAATTTGGAGTTTATAAATCTTGAAGTACGGATATATATAAGGTTGTGCGCTATAGATAATTACTTATAAAAATGCATTCCTGATTAGCTGGGGCGTTACATTGAATATATCAATATTTGGGTTATTATTGCAATTTCGAATGATTCGAACTAAAGGAGAGTAATAAAGAGCATTTGTTCTAGATGTAGGATACGCAAAGGTGTGGGAACACCTAGAGTTTAACCTAGGGACATAGAAGTTAAGTTTAGAAAGTAAGTTTATATCATCAATGCGAGTATGTAATAATTTAAATAGAAATAATAAAGAAGATAGTTGCCTGCGTTGAATGCGATCAAGGTCATTCGTTAAGGCGATACTGTCAGCCACCGTATTGATCTCTCGATATATTTTAATATCATCGATCATTAATTCAATGCCATCCACTATGTCGTTGATAAAACAAATAAATATTAAAGGGCCTAAATTTGGGGGTACACCACTTGTAGGGATAAAAACAGAGGATTCGAATCCGTTATACTCTACATACTGACTGCGATTAACTAGGTAAGATTTCATTAAAAAACATAAAGGGAATCTCGGTTATTAGAAGAGATAGAAAAAAATCGATGGAGCTCTTTTTTCGAGACAAACTCAATGCCGAAAACAGAATTTAGCTATCGTCTTTTGTTTTTAAGTTAAAGCCAAAAATTCAATCTTTTCCATTTTCGATTTTTATTAATATCTCAGTCATTTATTATTTGATCAAGATAAGAATTGTATGTTCTAGGGGTACTTTTTCGGGGAGAATCAAATTCAATTTACAGCTTATTTCTATCTTCATTAATAAAAGAGATACAGCCCAAAGTCTCTTCTAATAACCGAAATTCCCTATAACATCCAATTTGGGCCACCCTGTACATTTCGGGACACTCATTATCAATAACAAACTAATTTTATTAATTCACAGGTTGTAGGTTTAGCCAGACGCGTTGAAAGAATCCAAGATTTAGCAAAATCCCTAACAAACCAACCTGGAAAACTCCACCCGTTCAAAGCGGACGTAACCAAAGAAGACGAGCTCCTATCAGCAATAAAATACGGAACGGATAATTTCGGGCCTGTTCATATATTAATCAATAATGCAGGCACAGCGAGGCCCAATAATCTCATCGATGGAGACACGAGCGAATTTCGATTGGTTTTAGAAACGAATTTGTTGGCGAGCGCTGTTGCTACAAGAGAAGCCGTACAAAGCATGAGGAGTAATAATGTCGATGGGCATGTTATTAATATTAACAGCATAATGGGGCATTACGTTGCGCTTTTGCCCTTGCAAAATGTTTATCCGGCTAGTAAATATGGAGTTACTGCGATGACTGAGACTTTAAGGCAGGAGTTGTTTAGGATTGGAAGTAAAATAAAAGTCACGGTAATTTTTTTTCTATTTAAATCAACAGCAGCAACAGTAGCTTATTTTGTGACTAGTAGCAAAAAAAATGGAATATCCTAAAAAGGAGACACTGTTTAATATTTGCGAAGTCAAGAACAAGTTCACCATCTCAAATTTTTAAAAAGTCAACAGCAGCAACGGTAGTTTATTTTGTGACTAGTAGCAAAAAAATTGGAATATCCTAAAAAGGAGACACTGTTCAAAATTTGCGAAGGCAAGAACAAGTTCGACATCTCAAATTTTCAAAAAATCAACAGCAGCAACAGTAGCTTATTTTGTGACTAGTAGCAAAAAAATTGGGATATCCTTAAAAGGAGACACTGTTCAAAATTTGCGAAGGCAAGAATAAGTTCGACATCTCAAATTTTCAAAAAATCAACAGCAGCAACAGGAGCTTATTTTGTGACTAGTAGCAAAAAAATTGGGATATCCTAAAAAGGAGACACTGTTCAAAATTTGCGAAGTCAAGAACAAGTTCAACATCTCAGATTTTCTAGAGTGATTTAATTACGATTCAAAAAATACATCACTTGGTTAAATTTCACTAATAATATTAGATTATTAGTAAGCACTTAAATACGCAATTTGTGCTTCTAACGAGTGTCTTCCACTCCCAGACTAAGCATGAAGTAAAATTTCGAGTTTAGAAAAGCCCCGCGTAGAAAATTTGTCGAGGGTCGCGCAGCGACCCGAGACAAATTTTCACGGGGCTTTTCTAAACTCGAAATTTTACTTCATGCGCCACGCGTATAAAACATTGATTTAGTCTAAAATTCAAAATATACTGGTTACATTAGTTTCTAATTTATGCAAGATCGCTGAAAAATATCCATCCCAGTTGGTTCTGACTTCAGACATGTGCATCGTAAATTGACATATAATTAAATTTATTTCTCATAAAACTTAGTTTGAGTATTAGCAAAACCTTGTTCTTTCGAAATATAATAAAATACAAAATTATTCATTGATAGTTTTTAATTAATTTTTCATCGAAAGTCGAAAAAGTTGAGTTTTACATAAATTTCGGAAACACACTCATTTAAAACGATTATAATTTAAAAAATCTTTATGATAATGTTATAAAATTTTATTTGTATACTAAGAAAACCTTGTTTTTTCGAAATATGTAAAAATCTAAAAATACCCTATTTGTAGTTTTTGAATAATTTTCAATTAAACGTCGAAAAAGTGGACTTTTATCGAAATTTCGAAGTCCATCAGTTTAAAAATTATTATAACTGGGAAAACCTTTTTGATATTTTCATGCAAGTTTGCTTGGATATTAGGAAAACCTTGTTCTTTCGAAATATTTCAAAATCCAAAAGCACCCATTTATAGTTTTTGAGTAATTGACATGGAACGTTAAAAAAGGGTAATTTTATCGAAATTTCGGAAACAAACGCATTTATAATTTAGTAAATCTTTGTGATATTGTTGTAAAATATTGATTGTATATTGAGATAACCTTGCTTTTTTTGAAATATGTAAAAATCTAAAAACACCCCATTTGTAGTTTTTAAATAATTTTCAATTAAACGCAGAAAAAGTGGACTTTTATCGAAATTTCGAAGACCATCAATTTTAAAATTATTATAACTTGAAAAACCTTTGTGATATTTTCATGAAACTTTGCTTAAATATTATGAAAAGCTTGTTCTTTCGAAATATTTTAAAATCCAAAAACACCCATTTATAGTTTTTGAGTAATTGACATTGAACGTCAAAAAAGTGGAATTTTATCGAAATTTCGGAAACAAGCGCATTTAAAATGATTTAAATTTAGAAAATCTTTGTGATAATGTTATGAAATGTTGTTTGTATACTAAGAAAACCTTGCTTTTTTAAAATATGTAAAAATCTGAAAATACCACATTAGTAGTTTTTGAATAATTTTCAATTAAACGTCGAAAAAGTGGACTTTTATTGAAATTTCGAAGACCATTAGTTTTAAAATAATTATAACTTGGAAAACATTTGTGATATTTTCATGAAACTTGGCTTAAATATTAGTAAAACCTTGTTCTTTCAAAATATTGTAAAATCCAAAAACACCCACTTATAGTTTTCGAGTAAATGACATGGAACGTTAAAAAGAGGGAATTTTATCGAAATTTCGGAAACAAACGCATTTATAATCTAGTAAATCTTTGTGATAATGTTAAAATATTTTATTTGTAATCTTGCTCTTTCGAAATATGTAAAAATCTTAAAACACCCCATTAGTAGTTTTTGAATAATTTTCAATTAAACGCAGAAAAAGTGGACTTTTATCGAATTTTCGAAGACCATCGGTTTTAAAATTATTATAACTTAAAAAACCTTTGTAATATTTTTATGAAACTTTGCTTGGATATTAGGAAAACCTTGTTCTTTCGAAATATTTTAGAATCTAGAAACACCTATTTATAGTTTTTGAGTAATTGACATTGAACGTCAAAAAAGTGGAATTTTATCGAAGTTTCGGAAACAAACGCATTTAAAACGAGTTTAATTTAGAAAATCTTTGTGATATTGTTGTAAAATTTAGTTTGTAAACTAAGAAAACCTTGTTTTTTGGAAATATGTAAAAATCTAAAAATACCCCATTAGTAGTTTTTGAATAATTTTCAATTAAACGTCGAAAAAGTGGACTTTTATTGAAATTTCGAAGACCATTGGTTTTAAAATAATTTTAACTTGGAAAACCGTTGTGATATTTTTATAAAACTTTACTTGATTATTAGTAAAACCTTATTCTTTCAAAATATTTTAAAATCCAAAAACACCAATTTATAGTTTTTGAGTAATTGACATGGAACGTCAAAAAAGTGGAATTTTATCGAAATTTCGGAAACAAACGCATTTATAATTTAGTAAATCTTTGTGATAATATTATAAAATTTTGTTTGTATACTAAGAAAACCTTGTTTTTTTAAAATATGTTAAAATTTAAAAACACCCCATTAGTAGTTTTTGAATAATTTTCAATTAAACGCAGAATAAGTGGAGTTTTATCGAAATTTCGAAGACCATCAGTTTTAAAATTATTATAACTGGGAAAACCTTTGTGATATTTCCATGAAACTTTGCTTGAATATTTGGAAAACCTAGTTCTTTCGAAATATTTTAAAATATAAAAACATCCATTTATAGTTTTTGAGTAATTTACATGGAACGTTAAAAAAAGGGAATTTTATCGAAATTTCGTAAACAAACGCATTTATAATTTAGTAATTCTTTGTGATAATATTATAAAATTTTGTTTGTATACTAAGAAAACCTTGCTCTTTCGAAATATGTAAAAATCTAAAATCACCCCATTAGTAGTTTTTGAATAATTTTCAATCAAACGCAGAAAAAGTGGACTTTTATCGAAATTTCGAAGACCATCAGTTTTAAAATTATTATAACTGAAAAAACCTTTGTGAAATTTTCATGAAACTTTGCTTGAATATTAGGAAAACCTTGTTCTTTCAAAATATTTTAAAATCTAAAAACACCCATTTATAGTTTTTGAGTAATTGACAAGGAACGTTAAAAAATGGGAATTTTATCGAAATTTCGTAAACAAACGCATTTATAATTTAGTAAATCTTTGTGATAATGTTGTAATATTTTGTTTGTATACAAAAAAAAACCTTGCTTTTTCGAAATATGTAAAAATCTAAAAACACTCCATTAGTAGTTTTTGAATAATTTTCAATTAAACGCAGAAAAAGTGGACTTTTATCGAAATTTCGAAGACCATCAGTTTTAAAATTATTATAACTTGAAAAACCTTTGTGATATTTTTATAAAACTTTGTTTGGATATTAGGAAAACCTTGTTCTTTCGAAATATTTTAAAATCCAGAAACACCTATTTATAGTTTTTGAGTAATTGACATGGAACGTCAAAAAAGTGGAATTTTATCGAAGTTTCGGAAACAAACGCATTTATAATTTAGTAAATATTTATGATAATATTATAAAATTTTGTTTGTATATCAAGAAAACCTTGTTTTTTCGAAATATGTTAAAATCTAAAAACACCCCAATAGTAGTTTTTAAATAATTTTCAATTAAACGCAGAAAAAGTGGACTTTTATCGAAATTTCGAAGACCATCAGTTTTAAAATTGTTATAACTTGGAAAACCTTTGTGATATTTTCATAAAACTTTGCTTAAATATTAGGAAAACCTTGTTCTTTCAAAATAGTTTAAAATCCAAAAACACCCATTTATAGTTTTTGAGTAATTGACATGGAACGTCAAAAAAGTGGAATTTTATCGTAATTTCGGAAACAAACGCATTTAAAACGATTTTAATTTAGAAAATCTTTGTGATAATGTTGTAAAATTTTGTTTGTATTTTAAGAAAACCTTGCTTTTTCGAAATATGTAAAAATCTAAAATCACCCTATTAGTAGTTTTTGAATAATTTTCAATTAAACGCAGAAAAAGTAGACTTTTATCGAAATTTCGAAAACCATCAGTTTTAAAATTATTTTAACTGGGAAAGCCTTTGTGATATTTTTATAAAACTTTGCTTGGATATTTGGAAAACCTTGTTCTTTTGAAATATTTTAAAATCCAAAAACACCCATTTATAGTTTTTGAGTAATTGACATGGAACGTTAAAAAAGGGGAATTTTATCGAAATTTCGGAAACAAACGCATTTATAATTTAGTAAATCTTTGTGATAATGTTATAAAATTTTGTTTGTATATTAAGAAAACCTTGTTTTTTGAAATATGTAAAAACTAAAAACACCCCATTAGTAGTTTTTGAATAATTTTCAATTAAACGTCGAAAAAGTAGACTTTTATCGAAATTTCGAAGACCATCAGTTTTAAAATTATTATAACTTGGAAAACCTTTGTGATATTTTAATGAAACTTTGCTTGAATATTAGGAAGACCTTGTTCTTTCCAAATATTTTAAAATCCAAACACACCTATTTACAGTTTTTGAGTAATTGACGTGGAACGTCAAAAAAGGGGTATTTTATCGAAATTGCGGAAACAAACGCATTTAAAACGATTATAATTTAGAAAATCTTTGTGATAATGGTATAAAATTTTGTTTGTATACTAAGAAAACCTTGCTTTTTTGAAATATGTAAAAATCTGAAAATACCCCATTAATAGTTTTTGAATAATTGTTAATTAAATGGAATTTTATCGAAATTTCGGAAACTATTAAAGTCAAATGTTTTTTAATTTATCCCGCTGTATAGGATATTATAGAATCTTTCATTTTTGAGCCTTAGTGAGTGTTTCCACTCCCTGGCTAAGTATGAAGTAAAATTTCAGGCTTTTCTAAACTCGAAATTTTACTTCATGATTAGTTTGGGAGTGGAAACCCTCGTTAATGGCAAATTATTATTTTCTATTATTAATTTTGCATGTATTTAGTTACTTTCACTAATGAAACAGCGATATTTATAATATAAATAATATAATTTATAATATAAATATCAACAGTTTGATCAACAAAGTTATTGAATTAGAGATTCACCGAATCGTATGACTTAATTTAGGATATGCATTTTTTTTTAAAGCAACCAAGATGCCGACAGTTTATAGACACTCGTTAGTTTCTTCTCATTTAGGAAGAATCTAATACTGGATGATTTAAATTAAATTTAAATTAAAACACTTGGTTTGTTTCAATTTAGATTTAATTTAAATCATCCAGTATTAGATTCAAAAATGTTTCACCACGGGTTAAGTGAGAAATTAATTAAAGATGTAGGAAGAATTTGTTTCATTGTGTAACTTGTGGAGTCTCATCTTCTGCTTGAAGTTAACTAAAGTCTGCCAATTTGTATCATTCTATAATTTTTCGAGTCTCTTCTCTTATAAGGCTACTTTGTATCTATAAACTTTGTATTCTCTAATGTGTGGAGTATCTTCTTTTAAAATCATAATTTACATGTGCTTTTTTAATTTTCATAAAATTATCTAATATGTAAAGTTATTTAAATAAAAACACTTGGTATTGTTTTACAAATTAATAATTTTATAATTTCATTTATTTACGGAATCTCTTTTTACATAAATTTACAATAGAAATTAAAAATTTTATTCCGACTAGTTTCGCATTCCGACTAGTTTCACATTCCTTTGATAATGGTCTAACAAACCGAAACTAGTCGGAATAAAATTTTTAATTTGTGAAACAATACCAAGTGTTTTTATTTAAATAACTTTACATATTCTAATATGTTTCACCAAGTGCCTGATGAGAAATTAATTCAAGAAAAAAAAAATATTAACACTTGGCTTGTTTCACCATTTGTGAAACAAACCAAGTGTTTTTAATTTATCCTTTGATATTATTTTAAAATGTTTTACTAAGTGATATATAAGAAAGTTATTCAAGAAATAAAATTATCTATATCTTTAATTATTTTCTCACTTAACCCGTGGAGAAACATTTTTGAATCTAATACTGGATGATTTATGATTTATTCCTCCTTGAAGATGACCAATGGTCGAAACTAGTCGGAGAAAATATAAATAAGTGAAACAAACTAAGTGTTTTAATTTAAATTTAAATTAAAATCATCCAGAATTAAAATTATCTATTATTAGAGTATTACTCCAGATATCAGAATTTATATGTGTTTTTTTTTAATGTTAATAAAGTAATCTATTTTTAGAGTATCAGTCCAGGTTACGTGAAAACAGAAATAAGCCAAGTGAACGGTTTTCTAGACGTGGAGATCTTGAGGGAAATGGAAAAATCAGCACCTTATTTAACCAGCAAGGACATCGCCGATAATATAATTCACGTTCTGTCTACTCCAGCACACGTTCAGGTTTCGCACTGGAGTTTGAAGAATTATTGTTATCAAATCTAACGATTGTTTGTTTTAGATAACCGAGATGATAATCAGGCCAGTTGGTGAATCGGTTTAATTTGAAAGTTGCTTTAATTGCGGGCACTTATCGATAACTGATTTTATCTTTATTAGGGATTAGTCTGGATTCGTAGAAAATATATAATTAATTTAGATAATGAAATGTTGATTGATGTCGTTAAACGATTTAATACTTTAGCTAAGTCTATAAAAATTAAACCCTGTTCTGTGTTTTTTTTTTTTCATTTAGTTTGTAAGCGAAATATATCGTATGTTCAATAAAAAAAAACCTCTAGAGCAGTGATGGGGAAACTACGGCCCGCGGGCCAAGTCCGGCCCGCGGAAAGGTTTAATCCGGCCCGTTTAAGAGTGCCGTCGTGAGAATGTTGAACGCGTTCTTACTTCGTAATGTGACGACCCGCATAAAAACTACCTACCTACGATTAAGCATTATTTTTTGGCCCGCTACGATTGTCTGGTTATTACAAATGGCCCGTCTTAAAAAAAAGTTTCCCCACCACTGCTCTAGAGTGTCATGGAAAATATTGTAGGTTGGTAAATCTGAAATTATTATGTCTGGCGTTTTTTCATGTCAATTTCTAAAGCGTGTAGCCAACCTAAATTTAAAAAAAGATTGAATCATAGCGCTCTAGAGTTTTTTTTATTGAACACACGATATTAGTGTAATTCTTATCAAATGATTGGTTTTAAATTGTTTGGACGTAGATGAAATTTAAAAGGATTACATTTATCGTGGTGTTTTAATACCGTTATTGTTTCTTGTCGTAAAATTAGATCCATGAATATCGTTGGTTTGAATTATAATAATAATAATAATAATGCTTTATTTCTCAACAGAATTACTTCCAATTACAGAGAAATGTATAATGATATCTAAAATATAGTGTAACTATTACTAATAATAATACATATAAAGAAAACATGGAAAATTTGGAGTGTATAAATCTTGAAGTATGGATTTTATGAACAGTGGAGGCTTCTATTTTGTTATACATGTAAATTCAATCTAATAAAACACTTTAACTTTGTTTATATAACACAATTTATTGTGTTATACAAACAAAGTTAAAGTGTTTTATTTTATTGTTGGTTTAGGTAATTTTGTTATTTCAACTGTAAAAAAATATATAGTTATTTAATTTTAATTTTGTGATAGATTATTAGTATTATAGATGACGAATGTTTTTGAATTTTACATTAAGTCGGTGTTTTACACGCGTGGCGCATGAAGTAAAATTTCGAGTTTAGAAAAGCCTGAAAATTTGGATTTGCAGGGGCGCGACTCGCTTCGCTCGCGCGCCCCTGCAAATCCAAATTTTCAGGCTTTTCTAAACTCGAAATTTTACTTCATGCTTAGTCTGGGAGTGGACAACACTCGTTAGAAGTTGCAAATTGAGCGCGCTTTAAAACTCTTCATAAAATTAAATTTGCACGTTAATAGATAATGTATATTAGGTAAACAGTTTGAATCCCTTATTAAACAAAAACTCCTACAGCTAACGATAAATTCCATCTCCCAATACCAATTCGGATTCCTCCCTAAAAAATCAACCATACTACAGCGTGTACATCAATGGTTGGAATTATGTAATCACTTAAATTCACTTTTGCCGCCTTTTTAAAATTGTGCACCTGAACTAAACTGTTACTGTCGTCTGTCAAACAAACAAAAATAATTCAATTTATCGAAATGTATTCTGATGAGAATAATGCTTTCATAATCGAGTCGTACTTTCGGAATGGGCGATTAGAAAATGGGGCATGGATCTATTCAATACCAGAGAATTTCAGCAGAAGTTTCCGGATCACCAATTTGAATATTCGGTGTTATCAAAACATTTCTACGAATAGTGAATCGTTTCAGGCAAACTGGTATAGTATTTTTAATACCCATTTGGAATAGCCCCATCCTTATTTATCAATCATGAATCAGATGAAACAAAAAATTACCAACAAAAATGAACGTCGATTATTAATTAGATGTTATGTCAAAAGTTTGATGTCTGTCATTAAATAACGCGAAAATACACTACTAAAATGCGATATTCCCATGAATCCAAAAAGCGTATGCTTAATGTAGTAAGTTATTTTCAAAATGAATTAGGATCTCGATTTAAGGCAATTCAAAAAGCGTCTGAAGTCTTAAAAGTTCCACAAAGCACATTATACAACCCACAAGATGAAAACATAGCAACGGATTTCGAGTTTAGAAGGAAAACATTTCCCTGAGAAAAACTCAAATTACGAAGAATATTCTCCATTTTTTAAGGGAAGTGATTTGCAAAATATATGCCACAAAGGAACATTTTACTTTAAAAACAATTTTCTGGCAATTTATATTTATCACCAGAAATTGAGATCTTAAAATGTTCTTTATATTTGGGAATTAAGAAAATGTGCTTTAGCTTCATAAAGCAGGACGGAAGAATGCATTGAAAATGACTGGAATCAGGTTAAAGAGAATTTTATTTCTAAATAAATATCAAGTTGCTAAAAAAGAAAACATTTATAAACTGCTTTTTCTGGATAAAACGTGGGTTTTTAGCAAAAGTAGTGATAGAAGAATGTGGCAAGATGGCAGTAGATCCAGTAATTTTAGAAAAACTGGAAGTGGGATACGTTATTGTTCATGCCGGAAATGAAAATGGATTTGTGACAAATGCATCCGTAATTTTTAAATGTAATAAGAAACCAAGTGATAGTTTCTAAAGTAATTCGAGTTTTGCTCAGCGAAATGTTTGCAGACATATTCCATCTAAATTCGAAATCCATTACGTGTTTGGATCTTCTGGGTTGTATCATATATTTTGTGGAACTTTTAGTTGTATTATAATAGCACAACAGCATAACGTCCATATAAATTATTATGTTTCATATTATAAAATTAAATTATATTTGTGATCCTGCTGGCTATATTAAATATCAAGTTACTGCACCAATGCCCTAAGAATAATGGTTTAGATGTCAGTCATTTCATATGAAAAGTTCCTAACCTAATTTTGTGTGTGTGTGTTCAAGAAGCCGCATACGTTAAATCACTAAAACAACTGCTACTTCCAAATAGGTATTAAAAATACTATAGTGTGCAGAGAGGTAAATCGCCAGGCAGGCCCTCTGTGTCACAAGAGGTTGTCGAAGATGTCAGACAACGACTCGCTGAAAGCCCGCAGAAATCTATTCGCAAATTGGCTTTGCAAACTGCAATTCCTTCGAGCACGTGCCATAAGATTGTGAAGAAGAGGTTGAACTTACATCCCTATAAACTGTCTGTGGTTCATCAATTATTACCAGTTGATCCCGAACGCCGAATGAATTATTTTCGATGGTTTTTAGAAAATTTAAATGAACATCGAACACTGGATTTAACTTTTTTCAGTAATGAGGCTTGGTTTCATCTCTCGGGATATGTTAATTCGCAAAACTAAAGGTTCTGGCACTCGGAAAACCCTCACCTTTTTATTGAAACACCGTTACATCCTCGGAAGGTTGGAATTTGGCTAGCAGTGTCTCGCCGTAGAATATTTGGGCCGGTATTCTTTGATGGCACGATAAATGGTGAGAGATATCGGCAACAACTTATCAATCCTTTTATAAACCAGTTGGACGATGAAGAATTACAGAACGGATATTTTCAACAAGATAGTGCGACAGCTCATACAGCTAGAGCAACATTGGACTATCTTAGAGAATTTTTTGGTGATAGACTAATTAGTCAAGGATTATGGCCTACACGTTCTCCAGATCTAAGTCCGCTGGACTATTCTATTTTTGGATACCTGAAAGACAGAGTTTTTCGACAACGACTACATACGTTGGAAGAATTGAGGGCAGCGATTATAACCGCATGTCAAAGGATAACACCTGAAATGCTGATCAATATCTTTGACAATAAAAGAAGACGGGTTCAAATGTGTTTACAGGCGGATAGTGAACATTTTCAGCACTTATAATTATGTTTATTATTATTTTGATTGTTTTATTTGTCTGAAATGTATTCAATAAACACTAGATGTGAGTCACTTAATTAAACACAGTTATATTCCTTTCTTCACTTTTATTTTTCTTGCTAGATGTACATTTCGGGTACTAAGTACCCATTATCAATAGCTAAGTGAATAAAAACCGATAAATGTTTACAATATATACCTACTCGGACTAGGCGGAAAAACCAAAAAAGTAATTTGCATTTTGAAACGAATGCGGTATCTTGGAAATGGGGGTGTTGGGGATTATTCGGTTTCGGACTTGCGAGCGTTTACAATGATGTTAATGAGGGTTATCTGTTGGGTAATAAATTGAATAAGGGGTTCATTATTGGGCTTAAATCGAAATTGAGTAGTTCTGTCTTATTTTTCATCATTTCTATCGCTTCCAACATGTTTAATTGATAACTGCTGGATTATTTTAATAATTTAACTTTATTTATGTTGAATTTGTGGCCTGTTGTCAAAGTATGATGAGCAATTGCTGATTTGTCAGGGTTTTGGCTTTTGATGTGGTACATATGTTCTTTGAATCTAATGTGCACGTTTCTTTTTGTTTGTCCAATATACAATTTAGTACAATTATTGCAATTGACTGAGTAAATCCCTGAATTCAGCAACTGGTCTTGTTTTTCAAAAGTATTACCCAATAACATTTTAAGTTTGGTATTGGTGTAATGTGCAGGAATGAAATTGTATTTTTTGAATATTTTATTTAAATGTTGGTTGGTTTTTGGCTCATGAATTATTTTTATATATTTCTTATTGTTGTCTGTTTCTAAAATTGGTTCTAAAGTGGTTGTGGATTGGATGTTATGATGTCTTATGTGTCTGTTGATTAATTTTTGAATTGTTCTCTTATTATAGTTTAGATATTCTGCAATTTTAAATATGAATTTAAATTCCTTTTTCCTATTTTCTTTTGAAATTGGGAGTTTTACTGCTCTGTGGATCATGCCATTAAAAGAAGCTAATTTATGTTTAAATGGGCTGTGTGAACTTGAGTGAATATAATTGATAGTGTATTTAGTTAACTATTGATAATGGGTACTTAGTACCCGAAATGTACATCTAGCAAGAAAAATAAAAGTGAAGAAAGGAATATAACTGTGTTTAATTAAGTGACTTAACACCTTCACGTAACTCATACAACTACATTAACTAGATGTGAGGTTTGAATTCGAGCTTTTGTCTTATATTTTGGTCAATAAACCATCCATTGCATTTGAAGCAAATAATATTTGCAGTAGCATGAATATAACTTTAATTGCTAAATTCACAGTCTGTAAATTAAGTTGCCTAGATAACAATTCAACCCATTTTACTAGAGCGGCATAAAAATATTTTACATGGTTATATAACGACAACCATTTATGTACAGGCTGTACCGCTTTCCATGTTAACCTCCAATATACAAACCATTCACCTAGAAGGTCAAAAAACAAGTATCGCTTTTCTCGATATAACTTATGCTTTTGGCACGGTTTGGCATATTGGCCTCCTATACAAATGCTACATCCTTAATATCCCAAAGCATCTATTAATCCTTATTTACTATTTCCTAACAAATAGATCCTGTAAAGTAAGAATCCGCCAAACGATATCTCGCTCATTCCCCCTTTTATACAAGGTGTCCCGCAGGGCTCTCCGCTATCCCCACTCCTTTACAATATATATTGCTATGACATATTCAATCCCTACCCTTCCTACTTTAATCCAACGATATACGCCCTCCTCTTCGCTGACGGTACGGCCCTTATCTCACACGCTTCAACTCTTCAATAATCCCAAAATCTCCTTTAATACTTTCTTAATTCCATGCAAAAATGGTGCAATAAATGGCGAATACAATTAAATCCTTCCAAAACCAAATTATTCATCCCTTACCATAAAATCACTCCGCGATCTCCTACAATAATAATCAACAACACCACTATTCTTCCCTCCTATTCACCTAGGCATCGAATTTGATTCACATACCAAATCCATTAAAACCAAAATGAAAACAAGGGCTAGGATTTTCCGATCTTTAACGTATAAACAAGAAGGAATTTCCACAAAAACAGCAGTTAAAATATACAAATCGATATGCCGGCCCTTGTTAGATTACGGTGCTATTTTATTCCTTCACATCCGTCCTTCAATTTCACACCATATCCAAGTCGCCGAAAGATTAGCCCTACGAATCCTTACAAAACTTAGACACCCAACGAATCCTCTCCATAATCCATCAAACAACATTCTCTACGAAACCACTCAAGTAACACCAATCTCCCAACCCTCAGCGAAAAATTCGCTGCCAATACCTATAACCTAGAACTCCTAAACAAATTCTGTATTTCTAAGTATCCATCCCAAATACAAACATCCTACTCTCACTATACATCAATTCATTTGTACCGTTCATCAAGACAGTTCACAAGCCTAACATTCTATCACATTGTTTCAAATAAAATAAATTGTAGACAGGGCAGAAAGACCTCTAGTCGATAGCCTAGACAGACTTACCACATAGTGTAAATAGATAAATAAATATATATGTATTATATAATTTTATTGTAATTGTCTAAATATATATATATATATATATATATATATATACATATACAGAGTGAGTTTTTTTCGATGTTCTCTATGGGGATCTCGGAAACTATAAGAGATAGAAAAACGGTTAAATGGGGAAAGAAGTGTAGTTTTATAGGACGAATAAAATGAATTGAAAAAGTCAAGGGTAACTAGATATTTTGAATAAAGTAAAATGTGTCAATTTTTTGAAATCAATATATCTCTATTATTATCATAAATAAAAAAAACTGTAAAGGACAAAGTTGTAGAAAATTTTACACAGATTAATAACAAAAAATTTAAAAAAAAAAATCGCCCATATTTTGGGAGATATGACACAAACTTATATTTTTTAAATAGAAACAATAGCTGGCTATGGCCTCATTGGATAGGTTATTTTTTTCCCTTTAATCCTTTATGCCATAGTTATTTTTAAAATAAAATAAGTTATAGTCGTTTTAATTTTTCCATACACCAAAAAATAGTTAGCCATGAAAAAGATAAAAGTAAAACAATTGCGGTTGTTTATAGCAACGAAATCAATATTTAATTTATTATCTTTCTTTAGATTTGTCAAAAGCAACATAAAGTAAAATAATTCCAAAATTATCAAAATAATAATAGAAGAAAATTTTAAATATTACATAAGATGCTCAAAAAGTCCACCATTATTATTATGGCATAAAGTACATCTTTTTATAATCGAATTTGTGGCTTTTTTGACTTTTCTTCTGTCAATAGAATTAAATGTTTCAAGTACAGCTAGTCTAAGATCCTCTACGGATTGATATGGTTGTTGATACACTTTGTTCTTCACATAACCCCACAGAAAAACGTCTAAAACGGATACAGAAAAAGTGAAATTTTAAAATTTCACTTTTTCTGTAACCACGCTGTTACGATTTTTTATACACCACAACCTCGCATTTTAAATTCAACAACCACCATGAGTATCGATAGAATAATCAAACAAATGCAGCGTCAGTTTAACAATAGTTTGTTCAAATAATCACAAATGTAAGCTCAAAATTTATTCGCTAATTTTTTTAAGAATTCGTCATTAACTAATAGTTTAATTCAGATCAGTAATTGGTTGTTTTTTTGCTCATTGTTTTTTAGTGTTAACCCTGAGGAAGGGACAAAATTAGTCCCGAAAGCTTAGTATTACAATAAAGTAGATTACACACATCTCTCCTGTCGTATTATTGGTCGAATGCCCTGTTAGGAAATTTTCCGAACTCTGCCTATATATATAGATAGATAATATAAATTTAACCTACATTGATTTATTTTTTAAGAACAACGACCCGCAAGAAAACATTTTATTTATTTACTATGATTAAATATAAAAGTACACAGTAATACATAAATATAACTATAAATATAAGGAAAAAACATTTTAAACATGGATTATATAACAGTATGGTAAATTAAGTTTTTATAATTATTAATATTTATATTAATTTTCTATCGAAGAAAATTTAAATGCTTCCTATTTTCTATTAATATTCTTTATATACGGTTTTGATTTGCATATAATTTTACACATGATTGCGAGTGTTTTCGCAGCACAAGTGACATCTATACGCAATACACCTCACTGTCATGAAAATAAAACAGAAAGCTTGAATTGCCGACCGATACTTTTCCAACTCATCAACAGATAGCAGTAGCTTCCTTACTGGTATAAGTAATAGAAAACTGCAAACTCAGCAGTGTATCCAAGCAAATAAATAGATTCTAGAGTATATTAAAGAATATGTTGATAACGTGCTGATACAAATGTATGGATTTTCTTATAAGTTTTACTCTATTGGAGAAAATGTTTCTCTTAAGTTTAATATTACCAATATTTACAGGGGGCGTAGCTCAGATGGTAGAGCGCTCGCTTAGCATGCGAGAGGTACCGGGATCGATACCCGGCGCCTCCAAACTTCCAATTATTTTTGAATGATTATTCAATAGTAAAAATTGAGAATTCGCTATGAAAATTGGAAACACTTTAACAAGAAACGTATCAGAGCTGGGCAGGATTCGAATCATTCAGGATTCGAATCCTTTAAGAGGATTCAAAAGAGGCATTCGAATACTTAAGTTCAACTGGATCCGTGATCCGGATTCGTTACACTTTTTTAAAAGGATTCGTATTCGAATCCAAATGCGGGTGATTCGAATCCTCATAAATGGATTCGAATCCTCATAAAAAGATTCGAATCCTCATAAAAGGATTCGAATCCTCATAAAAGGATTCGAATCCTCATAAAAGGATTCGAATCCTTGTAAAAGGATTAGAATCCTCATAAAAGGATTCGAATCCTCATAAAAGCATTAGAATATTTATAAAAGGATTCAAATACTTACAAAAGGATTCGAATCGTCAAAAATAATTCGAATTAATCGTAAGGATTAACATGGAATATAGTTTTGTATGTTTTTAAATTTCTCGTTAAATCAGTGTTTTATACGCGTGGCGCATGAAGTAAAATTTCGAGTTTAGAAAAGCCCCGTGAAAATTTGTCTCGGGTCGCTGCGCGACCCTCGACAAATTTTCTACGCGGGGCTTTTCTAAACTCGAAATTTTACTTCATGCTTTGTCTGGGAGTGGAAGACACTCGTTCGTAAATTTTTGAATTATCATAAAATTGTGTATTTATTATATATTATGACATTTTGATGATTTCTGTCAACTTTGACAATTTGATAAATTTCAATAATTTTCGTCAAATTAGTCATTTTTAATTGTATTTTAAATAATTCCCTCAAATATGATATTTTTAATGTTCGACGTATTCAATCGTGTTCTGATAATTTTCGCACAAATTAATATTTTTGACGTTAGCAATCATATCATATTTTGACAATTTTCACACGGATTGAGATTTATGACGTTTCGAATTATATTTGGACCATTTTCCTATGAATTGACATTCCCAATCAAATGTTTACACTTAGCATGTCGATTTATAACATTTTTATCATCATCATCATTTTGAGATTTTCGTCGATTCATAAAATTTTCAATAGATTTTGTAATATTTTCTCAATTTATCGAATGTTGATGACATTTTCAATATTTAGGGATTTCTAATTAATTTATGAAAATGTTTATCAGATTTTCAACATACCTTGATTTTTGATATTTTGTCATTTTTATCGATTTTGATGAAATTTTCGATATTTCGAGATTTTCTCCTCAAATTATATAAAATGTTTATATGTAAGATTTTTAATACTTTTATTCAGATTTGTAACGATTTTCAAAAATCATTGACTCATTATTATTGTAACTTGACTTGTGTAAAACTTTTGTTATAACATCAATAAATTGAAATTGAAAATTGAACACACAAATTTGAGATGTTTTTTTTTTTCTTTAAGACATATTTAATCATTTTTGACATTGAATGACATTTTTGATATTTTTTACCTTTTGAGATGACATTTTGTGACAATAGATTATATTCTTAATATTAGACTACGTTTCTTGACAATAGATGGCATGTTTCAAATTAGATCTTACTTTTGATAAACAATGAAATGTTTACTTTTTTTACCATTTCTGATGTTGACATTAAATGATTTATTTGACATTAGATGGCAGTTCTGACAGTTTATATTTTTTTACTTTTTTGACATTAGGCGACAATTTTGACATTTGATATTTTTGATATTACATATTTACTTGTTTTACATTGACAATTTTTATATTATTAGATAACTTTTTTGACATTATTACTGATTTTGAGAGAAATTTTAGTTTTCGTAAGAACTTTTTGTCAAACTGTCACGTACTGACATAAAATGATAATTTTGAGGTAAATCGAGTTTATCAAAACGCCGAATTTTTGACGTTTTTGATATTTTTTATATTTACGAGATGACATTTTGGTCATTTTGATATTTTTTTGGCGACCCTCGACAAATTTTCTACGCGGGGCTTTTCTGAACTCGAAATTTTACTTCATGCTTAGTCTGGGAGTGGATGACACTCGTTCGTAAATTTTTGAATTATCATAAAGTTTTCATAAAGTTGTGTATTTATTTTCAAAAAAATCTTTCTTGGTTTATTAAACAAAAACAAAAGAGCTGAGGTGAAAGGTGTTTAGGTAAAAGAGGTTTATTTTTTCGTTGGCTACAACTTTTGTTTTAAACATTTTTTGACTTAGACGTCGAAAGACATAGTGAAATTCGTTTAATAAAAAAACATCTAATGATTTCTGGTTATTTTTAACACAAGACTTTTAGACATTTGATGGTATAATTAATATTAAATTACTGAAATAAGTATTTATTTATTAATATATTAGTAAATATACGGTAAACAATGTAAAATATTTATTTAATTAAAATATTTAAGAAATAACAATACAATAAATTTTATATTATTATTGTTATTATTATTATACAGGGTGTCCGTATTTCAACAGAATGTATAGGGATTTCGGTTATTTAAAGATATAGAGAGTCGGTTAAATTAGGGTAAAGTTGCATAATTTAGAGCCCAATAATAATCCAAAAACAAGTTTGAAATATCTTCTTTCGTTAATGAGAAAAGACGTATTTTTTGAAAATTCGTTTTTATTATTTTATTCAAAACTTTGACATGATTGGCACTTTTTAACGAAAAATCTAGTAACATATTTTATTTTAAGATAACTATAACGTTTACCTAGGGATCATAGCTAACTTTTGTTTTTCTTATGAGCGCCATTTTGGATTTTTATATTTTTTGGAAGAATATTTTTTTACTGAATTCAATGATGTATCACACTTATAGTTTATTGTACATTTTATATGTAAAATTTTAATCTTTTGGTTATTCAAAGAGTGCCTTGGAAACAGTTGAGTAACTCACTTATTTGGCAACTCCTAGGACCCATAATTTGCTTACATATCACCTCTAAAGACGGGCATCCGACGACACATACTTTAACAGTTTAACAGTTAAAGTAACGAGTGTCTTCCACTCCCGGACTAAGCATGAAGTAAAATTTCGAGTTTAGAAAAGCCCCGCGTAGAAAATTTGTCGAGGGTCGCGCAGCGACCCGAGACAAATTTTCACGGGGCTTTTCTAAACTCGAAATTTTACTTCATGCGCCACGCGTATAAACCACTTATTTGAAGTGTAGTTCAAAAACACACAAATACATCTTTAATTAGAGTAACACAGATATTTAGCCTGTTATCAATGATGTTCAGTGTTAATAATAAATAATTAGGTTTTGAATATTTTTCTTAAAACAACTGATAACGATACTTATATGTTATTGGTTGTAAAAAAATAATAAAATCAAATTTATTCTTGAACGATTTGTATTCGTGATTCGAAAAAACAGGATTCGAATCTTTGATTCGAATCATATTTATCCTTTATTCGAGTATTCGTGATTCGAATCATATTAGGTGATTCGTATTTTTGATTCGAATCCTTTTAACGAGGATTCGTCCCAGCTCTGAAACGTATGCATTGAATTTGTCTGTGAATATCTTATTTTTATTGCTTTATTATTTGCATTTTTTTTAATGAACAAAATCAAGTAAATTCGGTTTCTGACGTCCCCAAATTTAAGTTGAAATATATGAAATATATATATATATATATATATATATATATATATATATATAACATATATAACATTTGATAATTAATTGATTATTTTTCATATGAACCCCTACACCTATAATTATGGTAGATGGGGATTTTAGATTATATATATATATATATATATATATATATATATATATATATATATATATATATATATATATATATATATATATATCTATAATCTAAAATCCCCATCTACCATAATTATAGGTGTAGGGGTTTATATGAAAAATAATCAATTAATTATCAAATGTTGATGAACTGATCACCATTTTTATTTCTTGAGATCTTAATTTAAGTCGTGGTTTGTGAAAAAAGTAAATCACCTCGGAATTAAATGCGTGTGCAAGTGTCTATTTATATTCCACATGCCAGCACTCCGGCAATTTGACTTAATGCAATTCATTACCTTTGGAATGTCTCTTTTCGAGTCAACGAGCGATTGAGCGATTAAGACAGACACATCGGCTCTTAATAAAATTCTACGCACTTAAAAATATTCCAAATTGTTCAAAAACAGCATTCTATATCAAGAGTTTAAAAGTAAAATGCAGTTAGTGCTTGGGACATTAATTGCTCCTAAGGAATTTAATAATTTGTGACTATAATCTGTTTAATAACTAGGAGGAGCGTTTTAAATTTCACGCGCCAAAACCTACAACTCTGATTGGCTGAGAGCGCGCCCATTTTACACTATGCTAATTACGTCATTATTAGACGCAACAGCTGACATAACCTTAATTCGAAGCGTTACCGAGTTGCAACTTTGTCTGTTTCGTAATAATCTTCTGTGTGGTGTTTCTTTAGCATAGTTAAAAGATAGTTTTGTTTATATTGTTGCGCTTTTCTTGGAGGTGAAGGTGATATTATTGATCACCGAGCTTGTATTGGGTCTATAATCCACCCAGTACAAGCTCGGTGATAAATAATATCACCTTCACCTCCAAAAATAGCGTAAGAAGTTGGATTTGGGTCATTTATATCTGTCCGAAAAACAGTGCATTATATGTATAAGCAGATGATAACAGATAATCCACATATTAAAATGACTACTGTTGTTTCATAATAATATGCATCAAATACTAAACTGTTTACTTTTTAGGAGTTGTAAATTCCACTGTCTATCGTACCATTAGCCAATATAATTTGAATAACGAATTTGTAGCCCTAAACAGCTTGGAGGACGACCTGCTATCATTATCAGTTTTGATGACGTAGTGAAATGATCAGTGCATAGTTCCTTCTATAAAAATGAACTGCCAACTTTGAATAAAGTTTTAAAAAAAGTGAACGAATAATCAGGCATGCCCAAGATTCTACCTTGTATAGTTTTATGAAACAAATCAATTTTAAGTAAGAGATACATTATTATATAAATTCCATATACATTAAATATAATGAAATTATTTAAAATTGCCGCCAAATTTATCTAGTGATATTTCTGGTGACTTTTTATAGTGTAAATTAAGCTTTGGTACTTACTCCTCCCAGTTATTAAATAGAATTTAGGTACCCACATGAGTCCCACGTCACAGTTATTTGCAAGCCTTTTTAGCGATTTTTTACAGGTGGTCAGAGACTGTAAGAAATCGGTAAATAGGCTTGCAAATAACTGTGACGTTCGACTCATGTGGGTACCTAGTCGCAGTGATATCAGGGAAAATTCAATTGCCGACGACCTTGCAAGGAAGGGGGCAAGAATGAAGAACCTTTCTACTGAACTCTCCACCCATATTCCTCTTGTGGAATGCAAGAGACTACTTAGGGACCAGATGATAGCATCGGTCAACCATAGGTGGAGAGAAGAAGATACGTGTCTCATAACAAGGCAGCTATGGCCTATATGGGATACTATAAACAGCAACAGATTAATCGCACTCAGCAGAATCGACATAAAGAAGGCGGTAGGCATCCTCACGGGTCACTGCCTCCTAGGCAGACAAGCACAAAAGATTGGTCTTGAGCACTGCGACTTTTGCAGAGGATGCCTGGATGTGGAGGAGGAAGAGACGGTACTCCACTATCTGGGACAATGCCCTGCTCTCGAAGAGAAAAGGATCAAGTACCTTGGTATGCACTACGCTAATGGACTAACGGACCTCACACCTCTAGATGTGAGAAATCTGATCGGGTTCATTAGGTGCTCGGATTGGTTTGTATAGGTGGGGAGGGAGGGGAGATCTGACTCCTTTTCACCCATATGGTACCACCCTTTGGGACCAAGTGAGTGGTCTAACTGCTGCCATTGGAACCAAACTTAACCTAAACCAATGACCAATTGAATATATATCTTCAATTTTGTTCGCATTAATCCAGAGAGGATGGAAACGGAAGTATTCAATTGTTTTGTGAGAGAATAATCTTTATTGTCCAACGGAAAACTCGTTAGAAGCTTCAAATTGTATCCTTTCATAAAATCAAAGAATGCCTGAAAAATTACAGTGTATATTTACATGCAGTGAATATTTACATCACCAATTGATGGAATGGATTTTTGAGTAAGTGATGCCATACAGGGATTTTTTCTTTAAGTTGTTATCAAAGCTCTCTCGGGCTTTGGCCGAAAGCAGGGAATATTTCTGAAGATTACCACCCGGGACTGAATCAATGAAATGATGACTTAATTACGTCCCTGCCTCAACAACTGCACGGATAGTTCAGAGTAGAGCATCAGAACAAGTCACACAAAGATATAAATTAAACTAGCGAGCGTTGGTCGTTGGGGACGGTTCCTGTTCCTGACGACTGGATACGCTCGGGAATGGACTCGGCAGCTCGAATTTGGGTACAACGCTTTATTTTGATTTACGGTCGGGGTTAATTCAAAATAAGACTCGATTTTTAACGATTTGAATATCCACTAGTCGGATATATGTATATTCAACTAGTAGTAAAAAAAAGAAAACAATAACAATATTTACAAAAATAACTTAAGAAGAAAATGAAAAAAGGGAATTTTCAATAGTGAAAATTTCCAAAGTAAGAAATCTAACTTACGGACGACCACTGGGTCGTAAAGACAACTTATAAAACTTTCGCGGACACGGACAGAAATTTGGCGTGGTGACGATGCACCGTTCGAAGACTTTTTCGAAGTGATTTCTACCTCTGTGGGCCGGGGATATTTATATCATTTATGGTCAACCCTCTTCCTTTCGCACCCCCCGACCACCAACTTTCGTTGACCGAAAGAAAAATGGTCGAAATAAATATTAAATATTAATATTATAGAGTACAAAATATATCATTGTATGCGCGAAATGATTCCGCGTCCGGGCATATATGATATATTTTGGTTAGAATTAAGGACGGGGATTTATATATATTTAATTAAATAAAGCAGAAGGGGTTGACCTGATTTACCTGAAACTAATACCAAACGACGTGGAATGTAAAGGCGCATCGTTTGGTCTACTTAGCAACAATATCCATAAACAATTACGGATAGAAACTTAATAAATAATATAACCAAAGGGACTGTATACGTTTTATGCCTGGATTTAGTAAAATACTAACTGAAAGTTAATGATACTTCGTCCAAGCATAAAGGGGGGTAAAGTAATTGTTTATGGATAATTGTTGCTATGTAAAACATCGTCTTAGCAATAATTATTGACAAATTACATCGGGGCAGCTCATGTTTGGATCCGCTCAACGGTAACGTATGTGGTTCGTGTGTGGTACCGTTCGAACCGGGTTACTCTCGGCTATCCAATGATATGTGTGTATTATGGGATAGCCAAAAGGAGTTTCATCCCTAGGGGATGAAGTTGAGCTGCCCGATGTGTGGGGGCGCTTGACCTATCTGACGACGTTTCACTAGGCAACCTAACATAATCCTAAATGCTATATCTATCAATGTATGGCGCGAACTTTACTCATTTGGAAAGTAAAAGAGAATGAAGCAATATTAAGTACTGAAAATAAAGGTTTAAGTGAATTGGGGCCGTTGTTCCGAATATTAAAATATGTAACAAAATAATGCCCGTGGTTACGTTGCAGCTGAAATATTGCTGAATGAACAAGTTGACGGCGTTTACGGAAAAGCGCCGGTAACAAAGTATACATTAAAGAAAAAATCCCTGTATGGCATCACTTACTCAACAATCCATTCCATCAATTTACAATTCAAACCTGTCAACATCGGGAAAACACGAAATATTTAAGACGATTGCAACTCACAATTCAAATCTAATTACTAAAGCGATTACAATTATGAATTTCAATATTCCAAAATGAAGTTTCTAAGAGAATTTCAACTTCTAGTTCCCACCAATCAACATGATACTTTTAAGAAGATACAAACATCTATTATTTCTTTCTGTTTTGCTTGTTGCTCTATGTGTACGTGTGTTTTCAGGTAGTCGGTACACCATGACAGTGAACTTCCTTCGATTCATTCACCAAAAGCCCTTCTTCACGGTGAATTAATCCCGACAATGGGACCGTGAATTTATTCCACCTCATGAATGAATGCCTCCGTTTTGCCCACACAAAGCCGGATGGATCCCCTCTGCCCGACAAACAATTCATTCGTCACTTATTATTCCCTGTTTCCATGCAGGGTGGGTTATTTCACAAAATAAAAGTGTAAAGTTTAAAACTGCAGTTACTTTGAGGGTGATAATTGAGTTAGAAAAATAATTATTCATTCTGCTGTGAGAATTATAATTTAAGCCAGCGTTTGCGAACGCAGTGCCGACCCCCTGATTATATTTGGACCTAAAGCAAGGCTCTATATTATCCAGGTTAAAATATAGCATAATCACAGGTTAAAGTATAGCCCAGGCGTAGGTTAGAAAAATATAATACGGCTATAGTTTGACCTACGAACTATAGCCGTGTTATATTTTTCTAACCTACGCCTGGGCTATACTTTGACCTATGAATATGCTATATTTTAATCTGCGTAGAGATTATATGTGGACCTAAGACCAGGCTCTATATTAGCCTGTCGTAAATTAAAATATAGCCTTATTACATAGCAATATTTTGACCTGCAAGAAGGCTATATTTTGACCTATGCCTGGGTTATGCTTTGACCTGCGAAAAGGCTATATCTGAACCTGCGAAAAAATTATATTTGGACCTAAGGTAATGTCCTATATTAGCCTATCATAGGTTTAAATATAGCCTGTTTATATGGCAAAATGTTGACTTGTAAGAAAGCTATATTTTAGCCTGCGATCATATGATATTTGAACTTGAGGCAAAGCTCTGTATTGGCCTGGCGTAGGTCAAAATGTAGTCTTGTTATATGGGAATATTTTGACCTGTAAGAAGTCTGTTTTGACACCTACGACTGGGTTGTACTTTGACTTGTGGTAATGGTATATTTTAACCTACGAAATGATTATATTTGGACCTGACGCAAGGCTCTATATTATATTGTCGTAGGTCAAAATATAGACCTGTTATATTTTTTTAACCTACGCTTGGGCTATACTTTGACCTGAGAGTATGGTATATTTTAACCTGTGCCGACCCCCTGGCGGTCTATGAGTGACAATTGGTCGATTGGGGGTTGATGATGGTCAAGGGATTGACAAAAAAATAACAATAATAAATGCAACTAAAGTATTGATTGTTAATACCGGATGTTCGATAAAAAAAACGTCCAACGCCATAACTCTGTTATTTATTGACCGATTTTATTGAACTAAAAACAAAAGTCAATGTCCGTTTAAGTACTAAAAAATGAAATTTTTTAATAATAATTTCATGGCCAAATGATTGCCAACCTAATATTATTAAATAGCAGCCTATAATTTTTTAATGTTATTACATTAGAAATTATTTTTCTGCATCTAATAATTGTTAAACTTATTAAAGTTAGAATTAGAATAATATTTGTATATTATCGAAAAACTCTTTATACCCATCAAGGTGTTTTTGTGACCTATGGCAGGATAATATACCCATCAGGGTGTTTTTGTAATGTTTTAAAGTTAGAATTATTGATTATAATTTGTATTGAGTTTTCTATATTTTCTCACAGTTTAATACCAAATTTTTATAGCAAAGTCAAAATGTAGGTATTTTTTAATTTAATTTCAAAGTGGATGTCCTCTATTATTAGCTATTTATTTAAGCATTTAATTATGTCTAGTTCTTAGAATTTCATCTCTCAATTACTCGTTACGTAAATAGTCGGTTGTTTAATGGTATTCTCGTGCCGCTCCTCCGATAGATGCATTGACCTTTTTTCTTGTGATCCTCTTAACCTCTCCAAGAAGGAGGAGATCTTTGAACCGTGATGGCCTTTCTGCTCATTCTCCAATACCCAATGCACGTACGTACAAAGGAAAAACTTACCACTAACGAGATTACCTTCTATTTTTTAATGTGGGGTTTAATTGGGGATTGTAAATTCAGCGAGATTTTCAACTACCAGTGTTTCTTTAATTTTGTCAGATGAAGTCGAAATTGTGTTTCTTTAATTGATTTTTATTCAACGTAGATTTTTGAAAGCGTGTAACTGGAAAAATGCTAGCTGGATTTTCATGAAATTTATTGTGAATATTAAGTAAACATAGCACTTTCAAAATATATCGAAATTAAAAAACATCCCCTCGATAGTTTTTCAGATATTTTCGTCCGAAGTCAAAATTAAAGAAATAAATGTTAATTAATGCTTAGAAATTGTATACCGATTTTACCATATTGACTCAGTCCTCGTTCAATTTTATGATGTCATTCTAATTTTGTTTGTGATTTTAATGTGTTATATTTTTTGTGGCTAGATGTATACAATTTATATATGTTTTTGTCATTTCTTTATTGTATTTGCATGGCTTTTATTATTGTTATCTTTAAATTATGTACCTATATTTTTATATTACATGTATGTTGCTGTAAAATGATTGATCCGTGAATAAATATTATTATTGTGTTTCTTCAATTGCTTTTTATTCAACGTAGATTTTCGAAAGCGCATAACTGAAAAAATCCTAGCTGGATTTTCATGAAATTTGTTGTGAATATTAACCAAACATAGCACTTTCAAAATATATTCAAATTAGAAAACACCCCTACGATAGTTTTTCCGATATTTTCGTCCGGAGTCAAAATTGTGTTTCTTTTATTGCTTTTTATTCAACGTAGATTTTCGAAAGCGCGTAACTAAAAACAATCCTAGCTGGATTTTCATGAAATTCATTGTAAATATTAACCAAACATAGCACTTTCAAAATATATCGAAGTTATAAATCACCGACTCAATTGTTTTTCAAATATTTTCGTCCGAAGTCAAAATTGTGCTTCTTTAATTGCTTTTTATTCAACGTACATTTTCGAAAGCGCATAACTAAAAAAATCCTGGCTGGATTTTCATGAAATTTGTTGTGAATATTCAGCAAAGATAGCACTTTTAATATATATATTAAAATTAAAAAACACCCCCTCAATAGGTTTTTAAATATTTTATTGTGAATATTAACCAAACATTGCTATGTTTGGTTAATATTCACAATAAAATATTTAAAAAAACTATTGAGGGGGTGTTTTTTAATTTTAATATATATATTAAAAGTGCTATCTTTGCTGAATATTCACAACAAATTTCAAAATATATTGAAATTAAAAAAAACACCCCCTCGATAGTTTTTTAGATATTTTCATCCGAAGTCAAAGTTGTGTTTCTTTAATTGCTTTTTATTCAACGTGGACTTTCGAAAGCGCATAACTGAAAAAACCTAGCTGGATTTTTATGAAATTTACTGTAAATATTGAGCAAACATAGCACTTTTAGAATATATCAAAATTAAAAAAAACACCCCTATCGATAGTTTTTTCAGATATTTTCATCTGAAGCCAAAATTGTGTTTGTTTGATGGCTTTTTATTCAACGTGGACTTTCGAAAGCGCATAACTGAAAAAATCCTAGCTGGATTTTCATGAAATTTTCTGTGAATATTAAACAAACAAAGCTATTTTAAAATATATCGAAATCCAAAAAAAAACCTCTTTGTTGAAACCGGTTTACCGATAATTTATCGCTAAACCACATAATCGCTGTGTTGGCGGTAAGTAAAATTCACCTTAAACGAGTGTTCTCCACTCCCAGACTAAGCAAGAAGTAAAATTTCGAGTTTAGAAAATCCTGAAAATTTGGTTTGGTCGCATAGCGCGAAGCGCGGAGCGGCCAAACCAAATTTTCAGGCTTTTTTAAACTCGAAATTTTACTTCATGCGCCACGCGTACAAGACGCTGATTTTAAGTGAAGTTCACGTGTTCACAATATTTCAGTGTTTTTAGTGTTTAATACGCGTGGCGCATGAAGTAAAATTTCGAGTTTAGAAAAGCCTGAACATTTTTTCAGATATTTTCGTCCGAAGTCAAAATTGTGTTTCTTCAATTGCTTTTTATTCAACATAGATTTTCGAAAGCGCATAACTGAAAAAATCCTAGCTGGATTTTCATGAAATTTCCTGTGAATATTAAACAAACATAGCTATTTTAAAATATATCGAAATCCAACAAAATCCTCTTTGTTGAAACCGGTTTACCGATAATTTATCGGTAAGTCACATAATCGCTGTGTTACCGGTAAGTAAAATTTACCTTAAACGAGTGTTTTCCACTCCCAGATTAAGCATGAAGTAAAATTTCGAGTTTAGAAAAGCCTGAAAATTTGGTTTGGTCGCGTAGCGCGAAGCGCGGAGCGGCCAAACCAAATTTTCAGGCTTTTCTAAACTCGAAATTTTACTTCAAGCGCCACGCGTACAAGACGCTGATTTCAAGTGAAGTTCACGTGTTCACAATATTTCAGTGTTTTTAGTGTTTAATACGCGTGGCGCATGAAGTAAAATTTCGAGTTTAGAAAAGCCTGAACATTTTTTCAGATATTTTCGACCGAAGTCAAAATTGTGCTTTTTATTCAACATAGATTTTCGAAAGCGCATAACTGAAAAAATCCTAGCTGGATTTTTATGAAATTTCCTGTGAATATTAAACAAACATAGCTATTTTAAAATATATCGAAATCCGACAAAACCCTCTTTGTTGAAACCGGTTTACCGATAATTTATCGGTAAGTCACATAATCGCTGTGTTACCGGTAAGTAAAATTCACCTTAAACGAGTGTTTTCCACTCCCAGATTAAGCATGAAGTAAAATTTCGAGTTTAGAAAAGCCTGAAAATTTGGTTTGGTCGCGTAGCGCGAAGCGCGGAGCGACCAAACCAAATTTTCAGGCTTTTATAAACTCGAAATTTTACTTCATGCGCCACCGGTACAGAACAGTGATATATTACGAAGCTTAAAACACACCGCTAAACTTTACATTGAATCAGTGTTTTGTACCGGTGGCGCATGAAGTAAAATTTCGAGTTTAGAAAAGCCTGAAAATTTGGTTTGGCCGCTCCGCGCTTCGCGCTACGTGACCAAACCAAATTTTCAGGCTTTTCTAAACTCGAAATTTTACTTCATGCTTAATCTGGGAGTGGAAAACACTCGTTTAAGGTGAATTTTACTTACCGGTAACACAGCGATTATGTGACTTACCGATAAATTATCGGTAAACCGGTTTCAGCAAAGAGGATTTTGTTGGATTTCGATATATTTTAAAATAGCTATGTTTGTTTAATATTCACAGGAAATTTCATGAAAATCCAGCTAGGATTTTTTCAGTTATGCGCTTTCGAAAATCTATGTTGAATAAAAAGCAATTGAAGAAACACAATTTTGACTTCGGACGAAAATATCTGAAAAAATGTTCAGGCTTTTCTAAACTCGAAATTTTACTTCATGCGCCACGCGTATAAAACGCTGATTATAAATGAAGTTTAAAATATACCGCTCAGCGAATGATCTCGCGTTTTATACGCGTGGCGCATGAAGTAAAATTTGATATTTTAACCTGTGGAAAGATTATATTAGGACCTAAAGCAAGGCTCTATATTATCCAAGTTAAAATATAGCATAATCACAGGTTAAAGTATAGCCCAGGCGTAGGTTATAAAAATATAACACAGCTATAGTTTGACCTACGAACTATAGCCGTGTTATATTTTTCTAACCTACGCCTGGGCTATACTTTGACCTATGAATATGCTATATTTTAACCAGCGTAGAGATTATAAGTGGACCTAAGACCAGGCTCTATATTAGCCTGTCGTAAATCGAAATATAGCCTTATTACAAAGCAATATTTTGACCTGTAAGAAGGCTATATTTTGACCCATGCCTAGGTTATGCTTTGACCTGCAAAAAGGCTATATCTGAACCAGCGAAAAGATTATATTTGGACCTTGGGTAATGTCCTATATTAGCCTATCATAGGTTTAAATATAGCCTGTTTATATAGCAAAATATTGACTTGTAAGAAAGCTATATTTTGTCCTGCGATCATATGATATTTGAACTTGAGGCAAAGCTCTGTATTGGCCTGGCATAGTTCAAAATGTAGCCTTGTTATATGGCAATATTTTGACCTGTAAGCAGGCTTTTTTGACACCTACGACGGGGTTGTCCTTTGACCCATGGTAATGCTACTCTTTAACCTGCGAAAAGATTATATTTGGACCTGAAGCAAGGCTCTATATTATCCTGTCGTAGGTCAAAATATAGCCTTGTTATATTTTTTAACCTACGCTTGGGCTATACTTTGACCTGAGAGTATGGTATATTTTAACCTGCGTAGAGAATTTAAATGGACCTAAGGCAAGGCTCTATAATAGCCTGTCGTAAATCAAAACATAGCCTTGTTATATAGCAATATTTTGACCTGTAAGAAGGCTATATTATGACCTATGCCTGGGTTATGCTTTGACTTACAAATAGGTTGTATTTGAGCCTACAAAAAGATTGTATTTGGATCTGAGGTATGGTTCTATAGAAGCAATATTTTGACCTGTAAAAAGGCTATTTTTGACACCTACGACTGGGTTGTACTTTAACCTGTAAAAGTGCTATACTTTAATTATATTTGGACCTGAGGAGCGGCTCTATATTAGCCTGTTGCAGATCTAAATATAGCCTTGTTACATGGCAATATTTTGATCTGTAAGAAGGCTAGATTTTGACCTATGCCTGGGTTATATTTTTACCTGCGAAAAGAATATATTAGAGCCCGCGAAAAGATTATATTTGGATCTAAGGTATAATTCTATTTAAGCAATATTTTGACCAGTAAAAGGGCTATTTTTAACACCTACGGCTGCGTTGTACTTTGACCCGTAAAAATCCTAGATTTTAACCTGCGAAAAGATTATATTCGGACCTGAGGAGCGGCTCTATATTGGCCTGGCTTAGGTCAAAATATAACCTTGTTATATGGCAATATTTTAACCTGTAAGAAGGCTTTTTTTGACAACTACGACTAGGTTGTACGTTGACCTCGGATGATGCTGTATTTTAACCTGCGAAAAGATTATATTTGGACCTGAAGCAAGGCTCTATATAATCCGGTCGTAGGTCAAACTATAGCCGTGTTATATTTTTCTAACCTACGCCTGGGCTATACTTTGATCTATGAATATGCTATATTTTAACCTGCGTAGAGATTATAAGTGGACTTAAGGCAAGGCTCTATATTAGCCTGTCGTAAATCAAAATATAGCCTTGTTGCATGGAAATATTTTGACCTGTAAGAAGGCTAAATTTTGACCTATATGTGGGTTATGCTTTGACCTATGAAATGGCTATATCTGAATCTGCGAAAAGATTATATTTAGACCTAAAGTAAGGTCCTATATTAGCCTATCATAGGTTTAAATATAGCCTCTCTATATGGCAAAATGTTGACTTATAAGAAAGCTATATTTTGGCCTGCGATCATATTATATTTGAACTTGAAGCAAAGCTCTGTATTTAATTGATGAGGCGGATACATGATGAAACTCCATAATACTATTTGAAATAAAACAACACAGTTGGGAGGGTTTCACTTTAATTGTTGAACACTGCAACATGTTTCACCACACAGTGGCTTCATCAGGCAGATGAAATAATGATTTTACAAAAAAATCATTATTTCATCTGCCTGATGAAGCCACTGTGTGGTGAAACATGTTGCAGTGTTCAACAATAAAAGTGAAACCCTCCCAACTGTGTTGTTTTATTTCAAATACAAAGCTCTGTATTGGCCTGGCGTAGGTCAAAATGTAGCCTTGTTATATGGGAATATTTTGACCTGTAAGAAGGCTGTTTTGACACCTACGACTGGGTTGTACTTTGATCTGTGGTAATGCTACACTTTAACCTGCGAAAAGATTATATTTGGACCTGAAGCAAGGCTCTATATTATCCTGTCGTAGGTCAAAATATAGCCTTGTTATATTTTTTTAACCTACGCCTGGGCTATACTTTGACCTGAGAGTATGGTATATTTTAACCTGCGTAGAGATTATAAATGGACCTAAAGCAAGGCTCTATACTAGCCTGTCGTAAATCAAAACATAGCCTTGTTATATAGCAATATTTTGACCTGTAACTAGGCTATATTTTGACCTATGCCTGGGTTATGCTTTGACCTACAAAAAGGTTATATTTGAGCCTGCGAAAAGATTATATTTGGATCTGAGGTATGGTTCTATTTAAGCAATATTTGTCGCGTAAAAAGGCTATTTTTGACACCTACGACTTGGTTGTACTTTGACCTGGAAAAATCCTGTATTTTAACCTGCGAAAAGATTATATTTGGACCTTAGGAGCGGCTCTATATTAACCTGTCGTAAATCAAAATATAGCCTTGTTACATGGAGATATTTTGACCTGTATGAAGGCTAGATTCTGACCTATGCTTTAATACTTATTTATTTATTTATTTATTAACATACTTATTCATATACTTTGATCTGCGAAAAGGCTATAGTCGAGCCCGCGAAAAGATTATAATTGGATCAGAGGTATGGTTCTATATAAGCAATATTTTGACCTGTAAAAAGGCTATTTTTGACACCTACGACTGGGTTGTACTTTGACCTGTAAAAATGCTATATTCTAGCCTGCGAAAATAATATATTTGGACCTGAGGAGCGGCTCTATATTAGCATGTCGTAAATCAAAATATAGCTTTGTTACATGGTAATATTTTGACCTGTAAGGAGGCTAGATTCTGACCTATGATTTTATACTTATACCTTAATCTGCGAAAAGGCTATAGTTGAGCCCGCGAAAAGATTATATTTGGATCAGAGGTATGGTTCTATAGAAGCAGTATGTTGACCTTTAAAAAGGCTATTTTTGACACCCACGACTGGGTTGTACTTTGACCTGTAAAAATGCTATACTCTAACCTGCGAAAAGATTATATTTGGATCTGAGGAGCGGCTCTATATTGGCATGTCGTAGATCAAAATATAGCCTTGTTACATGGCAATATTTTGACCTGTAAGAAGGCTAAACTTTGACCCATGCCTGGGTTATACTTCAACCTGCGAAAAGGCTATATTTGAGCCCGCGAAGAGATTATATTTGAATCTGAGTTATGGTTCTACAGAGAGTTTTATGTAACACCGAACATTTTCATAACGACAATATTTCTTTTAAGTATACATATGCATTTCGTTGTACATTTTCCGACGCTCGGCTTATTAGGAGAATTCAATTAGAACTTTAAACGGGTGTTTTCCACTCCCAGGCTAAGCATAAAGTAAAATTTCGAGCTTACAAGCCTGCAAATTTGGTTTGGTCGCGCAGCGCGAAGCGCGGAGCAACCAAACCAAATTTTCAGGCTTTTATAAACTCAAAATTTCACTTCATGCGCCACCGGTACAAAACACTGACATATTACGAAGCTTAAAACACACCGCTAAACTTTACATTGAATCAGTGTTTTGTATCGGTGGCGCATGAAGTAAAATTTCGAGTTTAGAAAAGCCTGAAAATTTGGTTTGGCCGCTCCGCGCTTCGCGCTACGCGACCAAACCAAATTTTCAGGCTTTTCTAAACTCGAAATTTTACTTCATGCTTAGCCTGGGAGTGGAAAACACTTTTCTAAAGCTTTAAATTGAATTCTCTTAGTAAACCGAGCGTCAGAAAATGTACAACGTATGCATATTAAAAGAAATATTCTTATTATGAAAATGTTCGGTGTTACATAAAACTCTCTGTATATTAGCCAATCGTAGGTCAAATATAGCCTGGTTATAGGGACCTGAGGCAAGACTCTATATTGGTTTGTCAAAATATAGCCTTGTTACTTAGCAGTATGTTGACCTATAAGAAAGCTACATTTTGACCTACGACTAGGTTATACTTTATACAATAGGACAATATTTTGAATTTGTGAATTAAGAGGGCGATTATTCTCATAATCATAGAAAAACTAACCAAAATCCGTCTGGGAATCCGGTAACCATCTGTGAGGAAGCCAGTGCACGTGGGACAGGTGAAGAAGTCGAGGAGGCCCCGAAGGAAAAAGCGCCTGCGCCGCGAAAACCGGTCTCCGACTTCTTCGCGTTCGCTGCGTTCAGTTTCACGACCGTGTGCGCCCAAGACCGGCGTATATTTCTCTCGTCGAGCGGCCGCCGAATTCACAATCAACAATACGGTTTATCTGTGTGATTTTTCTTCGGCGATAGCGAAAATAAAACAGTGAGTGCGTTGAATTTTAGTGATGACGTTCTGACGAAGGATGTAACACGTTTGTTTTGATGGATTAATCCGGGCGAGCGATTTTACGGATTTTTAAGGTTGGTTTGCGCGTTATCTCCCGTTGAAATCACCAGGATGCAATATTAAACGCACGTGGTTTCAATTGTTTTTCTATTTACTTTGCGGTTTTAGAGTGGCTATTAATAATTATTTTTCTGATAAAATCATATAACTGTAAAGTAGACAAAGGCAAATAAAAAACTATATTAAGCATGAATACATTTTAGGGATGTTTAATATTTCTTGTAGTAGTGATTTTTCACTTCGCTTCGCGAGGTCAAATTCATATTTGCAGGCTTTTCTAAACTCGACATTTAAAACGATAAATAAGTGCAATAATATTCAAATTTCAGCCACAATAAAGTTGACTGTTGCTGAGATTGTCTTGAGTGACTCAACACATTAAAATACAAATTTATAAAGACTTTTTTGAAGTAAATGTGTGTCTATGCCAAAGCAACTAAATATACTACTAGAAATTACGAGAGTATATATATATATATATATATATATATATATGTATATATGTATATATATTTATATATACATATATATATATATATATATATACATATATATATATATATATATATATATATTTATTTTTTAATTTAATTTTTAGTGCTAGACAATTTTTAGATTGCTATTAATGATTTCGATAGCTAACGTTAGCTATCGAAATCATTAATAGTGTTCACATATTGGCTTGAAATAGTCAGAAATGTTCAGTATTCCTCAGCACTGGGTCGGGACCACACTGAACAGGACCTTGAAGTCAGAAAGTCAGTCTGTGGGTATCTGGTGCCGGAATACTGAACACAAATTCAATTTTAATTTTTAGACATTTTTTTTAAATGTGCATCGTTATTGTAATAAATGTTTTGATTTGTTTATTGTATAAGTGTATTGAAGAGTCAAAACTATTAACTTATTTTTATTTTTATTGTAATTTTAATATGTTTAGACTAAATTGTATTGGACGACCGGTGTAGTCCAATACAATTTAGTCTAAACATATTAAAATTACAATAAAAATAAAAATAAGTTAATAGTTTTGACTCTTCAATACACTTATACAATAAACAAATCAAAACATTTATTACAATAACGATGCACATTTAAAAAAAATGTTCATTCGTCATGACATCACTTACATTATAAAAAGCTTTTAATATTAAATTCAGCTTAATTTTTAATTTGAAATTCTTAAAATCGAGATTTTTTATATGCTCTGGCAGTCCATAATATCGTATGTTCAATAAAAAAAAAACCTCTAGAGTGCCATGGAAAATTTTGTAGGTTGGCAACTCTCAAATTATGTATTATAATTATCATGTCTGGCGTTTTATATGTCAATTTCTAAAGCGTGTAGGCAATTTTAATTTAAAAAAGACAAAATTATGGCAGTTTTTATTGAACATACGATACATTTTGTGATTTTGTAAGTATGCTACGCTCAGGTCTTATTGAGTCAATATTTTTAGTATTATATTCATGAAAATTCTTATTGGTAAAATATTGTGACTGGTTCTTCTTTGTCCATAAGAAACACTCAAGTATTGGCAAACTCAATTTTTTCTTTATCTCAAGTATATATTGGTTAGGAAGAGTGATTGTGTTCTCGTAAAATTTACGTTGATGATGATTTATGGTGTTTGTTTAATTTATAAAATCGATAGTAATTTGAGTTTCGGGACTTTCTCGGCTGCTCAGTTAATTAATTTATTGGCGCCGAAATTACATTCGGTAATGTACAGTGGTGAATTCGTGCCAGAAATCTGTGTCAAAGGATGAATTAATTATAAACCATCGTTAGGACGTTCACTCCTTCTAAGCAGATTAAGTGAAAGAGATTCCTAACTTATTAATCAAAAGCTTAGTAAACTTTCTTACGAAAAAAAGCAGCTACCGGTTTTTAATGTTTTCACTTGTACAACAAATACAACAACTTAGTTATAAAAATAAAGTTTCTTCATGTATAATCTAGTTTTTCTACGTCAAGACAAACTAACCATGACTGAAAGCTTCGTGGCTAAGTCAAATAAAACCCAAACAAATAAAAAAAATTACTAAACTAAATCTAACGACTGAATCCTGATTGATAATAATTATATTGATTATTATCTAAATTACCGTTTACATATGAAACTGCTTTATAATAATAATAATAATCGTTTATTTCTCAGCAGAATAAATTCTATTCACAGAGAAAAATACAGTTTTTTTTTTAAATATATTTATTAACCCATTTATTAACCCATTATTGATGCATACACGCCACATTATTAATTTTATGTGTTAATAAAATTACTAAATAAGTTAATTTGATATATAATATTATTTGACTTGACTTCAATATGTATGAAGAAAAACGTAAATAATTTGTTATTTAAATATCTCGATTATTACTCATTTAAATAAATGTTATCAGTGTATTTCTAACTTAACAATAATTCAGTGTTTTATACGCGTGGCGCATGAAGTAAAATTTCGAGTTTAGAAAAGCCCCGTGAAAATTTGTCTCGGGTCGCTGCGCGACCCTCGACAAATTTTCTACGCGGGGCTTTTCTAAACTCGAAATTTTACTTCATGCTTAGTCTGGGAGTGGAAATACTCGTTCTAAACTTCATATTGCACGTTTTTATACAAAATCGACGAATACCTTACATTTACAGCGAATTCATTATGTATATTTAAAAAAAATTCACAGTATGTAATACAATAAGTCATTCGTAGAAATTATTATAAGAAGTGTAGAATTTTAGTTAAAATCAACTTTTAGAGTTAACTCTATGATTGCTCGGCCGTTAATGAGCTAATAGACATAAAATAGACATAAAAAAATATATTATTGTTATTATTTTGTACATATTCTTTGTAAAAGGGGTTTCCCGTGAGAGAATAAATAAATAAATAAAAAAGAGAGTTTTCCAACTTTTTTTCAATTAAAATTAAATAATTTTTTTAATCATCAATAATAAATTTCATATTTATAATCAATACAGCAAACAATTTTCAACAAGACTAATTTTTTGCAGAAAGTCGATTTTTGTTTTAATTCGTTTGTATATTCAAAAAGCGGTTCTATATTAAGAAATGAATTTAAAAAATAATGCTGCTAAGGAATTTGAACGTTTACAATGTTATTAAACAGCAAACTTATCAGCAATAATTTAAGGCAAACAAATATTGACCCACATATCGAAAATATGTGCGCCGAAAAAATGTTATTTACATTTTATAAAATAAACGCTCATATCAAACTGGATTACGAATAATAATAATCTCATACAAAGTACACAACAAATCGAGACCGTAGCTAGGTAGGGGATATGGGGGTTCAAACACTCCTTTACTTTTAATAATTAGTAACATTTTAATAATAAATAATAAACACTTTTATTTTACTAAAACACTTAATTTGTTTGGGTTTAAAAATTTTATTTATTGTAATACAACAATTGTTTCACCACACTGTGGCTTCATCAGGTAGATGAAGTAGGTGACCATCTACCTGATAAAGCCACAGTGTGGTGAAACAATTGTTGTAGTACAATAAATATAATTTTGAAACCTAAACAAATTAAGTGTTTTATTAAAATGATATTATAGAGTTTCAACAACTAACAACCTCAACTATACAATATATTTTATTGTTGGTAACATAATATATAAAATTACAAAAAAACTATTCGTGAAAATGCAAACAATGTCTTAATTAATAAGATAAATATCCATTGAAACAACTACTTCCCATGCAAATACACCTCCGGATATTAAATTATACAATGAAATATTTAAAATCTTATTTAATTTGATTTGTTACAACGCTCTATTAAAGTAACTGTAACGTTTAGGTCAAATTCTCTTCAAACCAACTAACAATACAAATTTAAAATAATAGGAGAGATAGCAACAAATTAGAAGTGAAAGGACTTGGATTAAGACTAATGTCTTAGGCCATTTATAGACGCGTTTCGAGATTTATCTCTCTTCAGTGTAGCTTTGCTTATGACGTTTAAAAATTGTTGGTAATATATATTTCAGTGAATTTTCGTTTTATTTTCCAGTATTTTATTATAAAATATTAAAAATAAAAGAATATGCAGAGATGATTAATGTTGCAGTTAATTACCTCTCTCTACTATTTTTTTTTTTTTTGATAAAACTTCCTCGTACATCATTGATGATAATTACGTGGGAAAATGATTAGAGAATAATTTAACGGGGCAATCCATCGCCTGTTTGCGATAAATATTCATAACCAGATTAATAGAAAATCAGGCGTGTGTGTGGTAAATTAGAGCAGACCGCGAAACAACCGCTAAATAAATTAAAAACAACAACTCGATACAAATTCCTTTTTAATCAAATACAAAATTTTTTTATGAAATTTTGATTGGGTACCAAGCACATTGTTTTCTTTCGAAATGTGTTAAAATCCAAAAATACCCCATTAATAGTTTGTGAGTTATTTTCAATTGAACTTCAAATAACGTGGAAATTAATCGAAATTTTACAGAATATCAAACTAAAGGAGATTATAACTTAAAAAACCTTCGTGATTTCATTATGAAAATTTGTTTGGGTATTAAGCATACCTTTCTCTTTCGGAATATGTTAAAATCCAAAAATACTCCATTATTAGTTTGCAAGTTATTTTCAATTGAACGACAAAAAACGTGGAAATTAATCGAAATTTTACAGAAAATCAAACTTAAAGAAATTATAACTTGAAAAACCCTAGTGATTTCTTTATGAAATTTTGATTGAGTATTAAGTATACCTTTGTTTTTCGAAATATGTTAAAATTTAAAACTACCCCATTAATAGTTTTTCAGTTATTTTCAATTGAACGTCAAAAAACGTGGAAATTAATCGAAATTTTACAGAAAATCAAACTTAAAGAAATTATAACTTGAAAAACCCTAGTGATTTCTTTATGAAATTCTGATTGGGTATTTAGCATACCTTTCTCTTTCAAAATATGTTGAAATTAGAAAATTCTCTATTAATAGTTTGCAAGTTATTTTCAATTGAACGTAAAAAACGCGGAAATTAATCGAAATTTAGCAGAAAATCAAACTTAAAGAAATTATAACTTAAAAAACCCTAGTGATTTCTTTATGAAATTTTGATTGGGTATTAGGCGTACCTTTTTCTTTTGAAATATGTTAAAATCCAAAAATACCCTATTAATAGTTTGTGAGTTATTTTCAATTAAACATCAAAAAAAGTGAAAATTAATCGAAATTTTACAGAAAATCAAATTTAAAGAAATTATAACTTGAAAAACCCTAGTGATTTCTTTATAAAATTTTGATTGAGTATTAAGCATACCTTTCTCTTTCGAAATATGTTAAAATCCAAAAATACCCCATTAATAGTTTTTCAGTTATTTTTAATTGAACGTCAAAAAACGTGGAAATTAATCGAAATTTTACAGAAAATCAAACTTAAAGAAATTATAACTTGAAAAACCCTAGTGATTTCTTTATGCAATTCTAATTGGGTATTTAGCATACCTTTCTCTTTCGAAATATGTTAAAATCCAAAAATACCCCAATAATAGTTTTTCAGTTATTTTCAATTGAACGTCAAAAAACGTGGAAATTAATCGAAATTTTACAGAAAATCAAATTTAAAGAAATTATAACTTGAAAAACCCTAGTGCTTTCTTTATGAAATTTTGATTGGGTATTAGGCATACCTTTCTCTTTCGAAATATGTTAAAATCAAAAAATACCCCATTAATAGTTTGCAAGTTATTTTCAATTGAACGTCAAAAAACGTGGAAATTAATCGAAATTTTACAGAAAATCAAACTTAAAGAAATTAAAACTTGAAAAATCCTAGTGATTTCTTTATGAAATTTTGATTGGGTATTAAGCATACCTTTCTCTTTCGAAATATGTTAAAATCAAAAAATACCCCATTAATTGTTTGCAAGTTATTTTCAATTGAACGTCAAAAAACGTGGAAATTAATCGAAATTTTACAAAAAATCAAACTTAAAGAAATTATAACTTGAAAAACCCTAGTGATTTCTTTATAAAATTGTGATTGGATATTAAGCATACCTTTCTCTTTCGAAATATGTTAAAATCCAAAAATACCCCAATAATATTTTGCAAGTTATTTTCAATTGAATGTCAAAAAACGTGGATATTAATCGAAATTTTACAGAAAATCAAATTTAAAGAAATTATAACTTGAAAAACCTTATGATTTCTTTATGAAATTTTGATTGGGTATTAAGCATACCTTTCTCTTTCGAAATATGGTAAAATCCAAAAATACCTTATTAATAGTTTGTGAGTTATTTTCACTTAAACGTAAAGAAACTTGTAAATTAATCGAAATTTTACAGAAAATCAAACTTAAAGAAATTATATCTTGAAAAACCCTAGTGATTTCTTTATGAAATTTTAATTGGGTATTAAGCATATCTTCTCTTTTGGAATACGTATATTTTTAGGTGTATATTTTCAATTTCGAATAAAATCAGTGTTCAATACGCGTGGCGCATGAAGTAAAATTTCGAGTTTAGAAAAGCCTGAAAGTTTGGTTTGGCCGCTCCGCTTCGCGGAGCGACCAAACCAAACTTTCAGGCTTTTCTAAACTCGAAATTTTACTTCATGCTTAGTCTGGGAGTGGAAACACTCGTTCGAAACTTCAAATTGAACCCTTTTATAAAATCGACAACAGCTTAAAAAATAAATTCAAAAGACAAATTCTAATACCGCTAAAATTTAAATAAAATAACATCCTTTCGACGTTCTATTGAAAATAATTCCGTCTGAATTGCGATTCATCAAAATATATTTTGCTAATATCATCATTCCAATCATCACTAAAGAATTTCTGTCTGATAACTTTCGCATGTGTAATCCTGAAGGATTTTTACACGTATTCTGTTTATTGTGTTCAATGATGTCATAAATGTAATCACATGAAAATAAAATTGATAAAAGCGAAAATAAATATTCCTATACGTACGATAATAATGAGTAATAGCAAAATAAATCATGTTGAATATGAGATGTAATGATTTGTAAATGTTTACATCTAACATATTTATTTATTTATTTATTTATTTATTTATTTATTAACGGATGTCCATTAAAGTACAATAAAATTATAAAACTAAAAATAAAAATAAATGAAATATAAATACATATTTTTTTTCATTTTTTTTAAACCATTCGTCACGTTTTTCCGTTAAATGTAATAAATCTATAGACAGATACTTTAGCTTTAACTTATCCACAATAGATCTGCAAAAATCGTGGTGGTACAGGCCAATGAGGCTACCCCTACGAATATCTAGCTTTAACTTCATTTTCGGAATCTCCATTGTTATCGATTTACAATTAACTTACACTTTACAATAATTTACATATTTGATTTAATAATCATGGAAGTCAATAAAATAAAACATTTTAACTTTGTTTGTTAAATTTTATTATATTAACATGTATAACGAAGTAGAAGCCTCCACCATTCATAATCATGGAAGTATTAGTATAATATGCGGAGCGTCCAAACCACATGTTCAGGCTTTTCTAAACTAGAAATTTTACTTCATGCTTAATCTGGGAAAAGCTATAAACACTCGTTTATAGCTTCAATTTAAGCTCTTTTAAAAGACAACGAATATTTGAAGCTTTACAGAGTATGTATATGCAGTGGCGGATTTGCGATTTTGCCGCCGATAGGCTGAAATATTTTGTTTGCCTCCTATTCTCAATGGGGGCATTAGATAACATTTTTGATAATAGATTTGATAATTTTTTGAAACTAAACACAGGATGTTTCATATGCTCTGAACTTGTATGCTCAGAGATAAAACATAGCATTGTATATTGGCTTTTTATATCTTAACAATATTAAGTGCAATACTGCCATTTAACTACTAAAAATTCAAATCGCTATTGACTGTACAAGAATCAATAAATTGTCAAAATTTAATCAATAGAATAAGCTACAGTTGCTGAGTGATTAGCAAAATATACCCGAACAAATCTTTCTAGGTTTATTGAACAAAAACAAAAGAGCTAAGGTGAAAAGTGTCTAGATAAAAGTTCTTTGTTTTTTCATTATCTACAACTTTTGTTTGAAATTTTTCGATTCGGAATAAATCTGGGATAGACTTTCTCGTTTCTTTATCAAAAACAAAATACTTAAAGTGAAAGTTGTTTATACAAAAGTTGTGTGTTTTTTTGTTGGCTACAACTTTTATTTAAAACATTTTTTGATTAAGTTAATATGTATCTATATTTTTAACTTCACTTGAAATCAGTGTTTAATACGCGTGGCGCATAAAGTAAAATTTCGAGTTTAGAAAAGCCCGCAAAATTTGGCTCGGTAGCTGCGCGACCGAGCCAAATTTTGCTCAGGGCTTTTCTAAACTCGAAATTTTACTTCATGCTTAGTCTGGGAGTGGAAGACTCTCGTTCGTACATTTTAGAATCATCATAAAGTTGTGTGTTTTTTCGTTATCTGCAACTTTTGTTTAAAGCTTCGTTTGATTAAATTGACGATACAGCTTCAGTTGATAAGTGATTAGCAAAAGAAAAATCATTCTCGATTGATTGAACAAAAACAAAAGGGCTGAGGTGAAAAGTGTTTAGGTAAATGTGGTCTATTTTTTTGTTTAAAACATTTTTATATGTGACGTCGAAAGCCAGAGTCGGTGAGTTGTTGATCTCCATTAGATTTTTTAATTTATAGTTCATACACAAATGAACTGAGGTGAAAAGTGATTATACAACATTTTGTGTTGTGTTTTTTTCATTATCTTTTGTTTGAAACTTTCTTTGATTAAGTTACTAACAAGACAGCAATTTGTGAGTGATTATCAAATAAATATCTTCCCTAGGCCTGATCATAATAATAATAATAATAATTTATTGGTCTCAGTGGTTGAGTTAACAACAATAGACATGTCAAAAATACAAATACAAATATAAAATTAGGTTAAAATACTGTTAAAAATAGTTAAATTCCAATATGCGAGTTCAGCTGGGCCCTTCCAGTATACCGATATTTTCATTTTCATAAACAAATGAGGTAAGGTGAAAAGTATTTGGGTAAAAGTTGTGTTTTTTCATTATCAACAACATTTTGTTTAAAACATTTTTTTGAAAACTATAAAATAATGTGATACATTGAGGAATAAATAAGCATTTGATTTATAAAATTTAAAAAAGATTTTGCTCAAAAATGTTTATAAAAATATTTTAAATCGGCAAATATATGACAAAAAAGGAAAATAGTATCAAAATCTTTATAAAAATTCTTCATTGTCACAAAGTTCTTAATTATTTCAGGGTTTTTTGTTGCTAACATAATTGAAATTCGTTTAAGAAAAAACCGAAGAATCTAATGATTTCTGGTGATTTTCAACATAAGACTTACAGACATTTGATGGTTTAGAGTTGGCAACGCTGCCTCTCAGGGGTATTTAGCCGAGAGAAATAAAGTTTCCCGTCTAAACAAAAATTAATAAAAGCTTTAAAGTCGAAATAAGCATCCGTCGACAATTTGCCGCCGTTAAAAATTTATCGCCGTAGGCTTCATCCTACTTAGCCTAATAGGAAATCTGCCACTGTGTATATGTATACCTACAAAAAAAAAATCCTTGTATGTGTGTTTGCTAGGTATCTATTGATTCAATCATAAATTTTGTTAAGGTTTATTTTACGAAATTTGTTAGAGTTCATTGATACATCCAAACTAGGTATCTAAATCCTAAAACCGTTACTGAATGTGTGATTTTGCTGAGGGAAAAAAAAGGAGTTACCGTTCGTGTATCCAGTAAGCATAACAAATTGGCTTAAAATTGTAAATTTGGTGGGATCAAACACCGATTTGTGACACAAATCCGAGAGTTATTTTTACAAGTTTTTGCGTGGAATTGATTGAAATTTGTGACGTTTAAAGAACGAAAAATAATCAATATGACTTTTATCTCCTATGACTATTAATTAAAACACTTGGTATTGTTTTACTGAAAATCAGTCTTTGAATTTAGAGTTTATGATTTAAAATGCACGGGTTATGTCACAAAGTAATTATAGTTCACTCCATTTAGCTAGGCGAGAAATTGAAAGAAATGGTAATATATTAGTATCTTTGTAGAGTTTATCTTTGCAATTATTTAAGTGATTTCCTCAAAATATTATAATAATAATAATCTTTATTTAACATTTTTGCTATACAATAATAATATCCAATTATATATACACATATAGACATACACACATACATATATATATATAAATATATATATATATATATATATATATATATATATCCACACATACTAAAAATATAAAAATATAAATCACTTTATTATGTTTAAACTACAAACTAATTTAACAGTCTTATAAAAATATATCTAAATTTAAAAATACTTATATAAATTTGTACTTATACATATAGGAACATTTAACTACTTATATTAACACTACAAACACATATATTACGCTATTATGATACCATCATTTACTTTTTATAAGTTACACAAGTCTCATCTTATGATTGTTGGTGTTATAAGCATAAATATTATCTATTAATCAATATTAAGAAGTCTGTTATACCACTCAAATAAAGTGGTATAAAACATTGACACACTCAATATTGATTAATTAATATGAATTGCCACGCAGTTACGTTCAATACTACACAAATATTAAAATATTATCTAATTTCTCGCTTAGTTTATAAAGATATTTCTTTTATGATATTACTAGTGATTTTTCTTGATTATGTTTTAATTTATCTATTTTTCTTGCACGAAATTAGTGGCACTGGCTGCGAAGCTCCGTCGACTAGTCACAGCAATCAGTTTTAATTTCATATTTCAATGTATGATCATTTTAAATTCATGAATATAGGTTGCCCAGTTGCAAATAAAACAAAATTAGTCCGAATTAGAGACGACAATCTCTCCATCAGTGCGCGTCCTCGTTGTACGAAATTAGATTACACAATCGCCGGTCGTTTTCTGATGATGACAAAACGCCTTTTCATGTCTCAAAAACCGGCAATTATAACGGTTGGACTCCGCATGTGTGGCCCAAAACGAAATTGCCCCGAAACAATTCAATTCCTCTAAAACGGGCACGTTTGTAGATTAACAACAAAACAATCCCATTCTGTTCGGGGCTTTTCAAGCACAAAAGCCGACATCCGTTCCACACGGCATTCCTCACATATGTTTTATGAGCGAGAGAAAGAGATTAATGAAAAGGGAAAGGGCGCACATGTGCAAGGTTTTGTATTACAAGTCGGGAATGAATTAATTCTTGGTAGGAGAGGTTATTAAGATGATGACTGTAACGTTTAATTTAAGCTGAAAATCATCAAAAATATGAATGCTCTAACTGCAAACCTCCTAATATCCACTTTTGAAAACGTTTGGCAAATTGCAAAAAAACTGTATCTATTAAACAAAGGTGCAATTTGAAAATTTAAAACTAGAAATAAACTAAACTTATAACGCCAAGAAAACATATATACAAAAGACATTTAAGAATATCAATTTGTGTTTAGTATATTTGTAATTATTTATTAATATAGATTTAGAACATTTATAATTTCTTATGCGTGTTTTTCTATTGTATCCAAACTTTGAGCTTGCACTGTATGTATTGTGATATTTTAAGTTTGTGCACCAGACTTCAAAAATTATTATTATTGAGATACTGCACGAGTCTTAACATTTAGTACTGTAACTTTATTTTTGTTATGTAGATTATAGTTAGATATAAGTAGCATACAACTATAACTAGGAAATTTGTAAAATAAATTTCTGTAGTTGTATTACAAATAAATAAATAAACAAGTCATACAGCAAATGATTTTGATTTATCGCGATGGATACGCTCATTTTATTTTAATACGTCATTAATGTTACCGAATGTGTTTTCTGAATTTGTTAATTAACTTATCAGTTTGTACCCTACTTATTTACACTGTAAACCTATATTTAGTTTATATATATTTCTCTGTAATTAGGCTATGCTTGTTGAGAAATAAATTAAATTAAAACATATTAAAATAGTAATAGTTTTTCAGTTATTTTCAATTTAACATCGAAAAGGTGAAATTTTATTGAAATTTCGGAGACCAGCAAACTTACATTTATTATAACTTTGAAAATATTTGTGATATTTTCGTGAAACCTAGTGTGGATATTTAATAAAACTTACCCTTTTGAAATATGTTAAAATACAAAAATACTCTATTAATAATTTTTGAGTTATTTTCAATTGAACTTGAAAATAGTGGAATTTTATCAAAATTTCGGAGAACATCAAATTTAAAATTATTATAATATGGAAAATCTGTGTGATGTTTTTATGAACTTTTGTTTTGATATTCAACATATCTTGCTTTTTCCAAATAAGTTAACGTTAAAATATATCATATTCATAGTTTTTAAGTAGTTTTCAATCGAACATCAACAAAGTGGAATTTTATGAAAATTTCGGAGACTCTCAAATCCGAATTGATTATAACTTGAAGAATCTTTGTGATATTTTCATGAAATTTTGTTTGGATATTAGGCATTTCCTGTTCTTTTGAAATATGTTAAAATCCTAAAATATCCTATTAATAGTTTTTGAGTTATTTTTAATCAAATGTCGAAAGCGTAATTTTTCTTTTAATTTTCGGAGACCATCAAATTTTAAATTGTTATAACTTGGACAATCTTTGTGATCTTTTTATGAAATTTTGTTTGGATACTAGGAAAACCTTGTTCTTTTAAAATAAATTAAAATTCAAAAATATTCCGTGAGTAATTTTCAATCGATCGTCGAAAAGGGGGAATTTTATCGAAATTTCGGAAACAAACGCATTTTAAAACGATTATAACTTATAAATTCTTTGTGATACTGTTATAAAATTTTGTTTGGATATTAAGTAATCCTTGCTTTTCCAAATAAGTTAACGTTAAAATATATCCTATTCATAGTTTTTCAGTAATTTCGAGTCGAGCGTCAACAAAGTGGAATTTTATGGGAATTTCGGAGACTATCAAATCCAAATTGATTATAACTTGAAAAATCTTTGTGATATTTTCATAAAATTTTGTTTGGATATTCGGCATTTCCTGCTCTTGTGAAATATGTTAAAATCCCAAAATATCCTATTAATAGTTTTTGAGTTATTTTGAATCAAATGTCGAAATCATGATTTTTTTTAAATTTTCGAGACCATCAAATTTTAAATTGTTAAGACCTGGACAATCTTTGTAATCCTTTTATGAAATTTTGTTTGGATATTAGGAAAACCTTGTTCTTTCAAAATATGTTTATATCCAAAAACACCCCATTAATAATTTGCATTTAGTTTAAGTCCTTCATTTCGTTATGGGGAAATGGAATTGGTGTTACTTCAGTACGTTATTTTTCAATTCTTTGTTGTATTGTATTAATATTAATTTTATGTTTGTAAAGATATTTTCGTTAATTAAATAAATAAATAATAGTTTTTGAGTAATTTTCAATCGAACGTCGAGAAATTGGAATTTTATCAAAATTTCGGAAACAAACGCATTTTAAAACAATTATAACTTATAAATTCTTTGTGATACTGTTATAAAATTTTGTTTAGATATTAGGAAATCCTTGCTCTTCCAAATAAGTTAACGCAAAAATATATCCTATTCATAGTTTTTAAGTAATTTTGAGTCTTGACGTTCGAAAGTGGAATTTTATGAAAATTTCGGAGACTATCAAATCTGAATTGATTATAACTTGAAGAATCTTTGTGATATTTTCATAAAATTTTGTTTGAATATTAAGCATTTTCTGCTCTTTTAAAATATGTTAAAATCTCAAAATACCCCATTAATATTTAATTGATGAGGCGGATACATGATGAAACTCCATAATACTATTTGAAATAAAACAACGCAGTGAAACGCTCCCATTTCAATTTATTGTTGAACACTGCTCAACAATAAAAGTGAAACCCTCCCAACTGCGTTGTTTTATTTCTAATACCCCATTAATAGTTTTTGAGTTATTTCTAATCAAATATCAAGCCCGTGATTTTTTATTTTATTTTCGGAGACCATCAAATTTAAAATTGTTATAACTTGGACAATCTTTGTGATCTTTTTATGAAATTTTGTTTTCGTATTAGGAAAACCTTGTTCTTTTAAAATATGTTATATTCTAAAAACACCCCATAAATAGTTTTTGAGTAATTTTCAATCGAACGTCGAAAACGTGGAATTTTATCGACATTTCGGAAACTAACGCATTTAAAATGATTATAACTTAGAAAATCTTTGTGATGCTGTTATAGAATTTTGCTTGGATATTAAAGAAATCTTACTCTTTCAAAATATCTTAAAATCCAAAAACACCCCCTTAATAGTTTTTGAGTAATATTCAATTAAACGCAGAAAAAGTGGACTTTTATCGAAATTTCGGAGACCATTAGTTTTAAAATTATTATAACTTAGAAAACCTTTGTAATATTATTATGAAACTTTGCTTGAATATTAAGAAAACCTTGTTGATTTGAAATATCTTAAAATACAAAAACACCTATCAATGGTTTTTGATTAATTTGACAGCGAACGTCGAAAAAGTGGAATTTTATAAAAAAATCGGGAACAAACGCATTTAAAACGATTATAACTTAAGAAATCTTTGTGATACTGTTATAAAATTTTGTTTGGATATTAGGAAAACCTTGTATTTTCGAAATATGTTAAAATCTAAAAACACCTCATCAGTAGTTTTTGAGTAATTTTCAATTAAACGTCGAAAAAGTGGACTTTTATCGAAATTTCGAAGACCGTCAGTTTTAAAATTATTATAACTTGGAAAATATTTGTGATATTTTCACGAAACTTTGCTTGAATATTAAGAAAACCTTGTTCTTTCGAAATATTTTAAAATCTAAAAACACCTAATAATAGTTTTTGAGTAATTTGACATCGAACGTCGAAAAAGTGGAATTTTATAGAAATTTCGGAAACAAACGTATTTAAAACGATTATAACTTAGAAAATCTTTGTGATACTGTTACAAAATTTTACTTGGATATTAAGAAAACCTTGCTCTTTCAAAATATGCCAAAATCCAAAAACAGCCCATTAATGATTTTTGAGTAATATTGAATTAAACGCAGAAAAAGTGGACTTTTATCGAAATTTCGGAGACCATCAGTTTTAAAATTATTATAACTTAGAAAACCTTTGTAATATTATCATGAAACTTTGCTTGAATATTAAGAAAACCTTGTTCTTTTGAAATATTTTAAAATACAAAAACACCTATCAATGGTTTTTGATTAATTTGACATCGAACGTCGAAATAATGGAATTTTATAAAAAAATCGGGAACAAACGCATTTAAAACGATTATATCTTAAGAAATCTTGTGATACTGTTATAAAATTTTGTTTGGATATTAGGTAAACCTTGTTTCTTCAAAATATGTTAAAATCTAAAAACACCTCATCAGTAGTTTTTGAGTAATTTTCAATTAAACGTCGAAAAAGTGGACTTTTATCGAAATTTCGAAGACCGTCAGTTTTAAAATTATTATAACTTGGAAAATCTTTGTGATATTTTCACAAAACTTTGCTTGAATATTAAGAAAACCTTGTTCTTTCGAAAAATTTTAAAATCTAAAAACACCTAATTATAGTTTTTGAGTAATTTGACATCGAACGTCGAAAAAGTGGAATTTTATTGAAATTTCGGAAACAAATGCATTTAAAACGATTATAACTTAGAAAATCTTTGTGATACTGTTACAAAATTTTATTTGGATATTAAGAAAACCTTGCTCTTTCAAAATATGCCAAAATACAAAAACAGCCCATTAATGATTTTTGAGTAATATTCAATTAAACGCAGAAAAAGTGGACTTTTATCGATATTTCGACGACCATTAGTTTTAAAATTATTATAACTTAGAAAACCTTTGTAATATTATCATGAAACTTTGCTTGAATATTAAGAAAACCTTATTCTTTTGAAATATCTTAAAATACAAAAACACCTATCAATGGTTTTTGATTAATTTGACAGCGAACGTCGAAAAAGTGGAATTTTATAAAATAATCGGGAACAAACGCATTTAAAACGATTATAACTTAAGAAATCTTTGTGATACTGTTATAAAATTTTGTTTGGATATTAGGTAAACCTTGTTTTTTTGAAATATGTTAAAATCTAAAAACACCTCATCAGTAGTTTTTGAGTATTTTTCAATTAAACGTCGAAAAAGTGGACTTTGATCGAAATTTCGAAGACCGTCAGTTTTAAAATTATTATAACTTGGAAAATCTTTGTGCTATTTTCACGAACCTTTGCTTGAATATTAAGAAAACCTTCTTCTTTCGAAATATTTTAAAATCTAAAAACATATATTAATAGTTTTTGATTAATTTGACATCGAAGGTCGAAAAAATGGAATTTTATAGAAATTTCAGAAACAAACGCATTTAAAACGATTATAACTTAGAAAATCTTTGTGATAATGTTATGAAATTTTGTTTGGATATTAAGAAAACTTTGCTCAAATCAATAAAAAACACACCATTAATAGTTTTTGAGTAATATGCAATTAAACGCAGAAAAAGTTGAATTTTATCGAAATTTTGGAAACCATTAAAGTCCAATGTTTTTTGTATTAATCCTGATGTTTGGTTTTATAGAATCATTTATTTTTGAGCCGTTAGCGAGTGTTTCCACTCCCTGGTTAAGCATGAAGTAAAATTTCGGGTTTAGAAAAGCCTGAAAATTTGGTTTGGTCGCGTAGCGCGAAGCGCGGAGCGGCCAAACCAAATTTTCAGGCTTTTCTAAACTCGAAATTTTACTTCATGCGCCACGCGTATAAAACGCGAGATCATTCGCTGAGCGGTATAGTTTGAACTTCGTTTGAAATCAGCGTTTTATACGCGTGGCGCATGAAGTAAAATTTCGAGTTTAGAAAAGCCTGAAAATTTGGTTTGGTCGATCCGCGCTTCGCGCTACGCGACCAAACCAAATTTTCAGGCTTTTCTAAACTCGAAATTTTACTTCATGCTTAGTCTGGGAGTGGAAACACTCGTTAAAGGCAATTCATAATTTTCTATTATTAATTTTTCATGTATTTAGTTACTTTCACTCATAAAACAGCGAAGGATAAATTAAAAACACTTGGTTTTCACTATTTGTTTCTATTTACTCGACTAGTTTCGCTTTTTACGGCATTATCAATATTATTTCAAAATGTTTCACCAAGTGATAAATTAGAAAGTTTTTCAAGAAATAAAAGAGCGATTCATATGATATTGTGATTCATCGGTAATTTATTCAAGTTTGATGAACAAATTTATGGAATTACCGATTATTACTTATACTTACACATACCTCATTGTAATCTGTTGCATATTTTTCATTTATGTAATAATAATTATTCTCTATGTAATTTAAGTTTGTAGAAATGTAACAAAGTGAACACTTAGTGGGCTCGTCCTGTAGTGTTCCCATCTCTATTAAATAAAAATAAAATAAAAAAATTAAAAAAAAGTACGTAAATTTACAATCTCTAACGAAATCGTTGATTGTTCAGGCATTTAAATGTTGAAAATCCATATTACTTTACTTATTTTAAATAAAAAAATACGACGTCAATAAATTAACTTTCCGTAAACATTAAGCATCAGACGTCGTTAGAGCTTTACTTATTTTAAATATAAAACTCGTTGATTTTCAAAAATTGGAATGTTTATTTACTACAATTGTTTCGCAAATTTATTGCTTCTTTAGGTGAAGAGAGTAACAAAATATTTGTAACTCTCTCTTTAGGTGAAGAGAGTAACAAAATATTTGTAACTCTCTTCACCCGAAGAAGCAATAAATTTGCGAAACAAATGGAGTGAATACTCATTCCAATTTTTGAAAATCTACAAGTTTTATTTTTTAAATTAAGTAAAGCTTTAACGACGTTTGATGCTTAATATTTACGGAAAGTTAATTTATTGATGTCGTATATTCTTATTTTAACCTACTTAAACGACGAGTTGTACTACTAGTAAAGACGAGCAGTGTTCTATTTGTAGAATTGGGTCTGAATAGATTTGTGTAAACTATTGTGTGAGGGGATAAGGAGGAAACAAAGGACGAGCGATCATTGGCAGGTCTACATGTCTGCCAACTTGGATGATATGGAACGCGCCTTATTGAACCGAGTCGTGTCTGGGTCTGCAGAAGTTAAATATTTGACGCTGAGTTTACGTGCAAATTCAATTTCATGTAAAGCGATGATGGATGGGGGAGTTCTAAGGCAGTAAACGATCGGAAAGTTTATTAAATTTTCCGTAACACGTTTAAGAAACATTCTAATAAAATTACAACTAAAATAAATTAAATTAAAATTACTAGACGTTATCAGATAATCTATCTTCACTAAATGCTGTAGTAAAGTTTAAATATTCAAAATTTAGTACAGCATTTAGTGAAGATGATCCATAAAACATCTTCACTAAATGCTGTACTAAATTTTGAATATATAAACTTTACTACAGCATCTAGTGAAGATAAATTATCTGATAACGTCTAGTAATTTCAATTTAATTTATTTTAGTTGTAATGCACGTTTTTTTATATCTGAAGTGGATAATTGTATATTTTCATATTTTTCTTTTGGGGTAATTGGTTCGTTTGTAATGAATCAACCCAATTTCACGTTTTAACGGCGCCGAGCGTCAGTTTATGGACCGACGTTTATTCAGAGCGCGGGTTAAGCGACCCATTTATATTGCCGGCATGAAATGCAATATTGCTTTTGTGCACAAGTCGAGTGTCTGCGGGGTTAATGGGTCGTTTTGAATAAATTATCCGACGGCCCGTTCCATTGTTACCAGACTTAATCGCGTTATGTACAGACGAAAAGCGCACATTTCAAACGTAAACCAATTACGGAATTTTATCACACTAGGGTATAATAAATACTATTCTAGACTCTTGAATTCATTTTTTTTTTTTAAATATTGTAGACTTTAGAATCCATAATCTTTATCTGCATGTTATCTTGAATAGGTTTATCATCTTTTACTAAAGTTTATAGCAGAGTTTCTCAACCGGGGGGGAGGGCACGCCCTCTTAGGGGGCGCGGCAAGACATCAGTGGGGGCACGACAGATTTCCTAAAGAATAGGTGAAGTGAAATCAGGCTATAATAGTGTTTCAAACTAACTAAACAAACTTAAACAAAATCAGGGAGGGGGGCGTGGAGTTATGAGAGGGGGCATGACCTGATAAAGGTTGAGAACCTCTGGTTTAGAGTATTTAAAAAAAATAATAATTTGATTCGCTTAAATCCTACTTTTTTTCTTGCTTTCTATAACTTTCAATCTACTAAAAAAACTCAAATAAAATCAGGGAGGGGGGCGTGGAGTTATAAGAGGGGGCATTACCTGAAAAAAGTTGAGAACCCCTGGTCTAGAGTATTTAAAAAAAAATTGATCCGCTTAAATTCCAATTTGTTTTTTTTTGCTTTCTATAGCTTTCAATCTACCAAAAAAACTCAAATAAAATCAGGGATGGGGGCGTGTAGTTATGAGAGGTGGCACGACTTGAAAAAGGTTGAGAACCCCTGGTCTAGAGTATTTAAAAAAAAATTGATCCGCTTAAATTCCAATTTGTTTTTCTTGCTTTCTATAGCTTTCAATCTACCAAAAAAACTCAAATAAAATCAGGGATGGGGGCGTGTAGTTATGAGAGGTGGCACGACCTGAAAAAGGTTGAGAACCCCTGGTCTAGAGTATTTAAAAAAAAAAATTGATCCGCTTAAATTCCAATTTGTTTTTCTTGCTTTCTATAGCTTTCAATCTACCAAAAAAACTCTAATAAAATCAGGGACGGGGGCGTGTAGTTATGAGATGTGGCACGACCTGAAAAAGGTTGAGAACCCCTGGTCTAGAGTATTTAAAAAAAAATTGATGTACTTAAATTCCATTTTTTTTTTCTTGCTTTCCCTAACTTTTAATCTAACTAAAAAACTTAAATAAAATCAGGGAGGGGGCGTGGAGTTATGAGAGGGGACGCGATCTGAAAAAGGTTGAGAACCTCTGGTCTAGAATATTCTAATAAAAAAATGTTATCCACATAATATTCCGTTTTTTTTTTCTTTCTTTCTATAACCAAGAAAAAAACATCGTGTAATTTAATATTTTTGCGTATGGTGTTGGCTTTATTTCTTTTTTGATTTGTTTGTTTTTTATTGAAAACGACACCTAGTATTGTGTGCAAATGCTTAGCCTCGCATTCTTAGAAGCGAATTCGGAATTAATTACAAATTTAATATCATCGCGCGCGCAATTGCATAATTGAAAATGCAAATTGCCGCATTGTTCGCTGAGGTTGGTGTTTGTTCAACGATTATACTTTTAACGGACTTCCTTTTATATTTTAATTATTTCTATAAATGCTCGGGTGTGAATCATTTCGTATTTATTGCTGCATGCAATATTTACGTGGAAGGGTTAATGTACGGAATGTATACAGAATGAGTTGCGAATTTATGAGAATAACTCAAAAAGTATTAATGGGATTTTTACATATTTCAAAAGAAAGAGGTATTTTTAATAACCATTCAAAATATTATTAAAATATTTAGATGATTTTCCATGCTATGATTTTTTTTTTAAATTCGTGTCTTAAAAAGATTGACAAAATCGGACTTTTTCTTCATTCAATTGAGGTTAACTCAAAAACTATCGATAGGGTATTTTTCGTTTTTCAGTTATTTGAAAGAGGAAAGTTTATTTAATAACCCCCACAAAATTTCATTAAAATATGTCAAAGATTTTCAAAGCTATGATTATTTCTTTTAATTGGTGTCTTAAAAAGGTTGATAAAATCGGACTTTTTCTTCATTCAATTGAGGTTAACTCAAAAACTATTGATAGGGTGTTTTTTTTTCAGTTATTTTGAAAGAGGGACGTTTATTTAATAACTATACAACATTTCATGAAAATTCGTTAATGATTTTTAAAGTTATGATTTTTTTTTAATTTGGTGTTTTTGAAAGGTTGATAAAATCGGGCTTTTTCTCTATTCAATTGAAGTTAACTCAAAAACTATCAATAGGGTGTTTTTAATTTTTTAATTATTTCGAAAGATTAAAGTTTATTTAATAACCATACAAAATTTCATTAAAATATGTGAAAGATTTACAAAGTTAAGATTATTTTAAAAAAATGATGTCTTAAAAAGGTTGATAAAAGCGGACTTTTTCTCCATTCAATTGAAATTAACTCAAAAACTATCAATAGTTTATATTTTGTTTTTTAATTATTTCAAAAGAGGGAAGTATATTTAATAACCATACAAAATTTCATCAAAATATGTCAAAGATTTTCAAAGTTATGATTATTTATTTTCTAAATTGGTGTCTTAGAATGGTTGATAAAATCGGACTTTTTCTCCATTCAATTGAAGTTAATTAAAAAACTATCGATACGGTATTTTTGTTTTTTAATTATTTTGAAAGAAGGAAGTTCGTTTAATATCCATACAAAATATCAACTAAATATGTCAATGATTTTCAAAGTTATGGTTAATTTGAATTTCTTGTTTTTTAAGTTTTAAGCTTATCAAACTTGTTTTCCATTCAGATAACTCAGAAACTATTGATGGGTATTTTTAATTTTAACATATTTCGAAAAAGTGTGGTTTGTTTAATTACCATAAAAAAATATTATCTGAATATATAGAAGATTTTCCAAGTTAGAGCTTTTTTGTAAATTTCGTGTCTCTAATTTTGATTAAACCAGACTTCTTCTCCATTCAATGGAGGGAGGATAACACAAAAACTATTGATAGGGTATTTTTAGGTTTTCACATATTTTGTAAGAGCAAGGTTTCTTTAATAACCATACAAAATATTTTGAAAATATATGAAGGAGTTTTCAAGTTATGATTTTTTTAAATTTTCATGTCTACAAAATGCTGATTAAATCAGACTTGTTCTCCATTCAATCGAAGATAACTCAAAAACTATTGACAGGGTATTGCTCGTTTTTTACATATTTCGAAAAAGTAAGATCTTTTTAATAAACATACAAAATATTATAACAAAATATCAAGGATTTTTAGAGTTATGATTTTTTTAATTTTCATGTCTACAAAATTTTGATTAAATCAGACTTGTTCTCCATTCAATCGAAGATAACTTAAAAACTATTAATAGGGTTAGTTTTTCGCATATTTAAAAAAAACAAGGTTTGTTTAATAACCATACAAAATATTATGAAAATATATCAAGGATTTTCCGAGTTATAAATTTTTTAAATTTTAATGTCTACAAAATTTTGATTGAATCAGACTTGTTCTCCATTCAATTAAAGATAACTCAAAATCTATTGATAGGGTGTTTTTGGTTTTTCACATATTTCAAAAATACAAGGTTTGTTTAATAACCATACAAAATATTATGAAAATATATCAAGGATTTACCGAGTTATAATTTTTTTAAATTTGAATGTCTACAAAGTTTTGATTAAATCAGACTTGTTCTCCATTCAATCAAAGATAACTCAAAAACTATAGGTAGGGTATTTTTGGTTTTCACATATTTCAAAGAAGCAAGGTTTATTTAATAACCCTACAAAATATTATGAAAATATATCAAGGATTTTCCGAGTTATGATTTTTTTAAATTTTAATGTCTACAAAATTTTGATTAAATCAGACTTGTTCTCCATTCAATTGAAGATAACTCAAAAACTATTGATAGGGTATTTTTGGTATATCACATATTTCGAAAAAACAAGGTTTGTTTAATAGCCATACAAAATATTATAAAAATTTATCAAGGGTTTTCCGAGTTATGATTTTTTAAATATTTATGTCTACAAAATTTTGATTAAATCAGACTTGTTCTCCATTCAATCGAAGATAACTCAAAAACTATAGATAGGGTATTTTTGGTTTTTAACATATTTCAAAAAAAGCAAGGTTTGTTTAATAACCATACAAAATATTATGAAAATATATCAAGGATTTTCCGAGTTATGATTTTTTTAAATTTTAATGTCTACAAAATTCTGATTAAATCAGACTTGTTCTCCATTCAATCGAAGATAACTCAAAAACTATTGATAGGGTATTTTTGGTATATCACATATTTCGAAAAAACAAGGTTTGTTTAATAACCATACAAAATATTATAAAAATATATCAAGGATTTTCCGAGTTATGATTTTTTAAAATTTTTATGTCTACGAAATTTTGATTAAATCAGACTTGTTCTCCATTCAATCGAAGATAACTCAAAATCTATTGATAGGGTTTTTGGTTTTTCGCATATTTCAAAAAAGCAAGGTTCGTTCAATAACCAAACAAAATATTATTAAAATATATCAAAGATTTTCCGAGTTATGATTTTTTTAAATTTTAATGTCTACAAAATTTTGATTAAATCATACTTGTTCTCCATTCAATCAAAGATAACTCAAAATCTATTAATAGGTTGTTTTTGGTTTTTAACATATTTTAAAAAAGCAAGGTTTGTTTAATAACCGTACAAAATATTATGAAAATATATCAAGGATTTTCCGAGTTATGATTTTTTTAAATTTTAATGTCTACAAAATTCTGATTAATTCAGACTTGTTCTCCATTCAATCGAAGATAACTCAAAAACTATTGATAGGGTATTTTTGGTATATCACATATTTCGAAAAAACAAGGTTTGTTTAATAACCATACAAAATATTATAAAAATATATCAAGGATTTTCCGAGTTATGATTTTTTTAAATTTTTATGTCTACGAAATTTTGATTAAATCAGACTTGTTCTCCATTCAATCGAAGATAACTCAAAATCTATCGATAGTGTGTCTTTGGTTTTTCGCATATTTCAAAAAAGCAAGGTTCGTTTAATAACCAAACAAAATATTATTAAAATATATCAAGGATTTTCTGAGTTATGATTTTTTTTTAATTTTCACGTCTACAAAATGTTGATTGAATCAGACTTGTTCTCGATTCAATCGAAGATAACTCAAAATCTATTGATGGGGTATTTTTGTTTTTCGCATATTTCAAAAAAACAAGATTTGTTTAATAACCATACAAAATATTATGAAAATATATCAAGGATTTTCCGAGTTATGATTTTTTTTTAATTTTAATGTCTACAAGATTTTGATTAAATCATACTTGTTCTCCATTCAATCGAAGATAACTCAAAATCTATTGATAGTGTGTTTTTGGTTTTTCGCATATTTCAAAAAAACGAGGTTCGTTCAATAACCAAACAAAATATTATTAAAATATATCAAGGATTTTCTGAGTTATGACTTTTTTAAATTTTCATGTCTACACAATTTTAATTGAATCAGACTTGTTCTCGATTCAATCGAAGATTACTCAAAATCTATTGATAGGGTATTTTTGGTTTCTCACATATTTCAAAAAAACAAGGTTTGTTTAATAACCATACAAAATATTATGAAAATATTTCAAGGATTTTTCGAGTTATGATTATTTTTAATTTTCATGTCTACAAAATTTTGATTAAATCAGACTTGTTCCCCATTCAATCGAAGATAACTCAAAATCTATTGATAGGGTGTTTATGGTTTTTCGCATATTTCAAAAAAGCAAGGTTTGTTTAATAGCCATACAAAATATTATGAAAATATATCAAGGATTTTCCTAGGTATGATTTTTTTAAATTTTCATGTCTACAAAATTTTGATTAAATCAGACTTGTTCATCATTCAATCGAAAATAACTCAATAACTATTGAAAGGGTAGTTTTTTACTTAAAATTAATTATAATTATTACAAACTATTAACTATTACAAATTTAAAAATAAAATACATAACCTGTTTTTTTAGCTACTTTACGCAACTGGCGTGCTGGTGAGCAAGTGGAATTCGTTCCTCGGTCCGTAATTATGAAGTTTACCAGGAAGTAAATGAGCCTAGCCTGGATTATCTATCCGTATGACCGATATCAGAAATTAATAATTAATGTAAATTACGAGAATGTTGCACGCAACACCGTTTGCTGGCTCAAACCTTAAATAAAATCATCCTGGCTATTTAATAAACAGTATACGAGAGTTTTTTCAATAAACATTGGGCCCGTTCATCAAAATGTTCAACAATCAAGATCTTTGAATTTGTTTGTGATAAATTTTGATATCTAATGAACATTACTTCGCTCGGTCTATTTTGTACGATTGCAAAAATTCCAAACACGTTCACGATTACAATCCGGTTATCAGAGAATTCCCCAACAGTTAGCAGTAAACTATCAACTGTTGTCTCTGATGAACGGGCCCATTGGTTTCTCTGATTTCAAGATGAGGATTTTGTAAAGATGCAGACAGAATGTAATTTGTTTTTATTTATTTATTTCTTTATTTCCGAGAGTTCCCTTTTACCATGTTGTTGTTCACAACATAGTAAAAAGGAACTCTCGTAAATAAAGAAATAAATAAATTAAATATCTTCAATTTTGTTCTCATTATTCACTTGATGAAACATGTTTACAATATTGATAATTAAGTCACTAGATGGCCTAAGACATTAGTTTTTATCCAAGTCCTTTCACTTCTAATTTTTTGTTATCTCTCCTTTTATTTTAAATTTGTATTTGTTAGTTGGTTTGAAAAGAATTTGACCTAAACGTTACATATACTTTAATAGAGCGTTGTAACAAATCAAATTAAATAAGATTTAAATTACTATATATACACGCACAATTACGTCGAATAGCTGTTATATTTGATTTTTATATATATTTTTTTAATTAATTATATTACGTTGTAATTTTATGTACAAATGGTGTTTACCGTAAATAAATTTACTTTACTTTACTTTACTTACTTAAAATATTTCTTTGTATAATTCAATATCCGGAGGTGTATTTGCACGGGAAGTAGTTGTTTCAATGGATATTTATCGTATTAAGTTGTTAAGACATTGTTTGCATTTTTACGAATAGTTTTTTCGTAATTTTATATATTAAGTCACTTGGTTTGTTTCATTACTATTTTTAATTCTCTCCGACTAGTTTCGACTTATCGCCATTCTCAAGCAGTAATACAGAAAAATTTTTACAAGATATAAATAAATTAAATTGTGTCTGCATCTTTACAACATTCTCCTCTTGAAATCTGAGAAACCAATTTTTTGAATAGCATAATTTATTTCAGCACACGACACGCTGCGCTCTAATTGTAATAGGCTTCACAAAGAATGGATTTCTTGGCGCACATTAAACCACCAGAAAGTAAAAGTTGTCATTTCTTGCCCGCCTTGGTGTGTTTGTTCAATGTACGAGCATGCGTTTAATAAGGACCGTCGTCGGTGTTCCTCGTTAATCCTTGTGAAGTTTGCACATCAACATGACGACTTTTATTATTATTACGATCATCATCAACGACAAGAAAAACAAGGAGTTAATCGCATTTTCCTTGAAGTTTTATGTAAGCTGATTTTGTAGTTGTTTAAATTGACAGGGTTGTGAAAAATTGTAAAAATCTTCTGCAACAAATAAACTATTAATTAAAACTCTTGGTACAGGGTGGACCAAAAGTTCGTTTACATTTCAAATGATGATTTAAAAGAAACTAGTTATGTGAGATAACAACTTTCTACTTATTATTAAAGTACACAAATAGGGATTGTTTTTAAATTACATCATCCATGACTATTTTGACATTGCTGCAACCTGGAGCGGAAATTTTCAATGACAGCCTCACAAGTTATTTACTTTACTTTCTTTGTTATCATTTTTGTAAAATAGGCATTGCCGTAAATAATGACTATTTAATGCTATTTATTTATTTTTTTTATTTATTTATTTTATTTATTCATATTCAACGGGAAACCCCTTTTACAAAAACAAGTTAATGCTTAAATATATCATGTATAAACTATACTAAATTTAAAATACACAATGTAGACAATCTAGATAGTAATGCAATGTATTTGAAATAAATCTAAAACTAAAACTAAATCATTATACTATGCTCACTAAAAAGCAGTTATTTTTTATTGTATTAAACACCGAAATCATGCAAAAAAAAAAAAAATTAATTAAAAAATTACTACAAGTATTTCGTGAAATGTGTTGCATTTCCTCTCGAATATTTTCCTTTAATTCCTCTAGGGACACTGGGTTGCTGTTGAAAACTTTACTTTTAAGGTATCCCTAAAGAAAGAAGTCCAGTGGGGATAAGTCCGGGCTACGAGGTGGCCAGTTAATGGCACCTATTTTGGATATCACTTTTTGTCCAAAAATTTCCCGAACAGCACTTAAAGAGTCGTTGGAAGTGGGGCATGTTGCCCCTTCTTGCTAAAACCACGATCGTTGATTAAAACCATTGAAATTCTGTAGCGCTGGTGAATAAAAGTTCTGTAGCATGGCATTATACCGCTCTGTATTCACTGTAACAGCATTTCTTCTGCGATCTTCAAAAAAGTATAGACCAATAATACCTCTTGCTTACAAAGCTGCCCATACAGTAGCCTTGGGTGAATGCAGAGGTTTTTGATGCTTCAATTTAGGATTAGTGTCCCTCCAATACCTGCTATTTTGACTATTCACATGCTCATTTAGATGGAAGTGTGCCTCGTCTGAGAAAAAAAATGTTGGTAAAGCTAGTGAATCTCTTTAACATTTCGTTTTCAAATTGGAGCCTGTGAGCGTGATCTTGAGGCTTTAATTCCTGTACCATTAGGATTTTGTACGGATGTAAATGTAAATCTTTGTGAAGAATACGAATCAAAGATGTTTTGGGACCACCTAAGGCGTCAAACCGCTTCCGAGTAGAGAGTCCATGATTTTCACGAATAGACGCTCTTACACGCTCGATGTTTTCGGGATCTCTTGATGTTCTAGGTCGGCCGGATCGTGGTTGATTCATTGTTGAACCTGTCTCCTCGAACTTCTGTACCTATTTTCGAATTAATTGAATCGATGGAGCTTCGTTTTTACGGGGTATGTTGTAATGAGCGTGAAATTTTCGTTGCGCTAGAGTAAAAGAATCGTTGTTGCGGTAGTACTCGCGTACACAGACTAGGTGTGCTTAGGTTTTAACCGGTAGGTGTGTACCTTTCGAGTGTCTGTCTAAGGAATCGCGAATCACCGCCATATCTGCGAATCACTGCCCGCCGGAGACCAACCCACGTGTGGACCGGAGAGGCGAGTAGGCACCCCTGGGTTCTTCAAGGCCCACCCCCGACTCCTCATTTAATGGCGACAAGCACCAGGGCTGAGTCGACCCCGCCGTGTGTAGGTTAGCCCTATCCAAGATAGGGAGGTTACCTCAAGAAGGTCTACAGCTCCGACGGACAATCGTCCCTTTCAGACATCCACCGTCCGAAGACTTAGGTCTGCCCCCGTCGCCTCCTGTTTAGGTGCTATAACGGGACCTACTCGCGTACACAGAACGCACGTTGTTTATCGCTGAACGACGCCATGGTACTGAATTCCCATTGGTCGCTCTTGCGCTCCGTAACCCCTCCGTCCCACCCCGCCGTCGCTCCTCATCGCAGCTACCGATTCAAATTTAAATAGACTTTTGGTCCATCCTGTATTATTTCACTGATTTCTGCAACAAAATTAACTCAAGTTCAGTGAAAGGATGCAAACTCTGAACAAAAAATTTACATAGGTCTACGACAGTTCTAAAATTTACTAGATTTCAGAATTATCGTAGATCGACGAAAATTCCTTGTCATTTTGATAGAATAGAAATTGGAAAGATAAGAAAACATCTGTTTTTACCTGCAGTTTAAGGCCCAGCTGCACCAGAAACGTTAAACTCAAGTTCAAGCTGAACTTGAGTTCAAAATGACAGTTCCTATTGTTTGATCTGGAGTTCAGAGTTAAACTAGTTCAACGTGTTTTGGTGTAACTGGCCCTAAATCATATTGAATACTGAAAACATTTGTATTCACCTGCAGCTGCACCAGAAACGTTAAACTCAAGTTCAAGCTGAACTTGAGTTCAAAATGACAGTTCCTATTGTTTGAACTGGAGTTCAGAGTTAAACCAGTTCAACGTGTTTTGGTGCAACTGGCCCTAAATCATATTGAATTCTGAAAACATCTGTATTTACCTGCAGTTGAAGGCCCAGCTGCACCGGAAACGTTAAACTCAAGTTCAAGCTGAACTTGAGTTCAAGATGACAGTTCTTATTGTTTGAACTGGAGTTCAGAGTTAAACCAGTTCAACGTGTTTTGGTGCAACTGGCCCTAAATCATATTGAATTCTGAAAACATCTGTATTTACCTGCAGTTGAAGGCCCAGCTGCACCGGAAACGTTAAACTCAAGTTCAAGCTGAACTTGAGTTCAAGATGACAGTTCTTATTGTTTGAACTGGAGTTCAGAGTTAAACCAGTTCAACGTGTTTTGGTGCAACTGGCCCTAAATCATATTGAATAGTGAAAACATCTGTATTTACCTGCAGTTGAAGGCCCAGTTAAACCAGAAACGTTGAACTCAAGTTCAAGCTGAACTTGAGTTCAAGATGACAGTTCCTATTGTTTGAACTGGAGTTCAGAGTTAAACCAGTTCAACGTGTTTTGGTGCAACTGGCCCTAAATCATATTGAATTCTGAAAACATCTGTATTTACCTGCAGTTGAAGGCCCAGCTGCACCGGAAACGTTAAACTCAAGTTCAAGCTGAACTTGAGTTCAAGATGACAGTTCTTATTGTTTGAACTGGAGTTCAGAGTTAAACCAGTTCAACGTGTTTTGGTGCAACTGGCCCTAAATCATATTGAATACTGAAAACATCTGTATTTACCTGCAGTTTAAGGCCCAGCTGCACCAGAAACGTTAAACTCAAGTTCAAGCTGAACTTGAGTTCAAGATGACAGTTCCTATTGTTTGAACTGGAGTTCAGAGTTAAACCAGTTCAACGTGTTTTGGTGCAACTGGCCCAAAGTCATATTAAATACTGAAAACATCTGTATTTACCTGCAGTTGAAGGCCCAGCTGCACTAGAAACGTTAAACTCAAGTTCAAGCTGAACTTGAGTTCAAGATGACAGTTCCTATTGTTTGAACTGGAGCTCAGAGTTAAACCAGTTCAACGTGTTTTGGTGCAACTGGCCCTAAATCATATTGACTTCTGAAAACATCTGTATTTACCTGCAGTTGAAGGCCCAGTTAAACCAGAAACGTTGAACTCAAGTTCAAGCTGAACTTGAGTTCAAGATGACAGTTCTTATTGTTTGAACTGGAGTTCAGAGTTAAACCAGTTCAACGTGTTTTGGTGCAACTGGCCCTAAATCATATTGAATACTGAAAACATCTGTATTTACCTGCAGTTTAAGGCCCAGCTGCACCAGAAACGTTAAACTCAAGTTCAAGCTGAACGAGTGTTTAAACGAGTGTTTTCCACTCCCAGACTAAGCATGAAGTAAAATTTCGAGTTTAGAAAAGCCCCGTGAAAATTTGTCGAGGGTCGCGCAGCGACCCGAGACAAATTTTCTGGGCTTTTCTAAACTCGAAATTTTACTTCATGCGCCACGCGTGTTATCAATAAATTATTGTGAAATTTATGTATAGTTTAACCTCACTACAAATCAGTGTTTTATCCGCGTGGCGCATGAAGTAAAATTTCGAGTTTAGAAAAGCCCAGAAAATTTGTCTCGGGTCGCTGCGCGACCCTCGACAAATTTTCACGGGGCTTTTCTAAACTCGAAATTTTACTTCATGCTTAGTCTGGGAGTGGAAAACACTTGTTTAAAGCTTTAAATTAAACTTAAAAAAGAACAGGGAATATCCGCAATTCTTGTATCATTGTATGTCATTATTTTTATAAAATCACATTACTTTTTCTTTATTATTTTAGCTGTAAATTTTCAGACATTTGATTTTTAAAAGAGTTCAATTTGAAGCTTTAAACTAGTGTTTTCCACTCCCAGACTAAGCATGAAGTAAAATTTCGAGTTTAGAAAAGCCCTGTGAAAATTTGTCGAGGGTCGCGCAGCGACCCGAGACAAATTTTCACAGGGCTTTTCTGAACTCGAAATTTTACTTCATGCGCCACGCGTATTAACAATAAAATATTGTGAAAGTTATATATATTTTAATCACACTATAAATCAGTGATTTATACGCGTGGCGCATGAAGTAAAATTTCGAGTTTAGAAAAGCCCAGAAAATTTGTCTCGGGTCGCTGCGCGACCCTCGACAAATTTTCACAGGGCTTTTCTAAACTCGAAATTTTACTTCATGCTTAGTCTGGGAGTGGAAAACACTCGTTTAAAGCTTTAAATTAAACTTAAAAAAAAAAAAACAGGGAATATCCGCAATTGTTGTATCAATTCCATTATATTTCATAATTTTTATAAAATCACATTACTTTTTCTTAATTATTTTATCTGTAAATTTTTAGACATTCGTTGATTTTTAAAAGAGTTTAATTTGAAGCTTTAAACGAGTGTTTTCCACTCCCAGACTAAGCATGAAGTAAAATTTCGAGTTAAGAAAAGCCCTGTAAAAATTAGTCTCGGGTCGCTGCGCGACCCTCGACAAATTTTCACAGGGCTTTTCTAAACTCGAAATTTTACTTCATGCGCCACGCGTATTAACAATAAAATATTGTGAAATGTATGTATATTTTAACCTCAATATAAATCAGTGATTTATACGCGTAGCGCAGAAAGCAAAATTTCGAGTTTAAAAAAGCCCAGAAAAATAAATAAATAAGATAAGGCGCTTTTGTAACACCATCTGACATGACACCTGGATATCCAGATACCTTGCTACCTGAGCGGCGTGCGATCGTCGGGTAATTTACATTCGGCCGGCGTTTCGCCGTCTTGCCGGATGAAATATGACAGACGCTCGCCGGGCGAAACGAGACACTTTTAATGCTTCCTTTGGATTATTCATCACGAGATATACACTCGCACCTACTGGCAAATTTAAATTCGAAAAACTCTGCAGGATAGGAAATTATACGCTGCGCTTGTAAAAAGATGTATGAATGAGTTGAGATTTGAATTAATTGTAGTGATTTTTAATGCAAACAGAATATAACAAGCAGATAATTCCACTTTGATTGAGCTCTAAATCTAATTAGGCTGATAATAACATGCTGGCATTCAAATTAATTCGTTGAGTGATAACAGTTTTGATAAAGCAGCTGCAATTAATTACTATGCATACAAGGAAGCCCAAGCACGATAAGCTGATGACGAGAGTTTAAAAAATTGCTGTAGGTCATAATTATAACCCATTTTACAATGCAATGGTTCGTTTTTAAGATAAAATGTTGTTGTAGATATACATTTGTGAAAACAATTGCATTTTAAATACGTATGGTATGTGTTGCGGCTCATATGTACATTTATATATTTATATTTTTTCTATTTTTCCATGCATACTTTTGTATTTCTTTAGAAATTCATTTCATTCAAATTCTTAATGGGCTGTTGTAAAATTGAGCAGACCCTTCCTCACGCCGGGGGGTGTTGTTTTGGTCACTCGATGTTTCGTGGAAACATTTACATCTGGAAACTCTTAAAGCAGGTACGGAACGACCGTACAGTAAAATCAAGAAAAGCTATCCCTTACTTCACTTGAAGGAAGGGATGCCAAAGATACACCCACGAAATGTCAATGACCAATTACAACGCTCTCCCCACTTTGTGAATATTCATATTTTTAACTCTATTTTCATTTTTGTAATCATTCTAAATAAAATCTACAAACAGTCAACATATATTAGCAATAAGTGAGAAATGTAAATATTTTGTAAATATTTCTACATTTTAAAGGTGAATATACAAATAATAAGTGCAACGAATGTTTTATTCCACTTAAATTCACCCGCATCAGAACTAGTGGCGATCTCTAGAACCAGTGCAAAAAATAAAAGAAATCGTCACATAGATAAATCTCATAAACAGTATGTTTAACATCTTTATTTACAAAATACATAGTAATGTTCGTGTGTTATTATGGCGCTTCAAAAAAAAATTCTTGAAGTGCGAAACGTTTTGATAAATTTCACGCAAATTGCTGAAAAATTCTCACACTTTGTTTCAACGTCACAAAAAATAGAATCAATACACTGAAAGATTAATTAAAGTCGCTCAAAGTTGATTAAAGAAAAATTAAACGCTTTTAACTTTGTTTATATAACACTTTTATTGTTAAATTAATTCGCATCTACAGTTATAACATTTCAGTTAAACATTTAAAAAAAACATTTCGTTCTAAATAATAAATCTCATCCAAATTCAGACAAAATTAAGTATAAATGAAATTGCCAATTTTTGGTTGCAGAATACTTCAAACATTGAACATTTTACAGTTATAACATTTCTAAATAATAAATCTCATTCAAATATAGACAAAATTAAGTATAAATGAAATTGCCAATTCTTGGTTGCAGAATACTTCAAACATTAAAAGTGCCGAGATTCTTTTCGCAATCTACAACAAGACAAAATTGCTAAATTAATTCGTATCATTCCCACAGTAAAACTAAAGTTAAAGATTTTGAAAGAAAACATTTAGTTATAATTAATACAGCTCTTTCAAATAAAGACAGAATTTACCACAAAATAATAATCTAAGAAGAATGGGATCAAACATCAAACACAATTATCCTGAACTCACGTCTTTCGCGAGTGCCAGATTACATCAACGCTGTTTTTACTGCGGTAATCTTACAAATCTGTTGCGTCTCATCTCGAAAAGTTGGGTAACTAGATCTCGCATCTCGCGATGATTCCCTCTTTCAACTTCGAGTAACGTTTCTATCTTGTGAGTGATGTCTCATCTCTTTTTACACTGAACGATCTCGTCGCATTTCTACTTGTTTTTTCGTTGTCGTTCCAATCTGGTAGTTGTTTCTAAATCTTGATAGACGCAAGATTAACATGATGACATTTTCCTTGTTTTAAACTGGTTAATTATTTTTGTAAAACACGCTTGTTACAACAGCAATTTGGCATTTTAATATGAGCATGCGAGATAAGACTTAAAATTACGTGCATAGAATTTACTCATTCTTTTCCTAATTTCAATTATTGCAACAACTATTTTATATTAGACAAAAATTAGCACACACACCCACAGTTAAACATAATATTTTTAAAGCCATACACTAGACAATATCATAGAAGGTAAATGAGACAAAAAATTCAATCTTTATGGAAAATGCGTCGAGATAAATATTTTTTTTGCCTACAAGATGTAAGTGCAATTAATTTTAAGTAAATTCTGTAAATTTCACGTTGATCGTATAAAATTTTGATTTTTTACAATTTTTTAAAAGACAGCATTTCAGAAAATTCATTAATTTTATTGGATTATTTCAACTTTGGCTCAATAGTTTAGGAAAATGCGTCGAGATATTTCAATTTTTTTACTACACGATATAAGTGCAATCAATTTTAAGTAAATTCAGTAAATTTTACGTTGATAGTATAATATTTTAATTTCTTACAATTTTTTGAAAGACAACATTACCACAAAATCGTTAATTTTATTGGATAATTTCAACTTTGACTCAATATTTTAGGAAAATGCGTCGAGATAATTCAAGTTTTTGCCTACAAGATGTAAGTGTAATCAGTTTTAAGTGAATTCTGTAAACTTCAAGTTAATGATATAAAATATTAATTCTTTACAATTTTTTGAATGGGAACATTACCCCAAAATGAATAATCTTATTATTATTATTATTCTTTATTTACGGAATTCACCTTTTTTACAATTGAAATTAACAACATTAAAGCAATAAATAACATGAAGGAATAAAATATTGAATTAAAAGATAAATATAAATAATTATGATCACTGGTCATTGTATGAAATTTGTCAACATAATGCGCTTTAATCGGTTTTTAAACTGCGGCAGTGAAGATGTGAATAATAAAAAGTCGTTACTAATTATTAGATAACTTTGTCTCAATATTTTTCAGAAATACGTCGAAATAATTAAATATTTTGTCAACAAGATGTAAGTGGAATCAATTTTAGATAAATTCTGTAAATTTTATGTTGATGGTATGAAATTTTAATTTTTTACAATTTTTTGAAAGGCAACATTCCCCCAAAATCAATAATATTATTGAATAATTTCAAATTTGGCTCAATATTTTAGAAAAATGCGTCGATATAGTTCAAGTTTTTGCCTACAAGATGTAAGTGCAATCAGTTTTAAGTGAATTTTGTAAACTTCAAGTTGATCGTATAAAATTTTAATTGCTTACAATTTTTTGAATGGCAATATTCTTCCAAAATCATTAATTTTATTGGATAATTTCAAATTTGGCTCAATATTTTAGAAAAACGCGTCGTGATAATTACATTTTTCGTCTACAAAATTCATGTACAATCAGCTTTAGGTGAATTCTGTAAATTTCAGGTTGATGGTATACAGTTTTAATTTTTTACAATTTTTTGAATGGCAACATTCCCCCAAAATCATTAATTTTATTGGATAATTTCAAATTTGGCTCAATATTTTGGGAAAACATGTCGTGATAATTAAATTTTTCGTAAATAAAACACTGTATATCACTTTGTTTGTATAACAATTGGTTTATTTGGTGACTATAGTTTCGATACTACACGTATCATTATCAAACCGTTACGACCGATACGTGTAGTATCGAAACTATAGTCACCAAATAAACCAATTGTTATACAAACAAAGTGATAAACAGTGTTTTATTTATGTTCAACAATGTATAACGAAGTAGAAGCCTCTATAGTCAGTAAATTTTTCGTTTACATAATGCAAGTGCAATCAGTTTTAAGTGAATTCTGTAAATTTTAGGTTGATGGTACAACATTTTAATTTTTTACAATTTTTTGAATGGCAACATTCCCCCAAAATCATTAATTTTATTAGATAATTTCAACTTTGGCTCAATATTTTAAGAAAATGCGTGGAGATAGTTTAAATTTTTATTCACAAAATGTAAGTGCAATCAATTTTAAGTAAATTCTGTAAACTTTACGTTGATGGTACGAAATTTAATTTTTTACAATATTTTGAAAGACAGCATTCCCCCCAAAATCATTAATTTTATTGGATAATTTCAACTTTGGCTCAATATTTTAGGAGAATGCGTCAAGATAATTCAATTTATTGCCTACAATATATAAGTGCAAACAATTTTAAATAAATTCTTTAAATTTTACGTTGATTGTATGAAATTTTAATTTTTTACAATTTTTTAATAGACAACATTCTCCCAAAATCATTAATTTTATTAGATTGTCTTAATTTCAGCTCAATATTTTAGGAAAATGCGTAGAGGTAATTCAATTTTTTGCCGCTAAGATGTAAGTGCAAACAATTATAAGTTAATTCTGTAAATTCAACGTTGATGGAAAAACTAATACATTTTTTACAATTTCTTGAAAGACAACACTCCCCTAAAATTATTAATTTTATTGAATAATTTTAACTTTGGCTTAATATTTTAGGAGCATGCGTCGAGATAATTTATTTTTTTGTTCACAAGATGTAAGTGCAATCAATTCTAAATAAATTCTGTAAATTTCACGTTAATGGCGTCAAATTTTAATTTTTTACAATTTTTTGAAAGACAACATTACCCCAAAATCAAAATTTTATTGGATAATTCCAAATTTGTCTCAATATTTTTGGAAAATGCGTCGAAATAATAAAAATGTTTGACCACAAGATGTAAGTGCAATCAATTTTAGGTAAATTCTGTAAATTTTACGTTGATGGTATGAAATTTTAATTTTTTACAATTTTTTGAAAGACAACATTGTTACAAAATAAATAATTTCAACTTTGGCTCAATATTTTACGAAAATGCCTCAAGATATTTTAATTTTATGCCTACAAGATGTAAGTCCTACCAATTTTAAGTAAATTCTGTAAACTTTACGTTGGTTGTAAGAAATTTTAATTTTTTTACAATTTTTTGAAAGACAACATTCTCCCAAAATCATTAATTTTATTGGATTGTCTCAATTTTAGCTCAATAATTTAGGAAAATGCGTAGAGATAATTTATTTTTTTGCCTACAAGATGAAAGTGCAATCAATTTTAAGTAAATTCTGTAAATTTCACGTTGATGGTACAAAATTTAATTTTTTTACAATTTTTCGAAACACAACATTCCCAGAATACCAATAATTTTGTTAAATAATTTCAACTTTGGCTCAATATTTCAGGAAAATCCGTCGAGATAGTTTATTTTTTTGCCCACAAGATATATGTGCAATCAATTTTAAGTAAATTCTGTAAATTTCACGTTGATGGTATAAAAGTTTAATTTTTTACAATTTTATGAAAGACAACATTCCCCCAAAACCATTAATTTTAGAGGATAAATTCAATTTTGGCTCAATATTTTAGGAAAATGCGTTAACATAATTCTTTTATTTTTTCTACTAGATAAAAGTGCAATCAATTTGAAGTGAATTCTGTAAATTTTACGTTGATGGTGTGAAATTTTAATTTTTTACAATTATGTTAAAGAAAACATTCTTCTAAAATCGTTGATTTATTGCATAATTTCGACTTTTGTTGAATATTTTAGGATAATGCGTCAAGATAATTTAATTTTCTTTGCTATAAGATGAAATATAAATTAACTTTATAACTCTAACTGTAAAATAAGTGTATAATTGATCGCCAACCGAGGGTTTCCACTCCCAGGCTAAGCATGAAGTAAAATTTCGAGTTTAGAAAAGCCTGAAAATTTGGTTTGGTCGCGTAGCGCGAAGCGCGGAGCGACCAAACCAAATTTTCAGGCTTTTCTAAACTCGAAATTTTACTTCATGCGCCACGCGTATTAAACGCTGATTTAATGTGAAATAATCTTTAACCAAACGCTTAATTGTTGAGGCAGTTAATAGTTAAAAGTTCATTTTCACTGTCATTTTAGTTTAAATAAAACACTTATTACTTTCAATGTGTTTAAAAGGAATAAGTGTTTTATTTAAGCTAAAATCAAAGCTTTAACCAATTGACAAGTGAAATATGTTAAGTATGTTAATTATTAAGTGCTATAATGGAGACATCACCATTTTTCTCATTAAAAAAGTAATTAGGCATATTTTAATTTTGAGAAGTCGCATCCGTCAACAAAATTCTGTTGCAAGATTTTTATTAAATTCCGATTTTTTAGCAACAGTCGACGCCTTTCGAAATTTCAACATATCCATCCAACTATAATAGGGTTAATAGACGACAGCGAAATGATTTGTTTTAATGATAGTTGTCAATAATATGATTGCGTATTTCTTACAGCTAGAGTTCCGTTCATGTAATTATAGAACATTGAAATACAGAATTAATTATTAAATGTGAATTCTTAACAACAACTTCGATTGTGAATAAGGACAATGAAATGTTTGATTGTATGAAATGTAAGTTTTTGCATTTTGAAATGTATATGACATAAACGTAAAAATAAAATTTGATCCAAACTATTATTCCAAAAATATTATAGAAGATAAATTCATTCTTCATTAATATCTTTGGAATAATAGTTTGGATAAAAGTCGTTGTACTCTAATAAACTCGAACATAATCCCATTTATAGCCTCTTCATCTCAATTTTTTTCCCGAAATCGATTTTCGTCAGTCACGGCCCCATTGTGTCCACTCGATTTACCGTTAACCAAAGGCCGCCGGTTACGTAACCTCTGTTGTTTTCGCGGTTAGAACTTGAACCTCGTCCGTTGGTAATTGCCGTTAATTTCAGTAATTGGATTTTTTTTAATAGCCTCATCAGTTTGATGATAATTTTGATGTTAAGCTTTACCTTGAAGTGCTTTTTTTTCCAGCACTGACACGATTCGAGGAGTTCGGTTTGTTAATAATAATTGGTAATTGCGTATTTTCTATGAGATGAGACGACCATGGTTAGAATAAGTATGTTAACATACATATGCGTTATTTTTTTAAATTTATAACGTCCTTTTTTATCAAACAATAATTATTTAATTAATTGCACAGTGCACAGTTTAATTAAAATTAGACCAAGTAAATTACATATCAAATAATAATAAAGTACAATTTACTAGGCCTGGTTTTAAATAAACTTTGCACTGTTATAATTATTCAACAGTGCAAAGTTTATTTAAAACTAGGCCAAGTAAATTGTATTTTATTATTATTTGATATGTCATTTACTTGGTCTAATTTTAATTAAACTGTGCACTGTTTATTGAAATAAATATTGCTAGTATATTTTAATTTAACTTTAAAGCAGTGTTTTATACGCCTGGCGCATATAGTAAAATCTGAAAACATGGTTTTTCACTGATTTCGTAGGAAAAATTGCAGATTTATTGGTAAAGCTGTAAAAGGATACAATCTTTTGAGCATTACTCAATTAGTAATCATCATGACATAACGATGAGATCGCCTCGATTGAAGCTTGCAATAGGTTATTGGAACAGTAATTTTATTTGCATTTCCAGAGGAGATGGAGCGTGATTTACAGTTTATAGAGCAGAGAATTTTAACAGCAAGAAAAGTATGATTAGATAGGGAATGAACAAGCAATAAAATCACGACTTGAAGAATCTAAGAGCAGTTTTACATTCAAAAAATCGACTCCTTTTTAATTGAATAAAATTGATTCAATTTCACTGCGGTCAACCCGTACTGTCGTTTTAATTTAAAATCGTATGAAAGCACATGAAAAATAAAATATTTATTTTGGTACATAGTTGTGCACTCTTGCTGGGAAAAATGTAACTATCCAATAAAATGGTCTGTATTGATATTATGAACGATTCTTTTTTCAAAGGAAAAATGTTTTGATAAGTGTACATTTTATGAGAAAATGATATAAGAATTATATAACCACAAAATTATCGTGGAGGGCATGATAAAGTCACCTTTTAGAGTTTTTTTAATTTTTTTAATTTTATTTTTAACTACACTAAGAGAGACTTTTGGCAAAAATTCTGTGGGGACATAGAAAGTGAACCCACAAGCTCCCGTCTACTTAAGACGCGCAGCAAAGATCATGCTGGGAACATCGGCTCACTGCTGACCAAAGATGGAGAGTACACAGACTCGGTAGAAGGGACCCTGCAAGTATTACTGCAGACGCACTTCCCGGGTTCTGTAATACTTAAAAATCCTGTATCCGGGGACCTAAGCGAGCCCAACACATGGGCTCCAAAACAGGACTGGGACACAGCGAAAACAATTATCAAACCTGGTGACATTGAGTGGGGAATTAACACGTTCAAACCATTCAAATCACCAGGTCCTGACGGGATATATCCTGTCATGCTACAAAAGGGGATAGCAGCGCTGAGGGGACCACTATGTGATATCCTCAGAGCTAGCCTTGCCCTTTCATACATTTCAAGCAGCTGGCGGACTGTAAGGGTGGTATTTATACCCAAACCAGGGCGTGCTTCGTATGCCCTGGCCAAATGTTACAGACCGATCAGCTTGTCATCATTCATTTTAAAACTACTAGAAAAACTAGTAGACAGGCACATACGGGAAGGAGTCCTAAAGGACTCACCACTACACCGTCAACAATATGCCTACCAAGCGGGAAAGTCATGCGAACTGGCAATCCACCAGCTAGTGAGCAGATGCGAAAGGACTATACAATGCAAAGACATTGCGTTGGGGGCCTTTCTGGACATTGAAGGGGCGTTTGACAACATAACCTTCAACTCCATAGCAACAGCAATGGAGAAAAGAGGGATTTACCCACAGGTCCGACACTGGGTGAACAAGATGCTCAGGAGCCGGACTGTAACAACTACCCTATACGGAAAGACAGCAGAAGCGGTGGTCGCTGGCGGGTGCCCCCAGGGAGCGGTTCTCTCGCCGCTTCTGTGGTGCCTCGTCATGGACGACCTTCTGCTGCTACTTGAAAACCAGGGCATTTATGCCCTGGGGTACGCAGATGATCTGACCATTCTAGTTAGCGGGAAGTTTGGGACCACTGTATCAAGCCTGATGCAGAGGGCACTAACTACCGTGGAAAGATGGTGCAAGAACGAGGGGTTAGCTGTAAACCCGGCCAAAACGGCGATAGTCCCCTTTACCAGGAGACGAAAAACCGATGACATAACATCGCTACGCATGTATGAAATGGAAGTCCCAATCAAAAATGAAGTAAAATATCTAGGGGTCATACTTGATACCAGATTGAACTTCAACTTCCACCTGGAGAACATCAGCAAAAGGGCCATGAGAGGACTTTTTGCGACCAGGAAAATGGTAGGACGCACATGGGGACTGAGACCCAGTATGACCAAATGGCTATACACCGTGGTCATAAGACCCATAGTGACATACGCGGCGATTGCTTGGGGAGAGAAAACCCAAACCAAGAGCGCAGCCGTAAAACTCGAAAGAGTGCAACGACAAGCGTGTCTGCTGATTACTGGGGCAATGAGAACAACGCCCACAGCAGCCATGGAACACATATTATCGCTTCCACCACTACATCTATATGTTATGATGGAAGCCAGACAGGCAGCCTACAGACTGCACATAAATGGACACACTTTAAATGTAGGGTCATCTAGACCGGAAACATTTAAAGTGCTACAAGAAGAAGAAATCCTAAAAATGAGGTCCGATTTCACTAAAATCGTACACCCATCCCGCAGATTCAAAATAATCATACCACAGCGGAGTGAATGGACAAATGGAACATACCCGGGAACGAGTAAAGGAACCATCTGGTACACAGACGGGTCCAAAAACACTAAAGGAACCGGGGCTGGTATCTATGGAGGCTGTAACCGGAGCAAACAATTCACGGTTGCTCTGGGGAAACATGCCTCCATCTTCCAGGCTGAAGTGGCCGCCATTGACTGGTGTGCCCACCACATAATGGAGTCGGGACTCAACAAAGGACCAATTACCATTATGTCGGACAGCCAGGCAGCGCTAAAAGCGCCAGCCTCGCCGATAGTTCAGTCCAGACTGGTTATAGACTGCATAAACAGGCTGGACGCACTGGCGACAACAACAAAAACACAGCTAGTATGGATACCCAAGGACCAAGGAATTATTGGACACTTGGGGGCCGACTTGCTGGCCAAACAAGGGGCAACAGGTGAATTTATAGGACTTGAACCCGCTTTCGGAATACCACATGAAACCGGAAAGGAAATAATCCGACGCAAGTTAGCAGAGGAGCATACAAAGGCATGGCAGAACCAAATGGGAATGAGGCACACGAGACTCTTCCTAGATGGCCCGGTACCTGATAGCGCATTAGCGCTGTCAGGACTGAGCAGAGTGAAACTAAGGAAAATCACAGGACTAGTTACTGGGCACTGTGACCTGAATAAGCACAAACATAGGATGGGTCTTGAGAAAAGCCCCCTATGCCGTGGGTGCTTGGAAGAAGAGGAAACTCCCCAACACCTACTGTGCACATGCGAAGCCTATAAACGGCAACGCACGGAGCAACTCGGGAAGCCCGTGCTTCCTGAAGAACAGCTCAAGAACATCCCCTGGCCCAAACTCCTGGACTTCTTAGAAGACACAGGAATATACAGGGAGTAAAATAACCAGAGGAGCACAAAAGGACCACGGAGACCGTAGTGCAGGGACGCTAAGCGATACCACCTCATGTGGAAAAAAAAAAAACTACACTAAAATAAAATCAAATCATCACGTCCTGTATTCTCTGTAATTAGGCTATGCTTGTTGAGAAATTAATTATTATTATTATTATTATGTCTACTGCAATTCAATTTTAGACAGATGTGTGAAGAAAGAATTTAACAATTAAAAATAATAACTAAAAATCAGTATTTTTGTTTCCCTAGGGTAGAGCGCAAGCTCAACCCATTAACGGCCGACTAATTATAGAGTTAACTCTAAAAGTGGATTTTGGGTAATATTCTACACTTCTTTATATGAATTCTACGAATGACTTATTGTATTACATTCTATGAATTTTTCTTTTAAATAAAAATAATGTATACGCTGTAAATGTAAGGCATTCGTCGATTTTGTATAAAAACGTGTAACATAAAGTTTAGAACGTGTATTTCCACTCCCAGACTAAGCATGAAGTAAAATTTCGAGTTTAGAAAAGCCCCGCGTAGAAAATTTGTCGAGGGTCGCGCAGCGACCCTCGACAAATTTTCACGGGGCTTTTCTAAACTCGAAATTTTACTTCATGCGCCACGCGTACAAAACACTGAAATATTGTGAAGTTAGAAATACACTGAAAACATTTTATTTAAATGAGTAATAATCAAGATAAATAAATAACAAAATATTTAAGTTTTTCTTCGTACATTTTCGAGTCAAATCAAATAATATAATATATCAAATTAAGTTATTTAGTTATTTAATTAACATAAAATTAATAATGTTGCGTATACGCATCATCAATGCAAACAAATTATCAGGTTCAAATTAGCTTCGAATTGATGTAAAGAACTTATTTTTATCATTTAATGTGTGTTGATTGCTTGACCCTAATTCTCACACGAAAATAAAATAGTTGCGCTATCAACTAATTAATTAACCCGTGTGTGTGTGTGTGTGTTTGTATAATTCTATTTTTTCCAATTGTGTATTTTGTGAAATTACATTGTATTCTTGATTACCCACATGGCTATTGGGCAACCGGATTATATAGAATTTCGCTTGGGAATTGGCAATGTTTAGCGCGATAATGCCGCCTGTTTATTTCGGTTCGATTTCACAATGATAATTTCGTGGATTTCAAATAGAGCGCACGGTTCGATAAATATTTGATGTTGACGACAGGGCGTAATTTTAGAAATGACCGGAATTTATTGGATAAGTTTCGTTTTTATGGATCCGTAAAGTGTGTTACGATAATAAGCAGTCATTTGTACAACACAACACTGTGTTTATGATTCTGATAAATATTTACAGCGAATTTTTCTTTTAAGTATGCATACTCTGTAAATTTTCAGGCATTCTTATTTTAAAAGCATAAACATAAATAGATTGCAGAATATTTACAAAATTAAAATGAATATCGATTTGCAGGAAGTCTTGCAGAAAGCCTGAAGTTACAGTCATCTTAAGTAATGAATTGTTGTCCCTTGTGAATTGGTATCGTATTGTTGCAGTTGAACTTCTTCTGTTTTGGATTTTTAGTTTAAAGCAAATGAAACAAACACTTTTAGAGCGAAATGTAGTCTGTTTTTATTTTAGCATTTTTATTTTATTTTATTTTCATTTATTTACGGAATCTCCTTTTACATAAATCTACAAAGATTAGTTACATATATAGATGTAGTAAAAATTACATTAAATTATATAGAAATACAACAATAACAAAAAGTACCAATAACCTAACAGCATTACACATGTATTTATATGAAAACAATATCAGTTTACAAATCATGATAATTTGGATGGTCGATGCAAAGTACAAAAGGGAGATAAGGGAAAACGGAGATTGAGAACGGAGCGCGAAGGATAGATATGGAATGCGGCGTGTAAATAGTGATTATCGGGTGATACACGAGAATAACTATTTACAATGAAAAAATATACAATAATTACCTATATAAAACAGAATAAAATAATATGGGCATACAACAGTATTTCCATGAGCGTGGCCAGGGTTTTTAACCAAGGACAAAAAGATGCGTAGTTTTTCTAAGAATATACAAAATTGACGCTTTACCTTACAATTTCTTGACAATTTCAACTTTTTAAGTTCAGCTTTGTGTTTATTTCATTTTTCATTTTTTTACAATCTCTCTAAATAAACAAATGATTTAAAGCATTCTTTGTTATTTCAAAGACGCCAACGTGAAGTACACAAAAATAGTACACATTTCCAAAATTTCGAGAAATAGCACCTGGTGCGTTAATTTCTTGGAGCAGTGTAGTTTTTCTGAATTACTTTTAAACTATTATAAAATTCTGATAACCTTTCTTGATAAACTTTAGCCTTCGCGTCAGGGAATTTTAATCAAGCATTGTGCACAGATTATCATTTTTCTTTTTTTTTTATTTGCGTAATTTAACATTCCCATGCAAGCAGGAATGTATTTGCGATGCAAACGTTTGCATAATTCAAACAGGCCGGATTACAAACGTGTGTGTGCATTTGCGTTTGCTTCGAGTGTGGCAATGGACGAAGAGCCTTTTTATTTAATTAGCAAGCAAATCCCATCCGTTTGTTTCGCAAATGCGATGTATAAATGGATTTCTTCTTAACTCGATTGCGTTAAGATGAAAACAAAATCGTGAAATGAAAAGGAAATAATGAAAAAATTATAATTTCTCTGTTAAGAGGGTGAACTTTTGCTGGTTGTGTGTTTCTGGGATACGAGATGGCGCTGATATAGGAAAATTGCAGAAAGTAGTTTTGACTATGTATTAGTTTATAGTGCCTGCCGATTTTTATCACAACGAATAATAAAAATGATCAGTGCAGAGCGCGTTGTTTGTTTGTTTACACAGCGCCGTGCGAATAAATGAATGGGTATTGAATTACAGAAGACACAAGTAAATACAAGGAGTTTTTGTTTAGAATATACGTATTCTAAATTCAGATTATTTTCTTTAAATATTGTTGTTGTTGTTTTTTAAAATAGTTCAATTTTAGATTTCAAACGAGTGTTTTCCACTCCCAGACTAAGCATGAAGTAAAATTTCGAGTTTAGAAAAGCCCTGTGAAAATGTGTCGAGGGTCGCGCAGCGACCCGAGACAAATTTTCCGGGCTTTTCTAAACTCGAAATTTTACTTCATGCGCCACGCGTATTAACAATAAAATATTGCGAAATTTATGTATATTTTAACCTCACTATAAATCAGTGTTTTATACGCGTGGCGCATGAAGTAAAATTTCGAGTTTAGAAAAGCCCAGAAAATTTGTCTCGGGTCGCTGCGCGACCCTCGACAAATTTTCACGGGGCTTTTCTAAACTCGAAATTTTACTTCATGCTTAGTCTGGGAGTGGAAAACACTTGTTTAAAGCTTTAAATTAGACTTAAAAAGAAAAACAGGGAATATCCCCAATTGTTGTATCAATTCCATTGTATGTCATTTTTTTTATAAAATCACATTACTTTTTCTTAATTATTTTAGCTGTACATTCTTAGACATTCGTTGATTTTTAAAAGAGTTCAATTTGAAGCTTTAAACGAGTGTTTTCCACTCCCAGACAAAGCATGAAGTAAAATTTCGAGTTTAGAAAAGCCCCGTGAAAATTTGTCGAGGGTCGCGCAGCGACCCGAGACAAATTTTACGGGCTTTTCTAAACTCGAAATTTTACTTCATGCGCCACGCGTATTAACAATAAAATATCGCGAAATTTATGTATATTTTAACCTCACTATAAATCAGTGTTTTATACGCGTGGCGCATGAAGTAAAATTTCGAGTTTAGAAAAGCCCAGAAAATTTGTCTCGGGTCGCTGCGCGACCCTCGACAAATTTTCACGGGGCTTTTCTAAACTCGAAATTTTACTTCATGCTTAGTCTGGGAGTGGAAAACACTTGTTTAAAGCTTTAAATTAAACTTAAAAAAAAAAACAGGGAATATCCGCAATTGTTGTATCAATTCCATTGTATGTCATTTTTTTTATAAAATCACATTACTTTTTCTTAATTATTTTAGCTGTATATTCTTAGACAGTCGTTGATTTTTAAAAGAGCTCAATTTGAAGCTTTAAACGAGTGTTTTCCACTCCCAGACAAAGCATGAAGTAAAATTTCGAGTTTAGAAAAGCCCCGTGAAAATTTGTCTCGGGTCGCTGCGCGACCCGAGACAAATTTTCCGGGCTTTTCTAAACTCGAAATTTTACTTCATGCGCCACGCGTATAAAACATTAAAATACTATGAAATATATGTATATTTCAACTTCCACTGAAGATTAGGGTTTTATACGCGTGGCGCATAAAGTAAAATTCCGAGTTTACAAAAGCCCAGAAAATTTGTTTTGCTTGACGGGAAATCAAATTTTAAAAATTTGGCCCGGCTGCTAAAATACACACATGTATTAGATTATTCGATTTATTGTCCTTTTCCTCCGTTATAAAATATTGAATTATTCGACTGATTTAGTCGAATAATTCAATATTTTATGTAACGGAGGAAAAGGACAATAAATTTCAAACTTATTCCTTTGCGAGTTTTTTAGTGGAGTGGATGAACTAGGGACTGTTGAAGAACCTAAATAAAGCTTCGTATTTAAATCAAAACTTTACTGTTTCATTTTTTGTTCGTTTTTCTTTTGCGGTCAACGAATGCAAACATAAAGTCCAGTTTCAATTATTTGATAAGGACCAGCGGCGTGAGATTGAATTTTAATCGTGGATTATCTAGACCTCTATGGACTCACATACTAAAATTTACACAAAGCGAACGCGCGCACAATCCGGCTTTTCGTTACGCTGTTTTGTCTGATTTGTTCGCTTCAATACAATTCATATTTAATTTTCTGTTTGAAACCGAAATCGTTGATTAAAGTATTTATTTATAATACTTCAATCAACGCTGAAATATTTAATTACTATAGAAAACTAATTTGACGAATAAAGCACTAATAACCTTTTTTGAAAGAAAGGTTATAAGTGCTTAGGTTAGGTTAGGTTAGGTTTATATGGCAACAGCCGAGGCTGTTCACTTAGGCTATACTTAGGCTATCCCCTATACAACCCAATTTGAGCACCTAATGAATCCGATCAGATCTCCCACCATTATAGGTGAGAGCTCCGCCAGTTCACTTGCGTGGTGCAGACCGAGGTACTTCATTCGTTTCCCCTCAAGAGCAGGACATTGACCTAGATAGTGGAGTACTGTTTCTTCCTCCTCCTCATCTAGGCATTCTCTGCAGTAGTCATTGTATTTGAGACCCATCTTTTGTGCGTGTCCACCCAGAAAACAGTGACCCGTGATGATGCCTACTGCCTTCCTTATGTCGATTCTGCTAAGTGCGATTAATCTTTTACTGTTTATAGTGTCACACATAGGCCATAGCTGCCTTGTTATGTGACACGTGTCTTCTTCCTTCCACCTAAGGTTAACCCATGATGTCATTTGGTCCCTTAGTAGTCTCTTGCATTCCCCAAGAGGAATGTCGGCGGAAAGTTCAGTAGATTGGTCTCTCATCCTTGCCCCCTTCCTTGCGAGGCCGTCGGCAATTGAGTTTCCCTTGATATCACTGTGACCTGGTACCCAGATGAGCCCCACATCACAGCTGTTAGCGAGCTTGTTAAGCACTTTTCTGCAGTCTCTGACCACCTTGGAGGTGCAGTAGGGACTATTTAATGTCCTAATGGCGGCCTGGCTATCGGTGACGAACCTGATATGATTTACCTGAAGGTCGGTTATACCTATCCAGTCCACTGCCTCTCGGAGAGCCATGACTTTCGCCTGTAGGACGCTGCAGTGGTTTGGGAGTCGAAAAGATTTTTTGAGGTTGAACTCATGTGAGAAAATTCCACCCCCTACTCTGTTTTCGGACTTCTAGCCGTCCGTGAAGAGCCAGACTTAATTTCCCTGAACAATTTTGCCCTCCACCCATTCGGTTTGGTCCGGGATGGAAACGGAGAACTTGTTCCCAAAGGTAAGTTCTGGATGACAGCTATCAGTCTTCAGTGGGATATCGACAAGCTCATTCAGGATCCTTCCATGGCCCTGATTACTACTATTCCATATCCCGACCGAGTTGATCCTGATCGCTGTGGTAGCTGCAGCATACCTGCAGTAAAGGTCAACAGGAGCTAGATTTAGTATTACATCTAGCGCTTTGGAGGGGGTAGATCTAACCGCGCCTATTATGAGCAGTTCGGCTGATCTCTGTACCAGTGCGGTCCGGTGAATTTTCTTATCAAGAGTAGTCCACCAGACTGCAGCGCCGTATAAGTGCTTTATTCGTCAAAATAATTTGATCTTCACGTAACTCACAATCAATTTACTATAAAAAACATTTATTTATTATTAAAATTCGCAATGTCAATGTTAGCTTAAATTAGATTAAGAATGTTTAACGCAGTGGCGGCACAAGCAAAATTTTTAGGTGGTGCGAGATCTCATGCTGAAGCAAACAACATTAAGAAAGACCTATTACGTCAATTATGTATATCTGATGGTAAATACTTACTCGATTATGATCATTTGTATTCAATTCAAAATAACAAGAAAAATCACCATTTGAAAGACACATAATAAATATGATAAAATGCATAATAGCAAGTATTCACAAACCAAAGATAAGACGATAATAATTTTGAAAAAATAATATTACAAAACATTTCAAAAATATAAAAGTGCAAACAAGATTTAAATTCAAAACTAGTTGAATTCGAGAAAATAAGCTTACGCCTCTTATAGTTTGCACACTTTAAACATAATATATAAAATTACCAAAATATATATTATATTTAAGTGTTCTGAAAGTATTTTAAGTAAAGAATACAAACCAAATACCGACCATCATTTTCACTCATTCCATTTCTGTGTACCTGTTCATTCCACACACAACACTTTTTCCAAGTAAGTTTGTTTTTATTTTATTCCTAGTTTTTTAACGTCATAAGCAAAGCTATACTGAAGAGATATAAATCTCGAAACGCGTCTATAGATCGCCTAAGACATTAGTTTTAATCCAAGTCCTTTCACTTCTAATTTGTTGCTATCTCTCCTTTCATTTTAAATTGTATTGTTAGTTGGTTTGAAGAGAATTTGACCTAAACGTTACATATACGTTAATAGAGCTTTGTAGCAAATCAAATTAAATAAGATTTTAAATATTTCATTGTATAATTCAATATCCGGAGGTGTATTTGCACGGGAAGTAGTTGTTTCAATGAATATTTATCGTCTTAAATTGTCTTATTAATTAAGACACTGTTTGCATTTTTACGAATAGTTTTTTCGTAATTTTATATATTATGAATACAAACCATCCCATATAAATCCATAAACCTCAATTAACATTCAATCCTCATCAAAACATAATTTTTAATTAATCTTCAATCCACATCAATTTATAATTCTTAGGGATTGAAGATTTATTAATATTCAATCCTTAACAATCTCTTAACCTCAATTAATTTATAATTCTTGTCAATCCATAATCCTCAATCCTAATGAACAACTTAACAATAATTTAGATAAAAATCACAGATAATAAAAATGTCGAGACGTATTTTTACCAACAACAATAAAGAAAAAATTGATGAATGAAATGCACAGGAGTGTTTTTTGTGCAATTACTAGAGTATGTGAAGTGGGTAATGAAATGCCGCAAATTGTCCAACTCCTGCATTATCTAAAGTGAAATCAACCGTAATTCAATTTGCCACTTGAAACAATTATGATCACAATAATGTATTCCTCAATTGCATTATCCAATTACACTCGTAAATACTAATAATAATTACACTTACAAAATAATAACATTTGTGTAATTCCCCTGATTACACACTTTTGTCTCATTAGATAAGTTTAAAATTTTAACACTTTTATAAAATAATAAATGTTATAAAAAGGTTCAATTTTAATTAAATAATGCAACTAAGGAATTTATTAACTTGATTATAATAAGTGACTGACCTAAGCTAAAATTGAATTTGAGAATCTTAATAATAACCTAACCTAACCTAAGCCAACAGCATTATTGCGTGCTTTATCACAATTTGTAATTCAGATTATGATAAATAAAAATCACTCTGTGATTCAAAATCTTAATAATAACCTAACCTAACTCAACCTAACCTAACCTAACCTAACCTAACCTAACCTTTTTTTGTTTATAGAGAGGATTGGGAAATCTGCGAGCAGACAAGGGCCTTTTGGTCTAATACGGCCGATAGTGTCGGGTTCTGGTACCGACTAAAACCCTTCCCCCGCTCTTCTCTGGTATCGCCATTGCGGCATTGCTTTAAGGGCCTACTCACTCATTCTCCAGCCCGTCAGCAATCTTTCTTCCCAGCACGGTTTGTGCGTAGCGCTCACCGCATCCCACCTTTCCTCACTTACCAGCATCTTGTCGACAATGGTGCCTTCTTCCACCTCGCCTATCTTATTCCTCAGGATTTCCCTCTCCTCCGCCCAGCCCTCGCATTCCATTAGGGTGTGGCGAGCCGTGTCCTCCATAGCCGCACAATATCTGCAGCTCCCCGATGGCGCCTTTGCTATTCTATGGAGGTACGCTCCAAAACTCCCATGTCCTGTCAGGAGCTGGGTCAGGTGGTAATTTAATTATCCATACCCTCTCTCAATCCACGGCCGCACGCAGTGTATCAGGGTTCAGGTCCAGCTTGCGTTCTGGTCCCATCGATTCTGCCATTTGTCTAATGCTTGGTCGTGGGCTTCATCCTTCGCCTCCTTCTTGATTTTTCCTCCTTTCTGGAGCTCGTTGGCCTCTGCTCGTTCCCTGATATAGAGGTCGCCGGGCATCAAGCACTTCAACCGCGTCCGTCGATGTTGTCCTGTAGGCCCTTGGAATTCGCAGGCATGCCACTCTCAATGCCCCTCTTGCTCTCGTTGCATTCCTGGCCGTGTCCATTGCTATGCTCCATACTGGGGCTGCATATGCCAGCTTAGCCTTGGCAGCCGACATAAGTAGTCGTCTTCTACCCTCCCCTGCTCCTCCCACGTTAGGCATCATTCGGCCGATCATTGCCTCCATATGCCTCGCGCCTTCCGCCGCCTCATTACAGTGACGGCTCCATCTTGGATTGGCCTGCAGCCATACCGCCAGGTACTTCAGGGCCTTGTCCACTACTATTTCGGCGCCCCCCACTTGCATGGTGTCCCCCTGGTTCCTACCGGATCTTTTTGTAGACAGCCAGACCGCCTTCGTTTTGTTGGCCTCTGTCGCCTCCAGCCATCCGATTATAATATCGCTCGCTTCTGTCGCGGTTCGTTGCAGCCCCTCGACGGTCCTATTTTTAATGACGAGCGCCAAGTCGTCGGCAAAAGCGACCGTTGTGGCTCCTTCCGGCAGCTGTAGTTCCAGGACCTTGTCATACACCATATTCCAAAGGGTGGGGCCGAGCACGGAGCCCTGTGGCACCCCTAGGCTCAACACTCTCTCTCGATCCTGGCGGCCTGCTGCAAATTCCGTCCAAGTAAGCGTCGATCATCCTTGAAAGGTTTAGAGGTAGCCTCTTTTCCGCCTCGATTATGATGGCTTGCCATGGTTGCGTATTGAACGCGTTCTTGACGTTCAGCGCTATCATTAGGGCGTGCTCGCGTTTTCTCAGCGGCCCCTCGTTTGCGCCCGCTGCCTGCCTCATTACTTCCTTTACCGCGTCCACGGTGCATCTGCCACGCCGGAACCCAAACTGCATGGGGTGAAAACCTCCCACCTCCTCGATATGGTCTAGCACCCTCCGCGTCAGTGCTTCCTCCAGCAACTTCGCCAGCCCATCTAATAGGCATATAGGTCTATATGCTGACGGATCGTCATCCTTTTGGGAAGAGCGCAAGCCTTGCCCGCTTCAATTGCCTCGGGAATACCCCTTCGGACATGCGACTGTTCAGCACATACCTGAACATTTGCGGGTTTGCCTCTACCGCTACCTTGAGCGCTTCGTTAGGGATCCCGTCAGGCCCGGGCGCCTTCTTGCCTGGTAGCGAGTTTGCTGCCTCGTTCGAGAACAGTTCGTCGTTCTGTGGAAGCCCGTCCTCGTTCCTTTTTTTTCCGCTCCCCTCGGGAATAGAGCATCCACTATCGACTCTACCCCTCCTGTAACTAGGGCCTCGACGTCCAGTCCCTTCTTCTTCAGTCGGCCCATCACCACCGTGTACGGTTTTCCCCAGGGATCGGTTTCCACAAGGTCGCAAAGCTCCTTCCACTTTCTTGCTTTACTTTTTTCAATCTCCTTCCTTAGGGCTGCAACCTTCATGGCTCTTTCCAATAGGAGCGCCTCCACGTCGTCTCCCACACTCCTAGCTCGACTCACTCTCCGTCTGGCTTGTACAGCCTCCCTCCTGGCCAGCGCCACGTCCTCGCACCACCAAAAGACCCCCTTTTTTTGTCCTAGATCCCTTCGGCATCGCTCGATCGCAGACCTTCCTCAATATTTCAGCTAGCTTCGACACAAGTGCCTCGGCTCTCCCGTTCTCGATTCTTAGCTTCCTCTCTTCCACGGATTCTGTAAGGGCTTTTCGGTCCATCCGGCCAACACTCTACCTTGCGACGCTTACGTCCCCACATTCGCTGTCATCATTCTCCTCCGAGATGTGATCATCCGGTGATCGCTCAACGTTTCCTTCTTAGACACGCACCAGTTTTTAATCCGGTCCCCGTTATCTGCCGCAGTTACGTCGATAAACGTCTCCTGGTTACCCCGAATAAATGTTGGGGAGCGCCTGTCATTCGCGACCTAACCTAACCTAACCGAAGCTAACATTGAAATTGTGAATCTTGATAATAGCCTACCCTAACCTAATTTAAGCTAACATTGAAATTTGGAATTTTAATAATAAATAAATATTTTCTATAGTAATTAAATATTTCAGCGTTGATTAGAGGATTATAAATAAATACTTTAATCACAACGACATTGTAATTTACCGGTAATTAATCGATAAACCGCTTTTGATTTACTAATTTATAGAGCTTAGTAATTGAAAAAGTGAAATTAACCTTAATTTCACTCTCGATTCACAGAGTTATTTTTATTTGTCATAATCTGAATTACAAATTGTGATAAAGCACGCAATAATGTCCGAACAATAATGCTTAACCAGCGCATTCCATCAATTAGGTTACAACAACATTTAGTATCAAATTGCAGGCCAGACATATTGCGCCAGAATAATTCAATTAAATTCGAATAAATTCCACGAATGCGTGCATGTTTAGTCCAACAAGTGCTCATCCAATTGGAACACCGACAAATGGACCTATTTTTAAACAATTTAATTCTCTTCAAACAAATCCGAGGGGACAATAAAAATACGCAGGGGATTTTAAAAAAATCGAGTGGGTTTTAGAGGGTAAAAACATTGTGTTTACCTTTATACATATAATAATTTAATATTTTGCTAATATCGAGGTGGTTTCAACAGTAAAATTATACTTATCAATAATTTTACTGTTGAAACCATCTCAAAATGAATGACATTGCTAATACTTGATTGTAGAATACTTGAAAACATTCAAAATGCCTATTTTTTTACGCAATCTGCCATAAATTTGTCTTACAAAGACTAAATTAATTTTAGTTTTTAGTCTTTGTAAGACAAAGTTGTTGTAAATTCTTTACGTATTTTAGCAAAATTATTGTGTATGTTCTTAATACATACAGTGATTTTTTCTTTTCTGTATACATATCGCAAACAAATTGCTCTAGACGCTCGATTTTTAAAAGATTTGATTTGATCAGTATTTTCAAGAATACCATTTTCGTAATTTTATATATTATGTTTATCAGTATATTTTATCTTCACTCTGAATCAGCGTTTTATACGCGTGGCGCATGAAGTAAAATTTCGAGTTTAGAAAAGCCCCGTGAAAATTTGTCTCGGGTCGCTGCGCGACCCTCGACAAATTTTCTACGCGGGTCTTTTCTAAACTCGAAATGTTACTTCATGCTTAGTCTGGGAGTGGACAACACTCATTCTTAGAAGTTTCAAATTGAAGGATTACTCTAGATTACTAAGTTTATTACCATTTTACAAAGGCTACAGCTCGAAGGACCAATCGTGGTCTTCGGAGACCGAAGGACTAAAGGGAATCGAAGTTTTTTTACAAGAAAACAACGAATATCTGAAGGTTTACAGCATGGATACTAAAGAAGACATCCAATTTTGAAAAAAATATCGAAGTTGGGTTGGTTTTCAGTGCGTTTTTAACTTCACTTTAAATCAGTGTTTTATACGCGTGGCGCATGAAGTAAGATTTCGAGTTTAGAAAAGCCCCGTGAAAATTTGTCTCGGGTCGCTGCGCGACCCTCGACAAATTTTCTACGCGGGGCTTTTCTAAACTCGAAATTTTACTTCATGCTTAGCCTGGGAGTGGAAACACTCGTTTAAAGGTTCAAATGGAACGCTTTTATAAAAACAACGAATTTCTGAAAGATAAAAAAACTACGATTTTTTTTAAATTCACTGTACCCACAACAATCCAATTTACATGGATTTATTACAAATCCTTTGGTTATATTCCCGCGCACAATTATTTATTAAAAATTCTCGCTTTCGATTAAAGCAAAACAAAACAATCACTTTTGTAATACCTTAATACTCTTTTAATGGCCTATTTTATTGTTTCGATTTTGTCATGCTAGTCGTATCTCGACATGCATAATTCAGGATTACGTTTGGATTATTGAAAATTCGTCACTTGGGGTTTCGAACTCAGTTTACCGAATCGTTTTATCGGCTCAACACGCATTTACAAAGTAAATCATGTTTTTTTACCTTCTTTTAGGAAATTGAGGAATCATTTTTAATCAGGTACAAATTAAATATATTATAAATATTACAAATCATGAGGGGGCGGAGTCAAAATATATTGTAATTGTAATTGTATATTGTATATTTATTAACAGAAATCCATTTTACAAATAAAAATAACAAAAAATTATCAGAAATTAGAAATAACATAAATTTACACAAAAATTGTTAGTAAAAAAAAACAATTTAACAAACAAAATATAGATAGTAATATTAGTTTAGTTTAGTTTAGTTTATTGACGGATAAACACCTATTACATTAATATATACAAAAGAAAGAGTATAAGTAAACAATATATAAAAAAATATATATAGAAACTAAATTCATATAACCTTAAACTAAGAAAACTAGATAACTGAAAGAAGTATCAAAATTAAATTTGTGTTCAGTATTCCGGCACCAGATACCCACAGACGCGTTTCGGACTTCAACGTCCTCTTCACTGTGGTCCCGGCCCAGTGCTGAGGAAAGAAGTAATTTAAATAGAAAAAAAAAATAGGAAAAGAGTCTTCATTGTCCTAATGAAAAAAAAAGTACAATACACTACATTTGAACACACATCTTCAAAGAGCAATGTTTACTTAATACCCACACAAAATTTCAAAGGGATATTCCAGAAAGTTATCAAGATATGAATCTTTGAAATGTTCATCTTCCCAAAAAATCGCATAAAATTAATCTATATTTACGTTCAATTGCAAATAACACAAAAACTATTAATAGGGTATTTTCAGATTTTTACACATTTTCAAAGAACAATGTCTACTTAATATTGATACTGAATTTCAAAGAGATATTCCAAAAAGTTATCAAGATATGAATCTTTGAAATGTTCGTCTTCCCAAAAAAATCGCATAAAATTAGTTTATTTTTACGTTCAATTAGAAATAACTTAAAAACTATTAATAGGGTATTTTTAGATTTTTACACATTTTTAAAGAGCAATGCTTATTCAACATCCACACAAAATTTTAGACGGATATTTCGGAAAATTATTAAGTTATGAATCTTTAAAATGTTCATCTTCCCAAAAATTCGCATAAAATTAATCTATTTTTATGTTCGATTGGAAATAACGCAAAAACTATTAATAAGGTATTTTCAGATTTTTACACATTTTCAAAAAACAATGCTTACTTAATATTGATACTAAATTTCAAAGAGATATTCCAAAAAGTTATCAAGATATGAACCTTTGAAATGTTCGTCTTCCCAAAAAATCGCATAAAATTAGTTTATTTTTACGTTCATTTAGAAATAACTTAAAAACTATTAACAAGGTATTTTTAGATTTTTACACATTTTTAAAGAGCAATGCTTACTCAACATCCACACAAAATTTTAGACGGATATTTTGAAAAATTATCAAGTTATGAATCTTTGAAATGTTCATCTTCCCAAAAATTCGCATAAAATTAATCTATTTTTACGTTCAATTGCAAATAACGCAAAAACTATTAATAGGGTATTTTCATATTTTTACACATTTTTAAAGAACAGTGTTTACCAAATATTGACACGAAATTTCAAAGGAATATTTCACAAAGTTATCAAGATATGAATGTTTAAAATGTTCGTCTTCCCAAACAAATCGCATAAAATTAATTTATTTTTACGTTCAATTGGAAACAACTCAAAAACTATTGATAGGGTATTTTCAGATTTTGACACATTTTTTAAAACAAATACTTACTTAACATCCACAAAAAATTTAACATGGATATTCCAGAAAATTATCAAGATATGCATCTTTGAAATGTTCAACTTCCCAAAAAAATCGCCTAAAATTAGTTTATTTATACGTTCAATTGGAAATAACTCAAAAACTATAAATAGGATATTTTCAGATTTTTACTTATTTATAAAGGACAATGTTTATCTAATATCCTCACCAAATTTTATACGGATATTCTCAAAAATTATCAAGATATGAACCTTTGAAATGTTCATCTCCCCAACAAAAACAAATAACGGAAAAACTATTGATAGGGTATTTTCAGATTTTTACACATTTTTGAAGAACAATGTTTACTTAATAGCTACACAAAATTTCACACGGATATTTTAAAAAATTAGGAAGTTATGTCTCTTTGAAATGTTTACCTTTTCGAGAAATCGCATAAAATAAATTTACTTTTACGTTCAATTAAAAATAGCTCAAAAACTCTTAATAGCGTATTTTCAGATTTTTAAACATTTTTAAAGAACAGTGTTTACTTAATATTCTCACAAAATGTTTCAAGGATATTCTAAAAAATTATCAAGATATGAACCTTTGATATGTTAATCTCCCCAACAAATCGCATAAAATTAGTGTATTTTTACGTTTAATTGAAAATAACGCAAAAACTATTGCTAGGGTATTTTTAAATTTTTACGAATTTTTAAAAAGCAATTTTTACCTAATATCTACACAAAATTTCAAAGAGATATTCCAAAAAATTATCGAGATATGAACCTTTGAAATGTTCATCTCCCCAACAAATCGCATAAAATGAATTCATTTTTACGTTTATTGGAAATACCTCAAAAACTTTTGATAGGGTATTTTCAGATTTCAACATATTTTCAAAGAACAATGCTTATTTAACATTCACACAAAATTTCACACGGATATTGCAAAAAAATATGAAGATATGAATCTTTGAAATGTTCATCTTCACAAAAAATCGCATAAAATTTCTATATTTTTACGTTCAATTCAAAATAACGCAAAAACTATTGATAGGGTATTTTCAGATTTTTACATATTTTTAAAAAGCAATATTTTCCTAATATCAACACAAAATTTCAAAAAGATATTCCAAAAAACTATCGAGATATGAACCTTTGAAATGTTCATCTCCCCAACAAATCGCATAAAATGAATCCAGTTTTACGTTTATTTGGAAATAACTCAAAAACTTTTGATAGGGTATTTTCAAATTTCAATATATTTTCAAAGAACAATGCTTATTTAACATTCACACAAAATTTCACACGGATATTGCAAAAAAATATGACGATATGAATCTTTAAAATGTACATCTTCACAAAAAATCGCATAAAATTACTATATTTTTACGTTCAATTCAAAATAACGCAAAAACTATTGATAGGGTATTTTCAGATTTGTACATATTTTTAAAAAACAATATTTCTCTAATATCAACACAAAATTTCAAAAAGATATTTCAAAAAATTATCGAGAAATAAACCTTTGAAATGTTCATTTCCCCAACAAATCGCATAAAATGAATTCATTTTTACGTTTATTGGAAATAACTCAAAAACTTTTGATAGGGTATTGTCAGATTTCAACATATTTTCAAAGAACAATGCTTATTTAACATTCACACAAAATTTCACACGGATATTGAAAAAAAATATGAAGATATGAATCTTTGAAATGTTCATCTTCACAAAAAATCTCATAAAATTTCTATATTTTTACGTTCAATTCAAAATAACGCAAAAACTATTGATAGGGTATTTTCAGATTTTTACATATTTTTAAAAAGCAATATTTTCCTAATATCAACACAAAATTTCAAAAAGATATTCCAAAAAACTATCGAGATATGAACCTTTGAAATGTTCATCTCCCCAACAAATCGCATAAAATGAATCCATTTTTACGTTTATTTGGAAATAACTCAAAAACTTTTGATAGGGTATTTTCAGATTTCAACAGATTTTCAAAGAACAATGCTTATTTAACATTCACACAAAATTTCACACGGATATTGCAAAAAAATATGAAGATATGAATCTTTGAAATGTTCATCTTCACAAAAAATCGCATAAAATTACTATATTTTTACGTTCAATTCAAAATAACGCAAAAACTGTTGATAGGGTATTTTCAGATTTTTACATATTTTTAAAAAGCAATATTTCCCTAATATCAACACAAAATTTCAAAAAGATATTCCAAAAAGTTATCGAGAAATGAACCTTTGAAATGTTCATCTCCCCAACAAATCTCTAAAATTAATCTATTTTTACGTTAAAATGAAAATAACTCAAAATCTTTTGATAGGGTATTTTCAGATTTAAACATATTTTCAAAGAACAATCCTTATTTAACATTAACACAAAATTTCACACGGAAATTGCAAAAAAAATATAAATAAATAAATATATGAATCTTTGATATGTTCATCTTCCCAAAAAATCTCATAAAATTAGTTTATTTTTACGTTTATTTGGAAATAACGCAAACACTATTGATAACACATTTTAAGATTTTTATACATTTTCAAAGAAAAATGTTTACCTAATATCGACACAAAATTTTAAATCGATATCCCAAAAAATTATCAAGATATGTCTCTTTGAAATGTTTAACTTTCTGAAAAATAGCATAAAATGAATCTATTTTTACATTCAATTAGAAATACCGCAAAAACTATTGATAGGGTATTTTAAGAATTTTGCAAATTTTAAAAGAACAATATATACTTAATATCCCCACAAAATTTCACAGGGGTATTGCAAAAAATTATCAAGATATGAATCTTTGAAATGTTCATCTTCACAAAAAAATCGCATAAAATTACTTTATTTTTACGTTCAATTCAAAATATCGCAAAAACTATTGATAGGGTATTTTTAGATTTTTACATATTTTTAAAGAACAATATTTACCAAATATCCACACAAAATTTCATACGGATATTTTAAATTCATATCAAGATATGAATTTTTGAAATGTTCATCTTCACAAAAACTCGCATAAAATTACTTTATTTCTACGTTCAATTCAAAATAAAGCAAAAACTATTGATAGGGTATTTTCAGATTTTTACACATTTTTAAAGAGTAATGTTTACCTAATATCCACACAAAATTTCATACAGATATTTCAAAAAATTATCAAGTTATAAATCATTGGAATGTTCATCTTTTCGAAAAATTGAATAAAATTAACCCATTTTTACGTTTAATTGTAAATTACGCAAAAACTACTAATAGGGTATTTTTAGATTTTTATAAATTTCTAAAGAACAATGCTTACTTAATATCCCCACAAAATTTCAAAGGGATATTAGAAAAAATGATCAAGATATATTTCTTTGAAATGTTTATCTTCCCGAAAAATTGCATAAAATTAATCTATTTTTACGTTCAATTGGAAATAAACGCGTTATTATATTTCTTGAGTAACTTCCTCATTTATCACTTTGTGAAACCAATTATGTTATTATGTTTCCACCCTTAGGAATGCTGACTTTGCGATTAATGCTAAATTTACAAAGACGTATCGGAACAGTCTGGCAAGAAAGTGTTGTAATTTTGAATAGATGTGGTTATTACTTTATCAGTTGATCCAACAAGGGATCGAAAGACTGTTGACCGAGTGTTAGTATATCATAGTATAATAATAATATAATATAATTTATTCATGTTAACATCGCTTACAAGTCTTACATATGTCAATAAAGTGTAGTTTTGCTGAAAATACTGAGCATGTAATAGATAAAATAACATTTGTAGAACCGAAATAGGGAACAGAAACAAAAATTAAGACAAAAATGGGGGGGTAAGCAGTCCCAGGTAGTACAATTTAAAAAAAAAAACATTATAAAGTTGTGACCTGATAAAATATAATAAATTAATAATATATAAATAAATAAATACAAATTAAAAACATGGTTTTTTTGACAATAACTTGAACTCAAATTGTACCAAAATTACTCAACATGGTCGGAGAAATGTTGCTACATTTACGCAAGAATGAAAAGCACGCGCCCAGCGCACGACTAATACAAAAAATCTGATTAGCATACACATTAATCCAATTTACAAACATACTGAGGCTAATATTTCAAAACACCAACGCGAGCAACCGCCTAGGTTTACCATTCCCAACAAAAGTCGTTCATTTTTGCAACAACAAACACAAACAACCGCCCAGGCTTTCCATTTTTATACAATTTATACAATTTAATTCCCTTCAATTAGGGCCGAAGCGGATAAAACAAATCGCAGCAGTTTTTAAACATTTTGAAGAGGTTTTGAAGGTAAAAATATTGATTTTATTCTTAATACATACAATTAAGAATAACATCAATATTTTTACCTTTAAAACCCCTTCGAAATGTTAAAAAACTGCTGCGTTTTTTTGCCCCGCTTCGGCCTTGATTGAAGGGAATTAAATTTTCAAACTGTTCACTGTGGAGGCTTCTACTTCGTTGTACATCATTATTTACACAAATAAGACAATTAACTTTGTTTGTATAACTGAGGATTTTATTGTGACTATAGTTTCGACAACTTTAACTTGTCATTATCAAACATAAAGTATGTTTATGTTTATGTTTGATAATGACAAGTTAAAGTTGTCGAAACTAAGGTCAGAATAAAATCCTCAGTTATACAAACAAAGTTAATTGTCTTATTTATGGAATTAAATTTTATAAATTGTAACAAAAGTGTTCCTATTCTAACAACAGTACAACAACCAATACAAACAGCTGCCCAAGTTTTCCATTTCCAAGAAAAGTCATCCTATTCTCACAATAATCTTCAGCATAACTCATTTGATAAATTAAATAAAAAACAAACTGGCCCACATACTCGCTGTGCGTTCAATAAGTATTGTGTGAAATGTTTGGAATTTATTGGAGCGTCCGAAGAGACATGTGCGGGAAGAAAAATTATAAAAAATGTAGATCTCTATACGCTATACGCTAACACACCTTGACCTTGAATTGGGAATAGCTAGCCTCGGGGGATACCAGCAGATAGGTGTTCAATTTTCTAAAGGTAATGCAAGAGAAACCGCATTTTTTCTGGGCGGCCGTCTACAGTTATTTAAATCGACTTGTGTAGCATTTTCTAACTGTCGATGTTTATTTTTAGAGTTTAGAGTAAGTGCGTGTTAATAATTACTATTAAAAAAATTAAATACAACTTCATGCGAAAAATAGTGGCAATTTGTATTTTGTTTCATTTACATACATACGAAAACTGTGTGCTTACGTTTTTAGTTTACAGCATAGATTCTTAACGTTTGAGCAGCAAATTTTGAAGAGAGACACCCTCTACAAGCGCGGAAGTATAATGGAAGAAAAGAAACCACAATTTATGGGGTGTTGATGTTACAATTTATGACCTTATCTGTTAGAATAACAGGTAGTTTCCCTTTTTTCATTTTTAAAGCATTTTAAACGGTCGTTCATGTTTATTTGATGACTCCAACAATTTAACACATTAATCAATATTTTATGCAATGGTATTTTTTGGTTACGATTAAATCAAATTAATTAAATAAAGCACGCTAATCTAGCAATAAAAAAAACTGCAAAATAAAGTTATGATCAGGGCTTAAAACGTGTTGAAAAGTTATTTAAAACACGTTTAAAACGTGTTTAAAACAGAACATACAGGGCATTTTTCTTTCCGATAATTTAAAGTTACGGAAAATCGTTGTTTGAATGTGGTTAATTTGAGGCTTTTAACGAGTGTTTCCACTCACAGACTAAGCATGAAGTAAAATTTAGAGTTTAGAAAAGAATGAATTCAATAATGTATCACACTTATAGTTTTTAGTGCTATTTAAAGTCAATTTAAAGTTAAAGAAAACTAACTATCTTAATCCATTTTAATAGTTTCATATGTAATTTACATTTAAATAAACGACGAGAACACCATCTACTGTCAATAGCAGTAACGATACTACTCAAAAATTGGCAGCAGATGGCGTTCACATCGTAAATTTATATGTAAATTACACATGACTACTAAAATGGTTATAGATGTTTAGTTTTCTTCTGGATTTTAAAATGCACAATCAATTGACATTTATAATAGTTATTCTGTGAGTACAATAGACAAGACTATTGACAGTAGATGGCGTTCACGTCGTCAACCTAAATGTAAATTACATAGGACTATTAACTACTACTACTTATAGTGCAATTTGAAATCCAGAAAAAAACTAACCATCTTTATTCATTTTAATAGTATCATATGTAATTTACATTTAAATTAATGACGTGAACGCCATCTACTGTCAATAGCTGTAAAGATACTACTCATAAATTGGCAGCAGATGGCGTTCACATCGTCAATTTATATGAAAATTACATATGACTACTAAAATGGTTATAGAACTTCAGTTTTCTTCCGGATTTCAAAATGCACAATCAATTGACATTTATAATAGTAATTCTGTGAGTACCATCGACAATGCTATTTTTTTCTGAATTCATTGATGTACCACACATATAGTTTATTGTACAGGGTGAGCGAAACTCGATGTCTTAGTTCTATTATGTGAAAAGAAAAAACGATAGAAAAAATCTGAAATCTAAAATCAAATGACAACAAAACAATATTTGTCAACCATTAGTTTAATTATTGAAAGATGCGGCTTTGTTATTTGCTTCCAAAGGCTACTTGTTTCAGTCGTGACAATTGTGAATTTTTGATAATACTTTCTTTTAAGTTTGCTTTTAATTTTTTAACGAAAAAAGATAGTTTATTCAGAAAAATTAGCTCTTTTGAAATATCCAAAAACATAGGTATGTTTCTGGGGAAAAAATAATCGATGACGTCATTACTTCAGTTTCAAAATTTAGAAAAATATGCAATTTTGGATTAAAATAGACCTTACTCAATCCCATTTATGAACCTCTTTTGAGATTTCTATCGTTTTTCCTGTTCTTATAATAGAGCTAAGATATCAAGTTTCGCTCAACCTGTACATTTTATTTGTAAAATGTTAATCTTTTGTTTTTTGTAAAAAGTGCTTTAGAAACAGTTGAGTAACTCACTTATTTGACAACTCGTAAGACCCATAATTTGCTTACATATCACCCCTGAAGACGGGCATCCAACGATATATATTTTACCAATTGTGATGTATTTTAAACTAACGAGTGTCTTCCACTCCCAGACAAAGCATGAAGGAAATTTTCGAGTTTAGAAAAGCCCCGCGTAGAAAATTTGTCGAGGGTCGCGCAGCGACCCTCGACAAATTTTCACGGGGCTTTTATAAACTCGAAATTTTACTTCATGCGCCACGCGTATAAAACACTGATTTATAGTGAATTTAAAAACGCACTGAAAACCAACCCACTTCGATATTTTTCAAAATTGGATGTGCTCTTTTCTATCCATGCTATAAACCTTCAGATATTCGTTATTTTCTTGTAAAAAAAAACTTCGATTCCATGTAGTCTTTCGGTCTCCGAAGACCATAATTGGTCCTTCGAGCTGTAGCCTTTGTAAAATGGTAATAAACTTAGTAATCTAGAATGATCCTTCAATTTGAAACTTCTAAGAATGAGTGTTGTCCACTCCCAGACTAAGCATGAAGTAAAATTTCGAGTTTAGAAAAGCCCCGCGTAGAAAATTTGTCGAGGGTCGCGCAGCGACCCGAGACAAATTTTCACGGGGCTTTTATAAACTCGAAATTTTACTTCATGCGCCACGCGTATAAAACACTGATTTATAGTGAATTTAAAAACGCACTGAAAACCAAACCACTTCGATATTTTTCAAAATTGGATGTGCTCTTTTCTATCCATGCTATAAACCTTCAGATATTCGTTATTTTCTTGTAAAAAAAAAACTTCGATTCCATGTAGTCCTTCGGTCTCCGAAGACCATAATTGGTCCTTCGAGCTGTAGCCTTTGTAAAATGGTAATAAACTTAGTAATCTAGAGTGATCCTTCAATTTGAAACTTCTAAGAATGAGTGTTGTCCACTCCCAGACTAAGCATGAAGTAAAATTTCGAGTTTAGAAAAGCCCCGCGTAGAAAATTTGTCGAGGGTCGCGCAGCGACCCGAGACAAATTTTCACGGGGCTTTTCTAAACTCGAAATTTTACTTCATGCGCCACGCGTATAAACCACTGATTTACAGTTAAGTTAAAAATATATAACGCTGAAATGTCATGATGATCAATATTTACCAGGATGTAAACGTCAGATACGTTTTCAAAAATGTTATTCCCCTAAAATTGTATACGTTGTTATTGAAAATGAAATATATATCTAACCATTAGAATGTAAAGTCTGAAGAAAGGATACAACAGCGTTAATTATTTATGATTATACTCTTCACAAAACTCAAAAACAAATATCGAGTGTATACGTAGACAAAATTCTTGACTTTCTATTACAAATGTCGTATTAATTATAATTATATTTTAAATAATTTCAAAAATATCAAATAAATCTTCCTATCAAATCCACAACGCAACGCGCCGGCTGAAAACAGATGGACTTCTTACTACCTGCTAATATCGGGTTGACATTGACACCAAAAAAATGCGGTTGGTGTTCATAATGAATTATCCCTTGAGTGCTCGCTCTCTTTCCTCTTACACTCCAACATTTTAGGAAAGAGATAAAAATCGGAATATTTTAGATTTTTTGGTCTGGTCGCACGTGGGCGTATGAGACTGTCAGTAGGGTAGTAGAAAATACAGAGAAATTTCGGGGGCGTATAATATTACACGTTTTAATACAATCATGGCAATAGCTGTTTCGGATTTGCGACAGATGGTAAATACAAAAAAATGGGGGGCTCTAGGAAAAAAAATTCTTAAAGTGGAAATAATAAGGTTTGCAGTATTCGGATCCAACGTATTATTCCAATTAAAGACGATTACAATCAAGGATATTTCCTATTCAATCAATTTTAAATTCGAAAACTTTGTGCTTACGTTTTTATTTTACAACATTCGGATTTTTTCGAGAAGATCCAACAAATTAAGTCCAATTAAAGTCGATTACAATCAAGAATGTGTTACGCTCATCTAATAAATCGTAATTAACGAGCTTTCGATCGAGTCGTCGAACACAAGTAGAGCACATCACCGAGTCTCGTTCCAATCGTGTGCCACATTTCTATGTACGTACAATATGCCGTACATAACGAAGGCAATCATTCTTGATGCTCCTCTTATTGACGTTATTTATTCAAATGGGCACATGCACAGGTAAATTCTATTCAATTTGAACAGACTGTGTGCTATTAGTGGATTATAAAGGGGGAATATCAATGAATACAATAAATTCTTCATGCTTGAAATAATTTACATACTATATATTGAGTACCTAATAATTACACGCTTTTACGATCATCAGTAAAGCTACAGTTAAAAAATAATTAATCCTCATTCATATATTTAATAATATAATATAATTAATATATAAAATTACAATAATTTTCGCATCAACTGCAAATAATACGTCTTAACTAATAAGAACACGTAAACCTTGACTAATTTTGAATTAGGTCTTCTGTTATTGTAACTCAAGTTGACGTGTGTGTGTAATTTTAAACTTTACGATAAATCAGTGTTAGGGGTATTAGCTCGAGAAGTAATTGTTTCAATGAATATTTGGACAAACATTTTTCAGAAAGTCGATATTAATTTTAATTCGTTTTTATATTTTGTATATATTCTGCAAACTGTTGACAAACTCAATTTTTCTTCATGATAAATTGTCTTTATATAAAATCAGTGTTTTATACGCGTGGCGCATGAAGTAAAATTTCGAGCTTAGAAAAGCCTAAACATTTGGATTGGTCGCTCCGCTTCGCGGATACATACATACAGTCGGTTATAAAAATCCACTACCAGACCTATTTTGCTCATGTGTTTGTTGAGCCTACAGTCCTGTCAGTAGACGTACTATAGCCTTAACCGTTTTTCTCTCTTAGTTGAGAAGATCGGTTGTAAAAGTCGGTTTTCAGCCTAAATCAGAGGCTTTAAGTAAAACCAGTATAAGGGTGTCAAATATAAAGTAAGAGTATCTGAATATAACTTTACTAAGCCACGCTTCCAGGTCTATTACTTCAACATCCAAATTCTTTTGCGAGGAAGACACAATTCTAAGCATTTATTTGAAAACAGCCTGAAAAAATCCAGGTCACGTCCCAAAGATCGCCATAATTGGGCATTTTACAGTGTCTTCGTCGTTATGACATTTTAATAGTGTTGCTCGCTTCTTTCGAAATCGAAATTAACTCAGGTGTGCCATTGCATAACGCGATTCTGAGGAGCTTCATTTTTTTATAACCAAGACTGTATGCAAAGTGAAAGAAGATGAGAGAACGGTTTTGGAATTTCTTTTATTTTCAACAGGCGTTCACTTTCTTATTACCTACTAATGCATCGCACATTTAACACCTTGTTTTTCAAAAAAAGTATTCCTCATCAAATAGCAATAAATTGCGTTTCACGTGCAACAAAGTTACATAAACAATATACGATTGTCTTATAAAATAATACCCGAGCCAAGCCGGTGAATAAAAATTAGCTTTATGATGTAAGAATAAGTGTGTGCACGTATCAAGGTCGGGACAATCATCTTCAGGTAAGAGAGACTTTAATAACATCCGAACGCGCCGGGCGTATTACGTTTCCTCTCCGGGAACACGTTATTTACAAGAATATGACGGATAATCAGTTCTGCCAACCGGCGATGATGAATGCCCATCATTGCCAACATTCAATTAATCCCGTGGGGAAAGGACGTCATTAAGTGGTGAAGGAATCTAATCATATTTCCGCTTGGGGTAAAATTCTGATGATATATAATTTTCTTTTTTCTCTTCTTCTTCGAAAATACATTACCTACATTGTTGCGTAACAATTACATTTCAAATATTTCGAAAAAATACAACATAAAATTAAGTGGACATCCAATAAACGACACCAGATTTAAAAAGATTTAACAAACTGACTGAGTTGAAAATCAAGACCTAAGAAAGGAGGCAACTTATTAGAAACTGACACAGATCAAAATAAAGACACAATAATAAGAATTTACTTAGGAATTTTAGAATCTAACACGGTTCAAAATCATCACCTAAGAACACACGTTCTAAGAATATTTGATAGATCAAAATAAAGACACAATAATAAGAATTTACTTAGCAATTTTATAATCTAACACGGTTCAAAATCATCATCTAAGAACACACGTTCTAAGAATATTTGATATTTGGTATTCCAATAAAGGACTCCAGATTTAGGAGGTTAAGCAAACTGACTGAAAATCGAGACCTAAGAAACTGACACAGATAAAAATGAAGACACAAGAATAAAAATATACTTAGCGATACGTCAATTTTAGAATCTAACACAGTTTAAAATCATGACCTAAGAATACAAGTTCTAAGAATATTTTATATTTGGTATTCTAATAAAGGTGATTAGACTTTAATGTTTACTACAATTCGTAGGACCAAATGGAACACTTCCATTAATTATAATATCAAGTGTTGATTTTGCACGATTTATTTAAAGTAAAAACCAAGAAATGAATCTCTATCGCAGATGAATAAAGTATATAGAAAATAATGAAAATGTATGTTTGCGGTTCGGTTTCTGGATGCTGAGTGATGCGTTTTTCTTATCATGCTCTCTTCGAAGCTGTTGGGGGTGGTTCTTCTCCCTTCTTTCGAAGGAGATGATCCAGGTGCCACCCCAATTTCCGGGGAAAGAATGCTGTTGCCGCTAATTTTGTCCGTGCTATGACCATGTATGTCCTTGGGATGTCCGCCTTGACCGTTTATGGCCCTTTTATTCGCCTAAAACGTGTCCTCGCATAATTTGACGAATACGCTCTTCCGCGAAGAAGCTTTCTGCTCCGTCCAAGGGCGGTCCCAATGACGTCATACAGTCTGTCTTCTCTCCAGGGCGCAAGAGCGTAGATAATGAGCGCTTCATCCCTCCCAGGTAAAGAACCCGCGCCTTCACAAGATCCGTTAATCCGCGATCGCGGCAAAGTCCTAAATTAGCGGCAACAAAAGGACTCCAGATTTAGAAGGATAAGTAAACTGACTCAGTTGAAAATCAAGACCTAAGAAAGAAAGCAACTTTTTAGAAGCTGGCACAGATCAATACGAATACACAGTAATAAGAATTTACTTAGCAATATGTCAATTTGAAAATCTAACACGGTTTAAAATCATGACCTAAGAACACACGTTCTAAGAATATTTATTATTTGGTATTCCAATAAAGGACTCTAGATTTAGGAGGTTAAGCAAATTGACTCAGTTGAAACACAATTAAGACACAAGAATAAGAATTTAATTAGCAATATGTCAATTTTAGAATCTAACACAGTTTAAAATCATGACCTAACAACACACCTTCTAACAATATTTAATTATTTGTATTCCAATTAAGGACGCCAGATTTAAAAGATTTAGCAAACTTACTCATTTTAAAATCAAAACCTAAGAAGGAAAGCCACTTTTTAAAAACTGACCTAGATGAAAATGAAGACACAAGAATAGGAATCTACTTAGCAATACGTCAATTTTGGAATTTACCACAGTTTAAAATCATGACCTAACAATACACCTTTTAAGAATATTTGATTTTTTGTACCCCAATAATGGACGCTAGATTTAGAAGATTTGGCAAACTGACTCATTTGAAAACTAAGACCTAAGAAAGAAAGCCACTTTTTAGTAACTAATGTAGATGAAAATTAGGACACAAGAATAAGAATATACTTAGCAATGCGTCAGTAGAATCAAGACCTGAGAATATTTAATTGTTGGTATTCCAATAAAAAACCTACAGATTTAGAAGATTTATTTGAAAAACAGCACCCAAGAAAGGAAACCACTTTTTGGAAGCTGACACAAATGAAAATTGCCTTAGTTTTCATCTGTGCCAGTTCCTAGAAACTGGATTCCCTTCCAAGAATAAGAATTTACTGAGCAATACGTTACTTTTGGAATCTAACAGTATAAACGTTACACATACTTTAATAGAGCGTTGTAACAAATCAAATTAAATAAGATTTTAAATATTTTATTGTATAATTCAATATCCGGCGGTGTATTTGCACGGGAAGTGGTTGTTTCAATGGACATTTATCGTCTTGAGTTGTCTTATTAATTAAGACATTGTTTGCATTTTCACGAATAGTTTTTTCGTAATTTTATATATTATGGCTAACAGTTTAAAGTCATGACCTAGGAACTTACACAATGAAACACTTTTAACTTTGTTTGTATAACACGTTTTATTTAATGTGACTGCAGTTTCGACAAATTTAGCTTGTCATTATCAAACATGGAGAAAAACGTGTTATACAAACAAAGTTACAAGTGTTTCATTGTGTAATTAACATGTATAACGAAGTAGAAGCCTCCACAATACAGAATCTAGGAATTTACGTTTTAAGAATACTTGATTTTAGGTATTCTTTTATCATCCTTGTTTAATGTGTAACAGGAAACGTGCTTTTGGGGGTCGTGGCAATCAAATCAAGACTGTTGACACTATGAATGGTAAAAAATTAACAAGGACGCCAACTGCAAAAACAGCTATTTCACCTTCTTTAATTTGTTAATTGTAAAATTGTTGGGCGGATGCCAGATGTTGCCAGTAATTACAACTTGTGACTGTAAACACATGTCTCCACACTTTCAACGTGCATTGACGATTATCATCAATGTTCTTTTATGGCAAAACAAAAACTAGCGATTTACTCAATTATTGCACTATTTCTCTGCACATTAAGATAGCTAGCCTTACACATAAAGCTAGAAGAAGTCCAAGAATACGAATTAAGAAGAAGAAAGAGCTTTTATGAATTTCATTTTCTGACTGAAAAATTGCAGGTCGTCATTTAACGCTACAGTGTTAAATTACGAATCATTTGAAAGTTTAACTTCATGTATTTTCTATCAATCTTATTTTCTGACTATAAAAGGTTTGAACTGTAGAGTTAAATGATGAATCATTTGGAAGTTTAATTTCATAAGTTTTTCATCATTTTAATTGTCTGATTAAAACATGTTTGAACTGTAGAGTTAAATGACGAATCAATTGGAAGTTTAACTTCATGTATTTTCAGTTCAGAGTTCAATTTAAAGCTTTAAACGAATGTTTTCCACTCCCAGGTTAAGCATGAAGTGAAATTTCGAGTTTAGAAAAGCCTGAAAATTTGGTTTGGTCGCGTAGCGCGAAGCGCGGAGCGGCCAAACCAAATTTTCAGGCTTTTCTAAACTCGAAATTTTACTTCATGCGCCACGCGTATAAAACACTGATTTATTGTGAAATTCAGAAAATACTGCCAAATCCGTATTGAAAACAGCACTGCTAACGCAGGGCTAAAAAAAATGCGAAACAAGAACCATTTTCAGAATTCGTTTGTACAATAAACAAATAAAACGATATTATACCGTTTAACATTACCAGATTTATGATTGAATTAAAGCAGCGGGCGCTATTTACTAGAGGGGAAACAGGGAATTGTACATTGAGTTGCAGAGGGCGCTATTTACTAGAGGGGAAACAGGGAATTGTACATTGAGTTGCAGAGCGCTCTATTTACTAGAAGAGAAACAGGAAATTGTATATTAGGTTGCATACGTTTAGGTAAATTTGCCATTCAGTTCCACTTCTATTTATTTCAATTTGAAGTTTCGAACGAGTGTTTCCACTCCCAGACTAAGCATGAAGTAAAATTTCGAGTTTAGAAAAGCTTTTGAATTTCTGCACTAACTGCGAGGTGAGGTAAAATTGAGGACGCTGTGGATTCCAAAAACGGCGCGCCGATGAATTTTTTAAATTGCTTCCACGGAGGAAATGAAATGCACAAAAACCGGATGCGCAACAAGCGCCGGTCACGTCGCGTCTTGCCTGTTTCCTGTCTCTTCTATATAAATATGTAGTGTGCACATAATCGCAGGATTGTCTAGAATTCCGCGACGAGCCCACATACCGGAGGATTGCAAAAGGACGCATCGATTTTGCTTTCTCAACGAAATCACCCACAATACAATTTTACACAAAGAAAATTAAAAAAAAAACGTACCGGTGTAATTGTTAATTTATACAAAGTTACACAAAGAAATTGTAAAAGTGAAAGAATATAAAAACTATTAACATCAGTATGTAAATAATTTGGCAACTCCAAGAGGTAGAGGTTCATCAAGTTCAGATAGGGCAAAAAATAAACGTTAAGCGAAATTTCTGAATATTTTTGAGGGTTCAGATCAGGCAAGACTTATCTATAGATAAATAAAGTCTTCCTAGTATGAATTAAATCTCGTATAAGTTTTGAAATACAATATTGCCAGAATGTAAACAAAGGATTCATTTATACTAGGGCTACTACATGTATAGCAACAAAAATCATTTTGCTAAACTCCGATCAATTTTGATCAATAGATTAAACCCAAGAATACGAGGAATTCTTCATTGAATTACAAGGCCCGAGTTTACGTTCAGAGTCAGAGTTGAGCGCTGACCTTGCACCGGATATCTACGAGTCTGCGTCATCTGGGCGCGACACAATATCAAAAGCACAAAGGCTCAACAATTAAAATTATTTATGTTTTCTTTTACTCATACTGGTCGGTTAAACATACAAAGTTGATTGGCACGAATTTAAAATAACCCACAAACAATAATAATAATCGCGGTTTTGTATTCGACGAATTTCTCAATTCGTTTCTTTAAATAAACTAAATTGATTTCGGAATTTCCCAACCGAATCATTCACTAATTTATAGTTAATAGCACATAAAAGTCAGTAGGTGCATGGGAAATTGGTAGCAATGTTATTTTTAAATCGTCGATTAGTTCACAATATATATAAGTTAGTATATACATGTTATATTATTAACTTGTTTCTCATTATTCACTTGGTAAAACATTTCTACTAAATATAGGCGTTTAATTGAATTCACTTGATTTGTTTTACTAAAATCATCATTCTTAAAAATGGCATTACGCCGAAACTAGTTGAAATAAAATATTTTTTAGTAAAACAAACCAAGTGAATTCAATTAAACACCTAAATACATGTTAAATTAATTATCTTTGTAGATTTATGTAAAATGGAGATTCCGTTAAATAAATAAATAAATAATCGGTATTCTAAGATTGTAATCATTTTAATATTGAACATTTAGTATTTATACAATCAGATTATGTGGAGGATTCATTCGATCCCCACGCAACAGGAAGGCCAGATATAAATCTCATTAGCTCATGAATTTTTTATTATACGGGCTCAGAGCGAACGATATTTGCGTACTGAGTTGAGCATAATTTTATTCCACCATGGGAACAAGCATACTTATCGCGATATCCACAGAAAGTTTTATCAAAATCCATGCTTGGTTTTTCGAGTTATGATTTTTTTACTCCAATTTCTACAAAAATCAGTGTAAAAAAATCATAAATTTCTACTTTGAGTGAAAATAACTTAAAAAATAAGATTATAACGTTACGTAAATTTAACATATTTTGAATGAGCATACTTATCGCGATATGCACAGAAAGTTTTATAAAAATCCATGCTTGGTTTTTTGAGTTCTTATTTTTTTACTCCAATTTCTACAAAAATCAGTGTAAAAAAACATAAATTTTTACATTGAGTGAAAATAACTTGAAAACTAAGTAAATAACGTTGGGTAAATTTAACATGTTTTGGAAGAGCATACGTATCGCGATATCCATAGAAAGTTTTATTAAAATCCATGCTTGGTTTTTCGAGTTATGATTTTTTTAATCCAATTTCTACAAATATCAGTGTAAAAAAACATAAATTTCTACTTTGAGTGAAAGTAACTTGAAAACTAAGAAAATAACGTTGCATAAATTTAACATATTTTGAAATAGCATACTTATCGCGATATCCACAGAAAGTTTTATAGAAATCCATGCTTGGTTTTTTGGGTTATGATTTTTTTTTAATCCTATTTCTACAAAAATCAGTGTAAAAAAACATAAATTTTTACTTTGAGTGAAAATAACTTGAAAACTAAGTTGATAACGTTACGTAAATTTAACATGTTTTGAAATAGCATACTTATCGCGATATCCACAGAAAGTTTTATTAAAATCCATGCTTGGTTTTTCGAGTTATGATTTTTTTTAATCCAATTTCTACAAATATCACAGTAAAAAAACATAAATTTCTACTTTGAGTGAAAGTTACTTGAAAACTAAGAAAATAACGTTACAAAAATTTAACATATTTTGAAAGAGCATACTTATCGCGATATCCACAGAAAGTTTTATCAAAATCCATGCTTGGTTTTTCGAGTTATGATTTTTTCACTCCAATTTCTACAAAAATCAGTGTAAAAAAACATAAATTTCTACTTTGAGTGAAAATAACTTAAAAACTAAGATTATAACGTTACGTAAATTTAACATGATTTGAAAGAGCATACTTATCGCGATATCCACAGAAGGTTTTATTAAAATCTATGCTTGGTTTTTCGAGTTATGATTTTTTTTAATCCAATTTCTACAAATATCAGTGTAAAAAAACATAAATTTCTACTTTGAGTGAAAGTAACTTGAAAACTAAGAAAATAACGTTGCGTAAATTTAACATATTTTGAAAGAGCATACTTATCGCAGTATCCACAGAAAGTTTTATAAAAATCCATGCTTGGTTTTTTGGGTTATGATTTTTTTTAATCCTATTTCTACAAAAATCAGTGTAAAAAAACATACATTTTTACTTTGAGTGAAAATAACTTGAAAACTAAGTAAATAACGTTACTAAAATTTAACATGTTTTGAAAGAACATACTTATCGCAATATCCACAGCAAGTTTTGCACAAATCCATGCTTGGTTTTTTGGGTTGTGATTTTTTTGAATCCAATTTCTACAAAAATCAGTGTATAAAACATAAATTTTTACTTTGAGTGAAAATAACTTGAAAACTAAGTAAAAAACGTTATGCAAATTAAACATGTTTTCAAAAGCATACCTATCGCAATATCCACAGAAACTTTTATTAAAATCCATGCTTGGTTTTTCGAGTTATGATTTTTTTTAACTCAAATTTCTACAAAAATCAGTGTAAAAAAGCATTAATTTCTACTTTAAGTGAAAATAACTTGAAAACTAAGAAAATAACGTTACGTAAATTTAAAATATTTTTAAAGAGCATACTTATCGCGATATTCTCAGAAAGTTTTATAAAAATCCATGCTTGGTTTTTTGGGTTATGATTTTATTTTAACTCAAATTTCTACAAAAATCAGTGTAAAAAAACATTAATTTCTACTTTGAGTGAAAATAACTTGAAAACTAAGAAAATAACGCTACGTAAATTTAACATATTTTTAAAGAGCATACTTATCGCGATATTCTCAGAAAGTTTTATAAAAATCCATGCTTGGCTTTTGGAGTTATGATTTTTTTTAACTCAAATTTCTACAAAAATCAGTATAAAAAAACAATAATTTCTACTTTGAGTGAAAATAACTTGAAAACAAAGATCATAACGTTATGTAAATTTAACATATTTTGAAAGAGGATACTTATCGCGATATTCACAGAAGGTTTTACAAAAATCCATCCTTGGTTTTTCGGGTTATGATTTTTTGAATCCAATTTCTACAAAAATCAGTGTAAAAAAACATACATTTTTACTTTGAGTGAAAATAACTTGAAAACTAAGAAAATAACGTTACGGAAATTTAACATATTTTGAAAGAGCATACTTTTCGCGATATCCACAAAAAGTTTTATTAAAATTCATGCTTGGTTTTTCGAGTTATGATTTCTTTTTAATCCAATTTCTACAAATATCAGTGTAAAAAACATAAATTTCTACTTTGAGTGAAAATAACTAGAAAACTAAGTAAATAACGTTACGTAAATTTAACATATTTTGAAAGAGCATACTTATCACGATATTCAGAGCAAATTTTATGAAAATCCATGCTTGGTTTTTCGAGGTATGATTTTTTTTTTAATCCAATTTCTACAAAAATCAGTGTTAAATACATGAATTTTTACTTTGAGTAAAAAGAAGAATTCACATTGAATTGCTTGATTGTAAAGAAGATTAACTTTAATGATATTATGATCGTATTATTTATACAATTCAAATTTTACTAATCTCTCAACATTATTTCTTGATTTAATAATAAAAATATGAAACAATATTTCATAATTCAACATAATTTCATGTAAATAATAACGAAGACTCTATAATTCATAATTGATGAGCAATGACGTAAATCTCTTAATTTCACCTGAATTAAAACGAATTTCGCGAGAGGAGAAGAACAAAGCGTTAATTAGCCGATTGGAAAGTTAGTGCGTGCGCTACGATTAAATTCGCTCGAAAAACAAAATTCGCCGATTCTCACCTTCGCGTTCTTTAATAATCTATTGTACTGATTACGTCGAATTTGTTTTTTTCCATGCTGGTCTGGGAATTCCTGCTCTAAATTCCTAGATTACGTTCCGTTAATTGACAACATTGCGCCGTCGACGGTTCCCAGGTTAAGTCAAATAGTTGGTAGACAGTTTCGTGCATTCAAGAATGAAGATAAGACATATTTTTGTTAATTCATGATTGTTAATTCTTACGACACCCAACGTGCTAATTGTGGTTTTAGTGTAATGTCTTTAATAATTAGGATTTAAAGGCATTTTTTTTTTATTTAAAGATTTTGGTAAGGAGTTTGCTGTTTTAGATTAACTTCTTCATTAGCTATGTGTTTAAAAGTTTTTATACCCAGATTTTAATACTAATAACAATTTATGAAGCAGAAATCTATAAACTATATACCTATATTTATATTTGTGACAATATTCACCTCGTCTGTAAGTGTATCATTATTGTTTGAATAAATATACTTGAAGAAAAAAAAATTAAGAAATCATCAGTGAAAACCCCAACAGTCAGCAGTAAACTCTTAACTGTTGTCTCTAATGAACGGGCCCATTATTACTATTATCTGTGATTAAAATTTGATTTTGTCAACCACTAAACAAATTTATATCCCCCCATAATTACATCTTCAACACGATATTCCTCATTCGATCACAACAAAAATTATTAATGGCCCGTAACGCTCCAACTAATTTTAAAGTCATCGTGTAACTCCCTGGCACCGTTCATCGACCAAATGGCTCGAAAGCCGATTGTGTGTGTGGGTGAAAACTTATTAATTAAGTCCGCTAACGTCCCCTCTTTTGAAAATTTATCGATTAATTTCGCGTGTGTGTGTGCCGTGAACTCAAAGTGTAATACTGAAGTTAACGCCACATTTTACAAATTTAATAACATAAAGTTTAAGGTTGTTTGTTGTGTGACATTAAATTCCATTTTGCAGGGTGAAATATGTGGAGTTTCTGAATTTTCTATACGTAATGTGTATTTTATTACGTTTTAGTTACCTCAGGGTATTTACGTGTATACAATAATTTTTGTTATTTCAAAGTTTGGTTTAGTTTAGTTTATTCTTTAGGTTATTTACTTGTACAGTTCAGTACACGGGAGATATCCTGTGACATTTAAGTTCAAATTGAAATAACTATAATAATATGAATCCTCTAGTTCAGAGAGTTTAGTACAAGGTGCAGCAGGGAAACTTGCTGATTTGAATTGGGCGCCAATGAGCGAGACGTGGTCAGAAAGAGGTAGGGAAGATCTCATTCGATGGAGGGGGTCTTGAAGTTTTGTTACCTCTCGAGCGAGTTGTCGTCATGCGTTGGACAAAGGAGGAGCGTGCGTTCGCCGTCGAGGCCTACTTTTCCAATGGCCGTTCGGTGGTTGCCACCCAACGTGCCTTCCGAACTCGGTTAAATATTCATCCCACGGGTCGCGTTCCTGGCAGGCAATCAACCGTTTCGTGCGTGGACGCATTCAGGGAAAGCGGCAGGGCCTAGAGGTCACCGGACTTTCAAAACGTCGAGAGGGTGAGGCTGTCGTTTTTGCGCTCTCCCCGGCGTGATTGAGGCATTTTTTCTCCCAAAACTTGGAGACGTATGGTTCCAGCAGGACGGAGCCACGGCACACACAGCGAGAACTTCAATGGAACTTTTGAGGGAACACTTCCACGAGCGCCTAATCTCCTTGAGGGGTGACGTACTGTGGCCTGCGCGCTCCCCCGATTTGACTCCCTGTGACTTCTTTTTATGGGGATATCTCAAATCCATTGTTCACAATGACAAACTGCGGACCCTGCGACACCTGAAGGACTACATTCGCCAAGTCATCACCAACATTCCCGTCGATATGCTCGAAAGAGTGAAGCGAAACTTCAAAAAGCGGGTGGATCAGTGTATCGCTAACGAGGACCGCCATTTGTCCGATGTCATTTTAAAAACCACTTGAAACGATAATTCAGGATGTGTACAATACGATAAAAAAGAATTTAATCGATATGTGAAATACTTTTCCTTTTATTGACCTTTCAAATCAGCAAGTTTCCCCGCCGCACCCTCTATAAGCAAGGGGAGCCCAAGGTACACCGATGGGCGTAACACATATGTGTTGCAAGGTATGACAGAATTATATCTTTCCATGTTTTCCTCTCCCCGCTGGCCCTAGTTCGTACGAGAAGGAACAATGACGTTGTATATGGTTACGTTTTTGAGTCCATCATAACCTCTCTTTCCGATTTCGCTGCACTTTCATAGATACATTTTTTAATATTTGTGTTAAAATAAGTTCAATTCAAAGCTTCAAACAAGTGTTTTCCACTCCCAGACTAAGCATGAAGTAAAATTTCGAGTTTAGAAAAGCCCCGTGAAAATTTGTCGAGGGTCGCGCAGCGACCCGAGACAAATTTTCTGGGCTTTTCTAAACTCGAAATTTTACTTCATGCGCCACGCGTATAAAACACTAAAATATTGTGAAATATATATATTTGAACTTCGCCGAAAATCTGTTTTATACGCGTGGCGCGTGAAGTAAAATTTCGAGTTTAGAAAAGCCCAGAAAATTTGTCTCGGGTCGCTGCGCGACCCGAGACAAATTTTCACGGGGCTTTTCTAAACTCGAAATTTTACTTCATGCTTAGTCTGGGAGTGGAAAATACTTGTTTAAAGCTATAAATTGAACTTTTTAAAAAAACAGGGAATATCTAGAGATTTATAGGGTGGCTGTTATCACAGGACACCTCTCACGAATTCTACCCTATACATGAATTTTCGATATTTTTAAATCTAGTTTGGTTTATTCATTTCTTAAGCCTAAAAAAACCCGACAAACGGCACAATTCTTTCATGTCAATCACTCGAAAGTAAGTAACGCTCTGAAACTAGTTTAGCAGAAACAACTTTTTTTTCGCTTTTCCACTACTATCACATTTATATGTGTGCAATTGCGTGCCATTTTCACGTAGAGAAAAGACGACTTTTCCAACGCACGAGCAAAAACGGCTCATTTCGCAGATGCAATTATCAACTTATTTACATAACAAATGCAGTGATTTTACGGTGGATGAAAGTGAGTGTGTGTGTCTGCACTTGCAAACACTTTAGTAATATTGCATGGAAGAGAGCACGTCTAGCATCTGTCATTTAGTAATTTAGATACACAGGTAAAATAGATGGAATTGCTAATAAATTTAACTTATTTAAGAGAAAATATTTAGAAATGCACCTTTTAAAACAATTTTTATTGTTGTCACATGAGTTAGGTGCGGAATTATTTGGAAATGACAAAAACTTAATCACTAAGCTATGAATTAATTAATTACTTGACGTTGGATTACTAAATTTAATTTTGTTATTGAGTTGAAAATCATTAGAGGTGGTTACTATTGAGTGAAGTTTGAATATAAGAGGTAAAGAAAAAATAACGGGCGTATTATGAAGCCTTGAGGAACCCCGCATTTATTAAAATATGAGCTAAATCACCCCATATAATATAATATATTATTGAGTTGAAAATCTTAAAGGTGGTTATTATTGAGTAAAGTTTGAATATAAGAGGTAAATAAAAATAACGGGCATATTACGAAGCTTTGAGGAACCCCGCAACTAGGAAAATGTGAGCTAAATCACCCCATATAATAAGAGATATAGGGATAATATAATATATTATTGAGTTGAAAATCATTAGAGGTGATTATTATTGAGTAAAGTTTGAATATAAGAGGTAAATAAAAAATAACGGGCATGTTATGAAGCCTTGAGGAACCTCCCATCTAGGAAAATGTGAGCTAATTCCCCCCATATAATATAATATATTATTGAGTTGAAAATCATCAGAGGTGGTTATTCTTGAGTAAAGTTTGAATATAAGAGGTAAATAAAAAATAACGGACATATTACGAAGCCTTGAGGAACCCCGCAACTAGGAAAATGTGAGCTAAATCACCCCATATAATAAGAGATATAGGGACATTTAGATTTTTCATACATATCTCGATTACCTACGCTGTACTTTTCAGGCATTCGTTCAATTTAACACTTTTGACAAGTGTTTCCACTCTCAGATTAAGCATGAGCTAAAATTTCGAGTTTAGAAAAGCCTGAAAGTTTGGATGCGTAGCGCTATGTATTTTAGAGCCTAGACACCGCATTCATCAGTAATTTTATCGCGATTTTTTTGTATTTCTTTGTTTAATTAATAGATACGCCAACTGTGCTGTAATTTTATTATCATTTAGATTAATAATCGTAACATCATAGGGTGGGAGGGGGTCAGCCCGTGTTTCATTTGTTATAATAATAATACTTTTATATAAATAAAACAATTTAAACACTTTAAAATATATATTGTAATAACGCTACAATTGTTTCGCCACACTGTGGCTTCTTCAGGCGAAGAAATGATAAATACAATTTGTCGGGTCGGGTATATATACAATGTTTATGGGGGGGGTGGGTTTTTCAAAAAAATGTAAATTTAAGAGAGGCGAATTAGTTAAATCTGTTTGATCGTTGAGAAGATGTCCTGAAAATGTTCTTTTATTGATTTCTAAACACTCCATGATGTTGAGTTTCCGACCTTTCCTTTCTAGATGTAGGACTTGGAAATTTTCATCAAAGTGGTGGTTTTCTTCAATAAGGGGGTTGGAGTATGTGGAGTTTGTTTTCTTTTGTTTGAAGCTGGTTAAATGTTCTTTCATCCTCTCTTGAAACGATCTTCCGGTTTGTCCTACATATTTTTTGGGGCAGTCTTTTTTTGTCTTTATTATTTTGAATTATTTTTCCTAAGGTGTTATTTATCCTATATGCTATATTAATATTCATTTTTCCTAATATTTTCCCGATTTTAATACTATTGTTTCCTGTGAATGTTAATGAAGAGTAGTTTTTTATAGACTTGTTTTTGATAATTGGGTAAATGGAATGTATTAATTTATTTCTTTGTTTTTTCTGTACTAATTTTTCTATTATTGATTTTTTAAATCCGTTTTTGTAAGCAATTTGTAAGCAATAATAATAATAACTTATTTCTCAACAAGTATAGCCTAATTACAGAGAAATATATATAAACTAAAAATAGGATTACAGTGTAAGTGAGTACAGTACAAACTAATGAGTTAATTAACACCTATCGCCATCTATTAGGATCCCTGATAACAATCACTAGCTTTTAAACATAATTTTCTACAGGGTGATTCATTAGCTTCTTTACAAACTTCAGCAATGAACAGTAGTTTTAATTTTACGAAGAAATGTTCAACAAACTTAGGTTCAATCTTTCTTTGTGCAGCTTCTAACGAGTGTTTACAGTCCTTAATTAAGCATAAAGTAAAATAATAAAAAAATATGTCATATTAGTTGGATAAACAATTATAACTTTGAAAAATGAGTAATAAATTCGATTTTTCGCTCTATGGCTCTAAAAATTTAGAATCGGGGGTGGGATTGATTGAGTTGACAGGTGTGGTGAGTGAGGTTAGGATACCCATTAAGCAAAAAACAAACAAGTAACGTTGGGTCAACATTGTAGCAACATTAAACGTTGTTTTAATGTTGATGAAACATTACTTAAATGGATTTACTTAATGGGTAGGTTCACGTTTCCGCGATTCATGTCGATTATCTTGCAAACGGAGCGTGCTATCGAAACAATTGTTTCGGCGAAAAGGTAGAGAATTTGATGCCGTGTTTTGATTGAAATATTTTTTTTCATTTTTTACAACAATCGAGATATCGTTAGATAGACAATTATACTTTTAAGAAATATGTAATAAATTTGATTGTTCGCCCTAGGGCTTTAACAATTTGAAATCGCGCGTGAGATTGTGGGAATTGACCGGAACGATAAGTAGGGTTAGGTTAGGTTGACGTTTCCGCGATTCATATCAATTATCTCGTAAACGGAGCGTGCTATAAAAAAATATGTTTTGGCGAAAATGCCGAGAATTTAATTCTGAACGTCGTTTGTTTGAAACATTTTTTGTTATTTCGTACAACAATCGAGATACCGTTGGATAATTCAATGGTTAATTAGTTAGGTTTGTATTTGAATATTTTTGATAAATTCAATTTTTAGAGCCTTAAAAACTTCGATTAAGGTGTAAGATTAATCTGAGTTTAAGGTGCGCTGAGCTGGGATTAAATCCGGGATTTACAAATTGATTTACAGTTAATCAAAATTGAGATTTAATTTGAGTTTATTGAATTTTTGAACGCCGTTCCTCTTTTTGCAAGATTAGATTATTAAGGAAATCTCGGATTTTGTTGAAATCAGCAGGGATTGTTGCGGGATAAATGAGCTTTGTGTTAGAGTTAAAAAAAGAACAAAATCAAGCTGTTACTAAATAAATGAATTGAGTCTCCTTTCTCCACAAGATTTATTTAAAAATCGCAAATGTACATTTCGGCCACGATGTGACCATTATCAATGCTTAACTAGTTACAAAAACAAACTTAATTTAAGTAAAATCAAGCTGTTTTTAAATGAATTACAGACGCTCAGTTCGATTAAGGTTGTGTTGATTTAATAGAAATAATTTGAGTTATTGTTTTATTTATCGGGTTAAAGGAAAGAAAAACAAACATTAGTTTCAATTTTTTGTTACATTTGAGATTCGACAAGAAATAAATATAAATCTGTAAAATTTTCCGTTGGATTTATCAATTGTAAATTATTCTTTCTATGGAATTACCAAATTACAAAAACGCATTGTTTTGTAATTTAATTTATTTGAGAGATATTTTTGAATGTAATAAAAATTCCAACAAATAATTTTTGTATTTGTTGGAATTCTTTTAAGATTCAAAAATATCTTTCAAATAAATTAAATTACAAAACTATAAAATGTAATAAATCGTTTTTTTTTTCTGCTTATGCGCCCGATAAAATCTTTAATTTAATATTTGAACGAAAATACTTTACAAAACAAGAAACAATAATTAATAATTATAAATTGCTGAATATCCCGTAATATTGAAAATTGACAAACATTTTGTAAATCGAGAGAAATATCGAAAATCTGATGAAAATCTCGATATCTTGAAAATCTGATGAGAATTTTATAAATTGACGAAAATCTCGAAATATTGAAAATTGACAAACATTTTGTAAATCGAGAAAAATCTCAAAATATCGAAAATCTGATGAAAACCTTGATATCCAGAAAATCTGATGAGAATTTTATAAATTGACGAAAATCTTGAATTATCAAAAATCTCGACATGTTGAAAATCTTTACGGTCCACTCCCAGACTAAGTATGAAGTAAAATTTCGAGTTTAGAAAAGCCCCGCGTAGAAAATTTATCGAGGGTCGCGCTAACAACCCAAGACTAATTTTCACGGGGCTTTTCTAAACTAGAAATTTGGTGCCGTGTCATTTTCTCAATATCTAAGGAATAGACATGGGTATAAAACAGTGTAAAGCTCTTTTAGCAACAGATGGCACCATGCCGTTTTTTTTAATATGTGTAATATACACATGGGTATAAAACAACAGAAGGTTTCGCATTTTTAACAATAGATCGCACCATGATACTTTCTCGATATGTATGATACTCATATATGATCTTTTTCTTGTGAAATTTTTCTAAACATGGTGCAAACTGGGAGTTCTTTATACAAGAAACACAACAACGAAAATGCTGAAATATCTTTGTAGATCACTATTTGAATATGAGGATAATTATTATCATAATGAGGGGATTATTTCCAGTGATTGACGATCCTTACTAGAGGATTACCTCCTTGGTTGATACTCGTGTTCAATCGCTATACAATTTAATGACCAACCTAATTTCACTGCCAATGTGCATTACTGTACAGTTAGTTACTTCTAAGAAAACCAACCAACTCTTTGGAATTTACGCAAATTGCCGAGCAAACTGTCAGCTACAGTTAAACCTGGATATTTTCATTCGAATCTTCCTGGTAAATTATGCGTATCATTTGCAAATTCTGCTTATTCTCGTAAAATTATCTGTATCTTTTTCAGGCGTCTCATTAGCAAATTCTGTCTATTGCGTTAGAACTGGCGTTACTTAGCGCATTTCCAGTTCTGCGCCGGCCATCGGGATTGCACTTTTTAGAAAATCCTCGACAAGGACGTCCGAGAGAGTTTTGACCCGTAGTCGAGGTCCCGCTTCAAAGAGAGCGGATCTTTAGTTTATGCTCGCTACCATACCTTGTGATTGTGTGTGTGTGTGTAAATTGCATGCTGCTTTTTATCCAATTTTAAAATTCTATTCTTCAATACTGTTTTTTCGTTTTGTTTGTTAACGGTATTCAGATAATTCTTGAGTGTGGTGTGCGTTTGGAGAAGATGGATTTTTGTGGTCATTGGAAGTTTGGTGTTGCTAATGGCGATGGAAAAGAAAAATCAATTTCGTGGTCAATTATTATAAGGTATGTTTTTATTGGGCTCCGCTGCTAATTAGCACGCAAAGATTTTTGTCTGTACCAAAGCAGTCAATTTCTAATCCTGCACTGGCAGTTTATTTTTAATACTGATTTAGCAGTGTACACAATTAAAATCACAATACTTCAGTGTTTTATACGCGTGGCGCATGAAGTAAAATTTCGAGTTTAGAAAAGCCTGAAAATTTGGTTTGGCCGCTCCGCGCTTCGCGCTACGCGACCAAACCAAATTTTCAGGCTTTTCTAAACTCGAAATTTTACTTCATGCTTAGTCTGGGAGTGGAAACACTCGTTAGTAGCTTCAAATTGAACTAATTAGAAAAATGTATACTTGAAAAAAAAATTATAAAATTGAACTATCACGTGGGTGATTCATTCTTGCGTTAGGCGAAAATTGGCAATAAGAAAAAAAATTGCGAAATTCTATTCTAAGCAGGAATGAGAGAGAGAGGCCTTCACGCTGAGATCGAATTTGCTATTTGTCGGGGATTAAATTGGAGCGTGCAGTTTGTGTGTGTCGGTGATGTGTATCTGGAAAAGGTATTGTTATGAAGTTGTTAAGGTGGGAGGAAATTTGGTGCTTTTTCGAGGAGAGAAAATCTTCATTAAATTAATGTATTTGTCACGAGGATTATTTCAAACGGAGGAGCGTTTAAATAACACAGTGGAGAACTCGCGGAACTTTAATAATAAATAAGGCGAACTAAGGATTATTGTATTGTATTTAATAAATTGTGTAAGTATAAAATATAAATATACTTACAATTTACCGACTTTTTCGATTACCGGTAATTCGGTAAATATCATTGTTTTGGTTAAGTCAAGTAGTTAATTCAAAATTATTATTATTGATTAACAAAAAAATACTTACAAAATATTAAAACGAATTTAAGTTAATATCGACTTTCTGCAAAAATGTAGTCTCGTTGAGACAAGTCTCCAAATAAACCGATGAGAAGTTGGCTACGACTTTCCAGCCACGGATTTTGGCGCCTCCACCATCATCTAAATTTCAATGATTAATAATTTAATATCATTTATCAGCAACCACACATTGTTGTTTGCAACAATTATATTCCAGAATAATAAGTATTTGCAGTTTTCGTTAAAAATATCCGAGAAAATTAGTATTTGAATATGCATAACTTCTGTTTGCGAAGTAAAACAAGTAATTTCTCATCGGATATGAACTAGGCATACTCTAATTAACAATATTAAGCATTTTGTTTAGAGATGCACGCTTAAATTGAGACTTGGTGCGACTTTAAAACTGACATATATTCCCAGCTACAGATCGGACGCACTGTTTATAAAATATTATAATTTTAATTTGCGAAAAAAAAAACATATAATTTCTTATCGAATACGAACTAAGCACGCTCTAATTAACAATACTAAGCAATTTGGTTAAGGATGCACGCCTAAATTGAGACTTGGTGCGACTTTGAAACTGACATATATTCCTAGCAACGGATCGGACCACTGCTTTAAAAAAATCATAACTTCAATTGGCAAAAAAAAAACATATAATTTCTCATCGGATATAAACTAATCATCCTCTAGTTAACAATATTAAGCAATTTGTTTAAGGATGCACGCCTAAATTGAGACTTGGTGCGACTTTTAAACTGACATATATTCCCAGCCACGAATCGGACGCACTGTTTTAAAAAATGCATAACTTCAATTGGCGAAAAAAAAACATATAATTTCTCATCGGATATAAAATAAGCATCCTCTAATTAACAATATTAAGCAATTTGTTTAAGGATGCACGCCTAAATTGAGACTTGGTGCGACTTTTAAACTGACATATATTCCCAGCCACGGATCGGACGCACTGTTTTAAAAAATTCGTAACTTCAATTGGCGAAAAAACCCATATAATTTCTCATCGGATATGAACTAAACATACTCTAATTAACAATATTAAGTAATTTGTTTAGAGATGCACGCTAAAATTGAGACTTGTTGCGACTTTTAAACTGACATACATTCCCAGCCACGAATCGGACGCACTGTTTTAAAAAAACATAACTTCAATTGGCAAAAAAAAAAACATATAATTTCGCATCGGATATGAACTAAGCATACTCTAATTAATGATATTAAGCAATTTGTTTAGAGATGCGCGCTTAAATTGAGACTTGGTGCGACTTTAAAACTGACATATATTTACAGCACCGGATCGGACGCACTGTTTACAAAATCTCATATTTTCAATTTTTGAAAAATAAAACATATAATTTCTTATTGGATACGAACTAAGCACGCTCTAATTAACAATATTAAGCAATTTGTTTAAGGATGCACGCCTAAATTGAGACTTGGTGCGACTTTCAAACTGACATACATTCCCAGTCACAAATCGGACGCACTGTTTTAAAAAATGCATAACTTCAATTGGCGAAAAAAAAACATATAATTTCTCATCGGATATAAACTAAGCATCCTCTAATTAACAATATTAAGCAATTTTTTTAAGGAGGCACGCCTAAATTGAGACTTGGTGCGACTTTTAAACTGACATATATTCCCAGCCACAGATCGGACGCACCGTTTTAAAAAATTCATAACTTCAATTGGCGAAAAAAAAAACCATATAATTTCTCATCGGATATGAACTAAGAATACTCTAATTAACGATATTAAGCAATTTATTTTGAGATGCACGCTTAAATTGAGACTTGGCGCGCCTTTAAAACTGACATATATTCCCAGCTACGTATCAGACGCACTGTTTTAAAAAAATCATAATTTCAATTGTCGAAAAAAAAATTTATAATTTCTCATCGGATATGAACTAAGCATACTCTAATTAACAATATTAAGCAATTGTTTTAGAGATGCACGCTTAAATTAAGATTCAGTGCGACTTTAAAACTGACATATATTCCCAGCTACGGATCGGACGCACGATTTCATAAAGTTCCTAACATTAATTTGCGGGAAAAAAAACATACAATTTTCCATCGGATATGAACTAAGGACACTCTAATTAACAATATTAAGCAATTTGTTTAGAGTTGCACGCTTAAATTAAGATTTAGTGCGACTTTAAAACTGACATATATTCCCAGCTATGGATCGGACGCACGGTTTTAGAAAATTTCTAACTTTAATTTGCGGGAAAAAAACATACAATTTGCCATCGGATATGAACTAAGGATACTCTAATTAACAATATTAAGCAATTTTTTTAGAGTTGCACGCTTAAATTTAGACTTGGTACGACTTTAAAACTGACATATATTCCCAGCCACTGACCGGACGCACTGTTTACAAAATATCTTAATTTCAATTTGCAAAAAATAAAACATATAATTTCTGATCGGATACGAACTAAGCACACTCTAATTAACAATATTAAGCAATTTGCTTAGAGATTTACGCTTAAATTGAGACTTGGTGCGACTTTAAAACTGACATATTTTTAGGCACGGATCGGACGCACTGTTTTAAAAAATTCATAACTTCAATTGGCGAAAAAAGAAACATATAATTTATCATCGGATTTGAACTAAGCATACTGTATTTATCAATATTAAGAAGTTTGTTTAGAGATGCACGCTTAAATTAAGACTTGGTGTGACTTTAAAACTGACATTTATTCCCAGCCAAGGATCGGACGCACTGTTTTAAAAAATTCATAATTTTAATTGGCGAAAAAAAACATAAAATTTCTCATCGGATATAAACTAAGCATACTCTAATTAACAATATTAAGCAATTTGTTCAGAGATGCACGCAAAAATTGAGACTTAATGCAACTTAAAAACTGAAATATATTCCCAGCCACAGATTGGATGTACTGTTTTTAAAAATTCGTAACTTTTTGTGCGCGAAAAAACATATATTCTATCAAACATTAAAAGTGCGATTCTTTTCGCAATCTACAACAAGTTAGTCTTACAAAGACTATATCAAACACTCATTGAAACAACTACTTCCTGGGCTAATACCCCGACGGACATTGAATTATACAACAAGTGTTTGCTGTTACATACAGCAACCTACTGCAAATGTAATAACAATGCCCCAAATTGTTACATTTGCAGTAGGTTGCTGTATGTAACAGCAAACACTTGTTGTATAATTCAATGTCCGTCGGGGTATTAGCCCGGGAGGTAGTTGTTTCAATGAGTGTTTGATATAGTCTTTGTAAGACTAACTTGTTGTAGATTGCGAAAAGAATCGCACTTTTAATGTTTGAAGTATTCTGCAACCAAGAATTGGCAATTTCATTTATAGTAATATATTCTATCATCGGGTATGAACCAAACCCACTCTAGCGTCCTAAACTTCGTTCTAATTTTTTACATACACCGGTTTTAGGATTCATCCAGCCCTCCTTGGTAGCATTTTCATAATTCTCCTTTAATTAATTATAAAATTAATTTAATCGAGTGTTCTAATAAAAATTAATTATGCAATGAAACAATTATCAACAATTAAATTTAATGTCTGATAATGTCTATTCATGGAAATAATTTGTTTTTATTATCAACCTCTCAAATTGCATGACATTAAACGATGGTGACACATTTAATTAATTTTTGTTACGCAACAGGAAATATATAAAAAAAATATAACTTTTAAGGACGATTCATTGTTCAAAACGGACAATTTGCTTTTCCGTATGGTTGGTTAGTTCAATTTTTGTTTCATTAATTGTGAAATAGTTAAGTGTAATTGAATATTTCCAACATGTTTTATTAATAATAATCTTTATTATCCAACGGAAGTATCCAGAATAGGGATAATATGCAGTACATTCTTAAATTTAGGAAATATAGGTTGAACAAAGAAACAGTATTAAATTAAATAATTAAAATTAAAAACACGAATAAAATAAAATAAGATAAAATGAAATAAAATGAATTAAATGAAATAAAATGAAATATAATGAAATATAATGAAATGTAATGAAATGTAAGGAAATGTAATGAAATGTAATGAAATGTAATGAAATGTAATGAAATGTAATGAGAAATGTAATGAAATGTATTGAAATGTAATGAAATGTGATGAAATGTAATGAAATGCAATAAAATGAATTAAATGTTTATTCAATCATAATTTAAATAGGCGTGTCTCTGCTCTTTTTTTAATTTTTGCAACTTTCCTTGTTTTTAATTAATTCCATACATGCCATTGTATATTAAAGTTGACATTCACGCTAATTAAACTGCTGGTGTGTTGGTGTGTATTTATGTATCTTACAAGGAGCAGCTTCTTTGGGAGGTTTTCCTTGACATTTATAAAAGATGCCGATGATCAGAACTGGATCAACTGTTTTACAAGGAAAATATTAAAAGTGTTTTCGTCTGTTCAAAATATTGTGACTGAATTTCAGAGATTTGGAAAGGTTTAAACAAGTCCCAGAATAAGCATGAAGTGAAATTTCGAGTTTAGAAAAGTCTGAAAATTTGGTTCAGCCGCCTAGCGAAGTAAGTAATAGTACTAATTTCACATACAAGATAAATCACTTAACGTAACTATAAAGAAGAATATCGAAAACTTGATTTTGTTGTAATTTGTATAATTTAACAGCAAACTTTCTCGAGAATTGCAAGAGCCATGAGATATTCGTATTTTGCAATGAAACCTTAACGAATTACCATAAGTTGTATTCAGAAGTTAATGATGATCTCCTGACAAAACGCTCATTAGCAATTAGGATATTAGGAAATATTTTAATCACTTGAAGAAAACACATTAAAATTCATTACAATAATAATTATTAGGAAAAACATTAAACATTGTGGTTTATAATATAACTAGGAAACTAAATATGTCCGTTTTAAACTATAACATATTTTGTGTGCTTAATTTTATTGCACAGAAATGTACATTAACACAAGGAGAAGAAGGTTGAATTGTGGGAGTACCAGAATGTCATCATCCCATAAATTCGAACAAAAATGCCATCACTGAGTTTAAATACCAACGACTTACCAAAAGTAACATTTGACATTAAGCAACTATTATTATGTAAACGATAAAAAATATTAAAAAAAAAACAATTAAAATTAATATCGATTGTTGAAAATCTTTTTATTAATAAAGATAAATTAAAAAATATTTCAACTAGTTATTGTGCCGCACCCTGTAATATCATATAATATTATATATGATTTATTCTACTGATCACTATTGTATAATAATTATACAAAATATAGTATATAAAAAGTAAATATAATACAATTTAAATTGACCATACAGATGTGTGTCGTAGGAATACTTTTAACAAAAAATTAACAAAAAAAAATGGCACAATTTTGAAAACAAATAAAACTTATCATCACTTTCTATTCCGAGTTGTTACGGATATGAGATGAATGCAGGAAAGTCGCGCGTTCGCTGTTCGAATTTACGAACAGAATCTCTCACGTGACAGGCCAGGATTCTACCTTTCGAAAGGATGCTCTTTGCGCTGCAACTCTGACCTTTCTAACGACCGATTGTTCGATATAAAGTACACTTTTACTCCACGAACACATTGCTCAATGACACAATCATATACCATGACGGATTTTTTTTATATTGGTGTAAGTATTAACGAGGAATTATTGGTTGTTTAATTTTTGTTGAGAAAACTAATACAGAGCATTTTTTTAAGGTATATACTAGCTGGCGCAAAAGTCATCACCCTATCGGAAGATGTAATAATTTTTGCAAATATTGGCAAATATCAGTTCTGCTTTGATATTTGTGAAGTAAACAGATACAAAATACAAGACACGAATCGCCATACTCCTCAAGAAAGCGGAACAATTAAATAATTGCATTTCCGGGTCGCCTAATCTTTCGTTTTGGTGATTTGCATTGGCCGGCAAGATCGCTCGTTGTAACCGTTCCAGACTTCTTTTTGTGGAGTTTCTTGAAGCCACGAGTCTATGTCAACAAGCCTCAGACTCTTAAAGCCCTCAAAGAAAATATCCGTCTAGAATGCGAGAACCTATCGACGGAAGTTCTGGCAAAAGTGATGGAAAATGCCATAAATCGGGCCCGTATGGTCATCAATTCTGCCGGCGACCACTTGGTCGATATCATTTTCTCGACTTAATGGAAACAAAATTAAAACATCACATAAACACAATCTAAAAGCAAAACCAAAGTATTTCATTCATAAAAAAATTACAGCCAAAGAACATCGGGTGACAACTTTAGCGCCCCGTTGTATATCCCAATGTATTCGGTGCAAATTTTTAAGCATTCCTTAATTTTTTACGTTTAATTTGAAGCCTCAAACGGGTATTTCCACTCCCAGGCTAAGCATGAAGTAAAATTTCGAGTTTAGAAAAGCGTGAAAATTTGGTTTGGTCGCGTAGCGCGTAGCGCTACGCGACCAAACCAAATTTTCACGCTTTTCTAAACTCGAAATTTTACTTCATGCGCCACGCGTACAAAACACTGATTTAAAGTGATATTCAAAATATTCTGCTTAAGTTTGATCTCGTGTTAATAAACTCTAGAAATGTTTATTTCATTTAATAATTTAATTGAAACACTTAACTTTGTTTTACCACTTTTATTTAACTTTTCAGTGACTATAGTTTCGACTACAAGCTAGTCATTATCAAACTAAGTCTTAGTCGCTTAGTTTTATAATGACTAGCTTATAGTCGAAACTATAGTCACTGAAAAGTTAAATAAAAGTGGTAAAACAAAGTTAAGTGTTTTAATTAAATTGTTATAAAGATGTACCACAAAGTGAACACCAACCAAATTAAATATTTTATTACATTTAACCCATCAATTTGTTTTGTACACTTACAAGAATTAATCCACTGTTTTTTTATTATAAACAATAAAAATATCAAATAAGTCTTGATAGAGTTGTAAGTGTGTTAGGTGCGGTTTTGTTTTACTTTTCATGGAGTCATTATTCAATTAGAGTCGGTGTGTTAGATAATACGCGGATAATAATGGCAGACAGTCGGCCAAATAGAACGGTGTTAGTAGTGTGAAGTTGGACTCGATTCTTGAAACGTTTGTATTAGATTTTCTCTAGCGGAAATATTGTTTAAATTGTACAATATTCCAAACACTGATGCTAATTTACACCCAAGTTAATTAACTTAATCAGTGATTAGTACTTCTTAAAAACAGAACAATTGTATTTACAAATTCTTTACACAGTTGCATATTGATAAAAGAGACATGTTTAATCTCTTTCTTACAAATTTATAACATTCTTATATTCTAGAATTTTGACTTAATCAAAGGTTTAATCAATGATTAGTCGATGATTAAAGTTAATCAGTCGGGGTGCAAATGTGCCTCAGTAAAATTGAATTTATCAATTATTTGTAGAATAATTAAAAACAATTAAAGATTTTTTTTTCGTGGAGGCTTTTCCAAATTATTTGTTTTAATAAATATGCAGAAGTCGTGATTACGTGCTTTGACCAAACTGCTTCTACAGATATTTGTAGATTCTTAAATCAAGACAAAATGACGACAAACTCGGTGAATTGACAAACTTGTATTTTATTTGTAACTAAATAAAAAATAACTATAGATTCATCATAAAATGCCAACTAGGCTTCTACAATAATTTTTTTTCGTTGGGAGTTTTCCAAATTTTTGTTGCGGGATGCGGTAGTAGTATACCGCAAATAAATATTTGGAAGCTCTCAACGAAAAAAAATTACATAACATATAAATTCAGGAAACTTGCTGAACGACCAGCTTGAACTCTCCAACTCCCCCCCTACTTAAACTGAAGGAAAACACCCCCTCCACACACACTTCTGAAAACTGTATATAATGTAAATTAGTTTTTTATTTACTCTCTACAATTGTTTCGCTACACTGTAGCTTCTTCAGGTCAAGAAATATAATACATTTTTTATGTATTATATTTGTTCACCTGAAGAAGCTACAGTGTAGCGAAACAATTGTAGTGAGTAAATAAAAAGTTGAAAATCATAAATAGTCTGCTATTATATTAAGTGAAAAAAAATTATTGTAGAAAGACGATACATTAGTTTTTTATATATAAAACACTTAAAACCTCTCCTCAACGCTTTATTGATAAGAAAATGTACATTTCGGATATAAACTGGTCATTATCAATAGTTTGATACCCAAAATTATGTTCTCTTTCTATTTACATTAATCGAGGCCGGTTTTAGGATTAATTAAGTAATGTAAATAGAAAGAGAAAAACACAAAGACGATACATTCGTCTTTTTGCATTTAAAACACTTAAAACCTCTCAACACTTTATTGATAAGAAAATGTACATTTCGGATATAAACTGGCCATTATCAATAGTTTGATACCCAAAATTATGTTCTCTTTCTATTTACATTAATCGATGCCGGTTTTAGGATTAATTAAGTAATGTAAGTAGAAAGAGAATAACACATTTTTGGGTGTAAAACTATTGATAATAACCATATCAATAGTTTCACACCCAAAAATGTGTGTTTCTCTTTCTATCAACATTACTTAATTAATCCTAAAACCGGTCTCGCTTAATCATCGCTATACATCGAGCACTTTCAGTGGCTTCACCAAGCCCACACGCTGAATCGTATTCAAATTAGTTTACCGGTAAACCCGTCTCGGACTTCTCTTCCTGCTGGCGAGTTAATTAATCCGGCGATTAATTAAACTGGAGAAGCTGCGGGCGGGATGCGGTTCTTTTCGCCCGTTACGCGAAATGGTGTCTCCCAGTTTTTTATTTCTAACGGATTTTTCAAAAGTATTCCACGGACACCCAGAAAAAACACAAGGATTTACAGAAAAACGATTGGATACTCGAATATCACGCAATTTCGAAGGAAAAATGAGTCGTAAAAGTCCTCGCGTGTTTCTTAAGAATAGCGAAGTTTTCCGTTGGGTTGGACTGCTCGTTTGAACACGATATCAATATAATTGGATGTAATTTTGTTTTAGCAAAAAATCTTAGCACACATGTGTGTGTAATAACAATTTGTGTTTTTATCTTGAAAATTGTTATAACTGTTTTATTCAAACAGAATCATAAAGGGTTTTCCATTAAGAGGTCCCATTTTAATTATATTAAAACAATGTTAGTTTTTCTTTTGATTTATTCTCTCACGGGAAACCCCTTTTACAAAGAATATGTACAAAATAATAACAATAATAATTTTATGAAATAGTGCCAACATATTTATTTGAAAACAAAGTATAAACTCCACCATTAGTTGTGATAAATGATATCTAGTAAATGGTCACCGCGGCTTCTTCTGTACATGGCTAAACACAGTTTAAGCTAGAGATGGGCGAAATGGCTATTTTCAGTGAGCTTGTTCAAAAGATCTAACTCATTTCAAAGAGCCAGTTCACTGAGCCAGCTCACAAGAGTTACATGACTCAGTTACGAGCAAGCGAGCGGCCGAGAGTTCTGACTCTTATAGATTGATCTAATTCGCTAACTCATTAAATTGATCAATACGGCGATTAATAATGTCGGTTATACTACGATTGCATTAATTTAGTTATAATTTATATAAATACGTAAGAGTATAAATATGTATTTAAAATTATAACAATCGCGTATTTATTTCGTGTGTTTACCCACTGAGCAAAAAACAAACAAATAACGTTTTTTCAACTTTGTAACAACATTAAACGTTGTTTTAATGTTGATGAAATATTACTTAAATGTGTTTGTTCAGTGGGTACACTTCAAATGTGTTTAAATATATTGAATACATGTGCGCGCCTATAAAAACACACATACATTCAACAAGAAAACAGCGATCCAACTCCGTTTCTCGGACCTGGATCGCGACGATTTATGAATCTCCGTAATACGAGCTAGTTCAGTTGAATTCAAGAACCGTCATGAATCATCGCGATTCAACTCCTTTCCGCGGAACTGGGTCGCGATGAGTGAGCTAGCTCGGTCGGTTCAGCCGCTCAGTCAGATTCAAGAACCGTCATGAATCATGCGATTCAACTCCTTTCCGCGGAACTGGGTCGCGATGAGTGAGCTAGCTCGGTCGGTTCAGCCGCTCAGTCGGATTCAAGAGCCGTTATGACTCTTTTAGAGTAGAAAAAGTTCGAAAAAAAGTTCATGCTCAGCAAGGCCGAGTCGATGGACAAGCCGCGCGAAAATCAAGAATTGTTAATACAATGCGCATCAACATTCAAGGTGAGCCGTGAAACAGCAAAAGAGCCAGGGAATCAAAATGAGTTATGGCTCACAACGAGCTGAACATTTTGAACTGAGCCACTTGGCTCACTAGCTCGCTTCACTAAACTGACTCTTTGAGTCGATTCGCTCAGGAGTTAGCCATCTCTAGTTTAAACACATTCAGGAATAGTTTGTTTTGTTTCTCTATAAGATTATTTAGCATGTTGACAGATGACATCAAGGCAATACAACACGAAACACAATCGAATCGATCAATTACGTCCCTGCTACTAAGTATTAAGCCATGTTCACTTCAAGAATTTACTACACAGATATAGGGTTAGAGGTAGTATACATTTTTATAGTGTTTGTAGTAATACAGTTTTATTATTTCATCTGCCTGTGTGGTGAAACATGTTGCAGTGTTCAACAATAAAAGTGAAATCCTCCCAACTGTGTTGTTTTATTTCAAATATTACATTTTTATTTTGATTCTAATTTTTCTTTGCTACCTAAAGAAATAAGGTATACGCTAATGTCCCACAAACAATTCAAGCACTCAACAAAAATATTCGAGCCGTTATTGGTCAAATAGAGCCAGAGTTGTGCAAAATGTAATGCAAACTATCTCAAACTATAGTAAAATCTTAAAAAAAATTAGTCTTTTAAGATTTTACTATAGTTTGAGATAGATTTGCATTACATTTTGCACAACTTTGGCTCTATTTGACCAATAACGGCTCGAATATTTTTGTTGAGTGCTTGAATTGTTTGTGGGGCATTAGCGTAGACCTTTTTTCTTCAGGTAGCAAAGGAAAAAGTCTGTTGGTGTTAGATCGCACGATCTGGATGGACAGTTTATAGCTCCAAGTCTGTTGGTTTTAGATCGCATGATCTGGATGGACAATTTATGTCTCCGTTTCGCGAAATAAAATGCTCAGGAAAATTCCCACTCAATAGTGCAACTGTTTCGTGGCTTGTGTGGCTCGTAGCACCATCCTGCTGGAAATAAAGATTTTCTAGATCCATATCGTCCAATCTTGGCTAAAGGAAGTCAGTTAGCAGTTAGCATGTCAAATTTAGTAATACAGGGAGGGACAGAAAAAGCTATCCGATTTCAAATCCCTTTTTCTCAGAAGAGGGAACAGGTAGAGTAGTGGGGTAAAAACCGTTAGAAAGCCGGTTTTATGCCATTTGTCATTAGTCAACATGCCTTGGTCTGGTGAACATCGTGCTTTTGTTACTGAGCGGTTTATCGGAAACGGCGGTTCGATAATTGCTACACAATGTGCTTTTCGAATTCATTTCGGACTCGGGCGTCATGATCCTGTTCCACATCACGCTACGATTAAAGTGTGGGTGTCAAATTTTCGACAGACGGGTTCAGCATTGAAAAAGAAATCGCCTGGACGTCCCAGGACAGCAACAGGACCTGAAAACGTGGCCAATGTGAGAGCCGCGATTGAACGTTCCCCGCGTCGTTCGGCACGAAAACATTCGCTCGCTTTGGCGATTTCCAACCGCAGCATTCGGCGAATTTTGCACCGGGACCTCAAAATGCATCCCTATAAAATTGTTGTTGCACAGGAATTAATTGAAAGGGATTTTGAAACCCGTATGAACCTGTGTCGCGATCTCCGAGAACTCCCAATAGACGATGTTGTGCTCTTCACGGACGAACCCCATTTTCACCTTTGTGGCGCCGTAAACAGGCAGAATTTTCGATATTGGAGTGACGAAAATCCTCGGGAAATCCATCAGAAACCCCTCCATAGCCCAAAAGTGACTGTGTAGTGTGCTCTTTCCCGCCTAGGCGTCTGGGGGCCTTACTTATTTGAAGAAAATGGGCAAACCGTAACGGTCAACAGCGAGCGCTATTGTTTCATGCTGGAAAATTTTCTTCAACCCAAAATGGAAGAAAATGGCGTGGAAAATGTGTGGTTTCAACAGGATGGTGCAGCCGCCTACACATCACGACGATCAATGGACATTCTCTGGGAAATGTTTCCCGGACGCCTCATTTCTCTGAGAGGTGGTATTGGCTGGTCGCCGTGCTCACCGGATCTCACTCCATGTGACTTCTTCCTCTGGGGTTACCTCAAATCGAAGGTATTCCAGCATCGACCAAGGACCCTTCTTGCTTTACGAAGGGAAATTGCTCGGGCAATTGAAATGACGGTAAAAGTCATGGAAAGCTACCGCGAGCGCCTAAATCAGTGTATCCGCTCCCAAGGACGACATTTGAGTGATGTGCTTTTCAAAACCATGGCATACAATTTGCGATATGTTAATAAAAAAAAAATGTGTCAAGTTGAGTGGTTTTAATTTTATAACGTTTTGAAATCGGATAGGTTTTTCTGCCCCACCCTGTAAGTTTCACAATGGCACGGCGAGAAGGTGATTCATACAGACCGAAAACACGACGAAGGCTGCGAACTGTCTGGGCGAAATTTGCACCATATTGATAACGAATTATTACTATTTCTATTAGTTGTTAAAGTGTATATCTTTCTATTTTCTCAAATCGTACACTTTTTACTTGATAAGTATCAAACAATTAAGGCCCTCTATTCAACAGTTTAAAAATGCAAGGGAATTCAAAATGGGACCTCCTAACAGAAAACCCTCTATATTAACGATGAGGGCTTTGTATATTTTAGAATGCCTCAAAAATCAGTAGCATAACACTAGACATAACGACTACAATATACAGGGAGTTTTTCTTTAAAGTATATGTATTCAAAGTCAGCTTATTTTCTTAAAATATTTAGATAATTGTTGTTTTTTTTTAGGGTTCAATTTGAAGCTTTAAACGAGTGTTTTCCACTCCCTGACTAACCATGAAGTAAAATTTCGAGTTTAGAAAAGCTCCGTGAAAATTTTCGGGGCTTTTCTAAACTCGAAATTTTACTTCATGCGCCACGCGTACAAAACATTAATATATAGATAAATTTATGTATATTTGAACATCACTTGAGATCAGTGTTTAATACGCATGGCGTATGAAGTAAAATTTCGAGTTTAGAAAAGCCCAGAAAATTTGTCTCGGGTCGCTGCGCGACCCTCGACAAATTTTTACGGGGCTTTTCTAAACTCAAAATTTTACTTCATGCTTAGTCTGGGAGTGGAAAACACTCGTTTATAGCCTAAAATTGAACTTTTCACGGGGCTTTTCTAAACTAGAAACACGCGTTTGTGGCTATCTGGTGCCGGAATACTGAACTCAAATTCGATTTCATAATTTTACTTCAACGTCAGTCTGGGAGTGGAATACTCTCGTTTAAAGCCTAAAATTGAACTCATTTTCTTTAAATCTTTAGATTTTTGTTGTTTTTTTTTTTTTATCAAGAGTTCAATTTGATGCCTTAAACGAGTGTTTTCCACTCCCAGACTAAGCATGAAGTAAAATTTCGAGTTTAGAAAAGCCCCGTGAAAATTCGTCGAGGGTCGCGCAGCGACCCGAGACGAATTTTCTGGGCTTTTCTAAACTCGAAATTTTACTTCATGCGCCACGCGTATAAAACATTAATGAATCGTTAAATTTATGTATATTGAAACCTCACTTGAAGTAAAATTTTGAGTTAAATAAATGAATCGAAATGTTTCTTTTAGTCTCTTAATAATAATTTTATAAATAAATAGATTATTATTATTATTATTAATAAATTTAAATGTAGTTGTGAGTGCAATTAAAGTAAAACTCCTAGCACTCCCGTGGTAAATTGCTGTATTATTTACAGAAATAAGCATATTATGTTGATAAACATCGACACGAGAAAATAATTGCTGCAATTACACTCACAGATCGCAATCGCAAGAGTGAAATGATTTTTTATGTATCTTTTCCCTCAGAGCCAAGAGAAATGTCAACGAATGGCATATCAATGAACTTTTGCGATAAACACGAAGGTCGTTTGTAATTACAGTAATTGTCTTCATCAAAAAGAATCTAACAAACACAGAAACAACAGGACAGAGAAAGAATATTTTAGAAAATTAACCATTTTTGAAATCGAGAGAATTACTTAGTAAAGAAATTATGTTGGCCAATAGTAATTATAGTAGAATTCATGAGAGATTTCCTGGGATTACAGATTTTAAATCTATAATACACCTTTTCTTTGGGATCTGTTCATACTAGCATGATTTCTTCTTGTTTTGCTTGCTCAAACGCAACTAATGCTAATTCCTTTAAACCAGAGGATTTAAGATAATAAAGTTATTTACGTTTTATATAAAATACCCCCGTTAACTTGACTATACACTAGATCCCGACAACTTTTGTTACTTATCTATTTATTTATTTTATTTATTTATTGAATGAACGTATAAACTTTTACAATTTTACAAAAATTATATCACTACTGGACAAATATATTAAAATAAAGAAATTAAAAATAATAATATCGCATGCATGCTGAATTATGGCTAAAATATTATTAAATTAACTTAACTAGAAAAATACAACAAAATATGAATTTATGAACTCTCTAAAAAAAAAAAAAAAAATTACTTGAAAGTTTGTATTGATTGAGGTACTTCAAGATATTTTATAACTTTGATTAAAACGCTTAGAACCTATCTTCAACACTTTATTTTGTAAAATATTGATGTTGAACAAAAATAGTAAGTGTATCACGATAAGAATAATTGTTCCGACAGTATTAAAACTCCCCGATTTTGTGAAAATACACAAAAATGCTCGTAACTTGAAAAATTATGAATTGTCGAGAAAAACAAACAGCACAATAACAGCAAATGCATTTGCTATTATTGTGCTGTTTTTTTTTTTTTTTTTTCGTCGAACATTAATATGTTATAAGTTATGTTGCGTTTGCTGTGCTGTTTGTTTTTATCCAGCATTAATAGTTGGTTAGTTATGAACATTTTTGTCTATTATCGCGAAATCAGGAAGCCATAAACTTCCTCATTTCGTGATATAATTCAAAAATGTTCATAACTTAAATGTTCGATTGATATAAATCTAAATCGAAACCAATATTATTATTTATAACAGCAACATAATGTTTTCATAACTATTACAGCATAATTCATGTGGAAAATAATATTTGAGTGGTCTAACTGCAAAACTCACATTCTAAACTTTTGAAAACTTTTGGCAAATTGCAATAAAATAAGTATACTTTAGCATAGAGGACATGAAAAAAAAACAGCCAACTCAATTTTCACAAAAAGTGAAGAATTTGAGTTTTGCAGTTAGACCACTCATTTGTGATATACTATTTTTTTAGATCATTACTTTAATTCTTATTAAATTCTTATTTTCTGTTTAAGACATTAACTCAACATTCGTTATTCTCATAAATCTTACATCTATTTTCGGCTTTAAGATGTATTACGGGTTCTAATTCCAGCGCTCGGAGAGTTCATTTCGTTTTATTTTCGCCTTGTGTTGTTTTTCTTTTTCGTTTAAACGACGCGTCTCTAATTCTTTTTTAATTGCGCGAGTTAATTAACCGAAATTGAAAGCGGTAACCCGATGGTAACCCGTTGAATTTTCTGTTGTTGCCGTAATTCCAATCTTCCGACTCATTAATTTTAAAATCGTAATTGCCCGTAAGTTCGGGCTTGAAAATGAGATCAAGACGCGTTTCGGACGGCTTCGGTTTGTTTTTTAATAAATTATCAACATACTCTAGATGACGTTACCTATCCAATTCACTAAATAGTGTTCACATATCGGTTTGATATCGTAAGAAATGTTCAGTATTCCTCAGCACTGGGTCGGGACCACACTGAAGAGGACCTTGAAGTCCGAAACGCGTCTGTGGGTATCCGGTGCCGGAATACTGAACACAAATACAATATATAATTTTCTCACTTATCACTTGGTGAAACATTTTTAAATATTGATATTGAAGGTTTAAATTAAATTACACTTGGTTTGTTTCACAATTTTTTTTTTTTTTACTTTACTATTTACTCGACTAGTTTCGCGTTTTACAGCATTATCAGGAGTGAATATATAATAAAATATAATAATATATAATATATAAAATTACGAAAAAACTATTCGTGAAAATGCAAACAATGTCACGAATAGTTTTTTTTCGTAATTTTATATATTATGTTTAAAGTGTGCAAACTATAAGAAGCATAAGCTTATTTTCTCGAATTCAAATAGTTTTGAATTTGAATTTATCTTGTTTGAACAAATACAATTTTGATCCTTTATTAAAATTGATTTAAAGAGTCGAACTTTCTACATTTGTTTTTTTTTTAAATTTGTTTCAGGTGATTTGGTTGAGCCTGTAGTAAAAGGGACCGTAAAGAAAAGTCGGCCTGGGAGCAATACGCGTTCTGTTATTCAAAAGGAAAATATGAAGGTTTGTTTTTTTCATAAAATATTCAGATATTTGTACATACACCGGACAAGTCTTGCTTTTCTTTAAAGTCTCTCATTAAATTAAAAAAAAAGTGAAACACGCACAATTTATTTATTTTCATATGTACAGAAATATATCTAACTGCTAACTGTGGAGGCTTCTACTTCGTTATACATCCCTACTTCCACAAATAAAACTATCTCGATACCATAATTCACTTTTGATAAATTAAACAAGTCACATCTTATAACTTTTGGGGTAATGAGCACACATGTCTTCTAATTTTACGCCTAGTTAAATGAAATGATCCCTAACACTTGCATATTGCACAATTCAATTACATTTGCTTTTCGTTATTAGTCTTCTTCCTCTTCATCCAAGTCTTCTATTATCATCAAAGGAGACGCATCCAGGTCTCTCATTTCCGCCCCTTCTAGAGTCTGCGCGATGTTGTCTCCGAACTAAAAATAAAAATTCCTTTTTATAAATGTGAAATCCGATTAGTGTCGTGAACCCGGACTCCATATTTCGTAATGAACGAGCGCTTTTTTCCACACAAAACTTTTCATTTCCAACGTGTTTAATCTATCCTAAATATTTACAAGATATTAACAGAAAGTCAGAAAGTTAATTTTACTTTGAAGTTTTTGTCTCCTATTTTATTTCTTCGCCTGATGCTGATGAAAAAAGAGCCTAGTTACCAAGGTTATTAAACTATAAAAAAAGATGTTTATTTGAATCAGTCATTTTGAAAGAAGGCTATCTCCGTAATTTCAAAATTGTAATTGTAATGAAAAAACTATCTCAATTCCATTCATTATTAGTTAGATTAACGTAAATTTTGGGGCCTGGGTGGCCGAGTATATAGAGACAGTGCCCACTGACCTAGGGATCATAATTTATGAATAATAAATGATTCCATCCGGGTCCATGAATGTAGTGTGAATTTATTGTGGCGTCCAAACGAATTAAATAAATGTGAGGATTAGTATTTTAATTAAAATTAAAATGATAAAATGGCAAATGGCTCTATGGCGAAAGCCGAGGCCAATGAAACAAATAAAAACATAGAACTTTTACGTTTATAAAGCATCATAAGTATAGTAGTTCTGGCCCGTTTTTATGTGGAATACACAAGTAGAGGTACTAAGAGATAATAATTTGCAAAACGTTTTTTTTTTTTGTTTTAGATTGAGGAGATGACCGATTCATTTCTTCTTAATATCAATCAGTAAATTCGATGATTTTGTTTTCATTTGCTCTTTATGATGAGTATTTTTTCTTCTTCTGGGTTATGGTACCAGCATTTTTCTATTTTTTGTAACCTTCCACGCTAATATGGTCAATCCTACCAGTATAAATAGATCTGTAATTGCATCTAATTTGTTATGCAACGGACGCCAGGCCATGCGGGTACGCAAGGTCGTGTGGAATCACGATAAATTATGCTAATTGGAGGTACCTAATTTATACAACAAATCATCAATGCGTAAGATATAAGAATAAAGTGTAAAAAAAAACAACAAATCTGAATAAATCGATATATGTTTTTGAGTTTTGTGGAGAGTGTAATCAATAAATAATTAACACTGTTGTATCCTTTCTTCACACTTTATTTTCTAATGGTTAGATATATATTTCAAGTGCGAAGTACTCATTATCAAAAACAACTAATTCTAACAACTGCTGTTCGGCTTCTTTATACCTACAGTGGATAAAAGGGAAAAACCAGGATTAAGGGAGGACCTAGGGTGGGTTTACATTTGAATTTTATTGAGTTATGTTTATGGCGGTAACAAATTTAAAAGCGGTTTATTTAAGGGACTCAAATCGAAATTCAATAAATAATTTTTATTTTTACGTATTTCAATAGCTTCCAACGTATTTAATTGATATTTATTAGACTCTTTTAGGAGTGTCATATTGTTGATATTGAATTTATGACCTGTTGTAAAGTTATGGTGTGCAATTGCTGATTTTTCTGAATTTTGGATTTTTATATAACTGTGTTCTTTGAATCTAATATTTAAATTACGGGTTGTTTGGCCGATATACACTTTCTTACAGTTATTACACTTTATTGAATAAATTCCCGATTTTTTCAAGGAAGTCTGAATAAAGATAAATAAGGCAATGTATTAAATATAAGAATATTATGTAAACAAAATACATGAATCTGAATAAAGATAAATTAGGCTTTAGTTAATCAAGATGGATTTGTTCAAAATCAAGTGATTTTATATTTAAAAGAAATTATTAAAATTATGCCAATCATGTAGATAGAAGACCATTGCGGTTGGCAAAAATAGTGTGGATGTTTTGATAGGATCCCATTTTTTTGTAAGTACTTACTTCTGTGTAATCTTTACTTGTTGATGGGATCGCTCCATACAAAGGGTTTTGAAACGATTTTTCCAAACTGACCACTGATCCAGCTATAGATCTATCGAATGACAATCCTCCTTCCTCTCGATTTTCGAATCTTGCGAACATGAATGGTCTAAGTGAATATTTAGTCGTTGGAAGCCACCTAAAAAAATATATATTAACTCCGTAAGTTTTTATTGATTAAAGTAAAGTTATTGATCAAAAAAGAACACAGTTTTTACACTAATAAAACACGATTTAATTTTCTTCCTACACTTATTTATTTTTATTGTTAGATGTTTTTACAATTTGTAGGGAAATCATCATGCTAATTTTAAAAAATCTGAAGTTTTCTACACACAGTTTTATAGATTTTCCGCTTGTAGAATCTGCAATCATTCTAGTGCATCTTAAAGTAAAACCCAAGCGGATAATCCACAAAAATTGTGTGTAACCAAACTCCTAAGTTTTGATAATTATTTTAATTTGAAGACACACTCGAATCTAGAATCTAAAACCATTCTATAGCGTTTTTTAAATTGAAATCAAAGCGGATAATCTCTAAAAATTGTGCGTAAGAAAACTTCTGAGTTTTGGTAATTGATTTAATTTGAAGACGCACTCGAATCTAGAATCATTCTATAGCGTTTTTAAATTAAAATGAAAGCGGATAATCTCTAAAAATTTTGCTTAACATAATTTCTGAGTTTTGGTAATTGATTTAATTTGAAGACGGACTCGAATCTAGAATCATTCTATAGCGTTTTTAAATTTAAATGAAAGCGGATAATCTCTAAAAATTTTGCTTAACAAAATTTCTCAGTTTTGGTAATTGATTTAATTTGACGACGCACTCAAATCTAGAATCTAAAATCATTCTAGTGCGTTTTCAAATTAAAATCAAAGCGGATAATCGCTAAAAAATGTGAGTAACAAAACTTCGGAGTTTTGATAATAGATTTCGAGATACATTTGAAATTTAGTAATACGAGTGAATTTTCTACTAAATACCTAGAGCTAATTTTCAAGTCAATTACTTATGAGTTGATTTTCAAGAGTGAGCCTAGTGCGTTAGGCAATAGTAAATAGATATTTCGAAAATGTATAAACATCACACTAAATCAGTGTTTTATACGCGTGGCGCATGAAGTAAAATTTCGAGTTTAGAAAAGCCCCGTGAAAATTTGTCTAGGGTCGCTGCGCGACCTTCGACAAATTTTCTACGCGGGGCTTTTCTAAACTCGAAATTTTACTTCATGCTTAGTCTGGGAGTGGACAACACTCGTTCTTAGAAGTTTCAAATTGAAGGATTACCAAGTTTATTACCATTTTACAAAGGCTACAGCTCGAAGGACCAATCGTGGTCTTCGGAGACCGAAGGACTACAAGGAATCGAAGTTCTTTACAAGAAAACAACGAATATCTGAAGGTTTTCAGCATGGATAGGAAAGAAATTCCAATTTTGAAAAAATATCGAAGTTGGAGTGGTTTTCAGCGCGTTTTTAACTTCACTTTAAATCAGTGTTTTATACGCGTGGCGCATGAAGTAAAATTTCGAGTTTAGAAAAGCCCCGTGAAAATTTGTCTCGGGTCGCTGGCGCGACCCTCGACAAATTTTCTACGCGGGGCTTTTCTAAACTCGAAATTTTACTTCATGCTTAGTCTGGGAGTGGAATACCCTCGTTAGAAACTTCAAATTAGAAAAGTACAGCGTGTTGCGTTTGTATATAAATACTTAAAAGAAAAATTCCCGGACACAGACATCAAAATGTACTGAATTGCAATTGTGGAAATTGTGATAATTACAAAAGATATATATAAATCATAAAAATATGACAGATTTATTCAATATTGTCAATGTGTGTTAGAATTAATGAAAATCACATTGCAAAAATCTCAATTTTAAAAATCGTAAAAAAAATCGAATTTAGACAAATTTGCGAAATGTACAAAAACAAATACATTGTTTCCTGTTGGGCAATAAATGTATTTATTTATTTTATTTATTTATTTACATTGTGCCCGAATGCATCATAAACTAAAATATCTCTTAATATATAAAATTACGAAAAAACTATTCGTGAAAATGCAAACAGTGTCTTAATTAATAAGACAATATAAGACGATAAATATCCATTGAAACAACTACTTCCCGTGCAAATACACCTCCGGATATTGAATTATACAATGAAATATTTAAAATCTTATTTAATTTGATTTGTTACAACGCTCTATTAAAGTATATGTAACGTTTACGTCAAATTCTCTTCAAACCAACTAACAATACAATTTAAAATGAAAGGAGAGATAGCAACAAATTAGAAGTGAAAGGACTTGGATTAAAACTAATGTCTTAGGCCATCTATAGACGCGTTTCGAGATTTATCTCTCTTCAGTATAGCTTTGCTTATGACGTTTAAAAAAATTAGGAATAAAATTAAAACAAACTTACTTGGAAAAAGTGTTGTGTGTGGAATGAACAGGTACACAGAAATGGAATGAGTGAAAATGATGGTCGGTATTTATAGGTAAAAAAGGGGATTATGTCATTAACCTGTCTACCTGATTTTTAAAATTATTAAGCTAAATTTGAAACATTCTAAGAACAAATCATTATTTTTATTGATTCACAAGTGTTTTTCTCTAAATAAAATTTAATTTGTAAATCATAATTGTAATATGTGAATAAAGATTATTATTATTATTATTATTATTAATTAGGAAACAAATTAATGATTTTTTTTAGAATGTTTTAAATTTGATTGTTTGGTGTTGTAGGCGTTCACTTTGTGGTACATCTTAAATACACTTGTAAATAAAACACTTTTTACTTTGTATAACCACTGAATTTTACATTTAATTGTGTGACTAGTTTCGACTATCTAGTAGTCATTCTCAAACTAAAGTAAATACAAATTACACGTTAAAAACTATTTATACGGCTTCGAAGAGAGGGGTGTACATTAGGTCAACCTGGTTAAATTTGGCCTAATAATTTTGAAAATCAGGTAGAGATTTATTTAGTTTCATACTTATATATTCATACTTCATACTTATATATTTCGTACTTAACTTACCTGATTTTTGACGTGTATTTCTGTGGAAAACCGACGTAAACCACGAAGATAATCGCGAAGAAAACGATCGTCACTAAAAACGCCCAGAATAGCATCCCGAAAGTGTCTTGTAGCATTTGCATTGTTCTAATCGGTTTTCCAGAGGTTATCATCTTCAATTCCGACACATTTTCTGTAAATCAATTTCTGAATAATATAAGTAATTTAATCGATAAATCAATTTGCTATAAACCAAACAAAAACATAAAGTTAAACTTACAATATTTTGTGCTATTGAAACATGATCATTATTTATTTGAAAAAATATATTAATATTCCACCAGACTAAAAAACTATATCGTAGTAAAGTATAATAAAAGTAGTAAAGTATAATGAAATTATTCAGAAAAATAAATAATTGCTACGTTTGAATAACAAGTAATAATTATTGTTTTTCATAAATCCATTAATTAGCAGAGTACTATTGCACAAATATATTTAGAGCAAATCGATGCCTTAGCTCAGAGATGTGTTAAGTGTTACACAATATGCACAATATGCACTTAACACATCTCTGAGCTAAGGCATCAAAATGTTTGTACACGTAGTAAAGATGACTAATTCACCTGATTTCAAAAGTTCGTACACCTCTTTGGCGATTCCCACTGAATAAAATCCATCGTCAGTGTGTTTGTCGACGATGAAAAGATTTGTATGAACGTCGACAATATTTTCTGATTTGCTAATGTAAAAATCTATGTAATCAGAGTTTTTTTCTAACAATTCCAACAATTTCTTTGGTATTTTCGCAACCGGGTTAAATTGAATATAAGCTCCTAAAATAAATAATCACTTTAGGGTATCAAAAAAGACATGCACAAAAGATGGGTCTTGAGCGCAACGAGTTTTGCAGCGGATGCCTGGATGTGGAGGAGGAAGAGACGGTACTCCACTATCTGGGACAATGCTCTGCTCTTGAAGGTAAAAGAATCAAGTACCTTGGCATGCACTACGCGCACGGACTAGCGGACCTCACACCTCTAGATGTGAGAAATCTGATTAGGTGCTCAGATTGGTTTGTATAGGTGGGGAGGGAGGAGAGATCTGATTTCTTTTTTACCCTTATGGTATCACACGGGGTCCTTTGGGCCTAAGTGAGCGGACAAACTGCTGCTATTGAAACCTAACCTAGCCTAGGGTATCTCGCACCTCTAGATGTGAAAAATCTGATTGATTAGGTGCTTGGATTGGTTTGTATAGATTTGGAGGGAGAAGGGATCTGACTCCTTTTTTACCCTTATGGTATCACAAGGGGTCCTTTGGGCCTAAGTGAGCGGACTAACTGCTGCTATTGAAACCTAACCTAGCCTAGGGTATCTCGAACCTCTAGATGTGAAAAATCTGATTGATTAGGTGCTTGGATTGGTTTGTATAGATTTGGAGGGAGAAGGGATCTGACTCCTTTTTTACCCTTATGGTATCACAAGGGGTCCTTTTTCCCCAAGTGAGCGGTCTTACTGCTGCAATTGAAACCTAACCTAACCTAGGATATCTGGTTCTGGTTCTAGTTCTTTGGGGAGTGCGCATTTCTGCATTGCACTTAGGCCTCATTAAGCCCATTGTGCTACTTTAGGGTATCGCAAAGTATTGTTTTATACTGAATGACATTAGAAATGCAACACCTGGAAATAACCATTCTTCGTCAACAATTTTTTTTGTACAAGATTAATGTGTAAAATGAATGCTATGATAAAAGTTGCAACCTTTTATCTTTAACATTTTTTTGGAACAAAATAATCGTATCCATCAGTTTCATATTAAAATACGTTTAAATAGACGATTCAACAACTAATTTCATCAGTTTTTAAATTTAATTGCGTCGACAAGATGCCCAGAGTACGAAGGCCTAGACAATTTCGGCATTTAAGTGATTTTGATCGGGGTAGAATAGTTGGGTGGCGCGATGGTGGTGTTTCGTTCCGGGAAATTGCGCGTCGTTTAAACCGGAACGTAACCACTGTTACGCGAGTGCGGCAAGCATGGACTGAAGAAGGTCGAGAGTCGAGAATAAGGCCTCGTGGACAACCAAGGCGTACTACAGAGCGCCAGGATCGCCCACTGCGACTTATGGCTCTTAGGGACCGATTTTCCACAACTAGGCAGCTTGGTGACCAATGGTTTAATGAACACGGTAGACCAGTTAGTATGCGAACTCTTTATCGACGTATCAGGTCATTTGAGTTCATTTCATACCGCCCTCTGTTAGTCCTACTTTTAACTTATGCACACCGGCGTCAAAGTTTGGAGTGGTGCACAGAACGCCAAGGGTGTACCATACCTAGAAAGGCTTGGAAACGTGTTGTTTCAACAAGATAACGCAAGTCCTCACATAGCAAATCTATCGAGGGACTTCTTGGAAGCCGGTGCCATAAATGTTTTACCTTGGCCGCCCAGATCTCCAGATTTAAACCCAATAGAACATGTCTGGGATATGCTAGGTCGGAGACTGACAAGCTTACAAAACCCTCCACAGACTCTGGCTGAGCTGCAGCAGCAAATTCTCGTTGCTTGGGACGAACTACCTTAGGAGGAAGTCGATCACCTCATCGAATCGATGCCCAGACGTGTTAATGGAGGTCGCCAAACACATTATTAGGTGTAATTTACTTGTTTGTTTTTTTGTTTTGATTCAAATTGTTATCATGTATTAATTAACTTAAGACCTAATAAATAAAGATAAAATCAACTACAAAAGACCGTTATTTGTGGGTGTTGCATTTCTAATGTCATTCAGTATATTTTTGTTACCACAAATTTTTGTACAAAAGTATATCCCGGCCTTAAACGGACTCTCACAAACGTCCGCGTCCTTCTTATAGCTCTCCACATAAGAACAAATTTCAGGCATCATCACCACTGTGTGCAAGTAAGTCCGGCAAGGACAATTGTATTCCGTCAACCCCACGCACATTGAACTAAGCTCAAATATATCCGGTAGAGAGGTAAATTTATTGATGGAATCGTCTTCGAATTTCGCCGATTTCACGAGTAATTGGTAATCGGTCCTAACGTCGAAAGTCGAATTTGCAGGGAGAGTAACATCGTCGAAATCGCATGGAATTCTGTGAGTGTCCGGTATCGCTTTATTCGGCAAGTGATTCCAGTTTCTTGGGTCTAGGATATGTGTTTCACTTTGCTGTTTTATTTTAATACCTAAAAATATTTTAATAACTAGAGGGTTACAATTCTTATTAATGCTCTCTTTAAATGTTCATTGTTTTAATATACAGAGAGTTTTATGTATAGTAGTTCTAGCGCTATATGAAAAAAATGACTTCAGTTTGCGGTTAACTTGTAAATGATTATTGGGGGTTTATGACCATAACCGCAATAAAACTAACCTGCGCTGGCCAGATGATTTGCATAGAAAATTCATGACCGAAATGAACAGGGCCGCTACAAGGTGTGTTGTCCCCGGGGCTCGAGGCAAACAGCGGAAGAAAAAATGTTCAGAGATGTTGAGATTAAAAATGTTGGTTGTTTAACCGAGTTCATTTAAGTGTAAGAATGAAAAGTTAAAAACATTTATGCTCTTTTAACATTAACTAATATTAAATTGTGTGATTTATCAAACCATCAAACATCTGAAAATACCTACATCCATTTCAAAAAGTGAGGCGCCTCACTTTGAAGTGCTGTATTTTCAAAACAAAAAATCTTAAAAAATATCCGAGTACGTTTCTGTAATCCTGACTGTTTTTTTATTATTATTGAAGAAATCAGATTTTTATCATAAATAATTATTTTTTCGACGGATTTTTACTTATTCTTTAAAAATCCTAATCAGTTAAGTATAAAAATTTGAAATAAATACTGGTAAAAGATTAAATCTTTATTTATAGAGTGGTGCAAGAAAGAAATGCATATCTGAACCCTTTCAACCCCTACTATATCAAAATCCTATTTCAACGTTCTCGGTAATTAAGTATCCGGTTTTTTAATTATAGTTAATTGTTTGAAATTGTTCATAACATAAAATATATAATTTAATTTCCAATAATTTAAATATTTGATTTTTCGTCGATTGAAAACCTCATTGAGAGATTGAAGATGCGCGATGGTTATGGTTTTTAATCCACGAAAAATCAAATATTTATATGATTGAAAATTAAATTATATATTTTGCAGGTCAATCTGATTTTTTTCAATAATAATAAAAAACACTCTCAGTATTACAGAAACGTGTTCAGATATTTTTTAAAATTTTTTTGTTTTTAAAATACAGCACTTTAAAGTGAGGCGCCTCGCATTTTGAAATGGATCATTAATTAAATTAAAATTTCAATAAAATCGTGTTAGTTATAATAAAGCTACGATTAAATTGGTACAGCAAATTTTGCTTAAACAAAAATTATACGATTCTAAAAATAATGTGATTTTAGAAATTTTCAGGCGCAAGTTTTTACACCACTAATATTAAATTCCATAGTTGAGCTGAATTTTTTTTAAGAAGAATAATTATACGATTTAATTAATTTATAAATATTTAAAATTAAATTTCGGCAGAATTGTTTAACTCAACTTATTTCTTCTGACAATCTTTTATTTGAAATGTAAACAAATATTATGTAATAAAATGAAAATTTACACTTTATACATACATAATTACACTTTATACATAAATACACTTTATACAAAAATACACTTTATACATAAATTAATTATCAGATTCATCTGAGTCATTCTCCAAAATATTTATAATAAGCGGTTCCACATGTTTGGAAAAGTTTTTATTTTCAATTTCGATGACATGTCGAATGCTGTTCGTCCACTGTTCCTTAGAAATTTTAGAAATTTCATTTTTAACTACATTTACAGTTCGATCACTAAACTTAGGATTTGTGTTATTTCGCCGTATTTGAGGTTTTAGTATGCCCCAAATCAATTCAATAGGATTTAATTCACAATGGTACGGAGGTAAACGTAGCACTTGATGACCCAAATTTTTGGCTTCTTCGTCTATGAAGTGTTTTTTCTTATGTTCTTTTATTTTTAATACTTTAAGTGTAGGTCGGCTCGAAGTATAACTCATTTTCATATAAAAAATCTGAAATTTCTTTTTTACTCGAATTGGCATTTGGTACTTTTTCAATCTGAACCGAATGGTAGCTAGCATTATCTGGTACAATAACGCTATTCTGCGGTATATTGGGTAGAAGAGATGTCACAAATCACTCAAAAAACACTTTTCCTGATATATCATCATATTTAGAAAAAGATTCGAATATTTATAAAAGGATTCGAATACTTACAAAATGATATAAATCATCAACAATAATTCGAAAAAAAGCTAATGTGGACTAGCTTTTTTTATATTTTTTGCTGATAAAAATAACGCATCATTCACCCATCCTTCTTGATATCCTGCATGGAGAATAATAAGACGTTGTCTCCTTGAAGCTGGTACATTTAGTGAATAGTTATCATCTATCCAACCTTTCTTCACTGTATCGTGTGTATCATACCACGTTTCATCCAAGTATATAATTGGTTTATTTGTATTTCTAATTCTTCTTATTTCTTCTATATATGTATACCTCCACTCACAAATCCGTTGACTTTCTTTGAGCACCTTCCTTTTGTTGATAGTTCGATATTTAAAACCAATTAATGACAAAAATTGTGATATTGTTATTAAACTGCATTTAACATCAAGCTGTTCTTTCAATTTATATTGAAGCCAGTTTAGAGTTGGAACAAAATTATTTTTAAAACTGTTATAAATTATTCTTCTCACTCCACGACCGTGATCTTCCACAGTTAATTTTTTTAGGACTCCTTTATCTGTCCTAATTTTCCTCGGTATAATTCCGTTGGTAACTAGTCGCCACACTGTCGTTTTAGAAATTTTTGTTAAATTTGCAGTCTCGGAGATTAGATGGTCTTCGGTGCCAAATTTTCCTTGTTGTTTTAAACTGTCGTATACATTTAAGATAATCTTTTTTGCGTCTTCAGATAAAACAATTCTATTGTTGGATTTTGATAAAACTTCTTCTCCATTTTCATCAGCATTTATTAAATTTTCTTCGTTTTCATGTTGGTGAAAATGATGTTGATCGTGTTCGCTATTCCACGATCTCCACATGATGGTTGTTTTCAATAACTGCCTAATGTCTGGTATAATATTGGAACAGATCACTTAACTAATGTGCACGATTAACTGGACTATTACCTGGGGTTGACGCGTAATTATCATAGTTAGGACACCCCCTCCACCACCCCCGAGAGTTTTTAAAGTGGGGCATGTATGTGTTATTTTTCCATAAGAACGAACAACGGCTCATCTTTGATAATAATGAAAATTAAGATTTGAGATTTACACCCATTATACATTGAAGTTATGTGAATAATTTAAAATGTTTTTACGTAAAAGGAATTATAACTAAAATAAATATAAATTTAATTGTGACACACTAAAAAGATGTCATATAAATGTTGAGATATTGTATAGACGAATTGGTTTACCTGTGTGATATTACTTTAATTTATTGAAATACTTGTTATAAATAGGGTGTATGAATTAGATTATTCTAAGTTAAATATTAAATAAAATGAGCTGTTGTTTCAAAACCTCCATAAGAGCAATAAACATTTTAGTTTTACTTTTGTTTAAAAGATGGCAATAAAATACATTTAGAAATAAGTTATAATATAATTTAATTGATAGAATTTGTTTGTATAGAGTGTTGGATGCCGAGACCCACCTCAAAAGTAGTAACAAATATTTTGTGAAAATATTTAACACAGTTTTATTTAAAATTATCGATTATTTAGTTAAAATCATGAAAGCAATAATCAAAAAAATAAAAATGAAAAAAAAAAACAACTCTAAATATGTATTATAAATCACACGAAAACGTATACTTTTAGTAGAAATTGTTATGAACAATCATTTTGTCGGGAAGTCCAGAATTTGAGTTAATCTGGGATATCCCCAATACCTTTTAATCCTGGGCCTCTTGGTTCCTTATTGCATAAAGGGTCAAATTGACCATTAGTTTTTCGAGGAATGTCGAGATGTTCAGAAGTTGAGTTAATCTGGGATATCTCCAGTACCTTTTAATTCCGCCAATGACAGGATTATATACATATAATCCTGTCTTTGGCCCTAATACAATTTTCTTAATAACCTTTTCGTGTATAATCGCTAAGAGCCGCTCATTCACTATTTCACGCTAATGGACAATTGAGTTCTATTATTGTAATTGGTACTTTGTAATATTTAAAAAGAGTAATTAATATTATTGTATATATTTAATACCAACATTTTTTAAATAAAAAAATGTATAAGTTAAAGTTAGGGCCGTTAGTTAATTTCTTAGAAAAATAAATGATATTTAGATATATTTTTAAAATGTCAAAATTATTTCATTAGATTTTCAGTTATTTTGGCTATAATTACGATTTTTGAAAATACTGCTTTAATAAAACATAATATATACAGTTGTATATACAACATTGAAACATTTTTAATTTTAATTACTAATTTAATTATTATAATTAAATTAATATTTACTTATCGACTATCAAGAAAAATACATCATTTTTATAAAACTTTTATATGCATACAAAAATAACATGCGATTAACAAAAATTCAATCATAAAGGGGTGACATATTTTGGATGTAGATTGTGTATCAATAAATAAGATGTAAATTGATAGAGAAGTGTTAAGAAACAGAACTTCATGCTAATAAGAGAATGAAACAATTTATCGACTAGAAAACAAGTTGCAACCGTCATTTAACTCTTTCAATCAAATAACTGACGTTTGTATCGTAAGAGCTGCAAATTAAAGTGTTTTCCTTGGTATACATTTATTGGACTATCTATCTCGAAAACGTTAAAATTTAATTATTGATATCCGCGTTAAAATAAATGGTGACAACTCATGTAAATTAAATTATAAGTTCAACAAAAACTATTAAAATGATAGGGAATTTAATCAATTTCCCTTTATTTTAGACTAGATTTAACTCTGCTGTCAAACGTTAAATTTAACGTTTTCGATAGAGAATACCACCGAATGTGCATTTTTACATATCTACGTCAGTCATTGGAATGAAATGTTCTAATACGGACCTGAAATTATGCAGCCGACTCACGGCCGAGCATGCAATAAGCTGTTTGCTGAGGGATACTTTTATTGAGGATTATGGTTATGGTGTTATAAAAGTATAAAAATTTATTGCAAATTTGAAGTAATTTTTTTCATATAGCGCTGGAAGATCTATAACACCTAACATTTTTATAATGAGAATTTTTCTTTTAAGTATCCATATGCATTTGTTGCGCATTCTTCGATGCTCGGTTTATTGAAAGAATTTAATTTGAAGCTTAAAGCGAGTGTTATCCACTCCCAGGCTAAGCATGAAGTAAAATTTCGAGTTTAGAAAAGCCTGAAAATTTGGTTTGGTCGCGTAGCGCGAAGCGCGGAGCGGCCAAACCAAATTTTCGCTACGCTACGCGACCAAACCAAATTTTCAGGCTTTTCTAAACTCGAAATTTTACTTCATGCGCCACCGGTACGAAACACTGATTCAATGTAAAGTTTAGCTGTGTGTTTTGAACTTCGTAATGTGTCAGTGTTTTGTACCGGTGGCGCATGAAGTAAAATTTCGAGTTTAGAAAAGCCTGAAAATTTGGTTTGGTCGCGTAGCGCTTCGCGCTACGCGACCAAACCAAATTTTCAGGCTTTTCTAAACTCGAAATTTTACTTCATGCTTAGCCTGGGAGTGGAAAACACTCGCTTAGAGCTTCAAATTAAATTCTTTTAAATGTGCAACGTATGCATATGGATACTACAAAGAAAAATGCTCGTTATGAAAATGCTCGGTGTTACATAAAACCCTCTGTATAAAATTACGATACTGTGTTTCGTGTAAAATACAAAAAATGTTTTAGTTGATAAGACAACTTAAGACAATAAATACTTATTGTCTTAAGTTGTCTTATTAATTAAAACACATTGTTTGCATTTTACTCGAAAAACAGGGCAGGTGGTGGCCGAGCGGTAACGTCGCCGGGCTGTATCGCTCGGCGAGCCACAAATTCGGGTTCGATTCCCGTGCACGGGGAGACTTTATTTAAAAAATAATATCTCGTCGTGACCCTGGGTGTAGTATGAATGTGTGTGATTGTCCGAATGAATAGTTAAATACTACAAATTGTAAATTGTAATAAATTAATTGATACAAAAATATATAGATTGATGATGGCTAATGGGCAAGTTCCCAAGGCCAGGCAACAGCCAAACAAAAAATAATAATAACTCAAAAAACATTTTCGTAATTTTATATATTATTTAAACTGTGCAAACTATATTGGAATTGGAATTATTCGTGTTTTTCATTGTTTTATTTTTCTTACATTTTTCATCTTGCATATCAAAAATCATTTCAGCATTGTTATTAATGTACAAATCACCCTCAACTGGAAGAACAATTTGGTTTATAGTCATGTTATCTAACAGCATTGAACCAAAAGTTACTTCTGGAAACACCATTCCCTTACAATGTTTGTTATCGTGTTCCCAATTGTCTTTATTCATGACGTTGCTGTTCTTAATCCAATATCTTTTAACTCCATTAATTCCTTCAATCGAAAAAAGTGCACAGGTAAGTGTGGACAAATTAAATGTTCACTCAACTTACCATAAATACAGCTCACTAAACAAATTATTTGCACAAGTATTTTCATGATGTGAAATAATCGACTGAAAGCTGCACAACTGCACAAGTATTTTTATGGTGAGAAATGTTACACTGTTATATTAGGAGTGAAATTTAATCTGGTGGGCGTTTCGATAACAAAATAGAACACAAGACTACAGTTTTTATTATATTTTCTTTAATTTTGAGTTCCATTTTTATTTCTTTAGAAGTTAGTTTATTATCTTGAAAAACAGTATATAATTTATTTTTGCCTTCAATGTCGTTAACTCAATTAACTCATCCTATTGTTTCCTCCAACATCCATACAAATTTAATTGTTCATTCTTTACACATACAAATTACGTGCTGTCGATAAGCACTAATTATTTATGTATTCATTGCTCATCGAAAAAATCGAAAACAATATTAGCGCAATTGTTTTCGAATTTTCAATGAAAAATGATCAAATCCTTCCTCGTGCCATTGAAATCCGGAGATGATCCGACTAGGATACGAGCACGAATGACATCAGTATGATGCAATAAAATACAATTTTACTAGGAAGCTTCTTTGATTGTTCGTTAAATATAAATGATTATCAGGTTTTGGGAGAATCTCTAAAGCTGTGAGTCATTTTGTATACACGAGAATGATTAAACTAAAGAATTTGTATATGCTGATTTACCAACAGGATTTTTCATTGGATTAGCGCAATTGTTTTCGATTTTTTTCGATGAGCAATGAATAGATAAATAATTAATGCTTATCGACAACACGTGGTTTGTACATACATTACATTAATTCACTGTAACTTTGACTTATAAGTAATTTACTTATCAACATTTATTATACTCGATTCTTTTAATTTTTTCTTGGATAAATTTCTCATCTGGCACTTGGTGAAACATGTTATAATATTTAAAGTCCTTTAAACTAAAACCTCTTGGTATTGTTTCACAAATTAAACCTTCATCCTGACTAGTTTCGGTTTGTTACATCATTTTCAAAGGAATGTGTTCCTTTGAAAATGGTCTAACAAACCGAAACTAGTCGGAGTAAAGTTTTAATTTGTGAAAAAATACCAAGTAGTTTTAGTTTAAAGAACTTTATATATTGTAATATGTTCACCAACTGCCAGATGAGAAATTATTCCAAAAAACATTACATAATATTCTCGAATATTTCAAAAGAAAGGTATTTTTTGTATGGAATTATTCTCTTCACGAAATGATTCTATTGTATTTGGAATTATTTGGGCGGCGTCAGGCCGATTCAATTAATTTAAATTCCACTCAAGTCAGAGAAAAAAAGTTGCAGTTTCTATTCAAAAATATTTAATTCGCATGAATGCATGCACTGCAATGCACTTAAACAGTTTAGAAAAGCCTGAAAATTTGGACCAAATCCAAATTTGCAGACTTTTCTAAATTCGAAATTTTACTTCATGCTTTATTTGGTATAAAAAAAACCCGTTAGAAGTTACAAATTGAACGTTTTTATAAAATCAATAAATGCCTGAAAGTTTACAGCATATACATCGGGATATAATATACTTAAAAAAAGCATGAATAAATTTATAACTGTTAATTTATTTTAAAATAAGTATTTTCTGCTTGATCTCTACACGAAATTTTATTAAGATATTGATAGGGTATTTTCAAATTTTAATATATTTTAAAAAAACAATACCTGCTTATAAGCAACACGGAATTGTACTAACATTTGTGCAACAGTTTTTGAGTTATGATTATTTTAATTTATTAATTCCAGGAAATTTGGCTGTAATTGCAATTTATTGATGTTTAATTTGAAAATTACTCAAAAATTATTAATAGGGTATTTTTATATTTTAAGATATTTTTAAAGATCATCATTTGCTTAATACCTACACTTAATTTTAATAAGATTTGTGCAACAGTTTTTGCGTTATGATTTTTTCCATTAATTCCATAAAAATTTAGCCGAAATCGCAATTTATTGAAGTTTAATTTAAAAATTACTTGAAAATTATTCATAGAATATTTTTAGATTTTAATATATTTTAGAAGATTACTATCAGCTTAATATTTACACAAAATTTTACAAAGATTTGTGAAACAGTTTTTGAGTTATGATTTTTTTAATCCATTAATTCCAGGACATTTTGCTGAAATTGCACTTTGTTCAATCTTAATGTGAAAATTACTCAAAAACTATTGATAGGATATTTTCAGATTTTAATATATTTTAAAAGAACAACATATGCTTAGTACCTACACAAAATTTGACTAAGATTTGTGCAACAGTTTTTGAGTTATGGTTTTTTTAAGCCATTAATTCCAGGAAATTTGGCTGAAATTGCAATTTATTGATGATTAATTTGAAAATTACTCAAAAACTATTGATAGAGTATTTTTAGATTTTAATGTATTTTAAAAGATTAATATCAGCTTAATATTTACACAGAATTTTACTTAGATTTTTGCAACAATTTGTGAGTTATGATTTTTTTAATCCATTCACTCCAGGAAATATGGCTGAAATTACAACTTATTGAAGATTAATTTAAAAATTACTCAAAAGTTATTGATACGGTATTTTCAGATTTTAATATATTTGAAAAGATCAACATCTTCCTAATATCTGCACAAAATTTTATTTAGATTTGTGCAACGGATTTTGAGTCATGATTTTTTTAATCCATAAATCGGAGGAAATTTGGCAGAAGTTGCAATTTATTAAAGATTAGTTCGATAATTACTCAAAAACTATTGATAGCGCATTTTCAGATTTTAATATATTTTAAAAGAAAAGCATCTGCTTAATACCTACACAAAATTTCACCAAGATTTGAGCAACACTTTTTGAGTTATGATTTTTTTAATCCATTAATTCCAGAAAATTCGGCTGAAATTGCAATTTATTGAAGTTTAATTTGAAAATTACTTAAAAACTATTGATAGGGTATTTTCAGAATTTAACATATTTTAAGAGACCGACATCTGCTTAACATCTACACAAAATTTTACTAAGATTTGGGGAACAGTTTTTGAGTTATAATTTTTTTAATCCATTAATTCCAGGAAATTTGGCTGTAATTGCAATTTCTTGAAGTTAATTTAAAAATTACTCAGAAACTAGTGATAGGGAATTTTTAAATTTTAATATATTCTAAAAAAACAACATTTGCTTAATACCTATACAAAATTTCACTAAGATTTGTGCAACAATTTTTGAGTTATGATTTTTTTAATCCATTCATTCCAGGAAATTTGGCTGTAATTGCAATTTATTGAAGCTTAATTTGAAAATTACTCAGAAACTATTGATAGGGTGTTTTTACATTTTAATATATTTTAAAATATCAATATCTGTTTAGTACCTACACAAAACTTTACTAAGATTTGTTCAACAGTTTTTTAGTTATGATTTTTTAATCCATTAATTCCAGGAAATTTGGCTGTAATTGCAATTTTTGGAAGTTTAATTTGAAAATTACTCAAAAACTATTGGTAGGATATTTTCAGATTGAAATTTATTTTAAAAGATCAACATCTGCTTAATACCTACACAAAATTTTACTAAGATTCGTGTAACCGTTTTTAAGTTATGATTTTTTTTAACCTATAAAGGAAATTTGGCTGTAATTGCAATTTATTGAAGCCTAATTTGAAAATTACTCAAGAACTATTGATCGGGTACTTTTACATTTTAATATATTTTAAAAGATCAATATCTGTTTAGTACCTACACAAAATTTTACTAAGATTTGTTCAACAGTTCTTGAGTTATGATTTTTTTAATCCATTAATTCCAGGAAATTTGGCTGTAATTGCAATTTATTGAAGCCTAATTTGAAAATTACTCATAAACTATTGATAGGGTATTTTTACATTTTAATATATTTTAAAAGATCAATATCTATTTAGTACCTACACAAAAATTTACTAAGATTTGTTCAACAGTTCTTGAGTTATGATTTTTTTAATCCATTAATTCCAGGAAATTTGGCTGTAATTGCAATTTTTGGAAGCCTAATTGAAAATTACTCAAAAACTATTGGTAGGGTATTTTCAGATTTAAATTTATTTTAAAAAATCAACATCTGCTTAATACCTACACAACATTTTACCAAGATTCGTGTAACCGTTTTTAAGTTATGATTTTTTTTAACCTATATTTCCAGGAAATTTGGCTTACATTGCAATTTATTGAAGCTTAATTTGAAAATAACTCAGAAACAATTGATAGAGTATTTTTAAATTTGAATATATTTTAAAAGAACAATATTCGCTTAACATCTACACAAAATTTCACGAAGATTTGTGCAACAATTTTTGAGTTATGATTTTTTTAATCCATTAATTCCACGAAATTTGGCTGTAATTGCAATTTATTGAAGCTTAATTTGAAAATTATTTATAAACTATTGATAGGGTATTTTTACATTTTAATATATTTTAAAAGACCAATATCTGTTTAGTACCTACACTTAATTTTACTAAGATTTGTTCAACAGTTTTTGGGTTATGATTTTTTTAATCCATTAATTCCAGGACATATTGCTGAAATTGCAATTTGTTCAATTTTAATGTGAAAATTACTCAAAAACTATTGAAAGGATATTTTCAGATTTAAATATATTGTAAAAGAACAACATCTGCTTAGTACCTACACAAAATTTGACTAAGATTTGTGCAACAGTTTTTAAGTTATGGTTTTTCTAAGCTATTAATTCCAGGAAATTTGGCTGAAATTGCAATTTATTGAAGATAAATTTGAAAATTACTCAAAAACTATTTATAGGGTATTCTTAGATTTTAATGTATTTTAAAAGAATAATATCAGCTTAATATTTACACTAAATTTTTCTTAGATTTTTGCAACAATTTGTGAGTTATGATTTTTTTAATCCATTCACTCCAGGAAATATGGCTGAAATTACAACTTATTCAAGATTAATTTAAAAATTACTCAAAACTTATTTTAAGATTTTAATATATTTGAAAAGATCAACATCTTCCAAATATCTGCACAAAATTTTATTTAGATTTGTGCAACAGATTTTGAGTCATGATTTTTTTAATCTATAAATCCGAGGAAATTTGGCAGAAGTTGCAATTTATTAAAGATTAGCTTGATAATTACTCAAAAACTATTGATAGCCTATTTTCAGATTTTAATATATTTTAAAAGAAACGCATCTGCTTAATACCTACACAAAATTTCACCAAGATTTGTGCAACACTTTTTGAGTTATGATTTTTTTAATCCATTAATTCCAGAAAATTCGGCTGAAATTGCAATTTATTGAAGCTTAATTTGAAAATTACTTAAAAACTATTGATAGGGCATTTTCAGAATTTAACATATTTTAAGAGATCGACATCTGCTTAACATCTACACAAAATTTTACTAAGATTTGGCCAACAGTTTTCGAGTTATGATTTTTGTAATCCATTAATTCCAGGAAATTTGGCTGCAATTGCAATTTATTGAAGCTTAATTTAAAAATTACTCAGAAACTATTGATAGGGAATTTTTAAATTTTAATATATTTTAAAAGAACAGCATTTGCTTAATACCTACACAAAATTTTGCTACGATTTGTGCAACAGTTTTTGAGTTATGATTTTCTTTAACCATTCATTTCAGGAAATTTGACTGAATTGGCAATTTATTGAAGTTTAATTTGGAAATTACTCAAAAACCTTTGATAGGGTATTTTCTGATTTTAATTTATTTTAAGATATCAACATTTGTTTAATACCTACACAAAATTTTACTAAGATTTGTGCAATAGTTTTTGAATTATGATTTTTTTAATCCATTAATTCCAAGAAATTTGGCTGAAATTGCAATTTATTGAAGCTTTAATTGAAAATTACTCAAATACTATTGATAGGGTATTTTTAGATTTTAATTTATTTTAAAAGATCAACATCTGCTAAATACCTACACAAAATTTGACTAAGATTTGTGCAACAAGTTTTCAGTTATGATTTTTTTAATCCATTAATTCCAGGAAATTTAGCTGAAATTGCAATTTATGGAAGCTTGAATTGAAAATGACTCAAAAACTATTGATTGGGTATTTTTAAATTTTAGCATATTTTAAAAGCTCAATATCTGCTAAATACCTGCACAAAATTTCACTAAGATTTGTGCAACACTTTTTGAGTTATAATTTTTTTAATCTATTAATTCCAGGAAATTTGGCTGAAATTGCAACTTATTGAGGTTTAATTTAAAAATTACTCACAAACTATTGATAGGATATTTTCATATTTTAATTTATTTTACGAGATCAACATCTGCTTAATATCTACATAAAATTTGATTAAGATTTGTGTGACAGTTTTTGAGTTATGATTTTTTTAATCCATTAATTCCAGGAAATTTGGCTGAAATCGAAATTTATCGAAGCCTAATTTGAAAATTAGTCACATACTATTGATAGGGTATTTTTAGATTTTAATTTATTTTAAAAGATCAACATCTGCTAAATACCTACACAAAATTTGACTAAGATTTGTGCAACAAGTTTTGAGTTATGATTTTTTTAATCCATTAATTCCAGGAAATTTAGCTGAAATTGCAATTTATGGAAGCTTGAATTTAAAATGACTCAAAAACTATTGATCGAGTATTTTCAAATTTTAGCATATTTTGAAAGCTCAATATCTGCTTAATACCTGCACAAAATTTCACTACGATTTGTGAAACACTTTTTGAGTTATGATTTTTTTAATCTATTAATTCCAGGAAATTTGACTGAAATTGCAACTTATTGAGGTTTAATTTAAAAATTACTCAAAAACTATTGATAGGGTATTTTCATATTTTAATTTATTTTAAAAGATCAACATTTGCCTAATACCTACACAAAGTTTTATGAAGATTTGTATGACAGTTTTTAAGTTATGATTTTTTTAATCCATTAATTCCAGGAAATTTGGCTGAAATCGCAATTTATCGAAGCCTAATTTGAAAATTACTCAAAAACTATTGATAGGGTATTTTCAGATTTTAATATATTTTAAAAGAAAAACATCTGCCTAATATCTACAAAAAATTTCACTAAGATTTGTGCAACACTTTTTGAGTTATGATTCTTTTTAACCATTCATTCTAGGAAATTTCACTGAAATTGCAATTTGTAATTTATTATTTGATATTTATCGGTGCTCGGTACGTTAATTTTACACAGGTCAGATAAGATACATTAAATTACATTTTTAAAATTCTAGTTTGTATGTTAATACATTTGTTGCCAAATCGCAACATGATGCATTTAAAGCTTAAGTTTACTCGACTATTCCTTCAAGGCTTAAGTTTTCTCGCAAAGAATAAATACAATGACAAATAAAACAACATTTTCATGTATGAATATCAGTAATTAAATTAATAACCATGAAATTACCATAAACAAACACAAACCTACAAATTACATCCTCTGATATAATCAGCAACAGTAATTATCGCACAATTTTGTCCGGCTATTTTCAATTTTCCAACAAATCGACGCGTCCTTCGACGAGGAAGTCGCCAATTACGAAAAAAGCTCGCTTTATCGTTTAACCAATTAATACCTTAATTAGCGCCGTTTCCACGATAAGCCGTAATTAACTTCCGCCAGAGATCATCTTCTTGTAAATTCTATTTTTTGTTTCTTTAACAATTTACACTTTTAAGCATATCATTATCGTCGCAAGGACGGTGAGAACCGATTCAGGAAATTGGATGTAATGTAAAAACAAGAATAAAACGAGGAGTTAGTTGTGAAACTCATTAAGTGTGCAGGAAATTGCTGGTGCTTGATGAGTTTTATGTTTGGGTCTTATGGGGGGTAATTGAGTCCATAAGATCGTGATGATTTTCTTCGGAATAAATTATTATTTAATCACCGTTTGGTGATTATTTAATAAGCATGTCTTTCTATGTGTGGGAAAGAGTTAATTGATAATTTCAATTATTCTATGCAGACTCAACTTAATAACAAAATTTATAGTTAATTATACAAAGAATTGTTCTTCTAAGTTTTAAATTTCCGGCATTCATAGTTTTTAAAAAGAATTGTTCTTCTAAGTTTTCAATTTCTGCAATTCATAGTTTTAAAAATGAATTGTTCTTCTAAGTTTTACATTTCTGGCATTCATAGTTTTTAAAAGGAGTTTAATTTGAAGCTAGTAACGAGTGTTTCCACTTCCAGGCTAAGCATGAAGTAAAATTTCGAGTTTAGAAAAGCCCTGTGAAAATTTGTCGAGGGTCGCGCAGCGACCCGAGACAAATTTTCTGGGCTTTTCTAAACTCGAAATTTTACTTCATGCGCCACGCGTATAAAACGCTGATTTTAATTGAAATTCAAAGTATTGGACTTAAGTTTGATTTCAAGTTAATTAATATTAACATTTAAGTAACTAATTTTTTGTTTGTTTCTATTAATTATCTATTAAAAAAAAATTAAAAATATTTTTACATATCCTGAAGAAAATTGGATTAATTTTGAAAGCGCAAGATTTCGTTGCAGATGGAGGAAATACATTTTTGTAAAAGTTATTAACGTAGAATTAAACTTAAGGAGTATATTTTAAAATTCAATTGAAGAAAATACTTTTACATATCCTAAAAACATTGGATTAATTTTAAAAGCGCGAGATTTCGTTGCAGATAAACGAAATAATTATTTTTAAAATTTATTAAGCTAAAATCAAACGTGAGGAGTATATTTTAAACTTCAATGAAAATCAGTGTTTTATACGCGTGGCGCATGAAGTAAAATTTCGAGTTTAGAAAAGCCCCGTGAAAATTTGTCTCGGGTCGCTGCGCGACCCTCGACAAATTTTCTACGCGGGGCTTTTCTAAACTCGAAATTTTACTTCATGCTTAGTCTGGGAGTGGAAACACTCGGTCGAAGCTTCAAATTAAATCCTTTCAAAAACAACGAATGCCTACAAATTTACAGCTATAACTAAATCTTCACATAACTTCAACAATAATATCTTTAATTGATAAATAAAGCACTAATAACCTTTTTCGCACTTTTATTGGCATTACTAAATGTAAATTTCGGAAATAAGGTGATTATTATCAATGGATTAATACACTTTGATAACAAAAATCGACTAAATTTTGTCTAATCATAGATATTATTAACTCAATTTTGACATAAAGACAATTTATCATAAAGAAAAATTGAGTTTGTCAATAGGTTGCAGTATATTTATAAAATATAAAAACGAAATAAAATTAATATCGACTTTCTGCAAAAAGTTTGTCTCCAAATATTCATTGAAACAACTACTTCTCAAGCTAATAATTCAATATCTGTCGGGGTATTAGCTCGAGAAGTAGTTGTTTCAATGAATATTTGGAGACAAACTTTTTGCAGAAAGTCGATATTAATTTTAATTCGTTTTTATATTTTAACTCAATTTTGATTTAGAGAAAAATTAAACAGTTTGCAGAATATTTACAAAATATAAAAACTAATTAGAATAAACATCGACTTTCTGCAACCATTTAGTTTTTCCAATTTTGATTGCCCGAATCTTCTTCTTGTTATTCTAATTTAATAACCTTGGCAACTAGAAACATTTTTCTTATAAATTCAACCTTCAGAAAAATCAATTATTCCTTCTACTCAACTAAAATTGTCAACAACTTTAATTACCTTATTTACACCAACTTTAATTAAAGCAATCGCACAAACCAACTCATTTTAATCATTTATCTAAAATCAACCGAGCCTTGCTTATTTATGTCCATACAACCTTGATTTATCTAATTCGATCGCGCTTTTTTTTTCGTCTTGCTCTTCTTCTTTTTCTTGTGGAGTTAATTGGTATTCACCGCAATGAGGGCCTTCACACGTTGTACGAATACAGCGCATGCTAAGACTAAAAACGAATTATGACAGTGTGTGTGTGTGTGTATTCTTGACCGATTAATCTATTGTGCCATTGAACGATTTGGGAATATAACTCGGCAGAACAAAACAAAAAATAAAACAACACCGCTTTGGCTTTTGATTGCAGTCATTCGACTTTGGTGCAGTGATAACGGTGCTTTGTTCCAACAATAAGTGATAAAGTGTGAATTCACGGTGAGTTTTATTAATTGTACCTCTGCACCTGTGCAATATTCAAGCAACCTCATCTAAAATTTTAAATCGAATGGGTGTAATTTAAATCCTGTTTTCTAAATTAAATTTGTGTTATTCAAGCAACCTCACTTAAATAAATTCTCAATTCAAATAGGTGTAATTTAAATCTATTTTTTTTTAATTTAATTTGAGTTGTTCAATCAGCCTCAATAAGTTCTCAATTCAAATAGCTGTAAGTCATTTTTTTTAATTATTGGTGATTGTAATTGAAACATTGATTAGTCCAATTAGCAAATATCGTCCAGGTATTTCTTAAAATATTGAACACAAATTCAATTTTTTAATATATCGGACACTTTTTTCTCATTAATCACTTGGTAAAACATTTTAAAATATAATGGTTTGTAAATTAAATTCACTTGGTTTTGTTTCACTTATATGTATTTTATTTTCTACTAGTTTTGGATTAATGCCATTATCAAGAATGATGTACAAATGGATTTGTTTGGGAATATATACAGTTTCGAGTTTTAGGTTTTATTGGGTAATAAGGGCATTTAATATCGGGGAATTCCAAAGGTCTTCGTTGTCGTTCACCACATTTTTATTTGCCTTTATGGCTTTTGAAATTTGTAAACCCTCCCGGTAGTTAAGCGTTAATCCCTTATTACCTGTATGCAGAATTTTTAAATCGTTTGAAGAAAAATGGTGATAAGATGTGATACAGTGCTTAGAAAAACCGGTGGTTTGTTTTTTATTCTCTATGTCTTTTTAATGCTCTTTTAATCTTATATCAAAAGACCTGCCGGTTTGTCCTAAAACTAGTAGAAAATAAAATACATATAAGTGAAACAAAACCAAGTGAATTTAATTTACAAACCAATATATCAATTTTTTAATTCTAAGTATATTTCTGGAATTTTAAAGCTTTCACACACATATTGATTTTTAAAAAAATATTCAAACGTAAACCTACTGAAAACTTAATTATTTTTCCCTGAAATTCTTAATTTTTTATAATTCTAATTCCTCTAAATCCTGGAGTTTAAAATACAATTAACAGATTTAAATCCAAAATCAGAAGTGGAATAACAGCCACTCAATTAAGGTTGTTATTCCAATTCTGACTGTGGAGTTAATTGTATCTCTAACTAATGTTCATTCTAAGTATATTTCTAGGATTTTAAAAGATTCACACTAAAAATGATTTTTTCCGAAATATTCTAACATAAACCCACTGAAAATTTTAATTCTCAACTTGAGTGGCTGTAATTCTATTTTTATTGCGGAATTTAATTTTTGTTACTTGTATCCTAAACTCTAATTAATTCTAAGTATATTTCTGGAATTGTAAAGCTTTCACACTAAAATTGATATTTTTAAAAATATTCTAACCTAAACCTACTGGAATCTTAATTAATTTCCCTTAAATTCTTAATTTGAGTGGCTTTAATTTTATTTCTAAGTGCAGAATTTAATTTTTGTTAATTGTATCTGAAACTCTAATTAATTCTAAGTTAATTTCCGGATTTTTAAAACTATCACACAAAAATTATTATTATTTTTTTTAATATTCTAACCTAAACCCACTGAAAGCTTCACTAATTCCCCTTAAATTCTTCATTTGAGTGGCTGTAATTTAACTTCTCAAGGACGATTTTAATTTCTGTTAAATGCATCTTAAACTTTGGTTAATAATAAGTATATTTCTAAGATTTTAAGACTTTTGCATACAACTTTTTTTTTAAATATTCTAATATAAACCTACTGAAAACTTCATTAATTTCTCTTTTATTCCCAATTTGAGTGGCTGTAATTCCACTTCTGATTGTGGATTTTCATTCCTGTTAATTGCATCGTAAACTGATGTTAATTCTTAGAACTTTAAAACTTTAGCATTGAAATTGATTTTTTTTAAAATGATCTAATGTAAGCCCACTGAAAACTTCATTAATTCCCCTTAAATTCTCGATTTGAGTGGTTGTAATTCCACTTCTAATAGAAGATTTTAATTTCTGTTAAATGTATCTTAAACTTTGGTTAATTTTAAGTATATTTCTGAGATTTTTAGACGTTTGCATAAGAATAATATTTTTTTAAATACTCTAATGTAAACCAACTGAAAACTTCATTAGTTTCCTTAAATTCTCAATTTGAGTGGCTATAATTCTACTTCTGATGGATTATTTTAATTCCTGTTAAATGTATCTTAAACTTTGGGTAATTCTTACTATATTTCTGAGATTTTAAGACTTTTGCATAAGAAATGTATTTTTTAAAAGATATTCTAACGTAAACCTACTGAAAATTTCATAAATATCTCTCCAATTCTCAGTTTGAATGGCTGTAATTCGACTTCTGATGGAGGATTTTAATCCCTGTTAATTGTACCTTAAACTTTGGTTAACTCTAAGTTTATTTCTGAGATTTTTAGACTTTTGTATAAGAAATGTATTTTTTAACAGATATTCTAACGCAAACCTACAAAAAACTTTATAAATGTCTCTCAAATTCTTTGAATGGCTGTAATTCGACTTCTGATGGAGGATTTTAATCCCTGTTAATTGTACCTTAAACTTTGGTTAACTCTAAGTTTATTTATGAGATTTTTAGACTTTTGTACAAGAAATGTATTTTTTAACAGATATTCTAACGCAAACCTACTAAAAACTTCATAAATGTCTCTCAAATTCTCAGTTGAATGGCTGTAATTCGACTTCTGATCGAGGAGGATGTTAATTGTACCTTAAACTTTGGTTAATTCTAAGTATAACTAACTAAACATCTTTATTTTTGAATTATGTACATAATATAATTATAATTAAATATTGAAAACAAATATTAAAATATATTTAAAAGACAATTAACAAAATTCACAAAACGGCTATCGACCAGGGGTCTTTCAGCCTGTCTTTGTCAGGTACATGTCTAAGTATATTTCTGAGATTTTAAGACTTTTGTATAAGAAATGTATTTTTTAAAAGATATTCTAACGTAAGCCTACTGAAAACTTCATAAATATCTCTCAAATTCTCAGTTTGAATGGCTGTAGTTCGACTTCTAATGGGGGATTTTAATCCCTTTTACTTGTATCTTAAACTCTAATTAATTCTAAGTGTATTTCTAGGATTTTAAAATTTATGCGCAAAAAATTGATTTTGTTTAAATGTTCTAACGTAAGCCCACTGAATACTTTAATAATTTCCCTTAAATTGTTAATTCGAGTAGCTATAATTCCATTTCTGAATAAGAATTTTATTACCTCTTAAATGTATCTTAAGCTTTGGTTTATTTTAAGTAAATTTTTTAAATTTTAAAACTCTTCTACAAAAAATGATTTTTTAAAAAATATTCTAACGTAAACCTACTAAAAACTTCATTAATTTCGGATTAAGTTCTCAGCTTGAGTGGTTGTAATTCCACTTCTGATCGAGGATTTTAATTCCTGTTAATTGTGTCTTAGACTCTGATTAATTCTAAGTGTATTTCTGGTATTTTAAAACTTTTGAACAACAATTGATTTTTTTTAAAATGCGCTAACGCAAGCCCATTTAAAACTTTAATCATTTCTCTTAAATTCTCAGTTCGAGTGGCTCTAATCCCACTTCTGATCAAGGAATTAAATTCCTATCAAATATATCTTAAACTTTAATTAACCATTAATATATTTCCGAGATTTTAAGACTTTTGCATTAAAATTACTATTTTTTTAGATATTCGAACGTCAGCGTACTGAAAACTATCAATTTGAGAAAAATTCTCAATTCGAGTAGCTATAATTCTACTTCTTATCAAGGATTTTAATTCCTGTTAAATTTATCATAAACTGTGGTTAATACTAAGTAAGTTTCTGGGATTTTAAGAAATTGATTTTGCAAAAAATATTCTAACGTAAGTCCACTGAAAACTTCATTAATTTCCATTAAATTCTCAATTTGAGTGGCTGTAATTCCTCTTCTGATCGAGGATTTTAATTTCTGTTAAATGTATCTTAAACTTTGGTTAATTCCTAATAAGTTTCTAAGATTTTAATACTTTTACACAAAAATTGTTTTTTTTTAAATATTCCAACGCAAGCCTACTGAAAACGTCATTAACTTCCATTAAATTTCGAATTTGAGTGACTGTAATTTTATTTTTGACTGAGGATTTCAATTTCTGTTAAATTTATCTTAAACTTTGGTTAATTCTAAGTAAGTTACTGAGAATTTAAGTTTTTTGCACAAATATTGTTTTTTTTTTAAATATTCTAACGTATGTCCACTCAAAACTTCATTAATTTTCCTTAAATTTTAAATTTGAGTAGCTGTAATTCCAGTTCTGATCGATGATTTTAATTCCTGTTAAATTTATCCTAAACTTTGGTTAATTCTTATTAGGTTTCTAAGATTTTAAGACTTTTGCACAAAAATTGATTTTGTTTAAATTATTTTAACGTAAGAGCACTGAAAACACCATTAATTTTCCTTAAATTCTCAATTTGAGTGGCTGTAATTCCACTTCTGATCGTGGATTTTAATTTCTGTTAAATATATCTTAAACTTTCGTTAATTCTCAGTAAGTTTCTTAGATTTTAATACTTTTAAGCAAAAATTGATTTATTAAAAGATATTCTTACGTAAGCCCACTGAAAACGTCATTAATTTCCATCAAATTTGCAATTTGAGTGGCTGTAATTTTTTTTTTGATTGAGTATTTTAATTTCTGTTGAAGTTTTTTTAAACTTTGGTTAATTCTAAGTAATCTGCTGATATTTTAAGTCTTTTGCACAGAAATTGTTTTTTTTTAAATATTCTAACGTAAGCCCACCGAAAACTTCATTAATTTCTCTTACATTCTCGATTTGAGTGGCTGTAATTCCACTTCTGATCAAGAATTATAATTTCTGTTAAATGTATCTTAAACGTTGGTTAATTATTAGGAAGTTTCTGGGATTTTAATACTTTTACACGAAAATTGATTTTTTAAAAAATATTCTAACGTAAGACCACTGAAAACATCATTAATTACCATTAAATTTGCAATTTGAGTGGCTGTAATTTTATTTTTGATTGAGTATTTTAATTTCTGTTAAAGTTTTCTTAAACTTTGGTTAATTCTAAGTAAGTTGCTGAGATTTTAAGTCTCTTGCAGAAAAATTGTTTTTTTATTAAATATTCGAACGTAAGCCCACCGAAAACTTCATTAATTTCCCTTAAATTCTCGATTTGAGTGGCTGTAATTCCACTTCTGATCAAGGATTATAATTTCTGTTAAATGTATCTTAAACTTTCGTTAATTATTAGGAAGTTTCTGGGATTTTATTACTTTTACACAAAAAATGATTTTTTTAAAAATATTCTAACGTAAGCCCGCTGAAAACATCATTAATTTCCATTAAATTTACAATTTGAATGGTTGTAATTTTATTTTTGATTGAATATTTTAATTTCTGTTAAAGTTTTCTTAAACTTTGGGTTATTCTAAGTTAGTTGCTGAGATTTTAAGTCTTTTGCACGAAAATTGTTTTTTTATTAAATATTCGAACGTAAGCCCACCGAAAACTTTATTAATTTCCCTTAAATTCTCGATTTGAGTGGCTGTAATTCTACTTCTAATCAAGGATTTTAATTACTGTTAAATGTATCTTAAAATTCCGTTAATTCTCAGTAAGTTTCTGAGATTTTAATACTTTTACACAAAAATTGATTTTTTAAAAAATATTCTAACGTAAGTCCATTGAAAACTTCATTAATTTTCATTAAATTTGCAATTTGAGTGGCTGTAATTTTATTTTTGATTGAGTATTTTAATTTCTGTTAAAGTTTTCTTAAACTTTGGTTAATTCTTAGTAGGTTTCTGAGATTTTAATTTTTTTGCACAAAAATTGTTTTTTTTAAATATTCTAATGTAAGCCCACTGAAAACTTCATTAATTTCCCTTCAAGTCTGATTGGCTGTAATTTGACTTCTGATCGGATCGGATTTTAACTTCTGGTAAATATATCTTTAACTTTAGTTAATTTTAGATTTATCTTTGAAATTTTAAAGCATTTGCACAGACATTGATTTTTGTTAAATATTTTAACATTTTTTACTTAATCCATATTAATTCGGTTGCATATATTAATTATTCTTTCCCTTAATAGAAGATGCTATTGTTTTATTAGTTTTATACTATAAGCTCTTGTTAAGTTTAGTTTAGTAGTGATGTAATTAGTTTTGTATACTTAGAGTGTATATTTTTTTTTATGTTAATGTTAAAATGGTTTTTACTGTAAATAAATAAATAATAATAATAATAATAATAATAATAAGCCTACTGAAAAGTTGAATAATTTCCCTTAAATTCTTAGTTTGACTGGCTGTAATTCCAGTTCTGATCGATGATTTTAAATCCTGGTAAATTTATCCTAAACTTTGGTTAATTCTTATTAGGTTTCTGAGATTTTAACACTTTTGCACAAACATTGATTTTTTTTAAATATTCTAATGTAAGCCCATTGAAAATTTCATAATTTTCCTTAAATTCTCTATTTTGAGTAGCTGTAATTTAACTTCTGATCATATATTTTAATTTCTGTTAAACTTATCTTGGACTTTGGTTAATTCTAAGTATACTTCTGAGATTTTAGGACTTTTGCACAAAACACTAACACTTTCATTACTAAAATAAACAATATCTAGATTACATAATTTTAACGCTGTATACGTAGCAGTTTTGTAAAGGTTTTATTTTTTTTTAAGTCGCCTTTTTTTTTAATTGAAACAAAAATATAGTGAACAAAACTATCTATAAATTCTTTGCTAAAAGCCGAGTTTCCCTATAATAACTTTCATTTGGAGCATTAAACGTTTCCAAGGGTGGAAATGGAACGAGAAAGGGCTGCAGATATAGAAAAAACCCAAACGCTCCCACTTTGCTGCTACAATTCAGTGTAAAACGAAAATTGAGCTCGAGAAGCCAACATTTTTTTTTTTCTGGAAAAATAATGAACTCTTGTGTTCTAGCTTTGCGCGATTTTATAATTATTCATAACATTAGGGAAGTTTAAGTTTGTAGGAAACAACGTTAGAATATCTCGAATTTCAATTAATCCAGAAATTTGGGGGATATTGATTAATAAGTTGTTTCGTCTAGATTTCGGTAGTATTAGATGTCGTAAATGGATGTAATATAAACTGTGATAATGGATTAAGTTAACTTTGACTTTTAATAATATACATTTTTTATTTAATGTTGATCTTGATAAATAAAATCCGAGGCAAAGGCTACAGGCAAATGTTCGCATATTTTAATGGATGGAAATAGGTTTAGATAGATACTTAATAGTTTGAAAGTATATTGAGCATCCAAGGAGTTTATCTTTCAAGTATACAAATCCCAATTACATGCTGTAAATTTTCAGATAATCACCGTTTCTTTAAAGAGTTCAGTTTGAAACATAAAACGAGTGTTTTCCACTCCCAGGGTAAGCATGAAGTAAAATTTCGAGTTTAGAAAAGCCTGAAAATTTGGTTTGGCCGCTCCGCGTTTCGCGCTACGCGACCAAACCAAATTTTCAGGCTTTTCTAAACTCGAAATTTTACTTCATGCGCCACGCGTATAACAGGCTGATTTCCAGCGAAGTTCACTTGTTCACAATATTCCAGTATTTTCAGTGTTTAATACGCGTGGCGCATGAAGTAAAATTTCGAGTTTAGAAAAGCCTGAAAATTTGGTTTGGCCGCTCCGCGCTTCGCGCTACGCGTCCAAACCAAATTTTCAGGCTTTTCTAAACTCGAAATTTTACTTCATGCTTAACCTGGGAGTGGAAAACACTCGTTTAAAGCTTTAAATTGAGCTCTTTAATAATAAGCGTATGCATGTGCAACTCAAAAAAAATCCCTGTATATTATTTAGGGTGGTCCATGTAGCGGTTTCTTTTTAAAAATGCCAACAAATAAACTAGGATCAATATTTTTGAAAATTTTAGTGCTTGGTTAGCAAGAGCAACCCTATTCCCATTAATAAATAAATACAATTTCATTCATGTGGCTGCCTCGGCTAGCACGACAGAAACCTATCTTGTCAACCCAATTTTTTAGTACATTTTCCATGGTTGAGGGCTCTATCTCACGAATAGCTCGATTAATATTGTGCTTGAACGCCTGAATCGTTTGTGGATTGTCTGCATAACATAGCACCTTACAAAAAATAGTCCAACGGCATCAAATCGCAGCTCCGTGAAAGCCAATTGATATCAAAGAAACTTCTAATTACGCAATTACCGCACTTACTGCACAAAGGATCGATTGTTTGATAGGCTGTGATACGTGGCGCCGTCCTGCTGAAACCAAACATCGTTCAAGGTTATGTACTCAATTTCTGGCCACATAAGTCGATAATCACGCCTCTGTAGTGCTCCCCGTTGACCGAAAAGGCGAGTTAATGTTTTTGAATTGGCTGTCATACTTTGGGCTACAATAGCAATATTCTTGTCTGTGCGCAGTGGATGAGGAGGGGGCGACTTCTATGGTCCACTAAAATTCCAATCTTATGAACTATTTGCACAGATTTGCGTACAGCGGGCGCGGTTGGGCTTCATTTCGACAGAAATTTCTTTTCAGAATTCGCACTGTTTGGGCAACAGAGCCGTTACTTTGAAAATAAGTTTTCAATATTTCCCAAGGTTGTTGAATTTCATACATTTCCTACCCCGGGCATACGATACTGAGTTTTTGTCAATATTTTGAGCGCAAAAGATTGGTTAGAGTCAAAATATCATATAAATAATTATTAATTTATTTCAATTTCCTTTTGTTTCATTTAGTTTGGTTTGAGAATAGTTTGACCTGATGTTGCATTTTGCATATAAATTATGCATAGAACAGCAGTGCTGTCGTGTAACGCAAATATTCATTGTATAATTCAATATCTGTCGGGGTATTAGCTCGAGAAGTAGTTGTTTCAATGAATATTTGGAGACAAACTTTTTGCAGAAAGTCGATATTAATTTTAATTCGTTTTTTTATATTATATAAATAATTAACACTGTTGTATCCTGTCTTCACACTTTAAAAAAGTGTGAAGAAAGGATACAATAGTGTTAATTATTTATTGATTATACTCTTCACGAAACTCAAAAACATATAATAACATAAAATAATGATTTTTGTTTCGCCGAAAAATCTCATATTAAGGGGTTAATCTTAAAATTTATGATTAAATAATAGACATTAAGTGAATAAATCTAATAGACATACAGTGATTTTTTCTTTTAAGTATATCCACCTAAAAAAATGTAATGTGTTTTATTTAGCTTAGCAAAATTCGAACGCCTGAAACAATTTGCTTTGTGACATGTAAGAATATTTTAAAAAAAATTGCTGTTTGTAAAATTTATTTTTCAAACATGCAACTTTCTAAAATAAATATTGATAAATTAATTTGATTGAAAGATGTATAATCGATAGCTATTTTATGGAATCAATTTTAATTTCTGTATATAATTTATTATCTGTTTATATATATATATATTTTTTTTAATCTTTATTTCCACTATAATGCTTTTTACAATAATTAAATTAACAATACATTACACAAAATACGGCAGCATAGTGAAAAAAGGCGGAGTTCAGCATATACATCTCTAGGAGATATTGCTGATCTTCCACTCAACCTTTAAGAACAAAACAAGAATATTTACTTAATTACTATATTACTATAAGCCTAACAGTACATACGCATTTACATTATTTTTGTATAAATATAAACATACTCTGTGTGACAGATAATGTTAAGCTATTATTTTCAAAGTTACTTTAAATTTATTGTAAAAATATAAAGATGTAATATATATAAAAATTAATGTGTGTTCGAGTTTAATGGCGTTAAGAACAATGAAAGTCAATAATATCTCTTGTATTCATTAAAACTAGACCGAACGTACATTCACAAAAAAACTAGATCGCCGACGCTGACTAATCCGAATCTGGAAATTGGCCAATCGATTAACGTTATTAATTAGCCTCTCGCCTTCTCAAGATCAATTTGCAACGAAAAAAGCTACAGTATTGTGTGCACAAAATTTGCATAGAATGTCAAGGTGCAGAAACACAAACAAACACAAGAAGATAAAAGAATTCACATACTGCACCCAATACTGTGTACAAATTATTAACCTAATTTTTTTTAATTGGAACCGCAGTCTTCACACATTCTGGATCGCACGTGATTGAGATTTATATTGAGGGATCTATGAGTTTTTATAATTAAATCTACAGGTCGACAGTCAAAGACTTTAATTTTCGGTTCAAAAAAAGTAAACATGTTTAAAATTCGTCCTATTTTTTTAATTTTACAGAAACAATTAATTCGTATTTTTGACAAGACCTGTGATTTGTGCATTTTATTAAAAAAAATATATTTAAATTATTTTTATTATTCAATTACTTTTGTTTGTTAGAAAGATTAAACATTTTGTGACCTATGAGCGGATATGATTGCCAAAAAATATTTGGATTAGTGAAAGGCAATCGCCTAGTTTTAGCGCTTTTTGATGCTGATATGAAACGATTTGGTGTTAACAAAGGTCGTACACTGTCTAAAATCAGATTTTATCGTCACCTCTTTGTTATTTTAAAAAACTTAAAATTTATAGAGCAAATTGTTTGCCAATAGAGTGTGTAGGTGTGGCTGCTACGCGCTACGCGACCAGATCAAATTTTAAGGCTTTTCTAAACTCTAAATATTACTTCATGCTTAAGCTGGGAGTGGAAACACTCGTTCGAATCTTCGAAATGATCGCTTTTGTCCTAAAATTCTGCAGTTAGATACGCATACTTAAACAAAATCTCTGTAATACAAGCAGTATCAATAAGCATACTGCTTCCACAATTATTATTTTTTTTCTTTTTTTTAAATAACAGGAAAAAAATTGAGAATTAATATCATTGTGTTTTTTTGTTTGTTTGTTATTTAAATATTTATAAAGGGGCCTCGGTGGCCGAGTGGGTAGAGACCCTGCCCACAGAGGTCGCGGGTTCAAGTCCCGTCCGGTGGAATCATTTATGAATAATAAATTATTCCATCCGGATCCATGGTTGTAGTGTGAATGTGTTGTGGCGTCCTAGATGTAATTTCGATATATAATTGGTTAAAAAAAACAATAAATTGATGGCTAATGGTCATAGTTACCAAGGCCAATAAAACAAAACAAAAAAAATATATTTATAAATCGCTGCATTTTGTCAGTAACTCTATTTGGGTTTGGGATGAATTAATTGTGTAATAGTACACTCGTCCGCAAAAAAACGCGTCACTTGAAAATTCACGTTTTTTCGTGAATATTCAAACAGCCATAACTTCGGTCCATGTGGATGAAATTTGATGAATTTTTGAGTTTTTGGAACGCTAAAGTTTTCTCTTTAAGGACACATAAGTAGATATAACGAAATTTAAGCACTTCTGCATTTAAAAGTCCTACCAACAAAAAAATGTTCAGAATGTTAGAAATGATAAAAGTTGAGAAGTTATACTGTGCCCAAAAAAAATCGTAGCTCCACTTCAAAAAGAGCACAACAAAATTCCATCATTTTCCTTTGAAATAAGCGAAAAATCATGTCGATCCAATGATTTGGCTCGAAGTTATGGCAGTTTTTTTTAAAAAGTGTATTTTGGGGCATAACTTTGGCGGACAGGCATAACTCTGCTCGCAAACCTGTGACATTATGCGATTTAAAAAGATTGAAGTTTTCTCTTTAAGGGCATGTTAGTCAGATCTTCAAACATGCACATTTTACCCCCTTCTACCCCCTAAAGGCGATGAAACGTTTTTCACTTTTAAACTTTTAACTTTGTTAACTTGTACAATGCGCAAAAAAAATTGTGGCTTCGAGCAAGGGACATCCAGAATAAATTTAGTCCTTCTCCTTTAATATGCGCAAAAATTCAGATCGATAAATTGATTTGGAGTAAAGTTATGACAATTTGAGAAAAATTGTTTTTTTTACCCAAACTCAATGAGCAAAAGTTAATTTTGGCTTGAAATAAGGCAAAAGCCTTACATAAACTTGCATTTCACCTCTACCGAAAAAACCTACTGCCAAATAAATGTTTTGGCTGGGTGACAATTTTTTGCCCCAAAATACACTTTTTAAAAAAACTGCCATAACTTCGAGCCAAATCATTGGATCGACATGATTTTTCGCTTATTTCAAAGGAAAATGATGGAATTTTGTTGCGCTTTTTTTGAAGTAGAGCTACGATTTTTTTTTTGGGCACAGTATAACTTCTCAACTTTTATCATTTTTAACATTCTGAACATTTTTTTGTTGGTAGGACTTTTAAATGCAGAAATGCTTAAATTTCGTATATCCACTTATGTGCCCTTAAAGAGAAAACTTTATCGTTCCAAAAACTCAAAAATTCATCAAATTTCATTCAACTCGACCGAAGTTATAACTGTTTGAATATTCACGAAAAAACGTGAATTTTCAAGTGGCGCGTTTTTTTTTGCGGTCGAGTGTATTTTATTTGGTGAGTAGTTAAAGCCATTTATTATGTAATGCCCTGTGAATTCTATTGCGTTTGCGATTATATTTTTTCATCTTTCAAGAATTGTGAAATATATTGTGTGAATGTATGTTTATGTTTTCAAGTAAGGTCAGTGTGATTGCGGTTTATGAAACCCGCGGTGGATTTCCGCAAAACGAGCCAGCACGTTTCCATATCTGCGGATCCGGTCGAGTTTCTCGTCCGTCGGGAAATTCAAGGGCCCCACTTTTTCCTCTCCTCTGACACAATCTGCGGATCCAATACGGTAATGCCTCGAAGCGTACAAACCGGCAAACAGATTTATATGTTCATTTGTTTTGCACGGATTTTGGAGACAGGAGTAGAATATCTGGTATTGCATATATTAATAATATGTCCAGCACAAATTATATTGAGAAATTTAATGTAGGAAGATGAAACAATACAAAGACATTTAAACTTTTAGTAAATAACACATTTGGTTAAGATTTCACTGTTTATTGATTGAAACTGCAACAATTGCTTCGCCACCCAGTGGCTTTATCAGGCAGATGAATAATTATTATTATTCATCTGCCTGAAGTCACTGTGTGGCGAAACAATTTATTTATTTATTCAAACGGTACACCTATTTAACAAAATATAACAAGAAAGAAAAAAAAATATATACAAATTGATAACAAGTAAACTTAAATTACAGTACACTTAGCATAATTTAATACATGTTGCAGTGCCAATCAATAAACAGTGAAATCTTAACCAAGTGTGTTATTTACTAAAAGTGTTGATATGGAATTTCACCAAGTAGCAGTCTCAACTATTAAATTATAAAGACATTTATTTTAGAAGGATGAAACTACCATTAATTAAATAGATTTTGATAGAAATGGAAAATTTCGAGATCGATATTGATAAATTTATTTTAGGAACATAATTTTCTATTTCTATCAAAAATCTATACAATAAATGGTGGTATTTATTCTATACATTTTGATAGAATTAAAAAATGTTGAGTTCGTTATAAAGACATTTACTTTAGGGGGATATATCTACCATTAAATATATAGATTTTGATAGAAAAAGAAAATTTCGAGATCGATATTAAGAAATTTATTTTAGGAAAATTATTTTCGATTTCTATCAAAAATCTATACCTACATTAAATGGTAGTATTTATTGCAAAGATTTTGATAGAACAAGAAAATTTATTTTAGGGTGATAAAACCACCATTAACCCATTATGTGCCATTGATATACGCAACAATATTATTTTATGTTAGTTAAATTACTAAATAACGTAATTTGATATATTATATTATTTCACTTGACTTGAAAATGTATGAAGAAAAACGTGAATATTTTGTTATTTAAATACCTTGATTATTACTCATTTAAATAAAATGTTTTTAGTGTATTTCTAACTTCACATTATTTCAGTGTTTTGTACGCGTGGCGCATGAAGTAAAATTTCGAGTTTAGAAAAGCCCGAAAATTTGTCTCGGGTCGCTACGCGACCCTCGACAAATTTTCTACGCGGGGCTTTTCTAAACTCGAAATTTTACTTCATGCTTTGTCTGGGAGTGGAAATACACTTTCTAAACTTTATATTGCACGTTTTCATACAAACTCGACGAATGCCTTCACAGCTTATATATTATTTATATTTAAAAAAATTCATAGAATGTAATACAATAAGTCATTCGTAGAAATCATATAAAGGACTGTAGAATTTTACTTAAAATCCACTTCTAGGGTTAACTCTATAATTGCTCGGCCGTTAATGGGTTAATTGTATAGATTTTGATAGAAATAGAAAATTTTGAGTTCGGTATTTGAGAAATTTATTTTAGAAAGATGATTTTCTATTTCTATTAAAAATCTATACATTAAATGGTAGTATTTGAAATAAAACAACACAGTTGGGAGGGTTTCACTTTTATTGTTGAACACTGCAACATATTTCACCACACAGTGGCTTCATCAGGCAGATGAAATAATGACTTGACAATCTGCCTGATGAAGCCACTGTGTGGTGAAACATGTTGCAGTGTTGAACAATAAAAGTGAAACCCTCCCAACTGTGTTGTTTTATTTCAAATAGTATTATGGAGTTTCATCATGTATCCGCCTCATCAATTAAATATTTAAATGGTAGTATTTATTCTATACAGTTTGATATAAACATAATTTTTTTTTCGATGTAAAGACATTTATTTTAGAAGGTTGAAACTACCATTTATTGTATACATTTTTCTACAAAGAGAACATTTTTAGTTTGATGTTGAGAAATTCAATGTAGGAAGATGAAATAAAAATTTATTGTATAGATTTTAATAGAAATTAATAAAAATCGCATAAAATGTTGCAAAATAAATGATAATTAAGAAGTGTAATGTAAACAATTTTCTTTATTAACTAAATTAACTGAGCTTAGGCTAAACACGGCTAAGGCTATTATTGAACAACTGGCTGATTAGGAAATAATTTAAGTGAAATCGTTTTCATCTTCTTCTGCTATTCTCGGTTAGTGATTGATACTTAATTTTCTACATTTTTCTTATTATAAATTCGAATGCCCCTATGACCCACCATGTTCATATATTTTTACTTTCCCTTATTTTTTTTTAATAGGCATGTAATAGTATATTACGTAACGGGAGTGGTATGCAGCATATTACATATCAGCGGACATGTTGCGCACGAGCCGCGCAGCCGCGAGTGCAGTATTCCGCGAGTATGTTATTGCCATACCACTCGAAAAACGTACGATACTTTACCTATGCCCTAACAAAATAAACAATGAGCATGAAAGAACAACTTATTTATTGTAATCATTTTTAATAGTACCATGATAAAGATGAAAACTAAATTACTTCTTGATCAATATACAAGGAATAAAGCTGTACATTTTCCGACATTCGTTGTTTGTTAAACGAGTTCAATTTAAAGCTTTAAACGAGTGTTTTCCAATCCCAGACTAAGCATAAAGTAAAATTTCGTTGTTTTTTTTTTTAAGAGTTCAATTTGAAGCTTTAAACGAGTGTTTTCCACTCCCAGACTAAGCATGAAGTAAAATTTCGAGTTTAGAAAAGGCCCGTGAAAATTTGTCGAGGGTCGCGCAGCGACCCGAGACAAATTTTCTGGGCTTTTCTAAACTCGAAATTTTACTTCATGCGCCACGCGTATTAAACACTGATTTTAAGTGAGGTTAAAATGTACATGGAGTTCGCAATATTTAGTGTTTTATACGCGTGGCGCATGAAGTAAAATTTCGAGTTTAGAAAAGCCCAGAAAATTTGTCTCGGGTCGCTGCGCGACCCTCGACAAATTTTCACGGGGCTTTTCTGAACTCGAAATTTTACTTCATGCGCCACGCGTATTAAACACTTATTTTAAGTGAGGTTAAAATGTACATGGAGTTCGCAATATTTAGTGTTTTATACGCGTGGCGCATGAAGTAAAATTTCGAGTTTAGAAAAGCCCAGAAAATTTGTCTCGTGTCGCTGCGCGACCCTCGACAAATTTTCACGGGGCTTTTCTAAACTCGAAATTTTACTTCATGCTTAGTCTGGGAGTGGAAAACACTCGTTTAAAGCTTCAAATTGAACTCTTAAAAAAAACAACGAATAACTAAAGATTTTTAAAGAAAATAAGCTGAATTTGGAATACGTATATTTTAAAGAAAAACTCCCTGTACATCATAGAAATGTCATTTGGTTGTACGGTAAGCAATCAGCTGTTCAGCTGAAATCACGTAGTGTACTTGTCAAAGCTATTACGTGCATGTGTACGTAATGTCAATTATACTTGTCAAGATGACAGTGTGGTATGATGCGGTTACTAGATAGGGCGTAGGTAAAGACAATTACTTTAAATCACAAAAAATTAAATAGAGAAAATGTAAGGCTCCTTTTGATTTGCTTTACTTTTTAACTGTTTATTGAAATACTTTGACAAGTTAATTATTTGTTTGCTGAAACTTTATAAGAGGGGTGTGTGCGTAAAACTTTAGTAATGTCTGTTAATGAATTTTGATAACTACGCCATCTAATGCTCTATAGAGTTACACAAAGTGCACATACAGGCCACCGATCCATCCCCGAACAAGCAGAACACTGTTTGTGAAACAAGAAAACAAATATCAAAATTGAATTACTGAACACAAATTCAATTTTGATATTTGTTTTCTTGTTTCACAAACAGTGTTCTGCTTGTTTGTGGATGAAAGTGCCCAGTATTCCGCAGACGCGTTTCGGATTTCAAGGTCCTCGTCAGTGTGGTCGCGACCCACCACACTGACGAGAACCTTGAAGTCTGGAACGCGTCTGTGAGTATCCGGTGCAGGAATACTGAACACAAATTAAATTTTAGTTATGCCTCTTACAAAATATTCAAAACACTTCCCGAAATTCCGTTCGAGCATATGCGTAAAATTAATACTTTGACGTAACGTTTCGCACACTTGCTCAATGAGCGTAAAGCCTAAAAGAATGGTTAAAGAAAAATCGACTAGAGAAGCATACCGAAACGAATTTTATAACCGATTATTTCACCAATCGCAGCTAATTGTCCATATAATTGGTTTAAAAATTGGATTATGTAATATTTCAACATATTAGATCAATTTTTCGGATGTTTGAAACAGTTTGAAGTTTGAAACAGTGATTATTTGCAACCCAATACCTTTAATGTAAATTGAGTTGCGCATAATCGTTGTTGTATATGTTTTTGAAATAATAAAGGGACTTCCCTTTATTGTTTCAAAAACACAGCGGTCGTTCGTATAGAAAACTTTGTAAAGGGGAATTTAACCACTAACACCGTGCGATCGTTTAAATTATGATTTAGAGTAGGCGGCATTTTTTTGCGGTTGCCCAGAATGCTAATTGTGAACGCTGATGGTAGGTTCACGGGGGTGATAAACGCGTTACTGTTAAATCTTCTCGCCTTCTTGAGAGGTGAGAAGATTTAACAGTAACACTTGTATACACTCTATCTTAACAATATAGTAGTCGAAGAGCTAGTGGTGTTGCTCGGGGTACACCCCCTCAGCCGCCCTACAATCAGTGCGCGCCAAGGGTTGCACATGCGCTTTAACACTAATTTAATGATGCAATAAATTTGAGGTTATGGTAAACTATGTGTTAACAGTCAGTAGTGCCAATCTAATTTCAAATTCAAAGCCTACTCTAAATCATGTTTTAAATGATCACATGGTAACCGTCAAAAAGATACATTGCCTATTATTACTGTAGAGCAGGGTTTCTCAACTGGGGGGCACACCACATTAGGGGATAGAGGAGAGGAGGGCGTGGAGTTATGAGGGGGGGCGCGACCTGAAAAAGGTTGAGAACCCCTGGTGCAGAGAAACACTAGAGGTCTAACATAGCACCTAAACAGGAAGCGTCTGGGGCAGACCTGAGTCTTCGGACGATGGATGTTTGAAGGGGACGATTGTCCAAGTCGGAGCTGTAGACCTTCTTGAGGTAGCCTCTGTGTCCCTATCTTAGATAGAGCTAACTTACGGCGGATTTGACTCAGCCCTTGTGCTTGTCGCCGCTAAATAAAGAGTCGGGGGTGGGCCTTGAAAAGCCCAGGGGTGTCTACTCGTCCCTCCGGTTTACACGTGGGTTGGTCTCCGACGGGCAGTGGTTCGCAGATATCGCGGTGATCCATCGGTCCTTAGATAGACGCTCGAAAGGTATACACCGAAAGGTAAAAACCTGAGCACACCAAGTCTGTAGAGAAACACTACATGTTACTCTATACCCTGGGTCTCCAAACTATCTTCTTCGCGGGCCACAAATACAATTCTACATAATAAAGTCGGCCAAGATCCGATTAATTTTATAAAATTATGAAAAATTTAAGGAACAATTGTTACAATATTTCAAAATATGACATTTACAAAAAAAATTACAAACAATCGCGGGCCGGATTCATGCAAGTCGCGGGCCGGATTTGGCCCGCGGGCCGTAGTTTGGAGACCACTGCTCTATACTAATAATACTCAATGTTTTTTTTTGCCTATTCAATAATAAAGTGGAACCTTTCCAACTCAGTTATTTTATTTCAACTGTTATTGAGGAGTTTCATTATGTATAGGCAATCATCAATTGAATACTATTAGTACCTTATATAATAGCAGACTATTTATGATTTTTAACTTTTTATTTACTCACTACAATTGTTTCGCTACACTGTAGCTTCTTGAGGTGAACAAATATATTGTAATTATATTTCTTCACCTGAAGAAGCTACAGTGTGGTGAAACAATTGTATTGAGTAAATAAAAAGTTGAAAATCATAAATAGTCTGCTATTATATTAAGTGATAATAGATTTTCAAAAAATAAGTGCCTTAACAATCAACGAGATGAATACTATTAGTAGTCGAATTTACAATTACGATGTTTTATTTGTTGTTCAACTTCACATTGAATCAGTGTTGTATACGCGTGGCGCATGAAGTAAAATTTCGAGTTTAGAAAAGCCTGAAAATTTGGTTTGGCCGCTCCGCGCTTCGCGCTACGCGACCAAACCAAATTTTCAGGCTTTTCTAAACTCGAAATTTTACTTCATGCTTAGTCTGGGAGTGGAACACACTCGCTTAAGGTAAGCTAGTGGATACTATTAATTTTCTGTGTTTATTGACTTTCACCTTTTAAAACGATGATATTATGATTAACTGGTTAAGTATCGATAAACTGGTTTTGATTCACAAATTTAGTGAATTAAAAAAAAGTCCGTTATTTTACGTACAATCTGTATTCAGAAAGTTTTTTTATACCAATAATTGAAACCTTCTACGTCTTCAACGAAATAAAATAAAAACTAGTTCCATTTATGATAAACTCATTAAAATAAGTAGATGATATATTGATATCGCATTTGGTTCTCTTTCTTTTTGCTAATTGACATCGTGCTCGTGCAGTTTTGAACACTTTGTGGCAGAAGGTCAGTTGTTCGCCTTTGTCTGCACGTGATATTTTCGTAATGTCAAGAGAATTATTATCGTTGTTACCAATGGGAATTGCTGGTATATGAATCACGCGAGAGGGGGCGACTTTGCCCATTTCGGTTGGCGTGACTGGCTTGTGCTTGTTGTGAAATGTATTTCAATTAGTGCCTCATCAACTTTTGAAATCCAACACTTGCAGGACTCGAAAGAAATTCTAATGATTATAATACAATTTTGAGTAATTTACGCAGAATTGCTCGAATTGAACAAAATCAACTGATGCCTGGAAATTTACAGTATATACACCAAGATATGTAAGTAATATCATGGTGTATATACTGCAAATTTTCAGGCATCAGTTGATTTTGTAAATGCGTTCAATTTGAACAATTCTGGGTAAATTACTCAAAACTGTATTTGTTTTGTTTTATTTAGAGTAAATCAGTGAATTACCTACAAAAATATAAATGTTATGTGCACTTCAAGATCCTAAAGATAAAATTGAATCATATACAATTAAATATACAGGGATTTGTCTCGAAAACATGTTTTTTCGAGACAAATCTCTGTATACTTAATTGCATATGATTCAATTCTATCTTTAGGATCTTGAAGTGCACATAACATTTATACTTTTGTAGGTAATTCACTGATTTACTCTAAATAAAACAAAACAAACAAAAAATACACATCTTGGATTTTGGAGGCGTTCACTTCGTGGTACATCTTCAATTTTGATATAAGGAAAACTCTTAACTTTTTTATACCACTTTTATTTAACTTCAGTGACTAGTTTCAATTACACGGTAATCATTCTCAAACTAAGTACTTAGTCCTTATATCAAAAAAATACACACTGTGCGATGTCAGTGACTTTAGGTTTCTGGTCAATATTAGCCTTTCAAATAATAATCGGACTGAAAAATTGAGCGCATCGGAAGGTAAATATTAGAGTCCATCGCGTGGTCACGTAATCGCGTGAGGATAACTAATTGCTTGTACGGCGAGCAACACACAAGGGATGATTTAATGCTTGCATTTTTTTTGCCTCATTGAATAATGGAAGATAATTTCGTGTTGGCGTGATTGATACAATATAAATACACGAAATAAATAACAACAACAACAAAACAGACAAAGTACTATTAAAAGAGTTATTCTACTTTATTCTTTAGCTAAAAAAGAAAAATTAAGATGTTGGGGGGGAGAATCAGTTTCTGTGGACTGTATTTTTAATTTCATCAGCAAAGATCAGAAGTGCCGGCATTGGGGGCACAAGGAGTGACGGATTACTACTGCCACTTACCTTTAGTCACAGTTCATATATATCCAATTAGCCAGTCACTGTATAAAATTTAGTAACAGCATTTGGATGCTGCATCCAGAACCGAGACCGGTGATTGGTGTATTTAGTCGTTTGTCTTACTCGTCCTCCCAATCTTGACCAAAGTCTCTCCTTTTCTACTTGATTTCCAGTTCTCCCACAAGCATTGGCTCTACTTTCCTTTAGTCATAGTTCATATATATCTACGAGGGGGATTCGTAAAATAAGGTTTCCTATGCTGCTAAGAAATAATGCGACGTGCTGGGAGAAATATAAAACACTGTCTTACACTGTCAAATCTCCCTCTCTCTATTCCTACCTCTTCCGCCACACTACATCGCTCAATGCCGGCCTAGCAGCTTTCGTAGATGGAGCTTCTTATCGCTGTTACCGCCAGATGCGAAATTCGCCCTGTGATACGGTTTTTAAGTGCAAAACGGTTTTCACCCATTGACATTCATCGTCAGCTAATCGAAGTTTATGGGGAAAATTGCATATCTGTTCAACATGTTCGCAAATGGTGCAGAGAATTCAGTGAAGGCCACACGGAAATTCACGATCAAGACAGGAGCGGAAGGCCTTCAGTTTCAGATGGAATTCTCGAAAAAGTTGAGGGAATATTGCTTGAAGATCGGAGGATCACCATTAACGAACTTGCTTTCCGTATTTCTGAGACTTCCACCACTACAATTCATACGATTTTAACTGAAAAATTAGGCTATCACAAAGTGTGTGCACGGTGGGTACCGCGAATGCTCACAGAAAACCACAAACAGCAACGTGTCGAGTGTTCCCGGCAGTTTCTGAAACAATGTGAAGACAACAAGGAAGAATTCTTGGATTCTATTGTTACAGGCGACGAATCATGGGCGTATCACTTTAGTCCCGAAACCAAGCAGCAATCACGTGAATGGCGTCACTCAACTTCGCCGAAGCCGCAGAACTTTAAACAAACACAGTCTGTTGGGAAAGTCATGGCAACCGTCTTTTGGGACAGGAACGGCCTGCTTTTGATCGACTTTTTGCCTCATGAAACAGCAGTAAACTCCGACAGATATTGCGACACATTAAGAAAACTGAAACGTGCGATCCAGAACCGCTGAAGAGAAAGATTGTCCAGTGGTGTTAGGCTTCTCCATGATAACGCTCGACCTCATGTCTCACATCAAACTCATGAACTGCTGAGAGATTTTAGTTGGACTGTTGTGCCCCACCCCCCTACAGTCCCGACCTAGCCCTAAGTGATTATCACTTATTCCCAAAATTAAAGGAACACTTGTGTGGTTTACGCTTCAATACCGATGATGAAGTTAAGGAAGAAGTTGGTATGGTATTGTATGGGGTCGGTGGGTCGTGTGGCCTCTGGGCCTTTTGAAGTTACCTCGACCTAAAAGATCTTTTGTAACTATCCCTGACCTACTTGAGTCCCTCAATGTCTAGACTTCTTATGAAGTCTACTATAACTTGAGGGTTAATGTGTACCAGTTCCTCGGTGTTTAAAGTGGCCGATGACAGGTAGTTCCCTCTTTGAAGGGACCAGGCAGGGAATTCACAAAGGAAGAAGTTACTCGATTCCTCAAAGGATTAGCGGCAGAATTCTATAACATGGGGATAGAAAAACTGGAGCATCGTCTGCAAAAGTGTTTAAACAGAAACGGCGATTATGTTGAAAAATAGCATACGTTTTAAGCTTCAAAATAATGTATAACACTAAGAAAAAAAATATAGCTGTCTATTAATAAAAATCATGGGAACCTTATTATACGAATACCCCTCGTAGTTAGCCGGTCTCTGTATAAGATTTGGTAAAATCGTTTGGAGGCATCCAGAATTGAGACCGGTGATTGGTGTATACAGAGAGTTTTATGTAACACCGAACATTTTCATCTAATACAATTTGACATCTTTAATTTTTAAGCTATTTGTAAATCGGGTTGCTTATATGACCATTATAAATTGTAGCCGAACAATCGCAATTAATACCTCAACTTGTACAAACTCTCAAGTATATATATGTCCCAATTACAGCGTATATGCCGTAAATCTTTAGATAATCTTTTTTTTTAAGAGTTCAATTTTAAATTTGAAAAGAGTGTGTTCCACTCCCAGACTAAGCGAGAAGTAAATTTTCAGGCTTTTCTAAACTCGAAATTTTACTTCATGCGCCACCGGTACAAAACACTGACTTATTATGAAGTTTAAAACGCACCGCTAAACTTTATATTACATCAGTGTTTTGTGCCGGTGGCGCATGAAGTAAAATTTCGAGTTTAGAAAAGCCTGAAAATTTGGTTTGGCCGCTCCGCGCTTCGCGCTACGCGACCAAACCAAATTTTCAGGCTTTTCTAAACTCGAAATTTTACTTCATGCTTAGCCTGGGAGTGGAAAACACTTGTTTAAACCTTCAAATTAAATTCGTTTAAAAAACCGAGCATCGGCAAATGTACAACGAATGCTTATGTGTACTTAAAAGAACAATTTTCGTTATGACAATGTTCGGTGTTAAATAAAACTCTCTGTATAGTCGTTTGTCTTACTCGTACCCCATACCTAACCATAGTCTCTCCTTTTGTACCCGATTTCCAGTTTTCCTATAAGCATTGGCTCCTCTGGCTTTAGTCCATTCCGCACCGCTAACTTTCGATTTGGGCAATGTAGACATTTTCTTAACTAATTAAGTCTTGACACAACAACCTAAATATTCTAAAACCAATCTGGCAAGAAACTCGCGTCGCCATTTCAATCGCATGGCACACTCTTTTTTTCCCCCATTTCGGTGGTGTAACTGACACCATTTGTTGCCAGATACCGCCACCATACAGACCCCCTGGATCTGGATCATAAAGGGGTGTGTACCTAGACACAGCAATTAGGTCCTAATGGGTCCTGCACCCCCTAAGATGCATGGCAGTTTTCTAATTCATGACTGAACAAAAGAACACGGCGAAGGAAATTAATCATTTATTATTATTGTTTATTAATGCCAATACAGTGGATACAGTTTACACAGGTCAAAAGAAATTAAACATAAAAAACGTACAAGAATTACAATTATGTTCTAATCAGAGTAACATATAGATATCTTAAAAAAACCAACAATTATTTTATCTCTAGCATTTCCCAACGTAATAACATCTCCCACATTAACATAATAAAATACTGTACATATCATTACCAACAGTTGAATTAAAGTAATGGGCACTTTTCGTCAACAATGGTCATTCATTAAATTCAAATGCGATTTACGCATCTGGCGTCGACTCGCCTGCCTCTGCCTCACTAACGGGAAATCGGCACCTCTGGCTTTATTAATTTTTCCCGAACGTTACTGTTAGGTATGTGGGATTTTTTACGAAGGACGAGGTCAAACGTATTCACGAGTCTTTGGAAAATTCTTAATTGCCTCACCTCTCAGGCGCTTTAGCTAGAGACGTCTGGTACTGCTAACCGACAGTAAATCGATGATGAAGAGGATTTATTATTGTACGGAATTAACGGTGAATTTGTCCGATTTTGTTAATGTAAGATTAAGAAATGTTTTGTTGAGTGTCCATGATTCAGATATTTAACCGTTATTTTTTTTAATCTAACAGTAATAACGCACTTCAATCAACTCTTAGGCATCGAAATTTTACTTCAACGGCTCATATATTTAAAACAAAGATGTAAACATTCAATGTGCTTTTGAATCATTTTAAAACTCACAGATTTTGCATAAAATTGAATGCACTTTCAAAATCGGTTAATAATTTGTATATATCATTGATTATTCTGTATTTGGAGCCAAAGTTGGAATATTTTTATTTTTTATTTTATTTTATTTATTTATTCATACGGGAAAACCCCTTTTAACAAAAATAGAGCACTAATAATTCAAACAACAATCAAAATTACATTACATTAAATTAAATAATACTATTAATATTATTAATTCGAGCCATTAAAAAAATTAAAACTATTCACAAAATAATAACAATAAAAATCACAAATCTAAAGCATCCTCTTCAGTTTACACTTAAAACTATCAAAGTTTGAATTAAATAAATCAAACCACTCCCCATCGGCCAAGCTATTTGCTGTCCTCATCATTCTGGCCAGTGGATTGTAGTGGGAGTAGTTTGTAGTGAATGTCTACAAGCGGAAAATGGGCGTATTCCTCAGATTTCGGCAGTTGGATGAAGTATAAAAATGAAGTTGCTCCAAAATATTAGGACAATCAATTAAATTGTTTACTATTTTGTAGATCATTCATAAATCTGCTGTTAAGCGACGATCAGCTAGAGGTCTAATGTTCAAATCGGTCATTATTTCCTCGTAACAACCTTGCCCATGACATCTACCCAATTTGAACTCCATGCTACGTAAAAACTTATGTTGTATTTGTTCCAATCTATTAATATGTGTTGATTGATATGGAGACCATATTACCGAAGCATATTCAACGTTGGAGCGAACCAATGCACAATATAAACGTTTTAAACAGGATGGACCCAAATCTTTACACACCATCCAGACAAAACCCCACATTTTTAAAGCTTTGGAGCAAACGTTACTGCTATGTGAGTTGAATGCAAGCCTATTATCGAATGTCACTCCTAAATCTTTCAGCTCTGCTGATTTAGCTAAATCATTTCCATCAATGCTGTATGCGTAATTGAGACCGGAGCGTTTTCTACAATATGAAATAAGATTGCATTTTTTCACATTAAGGTGTAATTTATTGGAGTAGCACCAGTCATTAATCTTATTTAAGTCATCCTGCAGGCTTTTACAATCTTCAAACGATTTGACGATCCGATATATTTTGATGTCGCCAGCATACAATAAAACCTTGCTGTTAGTAATAATATCTTCAATGTCGTTTACAAATAGTAAAAATAATATTGGCCCAGAGTGAGTTCCTTGCGGAACCCCTGATGTTACAGAAATTGGTTTAGAACTGTAATTGTGTATTTTTACCATTTGAAACCTGTTACTTAAAAAGTCAGATAGCCAACAAACGGCCATATCATTAAAACCTAATGATCTTATTTTATGTAATAGAATATTAAGATCGACTCTGTCGAGGGCCTTCGATAAATCCAGGTAAATGCAATCAACTTGACTATTATTTTTGAAAGCCTTCAACAAATATTGATTATTCGCGAAAAGAGTATGATTTAATAAGCTGATTTTAAAAATGTCTAAAATTTAACGCGTTTTCTAATTAATTAACACACACATTTTATTTAATCAATATTTGTTTTTTTATTTTCGCGTAAAGTTAGAATTATGTTAATTTCAACGGAAATTAGGTTAGCGGTAGATATTTAGGACCAATAAATTTAAAAAATAGTCAATAGCTGAAGGTAAAATTATGTTAATTTTCACGGGTGTCAAGTTAGCAATAGATTTTTAAGGTAAAAATAGTTGAAAAATGATTAAAAATCTATTGGTGAAAGTAGAATTATGTTAATTTCAACGGGTGTTCAGTTTATAAAAATTTTTTGGGCCAATTATGATTAAAAATCTATTGCTGAAAGTAGAATTATATTAATTTCAACGGGTGTTCAGTTTACAATAGATTTTTTGGGCCAATTATGACTAAAAATCTATTGCTGAAAGTAGAATTATGTTAATTTCAACGGGTGTTCAGTTTACAATAGATTTTTTGGGCCAATTAGGTTGAAAAGTTATTAAAAATCTATTGCTGAAAGTAGAATTATTGTAATTTTACCGGATGTCAAGTAAGCAATGGATTTTTACGGTCAATTAAAATGAAAAAGGTATAGTTGCACCAGAAACGTTGAACTCAAGTTCAAGCTGACCTTGAGTTCAAGAAAACAGTTCCTATTCTTGTAATGTCACTGTGAATTGTGTTATTTATTAAAGCAGATTACATAAATATTATTAAGGGCCAGTTGCACCAAACACGTTGAACTGGTTCAACTCTGAACTCGAGGAGTTGAACCAGTTCAACGTGTTTGGTGCAACTGGCCCTTAATAATAATTATGTAATCTGCTTTAATAAATAACAAAATTAATAATCCATTTCAATCACGATTAATAAATCAATAAATTTCGGAAAACGCAACAAATGTGTAACGAATCGGAGACGAATAAAAATTTTATTACGATCCGCCCGAACGCTTGATTAAACGCAGTCCGGTAAACAATCGGTTATCCGATGTTGCGGTTTAACTGTTTACGCCAACTTTAATCAGGCCTAATCGCATTTATTGGTCCTCCATTATTTCCTCATTTATTTAAAGGAGGAAAATCGGCCCTAACTTCCCTGGAATGCGATCAGTTCAATTCGCGGAATTTACATGCGTGTAATTATGCATAAAATGCAACGATTTGTAAACATTTTAGAAAAACCGAAAATATGCAGTGATATCAATGTAAATAGGGTAATTAGTGCTTCTAAATGTTGTTTGTTACTTTAAGTCTAATCAGTCGATGTTTTCACTTCGGTTAGTGCTCTTGTTAGAAATTATGTAAGTATAATAGATAGATTAATATACTTTGATTTGACAATGATTTGCTGTTAAGTCTCAAATAAAAAGTATTATTAACTGTATTTCTAACTTCACAATATGTCAGTGTTTTGTACGCGTGGCGCATGAAGTAAAATTTCGAGTTTAGAAAAGCCTGAAAATTTGGTTTGGCCGCTCCGCGCTTCGCGCTACGCGACCAAACCAAATTTTCAGGCTTTTCTAAACTCGAAATTTTACTTCATGCTTAGTCTGGGAGTGGAAACTCTCGTTCGAAACTGCAAATTTAACTCTTTTATAAAAACAATAAATTCCCGAAAATTTACAACGAATACATTGGGATGTAATATACTTAAAAAAATACCTGTATGAAATTATGTATTACAATATTTTTATTTTGTAAGAGAAATGTCTGCTTAATATCTACATAACATTTCAGTAAGATTTGTGCAACGATGCTTAAGCTATAGTATTTTTAATCTCATAATTCCAAAACATTTAGCTAAAATAGCACTTTGTTGAAGCTTAAAAACCATTTACCAAATTAACTTATTTAGTATCTCTCAGTATACTTCAGAGTCTCTCAGTATCTGAGCGTATTCTCAGTATATCTCTCGGTGTGTCTTAGTATTTTACAGTATCTCTGAGACTCACAGTGTATTTAATAGCACTTTGTTGAAGCTTAAAAACTATTTACCAAATGAACTTATTTCGTAATTCAATGAACAAAATATTAATAATGTGGCGATATTGCATGAATAGTGCTTAATACTTTAATCAAGCATTTTCTTTAAATTCTTTTGATCATTTTATCCATTTCCCAGCAAAATATATCTTTCTTATTCTCCGATCTAACTCACTTCGTATCTTGAAAAGTTCAATAGTGTCATAATAACAATTTCCAATCGCAATTGAAATACTCACCTTAAGATTTTAGTCTATTGTTCTCTCTGGTGGTTAAAAGATTTCCGCTTTCTTTCGCGCTTTGATTTTAAGAGCCTCGGTCGCGCAATTAGATGATTTATCGTTTCCTATCGCACGAATTGCAATTGTTTGGGAGCGAGTGAAAGGAATTATGCCATCTTCCTACCGTTCCAACGTCGTTAAAGTTAACAATAGCAAACATTTTTTCTTGAAATAAATTTTAACTGTAAAATCAGTATAGGCGTTGCGATATTAATTGGAAAATATTTTAATCAATGTATTATAAGTCTCAATATCTACATAACTTCTTTCTTCTAATTACATTCCCAGAGTCTCAGTAGTCAGTATATCCTAAAGTGTCTCTCAATTTGTCTCAGAGTATTTTAGTAGCTCTTAAAGTCTCTCAAAGTTTCTAAATGTAGCTCAAAGTCTCTCAGGATTACTCAGTGTATCTGAGAGTTTCTCAGTATCTCATAGTGTATCTTATAGTCCTCCGGAATCTCTCAGACTGTCTGAAAATCTCTTAATATCACTCAGTGTATCTCAGAGTCTCTCAGTATCTATTAGTGTGTTTTAAAGTCTTTTTCAATATATCTCAGTATTTCTCCGAATCTCTCAGTATCTTTTAATGTATCGCATGATTACTCAGTGTAAGGTCAAATTCTCTCAGGATATCTTTGTATCTCTAAGTCCTCCGGAGTCCCTCGATGTATCTCAGAATCCCTCAATATCTCTTAGTGCATCTTAGAGTCTTTTACAGTATCTCTGAGTCTCTCAGTATCTTTCAGTGTATCTCAGAGCCTATCAGTACATCTCAGTGTATTTCAGAGTCTTTTTCAATGTATCTCAAAGTTTCTCGGTTTATCTGTCTCTTAGTATTACATAGTGAAACTTAGCGTCTTTCCTAATGCATCTCAAAGTACCTCAGTATCTCTCCGTATACATAAGATTCTCTCAGTATCTAAATATATCTCAGCCTCTCAGTATTTCTCAGTAAAACTCAGGATCTTTCATAGCATCGCTGAATCTCTCAGTATCTTTCAGTGTATCTCAGAGACTCTCAGTATCTCTCAGTGTATTTCGGAGTCTCTCTCAGTGTATTCCAGAGTCTCTCTCAGTGTATTTCAGAGTCTCTCTCAGTGTATTTCAGAGTCTCTCTCAATGTAGCTCAAAGTCTCCTAGTGTATCTCAGAAGTTCTCAATATTGCCTAGTGTATCTCAGAGTCTTTCTCAATGCATCTTAAAGTCTCTTAGTATCTCTCAGTATACTTCAGAGTCTCTCAGTATTTGAGCGTATTTCAGAGCCTCTCAGTATCTCTCTCGGTGTGTCTTAGTTTTTTACAGTATCTCTGAGACTCACAGTGTATTTCAAAGCCTCTCAGTCTCTCTCAATGTATCTCAAAGTCTCTCAGTGTATCTCAGAGTCTTTCAGTATCTCTTAGTGCACCTCAGAGTCTTTCTCAATAGATCTCAAAATCTTTTAGTATTTCTCAGTGTATATCAGTCTCTCAATATCTCTGAGTATAGCTCAGGGTCTCTCAGTATCACTTAGTATCTCTGAGAGTCACTCACAGTATCTCTTAGTTTCTTAGCATCGTTCAGTGTCTCTCAGAGTTTTTTAAAACGTATATTAAAGTCTCTCAGTACCTCCAACTTAAAAATACTAGAAGAGATACTGAGAAATACTAAAATATTTTGAGATATATATTGAGAGACTCTGAAAGACTATGAGTTACACTAAGAGGTACTTAGAGACTTTGAGGTGCACTGAGAGAGTAATATACTGAAAAATTCTGAGATATACTTAGACAAAGTGAGGGAATTTGGTCTACATTAAAAAACTAAAAGACTTTGATTTCAGTTTTTTAATGTAGACTAAATTTCCCTCACTTTGTCTGAGTATATCTCAGAATCTTTCAGTATATTACTCTCTCAGTGCACCTCAAAGTCTCTAAGTACCTCTTAGTGTAACTCATAGTCCTTCAGAGTCTTAATATATATCTCAAAATATTTCAGTATTTCTCAGTATCTCTTCTAGTCTTTCTATGTGTAGCTCAAAGTATTTCAGTGCCTATCAATGTATCTCAAAGTTTTTCAGAGTTTCCCAATGTAGGTCCAATTTTCTAAGGATATCTCTGTATCTCTGCGCATATCTCAACATTTGTTTAGTATTTCTCAGTGTCCCTCAGAGGATCTCTCACTGTATCTCAAAGTCTATCAGTACCTCTCAAAGTCTTACAGTTTCTTAATGTAGGTCAAATTCTTTTAAAATATTCTCTTAGTATCTCTGGGTTTATCTAAGAATCTTTCACTATATTTTAGTTTCTCTCAGAGTCTCTCTCAGTGTATCTCAAAGTGTCTCTGTGGCTGTCAGTGTATTTTAAAGTCTTTCAGTCTCTCAATGTAGGCAAATTCTTTCACAATATTCTTTCAGTATCTCTGAGTATATCTCAGAATCTTTCTGTATGTTTTAGTGTCTCTCAAAGTCTCTCTCTGAGTATATCTGAAAGTCTGTTAGCAGCTGTCAGTGTATCTCAAAGTCTCTTAGTTTCTCAATGTAGGTCAATTTCTTTCAGAATATTCTCTCTGTATCTCTGCGTATAACTCAGAATCTTTCAGTATATTTCAGTGTCTCTTAGTGTCTTTTTTAGTGACTTTGAGATCAAAGTCTCTGAATAGCTGTCAGTGTATCTCAAAGTCTCTTAATAGCTGTCAGTGTATCTAAAAGTCTCTTAATAGCTGTCAATGTATCTCAAAGTCTCTTAATAGCTGTTAGTGTATCTCAAACTCTTTCAGTCTCTCAATATAGGTCATATTCTTTCAGAATATTCTCTCAGTATCTCTGAGTTTATCTTTTAGTATATTTTAGTGTCTTTCAGAATCTTTCTCAGTGTATCTTTAAATCTCTCAGTAGCTCTTAGTATATCTCATTCTTTCAGAGTCTCTCAATGAAAGTCAAATTCTCTCAGGATATCTCTATTTCTCTGAGTATATCTAAAAATCTTTCAGTATTTCTATGTCTCTCAGAGTCTCTCTCAGTGTATCTAAAAGCCTTTTGTACCTCTCAGTGTATCTAAAAGTATTTAAGAGTCTCTCGGTGTAGGTCAAACTCTCTTAGGATATCTTTGTATCTCTGAGTATATCTCAAAATGTTTCAGTATTTTTCACTCTCTCAGAGTCTATCAGTATATTTCAGTGTCTCTCAGAGTCTCTCTCAGTGTATCTGAAAGTCTCTCAGTAGCTGTCAGTGTATCTAACTCTTTCAGAGTCTCTCAATGTAAGTCAAATTCTCCCTAGATATCTCTGTATCTCTGAGTCTATCTCAAAATCTTTCAGCACTTCTGTATCTCTTAGGTATCTCTTTCAGAGTCTCTCAATGTAAGTCAAATTCTTCCTAGATATCTCTATATCTCTGAGTCTATCTTAAAATCTTTCAGCACTTCTGTATCTCTTAGGTATCTCTTTCAGAGTCTCTCAATGTAAGTCAAATTCTCCCTAGATATCTCTGTATCTCTGAGTCTATCTCTAAATCTTTCAGTACTTCTGTATCTCTCAGTGTATCTTAAAGTCTCTCAGTAGCTGTCAGTGTATCTAATTCTTTCAGAGTCTCTCAATGTAAGTCAAATTCTCTCTTCTGTATCTGTGTAGTTTTTTTAGTATCTTCTAGTCTCTCTATGTATCTCAGTGTCTCTCAATGTATCTCAAAGTCTTTCAAAGTCTCTCAATGTAGGTAATATTCTCTCAGGATATCTTTGTATCTTTGAGGTAATCTTAGAACCCTTCAGTATTTCTCAGTGTGTTTCAAAGTCGCTTACAGTCTCCTTAAACCCCTCAATGTCTCTATGTCTCTTAGTATCTCTCAGTGTATCTTAAAATTCCTAAATGTATCTCAAAATGTCTCAGTATCTCTCGGTGTATCTTAGAGTCTCTCAGTATCCCTCAATGTATCATAGAATTCCTAAATGTATCTCAAAGTGTCTCAGTGTATCTCAGAGTCTCTTAGTATCTCTCAGTGTATCTAAAAGTCTAGTGAAGCTCCATGTATCACAGTATCTCTTAATGTATCTTGAGTTTATCAGTGTTTCTTTAAAGTTTTTTTTTTTGTTATGCGGATTTGTTTTCTGATTTTTGCTCTAATTATAAAAATCAGAAAACTGTTTGAGGAAAACGGAATTACCTTGTTTATTTGTATTCTAGTTAGAAAATTATGTAAAGATCCATCTTTTAATAAATATAATTCAACCTTGAAAGACTAAAATGGCGCTTACTCTATAAACGGAACATCCGTCCATCGACACGATAAATTAGCAAGCGTTCCAAAACGGCGCCGGATTTAACTGCCGACTCCTTTTTCCTTTTACTCCTTGGCATCCGTCCACTCGTCTGAACTTAAACTTACGCGCTGGCACTCTTAAGTCATTAACTTAAGTTCTCGGATCGCATTCCGCAATCAACACACGTCCCGGACGACAGATTTATACACCAAGCCTCGAATACTGGATATACTTATGATTCATTTTTATGTTTCAAAGTTCCTCTTCTTGAAACTTAACCAATCCATTTAGACAATGATTTAGTTTATTTTTAAAAACTTATTTTTTTGCACACAGCATGATTTGAATCGGAATTAAGTTAAATTACTTGAAACTTAACCAATCCATTTAGACATTGATTTAGTTTATTTTCAAGAACTTATTTTTTTGCACTGGATTTAAATAGGAATTAAATTTAATTATTAAACCATTGATTGTTAATTGTATGCTTATTAAATTACAAACAAACCTGACTTGAGAATGTGTGAAGAAAAATGTAAATATTTTAATATATGAATATTTTAATTATTCCTCATTTGCAAAAAAGGAACGTGTGTTTCCACTCCCAGACTAAGCATGAAGTAAAATTTCGAGTTTAGAAAAGCCCCGTGAAAATTTGTCGAGGGTCGCGCAGCGACCTGAGACAAATTTTCACGGGGCTTTTCTAAACTCGAAATTTTACTTCATGCGCCACGCGTACTAAACACTGATTTAAATTGAAGTTAAAAATGCACTGAAAACCAATCCAACTTCGATATTTTTTCAAAATTGGATGTTTTATTTCCTATCCATGCCGTAAACCTTCTGATATTTGTTGTTTTCTTGTAAAAAAACTTCGATTCCCTGTAGTCCTTCGGTCTCCGAAGACCACGATTGGTCCTTCGAGCTGTAGCCTTTGTAAAATGGTAATAAACTTAGTAATCTGGAGGGATCCTTTAATTTGAAACTCCTAAGAGCGAGTGTTGTCCACTCCCAGACTAAGCATGAAGTAAAATTTCGAGTTTAGAAAAGCCCCGCGTAGAAAATTTGTCGAGGGTCGCGCAGCGACCCGAGACAAATTTTCACGGGGCTTTTCTAAACTCGAAATTTTACTTCATGCGCCACGCGTACTAAACAATGATTTAAATTGAAGTTAAAAATGCACTGAAAACCAACCCAACTTCGATACTTTTTTAAAATTGGATGTTTTCTTTCCTATCCATGCCGTAAACCTTCTGATATTTGTTGTTTTCTTGTAAAAAAAACTTCGATTCCCTCTAGTCCTTCGGTCTCCGAAGACCACGATTGATCCTTCGAGCTGTAGCCTTTGTAAAATGGTAATAAACTAGCCATCCTTCAATTTGAAACTCCTAAGAGCGAGTGTTGTCCACTCCCAGACTAAGCATGGAGTAAAATTTCGAGTTTAGAAAAGCCCCGCGTAGAAAATTTGTCGAGGGTCGCGCAGCGACCCGAGACAAATTTTCACGGGGCTTTTTTAAACTCGAAATTTTACTTCATGCGCCACGCGTATAAAACACTGACATATTGTAAAGTTAGAAATACGCTTATTCTAAGTTTACAACATTTCAGTGTTTTGTGCGCGTGGCGCATGAAGTAAAATTTTCTACGCGGGGCTTTTCTAAACTCGAAATTTTACTTCATGCTTAGTCCGGGAGTGGACAACACTCGTTTTTAGAAGTTTCAAATTGAAGGGTCCCTCTAGCTTACTAAGTTTATTACCATTTTACAAAGGCTACAGCTCGAAGGACCAATCATGGTTTTCGGAGACCGAAGGACTACAAGGAATCGAAGTTTTTTTACACGAAAACAACGAATATCTGAAGGTTTACAGCATGGATCGAAAAGAAAACATCCAATTTTGAAAAAATATCGAAGTTGGGTTGGTTTTCAGTGCATTTTTAACTTCACTTCAAATTAGTGTTTTACACGCGTGGCGCATGAAGTAAAATTTCGAGTTTAGAAAAGCCCCGTGAAAATTTGTCTTGTGTCGCTGCGCGACCCTCGACAAATTTTCTACGCGGGACTTTTCTTAACTCGAAATTTTACTTCATGCTTAGTCTGGGAGTGGAAACACTTGTTCGAAACTTCAAATGAAAGTCTTTTATAAAAATCAACGAATGCTTGAAAATTTACAGTGCATACATCATGAATGTATATTTAAAAGAAAAATTCCCAGTATGTAATAAAATAAATCATTAATTTATATTAGTTTATAATTTTATCCAGAATGAATTGTTTATTCTACTTCGTGATAAATTCGAATTGTGTGCACTCTCCAATTGCCTGCCTCTCCATTGTGTTAATAATTATAAGTTTTAATTAAAGCCAGCAGGGCGCAATAACAGGTGGTCTAGTGCGGGAGCTTCCATTAGAGTTTATTAAAAATGTATTAATATAAATGAATTATTGCACGCTCTGAAAAATAACAATGATTTGTAATATATTATAGAAAATTTACTCTTTTTTACTTCTGAAAGTATTGTACAACATTTTAAAAATTCCTCTTAGTTTTTTTTTTTTTGTTCTTGAATTAATTTCTCATCTGGCACTTGGCGAAACGTATTAGAATTGTAAAGTTGTTTAAATTAAAAAACACTTGGTATTGTTTCACAAATTAAAGCTTTACTCCGACTAGTTTCGGTTTGTTAGACCATTTTCAAAGGAATGTTGAAAATGATCTAACAAACCGGAAGTAGTTGGAATAAAGTTTTAATTTGTGAAACAATACCAAGTGTTTTTTAATTTAAATGACTTTACTTATTCTATTATGTGTCACCAAGTGCCAGATGAGAAATTAATTCAAGAAAAAAAAAACTAAGAGGAATTTTAAATCGTTGTACAATACTTTCAGAAGTAAACAAAAATATTCATCTTAGAAAAATTGATAACACAGGTTTACAAAAAAAAAAAAGTCCGGACTATTTGACTGGACCATGGTATCCTATCCTGAATCCGATCCCGGGGTCAGCTGAGCCCCATCACGTCAGAAAAACGAGATTTCAAGGTCACTTAGAGGTTAAAATGGTCATTTGTTGGAACTGGACCCGGGACAATTTCTCAAGCGATCTGTTAAGTTAGAGGGTAACTGTTTAGGTCTTGAATATCTTCCAAACATCGGCAAGGAGCCCTATATCTCGATCTGGACTATCACAGTGCCACCCCAGTGGATAAAATGGTGCCATGATTGTTTTATCTCGCGGATTTCGATCTCCCTGTCAAGGCATCCAATTCCGGCGATCCGTTCGCTGTGAGATATTGACAGGGAACCCAGCCCTGCTATTAAACTGAACTCTGCTATTAGCATCACTCAGGAACAACGACGTGGACGTTGCAGATTCTGTTCCCTTCGGGGTGCTTGTTTACAGTGAGTCCCCTTGATTCTCACTTTTCTCCCTCCCAATTTTTGCAGATTCTGGTCTCTTCGGGGTGCTTGTTTACAGTGAGTCCTCTTGCCTCTCACTTTTCTCCCTCCCAATTTTCGCAGATTCTGTTCCCTTCGAGGTGCTTGTTTACAGTGAGTCCCCTTGCCTCTCACTTTTCTCCCTCCTAATTTTTCAATCTTGCCGCGCTTATTTATGGGGTCTGCAGGTTTGCTCAAAACTCCTTCTAAGTGCCTTTCTCTTATGCCCCTTGGTCGTATCCCTCTTCAAGTTCCAGCAGTAGTCTGCCAACATGTTGATGTCCCAGAAACCTTGGTAGCGTCTTTCTATCTCTTTTATATCTTGGTGAAATCTTTCACCTTGTTCTTCGCTATAATGTCCAAGGTTTTCTGGGAAATTGTCCAAATGTGAATCCAAGAAATGGACCTTCAAGCTTATCAAACATCCAATAGCTTTGTAATTCCGGAGCAAGCCCTCCACCAATTCCCTATAGTTTGGGTCTTTATTGTTTCCAAGAAATTTCTGGGCAACATTCACGAAGCTCTTCCATGCTTCTTCCTCATCCACCGTCATCGTCTTCGGGAATTCTGGATCTTTTATAAGTTCCCTCATTTGCGGCCCATTGAAAACCCCTTCTTTGATTTTGGCATCTGACAACTTTGGGAATTTTTTGTAGAGATATTGGAAGGCTTCGCTACTTCTTTTTTTACGAGCCTTGATGAATTGTTTTATCAACCCTAATTTAATATGGAGCGGAGGTAGTAAAATACTTTTGGGATCCACTAACTGTTCTTGCTCTATGTTCTTCTGACCAATAAGAAAATTCTCCCTTGATGGCCAAACCTTCCTTTGATAATGCTCATCACGAGCTCGACTATCCCAGAGAAAACTAGGGTATTTTGTAAATCCACTCTGTTGTTCCAAAAGTATTGTTACTACCTTCAAATCCGTACATATTTTCTATTTGTACCTGCTGTAATTATTTTTTTGGAGCAAATAGTCCAGATTGCAGTAGTTCTCACTCAATATCGTCGAGTAAGCTATTGGAATTGACGCGAGGTTATTGCCATTTTTCAACAAAACAGCTTTCAAACTCCTGTTTGATGAATCAATGAATAGCCGCCAATCATTCGAATCATGTGCAACTCCAAATTCGCCGAATAGACCTTCTATATCTCTGCAAAATACTAATGAATCATGCTGGTCATAATATTTCCGGAAAGGCTCATCCCTATTTCTGTAATAGGTCCCGATTGTTCCTTTCTCCAGAGAACCTCTTTCTTTTAAACGAGAAGCTAACAGTTCAGACTGGTCCTTAGATAGCCCCAGATCTCGAACCAAGTCATTGAGTTCCATTTGATTCCACTTTGAATTCTGGAGTTGATCATTCTCGCTGTCATCGTCCACGTCGATTGGAGATTGTGAGAACTCCCCTTCATTTTGCTCCGGTTCTATTTCCTTACCTCCTTCATCTTCGCCATCAACAACCATACGTTCATCAAGGTCAACATCAGCTATCACTGGCATGGTAACCGACGAGGTGACCACGTACTTCAGCGATTTTCTGTTCCTGGAATTTAACCCAGGCTTAACGTTTCTGCAAAAGTAGCAATCGCGTTCGTGATTTTCTGGTTCCCGCCAGGTCATAGGAGAAGAAAACATCATTTTCCTAGAGCCAGTCTGCCAACATCTCAAACGCGCTTGGCATGTGCGACAAAGAACTTTTGGGTCCCATGGGTTGTTATCTGGACCTTCGGAATTGGGAAAACACGACTTAAATTGTGCAGATATGGTCTCTGTGAAATTCACCAAGTTCGTCTTAAGATGATATTCCCCACACAGAACACAGAAAGACTCTCTATTCTTCAAGCACTTAGCCATTTTCCACTTCCGGGGAAGTTGGAGTTAAGGTGCCGGAATAGCCTGAGTTCTTCTCTCTTTAAAATAAATGGAATGAATAGCCGAAAAAACTTGATTAAATGACCAACAGAAACCAGTCGCTTGTGAAAGCTCACTCGAGAGGTTGACAGTGCTACTCCAATGGAGAAAATGATAGAGCTAATGGATTTGAAACTGGCAGTGTATATTGAGTTGCCTAAATACAAAAACAGTAGTTCGTTGTTAATTAAATTATAATAAACATTTAGATACTTGATTGTACAAAATAAGCCTATTTTATTACTGAATATATGCGCAATACATTTTATTTTTTTATATTTGTTTTATAATGCATTTTAAAATTATCAATTTTATGTAATCAAAAAACGGAATGCATTCCGCCTAATTAAAAAAAAAAAACATTTAATATATTTTATTAATAACATTTTTCATATATCTCAATAATATTCGTTTTATAGTGTTGTTATAAATCGAGAAATGGGTCGCTTTATATAGTGGTGCCCCCAGATCGAAAACACGAACTAATTTCATGCGGCAACATTGTCCCGGGTCCAGTTCCAAAAAATGACCATTTTAACCTCTAAGTGACCTTGAAATCTCGTTTTTCTGACGTGATGGGGCTCAGCTGACCCCGGGATCGGATTCAGGACGCAAAAATACCCCGGGATACCATGGTCCGGTCAAATAGTCCGGACTTTTTTTTTTGTAAACCTGTGTAATTGTTTTTTTATATTATTAACTTGTTTCTCATTATTCACTTGGTAAAACATTTCTACTAAATATAGGTGTTTAATTGAATTCACTTGGTTTGTTTTACAAAATTATTTTAGTAAAACACACTAAGTTGTTTTTTATGTTATTTAAAAGAGACGTGTGTAGAGGGATGTCAGTAATTAAATTGAATAATTACAGTTTTTGTAGAACAATGGATGAGCAGCTTGCGTAACGCGGCATCGCTTTCATATTCCTTTTAATTGCAGTGCTTACTTTTTAGTATAATAGTGAAATGAAATTATCGCCCAAACGCCATTGTTTCGTCGCGCGATTGTCTTTTATAACGTCATCATTGCAACCTCGTTATTCGACTAGTAGGAAGAGGAGTCTCGAATTGCGGAAGTTCTAGCTGTCCCAGTGGAACTTATTCCTTAATTTTATATTAAAACAGCATCTTGAAATGCCAACTGAAAAAAAACTTAAAAAAAAGGTTTTTCAATAACGTCTGAATAATATTAACAATATTACGGTATGAGTTACGTGAAGATGATATTGAATTAAATAAAACTAGTAATAAAACACTGGTATATTTGTAACACTAAATGTACATTTCGTTGACCAAGTGACAATTTTCAATAGCTGTACTAAACTGGTACAGCTATACTAGTAGCTAGTACAGCTATTGGAAATGGTCACTTGGTGAACGAAATGTACATTTAGTGTTACAATAAACCAGTGAAGAAAAAGGATTACTAGTTTTATTTAATCTGAATAATATATCATAAGGAAATCGAACAATTTTATTTTGAATTATTTAAATGTTGATTACATCTTAGATTTCTAATATTCGTTGCAGATAAATAATTGCCTTAGAACAGTAGATGATGACTAAGATAATATAATACCGTGGGCTTTAATTAAATTCAAATTAGGATGGCTGGGAGTTTAGTTACAAATCCACATTTCCGCAATGTAATAACGGGAGTGCCAATGATGTGTAAATTACAGGAACAAGGAATTATGCTAAACCGGGTCCCATTGGCTGACGTGCACGTATGACGTCGACAATGTAAATTTGCACATTCACTAAATTTACAGATGATGATGCAATTTGCTCAAACTTCACTAACACCATGTTGCATTTTTACAACAAGAAAAATATCGGAAACCTAATAATTACAAGTGAAAATTGGGCCTGTTCATCAGAGACAACAGTTGGGAGTTTGCTGCCAACTTTTGGGGGAATTCTCTGATGACTAGACTGTCATCACAAACAAATCTAAACATGTTGAATGCTGAACATTTTGCTTATTTGTTACAAATGTAAAATGTTTTAAAAGTATTGCTGCTTAAAAAGTATGCTTATTCTTTTTTCTTGTTTCGTTTTGCTAATTTTTCTTGTCTCTCCTTCTTTATAGCGTCCTCCCGCGCTTTTCTTTCCGCCATCCATGCCTTGTGAATCTCAGAGTCTAGCACGAATTCGAGCCTGTGAGCGTAGGGTTTATACTGTAGCGCTTTTTTATTAATACTAAACGGATTCTCCTTAGTGTCTTTATCTACGATTACTCTGTGTTTTGCAAGTTTAATATATATTTTTTTTATTTTTTTTTATTTATTTTTTTCAGTGTAATACATTAAATTTAGATTATAATGAATACACAAAAAAAGAAAAACACGTTTTCATCTCTCCGTCCTCGCCTCGGGATTGGTGGATATGATCTCCATCTCGGGCTATCGGTATTGAGAGCTTGTTTGGGGAGTTATTTATAATAAAATAATATAAAAAAAGTTTAACTACTCTAGCAGAAGCTTTTGCTTTTAAAGCACCCGGCTTTACATATCTTATAATTCTGGATATTTATATTTATATATTTATTTTCAAAAATGTTTCACCACGGGTTAAGTGAGAAATTAATTAAAGATATTTACATATCTTGGTTTTGTGCGACGCCACTTTTTACCCTTTTTCTTTGGTTCAGCTAATTTAGAAATCCTCGTCGTAGGTTTTGCAGTGAGAGCTGCTCGTTTGAGATATCTTCCCCCTTTTTTTATATAGTTATTCCTAGGATTAAGAGGCAAAGCTATTTCTAGTATTCTTTTGGAGGGAAGATAAATTTTTGTTTTCTCGCTGATCTACAGAATATAATACTAATTCTGTGCGGGATCGTACGTGAATCCTTATATTTAAGCCTTTCTGGAAGTTCGGATAAAGCCGCAATTTTGTAGCGCAAAGCACTAGGTTTTATCTTCGAATAATTTCTTGTCCAATTTTTACCAATTTTTGCCATTTCGGTTAACCTCAATATTGCCATCTTTCCTTTTTTAGCTGTTTTTGTTTCTGGATACACCCTAGGCTCCAAATTATTTTCCTCACACCATCTCCTTAAGAAAGCTTTCATTGTTTACAACCCACAAAATCCCACTATTAAACACCAATCTAACTTTTTGTTTGTTTTGGCTACTAATTAAAATTAATTTCTAAGACGTATTCCTTCTTGCTTGGCGCACTAATTAAAATATCGCCAATATAATTTCTAAGACTTATTCCTCCAAGCTTCGCCTGATGTTCAACTTAATCTCTGTCTAATGGTTTCGCCAATTCCAAATTCCTAGGCGTGGCTACGTATTTGAGGGCGTAATGGCTAATCTTGTTAAACTCTTGATCGTCGGCGGTGTCGGTGTTGGCGGGTTTGGGTTTAGGGATGGCAAGCACCAAGATCCTCTCAGTTGCATCCATTTTGAGGAGCGGGCCTATTATTTCGTTTTATTATATCTGTAAATAAGAACGATAAACTAGTAAACATTTTAAAACATGTTTTATTTTAACAAACAAATTGTAGTTAATATGAATTGTCCATAAATAAACATCTATTTAATCACTTGGAAGAATCAACTAGAAATTGTTTCAGTTCCTCAATAATTAACTAACGCTTACTAGGAGTAATTTGATAAATTCGAAAGTTCATCAGATTATTGGAATAGAGATTGTTGTGCGTGAAAGCGTTGTGTTGTTCAATTGTTTTCAATTTATCTGTTTTGGTGCCAGCGCGAACTGGATCCAAAAATTTGGATTGTCGCCAATAAAATTTGGGAACACGAAACAAATTCTTCTCATTTCTATTTCGTCATTTCGTCTCGCAATAACATCATTTAAAGTACAGTTAGTTGAAGAATAAATACTAATTAGTTTGATTGAATTCTTTCCACTGGTTTTTATTCATTTTATCTCGGAATAACACTATTTGCAAGTTTAGTTAATTAAAATAATTACAGAAAATAAACTGTGATATGTTTTAAAAAAATAAACAGTGGAATGCTTTATAAAAAATAAACAGTGGTATTCTTTTTGTTGTAAGTATTTTATTACTTATGTTACCGAATGTGTTTTCTGAATTTGTTAATTAACTTATTAGTTTGTACCCTACTTACTTACGCTGTAAACCTATATTTAGTTTATACTCTGTAATAAAGCTATGCTTGTTGAGAAATAAATTATTATTATTATTATTACTATTGGCTTGAATAAAAATAAAATGTTCTGGCTAAAAACTTAAATATAATTTTTGAATTCTGCCGCTTTTTCCTAGAAAAGTTTATAGACGTTTTTATTACTAACTTCCAATATTGATTTTCATATAATTCAGAAGTTGTTTTTTTAGGTCAAGTATATTTTGAGCTTAACTTGAATCATGCTCGTGCAATAATAATTGGTACATTGCACTCGTTTGCATCCAAATCGATTAACTTAATCATTGATAAGTATTTCTTACAAAAAGCAGGAATTTTACTTAGTAATTGTTTACACAATAACATATTGATGAAAGAGGCATGTTTAGGATATCTTATAAACTTGAATTCTTATGTTCTAGAATTTTTTTTGATTTAATCAGTGATTAGTAAATGATTAAAGTTATCAAGCCTGGATGCAAATGTGATTTCGTGTTTTTATACGTATTTTTATACACATGAAGTAAAATATCGAGTTTACAAAATCCTAATAACTTGGATTGGTGGCTTTGCTTCGCTACTCTATCAATCTTTGTGAAAGTAGATCTACGCTTGTGCGTAATAAGGAAATGCATCGTTTTGTGTAGGCATTCAGATTAGAATTATCGTGAGAAATGTGTGTTGGAAAACGCCAGACGTCCTTCACAAGGCCGTTGCACAATTCCGCTTGAGAGCCTCGCAAATGCAGAGACGAGCGCGAAAAATTGTTACCGCATCGACAAAGGTCAGCAACGATACGAAAATTTCTCTTTTTGATATTCCAACAATACAACAAACGTTATTCAACTTTGTTATTTCCACTAAAAGCACTTTAATTGTGAATAAAATCCATTATTAATTTTAGCCTAAATCATTTGGAATCAAAAGAATCAACATTTTCCAACTTTGTTTACAAACTAATGTTACATTTAAAATCATAAAAACCAAAATGTTTCAAAAACAAAGATATCAATTTCATGTTCTAACAGTACAACAAACATTATTTACTATTATTTCCACTAAAATTACTTTAATTGCGAATAAAATCCATTATTAATTTTGATAATCATTTTAAACCAGAAAAATCAACATTTTCCAACTTTGTTTACAAACTAACAAAAGTTAGATTTATGTCATTGAAACGAAAAAGAGAACGCAAATAAATAACTTAAAAATATAATAATAACAACACAAGAACTAGTAAGTTAATTTTCTAAAGAATATATGTAACTAGTATGAGTGTTATCTTTCTTTAAAAAAAATCCTGAAAATTTCATGATATTCAAATGATTTTCTTTTTCGTTGATTTTTGAGGCATTTATGTGTTCAACATCCTTATTACTATACTTATTTAAATAAAAAACAAAAGCTGTCCATCATAGCACTTTCCCCGCCATTTAAACAATTGGCAATTGACATACTAAACTTAAGAAAAGCCTCAATCGCTGTGCCACCAAATCAAATTTTCAGGCTTTTTTTTATAGAAAATTTTTATTTAAAGAGTATATTAGTTGTAATGTTTCTATAATTCGTTGTGTTTTTTTTAAACGTTCCATTTGAAGCTTCAAACGAGTGTTTCCACTCCCAGGCTAAGCATGAAGTAAAATTTCGAGTTTAGAAAAGCCTGAAAATTTGGTTTGGTCGCGTAGCGCGAAGCGCGAAGCGGCCAAACCAAATTTTTAGGCTTTTCTAAACTCGAAATTTTACTTCATGCGCCACGCGTATTAAACACTGATTTCAATTGCTGTTCAAAATATACAGCTTTACTATGCTGATTTATAAATATTTTTTGAACTTCACTTGAAGTTCGCTTCGCGGAGCGGCCAAAACAAATTTTCAGGCTTTTCTAAAATCCAAATTTTACTTCATGCGTCACGCGTATAAAACACTGATTTCAACTGAAGTTCAAAAAATATTCCTAAATCAGCATGGTAGAGCCGTATATTTTGAACTTGAATTGAGATCAGTGTTTAATACGCGTGGCGCATGAAGTAAAATTTCGAGTTTAGAAAAGCCCCGTGAAAATTTGTCTCGGGTCGCTGCGCGACCCTCGACAAATTTTCACGGGGCTTTTCTAAACTCGAAATTTTACTTCATGCTTAGTCTGGGAGTGGAATACATTCGTTTGAAGCTTCAAAGGAATTCTTTAAACTAATATAATATAGAGAATTTTTATTTTTAAAGTGTATATTAGTTGTAAAGTTTCTATAATTCCTTGTGTTTTTTTTAAAACGTTCCATTTAAAAAAAATACACAACGAATTATAGAAACTTTACAACTAATATACACTTTAAAAATAAAAATTCTCTATATTATATTAGTATAAAGAATTAGAGCGAAACTAAACGTTGCATGTAAAATTTATAATATGAAAGGAAGAAAAAAAATATATAAAACGTAACAATTAACTTCATTAAATTCATAGCACGCGATTTATTTATTAATAATAACCTGTGATGCAACTTTTATAACAGCTTGAATGGTACTAATAATAATTTACGTCGAGTGCAACGTTCCCATAATTATGCAGTCTAATTTCAGTCTTCATTATCCATTCGCTAATTTATATATCATAAGTAAAAATATTTCCAGCATGTTCGTTCCAGATTCTCCAATGAATAAAAATTACACACACTCGTTTACGTTTAATTCGCGATTATGTTACGAAAATTCGCAATAAACAAAGTGATTAACTTCGGAATTGGGTTCGGTTTAAAGTTTTTGCTGATATTCAAGCGATGGCAAATGTTTGTTTGTAGTATTTATTGCGATATGCAAATTAAACAGAAGTTGTTGAACGGGGTTTTATTTAGGTAAAAGCGAGTGACATAAATAATTATAATTAAGTTTTATCAAAGTGGGTTGTAGTTAGTTTGATAATGGCTCGCTGTTGAGCCGAATCTAGTCACAGTTTAAAATAAAAAGTGACCGCCTCCATCACAAGATAGTGATTTATGTCTTTACTTTTTTAACTTAGGTATTCACCGTTCAGTTACGTCTAATTTTAAGTAATTGTGTGGTGGCTCTATAAAAAAAGCGTACCAGCGTGGGTGGCCTTTCTAATTCGGGAGGAATTAAAGAACTAACCTGGTTTAATCCTCGTACGTCTTGGGGATGACTGGTGGTTTCTTCTTCTCCTTAATTCAACTTGGCGGCCTTTTTAATTTGGGAGTAATTAAAGGATTATGCCGGTTTAATCCTCGTACGCCTTGGGGGGGGACTGGTGGTTTCTTTTTCTCCTTAATTCAACTTGGAGGTTTTTCTAATTCGGGAGGAATTAAAGCATCAACCAGGTTTAATCCTCGTATGTCTTGGGGAGGACTGGTTGTTTCTACTACTACTTAATTCAACTTAGCGGCCTTTTTAATTTGGGAGGAATTAAAGGATTACTCCGGTTTAATCCACGTGCGTCCTTGGAAGGACTGGTGGTTTCCTTTTCTCCCTAATTCAACTTGGTGGCCTTTTTAATTTGGAAGGAATCAAAGGATTATTCCGGTTTAATCCTCGTACGTCTTGGGGAGAACTGGTGGTTTCTTCTTCTCCTTAATTCAAATTGGAGGCCTTTCTTATTCGGGAGGAATTAAAGAACTAACCTGGTTTAATCCTTGTACGTCTTGGGGAGAACTGGTGGTTTCTTCTTCTCCTTAATTCAACTTGGTGGCCCTTTTAATTTGGGAGATATTAAATGATTATTCTGGTTTAATCCTCGTACGTCTTGGGGAGGACTGGTGGTTTCTTTTTCTCCTTAATTCAACTTGGTGGCTTTTCTAATTCGGAAGGAATTAAAGCATTAACCAGGTTTAATCCTCGTACGTCTTTGGGAGAACTGGTGGTTTCTTTTTCTCCGTAATTCAACTTGGTGGCCTTTTTAATTTGGGAGAAATCAAAGGATTATTCTAGTTTAATCCGCGTACGTCTTGGGGAGAACTAGTGGTTTCTTTTTCTCCTTAATTCAACTTGGTGGCCTTTCTAATTCGGGAGGAATGAAGGGATTAACCCTGTTTAATCCTCGGACGACTTAGGGGGGACTGGTGGTTTTTTCTTCTCCTTAATTCAACTTGGTGGCTTTTTTAATTTGGGAGGAATCAAAGGATTATTCTAGTTTAATCCGCGTACGTCTTGGGGAGGACTGGTGGTTTCTTTTTCTCCTTAATTCAACTTGGTGGCCGTTCTAATTCGGGAGGAATTAAAGGTATAATCAGGTTTAATCCTCTTACGTCTTGGGGAGGACTGGTGGTTTCTTTTTCTCCTTAATTCAACTTGGTGGCCTTTCTAATTCGGAAGGAATTAAAGTATTAACCCGGTTTAATCCTCGTACGTCTTGGGGAGGACTGGTGGTTTCTTCTTCTCCGTAATTCAACTTGGTGGCCCCTCTAATTCGGGAGGAATTAAAGGATCAACCTGGTTTAATCTTCGTACGTCTTGGGGAGGACTGGGTGTTTTCTTTTTCTCCTTAATTCAACTTGGTGGCCTCTCAAATTTGGGAGGAATTAAAGGATTAACCAGGTTTAATCCTCGTACGTCTTGGGGAGAACTGGTGGTTTCTTCTTCTCCTTAATTCAATTTGGTGGCCTTTCTAATTCGGGAGGAGTTAAAGGACTAAAATGGTTTAATCCTCGTACGTCTTGGAGAGGACTGGTGGTTTTTTCTTCTCCTTAATTCAACTTTGTGGCCTTTTTAATTTGGGAGGAATTAAAGGATTATTCAGGTTTAATCCTCGTACATCTTGGGGAGGACTGGTGGTTTCTTCTTCTCCTTAATTCAACTTGGTGGCCTTTCTAATTTGGGAGGAATCAAAGCAATATTCTGGTTTAATCCTCGTACGTCGTGGGGAGGACTGGTGGTTTCTTTTTCTCCTTAGTTCAACTTGGAGGCCTTTCTAATTCGGGAGGAATTAAAGGATTAACCAGGTTTAATCCTCGTACGTCTTGGGGAGAACTGGTGGTTTCTTCTTCTCCTTAATTCAACTTGGTGGCCTTTCTAATTCGGGAGAAATTAAGGGATTAACCAGGTTTAATCCTCGTACGTCTTGGGGAGGACTGGCGGTTTCTTCTTCTCCTTAATTCAACTTGGATACACTAATAAGCTGAAGATAATTATATAACCGGGGGCAGGTTCAATAAGGCCGCACTATTTAAGATCGGTAAAACGCGGACGTCTTCTTCTTTTCGAGTCGCACGTTACTATATTTGGTAATTGAGGAAGGGATGCATGGGTTGGAGAGACATCTGCCTGAATTGCACCGAACAGTAATAATACCTTATAAAAGGGAGGGCTTTAAATAGGACAAGGTATTGTCAACCCATTGAGCAAACAGATTTAAGTATCGTGTAATTGACCCAAGAGAAACATTTCATACGAAGGTAAGGACACTGTAGGCTCAACAAACACATGAGTCTGGCAGAGGATACAATATGTAGATTCTGCCAGGAAGAACAGGAGGATCCTCTCCACATACTGTGCCAATGTGAGGCCCGAGCAAGGGTTAGATACCTAAAGCTGGCCAACCCTAAACCAAGCGCAGAGAGCTACACCCAAGGCTCACTGTCAGGGTTAATAGGGCTAATCAAAAAGGCGAGGCGAGAGCTCGAGCATGTCGTCTAGGATAATAGGGTTCCACAATAGATCTGCAAAGGTCGCGGTGGTACAGGTCAATAAGGCCACCCCCACGAATATCTATCTATCTAGCTAAGGTGGAAAGTACTCGGCTTGGTAGTGAAAGACTGTGTTTTTAGGCTTAAAATTAATTGTATTGTTCTACGTAGTCCCCTTGTTGTACAATGCACTTTGTCCAACGTTTCTCCAATCAATGGATTCCATCCCTAAAGTGCGTTCTGGAAGGCTTGAAAAATACTCACCTACTGATGCTATCACCTCTTCATTTGACTCAACACGTTTTCCAGCTACAAATTTCTCTAGATTTGTGAATAGGTGCAAATTAGAGCGAGCTAAATCTTGTAATTCTTCTCCCGAGTTTTTTCACCCAGTTGATCCAGAAGACTTGCTTAGTATTGACCAGTTATAGTTTTACCCTTTTCAAGGTAATCAATAAAAAGAAAGATCCAACAGATCGTACTTCAAATATCTCAGTTTTCCCATTGCCAAAGCGCATTTGTGGGCAGGTGCATTGTCCCGATGAAAGATGTTTTTTTTTTCTTTTGCAATCCAAGCCTCTTCTTCCGGATTTTTTCAACTAGTTGGTCCAGAAGACCTGCATGGTATTGGCCAATTATGGTTTTAGCCTTTTCAAGGTAATCAATAAAAGGAATGGTCCAACAATTCGTACTTCAAATCTCTCAGTTTTCTCATTGCTAAAGGGCATTTGTGGGCAGGTGCATTGTTCTGATGAAAGTTATGGTTTTACCCTTTTCAAGGTAATCAATAAAAGGAATGATCCAACAATTCGTTTTACCCTCTTCCGAAGACTTGCATAGTATTGGTCAGATATGGTTTTACCCTTTTCAAGCTAATCAATAAAAGGTATTGGCCAGTTATGGTTTTAGCCTTTTTAAGGTAATCAATAAAAGGAATGGTCCAACAATTCGTACTTCAAATCTCTCAGTTTTCTCATTGCTAAAGGGCATTTGTGGGCAGGTGCATTGTCCTGATGAAAGTTATGGTTTTACCCTTTTCAAGGTAATCAATAAAAGGAATGATCCAACAATTCGTTTTACCCTCTTCCGAAGACTTGCATAGTATTGGCCAGATATGGTTTTACCTTTTTCAAGCTAATCAATAAAAGGTATTGGCCAGTTATGGTTTTAGCCTTTTTAAGGTAATCAATAAAAGGAATGGTCCAACAATTCGTACTTCAAATCTCTCAGTTTGCTCATTGCCAAAGCGCATTTGTAGACAGGTGCATTTTCCTGATAAAAGAAGATTTTTTTCTTTTGCAGTGCAGGCTTCTTCTCCCGAATTTTTTTTTTCCAGTTGGCCCAGAAGACTGGCATGGTATTGGCCAGTTATGGTTTTAGCCTATTCAAGGTAATCAATAAAAGGAATGATCCAACAATTCGTACTTCAAATCTCTCAGTTTTCCTATTACCAAAGCGCATTTGTAGGCAGGTGCATTGTCCTGATGAAAGTTATGGTTTAACCTTTTTAAGGTAATCAATAAAAGGAATGATCCAACAATTCGTACTTCAAACCTCTCAGTTTTCCTATTACCAATGCGCATATGTGGGTAGGTACATTGTCCTGATGAAAGATATTTTTTTTCTTTTGCGATCCAGGCCTCTTCTCCCGAATTTTTTCATCCAGTTGGTCAAAAGGACTTGCATAGTATTGGCCAGTTATGGTTTTACCCTTTTCAAGGTAATCAATAAAAACAATCCCTTTCGTGAAACAAACCAAGTGTTTTAATTAAATATCCAGAATTACACATAAAAATAAAAGAACCGCCTTGCCTCAGTATCATTAGATCCATTACAAGTTCAATTAATTCTTAGTATTGTATAAATAATTCAAATTTTGGGTTAAAAACAAGGATTTTTTTACATAAAGACAATTTATCATAAAGAAAAATTGAGTTTGTCAATAGGTTGCAGAATATTTACAAAATATAAAAACGAATTAAAATTAATAGGCTTTTTTCTATTGATATTTGGCCGTTAAATTGTAAGAGAGAATATATTTACTTCAAAATGTTTTTATAGCTCACCCCCGCACAGCGTAATATGAAAGAACTTCAAAATTGAATTTGTGTTCAGTATTCCGGTACCAGATACCCTATTCACCTCTTCATCTCTTCATTTGACTCAAAACGTTTTCCACCTACAAATTTCTTTAGATTTGAGAATCGGTGCAAGTCAGAGCGAGCTAAATCTGGTAATTCTTCTCCAGAATTTTTTCATCAAGTTTGTGTTCAGTATTCCGGTACCAGATACCCATATGCACTTTGTGCATTCGTGTCACTGGCGATGCCACTATGGAGCATTAGATGGCGTTAGCTATCGAAATTAATAGTGAAACAAATTATTTAAAATGATCTCTAACTCTTCATTAAATAAACACACTCGCAGCCCTGTTAAGACATAGTAGATGAATTTGGGTGAGACGTGAAGATGATAATAATTTGAAATTAAATACTTTTTCGGGCAGGTGGTGGCCGATCGGTAACGTCGCCGGACGGTAAATCGCTCGGCGAGCCACAGACCGGGTTCGATTCCCGTGCACGGGGAGTTGTTATTTAAAAATAATAACTCGTCGTGTCCCTGGGTGTGGTGTGAATGTATTGTGCCGTCCAATATATGTTAATACAACTTACAAAATAAGTTATAAATTAAATAATGTAAGTTAAAAATAAATAATTGATGTTGGCCAATAGTCAAAGCAACTAAGGCCAGGCAAAAGCCAAACAAAAACAAAAAACAAAAAAAAATACTTTTTCTTCACAAATATATTGTTTACTTATGGTAATGAATAAATTTGTGAAGAAAGGTTAAAAAATGTCTTTTTTCAAGACACACTAGAAAAAGGAAGTATGATATTTATCCCTTTTTGTGTTTACTCCATTTTTTCTTCCTTTAATGAAACACACAAATCCAACATAATTACACATTCGACCAGTCTAATTTCAATCTTCACAGGAGCATGAAATTACGCCTCTCAAAAACAAAACACTCGAACCATTACCGGCACGCAAAAAAAAGGAACAAATTGCTGTTCAATTTCCACCATTATATCTTTCTCATCTTGCATTTTGCTACCGTAAAGTATGAAAAAATTGTAGTTCAATTCCTACCCGACATTTTCCATCATCTCTCTCATTTCGCTACCGTAAACTATGTAAAAAATTGTCTTGCAATTTCCATGTTCTCACGCATGTTAAGGCTTCGGAAACTGTAAATTCTGATGGGTTGAAAAGCGATATTTGAAGTGAAGATCGTGGCCTCGGGAGGTCAGAGCATTACAGTGGATGGGAATGTTGTGTGTTGTTGGGTGTGCGTGATGGATAATTTTCTAATTATATTTTAGTTCAAATTATAAATTCTGGAAATCTTGAGTTATTTTTTAAATTCTTTGTAAATATTTCAAAACTCGTTTTAACTCTGTTTGTAGAACACAATTTATTTGTCTAATACTGGATGATTTAAATTAAATTTAAATTAAAACACTTATTTATATTTTCTCCTTTATTTGTACGTGACTGCAGTTTCGCCAAATTCAGCTTGCCATTATCGAACATGAAGCTAAATTTGCCGAAACTGCAGTCACATAAAAATAAATTGTGTTATACAAACAAAGTTAAATCGTTTTTTATTGATAAATTAACATGTACAACGAAGTACAAGCCTCCATAATACAAAATTTATTTAAATACACTATTTTTTTCAAACTATTAACGGTAGAGGCTTCTATTTCGTTTAAATCACTTTGAGTTTGAAAATGACAAGCTAAAGTTGTCGAAACTTAATAAAGTCTCTGTTATACAAACAAAGTTTAAATCGTATTCCACTTGTGACTCTTTTTTTTTTCGTAGAAAAGGTAATTCTGAATTGTAGAATTTTCTCAAGTTTACAGAAACTTTTTTTAAAATAATGAAGGAGAATACCCTACATTCGTTGTTTTTTTTACAAGAGTTCAATTTGACTTCAAACGAGTGTTTCCACTCCCAGACTAAGCATGAAGTAAAATTTCGAGTTTAGAAAAGCCTGAAAATTTGGCTCGGGCGCGTAGCGAAGCGGAGCGACCGAGCCAAATTAGGCTTTTCTAAACTCGAAATTTTACTTCATGCGCCACGCGTATTAATCGCGGATTTAATGTGCAATGGTCTGCAACCAATTGACAAGTGAAGTAAGTTTAATATGTCAATTATTAATTGTTTAAATGACAGGGAAAGTGCTATGAAGGATACATCACCATTTTTTGTACCGTACACACCCTGTACTGTACAAAAAATGGTGATTTATCCTCCATAGCACTTTCCCTGTCATTTAAACAATTTAAAGAAGGCTTGGAAATATCCTTTTTTTAATATGAAATGAAAAAATGTTAAGTTATCGCTATTTTTCTCTTGTCAGACAACGTGGGATATTTGATTTTATACAGTTTATAAATAAAAACATCTTGTACATCTCGTGCATGCCACCCCATACATCATTGTGTTGAATCGACAGAATGATTCAGTCATCAAAAAAACATCTTGTAAATATCGACTGCTACTGTCAACACTGTTGACAGAGTGTTGACAGTGGAAGACGATATTAACAAGATGTTTTTTACGGCTGATTTCCCTGAGAAGATCAGGCTCCCCTGATTTAACCGCCTGTGATTATTTCTTCTCGAGTAATCTCAAATCCCGAGTGAATAACAACCGTCCATAGACCCTAGAAGACCTACAGAAAAAATCCGAGCCGAAATTGTCAGGAGGCTTAAAAGAGTAGACCGAAACTTCCGAATTCGACTGAATAATTCTGTTGACTCAACACAATGATTCAGTCGAATTCGGAAGTTTTGGTCCACTCTTTTAAGCCTCCTGACAATTTCGGCTCGAATTTTTTCTGTAGGTCTTCTAGGGTCTATGGACGGTTGTTATTCACTCGGGATTTAAGATTACTACAGAAGAAATAATCACAGGGAGTTGAATCAAGGGAGTGTACCCTTCTCAGGGAGATCAGCTGCACGGGAGAGACTTCTTGCAACAAATGCATTGAAATCCTAGCTGTGTGGGTTGTGGCTCTATCTTGCTGAAACCACACATACATTGTCCAGTTCTTCAAGAGCAGGCATAAAAACTCCTCGATCATTTTCCAATAACAATCTGAATTGAGGGGCATTAAAGTCCTAGCTGTGTGGGTTGTGGTCCCCTCTTGCTGAAACCACACATACATTGTCCAGTTCTTCGAGAGCAGGCAAAAAAAACGCCTCAGTCATTTTCCAATAACAATCTGAATTGAGGGACTCAGTGGAAAACTCGTACAAGTGCTATTTTCTTAATAATTTCTATAAGTGCAGATATCTACAAATGAGATTAATATTTACTAATAGAAGAAATGCTGCTATTAAATATGTCTATCTCTCAATATAATATACAATGTTATTGATTAGACGTCACAGTGATATCAGGAGGAATTTAATTGCCGACGACCTTGCAACAAAAAGAGGGCAAGAATGAATTACCTGTCTACTGAACTCTCCACCCACATTCCTCTTGTGGAATACAAGAGACTACTTAGGGACCGGATGATAGCATCGATCAACCATAGGTAGAGAGAAGAAGATACGTGTCTCATAACTAGGCAGATATGGCCTATATGGGATACTATAAACAGCAACAGATTAATTACACTTAGCAGAATCGACATAAAGAAGGCGGTAGGCATCCTCACGGCCCACTGCCTCCTAGGCAGACATGTATAAAAGATGGGTCTTGAGCACAACGACTTTTTAAGAGGATGCCTGGATGTCGAGAAGGAAAAGGCGTAGCACGCGTAGTGCATACCAAGGTACTTGATTCAAGAGCAGGGCATTGTCCCAGATAGTGGAGTATATCTGGGACAATGCCCTGCTCTTGAAGGGAAAAGAATCAAGTACCTTGGTATGCACTACACGAATGGACTGGCGGACCTCACACCTCCAGATGTGAGAAATCTAATCGGGTTCGTTCGGTGCTCGAATTGGTTTGTATAGGTGGGGAGGGACGATGGCCAAGTCGTCCGCGAACCCGAATAGACTAACCCCCTCTGGCAGGTGGAGTGTTAGCACCGCATCGTACACTATGTTCTAGAGCAGCGGCCCATTACTGACCCCTAAGGTACCCCTCCGGCTAAACCAATGCGTCGCGAGCTTTCCTCGTCCTCGTAGAGCCATCTGTGGCTGAGGTAACTCGCCACCATGTTCCTCAGATACCCTGGGAATTGTCTCTCTTCCAACGCCGCTCTGATAATACCCTATGGGAGGGAATTGAAGGCGTTACGCACCTCCAGCGTTACCAGCACGCAATGTTTTCTCCTTCTTAGAGGCCCAGTGTTAGCCTCGTCCTGCACTGCCTGGACTGCCAGTATGCAGTTGACCGTCCCTTCCTGAATCCGTACTGCTTGCCGGAGAGTCCTCTGCCCGTTTCTAGTTCTTCGTCTAGACCAGGGGTCTCCAAACTACGGCCCGAGGGCCACATCCGGCCCGCGGACAGATTTTGTCCGGCCCGCGGAGAGCTAGCATACTTGAAAACTCATATTTTTTATAGCAAATTAAATTTAGTTTACTGAAGTATTCTAATTTTAAAGGCTTATTGTTATGGTTTTGGCCCTCGGAACTTACTGGAGTAATCAGTATGGCCCTAAGCCTGGAAAGTTTGGAGACCCAGGGTCTAGACGATTCAGGAGGATGCGTTCGAAAAGCTTGGCCACCTTGTCCAGCATGCATACTGGCCTACACGCCGACGGGTCGTGTAATGGCTTTCCCTTCTTGGGCAATAGCACCAACTTCGCAACCTTCCACCTTTCCGGAAACGTTCCCTCCTGCAAGCACTGATTAAACACCGCCAGAAAATTCTCCTGACTTTCCTCTGCCACAGCCTTTATCAGTTCATTTTGGATTCCGTCAGGTCCCGGGGCTTTGTGGTTGGACAGTCTCCTCACTGATGCTTGTAGCTCCTCAGTGGTGATGCTCAGTATATCTTTTAGCCGTGCTGGAACCGTCTCGTACTCGCTCCGTATGCCTCATGCCGTCAGGAACAGCGCTTCGACCACCGCCGGAATTCCGCCCGGCACACTAGCCCATCGCACTGTCTCCACGACAGCGGTGGAAGTTTTGGCGTCCCTGGTCCCGGCAGATCTCCTGCTGGAGGAGAGGGCAGCGGTGTACGGCGAGGGCAAAGCGGGGGCGGAACCTGAACCCTGCAAAAGGGAAGCTCGAGCTTGAAAGTGGCAGGACAGATGGGAGACTGATGAGGACGGGAAAGGTAGCTGGACAAAAAGGCTCGTCTGCGATATTGAAGGGTGGGTGGACAGAGGCCACGGCTACACGACGCACTGGATGACCCAAATATTAACTGAGCATGGCTGTTTCCAGGCGTATTTGGCCCGCATCCGGAAGGCAGACAGCAGAGCGATGCCCGTACTGCGACGCGGCGGTGGATAGCGCCGAGCACACGTTGGCAGAGTGCCCCCGGTGGGTGATAGAAAGAGCTGCGATGTCCACATCAATGGGAGGGGAAGTCAACGCTGACACTATTGTCCCGTTCATGCTGGAGTCAGAGGAAAAGTGGGACTCGCTGGCGATATACGCGGAGGCTGTGCTGTGGCAAAAAGATTAGGACAAAAGGAGAATAGCGGCGGCAAGGTGAAGCCAATGGCTTTTAGGGAAGAAGAGAAGCGCCAGAGCGCAGAAAGAGGTTATCCGGGCGAATAATTCCAGCGGTAACCTAGATGAAAAGAGAGGTGGTTTAGTGGGTATGGCCCCCTGGAGGGGGGAGTATTCCCACACATCCCCTGTCGATCAGATCTCCCCTCCCTCCCCACCTTTTTTTTTATAGAGAGGTAAAATACATTACGCACTATCAATGTATTTTACCTCTCTATAAAAAAAAGGTGGGGAGGGAGGGGAGATCTGACTGCTTTTTACCCTTATGGTATCACAAGGCGCCTTTTGGGCCTAAGTGAGCGGTCTAACTGCTGCCATTGAAACCTAACCTAACGTAACCTTATTGATTAGACATCCACAGATTTTACTATAAACGTTAAACTTTATCTCCCTTACACAAATCAATCTCATGTCACTTGTACTACTTTTCTACTGAGCCTCTCAATTTACGTTTACCGTGAAAAATAGGCCCGAAGAAAAGGCTTCTGCGGTAAAAGTGCGCTGCTCCCTTAACAAAAGCATTAAGCATTAACATTATACGGCTTTACCATGCTGATTTATCAATATGACAAAAATGGGTAGGGGCACAAAATTCCCATCCAGATTCTTCTATTAAGTCCCCCTTTCTGTTACTCTCACTAGCTTCACTGTACCCTTTCCGAAATAGGAAGACGGGAACTTCCTTTTTCTAGAAGGGCACAGTGAAGCTAGTGAGAGTAATAGAAGGGTGGGAATGGACTCAATGGAAGGATCTGATATCCCTGTATTAAGTTTATCATTTTACAATTGTGTAACTCTAGATTGTATTTCAGATCGCAATAATGTTCTGTCCGTGGAAGTCCTGTGGCGGAGGCGGCCGCTTCCTCACGAAGATCCTCCTGGTGACCATCCTCTGGGCGTGCGTCATCTTCGTCTTCCACTTGAAGCCGGCGATCGACGTGAACGTGCCGCACCTGAACAGCCGGTTCTTGCTGCAAAAGAGCCACGACCCGCTCACCAGACACGCCGACTCCACCACTGAATCCCTCGACCAGGACCCCTTCATCGACAAGAGCCCCAGCCTCTCCGAGGACAAACTGGTCCTGGAAATACAAGAAAAAATGCCTACATTACCGATTGTCTACTGGAATAAGTACAAGAATAAACCGATGGGGTTGAACAATTCGTGCGCGCGGTTTCCCAGTATGTTCGATTTGGAGTTTAACAATTTGTATTGGCAGACTTTGCGGACGCAGAACGGAACTTTTCAATTGTTCGGCGCGTATTTGGATAAGCGCGCGCAGAATCGGTTAGGGCCAACAGTCAGGATTTTAGGGATGATCGATAGGATTGAGCCTACAATCGTAACTTATTGCCAGTTTTGGTTCGAAGGGAAGAAAGAGCCGGTTATTACAAAAAGCTTTGAGTACAAGTATATTTGGTATAAAAAATGGGGGAATTACAAGCAAGGGATTTACCAGCCTTACTTGATTGCGTGCGTGCTTCCCCAAGGTTACAAGGAGAAGATCCCTGCTTCGCTTTCGCTAGTGCAAAAACCTTGCGATAACTCCACGAATAATCTACGGGTGATTTACGAGAAACCTAGCAAGAGGAAGGATTTTGCTGTTTGCGTTAAAGGGTTGGATTTCCTGCACGAGGATTTGTCAGTGCGGCTAGTGGAGTGGATTGAATTACTGAACATCCTGGGTGCTGATAAAGTGTTCTTCTACGAGCTGCAAACTCACCCTAATATAAGCAAAGTTTTAAAACATTACGAGCAGGAGGGGAAGGTGCATGTCACCCCAATTAGTCTAGCTGGAGGGCAACCTAACGTCCCAGCTTTTCAACACCTTTATCTAACCAAAAAAACCAACAACAAACGCCAGAATGAATTAATCCCTTACAACGACTGCTTCTACAAACACATGTATGAATACAAATACATCGCGCTTTTAGATATTGACGAGGTGATTATGCCTAAAGATGTTAACACCTGGTCCGAACTAATGGAGCAAGTCCTTCCTAAAGCCCTGAAGATCAACAAAGAAGAACGGGCTTCCTACAACGTCCGCAACGTCTACTTCCTAGACGATCTGCTCCACGACCACGGTTGGTTCAAAGAAATCCCGAAATACATGCACATGCTCCAACACGTCTACCGCGCGAAGAACTTCACAAAACCAGGACAGTACGTCAAGTGTTTTCACAACACGGAAAAAGTCCTGACGCTACACAACCACTTTCCTTTATCCTGCTTGGGAAGTTCCTGCACTTCTTACCCAATTGAGACAAACGACGCGCAGCTGCACCACTACCGTGCTGATTGTGTTAAGACTCTTAAGAAATCCTGCGAGGAGTTTAGGAAAACCAGCGTGATGGACACGACGATATGGAAGTATAAGGATCAGCTGATTTCAAGGGTGTCCTCCACGTTGAGGACGCTAGGGTTTTTTTCGTCAGTTGATGGGAATCGGAAGCGATGATAGCGTTTTATTTTTTTGCGGAATATTCTATTTAGGTTATTTTTGTAAACGAATTTAATGAGGGGTTATTTAAAGTGATGGCTTTTAAGTCACTTGAGTGTAATCTTCCTAATATTCGGCGAGGAATTATTTCAAGTTATGATGGATTACGAAAATCCGACATCACTTAAATAATTTCTAACTTTTCGATATGTGATCTGGAATTATCGATTTTGGGTCAGATCTTCAAAATCTGTTATTACTCGATAATTTTAATTGTCTCGATATGTGTTGTGGAATTATTGGTAGGTTTTGGATTAGATCTTCAAAATCTGTTATCACTTGTTAATATTAATCTTCACATATCGGGGTGATGTGGTGTTATCTGTAGATTTTGGATCGGATCTTGAAAATCTGTTATCACTCGATAGTTTTAATCTTCTCGATATGTGATGTGGAATTGTCGGTAGATTTTGGATCAGATCTTCAAAATCTGTTATCACTCGTTAATTATAATCTTCACATATTGAGGTGATGTGGTGATATCTGTAGATTTTTGATCGGATCTTGAAAATCTGTTATCACTTGATAATTTTAATCTTCTCGATATGTGATGTGGAATTGTCGGTAGATTTTGGATCAGATCTTCAAAATCTGTTATCACTCGATAATATAAATCTTTACATATAGAGATGGTGTGGTATTATCGGTAGATTTTGGATTAGATCTTCAAAATCTGTTATCATTAGTAAGTCAGCAATTTCAATTACATCAATGCTATAGTCAACACATTATCTTTCTACCCTGACGTCATTAACTTCTACCTGCATTCAATTAATGAATTCTGGTTAGTTAAACTCGTATTAAATCAAACGATGTGATTTGCAAAAGTGTTGATCATTAATCAATTATCTCAAGCGAAGTTTGATCTGTTATCAGTTAAGCTCAATTGCACTAAGACTAAGCCTTTTCAATCAATGGATTCTAGTTAATCAAACTAGTGTTAAATCAAACGATGTGATTGGTGCAATCGAGCGTTAATCATCAATTATCTCAAGCGAAGTTTGATCTTCAAAATCTGTTACTACTTAAGCTCAATTGGACCAACACTAGACCTTTTCAACTTTAAATTGAGACTAATCAATTTTAAATTGGGGCTCCAAACATTACTGTCAGTTTAAACACAATCAAATTGAGATTAAACAACATCAAAATGGGAAGAAGCAATTTCAAATTAGGAATTAACAAATCTGTATGTGGGAAAGTGCTATTTTTGCACATAAAGGAAAGCCTTTGATTCTGTATGGCATCGAGGTCTCCTTTACAAATTTTCCCCACTCAATATACCGCAACACCTAATAAACCTAATCCAACAATTGTTAACCGACCGCTCATGCCAAGTAAAAATCCGCCAATCCTTATCCCACCCTTTTAACCTACAGCAAGGTGTCCCACAAGGCTCCCCCTTGTCACCCATTTTATATAATATATACTGCTATGATATTTATAATCCCGATCCCCTTTATTTCCAATAAAAATTATCCATTTGTAAATTCGAACTTCAAACATTACTGTCGGTTTAAATAGAATCAATCAATATTGGGATTAAACAATATCAACTTGTTTTTAAAATTTTACAGTTCTACACTCGACCGCAAAAAAACGCGCCACGTGAAAATTCACGTTTTTTCGTGAATATTCAAACAGCCATAACTTCGGTCGATTTGGATGAAATTTGATGAATTTTTGAGTTTTTGGAACGCTAAAGTTTTCTCTTTAAGGACACATAAGTGGATATAACGAAATTTAAGCACTTCTGCATTTAGAAGTCCTACCAACAAAAAAATATTCAGAATGTTAGAAATGCTAAAAGTTGAGAAATTATACTGTTCCCAAAAAAAATCGTAGCTCCACTTCAAAAAAAGCGCAACAAAATTTCATTATTTTCCTTTGAAATAAGCGAAAAATCATGTCGATCCAATGATTTGGCTCGAAGTTATGGCAGTTTTTTTAAAAAGTGTATTTCGAGTTTAGAAAAGCCCTAGAGCTTCGCGCCCAAGCCAAATTTTGCGGGCTTTTCTAAACTCGAAATTTTACTTCATGCGCCATGCGTATAAAACACTGATTTCAAGTTCGAAAGCTCAAAATATACTGCTTAATCTGCCTTAAGAGTTTTAAGCTAAAGCTAAGTGTATTTTTAACTTTACTGGAAATCAGTGTTGAATACGCGTGGCGCATGAAGTAAAATTTCGAGTTTAGAAAAGCCCGCAAAATTTGGCTTGGGCGCGAAGCTCTAGGGCTTTTCTAAACTCGAAATACACTTTTTAAAAAAACTGCCATAACTTCGAGCCAAATCATTGGATCGACATGATTTTTCGCTTATTTCAAAGGAAAATAATGAAATTTTGTTGCGCTTTTTTTGAAGTGGAGCTACGATTTTTTTTGGGAACAGTATAATTTCTCAACTTTTAGCATTTCCCAAGCCAAATTTTGCTCTAGGGCTTTTCTAAACCCGAAATTTTACTTCATGCTTAGTCTGGGAGTGGGAAAACACTCGTTTTAAGCTTAAAATTGAACTCTTTTAAATAATAACGAATGTAGGAAATTTTTGTAACAATATACCCCAGGTTGATAAAATTTTAAATTGTTTAATCCCAATTTAAATGAAAACTATTAATGGATGGATTAATGGATAAACTTGTTTAGCAGTATATTCTGCCTTAGCTAAATATTTTTAAGGCAGATTAAGCAGTATATTTTGAGCTTTTAAACTTCAAATCAGTGTTGAATACGCGTGGCGCATGAAGTAAAATTTCGAGTTTAGAAAAGCTCGCAATATTTGGCTTGGTCGCTTCGCGACCAAGCCAAATTTTGCTCTAGGGCTTTTCTAAACTCGAAATTTTACTTCATGCTTAGTCTGGGAGTGGGAAAACACTCGTTTTAAGCTTAAAAATGAACTCTTTTAAATAATAACGAATGTAGGAAATTTTTGTAACAATATACTCCAGGTTGATAAAATTTTAAATTGTTTAATCCCAATTTAAATTAAAACTATTAATGGATGGATTAATGGATAAACTTGCTTAGCAGTATATTCTGCTTTAGCTAAATATTTTTAAGGCAGATCAAGCAGTATATTTTGAGCTTTTAAACTTCAAATCAGTGTTGAATACGCGTGGCGCATGAAGTAAAATTTCGAGTTTAGAAAAGCCCGCAATATTTGGCTTGGTCGCTTCGCGACCAAGCCAAATTTTGCTCTAGGGCTTTTCTAAACTCGAAATTTTACTTCATGCTTAGTCTGGGAGTGGAAAACACCCATTTTTAGCTTAAAATTGAACTCTATTAAATAATAAAGAATGTAGGAACATTTTATAACAATATACTCCAGGTTGATAAAATTTTAAATTGTTTAATCCATCTTTGAATAATTACTTCAGCAGATATTTGTTCTTTATTTTATTAAAGAGTTCAGTTTTAAGCTATAAACGAGTGTTTTCCACTCCCAGACTAAGCATGAAGTAAAATTTCGAGTTTAGAAAAGCCCTAGAGCAAAATTTGGCTTGGTCGCTTCGCGACCAAGCCAAATTTTGCGGGCTTTTCTAAACTCGAAATTTTACTTCATGCGCCACGCGTATTCAACACTGATTTGAAGTTTAAAAACTCAAAATATACTGCTTAATCAGCCTTAAAAATATTTAGCTAAGGCAGAATATACTGCTGAATAAGTTTATCCATTAATCCATCGATTAATAGTTTTCACATATTGGCTTGAAATGTTCAGTATTCCTCAACACTGAGTCGAGACCACACTGAAGAGGACCTTGAAGTCCGAAACGCGTCTGTGGGTATCTGGTGGCGGAATAATGAACACACATTCAATTTTGAGTATATTTTTAACTTTACTGAAGATCTATGTTGTATTGTATGTTTCAAGTTCAAAAGCACACAATATACTGCTTAATCAGCCTTCAGAGTATTAAGCTAAAGCTAAGTGTATTTTTAACTTTACTGGAAATCAGTGTTGAATACGCGTGGCGCATGAAGTAAAATTTTGAGTTTAAAAAAGCCCGCAAAATTTGGCTTGGTCGCTTCGCGACCAAGCCAAATTTTGCTCTAGGGCTTTTCTAAACTCGAAATTTTACTTCATGCTTAGTCTGGGAGTGGAAAACACTCGTTTTAGGCTTGAAATTGAACTCTTTTAAAAAATAACGAATGTAGGAAAATTTTATAACAATATACTCCAGGTTGATAAAATTTGAAATCGTTTAATCCATATTTGAATGAATACTTCGTGGAATTATTGGTTATGTGTTAACTTTTCTTCTATTGATTACTCTTAATTTTAAATTGCTATCCCTTTTCAATACTTAAACTGATGATCATTAAGACTGCTGATGTCAGGGATAAATAAAATATAAGTGTTGGTGTATTTGAGCGTTGAACATTAGACGAAATTTTAAAAATCTCATAGGTTTTGGATTTGATCTTCAAAATCTATCATCAATTATTGCGAATTATTCAATACTGGCTTAAGTTAAGCTTAGTATAAATTATAATAAGTTTAGCTTAGTATAAATTATAATAAGTTTAGCTTAGTGTAAATTATAATAAGTTTAGCTTAGTATAATTTATATAAGAAGTTAAGCTTGTAAATAAAACACTTTGTGAACGCCTACAACACCAAACAGAAGTTAAGCTTAATATAAATTATATTATACTAGGTATGTTCGTTACACGAACTATTGCAGCACTTTTTACACTTTTTACACTGAACCTGTTCATTAAATTAACTAGACTCCTGCAATTGTAAATGTAAAGTTACACTAACTTGAACTGTGACGTCACAAACTTGACCTCAGCTCAACTTAGGGCAGTGCAAACGAACAAACCTAATGTAAGTGTAAATTGAAGCTAAACTTGTTGAAAGCCAGTACTGAACAATGAGATTAATTGAGCTACTCTGTAAAACGATCTGGATAATCTTTATTATCATTTTAACTTTTAGCTAGAGAACATCGTGGGATCAATTTGTGTTTTTTTTTTAGGTGTATGGGTGATGTTTCTAGCTAAAAAAGAATAAACAAGAATGATTCAGCAGTCTTCTGCCTGCGTTAGTATGTGTGATATTCATTACGTTCCTAGTTTTTAAGATTTTAGAGGAAATTATAAAGCTCATTCCAAAATATAAGCTCAGATGAAAATGGAAAGCTCAAAACGTGGAACAGTGCCTTAAATTAGAAAAAGGATTAACTGATTGCATAAAAACGACTTAAAAATAGCCTTAAAATGATAAAATCGGTGTTTCTCCACTCCTTGATTAAGCATGAAGTAAATATTTGGAGTTTAGAAAAGGCTGAAAATTTGGATTGGGCGCTGAGCGCAGCGAAGCGCCCAATCAAAATTTATCTGGCTTTTCTAAATTCCAAATATTTACTTCATGCGCCAGGCATGTTGAACGCTGATTTCAATTGAGTTTAAAACTAAAAATCACATTTAGTAGAATTAGTAAAACAATGGATTTTCGTGTGATTTAATTAATCTAGAATATCCAAAATTTTACAAAGAAAGAATTTCATTTTTATTGGTGTATAATTTCATTTTTACAACAAAAATCTTGCTGATTTGTGGATCATAAAGAAATGACGCTAATTTTTGTTGTCGATCATTTGGATTTAATTTAAAAAATCATGCTAATTTTTATTTGTGTATCAATTTAATTTTGCTAAAAAAAATTTGGATTTTATTTCAAAAATCACGCTAATTTTTATTTGTGTATGATTTTAATTTTGTTAAACAAAAATTACGCTGATTTTGATTTGAGTATCGTTTTAATTTGCAAACTTTTGTGCAAATTATGTGAATCATTTTAAGGCCTTTATTTAGGCAAAAAGTCAATATTTTTTAACCATAAAGCACTCGTTATTGTCTCTCTCTCTCTCTCTCTTTCTCCCTTTCTCTGTTTCTTAATTTATTATACACTTTTAAATATGTCTCGATTATTCGCGCAGCTATTAAAATAAAAGAAATCGGTAATATGGGAATGTTTCTCTATATACAAAAAATAAAAAAAAAGTGTATTTAACAATATTAAGTGTGTACGATTTTTTTTTAGTTTGTTTTTCTCTCAATTAGTATTTATTTTTTGTTCGTTTATTGGTATACTACCAAATGATTACAAGAAAAAAATAACAATAAAATGTGATGTTGAGGTGGACTTTTTTTAGTATGTAAGGTTTAATTTGTAGACTGATTGTGTAAAACAAAACGATTGAAAATGTGGAAACTGTTTTTATTTATTTCAAATGTCCTTTGTAAATAGTTCTGTATAAAAAAAAAACATTTAATAAAAAAAATCCTAAAAATTGCGTTTTATTTATTCGATTAAAATATGAAAATGCATTCTTGTTGATTATTAAGACAGTTTTTTTATAAAATCACTTAATATTATAAAAATAGAAAATTATTTACGATTTTCTGTAGCATGTTTAGGTAAAGAAATATAATACAGAAATAAGTATTTTTATTAATTACATTTCTTTAAGTAAGGAAGCTACAGAAAATCATGATTAATTTATTAAAATAAGTGCTAGAAAAATACCAAAAGCAAGCAGTAAGGCTCATTGTTAACCTAGATTATAGAGCATCGTGTCGTGGCAGTTTTAAACGTCTAAATCTGCTTACTTTCGCAGCACTATACATATTCGAAACGTTGTTATTCATTACATTAAAAGTGCGATTCTTTTCGCAATCTACAACAAGTTAGTCTTACAAAGACTATATCAAACACTCATTGAAACAACTACTTCCCGGGCTAATACCCCGACGGACATTGAATTATACAACAAGTGTTTGCTGTTACATACAGTAACCTACTGCAAATGTAACAATTTGGGTCAAATTATTCAGGCCATCTATAGACGCGTTTCGAGATTTATCTCTCATCAGTATAGCTTTGCCATTCCCTCTAAACAATTTGACACCTTAGACTGGCGGTCATTAGCCCGGGAAGTAGTTGTTTCAATGAGTGTTTGATATAGTCTTTGTAAGACTAACTTGTTGTAGATTGCGAAAAGAATCGCACTTTTAATGTTTGAAGTATTCTGCAACCAAGAATTGGCAATTTCATTTATACGTTGTTATTCCACTATAACAACAAAGGCGACTTTATAAAGTACAAACAACGTCATGTTTACAATACCAGAAATTACAATAACTTTGCGCTACCTATAAACAGAGTAACAATTAGTGAAAAAAGTACAATTTATAGTGCAATGAAATTTTGGAACATCTTGCCTCAAAACTTAAAAAATGCAACAAACTTAAACACATTTAAAAATAGCTTATTTAAGTACCTATGCGAGATAGAGCCATATTCTATATCGGAATATATGTCACCTACACATTAGATTGCCCTTGCTTCCTTTTGGAACATTGTAACGATTATTTATTTTAATATTCATATTTTCACAAATGTAAATTGTTTATATTATAATTTATGTTCAGTTTTGTTTATTATTATACATTTAGTCTATCTGTTTATAAACAAACACTGTAATTTTTGACGATTGTAAACCTGCATAGGTTTTTAACAAGAATAAACTACTTTACTTTACTTTACCTAAAAATCAATAAACGAAACAATTGTAGTGACTTTATTAATAAGTTAAAAATTTCAAATAATTTACTATTTGAGTCGCCCAGATGCATAACCAGCCGTCCACTTTTTTTAATTTTGATATTTTGGTGTTCTTCGGTTCTAATCATCTTAGGCTACAATTATAAAAATAAATTTACCTTCAAATCCCATTCTAAACTTTATAAAATTAAGTTTGAAACATCTTGTAGAATGCAAAGCCTCTTGGTTATAGAAGCTAAGATATTTTTTTAGTTGTAAAACCTGCTAACTTTTTACTTAGTTTTTTTATCCCCATTCGATTCAATGCATATTAGACACTATTTTCATTTATTTAAAAGGCGCCGCAAAATCAGTTTTTGTCATTTAGCCAGAAGTTTGTCAAAACACTTATGGCTGGTTTTGCATATGGGCGACTCATTTGTACTGTAATAATAATTTCTGTATTTATAATATTAATATTACTAAGGAAACTCTCATCAATAAAGAATAAATAAATAAAAAATCAAAAGTGAAAAAAATCGATTATATAAATGGTGGATGCGCCGGGTTCGGTGTATCTTTACTGCAAATTACTACGAATTTTCTATCCCAATATAAAACAAAATAATCTAAAAACACTTAATTATTAAATTTCAAGTAAAGAATTTTGTTTTTTATTCAATATGTTGGCTTTATTTTATTCAATTCATTTTAATGGTTAATTAGATTTATATTTTTTACTTTTTATTGTATATAAAACTGTTTTATTTTATATACAACAAGTTTCTGGCTTAGCAAAGTGCGCTTTCATCCCTGAAAAGGGGAACTTTATTGTTGCGCTACCATTAACACACTCTTAACTCTTTTGCAGGAGAGAGAGAGAGAGAAAGAGGGAAAGATTTACGATGGAAAAATCGCTGAAGGCACACACAATGCAACGCATGAAACGAAAAGGAATTGCAAAGAGTGGAGTTTTCAGGTCGTTTAAAGAAGACGAAAAGAAAAACGAAGGATAGGTTTTTCTTTACAGGAAGTTTTAGTAAAAAGAAATGTGTTCGAAAAAGGATTTATTGTGTTACCTAAACAAAGCAGAAACTACTTTTTAAAATTTAACAATAGACCAAAATAAATGCATAATTTAGTTTAATTGGACATTATATTTAATTATTTATTTATTTATTATTGATGTTACAGATTACATTCTTATAATTTTTGTTGATGTAATATTGAAATGTGGCTTTTGAGATACATTAAGATTTGAACTCTAAAATAAAAATAACAAAATAACAACTAGGACCCGATCAAATAATCTACAGCGTCTTCCTGAAGAATGCCCAAGAATTAAATTTTAAATTTCTTGTAATAAAATGCATCGTTTGTGTTAGAATATTATTTTTTATTATTTATTATTTTATTATAAAATTTTGTGTTATTACAGTAGTTTACACACGCCAGAGTTCAAACCTTTAACATGTTTTGATCTATAAAAGTAGACAATCAACATGAACATGAACATGTTTATAGTAGGCGTTGGAAACAAAATCCATACTATTGGTTTTAAATTTAATATTTACAGTTCGCACTTCATTAAACATAATATTTTTTATTTAAAATTGAGTTATTTTTTAATGGAGTAACTGCGAAATATTACAACTATTTAAATTTCTAAGAATTAATATATAGAAGTAATTATTTTTTTATTTAAAATAAATTATCGAAATTATGTAATTTCCGGGTATTTTAAAGTAAATAGATTACCAGCAAAACGGTTAGAAAAAAAATGTGTGGATGTTTTGATAGGGTCTCTTAACAACTTATAATTTTATGAAACATTTTTATATTCTGATTGATGAACCTTTTTTTGGGAGGATAGTATTGGTATATTGTATAATACTATCCTCACGAAAAAATGTTCATTAATCAGAATATAAAAATAGTTTCTTTAGATTAACAACAACTTAACAAGAATACTATAGCAGTTAAAAGAGCGACAGAATGGTTCACAGTGAATGGTCTCACTGTGAATCCTGATAAGTCGACGGAGGTAACCTTCTCCATGAAGAAAGACATCGAAGAGAGCAGCGCAAAATTCCTAGGAATTGAGTTAGATTCGAAATTAACCTGGCATGCACATGAACAGGCATTGTCTAAAAAACTGAGTAAGGGCGTATACCTTCTTAGACAACTAAAAAATTCCCTGCCTACTGAGGCTCTCCGTACTGCTTATTTTGCGGTTTGTCAGGCGCACATTACACATGGGATTTTATCTTGGGGCCATTCTAGCATAATTGGCAGAATTTTTGGCATTCAACGTCGCGCAATACGCGTGCTTGCTTCTCTTGATTATAGAGCAGATTGTCGCGAGGCGTTCATTCACCATGGCATTCTTACACTCCCTTGCATTTATGTATTGGAATGTCTTGCATATGTCCGAAAAAATGCTCACAAACTAAAAACTCACGGTCAAAATCATCAGCATGACACAAGATCTGCCAACCTCATATACCCTGCATTCCTTCGTTTGGGTAAATAGCAAAATGCGATAAAATTTCATGGACCAAAACTATTTAATATTTTACCAAATTCAATTAAGGCACTGCCGCTGACAACCTTTCGCCAAGTTTAAAAGAGATTTCTTGATTTAAACCTTCATTATCAATAATTAAAAGAGATTTCTGGAAAAACAGGCATTTTTTAGTATATCGGAATGTCTATCTAGTAATTTTTCCGGCATAGTTGTATAATAAGTTTTAATATGAATGTGATTGTAATCGAATTAATTATTTTTATACTATTATCATCATTGACGTGTGTAAACATTTCTGTGGTAGCACAAATTGATTAAATAAAATAAAATAATAAAAAATAAAATATACTCTGAAGAAATTATTTTTATATAATTGGTGATACTTTTTCATAAGGATAGTATTAGTATTGTACAATACTATAATTATAAAAAAAGTTTCATCAAACAGAATATGAAAACAGTCTCTTTAGTTTAGAAGTTGTTCTTTTGCTGTTTTTAGTTTTACAATTTATTGTAACATACAGGGAATTTTACTTTTAAGTATACATACCTCAATATATACGTTATAAAGTTTGAGGCATTTATTGTTTTTTTGAAAGAGTTGAATTTGAAGCTACTAACGAGATTAAGTATGAAGTAAAATATCGGCTGCAGTGGATCCGGATCCGAAAGGAAGACGGCCCCCACAGGAAAAAAAAATATAGTTTAGAAGAGCCTGAACATTTTGTTTGGTCGCGTAGCGAAGCGGAGCAAGCAAACAAAATGTTTAGGCTTTTCTAAACCCGAAATATGACTTCATGCTTAATCGAGGATTGAAAAAAACACTTGTTAGAAACTTAAAATAAACTCTTAAAAAATACAACGAATACCTGAAAATTTACAGTGGATGCATCGAGATATGTCGACTTGTAGACTAAAAAAGACTGTATATCGGACACTTTTTTCTCATTAATCACTTGGTAAAACATTTTAAAATATAATGGTTTGTAAATTAAATTCACTTGGTTTTGTTTCACTTATATGTATTTTATTTTCTACTAGTTTCGGCTTAATGCCATTGTCAAGAGTAATAATGGCATTAAGCCGAAAATAGTAGAAAATAAAATACATATAAATGAAACAAAACCAAGTGAATTTAATTTAAAAACCATTATAAAAAAGACTGCTTATCCTAACTGAAGTAAGAGATAATTTTTTTTACACAAATAATATAATATATATAATTTTTTTAGTGTAATAATCACTTCACGTAAACTCGAAAACCTACAGTTAGACTTGTAGACTTGAAAGAAAATTTGCCTGTAGCTTAAGCATATATGTATTAGTCTAGACTAATAAGTATATGAATTTAAGTTACAAACTTATTATGTATACAACACAATATACACCCATCTACAAAAAATCTAAGTTCAGCATATGTACTGCCATCTATTGCCAAGAGAGGAACGCTATGATTAACGATAAAAGAGTAGATTTCTACACTCAATTATTTATATTTTAGTTACTAAATGAAGATTTCTATATTCAACGTTTTAGTTCATTCTTGAGTCTTAAAGGCGTTTACTTCGTGGTACATTTTCAATTTGATATAAAGAAACCACTTATTTTTTTTATACAACTTTTATTTTATTCTTCTGATTAGTTTCAATTACACGGTAATCATTGTCAAACTAATTACTTAAAATACGAGTTACGCAGGTATATATTTCTGTATTCAATTCACTTAAAACGCCTCTTTACAAATATTAAACTCTTTAAATGCTGCTTTTACACTTCGCACACATTTTTCTCGTCTGCGTGCTTTTAAATTAATTATTACTAAGCATGTTCTTCTGTACCGTTGTATTTTTATAATTTATTTACTTTGTGAACTTTGCTAAATACATATCGTGTACACTGAGATTTTTGTAAAATAAAGAATTATAATAATAAATAATAAAATAATTAAAAGTTGTTCTACTTGAGAGGATTTAATTATTCATTGTGTAAATTAAAAGTTGTTCAAACTGAAGAAGATTTAAGTTTTCAGGGTGTCAAAATGAGTGCTGTATTATTAAATAATTAAATTATTGTTGAGTTACATGAAGGTGAACGAAGTTATTAAATAAAAGAATTGAGTCTCCTTTCTTCACAGGATTTATTTAAAAATCGCAAATGTACATTTCGGTTACGATGTGACCATTATCAATGCCTAACTATTTACAAAAACAAACGGAAAATTTATACCATGGATACAGATTCGGATTATAATTACAATGTTCGGGTGACTGGGATTAGAGCGCTGGGATCAATTCTAGAAAAGGATTTACTAATGGGCTTAAATCAAAGTTTAATAAATTCACTGATTATAGAGGCTTCTACTTCGTTATACATTGTTGAACATAAATAAAACACTGTTTATCACTTTGTGATTTGTCACAACAAAGTGATAAACAGTGTTTTATTTATGTTCAAAGTTTAATAGCCTGTTTTCCACTTTTTTCATTTCTATTGCCTCCAAGGTATTAAGCCGGTAATTACTGGAGAATTTTAATAATTTTATTTTATTTTTGTAAATAGTTAAGCATTGATAATGGTCACATCGTGACCGAAATGTACATTTGCGATTTTTAAATAAATCCTGCGAAGAAAGGAGACTCAATTTTTGTATTTAATAACTGAGTGCTGTATTATTCCGCACCCTGAAAATTTAAATCTTCTTTATGCCAAAGTTTTATTTTAAAAATATAAAAACGAATTAAAATTAATATCAACTTTCCTTTTTTAAATAGTTTTTATATTTTGTAAATATTCTGCAAACTATTGGCAAATTTAATTATTCTTTAAGTTTTATTTTGCAGAGTGTTAAATTTAATTAAATCCTCTTCGAGTGGAATAACTATTAAAAAAAACATATCATTAAACACAACTCTTTTTTAAATGGAACGAACTAAAATGTAATAGAAATTGAACACGGAACCGAATCATTACGAATTTTGTTTGTATAGGCGAGAATGTTTTGAAAGACTCGGATCACTTAGCAACGCTTCCTGAAAGGTGAAAGTCTAATAAAACACCTATTGCATTCACAAAACGTCAACTAATATGCGAACCAAGTGTCCAAAGAAAACTATAATCTCTTCAAAACAAAATTACACAACGTAAGTATTTATTTTCAATTAATAACTGGTTTCTTAATTGATATTAAAATAGATTTTTATAATACATTTAAATACTCGTGAACTAAAATGCGAACCAAGTGTCCAAAGAAAACTATAATCTCTTCGAAACAGGATTACACAGCGTAAGTACTTACAATTTATTTTTAACTAATTTTAAAATGTTCAAATGTATTATAATTCCCAAAAAATCTATTTTATTATCAATTAGGAAGGCAGTTACTTCCTAATTGATAATAAAATAGATTTTTTGGGAATTATAATACATTTGAACATTTTAAAATAAAATTATGCAACATTAGTACTTTATTTTTAATTAATAACTGCCTTTCCAATTGATAATAAAAAAGGGTTTTGGGAATTTTAAAACATTTAATTAAAATCAAATCATTATTTGAATTAATTTCTTATTTCGCACATGGGGAAGAAAAGTATTAGAATACCTTCTACGAATCCTCTAAAAGGATTCGAATCCTGAATGGTTTAAATTATAAGTCAAAAGGATGAAAGTCCTAGGGTAGAATTGTGACTGCATTAGTTTAGTAAAGTGTGTTGTAATTAATAAATTACTAACGCAAACGTCAAAAGACTTAAAGTTCTAGGGTAGTTGTACTATTAAGAGAGGCACAATGGGCCTAATGAGGCCTAAGTGCAGTGCAGAACTACACACTCCCCTTTGTACCACCACTATTAAGAGAAAGTCTACATATTTTAACTTTTTCAACTTTGACTTTAACTTTGAACGTTATTGTAACGAAAATCCTCTCAATAACGTTAAATAGTTTATGAAAATCGTGTTTCAAACTAATTTCTAAGTAAAGTATGTTGCATTTCTCGCTGAGTCATAATCAGGGTTTGTTATCCTGATTATGACTCAGCAAAAAATGCAACATATTTAACTTAGAGTTATAATAAATATTGTGTTACCACTGAGCAAAAAATAATTGAGAAAGAAAATACAAGTGAAATATCGAAGAAAAAATGCCAAAATTTTTCAAAATCGCGAAGAAATAAAACAAAATAAGAAACAAGTTTAACTAGAAGTATCTTTGTTTGTTTGTACTTCAATAAAAATTTCTACATTCACTCTTTTAAAATTGTTTAAGATGATTAGGGGGAGCAAAGCCCTTTCTTGCCCATGCTTTAGTTCTTTTGGACAATTTTTGATAAGCTATAACATTCTAGATGCATGTCAAGAAATTTGAAGTAATAACAAAGATAATTTCAAATATATATATTAAGATGATGATATCAGAATAAAATGTATTATTTTAACCCATTCATGATGATGCATACACGCAACATTATTAACTTTTTGTTAATTAAATTACTAAATAAGTTAATTTGATTTCTTATTTTATTTGATCCCACTTAAAAATGCATGAAGAATAATGTAAATATTTTGTTATTTAAAAATTACGATTATTACTCATTTATAAATAAATAATGTCAGTGTATTTTTAACTTCATAATATTTTAGTGTTTATACGCGTGGCGCATGAAGTAAAATTTCGAGTTTAGAAAAGCCCAGAAAATTTGTCTCGGGTCGCTGCGCGACCCTCGACAAATTTTCACGGGGCTTTTCTAAACTCGAAATTTTACTTCATGCTTAGTCTGGGAATAGAAAACACTCGTTTAAAGCTTCAAATTGAACTCTTGTAAAAATCAACGAATGTCAGAAAATTTACAGCTAAAATAATTAAGAAAAAATTATGTGATTTTATAAAAATAATGACATACCATGGAATTGATACAGCAATTGCGGATATTTCCTGTTTTTTTTTTTTTTTTAATTCAATTTAAAGCTTTAAATAAGTGTTTTCCACTCCCAGACTAAGCATGAAGTAAAATTTCGAGTTTAGAAAAGCCCCGTCAAAATTTGTCGAGGGTCGCGCAGCGACCTGAGACAAATTTTCTGGGCTTTTCTAAACTCGAAATTTTACTTCATGCGCCACGCGTTTAAAACACTAAAATATTGTGAACTCTATGCATATTTAAACCTCACTTGAAATCAGTGTTTTATACGCGTGGCGCATGAAGTAAAATTTCGAGTTTAGAAAAGCCCAGAAAATTTGTCTCGGGTCGCTGCGCGACCCTCGACAAATTTTCACGGGGCTTTTCTAAACTCGAAATTTTACTTCATGCTTAGTCTGGGAGTGGAAATATTCGTTCTAAACTTTATATTGCACGTTTTTATATTAAATCGACGAATGCCTGAAAATTTAAAGCGTATACATTATGTATATTTAATTGAAAAATTAACAGGATGTAATACAATAGGTCATCTACAGGGTGTCTACGCTAAACCGTTCGTTAAAAGTTTATGGGGTTGCCGTTACACTAAAAATTTGAAAGATATCCTTGTCATACGGTTGAATCAGTTCTCCTCATGTGAAATATTTTCAACTTTGTATCACTTCCGATTCCACTGGAAGTAGCACCAAATTTGTAATTTTAAATAGAACACCCTATATATTAGTAATTTTTAAGATTCATCGATTAAATTGCAACATATTTTATTCGAACATATGTACACTTATCTCTTATAGTTTTCAAGCAAAAGAAATATTTCTAAAATTTTGATCTCTAAAAGGCATCTTGAAATCTATCTGTAACTTCTCTTGGGAGTAAGATGAAAATTTTATTTATATCTCTACTTGTACCCAGAGGATGCCTCTATGAGTGTATTAATTGGAAACTGTCAATTTTGACAATAAGTGTTCTTAAAATGTCAATATCTAAGTGCCCTTTTCAATATCTCGTAGTTCAATTTTTTTAATGGAATGACCCATTTTTTATCACGTGGTACGATTGGGGGGAAGATTTTCTCCAAAAATGTATAAACAACTATACTCCTAAAGCAAGTGGTTTTCGAATTATTTCGAAGGTTCGTTTTTCGTCGCATTTATGCAGGGAATTATGCGCGTATAAGTCGCAACTGAATGTTAGTAGGCAAGTAGTAATGCTTTTGTTTTATCGCATATGTAATGCGAAATGTCAAATAATATAAACAATTAGTACAAAATTATACAGAAATCAATAAAATGAATAAATACATCCATCAACAAATTATCAATTTATTCTTTATACATGGCAACTGCGATAGAATTGTTACTCGAACATAAAGAATATTTAATAAAAATCCATATTCGCCGCCGATGAATAAAACAAGATTTAAAAGATTGGAATCAAATTTTGTTCAATTGGCAGTTGCCATGTATAAAGAATAAATTGATAATTTGTTTATTTGTCTAATTATTCATTTTATTAATTTCTGTAAAACTTTGTACTAATTATTTTTATTATTTGACATTTCGCAATACAATCGCGACAAAACAAAAGCATACTACTGGCCTACTAAAATTGAATTGCGACTCATGCGCGCATTATACCCTGCATAAATGCGACGAAAAACGAATTTTCGAAATAATTCGAAAACTACTTGCTTTAGAAGTAGAGTTTTTTGTAGGAAATTTTCCCTTCAATCGTTCCACGTGATAAAAATTGGGTCATTCCATTTAAAAAAATTGAATTAATAGATATTAAAGAGGGCACTTAGATATTGACATTTTAAGAACACTTATTGTCAAAATCGCCAGTTTCCAATTAATTCACTCATAGAGGCATCCTCTAGGTACAAGTAAAGATATAAATCATATTTTTATCTTATTCTTAAGAGAAGTTACAGACAGATTTCAAGATGCCTTTTAGAGGTCAGAATTTTAGAAATATATATTTTTTTTTCTTGAAAACTATAAGAGATAAGTGTACATATGTTCGAATAAAATATGTTGCAATTTAAACGGAGAACCCAAAAGATTACTAATATATAGGGTGTTCTATTTAAAATAACAAATTTGGTGCTACTTCCGGTGGAACCGGAAGTGATATAAAGTTGAAAATATTTCACATGAAGAGAACTGATTCAACCATATGACAAGGATTTTTTTCAAATTTTTAGTGCAACGGCAACCCTATTAACTTTTAACGAACGGTTTAGCGTAGACACCCTGTATAGAAATCATAAAATGAAGTGCACAATTTTACCTAAAATCAACTTTTAAAGTTAACTCTATAATTGCTCGGCCGTTAATGGGTTAAATTTAGGTGACACAAACCACGTGTTGATTTTGAATTTTAGGTATCTAGCTGTGAATTAAATTATAAAATGTTTAACTTTAAATTTGTGGTAATAAATAACATTTATTTTACTTTCAGATCATGCAAAAACGCCAGCTGTTGGTTGAAACGCAACGATTCCGCAAACATTTGCTCTTTATTGCGCGCGGGAAACTTAACAACAGATGAAGGCAGCGAAGATGATGATGACTCTAAATCAAGAAAGGATTCTAAGAAATTAAAGTGTTATGAAAAAGCAAGGAAGTTGTTATCTCCTAAAAAAAATCATACTGAGCTACGAAAATCGTCCCCCAGATTTTCAGCAGATATTTGCAGTGAAACTTTAAGAAAATCATGTCCTAAACTGGGTATCGGCCAAAGTTATAAAAATGGAGACAATATGGTAGGTACCTCAGTAGAAATAAGTCTTGTGTTTTTATTGTAGCAATATTTATATGTAGAAATTGTTATAAATTGTGGACTCAATAAGGCGATATAATATCGTATGTTCAATAAGAAAAAAACCTCTGAAGCGCTATGATTTTATCTTTAGGAATTGTTTATTGTTTATTTACGGATATCCATTTAAAATAAATACATAATGCTTAGCCTAAAATAAGTTAAAAGTAATAATTAAGTTAAATTCTGTATTGTGGAGGCTTCTACTTCGTTATACATGTTAATTATACAATGAAACACTTTTAACTTTGTTTGTATAACACGTTTTATTTAATGTGACTGCAGTTTCGACAAATTTAGCTTGTCATTTTGTCATTATCAAACATGGAGTAACTTAAACTAGACGTTTTACAGGTATATATACACAATTACAAAACAGCGGTAAAAATGGGGTGTACATTAGGTCAACCTGGTCGTTAATTAAGGGAATTCCCGGATTAGCGCGGGCTTTGTGTATCTCTAGTGCTTCTAGCAAATTCATTTTACGACCCTTTTCGGCATGATGGATTATGGTAAGTACATCTTTTTATAAAGTGTGATTTTCGTCTAAAAGGTGTTTTGCAAAAGACGACTTATCACTCTGTTTAAGCCGAAAATAGCGCAAATGTTCCCCCAATCTTATGTTGAAATTACGACCAGATTGGCCAATGTATATCCCTTGACAATCTGCGCAAGTTAATTTATATATTCCGGATTTATTAAATTGCCATTCCCTCTAAACAATTTGACACCTTAGACTGGCGGTCACGTTACCGTTCAAACATTAGTATAAATGAAATTGCCAATTCTTGGTTGCAGAATACTTCAAACATTAAAAGTGCGATTCTTTTCGCAACCTACAACAAGTTAGTCTTACAAAGACTATACCAAACACTCATTGAAACAACTACTTCCCGGGCTAATACCCCGACGGACATTGAATTATACAACAAGTGTTTGCTGTTACATACAGTAACCTACTGCAAATGTAACAATTTGGGTCAAATTATTCAGGCCATCTATAGACGCGTTTCGAGATTTATCTCTCCTCAGTATAGCTTTGCCATTCCCTCTAAACAATTTGACACCTTAGACTGGCGGTCACGTTACCGCTCAAACATAAGTATAAATGAAATTGCCAATTCTTGGTTGCAGAATACTTCAAACATTAAAAGTGCGATTCTTTTCGCAATCTACAACAAGTGTAACAGCAAACACTTGTTGTATAATTCAATGTCCGTCGGGGTATTAGCCCGGGAAGCAGTTGTTTCAATGAGTGTTTGGTATATTCTTTGTAAGACTAACTTGTTGTAGATTGCGAAAAGAATCGCACTTTTAATGTTTGAAGTATTCTGCACCCATGAATTGGCAATTTCATTTATACTAAAGTTAAAAGTGTTTCATTGTATAATTAAGTTAAAATATATAAAATCACAAACAATATACACAACAGATTAAAATCAAAATGCTCATCACTATGCTAAAAGTAATAAATAAGGTTAAAATATAAATCACAAACAATATACAAATAAAACAAACAAAACAGATTAAAATGTGAACAAAAATAAAAATCTAATTTGTCTCACGGAGCATGGACTTAAGATTCTTTTTGCTTGTGGTAGCAAAGTCTATATTCGCCGAGTTGCAGTGCGCGGCAACTCTAGCCATACCATAGTTTCTACCATAATTGGTACGATGAAATGGTACGTTGAAGAGGTCGAAGGAACGCATACTCCTGCTAGGCACATTGATTTTAAACTGGCCCAGAAGGTAAGGGCAGTCGATTCAAATGTTTATCAAATTGAAGCCTAGCATTACATCCGCGTTCCTCCGTCATATAAAACGTCAGACATAATAATTATAATGTATAATTTCAGAGATGCCAACCTGCAATATATTCAATGGCACTCTTGAGGTTTTATTTTATTGAACATACTATACAGAGAGTTTTATGTAACACCGAACATTTTCATAACGAGAATTGTCCTTTGAAGTATCCATATGCATACGATGCTTGGTTTATTAAAAGAATTTAATTTGAAGTTTAAGCGAGTGTTTTCCACTCCCAGGCTAAGCATGAAGTAAAATTTCGAGTTTAGAAAAGCATGAAAATTTGGTTTGGTCGCGTAGCGCGAAGCGCGGAGCGGCCAAACCAAATTTTCAGGCTTTTCTAAACTCGAAATTTTACTTCATGCGCCACCGGTACAAAACACTGACATATTCGAAGTTTAAAACGCACCGCTAAACTTTACATTGAATCAATGTTTTGTACCGGTGGCGCATGAAGTAAAATTTCGAGTTTAGAAAAGCCTGAAAATTTGGTTTGGCCGCTCCGCGCTTCGCGCTCCGCGACCAAACCAAATTTTCAGGCTTTTCTAAACTCGAAATTTTACTTCATGCTTAGCCTGGGAGTGGAAAACACTCGCTTAAATTGGATTCTTTTAATAAACCGAGCATCGGAAAATGTGCAATGTATGCATATGGATACTTCAAAGGTAAAATCTTGTTATGAAAATTACATACAACTCTCTGTATATTTAATATTATATGGAGAAGTTGGGGGAAGAGAGGGAAAGCAGGAGAAAGAGAGGGGGTAGCGATTAGTGTAGAAGTAAATATTATACCAAAAAAAAAAAGACCCTCGAAGACCACCCTGGTACCATTTACACGCAGGAGGAAACTGGCGGGCCTTGGACCGCTCTTTCTAAATGGTGGCAACCTGAAAATGTCGGGTGAGGTGAAGTACCTAGGAGTAATCTTTGACTCCAAACTGACCTGGACCCCTCAAATCTCAAAAATCAGACGCAAATCGGAAATTACCCTTGCGGTAATTAGACGAATGTACGACCGACAATGGGGGCTCAGACCAGGAATGGTATACTGGCTGTACACCAGAGTGGTCAGACCCGCAATCATGTATGCTGCTTTGGTATGGTGGCCTAAAGCCACACAGCATACAACCATACAAATACTCAGCAAGGTTCAAAGATTTGCTTGTATTAGCATAACGGGGGATATGAGAACCACGCCCACTGCAGCCATGGAGACGGTTCTAGACCTCACACCACTTCATATTCTGATAGTGGGGGAGGCAAGACTGGCACTCTATAGGCTGCAATTATCATCGGCCAACGTAAGAGTTGATACCCCACACAGAAGACTCTTGACAGACATAGGGGAAACTCTCCTGCAAATGAGGTCGGATCATATGGTAGTCAGATATCTTGAAAATTTACTCTTTAAAGTCACTATTCCAGACAGCAACGATTTGAACCTTGAAGACCTTTATTGGCATATCTTACAAACTATTTACAATTTATTCGTTATTACCCCATTCCCGTATCCCTCTTACCATCCCTTCTCTTTTCCCTCTCCCTCCCCAGCTTTTCCAACGTCCTTACCCCGATCCCATCCTCTCTCATCCACTCCACTATCCTTCTATTCCCTTTCGCTCCCAGCCACTCCTCTTTCAACCCCTCACATTCCTCGCCAAGTGTCCCCACGTATCCTTCCCCTATCCACTAATAAAGGTCTTTTTATATTTAATAATTCTATCAACTACTTTTGAAACTCCAGTTTACAAACAAATATATTCTCAATATTGATGTTCATATTATACTTCTATATTGTTACAACATGCACGAGATCATGTTGTAACAATATAGAATTCTAATATGGACATAAATATTGAGAATATATTTGTTTGTATTCAAATTGAATCATCAACACGTATCATCTTAATATTTGGTTATTGTTAAAAGATTGTAAAATTTAATACTGGATGATTTAAATTAAATTTAAATTAAAACACTTGGTTTGTTTCACTTATTTATATTTTCTCCGACTAGTTTCGACCATTGATCATCTTCTTATAAATAAGTAAAACAAACCAAGTGTTTTAATTCAAATTTAATTTAAATCATCCAGTATTAGATTCAAAAATGTTTCACCACGGGTTAAGTGAGAAATTAATTAAAGATATAGATTGTAAAATTGTTTTCAATATTTAAAACATTTTTAATTTTTGCTAGGGTAATGAAGATTATTGCCAGGAAGCGTCAAAAAAATGTTCTCCTAGAAACGGTAAATGTAATTCTGGAAGAAAAATTGGAGTTGCAGAAAACTACTGCGTTAACAATTATCGTCAAAAAAGTGGAAATTCCTCACCCAGAAAACAAACCGATCAATTTTCCCACGATCGTTTCGATAACGAAGATTCCGATTTCGACGAAAACCCACGCAGATTGCTGATTTTTTCAAAATCCGAGCCTCCGCATAAAATCTGCAAACGCGGATGCCTTTCTTGTTATTGCAATCAGAACCCAATCCAACCTTTACTCAAATGCGATAACGAAGTTGATCACTGTGCGTGCAGGAGGGGTTTACATGAAAAACCACCCTTTTGCCAGAATTCAGAAGCCCACTCGGTTTATCTAAAATGCTCACCTGAAAGCAGAAGGAGGGTTTTCGAGAAGTACACGAAACACAGGGGGAATTACGAGAATTATTCGGCTAATTATTTCCTCGAGTTGAAACGACAAATGGCCAAACTCGAGGAGGAAATGGGGGATGATAAAGATGGAAATAATTTTAGGGGATCGGAGAATGATTTTAGGAATTATTTTGAAGGTCGCAGAAAAGAAGATGGAGATAATTTTAGGGAATCGGAGAATGATTTAAGGGAGTATTTTGAAGGTCGTAGAAAAGGAAAGAATGGCGGGAAAGAATCGGATAATAATTTTGTTGGAGATTCTAGCAAAATAAGTTGTAATGGAAATGAAAGAAGATCTGGGAAGGATTATACGTGTGAGTATTTCGAATGGGTGTAGTTGAATTTTGAAAGTGCTAAATTAGGTTCAGATGCAAAACCAGCCATACGTGGTTTAACAAATTTGTAGCAAAATGACAAAAACTGATTTTGCAGCGTCTATTTAATGAATTAAAAATTATAAAATTATAAAACAAATCACTGAAGAAAAGAATTACTACAATAATTAATAGAAAACACTACACGTAACTAAAAGAAAAATATTGCATTGAAATTGTGTTATTGCGTATTTTAAGGAACGCCAACGAAGTCAATATTGACTTATTTGTTGACTCCCACAACACCTTACTGCGCATATTGAAATCGTTTTGAATTTTTGGTTATTTTGGTTTGTCCCTAATTGTTATACACTTTTAATATTAGTACTATGTTTTTATTGTGCTGATTCCTGTATTGTATTATTTATTTATACGTTCTTATTCTGTATGTTTATATTTAGATATTGGCCATCCGTTCAATAAAGATTAAGGATAATTTAAAAATGTATGCAAAGTTATATCGAATGGAGACAAGTAAAACTAACTAAAAAGTAGACAAGTTTTAGCAGGTTTTGCATTCGACAGGATTTTTTAAAGGTTTAGGATGGGTTTTGAAGGTCAATTTGTTTTTCAAATTGTAGTCTGAAACAAGTAGAATCTAGCGACAACAAAACAAAAGATGTATGGCTGGTTTTGCATCTAGGGGACTCATTTGTAAAATATGGTAACGTAAAATAAAAAATAAACTAAGCTTAGTGTATTTTGACCCTTACTTTAAATCAATGCTTTACACGCGTGGCGCATGAAGTAAAATTTTGAGTTTAGAAAAGCCTGAAAATTTGGTTTGGTCGCGTAGCGCTACGCGCTACGCGACCAAACCAAATTTTCAGGCTTTTCTAAACTCAAAATTTTACTTCATGCTTAGCCTGGGAGTGGATGCACTTGTTTTATCTTCCAAATTTAACATTTATAAAACTGCTAAGCTAGTAAATCAAAAACTCCAGTCGATTCTAGCAAAAATTTACTTATCGTAATTAACTCAAGCATTGAACTAAGGTTTGAGGCTTGAGTTAATTACGAGAAGTAAATATTTGCAATTAATTCATGTATTTACTAACTGTTTAATTGAGTCTCAACGTCACTCAATTGAACAATTAGTAAATACATGAATATTAATTGTAAATATTGACTCCTTGTAATTAATTCAAGTATTCAACTGTTCACCTTTAGAATCGAGTGTTCATTTTGATTTACAGGGTTAGGGGTTTAATAAATGTTAAATTTGAAAGCTAAAATAAGTGTTTCCACTCCCAGACTAAGCATGAAGTAAAATTTCGAGTTTAGAAAAGCCCCACGTAGAAAATTTGTCGAGGGTCGCGCAGCGACCCGAGACAAATTTTCACGGGGCTTTTCTAAACTCGAAATTTTTCTTCATGCGCCACGCGTATAAAACATTAATTTAGTCTAAAGTTCAAAATATACTGGTTAGATTAGTTTATGAATAATGCAAGATCCCTAAAAAATATCCTCTCCTTCAGATACCACACTTTTGACGAGACGATCACGACACGAACACGATACGAGGACGAGATGTTCATAACACGATTGTGTTTAACGCCCCGTGCTCGTCTTGCGTCGTGCACGTCTCGTGCTCGCCTCGTGTCGTGCACGTCTCGTGCTCGTGTCGTACTCCTCTCGTAATTGTCTAAAAGAAGAGAAATGAAGCGAAGCCTATAAGATATCATGACTACCATGTTTAACATTGAAGCAATGTTTACCAGTTACTTAGATTTAGTTTATAAAATCGTCCAATTTAAAGCTTTAAACGCGTGTCGTCCACTCCCAGACTAAGCATGTATTTACTAACTGTTTAATTGAGTTTCAACGTCACTCAATTGAACAATTAGTAAATACATGAATATTAATTGCAAATATTGACTCCTTGTAATTAATTCAAGTATTCAACTGTTCACCTTTAGAATCGAGTGTTCATTTTGATTTACTGGCTTAGGGGTTTAATAAATGTTAAATTTGAAAGCTAAAACAAGTGTTGTCCACTCCCAGACTAAGCATGAAGTAAAATTTCGAGTTTAGAAAAGCCCCGCGTAGAAAATTTGTCGAGGGTCGCGCAGCGACCCGAGACAAATTTTCACGGGGCTTTTCTAAACTCGAAATTTTACTTCATGCGCCACGCGTACAATACATTAATTTAGTCTAAAGTTCAAAATATACTGGTTAGATTAGTTTATGATTAATGCAAGATCGCTAAAAAATATCCTCTCCTTCAGATACCACTCTTTTGACGAGACGATCACGATACGAACACGATACGAGAACGAGACGTTCATAACACGATTTTGTTTAACGCCCCGTGCTCGTCTCGTGTCGCGCACGTCTCGTGCTCGTCTCGTGTGGTGCACGTCTCGTGCTCGTGTCGTACTCGTCTCGTAATTGTCTAAAAGAAGTGAAGTAAAGCGAAGTCTGTAAAATATCATGAGTATCATGTTCAACATTCAAGAAATGTTTACCAGTTACTTAGATAGTTTATAAAATCGTCAAATTCAAAGCTTTAAACGAGTGTCGTCCACTCCCAGACTAAGCATGAAGTTAAATTTCGAGTTTAGAAAAGCCCCGCGTAGAAAATTTGTCGAGGGTCGCGCAGCGACCCGAAACAAATTTTCACGGGGCTTTTCTAAACTCGAAATTTTACTTCATGCGCCACGCGTATAAACACTGATTTAATGTAAGATTCAAAATACACTAATCATCCTTATGAAAAACTTATCATCCTTATTTCACTTTTAAAATTAGTAAAGTAGGAATAAAAATTATTTCATTGTCTTTACCGTGTGCTGAAAATTTCAATACAATTTCATCGATTATTTAAAAAATTTGACGTTAAAGATTTAGGCTACAAGAAGTGAATATCTCAATGTTCTGAATAAACTTGACGTTCAAGATTTGGGCTTTGAAATAAGAAAATCTCGATAGTGAAATTAACCCTTTCACTACGAGGAACCTATCCATAAACGTATGGATAGGTTCCTCGTAGTGAAAGGGTTAATTTCACTATCGAGATTTTGAAAAGTTTGGTAGTGATACAAATATCGTATGTTCATTAAAAAAAACCTCTAGAGCGCTATTTAAAATTTAAGTTGGCTACACGGTTTAGGAATTGACATATAAAAGGTCAGGCATAATAATTATAATTTATAATTTCAGATTTTGTATGGCACTCTATTTTATTGAACAAACGATATTAAATATAGGTGTTTTATTGAATTCACTTGGTTTGTTTTACTAAAAATATTTTATTTCAACTAGTTTCGGTTTAACGCCATTTTCAAGAATGATGTACAAAAGAAAATAATTGGTGTTATATACTAGATATCGGCGTTTCAGATAATAAGCGCTTTATTTATCGGGGAATTCCAAAGCTGCTCGTTTTCGTTGACCACGTTTTTGCCCGCCTTTATGGCTTCACTTATTTCCAGTCCTTTCCAATAATTTCCAATAATTTAATTTCCAATAATTTAAAACAAGGGATTACCCTTGTTACCTGTATGCAACATTTTACAATCGTATGAACTAAAAAAGTGATTAGATGCGATGCAATGTTTCGCGAAACCCGTGGTCTGTTTATTATTATTAAAAAAAAAACTATATTATTTTTCATTTATAGGTCAACATTCAAAATCAAGTGGATTAAACATTACAAAAGACCTAATCGACTTCCGCGATAAAAACTACTTCGAATGCCACTCCCACGAAACCCAAAACAACCCCAAACCTCACAGCTGCCAACACGATTTCACCATCAACGCTAAACTCCAACCAGTTCCCAAAAACCCGGACGCTTACGGCATGAGCAGGTGCAGGATTTGCTCGAAACCTAGCTTCGAATCCCTCGCTTATTCTTCGAAATTCAAAACGACATCAAAATCGAGCTTAAGTCTGTGTTCGGTAAGACTGCCCACAAGAAACTCGTCGGTGAGTCGATTTTCCGAGGGAAGCGGGAAAGGGTTTTGCTCTGAGTCTGTGAAGAGTGTACCGAGGTTGGTTTACAATTTGGGCGATGAGTGTTATAACATTGAGATTTCGCAGGAATTCTATAAAGATTTGGAGAATAGCCTGAAAGTTCCCGCTTATCAAAAACCGGCACCTACTAATAGCGTGGCCTTGAGATTTCAAAAGGGCGTGTGTTGAAAGTTTCAATCCGATTTCATCCATTGCTTTAAAAACTTGACGTTACAGATTTACGCTACAAGACGTGAAAATCTCAAAGTTCTAAATAAAGTTGACGTTCATGATTTGGGCTTTCAAATAAGAAAATCTCGATAGTGTGAAATTAACCCTTTCACTACGAGGAGCGTATCCATACGTTTAATTTTTTGTGCTCCGTGTGCGAAGAGCGTATATTTTTAAAAGCCTGTAAATCGTGAGCGGAGAGCGCACAAAGTTTGTGTACCTCTTAAATGAGTAGTCTATACAGTATAATTAAAAAAATCCATGGCCACCCACTGAGCAAACACATTGAAGTGTTTAATACAACGTTTAATGTTGTTACAATTTGATATAACGATATTTGTTTGTTTTTTTGACTCAGTGGGCAACTTTTGTTTGTTTTCTTTCCTTAAAGAAAATGTAATGCAAGCCTATGAAATGAATACACACGGTATATACCGGTATGAGCCTGTGGTACGAAATACGTATTGATACGCATACGATACGTACACGGGGCACACATTTGAAATTCAAACTGCGTAGCGAAAGGGTTAAAATACACTGATTTTAAAATGAACCTCGACAGTTTGAGTAGAGAGTAATAGCCGGTTCTGGGGCAGGAAGTGCTCCCGGAAGTAGATACGGACTTCCAGTAGATTGCGGTTTCCGGTTGGACCAGATGTAGATAAGATAAGAATGCGGTTTTCGGTTTATCAGACCTGTATACCTGTTAATCAGACCTGTTTACCTGTTTATCAGGCCTGTATAGCTGTTAATCAGACCTGTTTATCAGGCCTGTATACCTGTTAATCAGACCTGTTTACCTGTTAATCAGACCTGTTTACATGTTTATCAGGCCTGTAAACCTGTTAATCAGACCTGTTTACCTGTTAATCAGCCCTGTATACCTGTTAATCAGACCTGTTTACCTGTTTATCAGGTCTGTATACCTGGTAATCAGACCTGTTTACCTGTAAATCAGACCTGTTTATCAGGCCTGTATACCTGGTAATCAGACCTGTTTACCTGTTTACAAGACCTGTATACCTGTTAATCAGACCTGTGTACCTGATTATCAGGCCTGTAAACCTGTTATTCAGACCTGTATACCTGTTAATCAGCCCTGTATACCTGTTAATCAGACCTGTTTACCTGTTTATCAGGCCTGTATACCTGTTAATCAGACCTGTTTATCAGGCCTGTAAACCAGTTAATCAGACCTGTTTACCTGTTAATCAGCCCTGTATACCTGGTTATCAGACCTGTTTACCTATTTATCAGGCCTGTATACCTAGTAATCAGACCTGTTTACCTGTTTATCAGGCCTGTATACCTGGTAATCAGACCTGTTTACCTGTTTATCAGGCCTGTATACCTGGTAATCAGACCTGTTTACCTGTAAATCAGACCTGTTTATCAGGCCTGTATACCTGGTAATCAGACCTGTTTACCTGTTTATCAGGCCTGTATACCTGTTAATAAGACCTGTTTGTCAGGCCTGTATACCTGTTAATCAGACCTGTTTACCTGTTAATCAGACCTGTTTACCTGTTAATCAGATCTGTTTACCTGTTAATCAGACCTGTTTACCTGTTAATCAGACTTGTTTACCTGTTAATCAGACCTGTTAACCTGTTTATCAGGTCTGTATACCTGGTAATCAGACCTGTTTACCTGTAAATCAGACCTGTTTATCAGGCCTGTATACCTGGTAATCAGACCTGTTTACCTGTTTACAAGACCTGTATACCTGTTAATCAGACCTGTGTACCTGTTTATCAGGCCTGTAAACCTGTTATTCAGACCTGTATACCTGTTAATCAGCCCTGTATACCTGTTAATCAGACCTGTTTACTTGTTTATCAGGCCTGTATACCTGTTAATCAGACCTGTTCACCTGTTTTTCAGGCCTGTAAACCTGTTAATCAGACCTGTTTACCTGTTAATCAGCCCTGTATACCTGGTAATCAGACCTGTTTACCTGTTTATCAGGCCTGTATACCTGGTAATCAGACCTGTTTACCTGTTTATCAGGCCTGTATACCTGGTAATCAAACCTGTTTACCTGTAAATCAGACCTGTTTATCAGGCCTGTATACCTGGTAATCAGACCTGTTTACCTGTTTACAAGACCTGTATACCTGCTAATCAGACCTGTTTACCTGTTTATCAGGCCTGTATACCTGGTAATCAGACCTGTTTACCTGTTTATCAGGCCTGTATACCTGTTAATAAGACCTGTTTATCAGGCCTGTATACCTGTTAATCAGACCTGTTTACCTGTTAATCAGACCTGTTTACCTGTTTATCAGGCCTGTACACATGGTAATCAGATCTGTATACCTGTTTACAATACCTGCATACCTGTTAATCAGACCTGTTTACCTGTTAATCAGATCTGTTTACCTGTTAATCAGACCTGTTTACCTGTTAATCAGACTTGTTTACCTGGTAATCAGACCTGTTTACCTGTTTATCAGGTCTGTATACCTGTTAATCAGACCTGTTTACCTGTTAATCATCCCTGTAAACCTGTTAATCAGACCTGTTTACCTGTTTATCAGGCCTGTATACCTGTTATTCAGACCTGTTTACCTGTTAATCAGATCTGTATACCTGTTTATCAGGCCTCTATACCTGGTAATCAGACCTGTTTACCTGTTAATCAGACCTGTTTACCTGTTTATCAGGCCTGTACACCTGGTAATCAGACCTGTTTACCTGTAAATCAGACCTGTTTATCAGGCCTGTATACCTGGTAATCAGACCTGTTTACTTGTTTACAAGACCTGTTTACCTGTTTATCAGGCCTGTATACCTGTTAATCAGACATGTTTACCTGTTCATCAGGCCTGTTAACCTGTTAATCAGACCTGTTTACCTGTTAATCAGATCTGTTTACCTGTTTATCAGATCTGTTTATCTGTTTATCATACCTGTTTACCTATTTACCTGTTAATCTGGAAACCACAATCTTATATTGTCTACATCCGGCACAACCGTAAATCGCATTCTACCGGAAGTCCTTACCTACTTCCGGGACCACTTCCTATCCCAGAACCGGCTATTACTCTCTACAAGTTTGTATGCAAGTGGTCCTAAATTATATACATTTATAGTTTTTTATGTTGGTGATTTACATTTGTTAAAACCTTATATATTTATTTATATATTATAAATTGTTTTTTACATTATTTAACAACTTTTTTGTGGTTGTCTGCCTAGAAACGGTATAATCAGGTCCATCGGTAGAGGAAAAATAACTGTTGAGTTTTTCTCGGCAGAAATGTTGTTTAGGGTTTGTAAATAACGCAGCTGAAAATAAATGCATTATCAAAATACAGATTTTTTGTGGATTTGCAATTTTTTAAATACCTGCATGGCTGCCGGGCTTTGGTGGATAACGTCGGCTGCGTCTCGGAGGGCTGTAGAAGCCTTCATCTCACCCTCGGCGGCGATGACCTTGGCTCGAGCTTCCCTGGTTGCTTCGGCTTCAGCCGCCATTGCTCTTTGAAGTTGTGTTGGTAAACTCACATCTTTGCTGTAATTATTAAGTAATTAAAAAGATAGAAAAAAACGATTTTTTCTATACATTTATTGGATACTGGTTTTAAACCATTCCACCATTTCACCTTTGTATTTTGTAATTTACTATATTTAGACGCCACAAACACACACACACATCCATGGACCCAGGTGGAATCATTTTGTACTTTAAAATAACCCCAACCGGCGGGACTTGGACCTGTGACCCCTGGGATAGAAGGCAGGTCCTCTACCTACTACCCCACCGGGGTCCCCAGAAAATGAATTTTCTCAATTAACACAAGTTCCTGAATTAACTTAAAGATAATCTGTAGCCTTGAGATTTCGCAGAAATAACTTGTTTTGTTTTTCTTCGTTAAAGAAATTACAAGTTAAACTGGTTCATCTCTGAACTCAAGTTTAAAGTAACATTACAACAATAGAAGCTGCAATTTTGAACTCGAGTTTAGACATGAATATAGTTTAAAGCTATCAAAGTAAAATTTAGCCTAAATGGATTTTACTTTTATTGTTGACGTTGCAACTAATTTCATTTTTTAACTTACATTTCGACTCTTTCAACTTTGACTCCCCAAGAATCTGTAGCGATATCCAGTGAGGTTTGCATGGCGTGGGAAATTGCCTCACGGTCTGATAATATTTCTGCTAAGCTTCTTGTGCCTAGAATATTCCTTAAAGTCGTCATAGCTAGAAGCCTCGTCGAATTGCTACGAATATGATACTTAGGATTATTAAAAAAAATTGTTTAAAATCTATGACCACCAAAATGTTAATAATTTCATAGTACCCTACAAAGAGTGTTAACTAAACTAAATGTGGCAATAATTATTGTTATTTAGATTAAATTTTTACTAACGAGTGTTTTCATTCCCAGACGAAACATGAAGTAAAATTTCAAGTTTACAAATGCCTTAAAATTTTATGCTGGAAATTTCTATATATTCCTTGTTTTTTGCTATGAGTTCAATTTGAAGCCTTAAACGAGTGTTATCCACTCCCAGACTAAGCATGAAGTAAAATTTCGAGTTTAGAAAAGCCCCGCGTAGAAAATTTGTCGAGGGTCGCGCAGCGACCCGAGACAAATTTTCACGGGGCTTTTCTAAACTCGAAATTTTACTTCATGCGCCACGCGTATAAAACACTGATTTAAAGTGAAGTTAAAATCGCACTAAAAACAAATCCAACTTCGATATTTTTTTAAAAATGGATGTTTTCTTTCCTATCCATGCTGTAAACCTTCAGATATTCGTTGTTTTCTTGTAAAAAAACTTCGATTCCCTGTAGTCCTTCGGTCTCCGAAAACCACGATTGGTCCATCGAGCTGTAGCCTTTGTAAAATGGTAATAAACTTAGTAATTTAGAGTGATCCTTCAATTTAAAACTTCTAAGAACGAGTGTTGTCCACTCCCAGACTAACCATGAAGTAAAATTTCGAGTTTAGAAAAGCCCCGCGTAGAAAATTTGTCGAGGGTCGCGCAGCGACCCTCGACAAATTTTCACGGGGCTTTTCTAAACTCGAAATTTTACTTCATGCGCCCCGCGTATAAACCACTGATTTTAACGGTAATTTAAAATAGCTTAGATTTGTATTTTTATGACAGTTGACTTAGTGTATTATAATTTAATTTATTCTAAGTTAAACCTTTTCTGCTGTGGCCAGATTTAGTGGTAAGAGATAAAGAAAAACACTTGAAGCAAAAAAAACAACACTAAGAAGGTAATTTTTCTTTCTTTTCAGAAGTTAAATAATAAATATATTACCTGTAATTTGTAATTTGTATCACAGCATTCAAAGGATCTTGTATCCTGTAATAAACGACTGCGTCTACAGTAACTGTTACTGAATCTTTTGTGAGAGCCTGAAAATGTGAATAGAATCAAGAAATGCCAATTAAAAAAAAACTCTTTACTGTATGCACTAACTTCTTGTGGAGGCACATCAAAAGAGACAGTCCTCATGTCGACTTTTCTGTAACTGTCGACGCATGGCATGATGAAGAACATTCCAGGTCCTCTAGCTCCACCCGTTCGCAATCTTCCTAATCGAAAAATGACTGCCCTTTCATACTCTTGAACTACCTAGAAAATAATACTATTAATCGAGGTGGCTGATAGTTGTTGAAAGTTCATATTCATTACTTTAAGTAAAACACTTTGTTTATAACTTTCAAAAATTGTTTATTTTGTATTCACAACAAATGTTTCGCCACACTGTGGCTTCTTCAGGTGAAGAACAAGTAATCATTTTTGTTCCTCACCTGAAGAAGCCACAGTGTGGCGAAACATTTGTTGTGAATACAAAATAAACAATTTTTGAAAGTTATAAACAAAGTGTTTTACTTAAAGTAATAGAAAATAATATGTTTAATACCACAATAGAATAAAAGAAACTTATATTATACAGGCTAGCGCGCTTGGATCTGATGTATTTCAAATTGCCGTCAAATTGTCAACATTGAAGATAGAAGGGATACAGAATTGTTATAATAAAGACTTATGAATATAACGTCTGTCAAATGCCGTTCTTGTTGATTAAAGCATTTTCGGAGTCGGTGACAAAACTTTCACATTTCTGAGGTCATACCTGAAAGAAAATTAATCTACGCCGAAATAATGTGGTTTCAACAGGATGGTGCCACTGCACATACGGTTAGAGTATCCATGCAGGCCGTTATCGCTCTGTTTCCTGCCCAGGAAACTGAAATCGCAGCAATTTTATCCTGGATTGCTGTCTTCAATTCCTGAATAGTGCGGGGCCTATTCCTGTAGACTTTCGCTCTAAGGTTGCCCCTTAAAAAATAACCACACGCTGTTAGGTCCGGCGATCGAGGGGCCAAGGGACATTTCCGTTGCGTGAGATCACATAGGCATGTTCAGGAATTGAAGACAGCAATTCAGGATAAAATTGCTGCGATTTCAGTTTCCGGGGCAGGAAAAAGAGCGATAACGGCCTGCATGGTTACTCTAACCGTATGTGCAGTGGCATCATCCTGTTAAAACGACATTGTTTCAGTGTCGTATTCATTTTCTTCCAGGTATGACCTCAGAAATTCTACAAATATAGTGACAAAACGCTGGGAAGTAATAGTGACAGCCTCCTCCAGTTCTTAGTTATGCAAACAATAATTGATTTTTCCTTACATTGGGTAATTCAGTTCCTGAATAGTGCGGGGCCTGTTCGCTTTAAGGTTTCCCTATAAAAAAATAATCACACACTGTTAGGCCCGGCGATCGAGGGGCCAAGGGACATTTCCGTTGCGCGAGATCACACGGGCATGTTCAGGAACTAAAGACAGCAATTCAGGATAAAATTGCAGCGATTTCAGTTTCCTGGGCAGGAAACAGAGCGAAAACGGCTGTTTATGTTCGAACAGTTTCTTATATCTTCCTGGTTCCTGAAGATCTGTTCGTAGTTTTTGCTTGTGGTAATGATACACAACGATATTTAGTTTAATACGTCTATTACACACTCTTATACAAATTTACAATTATTTACACGGATACAACTTTATACTCTCAATGATAACTTTAGACTCGTTCAATATAAAAATATTTACAAAAAGCACCCTCACGCGTAGGGGGGAGATAGTTTGTAAGAGGGACGACATGCGCATTAAATCGAGGGTCGCACCAAACCGAAGGTTTGGCGACCCTGCCCTGAGACGCAGGTAGATTTTAGAATTTTGCGTATAGCTCGACAAGTTTGAACACGACCGTCACAGATGTCCAAAACGCTAAAAATTCCTTAATCCTCACCTATTGTATTCGGCCCAGAGGGTTGCATTGTGCTCAAAAGATTATTCACAATGCTGTCATAAAATATCCGGGTATAAGAAGTTTGAAGAAAAATGCAAGTTCAGTTTGTACAGCAAAAACATAATTTAAACAAAAATCAAATCTCGTTTCTCTGAAAGAATAATAAACTTTACAAATTAAACAGTATTTGCAATATAAACGCAAACAACGGCCTGCATGGATACTCTAACCGTATGTGCAGTGGCACCATCCTGTTGAAACCACATTGTTTCGGTGTCGTATTCATTTTCTTCCAGGTATGACCTCAGAAATTCTTTAAACATGGAGACATACCGCTGGGAAGTAACAGATTCACCCATTCCAATATCGAGTTACGAGATGGAACTGCAGCAAGCGCTATCAAAAAGCGCGCCTCTGCAACTATAGGCTCGTTGTTTCGCAAAAAACTGATCTACCGCCTATACGCGATGCTTAACAGACCAAGTACTGTAGAACCATCATAACTTGCCGCTGCGCAGTGGCAACATTATGGGCGGAGCGAAAGATAGGCGGTCTCGATAGGTTTCGTGAAGAGTTCGAGCGCGTGGTACATTCATTTGAAGAAGTGACAGTGCGATGGATATTCAAAGTAAATTAACTCGTGGCCGTGCACTTGCCGGCCAATCTCGTAAAATTATTAGCAATGTATGCAAATTTACAAAAAGTGATCTTGATGCTGAGGAGAGCGACCGACCATCTACGCTGTTGAGTTATAAATGAATAGCGCGCGCGAAGAACACGTGCTTGCTTATTCCAGCGACTGTACTCGGCCGCCAGATCGCCTCTCTCTCTTGTTTCATTTTCGCTTCCTCTCTGCGCGTCTGGCCAACTTAATCTGGTTAAGCAGTAGCCATGCTTACTTAACTTCCCGCTGCTAAGAACACAATTAAACTGTCAGGAACCTGTCACCCTGTCCTTTGCGAATGTACTACGTATTCCAAAACCATCAGATCCAAACGCGCCACCCGTTATAAAAATGTATAGTTCATTTGATTTTCATATTAATTTTCAAATTGTTCTTAAGTTGGCAAAATTCAATATTTTATAATAGGGATTTTGGTGAATGTAGTTAGTCCTAAATATCGTAAAGACATTGTCATTTCAGTTTTGATTTTAAAATCGACGCTCTTCATTCTCATAAAAACGTCGAAAATGAACTAAATCTTAACAAAACATCGAAAACCTGGGGTAATTTTTTCCTTTGAGAATAAAACAGCAGTATTCAGACACATCGAAGAGCACAAAACTCAAAATAAGAATGTAAAAGAAAAAGAGCTTTTTGAAAGAGTTTCACGGATTTTCGATGTACATTTTATGTATTTATTTTTAAATTACCATTTTCAATATTGAATTAAATTAATTTGCAGACGTCAAAGATTACAGTTTTTGTAATTAGTAAAAAAATACGAGCTTAGCGGTGAAGTTGAAGTCCAAATAAGCCGTGGCAGGTGTAACCTTGCATTTATGTATCAGAATCTAGTAACTTGTGATGGTGATCCAATGAAATGTATTTATTATACCTGGTGATTTTTTATTGCAATTGTGACATTAACACTTAATATAAAAATCAAATGAACTATAGGTCACTATTTTTTAGAGTTTTCTATGAATAAGTTTTGATCTAAGTTATGTATATAAAGTATCCAACATTTTATTGTATTTATTGTTGAATTGTCCATAAAACAATGTTGAAATAAATAATTAATACAAAATGTCGGTAACAGTTTTTCGTCCAATGGATAAGTGGAGTTCTTTTCTTTTGTATTTATTTCTTCGAATATTTACACGAATCCCTGCTCACGACGTCCTTCTATTCTATCACAATTAATTTGCATCCTTCTTTATTTTCGCATAAAAAAATGTATTAAAATTATCACATAGGTTTCCCTTCTTTACTTTCCCCCTACTTTAATACGAAGGGAAGTTAAAGGGTTTTCAAATATTCTCGCTTATCTTGGAGTAGGCTTTGATTAAAAAAAAATACTTGATTTATGTTAAAGTAATGGCTTGTACTAAAACAATAATTTTTGTTGAAAGTAAGGCTGGGATTTGGATACAAATTATTCATATATTTTTTTTGCATATTTGAAAATATTTGAAGCTCTAAATATTTGAATATGCAAGCTTATTTTTTCGAATTTAAATTCGTTTAAATTCGAAAAATTCATTTTGAATATCTTTTTGAATGGATATTTAAACATTAGACCATCCAAAATATTTCAATATGTATTCCAATGAATAATTAAGCTTAAATGTTATTAATGCTTATTTATATTATTGATAATATTTACAATTTTATATTTGTAGACATGACGATTCCGATTCGCTTATTACATCACTGATTTAGATTATTTAAACAATTGTTTTACCTTGAAACAGAAAAATAGAGAAAATGGCAGTGTCGCTATTAGCAAAATCACTGATCCAACTGTGGCTACCATCTCTATACACCCCATGATGTTTGGTTCTTCTTGAAAAAAAAAAAAGAAATCCCGTAAATGTATGTTTTTATAAAATAACTGTTACTTCAACAACAGCGACCAAAATCACTCTGATCTAAAACTTTAAATGAATTGGATATGTGTTCAAGCATTTCATATACATATTTTATAAAATTAATTAACATTTATTGTACAACAATATCATGCAATTTTCCAACAATTTATCTCATTTATTTAAATGTATTGTATTGAAGAATATATTAATTCTAGGTTTCATTAACGTCACTCAGATCAAATAAAATATAGTAATAGTTATATACAAACATGCCAAATTCACAATCAATTCACATGACACATTAATGACACGAAAAATGTCTATTTCAATCGAAAAATAAATTTAGTTTATGGATAAGATTCAACTCAAGTGGGTGAAACAAAACATTAAACTTTTTTTGACTTTGGTAACTTAAATATCTAGTTTCCCAAGCTAACAAAAAAAATAATTCGTTTTTATATTTTATAAATATTCTGCAACCTATTGACAAACTCAATTTTTCTTTATGATAAATTGTCTTTATGTGAAACTGTACCGTTAAAGGCGGTATGTCACTCTCTCTCTCAGGTATCAAATTGTTTGCACCTACTAATGACTTAATCTATTACCTATAAATAACATTCCTTCATTTTCACTCGCCCCAGATTTGTATACCTGTTTCGACGACACACTTCGACATTCCTGTAAGTTTCCTGTTTATTTTATTTTAATATTTTTGTATTGAAAGTCTAAAGCAAAGCTATACTGATGAGGGATAAATCTCGAAACGCGTCTGTAGATGGCTTAAGACAATTAAAATTGATTCCCTATAATTTTTTCAATTTATTTCAATTTCCTTTTGTTTCATTTAGTTTGGTTAGAGAATAGTTTGACCTGATGTTGCATTTTGCATATAAATTACGCATAGAACAGCAGTGCTGTCATGTAACGCAAATATTCATTGTATAATTCAATATCTGTCGGGGTATTAGCCCGAGAAGTAGTTGTTTCAATGTATATTTGGAGACAAACTTTTTGCAGAAAGTCGATATTAATTCTAATTCGTTTTTATATTTAAAAAAAATATATTTTATATCACATTAACGAACACGAATTTTCGTTATTAGTAGTATGTCATTAAAATATAATGGTTTTTTAGCCCTAAGAAACTGGACATTTAATTTAAAAAGACAAGCAGAAGACTTCTGATTTTTTTTTTCAGCGCAAATATCCTTCTCCAAACTGTCAATTCAATTTAAAGAACGTGTTATAATGTTAGTCAATTAAAAGAAAATTACTTACCCATGTGTATAAAAATTACCAGTAGCAATACGTTAGTTTATCGAAATCAAGTTAAGGAAAATAAAATACTAAAAGGAGAATTGTGTTAGCAACAATAAAGAAAATCCGTGTTTATAATTTTTTGTTTGATTGCAAATGAAACCTACTGTATTCGAGAAAGCATTCAATCCCACCACTATTGGTCCTCTTGAAGCCTATTTTCATGAATACCACCACCCCAATCTAAACAAACCCAATTTAAATCAAATTAATACATTTTTATACAAAGTTCTCAATAATTGCATTTCAAACAATATTGAAAAACGTTAAATTACAGTTATAAGTAAATTAATAAAATTATGCACAATATTCTCATTAAAATAGTAAGTAAGTAAATTAATACAATTTTATTAATTTTACAAATATTATTAATAATTTAAAATTTGAATATCATGCATAAGCACAAGTTTTGTATTGAAATGAAACAAGAATAACAAACAGAAAAAAACACTAACTAGCTTTTAAAATTGTTTAAACAACTTTCGCGTTATGCGCTCGCGTAAAATTCTCACAAGAAACTGAATCAATCGCCGGTAAAACTAAAACTGAATCTTCAGCAAAGCGAAATAAAGAAAAGAGAGTCCAGGCGTTCGAACTATAAATAACGTGGTGAAAACGCCCGATGGATAAATCTAAAAACAAAAGCGGACGAGACCAAAACAAAGTCACAATACAATCTGGAAACGATTACCGGGACGTGTAAATAGAAAAATATGATGATTATAATATTGAGAAATGACTGACCTAATTAGAATTGCAACACTGAAAATTTCGGAAATATTTAAGGAAAACATTAGACAGTGATTTGCGCTTCGCCCCGCTCTCAAATCCAAATGTTCAGGCTTTTTTAAACTCTAAATTTTACTTCATGCTTAACCTAGGAATATTTAACAGCAAAAAGCAAGAAAAGTATTAAACCTTGTGAGTTGGGTTCACCATGCAGATGCCCGAACAATTGCAGAGAGAAACTCAGTAATACCATTGATTAACTAATAATATTCTTCTTTTAGTTACGTGAAGTGTTTTCTAAAAATTATTGTAGTAATTACTTTCTTCACTAATAAGTTTCATTTACTAAATGTACATTTCGAACACTATGTGTTCATTCTCTTTATTTATTAGTAATACCCATGAAATAATTTCTACTAATTAAGACTAATCGATATCAAATTGGGAATAAGCAATAATAAATTGGGACTTCAAGCATAGCTGAAGTAATTTCTACTAATTAAGACTAATCGATATCAAATTGGGAATAAGCAATAATAAATTGGAACTTCGAGCATAGCTGAAATAATTTCTTCTAATTAAGACTAACCGATATCAAATTGGGAATAAGCAATAATAAATTAGGACTTCAAGCATAGCTTGAGCTTTCCCAGTTTAATCACAATCAAATTGGGAATAAACAATATCAAATTGGAAATCAGCAATTTCAAATTTGGGATTGAACTAATATTATTCAAGAAATAACCAGTTTATATAATTTAGCAGAAATAACAGAAACATGTTTTCTATCAGTCTTCTAAATTTAAAGTATTTTTGAATGTGAGCAATATATAAAGAGTTTTTCTTTTAAATAAATATTTTTCTATTACAGCGTATATGCTGTATATTTTGATATATTTGTTGTTTCTTTTTTTTAAGAGTTCAGTTTGAAGCTTTAAACGAGTGTGTTCCACTCCCAGGCGAAGCATGAAGTAAAATTTCGAGTTTAGAAAAGCCCCGCGTAGAAAATTTGTCGAGGGTCGCGCAGCGACCCGAGACAAATTTTCACGGGGCTTTTCTAAACTCGAAATTTTACTTCATGCGCCACGCGTATAAAACACTGATTAATAGTGAAGTTAAAAACGCACTGAAAACCAACCCAACTTCGATATTTTTTCAAAATTGGATGCCTTCTTACCTATCCATGTTGTAAACCTTCAGATATTCGTTGTTTTCTTGTAAAAAAACTTCGATTCCCTGTAGCCCTTTGGTCTCCGAAGACCATGATTGGTCCTTCGAGCTGTAGCCTTTGTAAAATGGTAACAAAGTTAGTCATCTAGAGTGATCCTTCAATTTTAAACTTCTAAGAACAAGTGTTGTCCACTCCCAGACTAAGCATGAAGTAAAATTTCTAGTTTAGAAAAGCCCCGCGTAGAAAATTTGTCGAGGGTCGCGCAGCGACCCGAGACAAATTTTCACGGGGCTTTTCTAAACTAGAAATTTTACTTCATGCGCCACGCGTATAAAACACTGATTAAAAGTGAAGTTAAAAACGTACCGAAAACCAACCCAACTTCGATATTTTTTCAAAATTGGATGCCTTCTTACCTATCCATGTTGTAAACCTTCAGATATTCTTTGTTTTCTTGTAAAAAAACTTCGATTCCCTGTAGCCCTTTGGTCTCCGAAGACCATGATTGGTCCTTCGAGCTGTAGCCTTTGTAAAATGGTAACAAAGTTAGTCATCTAGAGTGATCCTTCAATTTTAAACTTCTAAGAACAAGTGTTGTCCACTCCCAGACTAAGCATGAAGTAAAATTTCGAGTTTAGAAAAGCCCCGCGTAGAAAATTTGTCGAGGGTCGCGCAGCGACCCGAGACAAATTTTCACGGGGCTTTTCTAAACTCGAAATTTTACTTCATGCGCCACGCGTATTAAACCCTAAAATATTGTGAAATTCACAATATGCTACTAAAGCAGTATTCTAAAGACTTATATCTTGAACTTCAATTTTTTAACAGTATAGAATTACATATTTTTTTGTAAAAACATTTACACTTGTTTTCGCAAGCAATATCATGATAAACTACAATATTTAAAAAAACATGTTTTTCAGAATTTTTATATCCTCTTCTTAAGCATATTTTTCAGAAAGATACCTGATACACTTATTAAAAATGCCTAAACTTTAAATTACATATATTTTACATATTTTTTTTTCAATTTAAAACTCCAATAACCCATTTTTGTTTACTTGTGGCATTTCACGTTCTTACAATAAGCCATTCCAATGAATATTTGGAGACTTGTCTCAATGAGACTAAACTTTTTGCAAAAAGTCTATATTCATTTTAATTCGTTTTTATATTTAATAAGCCATTCATTTGTATTATTCCTTATCGATCAAATTTAATTAATTTCTTTGTTGTCCTTTCGTTAATTGAGGTATAAAATTTGTTTTTCTTCCAGTACAAACATTTTTACGGGTGTTTTCGTTGCTGTGAAATATCGCACGCTAAACGCCCGGTTTATTGCATCAACTTAAATATCGAACGCTTTTTGATCCCGGTTATTGTAAATATTTCCCCACGAGGTTTGTGTTACCTACGTCCCACATTTATAATAAGATCCATAACTTGGAATATTTTAAGCCTGCTATAAATTTACGCAAAAGCGGATAGATAAACTAAGAAAACAATCTAAAACATTGGAATATTATTCTAATAATTTTATAACAAAATATGTTATGCGTAATTAGAATGCATAAATAATGCCTTGTAATAAAAAATGATTATATGGATCTTTATAAAAAAATTCACTCGCATAAATATTATCCCTTTGTAGCCGAGTGAAGTGGCCACGGGGTTGTGGAAGTGGTGGAGTAATTTCTTTCAGATGCTGTTAATAGTCGTCTTGCGAATTCTACAGGTCGTTCGTCGCTTCCCTCCCCCTGGAGTAAAGCAGCGCCTATAGCGAATGAGCTCGCGTCAGTGCGTAGTATAAAAGGTTGCTCATGATTCGCCTGTCGTAGAATTGGAGCTGTCGTTAGCAGGGTCTTCAATTCTTGCATAGCGGCTTCTTGTTCGGATCTCCATTGTCAGGTTGCATTTTTTTTTTTGTGAGCTTGGTGAGTGGTTGTGAGATCGCAGCGAAGTCCTTAATAAAGCGTCTGTACCAACTGCAGGTTTGTAAAAAGGATACAAGTTGTTTTAGGTTTTCCGGGGACGGTCTCTGGTTGATGACTGATACATTTTGTGGATCTGTTTCGATTCCTTTGGTGGATATGATGTGTTCAAGTTATTTTACGGAGTTGCATCCAAATCGACATTTGTCGCGGCGAAGTTTGAGGTTGAATAGCCCAAGTCTTGCAAAAATATCCTGTAGGTCCTTCTGGTGGGATAGTACTATAATATCATCTAGATATGCGTACGCTTGGATTTCCTTTAGTCCGTTGAGGAATCGATTCATAAATTTTTGAAATGTGGCGGGGGCATTCCGTAATCCGAACGGTAATCTGTATGTACCGAACGGTGTACTACAACACGTTTTATCTTGATCTTCCCTTTTGACAGGAATTTGGTGATGTCCGGCTCTTAAGTCAAGGGTGGAAATTACGGTAGTTTTTCCTGTGGCATGGATGAGGTCGTCGATCCTCGGTAATGTGTAGGTGATGGATGTTGTTATTTTATTTAGTCGGCGATAATCGATGCGTAACCGGTGTTCTCCGGAGGGTTTTTGTACAAGTACAACCGGCGAAGCCCGTGCAGTCTCGCATTCTTCTATGATTCCGGTGTGTGGGAGCCGTGCACTAGGCAACCACATGTACACGTGCACACCCCCTAGCAGCGACAAGCGGACGCGAGGCTCAGCCAGCGCCACGCGCACACCACCATCGTATCGCCCACCGCAGGGAAAGGGCGCGGCAAGAAAAGATTAAGTGGTATGGTGGCGTGGTCGATTCATAAGGGCAGCGCTGGCAGGCATCAACAAGCACTCCTCCGACGAAAGTCAGGAGGTAACTTACTAAGAGACATCCTCCGAAAAATATCAGGAAGGGCCGTCACAAGTAATGCTTAAGGAACAACGAGGTATGCGGACTGCACGGTACCATAAGAGCGTAAAACGACAGGTACGGCGGTTAAGACGTGTTCCGGTCCTGCTGTCGCCAATTCCCACGACCCCGAGGAAACAGGCACGGACACCCAGACGACCAATTCACGGGCCGCAACCAAGGGCCCTCTTCAGGAGCCGAAGCAAATGGCCAGCACCACTGTCACCGTTGCTGCCGACGCCTAAGAAGATCCGGCCATCGCCAGCTTTTCCGTCGCTGCACCAGGTAGCCCCGAACACCAATCTGTACAAAGGAGTGGATCCCAGGAGGGTGCACCCAGACGACACCAGAAGGTTCGGAGTGAGGAGCCAGTACCGCCGCGCTCAGGACGCCCGCACGGACGAAAGGAAATGTACATATTGTAATTGTAATTGTTGTAAATAAACTGTGTTAAACTACCTTCTGTTTTGATCGCCGTAAAAGAACATAACAACCCCAAACGGTGTTTTGTAATTCCTTGAGTTGTTGCTTGAGGATCTCCTTCTTCGGAGGTGTCATTTGGTAGGGCGGCTAACTGATTGGCGAGTGCTTTCCCGTTTCTATGTGGTGTTCCGCAAAACTGGTGGCGGGACCTAGCGGGTCGAACAGGTCAGTATTTTGTTCTAACAGATAATTTATTTCTGTTCTCTGGTTTTCATTCAGTGTTTGCGCTTCGTCGGGGCGAAGGTGCAGTTCTTCGGTGGTTAGCAGGAATAGTTCGGTTTCCATTGCAAATGAAAACTGGTGTACATTTTCTATCATGTTTATTTCCATGGTTTGAAGTCGCTCGGCCTCGGGGACATCCGGAATCGGTGTGATCATTTTGCGTGGTTGGTACTCGTCACATATCTGGGAAATTAGGGTACTCGGGATCTCTGGCGTGCCTGGTAATTTAAGGGTGGCGGGTTTTACTTAGAGGGTGCTCGTATCCTTTTTGGCAAACGGATACGTTGTCATCCTTTGTCCGAAAAAATACCATCTTTTGATTGTAAAATCCAGCACCAAACCTGCGGCCTCAATTAAATCGATTCCCAAAATAGTTTTTGCGTTTGGAGTGTCCTTGATTGTTAGAAATGTAGTGCTGGTAGATTTTCCTGTTAAATTTACTAATGCAGTTTCTACCATTACATCTCGCAGCCTGATAGCCATCTGCTAGTCCTATGTACAATTTATTTTCTTGGAATGTGGTTCCTGTGTTCTTTAATAATTCGAACAGCTCGGAACTGGAGACACTGGTCCTTGCTCCTATATCGAGTGTCCGGTACAAACAAGCGGTTTTTCTAATCGGTTGGCAACATGCTCGACTTTTTCTATTTCACCCTTTTTTTGCCATGCACAACACTTCCCCCATTCTTGTCCGCTGACCAAGAGAGGAGTGTAAATGTACAGCGACACGCGACGGTCGATCTCGCGCCCCCCAGAGATTAGTTAAGTAGTGACAATTACCTCGGAACTACACCCTCAGAATAAGCTGTAAGAACCCGGATACCGACACACGAAAGGTCAGCTTCCTCTCGCTACCGTTCTCTATCAATTTCTCCGACTTTGTTGTCAGCTGCCGCAAGAAACCGCTATGAAATTCACGGCAGCTCCCGCTGCGACTTACCATATTTCATAGGGCACCTGTCCCTGGTCCACCAGGTATTGGCTTCTCATTGGAGTAGTAAGGATAACCCTTGAATGGCGTGGTCGTCTGTGATTCCCTCACTGGTTTTGTAAAAGTCGGCACTGGTCACAAAATCCTCGACGGCTTCTCTGGTTCTTGTTCCGCTAAACCGGGTCTGCCAATGCGTAAAGTGCTTCGGTCGTGCCATTGGCTGTAGTCGTTGCAGCAGTTATTCGATTATTTCGGCATTCAGCGCCATTTTCATTGATTGGTTCCGGCTAGTCGGAATATTGATTCTGTTTACGTTGTGATTTTGTTGGGTGATCGGCCCCAAGTTGGGCGCCAATTTATAGCCAGATGGAGTGGCCACGGGGTTGTGAAAGTGGTGGAGAATCTCTGTTTAATAATAATTTTTAAATATTTAATTGATGAGGCGGATACATGATGAAACTCCATAATACTATTTGAAATAAAACAACGCAGTTGGGAGGGTTTCACTTTTATTGTTGAACACTGCAACATGTTTCACCACACAGTGGCTTCATCAGGCAGATGAAATAATGATCATTATTTCATCTGCCTGATGAAGCTACTGTGTGGTGAAACATGTTGCAGTGTTCAACAATAAAAGTGAAACCCTCCCAACTGCGTTGTTTTATTTCAAATAATTTTTAAAATCCGAAGCATTTACTTTAAAGAAGCTGTTAAAAATATTCAAACGTTTGGCTTGTAGTGTACATAAATTGTATTTTAAATTTAGAGAAAATAACATTATGCTTTTCTTTCAGAAGTTCATAATAAAACAAATTGTTTAAACTCGGTTTCAGGTAGATCTCCAATAGATTAACTATTGATCTAGAAGAAATTGTATTAATGAATTTTAGCTTTCAACTAATCTTGTATAAGATTATCATTATTTTCTCTATTAAAAATTAAATTTAATCACAGATGAATTTAATTTTTAATAGTGCAAAAAAATTGATGTGTACACAAGTATTTGAAGCATCCATGCACTTAATGACTTTTACCAGTAAGCGCGCGCGAGTGTTTGATATTTAAGTTTTAATCCATAAATTATAAAGTGTAAATAAAGATTTTTATATAATTATTTACACTTCTGTAATTTATGGATCGTTAATTTTATAAAATTGGACATTTCCCGATGATTGATTATAATTAATTCCTAGTTTTTCACTAATTTTTATTGCTCTTTATTAAATAAATACACATGTACGAAAATAGCGCAAACATCGTATTTCATCCATAATCTGGAGTTGAAAGAAAATAGACATTATTCCTTGAGAATCACGATAAGTCGAAACTAATTGGATAATAAAGACATTCGTGCCTTTAAATCAAATTCAAATTTTAGTTAAAATGTTTCATCAAGTGATTAATGAGAACCAAATTAAAGTTAAAGTAGACGAGATTTGTTTTGAATATATTGATCAAACATTATATGGTATATTATATGAAATTCAATAAAATTTCCGGAAAAGTTTGTCAAATAGGCAAGATTTATTAAAGGAAAATCGTTTTTATTTAAGTGATATAATAAAGATTGTATTTAATATCAAATTTAGTAAAAATTCTAGATCAGGTTGTGAAATAAGAAAGACTGTACATTAATTAGTGTAACTAAAATGAGCGAAGTCTTGGTAATTGTAAACATTTTTTATTTCCACTCCTGACTCTCTCAAAACTGTAAATTTGATATTTCTAGTTTTGATTTTTTATCAATACCAACTCTTTTCCCCGTTTCTTCGTTCCGTATTCCTTCTCATATTAAAGAAAAATGTAATCTTCTTTTTACCACTGGTAATTTGCTTATTACTTTCCTCTTATTGACTTGTGTAAACTATTTAGTATTGGCACTAATAAATGTCTATTCTATTCTATTCTCCTGCCTTATTTTTGTGAAACAAAAAATTAAGTATTGGCACTAATAAATTTCTATTCTATTCTATTCTCTTGCCTTATTTTTGTGAAAAAAAAATTATGGTCACTAATTTATTTTCATAAGTGTTTTTGTAAATCTCCAATGGAATACTTGAATATAAAAATAATCAACCCACTTTACAAACTTTCGACTTTCCTGCATTTAACTCCTAACTACGATTTCACCTTAAAAAACCAGAAAACCAAAATCTCCTTCCTCACTCTACTAACCCTTGCAATGTGTTTGCTAATCCCTATATTCTCACTCAAAAAACGCTTCGTGACTACCTACCCTTTCACCCCTAACCTCACCGACATAATCCTGGATGTCGCTTCCTGCACAATTTTCACCATCGCTTCTTTAACCAGCATAATCTGGATCAGAATAATCAACGCTGAAAACCTCGTGAGTTTACTGAAGAAATTCGCTGCGGTCGATCAGGTTTTGAATAAACCTTTGATGAGAGTGTTGAAAAGAGGGTTTTATTTAAGGATGCTGTTTTTCGGAAGCATTTTTATTGTTCAGGTGGTTTATAACGAGATTCTGTGGGATCTCGTTGCGCCCTTCGAGGCGAATTTGGCGTTTTTCTTTTTGCATTTTCAGAAACTGCAAATATTCGTAGTTACAATGGTTATTCATAGCTTGGTTTTGGCTTTGTATGATAGGATTCGTTATGTTAATATTTTTCTTGAAGGAATTAAAGGGAAACTCGTGGAGGAAGAGTTTTGTAGAGGGAGGAACCGTAATGGGGTTTACAAAAATGATGGGATTAAGGAAGAATCTTTTTGCAAGGGAAGGAAAATGTATAGGTTTAACAAAAATGAAGGCATTAAAACAAAACCCGAGGAGGAAGATTTTTGTACAGCAAAGAAAATTGATGGGGTTTGTAAAAATAAAGGAATTGAAACAAAAATCACGAAGAAATATTTTTCTAAGGCAAGGGAAATTTTCGGTGTTTACAAAAATGAAGGAATTACAACAAAACTTGAGGAGGAAAATGTTTGTGTGGGAAGCAAAATGTTTGGGGATTACAAAAATGTTGAACTTGATTGGACTTGCATGAAAAGAAAATATCTTCGAGTTAAACGCGAAGAGTGCTTTTATAAACATTATTTGTCTGCGAAAAAGAAAATTGATAGGAATTATCTAAAAGAAAACTATGCTATATTGGAAGAGGGCTATTATGAAAGCGAGTTTTGTGTAGGAAGGAAAAATAATTGGTTTTACAAACATGAAAATGGAAGGTATTCGAATGAAATTAATGCAAACATTATTGGTAATATTCATTAAATTAAATACCTATATTGAAAGTGCCAATCTTTTAAAAAAATCAACAACAAAATATAACCCACTGAGCAAAACACAAACAAATAACGTTATATCAACATTGTAGCAACATTAAACATTGTTTTAATGTTGATAAAACATTACTAAAATGTATTTGCTCAGTGGGAAGAATCACACTTTTAAAAATAACAATCCCACTGAGCAAATCCATTTAAGTAACGTTTCATCAACATTAAAACAACGTTTAATGTTGCTACAATGTTAATATAACGTGATTTGTTTGTTTTTTTTGCTTAGTGGGATAATAACACCCACTGAGGAAAAAACAAACAAATAACGTCATACCAACATTGTAGCAACATTAAACGTTATTTTAATGTTAACAAATCATTAGTTAAATGTGTTTGTTCCGTGGGTAATATTAACATGAGCTTTATTTCAGAAAATGATCAAGCTAGTATTTTAAAAATATTCTGCATCTAAGTATTACCATTTAATTATATTTTATAATTACACGCGGGGTTAATTAATGTCAGAGAGATAATTCACAGCAAATTTTCGATTATTTACTTTCCCACTTAGCAAATCAATTTAAGTAATGTTTCATCAACATTAAAACAAAGTTTAGTGTTGCTACAATGTTGATATAACGTTATTTGTTTGTTTTTTGTTCAGTGGGTTGTTTCTTCTTCTTTTTAGGTTATTGCCAAAACGAAATCTTTGAAATCCGCGCTGTTAACAGGATTCACAAAAAGCTGTTGTTGATGCACGAAGATTTTAACAGAATTTTCGGAATTCCAATTTTGTTGTTATCGGTTATTACTTCAATGGGTTTATTGCATCCTTTAAATTCGGCAATTTTGCAATTGCTTAAAGGAAACATTATTACAGGAATGGATTATCCCAATTTCGGTCTCCACTATATTTTTGTTCAAACTTTGGTTGTAATAAATACAATGGTAAGTTACTCACTAAGCAATAAACAAACAAATAACGTTATATCAACATTGTAACAACATTAAACGTTTTAATAATGTTGATGAAACATTACTTCAACGCAACGACAACTCGCAGCCTAACTTCAGGGTCGGCCACAGCGCCAGGGCACACAAAATTTGAGGTTGAGATCGCGCTTTATAAATATAGGGTGGGCCATCTCTTGGAATCTTTTTGAACTACCACTTTATTTTTACTTTCATGATATTTATATGTGTGACAGTTCTTCAGTATACAACACCCGGTTAACGAAATGGCACGCTATACGTGCGATGAACGTTGGGAAATGTTAAAAATTTACTTTGAATGTAATTCGTGTATAGCAGAATCAGTGCGAAAATAGCGTACAAAATTCGGTCGCGAATATGCACCAAATGCAAGTGTTCTATAGAAATTTGTGCAGAAAGTTCGTGATACTGGTATGCTGGTGGACCGTACTAAAGTTCCATACGCTCATCCGGTTCGTATACCCGAGAATATTGCTGCTGTAGCCCGTAGTGTGCAAGCCAACCCGAGAACATCGGCTCGTCATCGCTCTCAGCAATCGAACATTAATCGCACTACCTTGAGGCGTATTTTGCGTAAAGACATCTGTTTATTCGCCTATAAGGTCCAAATAATACAGCAGTTGAAGAGAGTTGACTATCCAATTCGATACAACTTTGCTAATTGGGCCTTAGAGCAGCTGGAAGCCGATGATGAATTTTGGCGAAAAATTATCTTTTCCGATGAAGCGCATTTTCACCTCGGGGGCTATGTAAACAAGCAAAACTGCAGGATTTGGGCATCCCGAACGAGTGACTGTATGTTGCGAATTATGGGCCGGCGGCATCATCGGCCCATTTTTCTTTGAATCTGGCGAAACGTTCAATGGAAACCGCTATAGGACCATGTAGCATGAGCAAATTGGTGTTTTGGGTGTGGGCAACATCTGGTTCCAACAAGATGGGGCGACATGCCACACTAGCAACGAAACTGTCGACTTATTGCTGTCAAAGTTCGAAAATCGTGTAATCAGCCGTCGTGGAGATCTGAATTAGCAAGGAGCTGCGATTTGACGCTCATGGACTTTAATCGCTGGGGTGCCGTTAAAGAACGTTGTAATGCCAACGATCCAGCAACGATTGACGATCTTATAGTCAATATCCAAAATGCCATTGCTCACAAAGAACCGCAGACGTTGGAAAAAGTTTTGAAAAATTGGGTCGAGAGAATGGACTATTGCAAGGCCAGTCGTGGCAGCTATTTGGCTGATGTCATATTCCATGTATAACCGGATACTCTTGGCTGCAAAATAAATTTAAGATCATGAAAGTCCATCTAGCCGTTTGTGTTTTATTAACATTTTAAAAAGATTCCTTGCGATGGCCCACCCTTTACAAGAAATTGCACAACAAAGTAACCTTTCTATAACGGATACATATTACCTTGGATCTCTGGCCTTCCCTGAAGTTAGGCTGTGGGCCGCCGCTGCTTCAGTGTGTTTGCTCAGTGGGTAATACAGCTTTATTCAGTAATTGTAGGCAACCCAATAATCTTAGTGTATATTTAGTTGCCGCTGTTACCGCAGTCAACACGTAGATGCGGGTGCTAATTTTACAGTGAGGTGACAATAGCAGCAACCCAATACACATTAAGAATACTAGGTTGCCTATAAACGAACTTTCTGCATACTTTAAAAATTAAAACTCATGTTTATTTCAGACTTATTGCATTCCGATTGCACTTGCTGCGAACTCGACGTCCAGAGAATTCCGAAAAACAGCAAAAATCTGCCGTAATGTGCAAATTTCTCGCAAATTAAAAACAGATGTTTGCGCGCAGTTTTTGCTTCGGGAACTGAGCAGAATTTCAAACGAATTCCCGAAGAAATATCCAGAATTCCACGCGTGTGGATTTTATCCAGTTAATAACACAATGCTTTTAACAATTATTAGTAGCATTAGTGGTTATTTAATCGTCCTAATTCAAGTGAATTTATCAACACCGATTGAAAATTCTACCAACTCCACTATAAATTAAAACATTAATTAGATAAAATTGAATTTGTATTCAGTATTCCGGCACCAAATACCCGCAGAAGTGTTTCGGACTTTAAAGTCCTCTTTACTGTGGTCCCGAACCAGTGCTGAGGAATACTGAACATTTCTGACTATTTTAAGCCAATATGTGAAAACAATTAATGGATTTCGATAGCTAACGCCATCTAATGCTCCATAGTTGCATCGTCAGTGACACGATGCCACTATGGAGCATTAGATGGCGTTAGCTATTGAAATCCATTTATATTAATTAGACAATTCAAATTTTATAAAGTTAGATGATTGTTTTAAGTAAATTAAACAAATATTTGTCTGTATTGCGGAGGCTTCTTATTCGTTATGCATATTAATTTCATGATAAAACACTTTTTACTTTTTTAAGTATTATACAAACAATGTAAAAAGTGTTTTATTGTGTAATATTCCTTTTCACTGAAAATCAATACAAATGACCCCTAGTACCTACTGAAATTCACTCAAGTAATGTTTCATTAACATTAATACAAAGTTTAACGTTGCTATAATGTTTATATAACGTAATTTGTTGGTGTTTTGCTCAGTGGGATTTATCATACATGTTAATATTGTACATTGTTCTGTCTATCTTATATTTGTGTATATTGAGTTGCCTACATACAATTTGTGTATATTGTTTTGTCTATGTTATATTTGTGTATATTGAGTTGCCTACATACAATTTGTCTACATTGGTTTGTCTATGTTATAATTGTGTATATTGAGTTGCCAACATACAATTTGTGATCAATGTGAAGATAGCCACGGATTTTGGCGCCTCCACTATCACACGAATTATGAAACAGATTCCCCAGAGTTTCAAAACTTCATAACTCCCAAACTACATATTTTATTTTCAACATTTCTTCTCTAATTGATTGAACGATATATACAGGGTGTCCCATTAGTGCGTGCTCGCAGGATATCTCCGCTCTGGTTCAAGATAGAAAAATATATTTGAGGCCAAACTTACTTGAATTGAACAGCTTTATAACGTAAGATTATTTTAATATATACAGGCTGTCCCATAAAAGTGGTACTGAAAGTAACAACATTTTTTTTAAATGGAACCCCCTATATATTATTTGATTTTTAGATACTACTATTAATTATACGTATGTTTTATATAACATTATATATACCTAAACCTAACATATTATATAATATTTACAATTTAACGAGAAAAGTTAGATTGTTAGGTTATCAGATTTGAATTTATATCTCAGTAATTAGTAACTTTAAAAATAAACGGTACGGTACTTTCATAATTTATACCAGGCGCTATTCTCAGCCGTAGTCAATTTTAATTTTGCACTTACTTTGTAGTAATTATAACTTGTCAATTTTAAAAAAGTTGAAACAATAAAAACCATTTTTTTTTCAAATGGCACACCCTATATTTTTATACGGCATACTATTCGTCTTTCAGTCTTTAGTCATTATAACCTGTCAATCTTAAAAAAATTCAAACAATAAAAACTAATTTTATTTAAATAACACACCCTATATTTTTATACGGAATATTATTCGTCTTTCAAGACGAATATTATGCCGTATAAAAATATAGGGGGTGCCATTTAAAAAAACTAAGTTTTTGTTGTTTGAATTTTCTTAAGATTGAGAGGTTATAATTACTACAAAGTAAGTGCAAAGGTAAAATTGACTTCGGCTAAGGATATCATCGGGTATAAATTATGAAAGTACCATACCGATTATTTATAAAATTACTAATAATAGAGATATAAACTAAAATCTGATAAACTAAAAATCTAACTTTTTTCATTAAATTGTAAATATTATAATATATGTTAGGTTTAGGTATATACATGTTGTATAAAACATACGTATAATTGTTAGTAATATCTAAAGATAAAATATTATATAGGGTGTTCTATTTAAAAAAAATATTTTACTTTCAGTACCACTTTTATGCGACATCCTGTATACATTAAAATAATTTTGGGTTATGCAGCTCTTCAAGTCAAGTAAGTTTCGTCTTAAAAATATTTTTCTATCTTTAACGAGAACGGAGATATCCTCTGAACACACACTAATGGGACACCCTGTATATATATATATATATATATATATATATATATATATATATATATATAATTCGCATAAACACTGCACCACTTCATGATGCGGCGGCTTCTATAATTTGAAACAACATTCAGTACAACATCCAATGCTCCATTTTAACCAGTTTTAATTAGTTACGTGTTTTTAACGTGTTAGTGCAATAACAATATGTGTTTTTCCAACTTCAACGCTAACTTAACCTCACATCAGCCCTCAGCACACGTGCCACGAAAATAAACAATCGTTGTAATTACAATGCATAGTAAATACCGTCGGTGCGAAGACACCAGTTTAGTTCACAATTCTCAAATGTAAGCAATTAACACCACACATACAGTCAGATCATGTATCAAATCCAAACTCATTGTTTTGTTATAGTGTAACCCTGAGGAAGGGACAAAGTCAGTCCCGAAAGCTTGGTAAACAATAAAGTAGATTACAATAGCAACTTCTGCCTCCTTTTTTGGTCGAATGCCCTGTTAGGATCCGTCTTCCGAACGTCTCTGTTCTTAACGTAGTACGACCGTTACTTCTTGTCCTGGTATATATATATATATATATATATATATATATATATATATATATATATATATATATATATGTTATGTATATATATATGTTATATATATGTTATGTTTTGTCTATATATTATATATATATATATATATATGTTAAAACGTAGATTTTCGCGGGCGTAACATGTATCACTGTTTCTTCGGGTTTGGTCCCGCGTATTTTCTTGGCTCTGGTCCATTTTATTTTTAATTCGACGTTTCGATGACGTCACAGTCATCATCGTCAGGAATAACTATCAAAATTCCATTGCTCTAGCAACCACTTGTTTGACTTTTACGTACTACTTGATGCCTGAAATTGTCACTACTACATCATTAGAAGAACAAAACAGAAGAGTAACACGAAGAAATTCACGCATCAAGTAGTACGTAAAAGTCAAACAAGTGGTTGCTAGAGCAATGGAATTTTGATAGTTATTCCTGACGATGATGACTGTGACGTCATCGAAACGTCGAATTAAAAATAAAATGGACCAGAGCCAAGAAAATACGCGGGACCAAACCCGAAGAAACAGTGATACATATATATATATATATATATATATATATATATATATATATATATATATATATATATATATCTAAATAAAATATGTGGTTTGGGAGTTATGAAGTTTTGAAATTCTAGGGAATCTGTTTTATAATTCTTGTGATAGCGGAAGCGCCAAAATCCGTGGCTGGAAAATCTGTGGCTATCTTCACATCGGTCAAATTGTGTTCATTGTTTTGTCTATGCTTTATTTGTGTAAATTGGGTTGCTTACATAAAATATGTGTACATTGTTTTGTCTATGTTATATATATATATATATGTATACTGGGTAGCCTACATACAATTTGTGTACTTTGTTTTGTCTATGTTATATTTGTGTATATTGGATTGCCTACATACAGCCCACTAACCCACTAAACAAATCTATTTAAGTAATGTTTCAACAACAATAAAACAACGTTGAATATTCCTATAAAGTTGATATAACGTTATTTGTTTGATCGTTGCTTAGTGGGAACTTAAATGAAATAAAACCGTCTGTATTTTTAATTGTTTATTTAATATAAGACCATATTATTGCACTAGTATATATTGTAGTGTTTAATAAATTACCTACGTCTATGTTTTATTTGTGTAGATTGAGTTGCCTAAATAGAATTTGTGTACATTGTTTTGCCTATGTTATATTTGTGTATATTGGGTAGCCTACATACAATTTGTGTATATTGTTTTGTCTATGTTTTATTTGTGTATATTGGATTGCCTACATACAGCCCACTAACCCACTAAACAAATCTATTTAAGTAATGTTTCAACAACATTAAAACAACGTTAAATATTCCTATATTGTTGATATAACGTTATTTGTTTGTTTTTGCTTAGTGGGAACTTAAGTGAAATAAAACCGTCTGTATTTTTAATTGTTTATTTAATATAAGAACATATTATTGCACTAGTATACATTGCAGTGTTTAATAAATTACCTACGTCTACGTTATATTTGTGTATATTAGGTTGCCTATATACAATTTGTGTACATTGTTTTGTCTATGATATATTTGTGTATATTGGGTAGCCTACATACAATTTGTGTACATTGTTATGTCTACGCTATATTTGTGTATATTGGATAGCCAACATACAATTATTGTACATTGTTTTGTCTATGTTATATTTGTGTATATTGGGTTGCTTATATACAATCTTTGTACATTGTTTTGCCTATGTTATATTTGTGTATATTAGGTTGCCTATACACAATTTGTGTACATTGTTTGGTCTATGTTATATTTGTGTATATTGAGTTGCTTATGGACAATTTGTGTACATTGTTTTGTCTACGTTATATTTGCGTATATTGGATTGCCTACATACAGCCCACTAACCCAATAAGCAAATCTATTTAAGTAATGTTTCAACAACATTAAAACAACGTTTAATATTGCTCTAATATTGATATAACGTTTTTGTTTTTTTTTGTGGGAAGTTAAGTGAAATAAAAACGTCTGTATTTTTAATTGTTTATTTAATATAAGAACATATTATTGCACTAGTATACATTGTAGTGTTTAATAAATTACCTAAAAGAGAATAGTCATCACTATACCATAAATTATCCTAAGAAGAATGATGTAAAAAATGTAGGTAATGACAGTGTCGAAGAATTTCAACCTGAAACAAATAAATAAACAAGAAAAAATAGTTAACAAATAGTTTATTTATACATGTAAGTATATAAATAAACATTTATTTATATATGTATATAAATTAACTTTTATATATGTATATAAATTAACATTTTATCGGTTCAAAAAGAAAAAAAATGTATTAGATCAAACTGATGGCAAATAAAAGGATAACATGTGTAGCACAAAGACAAATTCCTAGTATTTTACTAAGCAAAAGTGGTTCTTTTTTACTGAGTTCAATTTTAAACTTTAAACGAGTGTTTTCCACTCCCAGGCTAAGCATGAAGTAAAATTTCGAGTTTAGAAAAGCCCTGTGAAAATTTGTCGAGGGTCGCGCAGCGACCCGAGACAAATTTTCACAGGGCTTTTCTAAACTCGAAATTTTACTTCATGCGCCACGCGTATAAAACACTGATTTATAGTGAGGTTAAAATATACATAAATTTTACAATATTTTATTGTTAATACGCGTGGCGCATGAAGTAAAATTTCGAGTTTAGAAAAGCCTGAAAATTTGGTTTGGCCGCTCCGCGCTTCGCGCTGCGCGACCAAACCAAATTTTCAGGCTTTTCTAAACTCGAAATTTTACTTCATGCTTAGCCTGGGAGTGGAAAACAATCGTTTAAGGCTTTAAATTGAACTCAGTAAAAAAAAGAACCACTTTTACTTAGCAAAAACTAGGAATTTGTGACAGTATATATTAAATCCTGCTGAAGCAGAGTATTTTTAGTACTGATGTATTTCGAATGTGATTTTTTTGGACTTACAGTTTCCATTTGGACATCATTTTCGGGATAGTGGCGGGGTCCTCTTTGAGCACGTAAGTCCTGAGGCCGAGGATGTGCATTTGCAAGTGGTAATCCCAGGAAACGTTGGTCATGTCGAAGGGGAAGAGTTTCTGGTCGACGTCCGAGAGGCGGTACCAGACGTTCATCGTGTTCGTGTTGGCGAAAATCCACTGTCGGCTCGAGAAATACGAAATGACCGAAGAAAACTTGTGGATTTTCTTGTAACCATTGAATAATCTAAAATTAGTTTCGAAAAACGCACATGAGTAACTGGTTACTCTACCCGTCGTTCGAGAATAATCTAGAAATAATACGTGCGTGTAAAACACGCATTTCTTATACGCGAGAATATTATTTCTAGAACGTTCTCAAATGGCGGGCGTAAGGGACTCATAACACTCCAAAAATTAATATTATAAAACAACGCAGTTGGGAGGGTTTCACTTTTATTGTTGAACACTGCAACATGTTTCACCACACAGTGGCTTCATCAGGCAGATGAAATAATAATTATTATTATTATTATCTGCCTGATGAAGCCACTGTGTGGTGAAACATGTTGCAGTGTTCAACAATAAAAGTGAAACCCTCCCAACTGCGTTGTTTTATTTCAAATAGTATTATGGAGTTTCATCATGTATCCGCCTCATCAATTAAATAAATAATATTATAACTAAAGCGATGAGAGTAAGAGTGACCTAACCCACAAAAAATTAAAATTCCAATAAATGTAGATTTAGCATCACAACATCACATTTATTGCCATTTTAATTGTTTTGTGGGTTTGGCCACTCTTGCTCTCCTCACCTAAATTGCTAGTTAAAATGCTCTTGTCTAGATTGTACTTACTGTGCTTTCTTTCCTGTTAGAACGGCAAAGCCGTCGACGATCAGCGCTGGTAAATAGTGCAGAAGTAGCTTTGTAATTGTGTACCAGTAATAGTTTTTAATTAACCTTAAGTTGTAATACCACATGGTTTGTTCTGAAGGGCATTGCGTTCCATAGTGCTGGTTGTAGTACATGTACTCTTTCCACGTGATCGGCTGTTGGACTGACGACACGTAATTGAATACCCTTAATTTATTTTCTCTAAAATCAAAAACAAAAACAAGTCAAAAGACTAAAAGTACTAGGGTAGAGTCGTAACTGTATTGGTTCAGTAAAGTGTGTTGTTTGTAAATTGAGCTGTTTCTTTACTGACTATCGTTTTTATTACCCATCACAAATTCCACATCTCATCGTGTAAATTTAATGTCCCCATTTCGCAAAGTCACTTACTTTAAAAGCAAACTGCAAACTATTGACACACTCAATTTTTCATTTTGTTAATTTTTTCGTTATGTTTCACTTACTGTAAGTATGTTTTATATGATATGGCTAATATGGCGTTTACGACGTAATCGATCGGAACTATGTCTGCTAAAGAATCTTCATTGCAGTAGAGCACTCGCAGTAGTCCGATTCCTGAAGCCAAGCAGATTCCTGCCGGGCCGTAAAAGTTGTCCATCCAGCCTCGGATTGGTTCGTTATATGTTGAAACAACTAAAAATGTACAAAAAGATACGACTAATTAGATTAGTAAATAACAGATAGAGGCGTTTTTTAGTCTGCTGTAAAATAAGGACAGTTTGGTTCTGCTGATAACTTGATCTTTCCTTGATAATTAAATTAAAGTCACTTGGTTTGTTTTCACTACTATTTGTTTCACTACTACATGTATCATCAAGTGATTAATGAGAACCAAATTAAAGATATTGATGTTTCCTGTAATTTTGATTAAATTAAGATGTAAATAAAACACTTTTTGCTTTGATTAACCACTGAATCTTACATTTAATTGTGTGACTAGTTTCGACTATCTAGTAGTCATTCTCAAACTAAAACTTTAGTTTGAGAATGACTACTAGATAGTCGAAACTAGTCACACAATTAAATGTAAGATTCAGTGGTTAAACAAAGTAAAAAGTGTTTTATTTACAAGTGTATTTAAGATGTACCACAAAGTGAACGCCTACAACACCAATCAGTTAAATTAAGATGTACTCATAAAAAGTAAAATCTTCTAATACTTTAAAAATGTTTCTTCTAGAAGATGAAAGAATTGTCTTCTACAAATTTGAAGATTCTTCTTTTAGTACTTTTGAGATTCTCCTTCTAGAACTTTAAAGATTCTTCTTATAGTACTTCGCAGATCATTCTTCTAGAACTTTGAAGATTATTCTTCTAGAACTGCGCACTGATTAATACTCACTTATGCTAGGTCTGAAAACGCAAAACGGAAGATCTTTGCAATTATCCCTCAACCAGTTTTCCACAATGGCTTTTGTGAACGTGTACGTATTGGGCCATCTGCCAAGAATTCTGGAAGAACAAAAATATGACATAATCACATCAAGTTTAATCATGGAAACAATAAAAAACTGAAGAAAAGGAAAACGTTGATCAAAAAACCACAATTCTTCGATTAGCGTTTAAACACTTTGATCGTGCAAACAACAAAAAAGTAAAGAAAAGAAAAACTTTGATCAAAAGAGGATAATTCTTCAATTATCATTTTAACACTTAACCATAAAAGGCATGAATTTACTGATTTATAATATCATTTATTAACCCATAACGGATGAGCAATTATCGAGTTTACTCTAAAAGTTCATTTAGGGTAAAATTCTGTACTTCTTTTCCTGATTTCTATGAGTGACTTATTGTATTACATACTGTGAATTTTGCTTTTAAATAAACACAATGTAAAGGGTGTTTTTTTTTAGACGTGTGGTTTTCAAGTCGGCACTACTTTTTTCGGAGATGGTCTTTTTGACAGCTGTCACTTGATTTATGCTCGGTTTGGTTTGCCATTTCATAATGAATAGACTTACTCCTGAACAACGTTTGCAAATCGTGCAAATTTATTACCAAAATTATGGTTCGGTTCGCGCGACGCATCGCGCGCTGCGTCCAATATTCGGTCGACATAATCGCCCAGCAGAGTCGGTAATTCGAGCAACCATGGATCGGTTTCGCACCACGTTTACTCTAGTGGATAGTGCGCATCCTCAGAGACGCCGTACAGTGCGCACCGAAGACGCTATTGCTGCTGTGGAGCAGAGTATCGAAGAAGACCCGAATGAGTCTATCCGCCATCGCGCGCAACAATTGGAGCTGTGTCCATCAACTTTATGGAAGATTTTGCGGAAGGATCTTGGTTTGCGTGCTTAAAAAATCCAACTCGTGCAAGCATTGAAGCCATACGACCATCAAGCGCGTCGCACGTTCGGTGAATGGGCCCAAAACGAGATGGCCACCGATCCCGATTTTCACAAGAAATTTTTTTTCAGCGATGAAGCTCACTTTTGGTTAAATGGGTATGTCAATAAGCAAAATTGTCGCTTCTGGAGTAAAGATAATCCACAAGTGATTGTTGAGACGCCGTTACATCCTCAAAAAATCACTGTTTGGTGTGCTCTATGGGCAGAGGGAATCATTGGTCCATATTTCTTCAAAAATGAAGCCTGCCATAATGTTACAGTCAATGGGGAACGCTATAGAGCCATGATTAATGACTTTTTCGTGCCTGATTTGGAGGGGGTTGATGTGGACGACCTATGGTTCCAACAAGACGGCGCTACATGCCATACAGCCAACGCAACAATCACTTTGTTGCAGGAAACTTTTGGTGAGCGCATTATCTCGCGTCGTGGACCTGTGGCGTGGTCTCCAAGATCGTGCGATTTAACACCGCTGGACTATTTCTTGTGCGCTTGTGTACGCAGATAAGCCCGAGACGATTGACGCCTTGGAAGAGAATATTCGGCGCGTTATTGCTGACATACGGCCCCAATTGCTGCAAAAAGTGGTCGGAAATTGGGCCTCTCGGCTGGAATGTATTCGAGCCAGCCGCGGCGCCCACTTGCCCAAAATCATTTTTAAAATATAATGGCAAACCCTTATCTTTATGATAAAGCTAAATTCTTGGCCTTAACATTAAATTATATGCGTTTTATTTCTTCTTGAAAACCACAAGTCTAAAAAAAAACACCTTTTATATGCTGTAACATTTTAGGCAATCGTCGATTTTAAAATAAAACGTGCAATATGAAGTTTAGAACGAGTGTTGTCCACTCCCAGACTAAGCATGAAGTAAAATTTCGAGTTTAGAAAAGCCCCGCGTAGAAAATTTGTCGAGGGTCGCGCAGCGACCCGAGACAAATTTTCACGGGGCTTTTCTAAACTCGAAATTTTACTTCATGCGCCACGCGTATAAAACACTGATTTAAAGTGAACTTAGAAATACACTGACTTTTTTTATATAAAATGAGTAATGATCGAAATATTTAAATAACAAAATATTTACATTTTTCTTCATTCTGATCAAATAATATAATATTTCAAAGTAACTCATTTAGTAATTTATTTAAAAAAAAATAATAATGTTGCGTGTATGCATCAATGGCACCCAATGGGTTAATGGTAAAAATCACTAAGTATTGCTATGTACTTAATCGACAATAATTATGCCATTAAAAAAAAAGTGAAATCTGTTTGATTTATTTTTTAAGTTTATTGAACATTAGATTTAGGTCTCAACTAAATCCAATAATCCGGTGGTGGGGAAACTTTTTTAAGACGGGCCATTTGTAATAACCAGACAATCGTAGCGGGCCAAAGAATAATGCTTAATCGTAGGTAGGTAGTTTTTATGCGGGTCGTCACATTACGAAGTAAGAACGCGTTCAAACATTCTCACGACGGCACTCTTAAACGGGCCGGATTAAACCTTTCCGCGGGCCGGACTTGGCCCGCGGGCCGTAGTTTCCCCATCACTGCAATAATCAATTAACTGAAAAAAGAACCAAACAGATTCCACTCAACCATTTTTTGTTTTCGCAGTTTTAAGGATTTTACTTTCTGTGGATTCATTTTTAAATATGTTTACTATCTATATTTAATATTTACTTTGGTGTCATTTCCTTGATTTCTTCAGGCGTGTGACTTTTTAGCATTTCGGACAGTTCATTGGCGGTCACGGGCGTCTGGTAAAATTCTTCGTTGATCTCCAACCTGGTACAATGGGCAAAAGCAGTGCTCACGTGGACGAAACACTGGAGGTTTTTGCAATCTTTCGCGATGCTGACCATCTCCATTGCGCCGTTCACATTTATAGCGTAAGCTTTGTGCAGAGCTTCATCAAATCTCACAGTTGCTGCACAATGTAATATCACATTAACCTAAACAAAAAAAAACAAAATATTGCACATTCATATACTAGGTTTTTTCGTTTTATTTTCACAGTGTATCAAATGAAATTCCCATTTAATCAAATATTTGGATTTGTCGCTCCGCGAATTCACTTCCTCTCGTATTTTGACTAGCGAAAAATTACCTTATTACAAAATAAAGCATTTACCTGCAATAGGGCTATTTTTTGACCTGCAACAGGGTTACATTTTGGTCTGCTCTAAGGCAAGTGATAAGATTATGTTTTACATAAAACAAGACTACATTTAAAACTTTCACCTGAGACATAGAGAGGCTATATTTTTACTTATAATAACAATTCATTTTGACAGTGATCAGTTTGTATTTAGACCTTGAATGAAGCTACATTTTGACCTATACTATTTTGGTTATACTTACACCATTGCCAAGGCTACATTTCAACCTGTGGTAAGACTATATTTTAGCCTGAGGCAAGGTCAAATTGTAGCCCTGCTACAGGTCAATATATAGTTTTATTTGATATGACTTTATTTTGATCTACTACTGGATGATACTCTGACTTAGAACAAAGCTATATTTTTACCCATAGTAGGATAACATTGGACCTACTACTGGGTGATACTCTGACTAACTACAAAGCTATATTTTTACCCATAGTAGAATAACATTGGATCTTCTATTGGGTGATACTCTGACTTAGGATAAAGCTATATTTTTGCCCATAGTATTATAACATTGGACCTACTACTGGGTGATACTCTAACTAACTACAAAGCTATATTTTTACCCATAGTAGAATAACATTGGACCTTCTATTGGGTGATACTCTGACTTAGGATAAAGCTATATTTTTGCCCATAGTAGGATAACATTGGACCTACTACTGGGTGATACTCTGACTAACTACAAAGCTATATTTTTACCCATAGTAGAATAACATTGGATCTTCTATTGGGTGATACTCTGACTTAGGATAAAGCTATATTTTTGCCCATAGTAGGATAACATTGGACCTACTACTGGGTGATACTCTAACTAACTTCAAAGCTATATTTTTACCCATAGTAGAATAACATTGGACCTTCTATTGGGTGATACTCTGACTTAGGATAAAGCTATATTTTTGCCCATAGTAGGATAACATTGGACCTACTACTGGGTGACACTCTAACTAACTTCAAAGCTATATTTTTACCCATAGTAGAATAACATTGGACCTTCTATTGGGTGATACTCTGACTTAGGATAAAGCTATATTTTTGCCCATAGTAGGATAACATTGGACCTACTACTGGGTGATACTCTGACTAACTACAAAGCTATATTTTTACCCATAGTAGAATAACATTGGATCTTCTATTGGGTGATACTCTGACTTAGGATAAAGCTATATTTTTGCCCATAGTAGGATAACATTGGACCTACTACTGGGTGATACTCTAACTAACTTCAAAGCTATATTTTTACCCATAGTAGAATAACATTGGACCTTCTATTGGGTGATACTCTGACTTAGGATAAAGCTATATTTTTGCCCATAGTAGGATAACATTGGACCTACTACTGGGTGACACTCTGACTAACTACAAAGCTATATTTTTACCTATAGTAGAATAACATTGGACCTTCTATTGGGTGATACTCTGACTTAGGATAAAGCTATATTTTTACCCATAGTAGGATATCATTGGACCTACTACTGGGTGACACTCTGACTTACTACAAAGCTATATTTTTACCCATAGTAGGATAACAGTGCACCTACGATAAAGCAATAGTTTTAACCTTAGAGAAAGCTTTATGTTGGCCAGTGATAAGGCTATATTCTGACATGTAACAGGGCTACATTTTGACCTACGGCTAGACTAAACTTTGACCTGCGATTGATTTGTGATAATTCTGTATTTGATCTTGAGGCAAGACTCTATATTGGTCTACTGTAGGTCAAAATATAACCTTTTTACAGGTCAAAAATATAGTTATATTGTATATGGCTGTAACTAGGCTAATTTTAACTTGCTACTGGGCTATACATTGACCTGTGATAAGAATATATTGTGACCTACGATAGAACAATATTTTGAACAACGATAAAGCAATAGATAGATATATATTCATAGGGGTGGCCTCATTGGCCTGTATCACCACGACCTTTGCGATCTATTGTGGATTCCTATTATCCTAGACGACGTGCTCGAGCTTGGCCTGTTTGATTAGCCCTATTAACCCTGACAGCTCTCTGCGCTTGGTTTAGTGTTGCCCAGCTTTAGGTATCTAACCCTTGCTAGGGCCTCACATTGGCACAGAGGATCCTCCTCTTCTTCCTGGCAGAATCTTCATATTGTATCCTCTGCCAGACCTAGTTTGCTCATGTGTTTGTTGAGCCTACAGTGTCCTGTCAGTAGACGTACTATAACGTTAACCGTTTTTCTCTCTTGGTTGAGAAGATCGGTCGTAAAAGCCAGTGATTGTGTTTTGAGGAACTGTTTCGCCTGCCTGTGCCCTGTTGTGTTCGTCCACCAGGTTTGAGTTTGTGGCTCCGTCCATTTTTTTATGGATTCTCTGACTGCGATTTTTGCGATACCGCAGGAGGGTTCCGGGCCAATGAATGCGCTTGACGAGCCGTGTTTGGCCAGTTCGTCTGCTTTATCGTTCCCTTGATGACCCTTGTGTCCTTGGATCCATACTATTGTCACTTTTTTGCGACCGCCCATTTTGTTGAGAGCTCTTACACAGTCCCACACTAGCTTGGAATCGACCTGTGTGGTGCTTAGTGCCCTTAGCAGCGCTTGGCTGTCCGAGAAAATAGCTACTGATTGACTTTTGTTGTCTTGCCAATGCAGAGGTGGACTGCGATCGCCTCTGCCTGGAACACGGTGGTGTCTCTCGCCAGACTGACTGAAATCTTTGTCTCGGGTTTTGTGCTGTATATTTCGGCTCCTACTCCTTCATCTCTCTTCGAGCCGTCAGTATACCAGTTTGATTCCGCGTTGGTAAGTGGGCCGTTCTCCCAATCTTCCCTCTGCAGGATCATCACTTTGTATTTCCTGTCGAAATTATATTTCTTGACCATGGCATCGCTTGGCATTCCTTCAGCTCATCTTCTAGCCATTGGTACTTTTTCCCGTGTGATCGGTTTATGGGAGCCTATCCTCGCATTAGTCTGTATGTTACGGCTCTGGCCTCTCCTTGTATAAAAATGTGCAGTGGTTCAGGATCATTTCTAGGGCTGCTGTCGGGGTTGTGTTTAGGGCTCCTGTGATACTAAGACATGCTAGTCTTTGTGTGCTGTTCAGGCAATACTTTGACTAGAGACAAGGCTCTATGTTGGCCTAAGGCAAGGTTATATTTTGACCTGTAGCAAGGCTATATGTTAACCCGTGATTAAACCTGTGAATATTCTGTATTTTAACCTTGAACGGCTATATTTTGACTCACCACAAGACACAAAATCTTATTGATTAGGCAAGCAGTAAAATCTCGAGTTTGATCAAATGAATAGTATAGTAAACTTCGTTGATATAAAAACTGGCATGTGGGATTTGCATTTGATAGAAAGGGAATTACACTTGATACACAGGAAAAATCAAACGGAAAACAATGCAAGCAAATAAAGTCTTTCCTTGCAATCATTTGATTTACACTCTTTTAAAAAATTAAGTGAAAGAAATCAATTATAATTATTTTTTATCATTTTACCAAATGATCAATGAAGAACAAGTTAAGAACATAGAATATTGTATCTCACATATTTTATAAACAAACTCAATTTGTTAGTTTTATTGTAATACTTACTTTTGATGTAAGCGTTAGTCTATCTTGAATGTCTAATCCTAATCCCGGCGAAGCCATGTCTCCTTTGATTGGGATTACTTTGTGTCTGAACTTCGGATTAACCCGACTTAATCTTGTGTACAGCTGAAAATAAAAAAAACATTAAATGAATAATGTTGGTTACATTACAATATTTACTTTGAATTGGGCTGAACAAAAGTTGAGGCACTTAGAAGCAAAGTGGTGTAAGTACCAAATAAAAAAATGGAGTACATGCAAGGGCAACAGTTTTTTTGTTAATTAGCAAGGAGATGTAGAGCTTTCATAGATAGATACTGTCATTTAGTATATTTTCTGCAAATCCACAAAACGACGCTGCTATTTTGTTTGATGGTTTAAGTATCACTTGAACTTTAAAACTGGGTTTCTCAATTTTTGTATTAGTCACTTACACCCCTTTGCTTCTAGGGGATTCAATTGTCTTTTAAGGCTGGTCAGAAGGACCTAGTTGTCAAGGACAATAAATTAGAAGAAGAAGAAGAAAAAGAAGAAGAAGAAGACGAAGAAGAAGAAGAAAACGAAAAAGAAGAAAAAGATGAATGCTAATAAAAACAACTTGGGTATAAGAAAGGGACAATTTTTGTTGGAGCCAGTTGCGCCAAGTTGTCGAAACTGGTTCATATCTGAATTAAACTTACGATTGTTTTGATTATACTGCGATTTTCTAAAGAGTTCTATTAGGGTTTCTAACGAATGATTTCACTCCTTGGTTAAGCATAAAGTAAAATGTTGAGTTTATAAAAGCCTTAAAATTTACTTCATACTTAATCAAGAAGTGGAAACTCTTGTTAGTAGCTTCAAATTGAAAATATTTAAAATAAACCAAGTGTTTTAATTAATTTCCTATACTTCTAGTATTGAAAATTAAATACAAGTCACTTGATTTGTTTCTCTACTGATTAATTTTATTTTCTCCGACTAGTTTCGTCGTATTGTCATTCAGAATGTCAGAATAACTCATTCTGACAGATTAACGATAAGTTGAAACTAGTCGTAAAGAATAAAAACAGTAGTAAAACCAACAAAGTGATTTTTATTTAATTTACTTTTATATAAATAAAACAGCTTAAACCACTTTCAAATATATAAATTGTTTTATTAATGTAAAAGTGAAAATCAATTTTCAACAATTATCAGCCTCGTCGATCAACTTTTTTTTTAATTAAATTATCAATATTGTAAACATTTTCCATCAAGAGATTAATAAGAACCAAATTAAAGATATTCCTCTAATATTTGATTTCTCTTCGAAATAATTAAATAATGTTTAGTGTTGCTTCTGAAAAGTCTAAATTCTGTACTTAAATTCCATTAAAAACTTGTTGGTTTATAAAATTAACATCTTCACCATATTTACATTTCCCATTAACACTGACAGTGTGCTTAGCACATTATTACGCACTTATTTAATTAATTTTAAAATGCTGATTTAATGGTCAAGTTCACGAACGTGTGTTTATTCATAAATATAAAACCACTGACTTTTCCTTCAATGATTCTTAAAATAATTTTATTATTGCCTAATTGCACGAAGTGTTTGTTCTTTACAACGAATGTTTTGAATTAGATTGTCGCTGCTTTGGTGTATGTCCCAAGGTAAGGTCATCACATCGTTTTTATTGTTGTTAAATTGGAATATACAACAATCTAGGGCAACGATACATGTTTTTCATTTTGGAATTAATATCAAGACTTCATGATATTAATTCAAAACATAAATACACGAAATAAGTATGAGTGTTATTTCATACTTGTTTCGTTTGCGAATTTATGTTTCGAATTAATTAGATCATATTATAGTAAAATAATTGTAACAATTGAGGGGTTTACTGTACTGTACATGCCACAAGTAAACAGAACTGAGATATTGGACTTTGAAATTTAGGAAAAAATTTAAAATGTATTACTAGATATTAGGAATTAATAGTAGATTGTTTGACAAGTTTTGAAAGTTCGGTTTGCATGCAAATATGAGCATAATGTAGCTTTTTATATTACGGCTAAATTAAATCAAAGAATAATACAGCATTTTTTGGTTGTGAGGCTTATCATGTTACAATAAGCCCTTCAATTGTAATAATATTGCAACAGTGCTAAATAAAGTTATTATTACTTAAAGACAGTTTGATTTTTTCTCTTAAATAATTTATTTGTCACTGTTAACTAATTTAAGGTGATTTAGAACAGAATACTTCGCTAAATCAGATTGTCTAAAGTCAGACAAATAATAAATATTTTATTAGATGTCGTATTGTACTGTATTAATGTGTAGAAAATTGGGTTTATAATAGAATAGAAATATTAAACATTTGTAGCTCTACAAAAATCGCAAATACTCAGAAAAACAACTGAATTGTTTTCATCAAGCTTGTTTTCTTCAAATTTAACTCGACAATAATTTATTCAGAGAACATGTATTTTTTATTGCTTGCTGTTCAAATAAATTATAAATTTTAATTTAATTATTCTCGACTTAAATTGAGGAAAAATCAACGATGCTTGATTGAAACATTTGCTCTCAGCACAATTTCTTAATTATTACATTTCTGCTATAATTGAATGATTTTAAACTCCATTAGACCCTATTATCATGAATTTAATTTATTTAATTAATTTATTTCGTAACAAATACATGCGATCACATTAATTATAATAATTAAATTATAAAATAAAGTAAATATTATTTATACAAAAAGTTAATACTCAAATGTACAAAAATATGTGTACATTCAAAAGTAAAGCAATGGCAAAATATAAGTTGTTAGATGACCACCCAAGTGCTAGACGGACTGTCGCCATATAAAGACTATCTACCCTAACGTTCGTGGGAAACAACCCCATTATATAGTATCTTAAGTTTAGCAGGTGTACTAGACACCCTTTTTGTATTACATTTCATTATTTTCCATTAAGTGACTTTTACCATTAGTGTCGTAGATATATGTATATTTATTAGGTACCATTCTCTTTTAATTTCATCAAGTAACTTTTACCATTAATGTCTTAGACCTGTATTTATTAGGCACCCTTAAGTCTGAAAGCCTTTTTCTGTATCGACGATAGGTAAATACCACCCTCGTGGGAACGTCCCCAAAAACGGGCCTCTGTCTGTCCTCACGCGTGTGGTCTTACCTCCATATATATACCCTTTCTAGAACTTAAGCAGTTAGTTAGTACCCAACCGTCATTCTGAATACATGCTGTATTGTAATTATTGTTATAAGAATAAAGTTAAGTTAAGTGTTTAAGTGCAACATTGACTTTTCACTCCCGGTATCCAACATATTATTGGTGTCAGAAGTGGGATAGTCGGGACGTTCATCCGGTTCGCGAAATAAGCCAACGAATTCGTCTTCCCAGAGGAAACTCCTGGTGCAACATAAGAAGATTTCAGGCCCGATCCAGAGAACGGCGATCAGCAACATTCCGACTGTCTGAAAATATTGGAACAACGGTGAGTCGCTTTTTATTCAGTCTTGCATCCTTAACTCTTTTTTCCTAAACAAACAAAAACATCATGCCTAACTCCGAACAAAATGACAATGCTAACTCACTTTCACTTGATTTCTTAATTAAACTTATTCCGAATAACTTCGACGGAGATAGATACAAAATAAGAAGTTTTATTAAGCAAGTCGATTCGGTTTTCGAACTCGCTAGTGATCAACAAATACCTCCACTTCTTTTATTTGTCAAAAGTAAAATTACGGGTAAAGCTCGCGAACAGATCGATATTCACTGCAACTTAACCACATGGGAGGATATTTCAGAATTATTAATTAATTTATATCAGGATAGGAAATCTCTTGATCAATTACTTGAAGAGCTAACTAATATTAAACACGAACAACATGAAAACGTGTCACAATTCTACCAGAGATTAGAAGATTTAACTTCCCGTACATTAGCTATTATACATTCAACCGAAAATGATAAAGAACGCCTAAAAGGACGCCTCCTAATGATTGAAGACATTGCATTGAACCGTTTCATCTATCACTCGAATCCTAATTTATCTCAAATGTTAAGGTATCGCGAATTTAAAACTATTAACGAAGCGCTTACCGCAGCAATTGCCGAGGAAAAAGCGTTGAGATTAACTTACAAGTCCATTGAAATAAAATGTAAAACTTGTGGAAAAAATAATCACCTTACAAAAGATTGCTTCCGCAATAAACCTCAAATCCGCACGAAATCTATACATTTCTCTAACAATTCTCATAACTATCAAACTCCTAGAAATCCAGCGAATCAACAAAAACAATGTAGATATTGCAAAAGGCCAGGTCACGTACTCGAGGAATGTCGTAAAAGGCAATATAACAATTCAAAAAAATCAACATCACAAAATCAAAATAATCAAAATGCGTCAGTAAATTTTCAGGAGCGACTGATAAATCGAGTCCCTCCTCCTATACCAAACCAACAAAATCAAATCACTCAAGCACTGGAACAATTCCATTTATAATGAATTCAAACTTGCATCCAATCGCAAATTCCGAAATAAATTCTAATTCAAACTCGCATGCAATCGCAAATCCTAAATCCAAATCAAACATCCAAGAGAATCAATCTCTAATAAAAATTAAATCAAATCCTAAATCTAAGTTGCATCCCATAACTAATGAAGATACAAAATCAAATGTTGAAACGATCCAACACGTAAATATTTCTAATTCATTCTTCAGTTCAAATGATTTAATTTATGTTACATTTCAATCTGACATGTCCAATTGTCCAGATAAAACGATTAAATTATTAATCGACACGGGCGCTTCCATATCTTTAATTAAAGCTATGAGCTTATCAAAATTCAAAATCCACGATAAAAATCCAGTTGCTCTTAACGGATTAGCACCAAACATTCCAATTTACACCTTAGGTGAAACCGAAATCAACCTCCAAATTCACAATAAACGAATAAAATCTAATTTCCAAATCATAGATGCAATCACTAATATCCCTTTCGACGGCTTACTAGGCGACGATTTTCTAAGAACGCATAGCGCAAAAATCGACTATAGTTCTTTTTCTCTAATTCTAAATTCAATTTCTATTCCAATTCCAATTCATCGTAATACGCCTCAATCATCATCAATAAATATTACTGTTCAACCTCGAACGGAAACTGTCGTCAGAATCAACGTAAATAATCCACTCAACCTCAAAGAGGGTATAATTATTAATCAAAATCTCGCAGCCAATCAATCTCTTTTAATTCCAAATTCAATGGTTTATATCAATGACCAAAATCAGTGTTTAATTACGCTAATAAACAAATCATCAATAAAACAAATTGTCACAGTCCCTTCTATATCAATTGAACCTATTTCTAACACTCATTCAATCTTTCAAATAAATCAAAATTGCATAAACAATCCTGAAAGAGAAAAACTACTAAATCAAAATTTAAGGCTTGATCATCTCAACTCAGAAGAGAAAACTTCAATCACGAAAATTTGTCGAGAATTTAAAGATTTATTTTATTTACCAAACGATAACTTAAGTTATACAAACGCTACTTGTCATAAAATTCCCATTACAGACCCGCTTCCAATTCATACAAAATCTTATCGATATCCAGAGGTACACAAGAACGAAGTAAATAAACAAATCGAGAAGATGTTAAGTCAAGGGATAATAAAACCGTCCACCAGCCCTTGGTCCAGCCCCTTATGGGTTGTCCCGAAAAAACTAGACGCCACAGGCGAACGGAAATGGCGGATAGTTATCGACTACCGCAAATTAAATGAAAAAACGGTCGGTGACGCCTACCCTTTACCTAACATCGAAGATATCTTAGACCAATTAGGGCACGCACAATATTTCACGACGCTAGATTTAGCCAGCGGATTCCATCAAATATTAATGGACACTGATGATGGTCCAAAAACTGCATTCAGCACCCCCAATGGCCACTATGAATACACGAGGATGCCTTTTGGATTAAAAAATGCGCCTAGTTGTTTTCAGAGGCTAATGAATAACGTACTCATGGGGCTCACTCACAATCAATGTTTTGTTTATCTCGACGATATTGTCATTTATGGAGTCTCACTCGATGATCATAACCGTAAATTAAAAAACATATTCTCTCGCTTACGGCAGAACAATTTAAAACTACAGCCAGACAAATGCGAATTTCTGAACAAATCGTGTCAATATCTAGGACATATAATTTCAGACGAAGGTCTTAAACCTAATCCTAATAAAATAGAAGCTATTAAATCAGTACCTCGTCCACAAAATCCGAAACAGATCAAAATTTTCCTAGGCATGATCGGCTACTATCGCAAATTTATTAATAACTTTTCCACAATAGCCAAACCCCTGACGGTGTTATTAAAAAAGGATGTCGAATTTCATTGGAAAGATGAACAAGAAACAAGCTTCCAAACCCTAAAAAATAAATTAATTCGAGAGCCTATATTGCAATATCCAGATTTTACACAACCCTTTATCTTAACTACAGACGCCTCGAACGTAGGAGTCGGTGGTGTTCTTTCACAAATGAAAAACGGAGAAGACCTCCCAATCGCCTATTACTCCAGGTCATTAAATAAAGCGGAAACAAACTATTCAACCACGGAAAAAGAACTTCTAGCTATTCTAAACTCCACAGAACATTTCCGTCCTTATTTATATGGAAGAAAATTTACCATATACACCGATCATAGGCCATTACAATGGCTCTTTAACATGCAAAATCCCTCGTCACGGCTCGTTCGTTGGAGACTTCGTCTCAGCGAATATGAGTATGAAGTAAAATATAAACCTGGACGCATAAATTCAAACGCCGATGGACTTAGTAGATTATTTCCTGAAACAGGAATTGTTAACTATGTTAACAGTGATTCTTATGGAGAATTCATTAAATTCCATTATAACAATCAAGAAGTGATTATTTATGATAAGGAAAATCGACCACTAACTTCAATAAAAACTCCTATAGTAATGTTTTGGTCTCAGGATCTCGATGAAAGTAATCCATACTCAGATTTTATTCAAAGTCACTTTAATTTAGAAAATATTAAACCAACCATAAACGGTTGTAATAAACTGAGTAATTCTAAACAAACTGTCTATTTACTATTCCCTACTAATTTTCACTTCGATAAACTCGAATACAAGAACATTTTACATTGCTTGCAAACATTTAGAAAAACGATTAAAGATAATGAATTCACTTTAATACCACCAGATCATCATAATAACATTAAATTACCGCAATTGTATGAAATGCTAAAATTTGTCTTTAAAAACAATTTAATAAAAATATACAACACAACTAAAATCACTCCAAAGAATCAAGACGAGATAAAACAAATATTAATTGACAATCACGACAGCAAATTCTCAGGACATTACGGATTCAACAAAACCTATTCAAAAATTAAAGAACGTTACTATTGGCCTGCAATGAAATCAGACATAAGAAAATACATTAAGAACTGCCAGTCATGTCAGATTAATAAAACCGATTTTAAACCAACAAGACAACCTATGGAGATCACATCTACGTCAACCGAACCACTAGAACGTTTAGCATTAGATATTGTAGGTCCCCTACCAATAACAGAAAATGGCAATCGATTCATCTTAACAGCCCAAGATGATTTAACTAAATTCAGTTTCGCCGAACCAGTCCCCAATCACGAATCTAAAACAATTGCTAGTGCACTCACTCGAATAATCACATACTTCGGAATTCCTAAAACTTTATTAATCGATCAAGGTCCAGATTTTATGTCCAAATTAATTAAGGAATTAACGCGACTATTTAAAACTAGACATATATCCACCACACCTTACCATCCTCAAACTAACGGGGCATTGGAAAGATCACATCTAACTTTAAAAGATTACCTAAAACATTACATCAAACCTAATCAGTCTGATTGGGATGAATATATCCATTTTGCTATGTTTAGCTATAATAGTTCTACTCATAAATCGACTAATCATACCCCTTACGAACTATTATTTGGTCATAAACCATATTTGCCATCTTCCATAACACAGGAACCTAAACTACTCTACACTTATGATGATTACGTCAAGTCACTACAAAACAAATTAAACAATTCATTCAAAATAGCCCGCGAAAATATAATAAATTCAAAAAACTCAAGCAAACGTCTTTACGATAGAAAGAATAACTCGTGTGAATTTAAGGTAAACGATAAAGTCTACATTAAAAACAAATCAACTAACCCCAAACTTTCCAAGAAACTTTGTCCGAATTTCAAAGGACCATACAAAATAACACGAATCTTCGATAACCAAACAGTAGAATTGCAATTGAAAAACAAAAAGGTAAAATATCATAAAAACTTACTGAAACCTTCCTCGTTTTCAGATGACGACGATTGTAATCTTGATCCTATCGATCCTACCGATCCTGGTCCATTGTAATGATCTCTATCAAATATATCAATTAAACCAAACAAGCGGAATTTACTACAATAATTTAGGAAACGCTAGAATATCAAATTCAAAAATAACATTACTATCCCATTTAAACATTTCTTTCTTATCTGAGGCTCGCGGAACACTTGAGAATTCAATCCTCAAATCAATAAATCTTTGTGGTTCTCTATCAAAAGGCAATAAGAATTCACATTCGTCAATTTATTGCGAACAAAATTTAGGAAACATTAACGATCAACTAAAACTAATTTATAAAAAACAAGAAATATTGAATCATTATATTGGCAAAGAAAACAGGAAACGCCGTGGTTTAATAAATGGCGTATCTACAGCACTACGTTGGCTAATTGGTACACCCGATGCCAATGATGCGAAATATTATTCCGATAGTATTCACTCGATAATAGACGATAGACAGCAAATCAACGGTCTCTTAAAATCACAAATTCAAGTAATTTCGAGCACGATTCGAAATTTTAATAACTCTTTTGTTGCATTAAAGGAAAACGAATCAAAATTAAATAAAAATTTATTCAAAATTGCAAATCTTGCACAAAACAATCAAGGAAAAACCAATGATTTAGAATTGGATTCAATCATTATTCAACATATTTCAACATTATCCAGTCTTGCAAATAGAGTAATGGAGGAATTTGATAATTATATTCACGCCATTAACATTGCTAAACATGGAATTCTATCTCCGGAGATTGTCACTCCAAAAATCTTAATTAATGAGCTATTGAAATACAAAGGCGAATATGAACTTCCTTTATCACCATCTTATAAAAACGCTCTAACTTACTACAAATTAATACATTTAGATGTCATTGTTGATGAGCGAAACATTGTCATATTTGCATTGAATATTCCGTTATTAGACAAACTATCCTACACTATTTTTGAAATGATCCCGTTACCTATGCAACATCAAGATCCTCTAATATATTCCTACATACAACCTAGTTATCGATATCTCCTAATATCACAACCAAAAACCTTATATAACCTTATGCAAGATTTGAATAAATGCGACGAATTCATCAAAGGATCGTTCATCTGCCAAGGAGTCTCCACCACAAGAAGAACTGAAATCGCCAATTGCGAAATCCAATTGTTGTCGCCGCATCTCTCCAAGATTCCAGAAGAATGTTCAACTAGAACCATCAGAGCCGATATCCAGACTTGGAAATCCATCCGGAATAACGAATGGATATATGTGTTGCTGAAATCAACAACGTTAACAATCCTCTGTGATGACCACATGGAGGACGTAATTCTTAATAAAACAGGAATCATCCGATTGTATCCCGGTTGCAAGGGATACACCGATTACTATGTTCTCGAAGCAACCAGCGAAATGTTCTCCAACATATCCGTCGACTACGTTCCAAAAATTAATATTTTGCAAGACGAATGCTGTGTCGACAAGAAAATCAACGATTCCATACCACTTCGAATACAACCCATTAAACTATCAAATATCGACCTCACCGAATTAAAGTATGCAGATAAAAAACTCAACGAATTCGACGAGTTGTTAGACCACGAAATGAACAAACCGTTCATCGTAAAACATACTAGCTGGTATACACTAATCCTTAGCCTGCTAGGTGTTACATTAACGCTAATGTTGTGTTGTAACATCTGTCGTTGGTGTGGTTGGTGGAATTTGTTAAGACGTCTTTGCTGCTTCACAAGGAATCCAAGGAATGGAGAATTGATGCCACCCATTATAAAAAACTTCGTCAATTGCAACTTCGAATCGGACCTCCGATCTGAACGTCAATATCACACCGGAGAAATTGCAATTTACGAACGTGCCTCCGAAGAAATCGAACTTCAACCACCTCGTTACAATGCAGTAACGGCCTCAGCTCCCAGACGAGACGACAGGAGTTTCCCAAAATCCAGACGCAGCACCGTTCCTTTGTAGGACGAAACCTGTGTCTTCCCCCCATCTTTCGTCTTCAGCGGGGAGGTGTTAGATGACCACCCAAGTGCTAGACGGACTGTCGCCATATAAAGACTATCTACCCTAACGTTCGTGGGAAACAACCCCATTATATAGTATCTTAAGTTTAGCAGGTGTACTAGACACCCTTTTTGTATTACATTTCATTATTTTCCATTAAGTGACTTTTACCATTAGTGTCGTAGATATATGTATATTTATTAGGTACCATTCTCTTTTAATTTCATCAAGTAACTTTTACCATTAATGTCTTAGACCTGTATTTATTAGGCACCCTTAAGTCTGAAAGCCTTTTTCTGTATCGACGATAGGTAAATACCACCCTCGTGGGAACGTCCCCAAAAACGGGCCTCTGTCTGTCCTCACGCGTGTGGTCTTACCTCCATATATATACCCTTTCTAGAACTTAAGCAGTTAGTTAGTACCCAACCGTCATTCTGAATACATGCTGTATTGTAATTATTGTTATAAGAATAAAGTTAAGTTAAGTGTTTAAGTGCAACATTGACTTTTCACTCCCGGTATCCAACAAAGTTTTTAATTTTTTACTTACAGAATATTTTTTTAAAATTTTTTTCGTAAGTTTCTGTAGACTTGTATAAAAGGAATTTCTCGGCCAACGTCCGCTTATTGTAAACAATGCCGGTTTTCCGACCAGTCAGCACACTTACAAAACAAACGCATTCCCAATGGCGTCCTGTTCGACTCATATTGAAATAAAATAAGCAAAACTTGAGTGAGTCATAATATTACCTGCCGGTATTTCAAAAACAAACTCATTGAGATTTGTGGGACTTCCCAAAATAATTACAAATAAAAATTAATTAAAATAAATACAAAATGAAGTTGAATTTTTAAATTATTCAAATAATGTTTTTCAAAAACAACGAATGCCTGAAAATTCACTGCGAATCCACCCGGATATGTATATTTTAAATACAAATTTGTTGTATGTATGTTATAAATTATTTCACAACATTTTATGCAAATCAAAAAACTTTGTCTAAGATTAATCCATTAGAAATTATACCACATATATGTTAGTCAACAACTATAACCACTTAATATTTATGTTTTTTTATCAGAAAACATCTTTTCAAGTGCTAAGCAAAATATTAACCACTTACATACAAATGTCTTTTTAACATATGTGTCTTTGTGCATATTTGTGATTCATGTTTTGTGTTTTTCATTTTAGTTATATGTTTTTGGCTCTACATTGTAAATGGCCTGTCCGTTAATAAAGAATTATTATTATTATTATTACTATTATTATTATTATTATTATTATCAGTCAGAAACAATCTGTTGTTTTGCGTTCTGTCTGGGTCACAAAGGTAAAAGAGCATTGTGTAAGGTTAATGGCAACTAACCGGACTTGAAGTTATTTTCAGCATATTGTTTTTTTAAATATCATTGGCTTGAACATCACTGCCATAATAATTAAATGTAAACATCGCAATTATAAAAATGATTGATTTGAAAATCGTTGCAAAAGAAATTAAAAAATCGCAATTCTCTTATGTAAATATTATTGTCTTGAATATCACTGCAACCACTGAAAAAAATAATTTAAAAAGCGCAATTATTTAAAAAAATATTGATTTGAAAATAACGCATAATTATTTTAAAATCGCAATCAGTTTAGGTTTTTTTTATTGATTTGAAAAGCGTTGAAAAAATATGTTTTAATTAATTATAATTATTTTATGTGAATTCAATTGGCTTAAATATCAGTGCAATTATAGTTTAAAATCACAATTATTTCAAAAACTATTGATTTGAAAACTATTGCAAAAATAATTAAAAGGCGGCTTGGTTATATCATATTTGTATTTGTTTGTAAGAACAATGGAAATATCCGTAAATAAAAACTTAAATACTTAAACACTTCGCTATTATTTAAAATCGCAATCATTTTCGAGTATTACTTCAAAGCGTTGTGTTGATACAAATAATGTGTTTATAATTAGCCGAAATTTATGGTTAAATCGGTGAAAGTGAACGAATCGGATTTTCTAGAATTTTCCGTCATTAAATTCTGTTGCTGGAAACAATTTCCTGTTGATATTAATTGCTGATTAAATTGATATTTTTAATCAGGATTATTAAACAAGTTCTCTTAGCCTAAAATATATTTTGTAAAATGGATCTTCCATTAAATAAATAAATCTATTGAAAATATTCTCTAAACAACCTTCTTTTATAAAATTGAAAAATCATTTTTACATGAGTTTCGAGTTATTTTTATTTTAAAATCAGAATTCTGTTATTTAAACAGAATATATAAAAAACAAAAATAGTCGTGTAAAATGCAAACAATACGTCTTAATTAATAAGACAACTTAAGAAAATAATTACCCATTGAAACAACTACTTCCCGTGCAAATACACCTCCGGAAATTGTATTATATAATAAATTATTTAAAATCTTATTTTATTTTGAGTTTGAATTATTCTTGTGTGTTATTTAAGCCTAAATTTTATCAAAAAAAATGTTTTTAACATCGCAATACAAAAACACCTTTTTGTATTTTGATTATATTTTCTGAAAATTTTCTTTAAAAGTTTTCCAGTTATTTTCGTTTAAATAGTAGAAATGTGTTATTAAAGCCTGATTTTTTTTGTACAGAAATAAAATTTTAGAAAACTATATTGTAAAATACCTTTAATTAATTTCTCACTTAACCCGTGGTGAAACATTTTTGAATCTAATACTGGAAGATTTAAATTAAATTCAAATTTAATTTAAATCATTCAGTATTATATTGTACTAACTCAATACTGGATTTTCATCAAATTTACTAAAAATATTTCGAAAGGTATATTCTTTTAAATATATGAACTTCTAAAAATACCCCATCGGTAGATTTTGAGTAATATTTGGTTTAAAATCAGAATTATGGTATTTTTGCTTGATTTTAATGATAAATAAATATTTAAAAAACTGTAATTCAAAAATACCTAACTGGATTCTCATGATAATTACTGAAATTAATCCTTAAACTATACTCTTTCAAAGTATGTACAAAGCTAAAAATACCCTTTTAATAGTTTTTGACTTATTTTTGGTTAAAAATCAGAATTCCCTTATTTAAGCATAATTTTTATGAAAAAATTATTTTCTCATAATTTTAATTCATTAAAACGTTACTTGATTTTAATAACATTTACTAAAAATATTCCCTAAGACACGCTGTTTCAAAATAAGTAAAAATCTAAAAATACCCCTTCAATAGGTTTTGAGATATTTTTGTTTGAAGTCGCAATTGTGTTAATTTAGCCTGATTTTTATGGAAATATAACTTTTGAAAAATCACATTGCCAAAACCCCTGCTTGGATATTATTAAAATTCACTGTGGATATTAATCAATCTTAGCTCTTTAAAAATATCTAAAAATGTTAAAACACCCCACCTATAGTTTTTGAAGTGTTTGTGTTTGAAGTCGCAATTGCGTTAATTCATCCTGATTTTTATACTAATTAAATTTTTGAAAAATCGCATTTCAAAAATCCTCTCTAAAATTTTAATGAAATTCACTGTGGATATTAATCAAATTTCGCTTTTCTAAAATATCTAAAAATTTTACAACACCCTATCTATAATTTTTGAGGTATTTTTGATTGAAGTCGAAATTGTGGTAATTTAGCCTGATTTTTATGGAAATATAATTTTCGAAAAATTATATTTCAAAAACTCTCTGTGGGATTTTAATAAAATTCGGTATGGTTATTAACGAATGTAAGCTCTTCGAAAATATCTAGAAATCTAAAAACACCCCATCTGTAGTTTTTGAGGTATTTTTGTTTGAAGTCGCAATTGTGTTAATTTAGCCTGATTTTAATAGAAATATAATTTTCAAAAAATCATATTTCAAAAACCCTTTGTGGGATTTTAATAAAATTAAATATGGGTATAAATGAATCCAAGCTCTTAAAAATATTTTAAAATCTAAAAATACCCCATCTATAGTTTTTGCGGTATTTTTGTTTGAAATCGCAATTGTGTTAATTTTGCCTGATTTTTATGGAAATATAATTTTCAAAAAATCATAATTCAAAAATGCTTTGTGGGATTCTAAGAAAATTCAGTGTGGGTATTAACGAATCTAAGCTCTTTAAAAATATCTAAAAATCTAAAACATCCCAAGTATAGTTTTTGAGGAATTTCTATTTGAAGTCGCAATTGTGTTAATTTAGCCTGATTTTTATACTAGTTTAATTTTTGAAAAATGGCATTTAAAAAATCCTGTGGAGATTTTAATGAAATTCACTTCGCTTTTCTAAAATATCTAAAAATTTTACAACACTCTATCTATAGTTTTTGAGGTATTTTTGATTGAAGTCGAAATTGTGTTAATTCAACCTGATTTTTTATGAAAATATAATTTTCGAAAAATAATATTTCAAAAACCCTTTGTGGGATTTAAATAAAATTCAATATGGGTATTAAGGAATCTGAGCTCTTCAAAAATCATTAAAAATCTGAAAACACACCATGTATAGTTTTAGAGGTATTTTTGTTTGAAGTCGCAATTATGTTAAGTTAGCCTGATTTATTTTTAGTATATTCTATTTAATTTTAATATTTTTATTTTTTGTATTTGCAGCAATATTATTAATTTAAATATTTACTATTATAAGTTAGATTTGTTTATTTTTTGTAAAAGGAGATTCCGTTTAATAAAGAAACATAAACATAAACATTTTTATGGAAATCTAATTTTAAAAAAATCATATTTCAAAAACCCATTGTGGAATTTAAAAAAAATTAGTATGGGTATAAATGAATCCATGCTCTTTAAAAATAATTAAAAATCTAAAAATCCCCATCTATAGTTTTTGAGATATTTTTGTTTGAAGTCGAAATTGTGTTAATTCAGCCTGATTTATTATGGAAATATAATTTTCAAAAATTCATAATTCAAAAATCCTTTGTGAGATTTTAATAAAATTCAGTATGGGTATTAACAAATCTAAGCTCTTCAAAAATATCTAAAAATCTAAAAACACTCTATCTATAGTTTTTGAAGTATTATTGTTTGAAGTCGCAATTGTGTTAATTAAGCCTGATTTTTATGGAAATATAATTTTTGAAAAATCACATTCCAAAAACCCATCGTAGGATTTATATGAAATTCACAGTAGATATTAATTAAACTAAGCACTTTTAAAATATCTTAAAATCTAAAAAGACCCCATCTATAATATTTTTGTTTAAATTAATCTGAATTATATTAATTCAGATTAATTTAAATTAAAATAACACTTTTGAAAATTCATATATCAAAAACACTTTGTAGAATTTTATTTGAATTCAGTGTGGATAATAACCAATCTTAGCTCTACAAATCTATCTAAAAATATAAAAATACCCCATCTACTAAGTTTGAGATATTTTTTGTTTAATGTCGCAATTATGTTGATTTGGCCTGATTTTAAATGATTTTCTTTAATCACAATTAAAACTCCCCCTGTGGGTTTTTATTGAAATTTACTTTAGATAATATTCAACCTTAGATCTTCTAAATATCTAAATATCTAAAAATCTAAAAACACCCCATTTATAGTTTTTGAGATATTTTTGTTTGAAGTCGCAATTATGTTAATTCAGCCCAATTTTTATGGAAATATAATTTAAAAAAATCATATTTAAGAAACCTTTTGTGTGATTTTATTAGGATTTATTATGAATATTTAGCAAATATAGATCTTCGAAAACATATAAATATCTAAAATCACCGCATTTATAGTTTTCGGTTTATTTGCGTTTAAATTTAGAAAAAATAACTCGTTAATTAAATCAGATTCTCCAAATGTATTCACAATTTATAAATCCCTTCATCGATTTTAATAACAATTTTCTGTGCAATTTGAGCAAGCATACATCTTTTTAAAATACACAATAGAAAATGTTATTTTACTTACAGAATCATTGAAAACCTCGTCCATCCTAGTGTGGATGTCCTTCCCTTTTTTATCCCTGACAATCGCGTAAATTCCCTCAACATCCTGGCAGACCCTCAGCAATTTCTCGATGTAAACTTTGCCGAGAAAACCTGTTGCGCCTGTTATGAGCACGTATTTCCCTTTGAAGAATTCCACGATTTCACTTCCCTCAACAGGAAATTCCTCCGGAATCCGCGCCCGTTCTTCGGCTAATGCAACCGCGGGATTTTTAAAAAATTGCCCGTTGTATTCTATTCCACTTTCAAGAGACATTGTTTTTTTTTAGTGCAATCAATAGTAGAACGATTTTACTTAAGTACGGATTTTTATTTTAAGCCTTACCAAAGCGTGAGTTTAACTCAAGAACGATTAAATTATTTTAAGCGCTATATTATTTAATAGTGTGTTTTACTTAAGTACGAATTGAATTATATATTACTAATTATTTTTATAAACTATTTCAAGCGTTATTAAAGCGTGTGTTTTACTTGAGTGCGAATTTTATATTACTATTTATTTTTATAAACTGTTTTAAGCGTCATTAAATCGTGTACTTTACTCAAGAGCAATTTTATATTACTAATTATTTTTAGAAACTATTTATCCTTTATTAAATTGTGTGTTTTACTTAAGTGCGAATTTTATATTACTAATTATTTTTATAAACTATTTTAAGCGTTATTAAACCGTGAGTACTAATTTAATATTACGTACTACTTTTATAAACTATTTCAAGCGTTAGTAAAGCGTGCGTCTTCTTTTTGATGCGATTTACTGAGCGGTTTTTCGAGCACTGGTCGCGAGTTGAGCTTTACATGCGCGTTTCTGATTAAACCAGTATGCGTGTGATTTTGTCTGCGCTTGCGACTCTTGCTTTTCGGTTTGATTGTACTTATTTTTATAGTATGGTTTATATTGCGAACCCTAACATTTTTTTTTTTTAGATTTCAGAGGAGGAGAGTAAGAAGTGGGAAATTGTTTTACTCACCACAACGTAATTTAAGAATCAAAGAAAAATCATTTTTTACCATTTCAGAAAAGTAGAATTAAATGTAGGCAATTATTTTAGTCACCACGTAATTCATCAATTAATATAACGATCAACTACTTCCCGATTTTACACATTTTTTTCTCAAAAGTCAGATATTAACTTTGATTAAAATACTTAGAACCTTTCTTCAATACTTTATTTTATCACCAAATGTACATCTCGGATACGAAATATCCATTATCAATGGTTTGATACAAATACAATTATCTTCAAGTAACTTAATCAATCCAAGTAGTCAGATATTAATTTACTCATATTAGTGTAAACCACAAAAATTCAATTCGTTTGTTTCTGATTCATTCATTACCTAAAAACAATTCTTTAATTATTCTCAAATAATTAACTGAAGAATTACTGACAATTATTTCAATTAATTAATTAAAGAATTACAGACAATTCTTTAATTAATTATCAAACAATTAATTGAAGAATTACAGTCAATTCTTTATTTAATTTTCAAATTAAAAAATTGCAGATAAATAAATATCCAATTTATTTCAATGATTCTTGAAAACCTCAAATAATTTAAGATTTAGAGAAAAACATCGATTATATTTGATGGTCTTGTGATATTATAACTGAGAAAATTGAGTTATGTAGAGTATTTATCTACATAACTCAATTTACTTAAACAATTAGTGGTACTATTAGACAATCCCGTTTTTTTTTTTTACAAAAATTCAAACAAATATTAAATTTAATTGAACTTACTGGATCTTCAAAAATTTCATTCATTCTAGCATCGAAGTCCTTTCCCTTCTTCTCCCTGATCAAGGCGTAAATTCCTCCGATTTCAGGACACAACCTGAGCAATTTTTCAGTGATGCATTTTCCAACGAATCCAGTAAATCCAGTCAACAAAACCGTTTTTCCTTTGTAAAAATTCACTATTTCACTGCCATCCGTGCTCGGTTCTTCCGGAATTTTCGCGGATTCCTCCTCCAGGCAAACGACCGGATTTTTGAAAAATTTCCCATTGACCAAAGTTCCACTTTTATGATTCATATTTTATATTGAATTATTCACGCGTGTTTTAACTGTTGATGTGATTTGTAAGCAAGCGGGTTGAGAAGAATTATTAAATGAAATTGTGCAAATGCGTGTTTGTGTTGTGTTTTAAACAAATTAAGAAAAATTGTATAGTAAATTGTTTTCAAACAGAGTTAAGACAAGGTTATCTGTAATATGTTTAAAAAAAATGATTGCAAAAACTAAATTAATTTTGTGTCTTGTTAGTAAGTTAAGCAAAGTTGATCTGTGATGTATTTAAAAAAAAATAATTATTAGAAAAACCAAATTAATTTTTTGTTTTGGTAATAAGCTAAGAAAAGTTGATCTGTGATGTATTTAAAAAAAATATATTATTAAAAAAACTGAGTTAATTTTTTGTTTTGTTAGTGAATTGAGAAAAGTTGATCTGTGATGTATTTAAAAAAAAAATATTATTGTAAAATCTGAATTATTTTATTTTTTTGTTAGGGAGTTACAAAAAGTTGATCTGTAATATATTTAAAAAAAGATATTATTAGGAAAACAGAATGTAATTGATTGTGTTGCTAATAAATTATTAACAAAAATGTTTCTAATTCAAGTTGTCAGTGAATCAAGAAGAGTTTATGTGTTGATAATTAAATTATTAACTATTAAAATTAATTAAAACTATTGATATTATACTCTATAATTAAATTAGGAAAATTTTTAGGGTTGTGAAATTTTACATGTGTTGTGTTGTGTTGTAAAAACATATATGTATTTTTTTAAGTGACCGAGCAACTGTGATTTAACCAGCAGTTAACGAAAATAAACGTTTTTCCAGTGCGTTCAAGCCTTTTGTATGCAGGGAAAACAATGCGGTTACAATTTTTAAATCACACGCGCTTTGTTTTAATTTACATTTCATTTTCAATAATTTATTCATTTACATATTAAACCATATTAAATCAACAATACGTGAATATTTGAAATTTTAGGGATTTTGTAATTTGAAACAATCATGATTTTGAAAATCCTTGCGATATCATCACACATTTTTGTGTGGATACTCAATAGATATTGCTCATTCAAAATATGTCAAAATTGAAGAATACCCTATTAATAGTTTTTTAGTTATTCTTAATGGAACGCCAGAAATGACTAATTAAAATAACATTTTAAAGATTTAATAATTTCAAATAATCATAATTTTGAAAATCCTTGCAATATCATTATATATTTTTGTGTGGACATTCAATATATATTCTTCATTCAAAATATGTAAAAATTAAAAAAAAAACCCTATTAATAGTTTTTAAATTATACTTAATTAAACGCATGAAATGAGTAATTTTATTAAAATTTCAGGGATTTTATAATTTCAAACAGTCATAATTTTGAAAATCCTTGTGGTATCATTATATATTTTTGTGTGGATATTCAATAAATATTGTTTATTGAAAATATGTAAAAATTGAAAAATACCCTACAATAGTTTTTTAGTTAGTCTTAATTAAACGCCCGAAATGAGTAACTTTATTAAAATTTCAGAGATTTCGCAGTTTCAAACGATTATAATTCTGAAAATCCTTGCGATATCATCATACATTTTTGTGTGGATATTCAATAGATATTGTTCATTCAAAATATGTAAAAATGGAAAAATTCCCTACAATAGTTTTGTAGTTATTCTTAATTAAACGCCCGAAATGAGTAATTTTATTAAAATTTCAGGGATTTCGCAGTTTTAAGCGATTATAATTCTGAAAATCCTTGCGATATCATCATATATTTTTGTGTGGATATTCAATAGATATTGTTCATTCAAAATATGTAAAAATGAAAAAATTCCCTACAATCGTTTTGTAGTTATTCTTAATTAAACGCCCGAAATGAGTAATTTTATTAAAATTTCAGGGATTTCGCAGTTTCAAACGATTAAAATTCTGAAAATCCTTGCGATATCATCATACATTTTTGTGTGGATATTCAATAGATATTTTTCATTCAAAATATGTAAAAATGGAAAAATTCCCTTCAATCGTTTTGTTGTTATTCTTAATTAAACGCCCGAAATGAGTAATTTAATTAAAATTTCAGGGATTTCGCAGTTTCAAACGATTATAATTCTGAAAATCCTTGCGATATCATCATACATTTCTGTGTGGATATTCAATAAATATTTTTCATTCAAAATACGTAAAAATTGAAAAATTCCCTACAATCGTTATTAAAATTTCAGGGATTTCGCAGTTTCAAACGAATATAATTCAGAAAATCCTTGCGATATCATCATACATTTTTGTGTGTATATTCAATAGATATTGTTCATTTAAAATATGTACAAATGGAAAAATTCCCTACAATAGTTTTGTAGTTATTCTTAATTAAACGCCCGAAATGAGTAATTTTATTAAAATTTCAGGGATATCGCAGTTTCAATCGATTATAATTCAGAAAATCCTTGCGGTATCATCATACATTTTTGTGTGCATATTCAATAGATATTGTTTATTTAAAATATGTAAAAGTTAAAAAATACCTTACAATAGTTTTTTAGTTAAACGCCCAAAATGAATAATTTTATTAAAATTTCAGGGATTTCGCAATTTCAAACAACTATAATTTTGAAAATCCTTGCGATATCATCATACATTTTTATGTAAATATTCAATAGATATTGTTCATTCATAATATGTAAAAATTAAAAAATACTATACAATAGTTTCATACTTATTCTTAATTAAACGCCCAAAATGAGAAATTTTATTGAAATTTCAGGGATTTCGCAATTTCAAACAATTATAATTTTGAAAACCCTTGCGATATCATCATTGATTTTTGTGTGTATATTCAATTGATACGGTTCATTCAAAATATGTAGAAATTGAAAAATACCCTACAATAGTTTTTTAGTTATTCTTAATTAAACGTCCGAAATGAGTAATTTTATTAAAATTTCAGGGATTTCGCATTTTCAAACAATTATAATTTTGAAAATCCTTGCGATATCATCATACATTTTTTGTATGGGTATTTAATAGATATTGTTTATTTAAAATATGTAAAAATTGAAGAACACCTTATTAATTGTTTTTAAGTTATTCTTAATTAAACGCCCGAAATGAGTAATTTTATTAAAATTTCAGGGATTTCGCAGTTTCAAACGATTATAATTCTAAAAATCCTTGCGATATCATTATACATTTCTGTGTGGATATTCAATAGATATTGTTCATTCAAAATATGTAAAAATAGAAAAATTCTCTACAATAGTTTTGTATTTATTCTTAATTAAACGCCCGAAATTAGTAATTTTATTAAAATTTCAGGGATTTCGCAGTTTCAAACGATTATAATTCTGAAAATCCTTGCGAAATCATCATACATTTTTGTGTGAATATTCAATAGATATTGTTTATTCAAAATATTAAGAAATAGAAAAATATCCTACAATAGATTTTTAGTTATTCTTAATTAAACGCCCGAAAAGAGTTATTTTATTAAAATTTCAGGGATTTCGCAGTTTCAAACAATTATAATTTTGAAAATCCTTGCGATATCATCATACATTTTTGTGTTGATATTCAATAGATATTGCTGGTTCAAATAATGTGAAAATTTAAAAATACCCTATCAATAGTTTGTTAGTTATTCTTAATTAAGCGCCAGAAATGAGTAATTTTATTAAAATTTCAGGGATTTTGTAATTTCAGTCATAATTTTTAAAATCCTTGCGGTATCTTAATATATTTTGGTGGATATTCAATAGATATTGGTAATACAAAATATGTGAAAATATAAAATACCCTAATAATATTTTTTTAGTTATTCTTAATTAAGTAATTTTATTAAAATTTCAGGGATATTGTAATTTCAACAGTCATAATTTTGAAAATCCCTGCGATATCACCATATATTTTTGTGTGGATATTCAATGGATATTGTTCATTCAAAATATGTGAAAATTGAATAATACCCTATTAATAGTTTTTGAGATATTTTTAATTGAACGCCCGAAAAGTTTAACTTTATTGAAATTTCGGGAATTTCGTAATTTAAAACAATCATAACTTTGGAAACCATTGCTATTTCTTCTTGAGTTTTAGTATAGATATTTAGTATATATGTGGTTATAAAATATGTAAAAATCAAAAATATTTCATTGACAGTTTTTGAGTTATTCTGAAATAAACGCCCGCAAGGATTAATTTTATTAATATTTCAGGGATTTTGGAATTTCAAATATTCATAACTTTAAAAATCCTTGCGATATCTATATACATTTTTGTATAACTATTCAGTAGATATTGTTATTTCATAATATGTAAAAATCAAAAAATACCCCATCAATAATTTTTGAGTTAATCTTAATTGAACGCCTGAAAGGTGTATTTTTTTAAAGTTCAGGGATTTTAATCATAATGATGGTTGCGACCGTAACTACGTGGTAATTCATGATCACTAAATCAAAGCACTTACTATGTTTTTACCACAAAATATTTTGTGGTAAAAACATAGTAAGTGTTTGATTCAGTGTTCAGGGATTTTGTCATTCAATACAACCGTAATTTTAAAAATCATTGCTCTATCTACATGATTTTTTGCGTGGATATTAAGTAACTATTGTTCTTTTAAAATATGTGAAAATTATTACCTCATTAATAGTTTTTGACTTATTTATTGAACTATTTGGGATCAATATGCAATATATTTTGAAATAAAATATTTCTGTAGGGTTATAAGTTTAAATTGTGTTTGGCATATTTAGATTTTGTTTTTGTTTAGTCAATTTATTGTATTAAGATGTATATGTATTAATCTATTGTAAACTGGGGATTTCGTAAATAAATTAAATTAAATTAAATTAAATTTCTAATTGAACGCTCTAAAAGTGTCCTCTTGATATAATATTCTGACTACAAAATATAAAGACAAATTAAAATTAATACACTCTTTCTGCAGAAATGTAGTCTCGTTGAGACTTCTACAAGTATACATTTTTGCAGAAAGTCGATATTAATCATAATTCATTTTTATAAGATTTTCAATACAGTTTTTTTTTTTAATTTCAAAAGTGCAATAATTAATTCACTCAATTCATTTAATATAAACTAAGGTGCAGTTTATATTAAGTGAATTGAGTGAATTAATTATTTGTACAATTATATTTAATTTAATTTAAAGTACAAGAGAAGAAATACGGATTAATCCACCCCAAAACAAAAGGATTGTAAGGGCTTCAAGCAGGATCGGCGAAATTCCACAAGGAATGCAGTGCCATATACATACAGAGAGTTTTATGTAACACCGAACATTTTCATAACATAAATTTTTCTTTGAAGTGTCCATATACGTTGCACATTTTCCGATGCTCGGTTTATTAAAAGAATTCAATGTTTAGCTTTAAGTGAGTGTTTTCCACTCCCAGGCTAAGCATGAAGTAAAATTTCGAGTTTAGAAAAGCCTGAAAATTTGGTTTGGTCGCGTAGCGCGAAGCGCGGAGCGGCCAAACCAAATTTTCAGGCTTTTCTAAACTCGAAATTTTACTTCATGCGCCACCGGTACAAAACACTGGTTTAATGTAAAGTTTAGCGGTGTATTTCGTAATATGTGAGTGTTTTGTACCGGTGGCGCATGAAGTAAAATTTCGAGTTTAGAAAAGCCTAAAAATTTGGTTTGGCCGCTCCGCGCTTCGCGCTACGCGTCCAAACCAAATTTTCAGGCTTTTCTAAACTCGAAATTTTACTTCATGCTTAGCCTGGGAGTGGAAAACACTCGCTTAAAGCTTTAAATCGAATTCTTTTAATAATCCGAGCATTGGAAAATGTGCAACGTATGCATATGAATACTTAAAAGAAAATTCTCGTTATGAAAATGTTCGGTGTTACATATAACTCTCTGTATATTTTAAAGTATTAAGGAAATTCCAAATTGAATAATCTCCCTTCAGAAGGGTTTTTCCAAATTCCAAATTAACGGATGTACGTAAATATCTACCTGAGGTTTGGCCTTCAGGGAAGTGAATACAAGGTCAGTCAGTCAGTCAGTCAGTAAGAAGAAGAATGAAATGGATCTCAGGATAAACAAAATTGCACTACCTGTTCGTCTAAAGTTAAACAGCCCACAAACTTATAATAAAAGCGTCAATAAATTACTCACTTTATTACCAAAAATAATCAATTTTGCATATGATTCCAAACAGATTTTATTATTCGCTAATTTTAATAGGACAACTAACCTTTTCTACACAAAACAAAGAAATACTCGCTTAAATAATTAATTTCGTATTAATTTCTACAGAAGTTCTTTAAGATTTTATAATTATTAAATGACATTAATTGGAATAATAATTAAGTAATATTTAATGTTGGGATTGTAAGCTATTCATTCATTTTAAATGTTTCCTGTTGTTGGGTGTTATATTTGTTGGAAATTATTTTTATTTTTATTATATTTATCGTATATTTTATGTTGGGATTGTAAGCTGTTCACATATTATCATTCATTTTAATCTTTTCCTGTTGTTGGGTATTATATCTGATGTGAATTGAATATATAAATAAAGCAGCTACTGCGAACTAATATAACATTCTATCTTTATTTTTTGTTTGAATTGTCTGTAATTAGGCTATGCATTTTGAGAAATAAATTATAATTATTATTATATCTCTCTTTGAAATATTGCAGTTTTCTATCTGTGTGCGTCCATCTCTTGGATCTGCCGCGAACTAAAAACTAACCCCCTTGTAGCTGGCGTTAAACTAAAACAGGCGGAGATACACGTAACTACTAACTCAACCACCCTTCACTAGAATGAATAAAAACTCACCCTCTCCCCCGACAAGTGGCGCCTCTCTTCTGAACATCGATAAAAAGCCCAAGTATTTTGAATTATAATCAAACCTGAAACAAAAATAAGGGTTAAATTTATACAAGACGAATCATTCGACTAGTTAAATATAAGGACGAGTAAAAGATAATAAAACACGTTCTTTTATTAAGTTTAATTATATTTAACTCTTCGCGTAACTCAAATACAAGTTCATGTTCAATTAAAAATAACTCAAAAACTATTAATGGAGTATTGTTTGGTTTGTGCATATTTTGAAAGAACAATATTTTTTCAATATTCACACAAAATTAATGAAGATATCGCAAGGATTTTAAAAGTTATGAATCTTTAATGTTACAAAATCCTTGAAATTTTAATACAATTACACTTTTCGGGCGTTCAATTAGAAATAACTCAAAAACTATTCATGGGGTATTTTTTGATTTTTACATATTTTGAAAGAAAAATATCTAATTAATATTCACGCAAAAATTAACAAAGATTGTGCAACGATTTTTAAAATTATGATTGTTTTAGCTTACAAAAACCTTGAAATTTTAATAAAATGTCTCATTTCGGGCGTTCAATTAAAAATAACTCAAAAATTATTGAAGGGGTATTTTTTGATTTTTGCATATTTTGATAGAACAATATCTATTGAATGTGCATACATAAATTTGTAATGATATCACAAGGATTTTGAAAATTATGATTGTTTTAACTTACATAATCCTTGAAATTTTAATAAAATTACATTTTACGAGCGTTCAATTAAAAATAACTCAAAAGCTATTCATGGGGTATTTTTAGATTTTTACACATTTTAAAAGAACAATATCTAATAAATATCCATACGATAATTCACGAAGATTTTGCAAGGATTTTGCAAGGAATTTTAATAAAATCACACTTTTCGGGCGTTCAATTAAAAATAACTTAAAAATTATTTATGCTTTATTTTTCAATTTTAACATATTATAAAAGAACAATATCTGTTAAATATTCACACAAAAATTCACGAAGATTTTGCAAGGATTTATAAAATTATAATTGATTTAACTTACAAAAACCATAACATTTTATTAAAATTTCACTTTTTAGGCGTTCAATAAAAAATAACTCAAAAACTATTCATGGGGTATTTTTGATTTTTGCATATTTTGAAAAAACAATATTTCTTAAATATCAACACAAAAATTTATAAAGATATCACAAGGATTTCAAAATTATGATTGTTATAAATTACAAAATCCTAGAAAATTTAATAAAATTATACTTTTCGGGCATTCAATTAGAAATAACTCACAAACTATTCATGGGGTATTTTCCGATTTTTGGATATTTTGAAAGAAAAATATCAATTGATTATTCATACAAAATTTCATGAGGATATCGCAAGGATTTTTAAAATTATGAATGTTTTAACCTACACAAACCTTGACATTTTATTACAATTACACTTTTGGGGCCTTTAATTAGAAATAACTCAATAACTATTCATGGGGTGTTTTTTGATTTTGAGATATTTTGAAAGAACAATATCAATTGAATATGCGCACAAAAATTCGGAAGGATATCGCAAGGGTTTTGAAAATTAGGATTGTTTTAAGTTACAAAATCCTTGAAATTTTAATAAAATTAAACTTTTCCAGCGTTCAATTAAAAATAACTCAAAAACTATTAATGGAGTATTGTTTGATTTTTACATATTTTGAAAGAACAATATCGTTTAAATATTCACACAAAAATTAATGAAGATATTGCAACGATTTTCAAAGTTATGAATGTTTTATCTTACAAAATCCTTGACATTTTAATACCATTACACTTTCCAGGCGTTCAATTAGAAATAACTCAAAAACTATTCGTGGGTATTTTTTGATTTTTACATATTTTAAAGAACTATATCTATTTAATATCCACTCAAAAAAAACAGAAAGATTTTGCAAGGATTTTTAAAATTATGATTGTTTTAACTTACATAAACCTTAAAATTTTAATAAATTTTAACTTTTTGGGCGTTCTATTAAAAATAACTCATGGGGTACTTTTTGATTTTTGCATATTTTGAAAGAACAATATCTATTAATTACTAACATAAAAATTCATGAACATTTCTTAAGGATTTTCAAAATTGCGATTGTTTTAAAGTACAAAATCCTGAAAAATTTAATAAAATGACACTTTTCGGCCATTCAATTAGAAATAACTCATAAACTATTTATGGGGTATTTTTCGATTTTTACATATTTTAAAAGAAGAATATCCATTCAATATTCATACAAAATTTCATGAGGATATCGCTAGGATTTTCAAAATTATAAATGTTTTAACTTACACAAACCTTAACATTTTAATACAATTACACTTTTCAAGCCTTCAATTACAAATAACTCAAAAACTATTCATGGGGTGTTTTTTGATTTTGAAATATTTTGAAAGAACAATATCAATTGAATATGCACACAAAAATTAATAAATATATCGCAAGGGTTTTAAATATTATGATTGTTTTAAGTTAGAAAATCCTTGAAATTTTAATAAAATCAAACTTTTTGGGCGTTCAATTAAAAATAACTCAAAAACTATTTATGGGGTATTTTTCGATTTCTACATATTTTGAAAGAAGAATATCTATTGAATATTCATACTAACTTTCATACGGATATTGCAAGGAGTTTCAAAATTATGAATGTTTTAACTAACAATAACATTGAAATTTTAATAAATGTTTTAGAAAGAATTACAAAGTAATCATTTTATTGTTTAATTTTAAAATCCCTAAAAATTGATTAAAATTGCGTTTTTACTCAAAGACTATTGATTGAGTGATTCTGTAAAGATCACACATTTTAATAGGAATGTAATTTTTCAGTTTGATAATACTAAAGGTTTCAAAATTGAATAAAAACACTTGGTTTGTTTACTTAATTTGTTTTATTACTTTTGGAAAGTAATAAAACAAATTAAGTGAACAAACCAAGTGTTTTTATTCAATTTTGAAACTTTGAATACTTCAAAAATGTTTCACCAAGAGTTAAGTGAGAAATTAATTAAATATATACTTAATTATGAAATTTAAAAAATGATTGGCTAATAAAGTGTGTGATCTACATAAAAAAAAACAAGTAAAACTAAACTAAAAAACAATTGTTTAACGTTTGAGGAAAGTTAAAACGAATTAAAACTGGAAAATATTGCTCCATAAAGTGGCGTCAAATTCCCAACTACGGCAAAATCACCAACTAAAACTCACCCCTTTACAACCGAAAGCCCTGTACGTGGCGCCCTCAAACCTTTAACCCTTAAATAAAACTAGAGCTGCAAACGCTTACAGCATTCTACGTTTTTCCACGACTCGTGCTGCTTTAACAATACTGCATCGAATAGCTAAACTAATTCTAAATTCACCCTAAATCCCGAAATTTAATGTTGAATAGGTTTGTATCAAAACTGAGGGAAGGGGGAAGGATGTTAGGATCAAGGACACTTTCATTTTTATCGCAATTAAACTCTTTACGATGTAACTTCGAGGCTCTTGCAGGAATTTCGCTAATTATATTAAAATACATTTTCACGGTCGATTTTGCGAGCGGAATTTTATTTGTTGCGCGATTTTTGCTGATGAATCATTAATTACGCGCTGAAAGCAAGATTATTAATTTTTAATCGGCTCAAAAGGAATTTTATTATATTTGCGCAAACTTTATTGAAAATAATTAAAAATAAATTAATTAAATAAGTAAAAAAAATCAAATTTCTAGCAAGGAATTTGATTTAATTAAGTAACAGCAATATCTTGTGCTATTTTGACATCCGCAATTGTTGTATCAATTCCATGATATGTCATCATTTTTATAAAATCACATTACTTTTTCTGTAAATTTTCTGACATTCGTTGATTTTTAAACGAGTTTAATTTAAAGCTTTAAACGAGTGTTCTCCACTCCCAGACTAAGCATAAAGTAAAATTTCGAGTTTAGAAAAGCCCCGCGTAGAAAATTTGTCGAGGGTCGCGCAGCGACCCGAGACAAATTTTCACAAGGCTTTTCTAAACTCGAAATTTTACTTCATGCGCCACGCGTATAAAATACAGATTTCAAATGAAGTTCGAATATGCATACATTTGACAATATTATAGTGTTTTATACGCGTGGCGCATGAAGTAAAATTTCGAGTTTAGAAAAGCCCCGCGAAAATTTGTCTCGGGTCGCTGCGCGACCCTCGACAAATTTTCTACGCGGGGCTTTTCTAAACTCGAAATTTTACTTCATGCTTAGTCTGGGAGTGGACACCACTTGTTTAAAGCTTGAAATTCAATTTTCTGATAGAAGCATTCAACATGTTGTACATGAGAATAAAATTTGTGTAATTAGATTAAATTAAGAACCAAGTGTTTACCAACTTAGAATTGTTGTTTTTTTTTTTAGATATGGAAATAATATCCGATTTTTTTAATCATAAAATGTTTCTAGAAATTGAGAAAATGGTATGACTTCATTTGACATCAGATATTTTGCTCTAGTTGCTATGACTAGATGATATTTTGCTTTAACCATAGCAACTAGAGCAAAATATTTGATGCTAAATGAAGTCATACTATTTTCTCACATTTCTATAGTTTTATACGTATGGCCTGAAAACATGTTGCACATTTTCTTTTGTTTTAGAAGTTAACTCGATTAGTACGTTTATTGTTATTATTATACTTAACAAGTAATGTAATTCAAGTTGATTATAATAATTATTACATACATATAATAATATAAGTATTCATGTATATATATAGTTAATTTTTCTCCTGTAATTGGATTTTGTATCTGTTGGGAAAATAAATAAATAAATAAACAACTAAATAAGACTTTATTGAAAGAATGGCATTTTCTGTAAATTGAAGCGGAAGGGGTTTTGAACAAAAAAAATATATGAAAGACCTCCCTCTGAACAAATTGCAAACAAATAACGCTACAGAAATATTGTAGCAATATTAAACGTTTTCATATTGATAAAACATTACTTAATAGAAAAATTTTAATGGGTGATTTTTCAGCAAAAATTAAGGGAGTCCACTTTGCTCAGAGGGCTCATTTAATTTTTGCTGAAAATTCACCCATTAAAATCTTTCGCATCAATTTAGAAGCACCCTATACATTTTTTGTAATAATTTGTAAAAATAAAAGGTAAATCCGTTGAATAAATATGATATAAAAATACATAATGGCGTCTGCAATTTGTGACCAGATGCACGTATTGAATGAAAAGAATCGAAATCAAACATATAGCGCACCCCAAATGGTCGCCATAATAATCTCCCTTTTATTATTTTTTTCAAACTCCACCCTCTAGACTTCGCAATATGCAATCTGCCATCGGTCGCCTCATCCCCCAACCCTATAATTTTCACTGAGTAATCCATCAATTTAAAAACGAACGAGCGCAATTCTTTCCACTGAAATCAGATATAAATTTATGAAGAGTTTAGGTTTGAATTTTAATAATGTTCAGAAGGTGAACATTCACTAAAGCCATGTAAAGTGCAGATAACAATAAATCACTAACATTAATTTTCTGTATACACTCTAAATTAGGGCTTCTTGAATATTCAAATATGATACATTCAAATCAGTCAAATATTTAAACGAATAAACTATTTAAATTTATAAATTGTTTAGTTTTAGAAAATATATTATAAAATGCATGCTTGGTTTTTCAAGTTCCCATTTCTACAAAAACCACAAATTTCTACTTTGAGTGAAAATAACTTGAAAACAACAAAAATGACGTTACGCAAATTTAACATATTTCAAAAGGACATACTAAATGCGATATTCACAGAAAGTTTTATAAAAATCCATCTTAGGTTTTTCGAGTTATGATTTTTTTTGTATCCAATTTCTATAAAAATCAGTGTAAAAAAACCATAAATTTCTACTTTGAGTGAAAATAACTTGAAAACTACAAAAATGATGTTACGCAAATTTAACATATTTTAAAAGAAAATACTTACCGCAATATCCACAGAAAGTTTTATGAAAATCCATGTTTGGTTTTTTGAGTTATGATTTTTTTTGTTTTCAACTTCTACAAAAATCAGTGTAAAAAAACATAAATTTCTACTTTGAGTGAAAATACCTTGAAAACTACAGAAATGATGTAACGTAAATTTAACATATTTTGAAAGAGCATACTTACCGCAATATCTACAGAAAGTTTTCTAAAAATCCATTCTTGGTTTTTTTGAGTTATGATTTTTTTGTATCCAACTTCTACAAAAATCAGTGTAAAAAACCATAAATTTCTACTTTGAGTGAAAATAACTTAAAAACTACAAAAATGATGTTACTTAATTTTAACATATTTTAAAAGAGCATACTTAACGCAATATCCACAGAAAGTTTTATAAAAATCCATGTTTGGTTTTTTGAGTTATGATTTTTTTTTTGTATTCAACTTCTACAAAAATCAGTGTAAGAAAACTATAAATGAAATTGCCAATTCTTGGTTACAGAATACTTCAAACATTAAAAGTGAAATTCTTTTCGCAATCTACAAGTTAGTCTTACATATATATGTTGTATAATTCAATGTCCGTCGGGGTATTAGCCCGGGAAATAGTTGTTTCAATGAGTGTTTGATATAGTCTTTGTAAGACTAACTTGTTGTAGATTGCGAAAAGAATCGCAATTTTAATGTAAGTGTAAAAAAACATAAATATCTACTTTGAGTGAAAATACCTTGAAAACTACAAAAATAATGTTACGTAAATTTAACATATTTTGAAAGAGCATACTTACCGCAATATCCACAGCAAGTTTTATAAAAATCCATGCTTGATTTTTTGAGTTATGATTTTTTTGTATCCAATTTCTACAAAAATCAGTGTAAAAAACCATAAATTTCTACTTCTAGTAAAAGTAACTTGAAAACTACAAAAATTACGTTACGTAAATTTAACATATTTCAAAAAAACATACTTATTGCGATATCCACAAAAAGTTTTATAAAAATCCATGTTAGGTTTTTTGAGTTATGATTTTTTTTGTATTCAATTTCTGCAATAATCAGTGTAAAAAAACATAAATTTCTACTTTGAGAGAAAATTCCTTGGAAACTACAAAAATCATGTTTAGAAAATTTAATATATTTTAAAAGAGCATCCTGACCACAATATCCACAGCAAGTTTTATAAAAATCCATGCTTGGTTTTTTAGGTTATGATTTTTTTTTGTATTAAATTTCTATAAAAATCAGTGTGAAAAACCATAAATTTCTACTATGAGTGAAAATAACTTAAAAACTACAAAAATGACGTTACGTAAATTTTACATATTTTGAAAGAGCACACTTATCGCGATATCCACAAAAAGTTTTATAAAAATCTATGTTTGGTTTATTGAGTTATAATTTTTTTTAGTATCCAATTTCTACAAAAATCAGTGTAAAAAACCATAAATTTCTACTTTGAGTGAAAATAACTTGAAAACTACAAAAATGACGTTACATAAATTTAACATATTTTGAAAGAGCGCACTTATAGCGATATCCACAGAAAGTTTTATAAACATCCATGCTTGTTTTTTCGAATTATAATTTTTTTGTATATTTTCTACAAAAATCAGTGTAAAAACCACAAATTTCTATTTTGAGTGAAAATAACTTGAAAACTACATAAATGACGTTACATAAATTTAACATATTTTAAAAAAACATACTTATCGCGATATCCACAGAAAGTTCTATAAGAATCCATGCTTGGTTTTTTGAGTTATGATTTTTTTCGTATCCAATTTCTACAAAAATCAGTGTAAAAAACCATAAATTTATACTTTGAGTGAAAATAACTTGAAAACTACAAAAATTACGTTACATAAATTTAACATATTTTGAAAGAGCATACTTTTCGCGATATCCACAAAAAGTTTTATAAACATTCATGTTTGGCTTTTTGAGTTATGATTTTTTTGTATCCAATTTCTACAAAAAACAGTGTAAAAAACCTTACATTTCTACTTTGAGTGAAAATAACTTGAAAACTACAAAAATGATGTTGCATAAATTTAACATATTTTAAAAGAGCAGACTTACTGCGATATCCACAGAAAGTTTTATAAAAATCCATGCTTGTTTTTTCGAGCTATGATTTTTTTGTATATATTTTCTACAAAAATTAGTGTAAAAAACCACAAATTTCTACTTTAAGTGAAAATAACTTGAAAACTACATAAATGACGTTACATAAATTTAACATATTTTGAAAGAGCATACTTATCGCGATATCTACAAAAAGTTTTATAAAAATCCATGCTTGGTTTTTCGAGTTATGATTTTTTTGTATCCAATTTATACAAAAATCAGTTTTAAAAAACATAAATTTCTACTTTGAGTGAAAATAACTTGAAAACTACAAAAAAGACGTTACATAAATTTAACATATTTTGAAAGCGCATACTTATGGCGATATTCACAGAAAGTTATATAAAAATCCATGCTTGATTTTTTAGGTTTTGATTTTTTTGTATCCAATTTCTACAAAAATCAGTGAAAAAACCATACATTTCTACTTTGAGTGAAAAAAACCTTGAAAACTACAAACATAACGTTACCTAAATTTAACATATTTTGAAAGAGCATACTTATCGCAATATTCACAGCAAGTTTTATAAAAATCCATGTTTGGTTTTTCGAGTTATGATTTTTTTTTTATTCAATTTCTACAAAAATCAGTGTAAAAAAATATAAATTTCTACTTTGAGTGAAAATTCCTAGAAAACTACAAAAATGATGTTACGTAAATTTAACATATTTTGAAAAGAGCATACTTTCCGCAATATCCACAGCAAGTTTTATAAAATTCCATGCTTGGTTTTTTAAGTTTTGATTTTTTTTGTATCCAATTTCTACAAAAATCAGTGTAAAAAACCTAAATATCTACTTTTAGTGAAAATACCTTGAAAACTACAAAAATTATGTTGCATAAATTTAACATATTTTGAAAGAGCATACTTACCGCAATATCCATAGCAAGTTTTAGAAAAATCCATGCTTGGTTTTTTGAGTTATGATTTTTTTGTATCCAATTTCTACAAAAATCAGTGTAAAATAACATAAATTTCTACTTTGAGTGAAAATAACTTGAAAACTACAAAAATAACGTTACGTAAATTTAACATATTTCAAAAGAGCATTCTTAATGCGATACCCACAGAAAGTATTATAAGGATCTATGCTTGGTCTTTCGAGTTGTGATTTTTTTGTATCCATTTTCTACAAAAATCAGTGTAAAAAAACATAAATTTCTATTTTCAGTGAAAATAACTTGAATACTACAAAAATGACATTACGTTAATTTAATATATTTTAAAAGAGCATACTTAATGCGATATCCACAGAAAGTTTTATAAAAATCCATGCTTGTTTTTTCGAGCTATGATTTTTTTGTATATATTTTCTACAAAAATTAGTGTAAAAAACCACAAATTTCTACTTTAAGTGAAAATAACTTGAAAACTACATAAATGACGTTACATAAATTTAACATATTTTGAAAGAGCATACTTATCGCGATATCTACAAAAAGTTTTATAAAAATCCATGCTTGGTTTTTCGAGTTATGATTTTTTTGTATCCAATTTATACAAAAATCAGTTTTAAAAAACATAAATTTCTACTTTGAGTGAAAATAACTTGAAAACTACAAAAAAGACGTTACATAAATTTAACATATTTTGAAAGCGCATACTTATGGCGATATTCACAGAAAGTTATATAAAAATCCATGCTTGATTTTTTAGGTTTTGATTTTTTTGTATCCAATTTCTACAAAAATCAGTGAAAAAACCATACATTTCTACTTTGAGTGAAAAAAACCTTGAAAACTACAAACATAACGTTACCTAAATTTAACATATTTTGAAAGAGCATACTTATCGCAATATTCACAGCAAGTTTTATAAAAATCCATGTTTGGTTTTTCGAGTTATGATTTTTTTTTTATTCAATTTCTACAAAAATCAGTGTAAAAAAATATAAATTTCTACTTTGAGTGAAAATTCCTAGAAAACTACAAAAATGATGTTACGTAAATTTAACATATTTTGAAAAGAGCATACTTTCCACAATATCCACAGCAAGTTTTATAAAATTCCATGCTTGGTTTTTTAAGTTTTGATTTTTTTTGTATCCAATTTCTACAAAAATCAGTGTAAAAAACCTAAATATCTACTTTTAGTGAAAATACCTTGAAAACTACAAAAATTATGTTGCATAAATTTAACATATTTTGAAAGAGCATACTTACCGCAATATCCATAGCAAGTTTTAGAAAAATCCATGCTTGGTTTTTTGAGTTATGATTTTTTTGTATCCAATTTCTACAAAAATCAGTGTAAAATAACATAAATTTCTACTTTGAGTGAAAATAACTTGAAAACTACAAAAATAACGTTACGTAAATTTAACATATTTCAAAAGAGCATTCTTAATGCGATACCCACAGAAAGTATTATAAGGATCTATGCTTGGTCTTTCGAGTTGTGATTTTTTTGTATCCATTTTCTACAAAAATCAGTGTAAAAAAACATAAATTTCTATTTTCAGTGAAAATAACTTGAATACTACAAAAATGACATTACGTTAATTTAATATATTTTAAAAGAGCATACTTAATGCGATATCCACAGAAAGTTTTATAAAAATCCATGCTAGGTTTTTCGAGTTATAATTTTATTTGTATCCAATTTCTACAAAAATCAGTGTAAAAAAACATAAATTCCTACTTTCAGTGAAAATACCTTGAAAACTACAAAAATTACGTTACGTAAATTTAACATATTTTGAAAGAGCGCACTTAGTGCGATATCCATAGAAATTGCAATAAATCAATGTTTTACACGCGTGGCGCATGAAGTAAATTTTCGAGTTTAGAAAGCCTGAAAATTTGGTTTGGCCGCTCCGCGCTTCGCGCTACGCGACCAAACCAAATTTTCAGGCTTTTCTAAACTCGAAATTTTACTTCATCCTAAACCTGGGAGTGAAAACACTCGTTCGAGCTTTAAATTAAATTCTTTCATAAAAAAAAACAGTTGGAAGAAATTAATTCAAGGGATACTAGTTTTGATTTCTACGAATTTTCCATTTAGCTTTGCCTGCGTTTGATTTTTGTTTTGTTAAAAGATAATAATAATACGTTCGATATACTCAATTAGTTGCTGAGTAATTTTCCACAAAAATATACTGATCGAACTATAATTTCTGTTATGAGGAAATTTCCTAGAGTCATCAATTATTAATACTTAAAAAAAAATCCTTTATAACATGACAGGCTATTAAATTTAAGTGACACTTAAAATGAATTGCTCGTCATTGTGATTAGATGCACAATAAAATATACAAGCAACAAATTAAATTAGAAAATTAGTTCACGTGAATTGATTTTAGGAAAATCAAGTAATTGTTCATAATTGTAAATACTAGTCAATTTTTGGTTTAATTTCCAAACCTGATTTTATAGATCAATTAATCAATTCACAGCGTATAGATTATGTGTGTTTAAAAAAACTTCCCAGTGTCTAATATAATAAGTAGTTCATTGAAATCATAAAAAAGTGCAGAATTTTACCTAAAATCAATTTTTAGAGTTAACTCAATATTTGCTCGGCTGTTAATGGGTTAAATAATTTTTCGGATAACCTGACGAGAAGATTTCGAAGCCAAGCCCGTGGTGGTATCGTTACGCCACTGGTTAGAATTGAAGTTAATATAATAAACTTAATAAAAGACTAACAAATAAGACAATTAACTTTGTTTGTATAACTGAGGATTTTATTGTGACTATAGTTTCGACAACTTTAACTTGTCATTATTACAAGTTAAAGTTGTCGAAACTATAGTCACAATAAAATCCTCAGTTATACAAACAAAGTTAATTGTCTTATTTTTGTAAATAATGATGTATAACGAAGTAGAAGCCTCCACAGTGAACAAAAGACAAACACTTTCTTCACTAACAATTTTTAGTGAAGAAAGTGTTAGTCTTTTATTAAGTTTATTATATTCAACTCTTCACTCAAACCAAATATAGTGAAGTTAATATTGAGAAATTGTTGAATTAGATGCTTATAGATTAGAGGGTATTAATATAATTACCTGTGTTATAAAAATGTTGTTAAGCTTCGCTAAATAAGTGTTAATAGCTGTATAAGACGTGCTTCCGCATAGTTATTCAAACATATTTATTCGCCGATTAAGCCGTAGGGCATTAGTGTCCTCTTCCCAACCGGGGCCCACAAACAAAACCCTTTTCCGGCACCGCCAGAGCAAACAGTTTACTCTACCTAATTAACCCTTCCGCATTTTTCCACCGAAATCCTCTCGCGCGCGCGGGGCGAGAGCATCTTTCCAACAGCTGCCCTTCCGTGCCGGACAAAAGGGCCAGCCGAAAAACGGTCCTTCGAACCGGTTCTCACGGACTGGTCATGCCGGTATGCAAATCAGGGGGTCAACACTTTTCTATGTGACCCTTTTTTAGCCGTCCCTCCGGAAATGGTCAGAACCGGTTGGGCTTTTTTTTTAAATGTTATTTCCGAAAGGGTCATCCGCGTCTTGGGAGAGTTCAAAGGGCGCAGGTACTCGCCTGAGTCGGATGACTGCGGGGTGCCCTTTGTTTGCATTGTGTGAATTATGTACAAAAAAATATTCACTATCTTTGTAATAAAAGGGTTGTTTGATAGTTTTGATTGCGTTGAATTCTACATTCATTATTAATTTTGATGAATAAAAAACGCGCCTGGTCTAGAAAATTATTTGTGCTAGTTGCAACAAATGTTTGTATTATAAGTTCTTCACCTGAAGAAGCAACAACGTTGCGAAACAAATATCGTGAAATACACAATTAATTCTGGATGATTTAAATTAAATTTAAATTAAAACACTTGGTTTGTTTCAATTATTTATATTTTCTACGACTAGTTTCGACCATTGGTCACCTTCAAGGAGGAATGTACTCCTTGAAGATGACCAATGGTCGAAACTAGTCGGAATAAATAAGTGAAACAAACCAAATGTTTTAATTTAAATTTAATTTAAATCATCCAGTATTAGATTCAAATATGTTTCACTACGTGTTAAGTGAGAAATTAATTAAAGATATAATACACAATTAGTTGAAAATCAATGTAGTTGTATGAGTTACGTGAAGGTGTTAAGTCACTTAATTAAACACAGTTATATTCCTTTCTTCACTTTTATTTTTCTTGCTAGATGTACATTTCGAGTACTAAGTACCCATTATCAATAGCTAACTTAGCTATAGTTAGCTATTGATAATGGGCACTTAGTACCCGAAATGTACATCTAGCAAGAAAAATAAAAGTGAAGAAAGGAATATAACTGTGTTTAATTAGTTGAAAATCATTAAGTGTTTTATTTAAATCATCATGAATTTTCAAAAATTAAGCGCCTCTACTATCTACGAAATGTTTGTATCTTAAAAAAAAGACAGATACAAAGGTAATGCAAATATGATAATTTAAAGAGCTCCGCATTGAGTTCAAAATATTAGAAAATGCAACCAACAATTGACAAATCCATTAATATATTTATGTATTTATTCATCAACAGGATCCATATACAAAACGAGACTACAGTTCGTGATTCTCAAAACTAAAAAAAGTACATACAGAGAGTTTTATGTAACATCGAACATTTCCATAACGAGAATTTTTCTTTGATGTATCCATATGCATACGTTGCACATTTTCCGGTGCTCGGTTTATTAAAAGAATTTGATTTGAAGCTTTAAGCGAGTGTTTTCCACTCCCAGGCTAAGCATGAAGTAAAATTTCGAGTTTAGAAAAGCCTGAAAATTTGGTTTGGTCGCGTAGCGCGAAGCGCGGAGCGACCAAACCAAATTTTCAGGCTTTTCTAAACTCGAAATTTTACTTCATGCGCCACCAGTACAAAATACTGATTCAACTCAAAGTTTAGCGGTGTGTTTTAAACTTCGTAATATGTCAGTGTTTTGTACCGGTGGCGCATGAAGTAAAATTTCGAGTTTAGAAAAGCCTGAAAATTTGATTTGGTCGCGAAGCGCGAAGCGCGGAGCGACCAAACCAAATTTTCAGGCTTTTCTAAACTCGAAATTTTACTTCATGCGCCACGCGTATTAAACACTGAAAACACTGAAATATTGTGAACAAACGAACTTCACTTGAAATCAGTGTCTTGTACGCGTGGCGCATGAAGTAAAATTTCGAGTTTAGAAAAGCCTGAAAATTTGGTTTGGCCGCTCCGCGCTTCGCGCTACGCGACCAAACCAAATTTTCAGGCTTTTCTAAACTCGAAATTTTACTTCATGCTTAGCCTGGGAGTGGAAAACACTCGCTTAAAGCTTCAAATCAAATTCTTTTAATAAACCGAGCACCGAAAATGTGCAACGTATGCATATGGATACTTCAAAGAAAAATTCTCGTTATGAAAATGTTCGGTGTTATATAAAACTCTCTGTATAAGTCTAAAGTATTAAAAAAAATATATTACGATAGAAGAGAATTTTGTACTTCTCTTCTATTGTAATATATAACTGGGTTTGTCAATTCTTTGTTGCATTTGCTAATACTTTGAACTCAATGCGGAGCTCTTCAAATTATCATATTTGCATTACCTCCGTATCTGTCATTTCTTTTTTCCTGTGCGGACCGCCTTCTTTGCAGATCCGGATGCAGTACCAGCCTAGGTGGCTTATTGTACTACCCCATATTGCCTTACTCACGCAACTCAATGCCCTGCACTAGTTTAGTTTTTGTAACTGCTTTGAATGTCTGCTGTTATACTGAAATATTGAAAGTTTTCAATGTTTGCTTTTTTAAAGTATTGAATCACAATGAAATCTTGTCTTGTTTTTCGAATGCAATGTTTCTCAATATTTTTACTTTGGTCAGACACTTTCCAAAAAAGAAACATTTTAAAATACTGTTCTGCAAGTTTTGAAAGGTTGTGTTGCTAGAGTATTGAATTTTAGCGAAATCTTGTGTTATCTTTGTAATGCAATGTTTCTATACATTTTTACTTTGGTGACACACTTTCCAAAGAAAACATTACGCGGCATATCCGGATGCACCGCAGCCTAGGTGGCTTATTTTACTACTCCATATTCCCTTATTCACTCAACTATTTATAACTCAATGCCCTCCAATAGTTTGGTTTTTGTATCTGTCTTGAATGTCTGTTGTACTGAAATATTATAAGTTTTGAATGGTTGTCTTTCTAAAGTATTGAATTTTACCGAAATCTTGTCTTGTCTTTGTAATGCAATGTTTCTAAACATTTTTACTTTGGTGGCACACTTTCAAAAAAACAAACATTTCGCGGCACACCTAAATCTTTGCAGATCCGGATGCACCGCAGCCTAGGTGGCTTATTTTACTACTCCATATCCCTTTATTCACTCAACAATCCAGAACTCAATGCCCTCTACTAGTTTGCTTTTTGTATCTGTCTTGAATGTCTGTTGTACTGAAATATTATAAGTTTTGAAAGGTTGTCTTTCTAAAGTATTGAATTTTACCGAAATCTTGTCTTGTCTTTGTAATGCAATGTTTCTAAACATTTTTACTTTGGTGGCACACTTTCAAAAAAACAATTATTTCGCGGCACACCTAAATCTTTGCAGATCCGGATACACCGCAGCCTAGGTGGCTTATTTTACTACTCCATATCCCTTTATTCACTCAACAATCCAGAACTCAATGCCCTCTACTAGTTTGCTTTTTGTATCTGTCTTGAATGTCTGTTGTACTGAAATATTATAAGTTTTGAAAGGTTGTCTTTCTAAAGTATTGAATTTTACCGAAATCTTGTTTTGTCTGTAATGAAATGTTTCTATACATTTTCACTTTGGTGGCACACTTTTCAGAGAAGAAACATTTCGCGGCACACCTAAATCTTTGCAGATCCGGATGCATCGCAGCCTAGGCGGCTTATTTTACTACTCCATATTCCCTTATTCACTCAACTATCCAGAACTCAATGCCCTCTACTAGTTTGTTTTTTGTATCTGTCTTGAATGTCTGTTGTACTGAAATATTATAAGTTTTGAAAGTTAGCCTATCTAAAGTATGAAATCTTAAGACACAAATTATGACACACGTCTTATGCGTACAGCAAATTCTTTGTTAATTTATCCTGATTTTGATTTTTTTTGTAATACATTTCCCCAGTTTATGTGAATTGTTGAAAGATTACTTTGTTGTCATTGATATTTTTGTTTCTATCTTTAGTATTAAATTGTTATTGTGTAAAATATTTTTATATTCTGTAAAATGGTACATTCGTAAATAAAGGTTTATTTATTTATTTAAAAATGCACTGAAAACGACCCAACTTCGATATTTTTTTTAAATTGGATATTTTGTTTCCTATCTATGCTGTAAACCTTCAGATGTTTATTGTTTTTTTGTAAAAAAACTTCAATTCCCTGTAGTCCTTCGCTCTTCGAAGAGCATCATTGGTCCTTCGAGCTGTATCATTTGTGAATAAACCTTTGAGTATTAAACTTGGTAATCTAGAGTGATCCTTCGATCTCGTCTCGTCCACTCCCAGACTAAGCATGAAGTAAAATTTCGAGTTTAGAAAAGCCTGAAAATTTGGCTCGGGCGCGTAGCGAAGCGGAGCGACCGAGCCAAATTAGGCTTTTCTAAACTCGAAATTTTACTTCATGCGCCACGCGTATTAAACACTGAAATATTGTAAGGTTAGATACACTAAACATTGTTTTTAAATGATTGACAATCTAAATAACCAAATAACAAACTATTAGTACTTTTCTTCACACATTATTAAGTCTGCTTAGATAATACAAGGTATCAAATTAACTTATTTAGTAACAGAAACAAATGATATTGCTCTAATGGGCTAAAGCCTTCGGAACAATGCTACAAAATTAAATTAAGGAATTAATGGTAAAAATCCTCTAAAACACAACATTTTATTAAAACCAAGTGTGTTACACATATGAAGTTCTATATATACATTTCATCAGTTAGAATGACAAATTTATAATTTCCTTAAATTATTGTAAAGTGTCGAAATTACGGTGCATAGTTGTTTGGGCCCTGCCAGAAAAAAAGTATGAGCCTGAAAATTGTTCTAACTCTACTTTGGAACCCACCTAGTATTGGGGATATTTTTTTCCTATCCATGCTGTAAACCTTCATATGTTCGTTGTTTTTTTGTAAAAAAAACTTCAATTCCCTGTAGTCCTTCGCTCTCCGAAGAGCATCATTGGTCCTTGGAGCTGTAGCCTTTGTGAATAAACCTTTGAGTATTAAACTTGGTAATCTAGAGTGATCCTTCAATTTGAAACTTCTAAGAACGAGTGTCGTCCACTCCTAGACTAAGCATGAAGTAAAATTTCGAGTTTAGAAAAGCCTGAAATTTTGGTTTGGTCGCGTAGCGCGAAGCGCGGAGCGACCAAACCAAATTTTCAGGCTTTTCTAAACTCGAAATTTTACTTCATGCGCCACGCGTATTAAACACTGAAATATTGTAAAGTTAGATACACTAAACATTATTTTTAAATGATTGACAATCGAAATATCTAAATAACAAATTATTAGCATTTTTCTTCACAAATTCTCAAGTCTGCTTAGATAAAACAAGGTATCAAATTAACTTATTTAGAACAAAAACAAATAATATTGCGTTAATGGGCTAAAGCCTTCTGAACAATGCTACAAAATTAAATTAAGGCGTATAAAGGGTTTTGGTTTCTAATAATGATATGCATTATTGTACCGGTTGTATTGATAACAGTAATTTATTAATAAACAATAAGGTATTATATTCAAATAAAACATGACTAGTTCGTGAAACGCATTGTTTGCAAATAAGAGTTAATATCACTATTTTATAATGATTTAATAAACATGAGTTGCACAAAATATTGTATTTAACGTAAATAAAACAAAATGATCTTCAAAATTTAATCTACACGTGTAACCAGAAACTAAGTAAGAATTTTTTTAAACTAAATTATTAAATAGGCTGCAATTGAATCGGTAGTTTGAAGAAGGGAACAAATCCGAAAATTATAGTTTTGGTAAATCAAAACAAAAACTGCAATACAACCATACGCATTGAATCAGTAGGTTGAAGAAGGAAATAAATCCAAAAACGGCAGTTTTGGAAAATTAAAACAAAAACTGCAATACAACTATATGTAAGCGTAATGACGAGAATAGAGGATATAAAAAGTGTTATGATGGACCAATCACTATTTTTAATATTACACTTACGTATGGTAGTATTGCAGTTTATATTTTGATTTGTTTAAACTGCCATTTTTGGATTTGTTTCCTTGTTCAAACTACTCATTCAATTAATTATAAATCAACAAAATTTGACTACATCAATAAACTACAACTACATCAAACAGACTACATCTGAAATGGTCAGAACTGCTCCAAGAAATGACCGTACCACCCTACAATTTCCTAAACATCCGCATAGTTTTTGTTATTTGTTTTTAATTTAAGGTTTATTGTGAACTGGGTTGTTTTAACATGTTTTTATTTTGTAATTTTTCTTGATATTGTTCTTTTTAGTGGAGACAAAAGTTTTAAAAGCGAGGAAGCCGTTCGTTCTTTCGCAGAGAGGGGAAAATAATGCGAATCGAAACTTATCGAGGGGGTGGTTTTATGAAATCAATAAGCACGTGAATAACGGAGAGGGACGCGGAATTAAAATTTCAACCCCCTTTGCTGAAATTTCACTGACGGACGGACAGACGTTTGTTTTTCTAGGAAATTCGACGCTGGCGCGCCGCGCATTCAATTGCTCACCCCCGAAAAGACGCGACTTTTCCTTGGATGGATGATTTTTCTTTTTAAATTATTAAGCAACACTCTTTAGTTATATTTTTATTTCAAACAGATTAGTAATCTTTCAAGATTTTAGAAGAACAAATTTAAAATAGTTTCCAGGGTCAATCTTTCGATACTTGCAAAAAGCAACCCTTTAATACTTCCGAAAAAAAAAAATTATTACTAAATTTTCAGGATTTTCTAACTGAAAATTTTTCTTCATGCTTAATCTGGAAGTAGAAAAACTCGTTTGAAACTTCACAATTAACCTTTTAAAAAGTCGACGAATACCTGAAAATTTACAGCGTATATATACATTATGAATATTTAAAAGTAACAATCCTAGTATGTAATACAATAAGTCATTTATAGAAATTTTAGAGAAACGTGCAAAATTTTACCTAAAATCAACTTTTAACTTTACTTTAAAATTGAATTGTTGTTAATCGGTTTAAAACACGAAAAAATAAGTGTGAGTGAGTCGGAACAATAATGTTATTGCGAGTCAAGTCAAGAACAATGATCGATTACAATTTTAAAATTTAACAGCATTGATAACAATACAAACTTGAAAGAAACACGTGTCAGAATTTTCCACGTTTTATTCCATAATTTTATATAAATATTGCGTTTGTAATGAGAATTTATTACGATTTACCGCTTGTAAGTGTTCAAAAGGTTTATATTTCAAACAAGGCTTAATTAGTTATTGAAATTATATAATACGCGTTGGACACCTTAATTGACATAGGCTAGAAAACAGTAAACATAAAAACGCTTATTCACATTCATAGTTTTATAATTTAACTATATTTAGACGCCACAAACGCATTCACACACATCCATGGACCCAGGTGAAATCATTTTGAACTTAAAAATGACTTCACCCGGTGGAACTCGAACCCATTACCCCACCGGGGTCCCTAAAAATCCATATTATTATTAGATTATATTTCTGAAAACGTATTTGCAGAATTTATCTTGATAAAACACTTTTGAATGTTATAGGCGTTCACTTTGTGGTACATTTTCAATTTTGATACAAATTAAACACCTAACTTTTGTATACGGTATACGACTTTCATTTTACTTTGTAAATAGTTTTAATTACACGGTAATCATTAAAATATAATAACGAATTAAAATTAATATCGTCTTTCTGCAAAAACTATTGTCTCAAAATATTCATTGAAACAACTACTTCTCGACAGATACCCCGACAGATATGGAATTATACAATGAATATTTGAGTAACACGACAGCTTTACTGTTCTATGCATTATTTATATGCAAAATGCAACATCAGGTCAAATTATTCTCTCACCAAACTAAATCAACCAACAGGAAATTGAAATAAAATAATAATTTTAATTCGTTTTTATATTTTGTAAATATTCAGCAAACTATTGACAAACTCAATTTTTCCAAATGTTTTTTTTTTATGTTAAACGATAATCATTATCAAACTAAGTTTTTATTGACAATGGTGGTAATTGATGATAATTGCAGTTTATTCAGTCAGTTCTTCAGTTTTGGAATTGAGTCCTTCTTATAGATTTGAAAGATATAGATAAGAAAAGAAACGCAGTTTTAAGATAAGTAGTGTTCGAAGTTTATTAAATAAATGTACAAATTAATTAACTCACCAAAAAATATCTTATACTAAACAAAAATGCAATATCTACTATTTAAATCATCATTTCTAACCTTTTATTAAACATCTCTTGGATATGTTCGATGTTTATCAGATGAATCAACTAACCACCGGCAATTGATAATAATAATAATAATAATAACTCTTTTATTTCCCAACAGATGTACATCCAATTACAGGGAACATTTCCATGTACAACACATGACACTTAACTAAAGTTTAAATTTACTAGTTTTGTAAAATTAACAAAAGTAGACAATACATACGAGGATTATAAGTGAGGCATAATATCTCTTATAAATTTTACAATACTGTGATCAAAAATATCAGCTGAGTTGCGAACAGTGTTGTATAATCGCATCATTTTATTTAGTGGCGAATCTCTTGGATATGTTCGATGTTTATCAGATGAATCAACTAACCACCGGCAATTGATACCAACTAAACTAAAATCCAACACTATACCACCTATTACAACCCTTTATTAAAGGCTGAAACTTGCTACGTCTCTAAATTGAGTTCAATGTGGCATTTCAACAATAAAAACTGCAATTTTTAACACGAAAGGTCAGTTCAACGTTTTTGGTGCAACTGGGCTTAGATGAAGAACCTCAACGAACAACTAAGAACAAAAATTAGTTCCCTTTCTAACCCATCATTAAATATCTTTACATACAAACACACTCCTTGACCTCATTGTTTCCTATCTTCCTTCCTAGACTAACTCTTTTTCTTTTCAGCAAATAAAAAACCGTTAGAAAGGGTCACTGCTACAATAATCGCTCAAATTATGTTGGAAAAAATCGGACAGATGCGTTTCCGCGATGAATGAATCCGAATCGGAACGGTCACCCGTTAATCGTGTTAATTTACATACTGACCTGACCAGTCTTCAACCCCTTGGGAAGGGGTTGCTTGCGCTCATACCTCACTGACCTAATAGCCGCTACGAGTGCTGACCCTCAAAAATCTCCCCTGATTTTTAATTTTTGTTATACTACACGTGCAGGTATGAACAGTTTGAATTTGTGTTTCAATTCGGAAGGTTTACAAATTGTACTCAATGTTATGAGTTTCATCAGAAAAGTGAAATAGTATTAGCAGATGTCGAAAAAGTGTCATTTTTGTGATATCGTGTAATAATAATAATATTTATTTACGGTAATGCTTTTTTTACCAAAGTCATAACAAAACAAGTAAAGTAAATCACATTCAGTGTAATAGATTTTAAAAATCTATGTTGGTCGAGTTTTTGATTTAATTTTTAGTTATTTTTATTTGAATTTAAATTCGGAACATTTGAAAGTTATAGTCAGCTGGTTGTGTGAGTTTTATCGCAAAAGTGAAAAGTTGTACCAGCAGGTGTCGAATTAGTGATGTTTTTGTTTGTGATATAGTGTAATATATTTTAAAATCTGTGTTGGTCGAGTTTTTGCTTTAATCTCAAAGAAGGAAGTGTTGATTATGACGCGAGGGCGATAAATAACGGCGCAGTCGGAAAACTTTGGGACAGGACGTGAAATATTTGTAATATTCATTAAAACGAAACGAGGGCGGGAAAGAATCGAAAACCCGGGGATTGCGTGTGTGCGTTTGATAAAAATTAAAATGAAAATCATACACGTTGATTTATGGCAGTATTGTAAACTTTACAGAAAAAGCTCGAGAGCAAACCATACCATTTTAAACATACAATATTATAGGGATCTCCGTTGGTACTGCACTAAGTTGAACTGAGTTCCCGTTTGTGACGTCACAGTTTAAGTTAGTGTAGATTCAGTGTAAACATTGTAAACAGTGCTGCACTAGTTCATATAATGAACAGACCTAAAGAAATACCATAACTTGATTATAAAATATTCTAAAACTATTAATACTTTTCGCGCAATCTACAATAACTTTGTTTTATAAAGACCTGCAGTTCTTAGTAATTAAATTTATTATATACATCATCTTTATTCAGACCTAATATATCATGCGAAAATTAGATGATGAATTAGAGAAGGCGGAATTTTATTTGTGCGGTTACCCAGAATGTTAATTGAATGAAGGAATGAATTTGACGTTATGGTAAACTATGTGTTGAAAGTCAGTTGTGCCAATCTAATTTTAAATTTAAAGCCTACTCTAAATCACATTTTAAATGATCGTACTGCATTTTGATGGATTGACAAAATTTTAATAAATATATTTGTAAGTACATTCTTATCTAGGCTATCGACCATTGTACATTTTTTTAAAAATTTGAGAAATCAAATAAAAAATCCTTGTGAATTCCAATTAATTTCATATGACAGAATTAAACATATCTTTATGTAATCTCGCGTGAGTCAACAAGGTGGCCTTTTTATTACTTAGTTTACATGTGGAATAATATTTACTCAATGCCCATTAAACGCGCTCATTGTTTGGAATAATGACAATAAAAATGTAATGTTTGCACTTTCAATTAAAATTATTACTCAATTAAACAACGAACAAAATATATTTTTTATACCAATAAAGCACAGTTTAATTTCCTTATTTTTGCCTTGTTGTAAAGAAGAATAAAGCATTTTTGATAAATTCTATTAAAATCAGCGTTTTACATGCCCGGAACATGATGTAAATATTTTCTAAACTCGAAATTTTACTTCATGCTTAACCTGGGAGTTGAAAACACTTGTTTATAGCTGGAATTTGAACTTAAATGAAAAAAAAAAAACTACGAATAACTAAAGATTTACAGCATATCATCGAGATATGTATACTCGAAAGAAAAACTCCCTGTATATACAGGGTGATTCACGTCGTTTTCCCGCCACAAAAAGAATGTACTCTAGAGGTAATTTTAGGCAAAAAAGTTTCTATGAATACGAGTTCGATTTCCAAAAATAAGCGAGTTGTGGAAAACTTTCGATTTTTGTACTCTCGTACCGTGCACGGATAGCAGCGTTCAATTAAGGCTACGCTTGTCATTATATAACTTTTGATCTATTGACTGCTTAAGTCTGTTTGTGTGTAGGATAAAGTGCCTTGTTTGCATTTTCTGTAATGCTCTTTACATTTACCACGGAGGACTACGCTGATATGTTTATTTTTAATTTTGCAAATAGAAATTCGACCGCTGCGGCTGTTGAGTAACGTGAACGTTTTTGTAAATTGTAGTTATAATTGGGTTGAATCTTCAGTTTTTCGTTGTTTCTTTTTTAATTTAAGTTCAAATTGCAATTGTGATAAAAATAATATTAAATATATATAATAAAATAAAGATTAGATTGAAAAGTAGAATGAACATTTAAAGCATTTACGTCAGAATTAAACAAACTCGTGCGTTTAATTCTGACGTAAATGCTCGCACTTTTATATTTGCTAGAACGAATAAATTATTTGGTATTTGTCCAGTCGATTAAGTGGATGTTTGATTAATAATTTATATTAATTGATTGTAAGCACAATAAGCACTTCAGTAATTTAAATAAATATACACTCGACATTAATGCGTGGAGAGAAATTGAATTTTTAGAAAATTATTTTAAAACATATAATACTACAATAGATTCATTTAATTTTTGATATTAATTAAATTAATTTTATTTATTAATGAAATCTTAGGTTTAATAATACAATATTACATTTACATGTTTTAATACATTGAATTGACAAATACATTATAAAATTTAAACTCACAACACTGCAGAAATATTTTATATTGGATTTCAATCCCAAATAGTTCAATAACTTTACAATGTGAAACATGCCCACTTTTACCTTCAGAGGCCAATAAATAATTGCATTAATTACCTAATCAATCAACAATCAATCAATCAACCAATCAATCTGATAACTGATTTAATTTGATCTTCATGTAACTCAATTTTTAATAAATAAACAGATATTGAATTAATACTTTTAAAGTAAACAAATCTATGAAAATAAAAATAAAACAAACTAATTTATTTATAATTAACTTCTATCATTTGTTGGAATAGAATTTTTGTGATGAAACTAAATCAAATTCCCTTATTTACTACCAACTATCACTACGATTATTTGGAACATATGTTTCGATATAAAAATGGGGGATTTTAAAGGTACTCAAAGGCATTTTAAGGAAACAAAATGTTAACATTTTTGATCGCACAAAATGCCTTTAAATATAATTTAAAAAACACAGACTGAAAACCGTATCTCGATGATCATTTGTGACTCTCTTTCAAGACATTAAATATTCTTTCAGTATCTCCGATCTATTCATTCAAACGCCGTTTCGAATCTCATCCCCCATCGCGATCCGCATAAAAGAAACAAAAACCACCCCTGCGTTTTCCACCCCCTTTCCCCTCGATTCCCGCAAAGTGCGTCGCGCCGAAAATTCAAAAGTAAACCGGACTGATTTTAAAATTCAAACAAAGAAATCAATAAAACTCTGGCGAGATAACGGGGCACGGGAAGAAGAAGAAGAAAATGAAAATTTCCCGGTGCCTGGCAAACGGACATTTTACCCTCGCTCCCTCTCCGTCGCGCCCCCGCGCCGGCTTCGATCCCGTCCTTTTCCCACTCGAGCGACCCTTCTTTGGAAGTGTAAAAGTAGGGTGAAAGAATAAAAGAGGGTTTAAAATGGGGGGTGGTTGCGAGGGCGAGGGGGTGCCGGGGGGGTGGCGAGGGGGCCGAGCGCTTTGAATTTACATCGGAAAGAGTTGATTGCTTCGCCGTGGCGGCCATCTTAGTTCTTTATTATTGGCCATTGCTTTTATGGACCGTTTTTACTCAGACAACTTTTAACTGCTTATTTTCTTTTTTTACGCAGATAACTTTTCTTTCAATTATTATTTTTACGTAAACAATGCTTATATTTTTCATTCAGACAACTTTTAACTGCCAAGATTTTGTACTTAGACCGCATAAATAAATGCATTTATTTAACCAAACCTTTATGTCTATATTTGTACGTATATTTTGTATTTGTTTATATCAAAAGTGCCGAAACATTTTTTTCTCTTAGTATATTATGCAATGACTTGTCCTCATAACACTGCCATGTATTTTTTTGGACCAATAAATCTATTCTATTCTATTCTATTCTATCATTAATGTTTATTTTTAGTTAGTATATTTTAAAAATACTGTATTTTTCTCTGTAAATGGAATTTATTCTGCTGAGAAATAAACGACTATTATTATTATTATTATTATTATTATTATTATTATTATTATCAGTTAACACTACAGAAATATTTTACCAATTGCGAACGGTGGTAAGAGATTACGTTTTAACAGAAAGGTAGACCAATAGTTGTATTTCTAGACCTCAACTAATATTGCAATGCCCACAAAATAAAATGGAAGGATTTATAAGTTGTACACAGAATGTATTTTTATTAATATTATTTTTTTATTTCTATTTTATTTTTTTATTTTAAATGTTAACTATAATAATTATATAGTAGATTATTTTTTTGTGTATTCATGTATTTCATGTATGCTACTAGATGTACAAAAATACATATATTTTTAGTGGATATGCGCGTCAAAATTTTGATATCCTAACAAATTGTGTTGTCGTCATAAAAAAGGTAAACAAAAATATATGAGTCCAATTTAGGACTCAGACTGAATTTCACTTTATGGTTTGCAATGTAAAAGAATTATATTGTTTATTTTTATATTATTTTTGGGATTACAAATAAAGCTGTTTATTATTATTATTATTATTATATTGAATTTCAATCCCAAATAGTTTAATAACTTTACAACATGAAACATGCCCAGTTTAACCTTCAGGGGAAAATAAATAAATGCATTAATTACCTAATCAATCAACAATCAATCAACCAATCAATCTGACAACTGTATTAATTTGATCTTCGTGTAACTCAATTAATTTTAAATAAATATACAGATATTAAATTAATGCTTTCAAAGTAAACAAATCTATCAAAACAAATTAAATAAAAATGTAAAATAAATAGGCAAAATAAACAATTCCAAACTCACACAAGGTATCACAACGGAGTATTATTTGAGAAAGCAAATTATTACAAATGGAACATAAATAATGCAGTGGAAAGTACGCAGACAACTTTTCGTTCAATTAATATTTTTACGTAAACAATGCAAATATTTTTTACTCAGATAAATTTAAACTGCCAATATTTTGAGTTTCTCGGTTTTAGCTTATCTGTAGACACTACAATGCTTTCATCTGTAGACCCTACAATGCATTCTATAAACATTTCTAAAGTCCGAAATTAATAATTCAAGTGAAACAAATGTTTATTTTAACACAATTTTATTTAATATTTAATTGTTTCTCCAAGTGATCAATGAGAAACAAGTACAAAATGTTAGTTATTTTTAACAATACACACAGGGATTTTTTTCATTTACGTCTACTTATGGGCGCCCGCAGATTTTGTTTCAGGAGGGCCAAGTATTTTGTTTGGTGTTCTACCCTCCTCTAACATTTTTATTTTGGGAGCAAAATATAACAAACTATATATATTTGTAAACGGCAGAAAATTATCCAATTAATGGCGTCGCCGAATCGACAATACGATAAGAGCTGTTAAGGAAACGATAGTCAACTTTTTTTTTCTCAAACGACACCATACCTATTTTTTATTTAATTCGAATAGAGATCACTTTCCTGCATCCGAATATTTATTACAACGATACGCTTAGATAACAAAAAAACAATAACAGAATCGATTTATTTTATAAAAAATCATATGAGTATAGAATAAAAATATAAATATTTACAAAAATATACAGTATTTTATCTTCATTTATGGCTATTTTCTCTTAAAAGAATGTTTCAATTTCTTAAATGTTTTTTTCATAATTTTCGTAGCCACATATGATTTTTTTATAAAATAAACCGATTTGCATTTTTTGCATTTTATTCATTTTTTGTCTTTTCAGATGTAGGAAAGTGTCCTCTATCCGAATTAAACAAAAAATATAAAAAAATATTTCGTATTGTCAATTCAGTGTCCTCGAATAGAGGATTTTCTGCCGTTTACAAATATATATGATTTGTTATACTTTACTCTCAAAATAAAAAAGTTAGGAGGAGGTGGAACACCAAACTGAATCGCCCTGTATATAAATATAATTGATTTTGATTGATTGACTATTTTTAATTAATTTGACTATTTGTTTAAAATGTTGGCTCATCAAATTAATCAATTTTTACGTTCGATTTGAAATAACTCAAAAACTATTGATAGGGTATTTTCAGATTTTTGCACATTTTCAAAAAGCAATGTTTACTTAATATCCACACAAAATTTTAAAGGAATATTTTAACAAAGTTTTAAGATATCAGCCTTTCAAACTTTCTTCTTTCCAAAAAATTTGATAAAATTAATCTATTTTACGTTCAATTGGAAATAACTCAAAAACTATTGATGGTGAATTTTCAGATTTTTGCACAATTTCAAAAAGCAATGTTTACTTAATATCCACACAAAATTTTAAAGGGATATTTTAACATTTCAAGATATGAGCCTTTCAAACTTTCTTCTTTCGATTGAAAATAACCCAAAAACTATTGATAGGGTATTTTCCTTATTTTTGCACAATTTTAAAAAGCAATGTTTACTTAATATCCACGCAAAATTTTAAAGGGATATTTTAACGATATTTCAAGATATGAGCCTTTCAAAATTTCTTCTTTCCAAAAAATTTGATAAAATTAATCAATTTTTACGTTCGATTGAAAATAACTCAAAAACTATTGATAGGGTATTTTCAAATTTTTGCACATTTTCAAAAAGCAATGTTTGCTTAATATCCACACAAAATTTTAAAGGGATATTTTAGCAACATTTCAAGATATCAGCCTTTCAAACTTTCTTCTTTCCAAGAAATTGGATAAAATTAATCTATTTTACGTTCAATTGGAATTAACTCAAAAACTATTAATAGGGTGTTTTAAGATTTTTATACATATTTGATAAACAATGTTTACTTAATATCCACACAAAATTTCATACAGATATTCCATATTCTTACCAAAAAAATCGCTTAAAATTAATTTATTTTTACGTTCAGTTGGAAATAACTCAAATACTATTGAAAGGGTATTTTGAGATTTTCACAAATTATTAAAGAGCAATGTTTACCGAATATTTACTCAAAATTTCACAGGGATATTCCAAAAATTTATCAAGATATGAATCTTTGAAAGAGTCATCTACCCAAAAAAATCAAATAAAATTAATCTATTTTTACGTTCAATTAGAAATAACTTAAAAACTATTGATAAGGTATTTTCAGATTTTTATATACTTTCGAAGAGCAATATTTACTTCATATTCACACAAAATTTGACAAGAATATTTTTGAAATCTATTAAGATATCAGCCGTTGAAATGTTTATTTTCCCAAAAAATCGCATAAATTAATTTATTTTTACGTTCAATTGGTAATAACCCAAAAACTATTGATAGCGTATTTGCAGATTTTTACACATTTTTAAAAAGCAATATTTACTTAACATCCACACAAAAATTTAAGGCGCTATTTTAAAAAAATTTAAAGTTATGAAACTTTGAAATGTTCACTATTCAAAAAATCGCATGAAAGTAATTTATTTTACATATAATTAGAAATAACTCAAAAATTATTGGTAGGGTGTTTTCATATTTTTGCACATTTTCAAAGAGCAATGTTTATTTAATATCCACCCAAAATTTCATACGGATATTTCAAAAAATTATCAAGATATGAATCTTTGAATTGTTCATCTTCCCGAAGAATCGCATAAAATTAATTTATTTCTACGTTCAGTTGAAAATAACTCAAATACTATTGACAGAGTATTTTCAGAATTTTACACATTTTTAAAAAGCAATATTTACTTTATTTCTACACCAAATTTTAAGGCGATGTTTAGAAAAAATTATAAGATATGAACTTTTGAAATGTTCATTATTCTAAAAAATCGCATACAATTAATCTATTTCACATTTAATTGGAAATAACTCAAAAATTATTAGTAGGGTATTTTTAGATTTTTGCACATTTTTAAAGAACAATGTTTATTTAATATCCACCCAAAATTTTATACGGATATTCCAAAAACTTATCAAGGTATGTATCTTTCAAATGTTCATCTACCCGAAAAATCCCATGAAATTTATTTATTTCTACGTTTAGTTGGAAATAACTCAAAAGCTAGTGATAAAGTATTTTCGGATTTTTATACATTTTTGATAAACAATGTTTACTTAATATCAACACAAAATTTTACACGAATACTCCAAAAAATTATCAAGATATCAATCTTTGAAATCATCATCTTCCCAAAATAATCGCATAAAATTAATCTATTTGTACGTTCAGTTGAAAATAACTCAAAAACTATTAATAGGGTATTTTAAGATTTTTACACATTTTCAAAAAGCAATATTTACTTAATTTCTACACAAAATTTTAAGGCGATGTTTAGAAAAAATTATAAGATACGAACCATTAAACTGTTCATTATTCAAAAAAATCTCATACATTTAATCTATTTTACATTTAATTGGAAATAACTCAAAAATTTTTAGTAGGGTATTTTTAGATTTTTGCACATTTTTAAAGAACAAGGTGTATTTAATATCCACCTTAAATTTCACACAGATATTATAAAATATTATGAAGGTATGAATTTTCGAAATGTTCATCGCATAAAATTAATCTATTTCTACGTTCAATTGGAATTAACTCAAAAACTATTGATAGGGTATTTTAAGATTTTTACACCTTTTTGATGAGCAATGTTTACTTAATATTCACACAAAATTTCACATAGATATTTAAAAAAATTAACAAGATATCAATCTTTGAAATGATCATCTGACCAAAAAAAAAAATCGCATAAAATAAATCAATTTTTACCTTCAATTGGATATAACTCAAAAACTATTGATAGGGTATTTTCAGATTTTTACATAGTTTTAATGAACAATGTTTACTTAATATTCACACAAAATTTCAAACGGATATTCCGAAAAATTATCAAGATATTAATCTTGAAATGATCATCTTCCCAAAAAATCGCATAAAATTAATCTATTTCTACGTTCAGTTGGAAATAACTCAAAAACTATTGACAGGGTATTTTCAGATTTTTACACATTTTTAATAAAAAATGTTTACTTAATATCCACACAAAATAGCACATAGATATTCCAAAAATTTATCATTATTTCAATCTTTGAAATGATCATCTTTCCAAAAAAATCGCATAAAATTTATCTATTTTTACGTTCAGTTAGAAATAATTCAAAAACTATTGATACGGTATTTTCAGGTTATTACACATTTTTGATAAGCAAAATTTACTTAATATTCACACAAAGTTTCACACAGATATTCCAAAAACTTATCAAGGTATGAATCTTTAAAATGTTCATCTTCCCGAAAAATCGCATAAAATTGATCTATTTCTACGTTCAGTTGGAAATAGCTCAAAAACTATTGATAGGGTATTTTCAGATTTTTACACATTTTTAATAAGCAATGTTTACTTAATATCCACACAAAATATCACATAGATATTCTAAAAAATTATCAAGAAATCAATCTTTGAAATGATCATCTTCCCAAAAAATTGCATAAAATTAATCTATTTTTACGTTCAGTTGGAAATAATTCAAAAACTATTGAAAGGGTATTTTCAGGTTATTACATATTTTTGATAAACAATATTTACTTAATATCCACACAAAGTTTCACACGGATATTCCAAAATCTTACCAAGGTATGAATCTTTGAGATGTTCATCTTCCCGAAAATTCTCATAAAATTAATCTATTTCTATGTTCAGTTGGAACTACCTCAAAAACTATTGATACAATATTTTTAGATTTTTACACATTTTTAAAGAGCAATATTTACCTTATATCCACACAAAATTTCACACGGATTTTCCAAAAATTTATCAAGATATCAATCTTTGAAATGATCATCTTCCCAAAAAATCGCATAATACTAATCTATTTTTAGGTTCAATTAGAAATAACTCAAAAACTATTGATAGGGTGTTTTCAGATTTTTAGATATTTTTGATGAGCAATGTTTACTTAATATCCACACTGAATTTCACACAGATGTTCTAAAAAATGATTAAGGTATGAATCTTTGAAATGTTCATCTTCCCGAAAAAACTCATAAAATTAATTTATTTCTACGTTCAATTGGAAATAACTTAAGAACTATTGATAGAGTAATTTCAGATTTTTACACATTTTTTATGATCAATGTTTGCTTAATATCCACACAAAATTTTACGAGGCTATTCCATAAAATTATCAAGGTATGAATCTTTGAAATGTTCATCTTCCCGAAAAATTGCATAAATTGAATCAATTTTTATGTTCAATTAGAAATAACTCAAAAATTATTGATAGGGTATTATCAGATTTTTACACATTTTTAAAGAACAATATTTACTTAATAACCACACGAATCTATTTTACATTTAATTGGAAATAACTCAAAAATTATTAGTAGGGTATTTTTAAATTTTTGCACATTTTTAAAGAACAATGTTTGTTTAATATCCACCTAAAATTTCATACGGATATTCCAAAAACTTATCAAGGTATGAATCTTTGAAATTTTCATCTTCCCGAAAAATCGCATAAAATTAATTTATTTCTACGTTCAGTTGGAAATAACTCAAAAGCTATTGATAGGGTATATACAGATTTTTACACATGTTTGATAAAAAATGTTTACTTAATATCTACACAAAATTTCACAAAGATATTCCAAAAAATTATCAAGGTATGAATCTTTGAAATGTTCATCTTCCCTAAAAATCGATTGAAACAAATCTACTTCTACGTTTAATTAAAATAATTCTCAAGATATGATTTGTCTTTTGTAATTAATATAACTGTATTATTGATTTTTAATTCTGTGAATTTTTTTATACCAAACCGATGCTACGATGCAGTGCTATCCAGATTTGTAAAATGATTTTTGAACATACGATATTTATTTTATAATTTGCGTATACTTTGATAACTTTTTTGTGGCTGTGTGGGCGGTCGGTTAATTAAATTTCTAAAATAATTTCCCATTCATTCATATTTTAATTATTTCTTAATTACAACGCAACGTCTCCTCTCAAATCGCGGCCAATTTTCCGGTCCGGATTGTTTTTCCATTTATTCCCTAAAAACAATTACACCAATGGAAAACTTCCGAAGAAAATTATAATGTACATTTTAAATAACCATTTTTTTTATGTTAAGTCTCAGCAATTTTGCGCATAATTTGATTTTATTCCGCTACAAAATCCAAAATACATGTAAATAAGCTTTACATTTTTAGGGATTCGTAATTTTTTCAATTTGAAGCTTCGAACGAGTGATTTCCACTCCCAGACTAAGCATGAAGTAAAATTTCGAGTTTAGAAAAGCCCCGCGTAGAAAATTTGTCGAGGGTCGCGCAGCGACCCGAGACAAATTTTCACGGGGCTTTTCTAAACTCGAAATTTTACTTCATGCGCCACGCGTATTAAACACTGATTTAAAGTGAAGGTAAAAATGCACTGAAAATCAAGCCAACTTCGATATTTTTTCAAAATTGGATGTTTTCTTTCCTATCCATGCTCTAAACCTCCACATATTCCTTGTTTTTTTGTAAAAAAACTTCGATTCCCTGTAGTCCTTCGGTTTCCAAAGACCATGATTGGTCCTTCGGGCTGCAGCCTTTGTAAAATGGTAATAAACTTAGTAATCTAGAGTGATCCTTCAATTTGAAACTTCTAAGAACGGGTGTTGTCCACTCACAGACTAAGCATGAAGTAAAATTTCGAGTTTAGAAAAGCCCCAGCCTCGAAATTTTACTTCATGCGCCACGCGTATAAAACACTGGTTTTAAGTAAAGTTAATAATACACGAATTTAGCTTACTGCTTTATTAGCATGTTGCGAACCTCAAAATAATTCAGTGTTTTATACGCGTAGCGCATGAAGTAAAATTTCGAGTTTAGAAAAGCCCCGTGAAAATTTGTCTCGGGTCGCTGCGCGACCCTCGACAAATTTTCTACGCGGGGCTTTTCTAAACTCGAAATTTTACTTCATGCTTAGTCTGGGAGTGGACAACACTCGTTCTTAGAAGTTTCAAATTGAAGGATCAGTCTAGATTACTAAGTTTATTACCATTTTACAAAGGCTACAGCTCGAAGGACCAATCAGGGTCTTTGGAAACCGAAAGACTACAGGGAATCGAAGTTTTTTTACAAGAAACTTCAAATTAAAAAAAAAAAACAACAAATGCCTGAAAATTCACATGTATACCTACTCAAAACAAAAATTCTCTTTATATTTTTGTATCGAGAAATTACAAATTCTTGAGCAACGAGTCGAGGAGATGAAACGCTGACGCGAGAGAATGCTTTTTCCGCGTTTTCAGTCCTCTTATTCGCTTTAATAAAGAATCCGAGAATCATTTCAAAGCCCCGGCATTTTAAAAGATTTTCTTTGAAGCTCGAATATTTATATTTCTCTCTCTGTGCAGCGGGCTCGGGGGGGCGGTGGACGTCCGGGGGTCGGAGCCGGCGTACATTCCGCAACAAAATGCCCTTCCCCCCGGCCCCGCGAGCGACCGTTTTAATATTAAAAACACGATATTCTTTATTAAAAACGCCCGGGCGAACAAGAAATATGCTAAAACGATTCGGAGAAGTTAGAAAAGAAAAGGAACTAAGTTATAAAATAATTTAAATGTGATAATAAAAGATATTTGTAGTGTTGTTAGTGTTATAAAGTGTACTTTTAGTAGTAATTATATTTTGTTATTATTTTTATTTATTTATTTTAAATCTTTATTTTCAAAAATACGCATACAGACAAAATGTTACATATTAATGAAAAAGTGTCAAGTAAACAGTTAAATATACATAAATATAACATAAATATAAAAAAAGAAGAAACATTTAGAAACATTTTTCGAGCACACATTGACGCATCGGTTCCAAGAATTCGCACTATACTTCATTTAAAGAATAAGGTTCTAACAAACACAAATGTTCATATAATCGTGATTTGAATATATTTTTGTTTTGAATGTTTTTGATAGCACTTGGAAGCTTATTAAAATATTTCATAGCAACATACGAAGGATCTCTCTCATACAAAGTTAATCGATGGATCGGCAAAGCATAGTTGGCAAAATGTCTGGTTTTATAAGAATGTTGGTGTTTAGTGAGATGTGTTTCAGTTGATAGAATTCTTACTATTGATTCGTAAATATACATACCATAGAATGTTAATAGATTATGGGACTTAAAATATCCCCTACACGAAGTTGAAAAAGACAAATTATAAATAATTAGTACTGCTTTTTTCTGAATTATGAATACCTTATTTGCATAACTGCTCCATCCATAATATGTTATACCATATCGCATTCTTGTGCAAAGATAAGCATTGCATACAAGTTTTAACGTGTCTATGGGTGCACCTGACCTTTTGAGCATTCTTAACATATAGCGCGCCGAACTCATTTCTTTCTCTACCTTTTCAATATGCACTTTGCCATTGAGTTGTTCATCTAGCATTACTCCAAGGAATCGAACGTTTTGTTTTGGTAGTAGTGTGTCATCTAATAACGTTAGATCAGTTGGATAAATTATCTGTATTAACCATTTCAAAGTGTAAAAGGGGTTTCCCGTTTATAATAAATAAATTAGAAAAAAAATAATAATGTAATTGAAAGCGTATCTCTAGCCAAGGCCGTAGCCAGGGGGGAGGGATAAAGGGGTTCAACCCCTCCCCCCCAAAATGTTCACAATGATAAATGTTTGTATGTAAAAATGGCACTGTACGAAGATAAACAATATTTTTACCATTATTCTACTTTACAGCAATTTTTCAGAAAAACTAGTCGATATATTTGCATTTTTTCTTCATATTGTCGATGCTCGTTTAATTCCAAGCAAAACCTGTAATTTGGAAATTAACTAATAGTCGTATTCATTCTTTTTTTAATTCTTCAAAAAGTTCTAGAATTAACTCGACATTTGCTTTCTCTCGACAAAATTTCACTTTATCGCGAAATTTTGGAAACACTAGTTGACATATTTGCATTTTTTCTTCAGAATATTGATGCTCGGTTATTTCCAAGTAAACGCTGTAATTTTAAAATTTACGAAAACTCGCGTTCATTTTTTTTAATTCTTCAAACAAATTCTAGAATATACTCGACATTTTCTTTGTCTCAACAAAATTCCAATTTGGCGCGATTTTTCGGAGAAATTAATTGATATATTTGCATTTTCTCTTCAGAATGTTGAAGCTCGTTCATTTTCAAGTAATCGCTGTAGTTTTTAAGTTTAGCAAGTGACGTGTTAATTTTTTTTAAATTTCTCTATCAAATTCAAGATTATGCTCAACAGTTTCTTTGTCCCAACAAAATTCTACTTTAGTGCAATTGTTCGGAGAAACTGATTGACCTATTCGCATTTTCTTTTCAGAATGTTGGAGCTTGTTTATTTCCAAGCAAACGCTGCAATTTGAAAGTTTACAAAAACTCGCGTTCATTTTTTTAAATTTTTCAAACAAATTCTAGATTATACTCGACATTTTCTTTGTCTCAACAAAATTCTAGTTTGGCGCGATTTTTCGGAGAAACTGATTGACAAATTCGTATTTTCTCTTCAGAATATTGAAGCTCATTCATTTCCAAGCAAACGCTGTAGTTTTTAAGTTTAGGAAGTGTCGTGTTAATTTTTTTGAAATTCCTCTAAAAAATTCAAGATTATGCTCAGCATTTTCTTTGCCTCAACAAAATTCTAATCTGGCGCGATTTTTCAGAGAAACTGATTGACATATTCGCATTTTCTCTTCAAAATATTAGAGCTTGTTTATTTTCAAGCAAACGCTGTGATTTGAAAATTTACAAAAACTCGCGTTCATTTTTTTCAAATTTTTCAAACAAATTCTAGATTATACTCGACATTTTCTTTGTCTCAACAAAATTCTAGTTTGGCGCGATTTTTCGGAGAAACTGATTGACAAATTCGTATTTTCTCTTCAGAATATTGAAGCTCGTTCATTTCCAAGCAAACGCTGTAGTTTTTAAGTTTAGGAAGTGTCGTGTTAATTTTTTTGAAAATCCTCTAACAAATTCAAGATTATGCTCAGCATTTTCTTTGCCTCAACAAAATTCTAATTTGGCGCGATTTTTCGGAGAAACTGATTGACATATTCGCATTTTCTCTTCAAAATATTAAAGCTTGTTTATTTTCAAGCAAACGCTGTGATTTAAAAATTTACAAAAACTCGCGTTCATTTTTTTTTAATTCTTCAAACAAATTCTGGATTATACTAGACATGTTCTTGGTCTCAACAAAATTCCATTTTGGCGCGATTTTTCGGAGAAATCGATTGACGTATTCGTATTTTCTCTTTAGAATATTGAAGCTCGTTCATTTCCAAGCAAACGCTGTAGTTTTAAGTTTAGGAAGTGACGTGTTAATTGTTTTTAAATTCTTCTAACAAATTCAAGATTATGCTCAACATTTTCTTTGTCTCAACAAAATTCTACTTTGGCGCGAGTTTTCGGAGAAACTGATTGACATATTCGCATTTTCTCTTCAAAATGTTGAAGCTTGTTTATTTCCAGGCAAACGCTGTGATTTAAAAGTTTACGAAAACTCGCGTTCATTTTTTTTAATTCTTCAAACAAATTCTAGATTACACTCGACATTTTCTTTGTCTCAACAAAATTCTACTTTGATGCGATTTTTCGGAGAAACTGATTGACATATTCGCATTTTCTTTTCAGAATGCTGAAGCTTGTTTATTTTTAAGCAAACGCTGTGATTTGGAAATTTACGAATACTCGCGTTCATTTTTTATTAATTCTCAAACAAATTCTAGATTATACTCGACATTTTTTTGTCTCACCAAAATTCTACTTTGGCGCGAGTTTTTGGAGAAACTAATTGACATTTTTGCATTTTCTCTTTAGAATGTTGAAGCTTGTTTATTTTCGAGCAAACGCTGTGATTTTAAAATTTACAAAAACTCGCGTTAATTTTTTTTTAAATCTTCAAACAAATTCTAGATTATACTCGACATTTTCTTTGTCTCAGTAAAATTCTACTTTGGCGTGATTTTTCGGAGAAACTGATTTACGTATTCGCATTTTCTCTTCAGAATATTGAAGCTCGTTCATTTCCAAACAAACGCTGTAGTTTTTAACTTTGAGAAGTGACGCATTAATTTTTTATAAATTTCTCTAACGAATTTAAGATTAAGCTCAAAATGTTCTTTGTCTCAACAAAATTCTACTTTGGCGCGATTTTTCGGAGAAACTGATTGACATATTTTCATTTTCTCTTCAGAATGTTGAAGCTTCTTTATTTCCAAGCAAACGCTCTATTTTTTGTTAATTCATTCTATTTAATTCTTCATACAAATTCTAGATTATACTCGACATTTTCTTGGTCTCAACAAAATTCCACTTTGGCGCGATTTTTCGGAAAAACTGACTGACGAATTCGTATTTTCTCTTCAGAATATTGAAGCTCGTTCATTTCTAAGCCAACGCTGTAGTTTTTAAGTCTAAGAAGTGACGCGTTAATTTTTTTAAATTCCTCTATTAAATTCAAGATTATGATCAACATTTTCTTTGTCTCAACAAAATTCTACTTTGGCGCGATTTTTCGGAGAAAATTATTGACATATTCGCATTTCCTCTTCAGAATGTTAAAGCTTGTTTATTTCCAAGCAAACGCTGTAATTTAAAAGTTTACGAAAACTGGCGTTCATTTTCTTTAATTCTTCAAACAAATTTTAGATTATACTCGACATTTTTTGGTCTCAACAAAATTTCATTTTGACGCGATTTTTCGGAGAAACTGATTTATGTATTCGCATTTTCTCTTCTGAATTTTGAAGCTCGCTCATTTCCAAGCAAACGCTGTAGTTTAAGTTTAGGAAGTGACGTGTTAATTGTTTTTAAATTCCTCTAACTAATTCAAGATTATGCTCAACTTTTTCTTTGTCTCAACAAAATTCTACTTTGGCGCGAGAAAATGATTGACATATACTCATTTTCTCTTTAGAATGTTGAAGCTTGTTTATGTCCGAACAAACGCTGCGATTTGGAAGTTTACGGAAACCACCGTTCATTTTTTTTAATTCTTCAAACAAATACTAGATTATACTCGACATTTTTTGGTCTCAACAAAATTTCACTTTAGCGCGATTTTTTGGAGAAACTGATTGCCGTATTCGTATTTTCTCTTCAGAATATTGAAGCTTGTTCATTTCCAAGCAAACGCTGTAGTTTTTAAGTTTAGGAAGTGACGTGTTAATTTTTTTTAAATTCCTCTAACAAATTCAAGATTGTACTCGACATTCTCTTTGTCTCAACAAAATTGTAATTTAATGCGATTTTTCGGAGAAACTAATTAACATATTCGCATTTTCTCTTTAGAATGTTGAAGTTTGTTTATTTCCAAGCAAATGCTGCAATTTAAAAGTTTACGAAAACTCGCGTTCATTTTTTTTATTTTTCAAACAAATTCTAGATTATACTCGACATTTTCTTTGTCTCGACAAAATTCTACTTTAGCGCGATTTTTCGGAGAAACTGCTTGACGTATTCGCATTTTCTCTTCAGAATATTGAAGCTCGTTCATTTTCAAGCAAACGCTGTAGTTTTTAAGTTTACGAAGTGACGCGTTAATTTTTTATAAATTTCTCTAACTAATTCAAGATTAAGCTCAACATTTTCTTTGTCTCAACAAAATTCTACTTTAGCGCGATTTTTCGGAGAAACTCATTGACATATTCGCATTTTCTCTTTAGAATGTTGAAGTTTGTTTATTTTTAAGCAAATGCTGCAATTTAAAAGTGTACGAAAACTCGCGTTCATTTTTTTTTATTTTTCAAACAAATTCTAGATTATACTCGACATTTTCTTTGTGTCAATAAAATTCTACTTTGGCATGATTTTTTGGAGAAACTGATTGACCTATTCGTATTTTCTCTTTAGAATATTGAAGCTTATTAATTTCCAAGCAAACGCTGTAGTTTTGAAGTTTAAGAAGTGACGCGTTAATTTTTTTTAATTCCTCTAACTAATTCAAGATTAAGCTCAACATTTTCGTTGTCTCAACAAAACTCTATGTGACGCAATTTTGCGGAAAAACTAGTTGACATATTTACATTTTCTCTTCAGAACGTTGAAGCTTATTCATTTTCAAGCAAAAGCTGTAATTTTGAAATTTAGGAAGAGACGCGGTAATTTTTTTTAAACTCCTCAAACTAATTCCAGAATAAAATCGGCATTTTCTTTGTCTTAATAAAATTCCACTTTGGCGCGATATTTCGGAAAAACCAATTGACATATTTGCATTTTCTCTTCAGAATATTGAAGTTCGTTCATTTCCCAGCAAATGCTGTGATTTTGAAATTTACAAAAGGCGCGTTCATTTTTTTTAATAATTCATCAAACAAATTACTCTATATTTGGAATTTAGTCTCATCAGCAATAAACTATAATTATTATTATTCTATAATGCTATTTAACTTATTTATTTATTAATTAGTTATTTATTTCCCTACAGATAATACATCAAATTACAGGAAAAACTTATTATACATTTGTTACAAATAATTTAACACTTTAACGTAAAATTGACTTCACGAATTATTTAAAAAAATATATATATATTTAAAACATCTAATTTATCGTGTTTATTAATTTTATTTTATTTATTTACGGACATCGCCTATTTAACAATAATACAATAAATTCGTTTACAAAAAGTATATAAATTTTAACTAAAAATAAGTATTATACACACCAATTAAAAAATATATTACAAAAAAAATTAAATTCAACTTAAATGAACCCTACCAAAAGTACTAAACTAAAGAATAGACCTAGACAAGTCAATAACCCTTAGACCACGCTTAAACAAATTAAAAGATGAGCAAAATATATGGAAATTTGAGTGTTTCTGGAATAGCTTTGCCTTTTTGAGAATTTCAGAAATATTAATTGAAACAGGCTGAGAAGTAATTGTTCAATGAATATTTGTAAATGTTAAAATTATTGCGATAAAATTGTTTATATTATATTTTTCTTATTAACACTGTGAATAATGATGTAAAAACGTCAATTAATTCCACTAATAACGTAATGTTTTCGAGCAACGTTTTCTTGTTTTTATAGATAGAAACTTTCTAATTGAAAAAATGAAAGCAAGAGAAAATCGTTTTATTTTGTTGTAAAATTAATTTTTCCCTCGCTAGTTTTTATCGTCCGACCATTATAATAAATGGAGTTGGCAAACTTTGAAAGCTGTTAGCTAAAACTTGCATGTGGAATGCGCGAATAAGCAAACAGCCAAAAAATAAAAGAACGCTTAAACCCGCCAAAACAAAAAATAGATTTTTTAAACACAATAAATAAATGATCGTAGCAATCGAATTGGAGTCGGCGTAATGAAAACGGGCTCTAAAAGGTAAAAAAAGGTAGGGGGAAAAGGAAAGGAAGAAGAAGCGAGGGTCTAACCCCCCGCTGCTCCCTGTCCACCCCTCGAATCCCGGGGGGTGGCAGCGGGGGGGTGGAGTAGACCGGCGAGTGATTGATAAAGGCGAGAGATAACGGCGTCGGGGGCGGCGGAAAAGTCATCAAAAAAGGAGAGAGCGCGGGCCCAAGTTTAAAATTAAAACGCTAATCGAAAAGTGCCTGCCACCCCCCCGCAACCCCCCGCGCGCGCCGAATAAAAATTCCTCGAGCTCGCCGGGGGCCGGGAAACGGGGCAAAAAATTAATGAGATCCTTGTTTTTATTGATTTTCCACCGAGAGGCAAATCGAGAGAGAATATTAAAAAGCTTTTCTTATTTTGCTGTACAGCTCGCTTAAAAAGTTTTTATTCTACACCCCCCCCGCCTCCCGGCCCGCTCGTTTTTCACGGCGCCGCTTTATAATTTATCAATAAGGAAAAAATCCTAGGACGGGGGAAACTTAATTACGCGAGCTATTTAATAAATTTCCAACTTTTTTCCTCCTCCACCTTTTTTTTTTCCTTTTTTTCTTCGAGAACGGAGAACTTCACGCGCTCTTTCTCCCTTGAATTCTTTCTCGAGCGTTCGAGCTTCAAACTTTTAAAACTACAATTTTTACATTTAATAAATTTTAAATTAATACCTTCTTAAATATGTTCACACAATTCTTTCACTCAAAATCCTAAGAACAAATGGAATGGAAACAAAAATCTAGTTTGGTGAGAGAATAATTTGACCTGATGTTGCATTTTGCATATAAATTATACATAGAACAGTAGAGCTGTCGTGTAACTCAAATATTCATTGTATAATTCAATATCTGTCGGGGTATTAGCTCGAGAAGTAGTTGTTTCAATGAATATTTCGAGACTTGTCTCAATGAGACAAACATTTTGCAGAAAGTCGATTTTAATTCGTTTTTATATTTTGTAAAAAGCTTCGATTTTACTGTTTTCTAATTTTTAAATATAAATCATTCATTTCTTAATAATTATTCTAAGTTTTATCAAAATCACCACGCTTATTTTAAAATTCAATTTTAATAAAAATGCGCGTACTAATCCTTAAAAAAAAAATATAATTGATGTAAGGGGGTTTTACTCAATCCAAAAACCCAATGATTTAAAGTACACATAATCCACTTTCTTTCTGGCGACGCTAATAGCAATCCATCTCCTTCTCTGGGGGGTGGCAAAAAAGGGGGCTGCAGCAGGTAAAACCTTAGCTAGGCGCGGATCCGAAATGATTAAAAGTATAATCTAAGATATACACTTATTGCGATCGAGGAAATCCCCCCCTCTCGCTTTCTCTATCTGCAAGAGCGAGACGGCGCTAGGGCCGAAGGGATAAAGGGACAAGGGAATGTAAATTAGCCATTTTCATTTATTTCGCCCTCGTTTTAGCCCCGTGTTTTTTAAGCGTTTTCTTCTCCTCGCTCCGCGAGAAAGACGCACAAGACTAATGGACCCGTATTCAGAAGGAATAATGCAAGCACTGGCTGCAATTTGTATTTTACTTAAGAGTTACGCTGAATGGGCATTTTTATCTGCGAGCCCTCCCCCTACTTTAGAATTCGGATTAAGTGGACGTTATCATTATGTTCAAGTTTTATGCAAAATACTAGAGGGGATTATGAATCAGTATTTCTGATATTTTATGCATTTTAGTGCTTCAATTAAAAAAAAATCCAGATCTAATCTAACCCTTAAATCCAGACCTAACAGTAGTTTTAAATCCGAGTGTAACGTAAATCGAGGTCTAATCTAACCCTTAAATCCAGATCTAACCCAACGGTCTAAACAAGATCTAATCCTACTTCCAAATATAGGGCTAAGCTAAGCCTTTAATCGAGGTCTAACATAATCCTAAAAACCCAAATCTAACCTAATCCGTAAATCCTTAAGTGTGTACAAAAATACAAATCTAGGTTTTACCTAGCCCTTAAAGCCAGTAAAAACCATAGCTTCAAGTAAAGGTCGTACGTAATCTTTAAATTGAGGTCAAACCTAACCCTCAAATCCAGATCTAAGCTAGCCCTCTAATCAAGATCTAACCCTACTCTCAAATTTAGGTTTAAGCTAAGTAATTAAGTATTTATTTACAGATAATTCCATTGATATTACAAAAAAAAATACAAATATGATATAACTAAGATTATTATAACTAAACTATCGTATGTTCAATAAAATAAAACCTCTAGAGTGCCATGGAAAATAATGTAGGTTGGCAACCTTGAAATTATACATTATAATTATTATGTCTGACGTTTTATATGTCAATTACCAAACCGTGTAGCCAACTAAAAATTAAAATAAGATAAAATCATGGCAAAACGACGTCATTTTACTCCATACGGTTTGGTCAATTCTTTCCAAAATGACGTCATTTCAGTGTGACTTCTCACTAATGACGGATATAAAACTGTTTTCACTTTATTCTAGACGGTCTAATAATTAAAAAAATCGGCTTTTTGAACATTGTAAAGACCATTAATTACATTTAATGAATGGTCTTAAGGGATTACATCATTTATTTATTTATTAAAGTACGGCGGACCATTTACAAAAACATTAATTTACAATAGTAATATTACAATATTTAATAAATATTAAAGTACTTAAAATAAACAACAAACAAAAAGTAAAAGTAAAAATGTAAAAATATAATATAATCACTTTAATGATAAATACAACACAACAGTTATTGGCTACGCAAATGGGCTCTTAGAATAGAATACTCTCCCGCAAGCATATCGAATTTTATCATATTAGCATGGCGCAGAATACGCACAGAGGCCGAATTTTTAGCATAATCTGTACCTTTAAATGGTACATGAAAAGTGTCATCGTTGCGCAGCATTCTAGCTGGAACGCGAATGCCAATTTTTGATAGTAAATCAGGACAGTCTATATGCCCATGCAAAAGTTTAAAAACTAAAAGTATATCAGCGTCAATGCGTCTCTGCTCCAGACTCTTAAGACCATATCTATACAGCAATCCTTGGTATGTGTCCTGCACATCGAATTTAAATGCAAGATACTTCAAGAATTTCTTTTGTACCTGCTCAATTTTATTTATGTTGCACTGTGTGTAAGGTGACCAAACAGATGAACAATACTCCAAATGTGGACGTATTAAGGAATTGTAGAGGAGTAATATTGTTTTTACGTCATTGAAATCTTTGCTGCTACGCTTGATAAAACCTAGCAGTTGATATGCTTTGGAAACGGTTTTTGAAATATGGCTTGAAAAGGTCCAATTATTGTTTACTATAATTCCAAGATCTTTTATAGAATTGACTCGCTCTATATTCCTATCATTTAAATGGTAAACGGCATCTATTGAGGATGCTCGTCTTGAAAATGAAATTATTTTGCATTTATCCACATTTAGACACAGTTTGTTCACCCTACACCAGTTACAATAAGAAGTAAGGTCTACTTGAAGATTATTTGTGTCTTGTAATGAATTAATACGTAAAAAGATCTTCATGTCATCCGCGAATAACCGAGTTTCGGCATATGAAAAACAGTTAACAACATCATTAATGAATAAGTTAAATAAAAGGGGTCCAAGGTGGGAACCTTGAGGTACCCCTGATGTGACGCTTATAGATCGTGACGTCAATTAACCTATTTTAATAAACTGTGTACGACAGGTGATATAAGATTCTATCCAGGATAGTAGAACTCCAAAAATTCCGACGTGTGCTAACTTGTTCATTAAAATACCATGATCAACACTGTCGAATGCTTTAGAGAAGTCGGTATACACAGAATCAACTTGACGCCCGCTCTCCAAAGCATCCACAATGTAGGAGTCATATACTAAGAGGTTAGAGGCAGTTGAAGCCCCAGCACGAAACCCGCGTTGATTAAAAGATATTGTGGAATGTAAAGCGTCGGTTAAAACTGATGTTAACAGTTTTTCAAATATCTTTGGAATTGCTGATATGATCGATATAGGTCGATAGTTTTGAAATATTTTATTATCACCGCTTTTAAAAATTGGAATAATATTTGCAATCTTCCAACATGCAGGAAACATACCACTGGATAGGGATTTATTAAATAATAACCATAAAGGTCTAGACATAGAAAAAGCACATTCTTTCAAAAAAGAGGCAGGTAAACCATCGGGACCTGGGCTATGATTTATTTTCAGTGAGCATAGAGAGTTTAAAATCTCAGTAATCTTTAACTTTGGTGGATGAGGGATATTTGTAACAGAAGATAGTGCATTAGATGATGTTATCGTATTGTGAAAGGTAGACGATGAACAATAAACTGATTCAAAATGTTTTGCAAATAACTCAACAACATTGTAGAAATAGAATCTAGTAGTGTATCTAGGATTTACTTGTAGATATGCTACTAAAAACATTCGATTATTGATTTAGTCAAACATACTTTTTTTCCTTTTAGAATTACCCAAATTTCGTCGATGATTCGGCAACGACAAGTGTATTTTAATCGCACACCCAGAGGGGGTTGGAGGTAATTACGAGCGCGCGCGGGGGATGGAAAATGCAAATCAAAACAGGGATGGCACCCGATACATCCACTGGAGTTCAGAGGGCGAGAGAAAAATCAGTGCTAATTCCTCCCCTTCTTTCGCTCAACTCTTAAATATCACCCTCATTTTTCACCCCCTCTGTCCCTGACAGACCCCAATAAGAAAAATCGGGCGGCGGACCGGTGGGGGTTGTGTCTCGAACTTCCACCCCGGAGGAGGAAGAAGTAGGAAAGAACGGCGAGGGAAAGGGGAGGGAAGGGGTAGGAAAAAATCGAGAGGGGAATAAAAACGTTTGAAAGGCAAGGGCGATCGATTTTTTTTTCAAGTTTGGCTTACTTCTTTATAACTTCAATTCATCATTTATAATTAATTAAAACAACGATTGATTTACTTTATCTTCTCAACTTACAAATATAAATTAGTAAATTACCGAATTATTAAGAAATATATTAAGAGCAGCAAAACCACTGATTGGTAACTCGGACTTTTTTTGTCTCGTGTGGTGGTGTCGCTTAGCGTCCCTGCACGGCGGTTTCCTTTTGTGCGCCTCTGGATGGTTTACTCCCAGTGGGCTCTTGTGTCTTCTATGAAGTTCAGGTGTTTCAGCCAGGGGATTTTCTTGTGCTCTAATTTAGGAAACACAGACTTCCCGAATTGTTCCGTGTGTTGCCTTTTATAGGCTTCGCATATACACAGTAGGTGTTGGGGAGTTTCCTCTTTTTCAAACACCCACGACATTGAGGTTTTTCACAATTTCCATCCTATGTTTATGCTAATTTAAGTCATAGTGTCCAGTGACTAGTCCTGTGATTCTTCGTAGTTAGTAAGTAAGTAAGTAAGTAATTTATTAATGCCTGACAATTGTCTTACATACGTCACATATATAGAGAACTATGAATAGAATACAATTTTTAGAAATGCCATAATAAAAGATTATCAATGTACATGCTGTGTACATTGTTAATCTTTTATTATGGCATTTCATAATCATATCAGGTGTTCTGCCGGTGGGCACTGAGAATGTTCAAAATTGTCACATTTTAAAAGATCAAAATAAATAATATGAACAGCAATTCATTCTAATCAGTTCTGACAGCGTCAGTGTGCTGATAGGTACCGGACCATCGAGGAAGAGTCTTGTATGCCCCCTTTTGGCTGTGCCATGCCGGTGGAATGGGTGTACGATTTTAGTGAAATCGGACCCAATTTTTATAGTTTCTTCTTCTTGTAGCAATTTGAATGTTGCTGGTCCTGAAGCTTCTACATTTAAAGTGTGTTCATTTAGGTGCAGCCTATAGGCTGTCTGTCTACCTTCCATCATAACATATAGATGTAGTAGTGGAAGCGATAATATTTGTTCCATGGCTGCTGTAGGCGTTGTACTCATCGCTTCAGTTATCAGCAGAGATGCCTGTCTTTGCGCTTTCTCAAGTTTTACGGCTGCGCTCTTGGTTTGGGTCTCTTCTCCCCATGCGAGCGCGGCGTACGTCACTATGGTTCTTACGACCACGGTGTATAGCCATTTGGTCATACTGGGTCTCAGTCCCCATGTGCGTCCTACTATTTTTCCGATCGCAAAAAGTCCTCTTATAGCCTCTTTGGTGATGTTCTCTATTTGGAAGTTGAAGTTCAATCTGGTGTCAAGTATGACCTCTAGATATTTTACTTAATTTTTGATGGGGACTTTCATTCCATACATGCCCTGCGATTTTAGATCATGGGTTTTTTGTCTCCTAGTGAAGGGGACGATCGCTGTTTTGAGCCGAGTTTACAGCGAACCCTTCGTCTTTGCACCATCTTTCTACGGTACTCAGTGCCCTCTACATCAAGTTAGGTACAGAGTCCCAAACTTTTCGCTTACTAGAATGGTCAGGTTATCAGCATACCCCAGGGCATTGGTTTTCGAGTAGCAGCAGAAGGTCGTCCATGACGAGGCACGAGAGAACGCCTCCCTGTGGACACCTGCCAGCGACTATTGCTTCTGCTGTTTTTCCATATAGAGTAGTTGCTACAGTCCGACTTCTGAGCATATTGTTCACCCAGTGTCGCACTTGCGGGTTAATCCCTCCGTTGAAGGTTGTGTTGTTGTTGTATTGTGTGGTTTTTTCGCATCTGCTCACTAGGTGGTGGATTGCTAGTTCACACGACTTTCCCGCTTGGTAGGCATATTGTTGTCGGTGTAGTGGTGAGTCCTTAAGGACTTTTTCCTGGATGTGCCTGTCTACTAGTTTTTCTAATAGTTTTAGAATAAATAGTGACAAGCTGATCGGCATGTAAGATTTCGCCTTAGTAAAAGAATGTTAATGTTTATATTTATTTATTTATTTATTCATTCAACAGAGTCCATTTAAAAATTACATAATATTACACAGCTAAAAATATAAAATTACACATTAAAACATAATTAAAACAATAAATGCAATAAATTTGGCTCATTCGGACATCAGAAATATCATAAATTTTTAAATATTTTTTATTACATATTGTTTCCCCTAATTCTTTTCCCTAATATATATTTTGAACTACACATTGTTTCTATAAAAGCGTTTATTTAAAGCTTCTAACAAGTGTTTTCACTATAATGGTTTGTAAATTAAATTCACTTGGTTTTGTTTCACTTATATGTATTTTATTTTCTACTAGAAACAAATCCATTTGTACATCATTCTTGATAATGGCATTAAGCCGAAACTAGTAGAAAATAAAATACATATAAGTGAAACAAAACCAAGTGAATTTAATTTACAAACCATTATATTTTAAAATGTTTTACCAAGTGATTAATGAGAAAAAAGTGCCCGATATAAAGTGTTTTCACTTCTTGATTAAGTATGAAGTAAAAATTCGGGTTTAGAATAGCCCGAAACTAGAAATTATACTGTATTCCCTACGCGTAGCAACTATTATAGATAACCCAATATACATTATTAGTATTGGGTTGCCTATAATCCTAGATTTTAGCATATCGCTTTAGCTACTCGACCAAACCAAATGTTCAGGCTCTTCTAATCTCGAAATTTTACTTCATGCGCTACGTGTAGAAAACACGGATTTTAAATGAAGTTCAATTATTCCAGCTATAGAAAAAAATATCCTTGCCTTAAAATTATAGCCTATGATCAGAGTTGAATGCATTTAACACAATTTATTATTTAAGAGAATATTAGGGTTGTGGAAATGAGGTAAATTTTAAACTACTTCAAACTCTAATTAGGCCTAGTTAACAAAAAAAAAAATGCACGCAAACCCGACTCCGTTTTCCACCCTGGCTCGCAAAACCTGTTGAGTTTTAAACCTCGGCACATGCACGACTCGAACTCGGAAAAACCGGCCCTAATTAATTAACCCCCCGACGGCGCCTTTACCCCAGATTTTTACTTCACACCCTTCCGCAAACCGCAGGTAATTACAGCCTAAACAATGTACGCACAGTGGTCAGCTGTGGTTTTTTTGTTATCGATAACATAATATGGTATACAAAAAGAAATCTGTATTTGAAAGTTTTGTAAGCAAATTGCGTTCTCTTTTTAAAAGTGTTGTATGCGAGTAAACACAGCGGAGTGAGAGAGGAAGGGATAAAATATTTTGCACCCCTGGTTTAGTGTGTGTATCGAGTTTGAACCCTTTTTTTGTCTTGTGTAAATCGGTACCCACTGAGCAAAACACCAATAAATAACGTTAAATCAACATTTTAGCAACATTAAAGGTTGTATTAATGTTTCATTAACATTAATACAACCTTTAATGTTGCTAAAAGGTTGATATAACGTCATTTATTGGTGTTTTGCTCACTGGGTACCGATTTATACAAGACAAAAAAAAAGGGTTCAAACTCGATACACACACATTACTTGAATGAGTTTGTTTAGTGGGTAGATAACAGGTTTTTTTTGCAGATGCGCTTTAATTAAAGTCATTATATTTTATTAATTTCTCACTTAACCCGTGGTGAAACATATTTAATTAATACGTTTTGATTAAAACACTTGGTTTGTTTCACTGATTTTTTATTTTTACTCCAACTAGTTTCGACCTTAGGTCGAAACTAGTTGGAGTAAAAATAAAAAATCAGTGAAACAAACCAAGTGTTTTAATCAAAACGTATTATATTTTATATTTACTCGCAACAAAGTTAACAATTTCTCGAATTCCCTACTTACCAGAAAGGCCATTGGGCAACGTACATTTTTATATAATATACTACGGGTTTATAATTATTTGTTAGAGAATAATCTATTACATTCTCAAACTACTGTCTCGATACAGAATTTTATAATAAACATTAAACGATTTGTGGCAAATTCAAACCAAGAGGAAGTGTTATTTATCATTGGAAGATAGAAAGGATGTCCTATCGGACTTCTACATATATTTTGATATATATGATACACATTATTTTCATGAGTTCTCTCTTTTATCTTAAGAATAAATTACTGCTAAATTATCTACAAGTTTTTTTAGCTTCGACTATTTGGCAGATAATAATTGGGATATTGTAAATTGCACTTTACTTTACTTTATTTAATTCTCTTTTTCCTATTTTTTCTTTCTTTCTTATATGCTATATATATATATATATATATATATATATATATATATGTATATATATATATATAATGTATTATTATGTTAACTGAGTAATTAAATAAATAAATAAATTACTGATTCCTTGAGAATAATTCAAAGTCGAAACTAATAGTTGTAATAAAAAAACCAAAACATTAGTGTTTTCTTTTAAAATCATTACTGATACCCCTAATTATCCTTCTCCTTTTTTTCTTCCTCTTCAAACTAATGAAAAAAAAAGGATACGATCAATTCAACCGTATTTTATATATTTAGATCGAGTTTCAATGAAATGTAGAATATCAAAGGGGTTTATTAATGTTTTAATAAGCTGATGAGGAGTTGTTAATTGAATACCAATAGGTTGCATTAATTAGATTCGTTATTAACCTTTTAATTCCTGAATGAATGTCAGGTTATTTATAGCAAGGATATTCCAAGAATTATAAAAAAGTAAACTTTACGCTGTTGTGTAACAGGGGGTGGAATCTAGGTCGCAGCTATTAAGACTATCGGATGGACAACTAAAGAGTTGACGCGTCGAGTGAAGAATTCGTAATTCAATAATTTTAACTGAAATTAGTACACAATTTTTACGAAATTGTGTAGTATTATGCCCAATCCTGGAATCTAGGTCGCAGCTACAAACACTTGCGGATGGACAACTAAAGAGTTGAAGCGCCAGGTGAAGGTTTCGTAGTTCATTAATTCTAACTGAAATTAGTACACAATTTTTAGTAAATTGTGTGGGATTTTGCCCGATCCTGGAATTTAGGTAGCAGCTATAAAGACTTGCAGATGGACAAGTATAGAGGTGAAGTGTTGAGTGAATAATTTGTAATTCAATAATTTTAATTAAAATTAGTACACAAGTTTAAGCTAATTGTGTAGGATTTTGCCTGATCCTGGAATCTAGATCGCAGCTACAAACTCTTGCGGATGGACAACTAAAGAGTTGAAGCGCCGGGTGAAGATTTCGTAGTTCATTAATTCTAACTGAAATTAGTACACAATTTTTACGAAATTGTGTGGGATTTTGCCCGATCCTGGAATCTTGGTCGCTGTTATAAAGACATGCAGATGGAAACTAAAGAGTTGAAGCATCGAGTGTAGAGTTTGTAATTCAATCATTTTAACTGAAATTAATACACCAGTTTTACGAAATTGTGTGGGATATTGCCCCATCCTGCTGCAACCAGAAGTGGTTACAGCAGGATAGGGAAAAATCACACACAACTCGCCGCTCTCGTCGTATTTTTCAAAAAAAAACGTGTTTTATAAGCGTGGCGCATGAAGTAACATTTCGAGTTTAGGAAAGGCTAAACTCGAAATTTTACTGCATGCGCCACGCGTGTTAAACTCTGAAATCACTGAAATATTGTTAACAAATAAACCTCACTTAAAATCAGTGGCTTATACGCGTGGCGCATGAAGTAAAATTTCGAATTTAGAAAAGCCTTAAAATTTGGTTTGGCCGCTTCGCGCTACGCGACCAATCCAAATGTTAAGGCTTTTCTAAACTCGAAATTTTAATTCATGCTTAACCAAGGATTGGTAACACTCGTTAGAAGCTTCGATTAGAACTTAAAAAAAAATCAATAAATGCCTAAACATTTAAAGCGGATACATCAATAGGGAGTTCTTTTCTTAAATATATAAATCCCATTTATATGTTGTAAATCTTTAGATATTTGTTGTTTTTTTTTTAGAGTTCAATTAAAACTTAAAAGAGGGTTTTCCACTTCCAGATAAACCATGAAGTAAAATTTGGAGTTTAGAAAAGCCTGAAAATTTGGTTTAGTCGCGTAGCGCGAAGCGCGGAACGACCAAACCAAATTTTCAGGCTTTTCTAAACTCAAAATTTTACTTCATGCGCCACGCGTATAAAACACTGGTTTGAAGTGAAGTTCACTTGTTAACAATATTTCAGCGTTTTCAGAGTTTAACACGCATGGTGCATGAAGTAAAATTTTCATGCTTTCCTAAACTTGAAATTTTACTTCATGCGCCACGCGTATAAAACACTGGTTTGAAGTGAAGTTCACTTGTTAACAATATTTCTGCGTTTTCAGAGTTTAACACGCGTGGCGCATGAAGTAAAATTTCGAGTTTAGAAAAGCCTGAAAATTTGGTTTGGTCGCTCCGCGCTTCGCGCTACGCGACCAAACCAAATTTTCAGGCTTTTCTAAACTCGAAATTTTACTTTATGCTTAACCAAGGATTGGAAACACTCGTTAGAAGCTTTGATTAGAACTTAAAAAAAAATCAATAAATGCCTAAACATTTAAAGCGGATCCATCAATAGGGAGTTTTTTTTTAAATATACATATCCCATTTATATGTTGTAAATCTTTAGATATTTGTTGTTTTTTTTTTAGAGTTCAATTAAAACTTAAAAGAGGGTTTTCCACTCCCAGATAAATCATGAAGTAAAATTTCGAGTTTAGAAAAGCCTGATAATTTGGTTTCGCCGCGTAGCGCGAAGCGCGGAGCGGCCAAACCAAATTTTCAGGCTTTTCTAAACTCGAAATTTTACTTCATGCGACACGCGTATAAAACACTGGTTTGAAGTGAAGTTCACTTGTTAACAATATTTCAGCGTTTTCAGAGTTTAACACGCGTGGCGCATGAAGTAAAATTTCGAGTTTAGAAAAGCCTGAAAATTTGGTTTGGTCGCTCCGCGCTTCGCGCTACGCGACCAAACCAAATTTTTAGGCTTTTCTAAACTCGAAATTTTACTTCATGCTCAACTAAGGATTGGAAACACTCGTTAGTAGCTTCGATTAGAACTTAAAAAAGAACAATAAATGGCTAAACATTTAAAGCGGATACATCAATAGGGAGTTTTTTTTTAAATATACATATCCCATTTATATGTTGTAAATCTTTAGATATTTGTTGTTTTTTTTTTAGAGTTCAATTAAAACTTCAAAGAGGGTTTTCCACTCCCAGATAAAGCATGAAGTAAAATTTCGAGTTTAGAAAAGCCTGAAAATTTGGTTTGGTCGCGTAGCGCGAAGCGCGGAGAGGCCAAACCAAATTTTCAGGCTTTTCTAAACTCGAAATTTTACTTCATGCGCCACGCGTATAAAACACTGGTTTGAAGTGAAGTTCACTTGTTAACAATATTTCAGCGTTTTCAGAGTTTAACACGCGTGGCGCATGAAGTAAAATTTCGAGTTTAGAAAAGCCTGAAAATTTGGTTTGGTCGCTCCGCGCTTCGCGCTACGCGACCAAACCAAATTTTCAGGCTTTTCTAAACTCGAAATTTTACTTCATGCTTAACCAAGGATTGGAAACACTCGTTAGAAGCTTCGATTAGAACTTAAAAAAAATATCAATAAATGCCTAAACATTTAAAGCGGATACATCAATAGGGAGTTCTTTTTTTAAATATATAAATCCCATTTATATATTGTAAATCTTTAGATATTTGTTGTTTCTTTTTTAGAGTTCAATTAAAACTTAAAAGAGGGTTTTCCACTCCCAGTTAAAGCATGAAGTAAATTTCGAGTTTAGAAAAGCCTGAAAATTTGGTTTGGTCGCGTAGCCCGAAGCGCGGAGCGGCCAAACCAAATTTTCAGGCTTTTCAAAACTCGAAATTTTACTTCATGCGCCACGCGTATAAAACACTAATTTCAAGTAAAGTTCACATGTTAAGAATATTTCAGCGTTTTCAGAGTTTAACACGCGTGGCGCATGAAGTAAAATTCGAGTTTAGAGAAGCCTGAAAATTTGGTTTGGCCGCTCCGCGCTTCGTGCTACGCGACCAAACCAAATTTTCAGGCTTTTCTAAACTCGAAATTTTACTTCATGCTTTATCTGGGAGTGGAAAACCCTCTTTTAAGTTTTAATTGAACTGTAAAAAAGAAACAACAAATATCTAAAGATTTACAACATATAAATGGGATTTATATATTTTAAAAAAAAACTCCCAATTGATGTATCCGGCTTAAATGTTTAGGCATTTATTGATTTTTTTTTAAGTTCAAATCAAACCAAATTTTCAGGCTTTTCTAAACTCGAAATTTTACTTCATGCTTAATCTGGGAGTGGAAAACACTCGTTTCAGGCTTCAAATTGTACTTAAAGAAAAAACCTATGCATATGTATACTTAAAACAAAAATTCGATGTAGATACTACCGTGCGATTATTTAAATCGTGATTATCAATTATTATTATTCTACTACTCTAAGGCTTTGAATTTCAAATTAGTGTGGCACTACTAGTAGTTAGCACATAAAGAGTTGAAGCGTCGAGTGAAGAATTCGTAATTCAAAAATTTTAATTAAAATTAGTACACAATTTTTACGAAATTGTCTGGGTTATTGCCCCATCCTACTCAGAAATAGTTGCAGCAGGATAGGGAAAATCACACACAACTCGCCGATCTCGTCGCATATTTCAAGAAAAGTGTAAAAAAGTGTTTAAATGTTTTAAAATTAGATTGGCATTATTAATTAATTAATTCATTCATTTATTTACGGATATCTTCTTTCTACAAAAATTGTAAGCATTTATATAAATCATCATAAACAATATAATGCACAAATAAGTCAACTATTCAACATAAACTTTGAACATCTTTATCCCAAGTGGTTTGACAATTCAAAATTAAGAGTGGTAAGGTAATCTCAGGGGTACATACAAAATAAAAAATAAACAAATAAATATTGAATAAATAAACATATATATGTATATATGTATATAATAATATATATAATTATTGTCTGGGATATTGCCCCCATCCTGTTGCAATCAGAAGTAGTTGCAGCAGGATAGGGAAAAATCACACACAACTCGCCGATCTCGTCGCATTTTTCAAGAAAAGTGTTTAAATATTTTAAAATTAGATTGGTATTACTGGCCGTTAGCACATAGTTTACCATAACCTCAAATTTATTCCATCATTCAATTAACATTCTACGCAATCACACAAAAAAAATGCCGCCTATTCTAAATCATCAATTAAACGATCGCACGGTATAAGATAAATTCCCTGTCTACTTTTTATGATAATAAAAATTGTCTTTAACTACACCGGTTAAAGACAAGGTGGAGGGCATTTTTCAAGAAAAGTGTAAAAAAGTGTTTAAATATTTTAAAATTAGATTGACATAATTGTCTGGGATATTGCCCCATCCTGTTGCAATCAGAAGTAGTTGCAGCAGGATAGGGAAAAATAACACACAACTCGCCGATCTCGTCGCATTTTTCAAGAAATGTGTTTAAATATTTTAAAATTAGATTGGTATTACTGGCCGTTAGCACATAGTTTACAATAACCTCAAATTTATTCCTTTATTCAATTAACATTCTACGCAATCACACAAAAAAAATAATGCCGCCTATTCTAAATCATCATTTAAACGATCGCACGGTACAAGATGAATTCCCAGTCTACTGTTTTATGATAATAAAAATTGTCTATAACTACACCGGTTAAAGACAAGGTGGAGGGAATTTCGATTGGCATTATTGTCTGGAATATTGCCCCGTCCTGTTGCAATCAGAAGTAGTTGCAACAGGATAGGGAAAAATCACACACAACTCGCCGATCTCGTCGAATTTTTCCAGAAAACTGTTTAAATATTTTAAAATTAGATTGGTATTACTGGCCGTTAGCACATAGTTTACCATAACCTCAAATTTATTCCATCATTCAATTTACATTCTACGCAATCGCACAAAAAAAATGCCGCATATTCTAAATCATCATTTAAACCAGTGGTCTCCAAACTACGGCCCGCGGGCCAAATCCGGCCCGTGACTTGCATGAATCCGGCCCGCGATTGTTTGTAATTTTTTTTGTAAATGTCATATTTTGAAATATTGTAACAATTGTTCCTTACATTTTTCATAATTTTATAAAATTAATCGGATCTTGGCCGACTTTATTATGAAGAATTGTATTTGTGACCCGCGAAGAAGAAAGTTTGGAGACCCAGAATTTAAACGATCGCACGGTATAAGATAAATTCCCTGTCTACTTTTTATGATAATAAAAATTGTCTTTAACTACACCGGTTAAAGACAAGGTGGAGGCAGCTGAAGAAGTGTAGATTTTCCTTAAAGAAAAACGACGCCCGGCTCTGTCAGTGTTTCTCATTTTCCCTTGGCCTGCGAGGAGGAAGAAGAGCGTCATTAAAAATCCCTTCTGTAAATTCGAAACGGAATGCATTGATTAGCGATAGCCTTGTCCTCGTCGCGCTCGCGCTTTCCCTCCTCGTCTGCACCGCGCGGCGAAATAACAAGTTCCAATTATATACAAAATTAAAATTCATCTCATTGAAAAAGCGAACGAAACGAACCGAGTTTCTATTAAAACTTTTTAAGGGAGAACGAGAGAGGGAGAATTCCAAACCCCCGGAACCCCCGAGCCCCCGAAGAAATGTATAAGGGCTTCATTAAAAACTTAAATTAAAACAAGTGGACACGATAGAGCCGGCAATTTGCATTAAGCGCAATTTTTACGCTTTTCCACTCGACTTTACTCAATCCATTCCAAGATGGAAAAATTATTAAAATAAATTATTGCAAGAAGAAAAACATGCGATTATTTCAATTATGATTTAGAGTAGGCGGCATTTTTTGTGTGCAGTTGTTCAGAATACTAATTGAATGATAGAATAAATATGAGGTTATGTTAAACTAAGTGTTAGCGGTCAGTAGTGCCAATTTAATTTAAAATTCAAAGCCTACTCTAACTCATGTTTGAAATGATCGCACTGTAATACAAGTAATAAAAGGAGTTTTTGAATTCAATCCAATTCAAAAGTATTTTATTATTTATATGGAAGTAAAACTTCATATAAAGATTCTATATATCGTTAACTTGTTTCTCATTGATCACTTGGTAAAACATTTCTATTAATATATAGGTATTTGATTGAAATTCACTTGGTTTGTTTTACTAATAAATTGCCATTTTCATGAATTCTTGGAAATGGCATTAAGCCGAAACTAGTTGAAACTAAAACAATTTATTAGTAAAACAAACCAAGTGAATTTCAATCAAATACCTATATATTAAAGATTCTATTTTCACCATTTTATTGTATAATGGTTACTCTTGACGTGTGAAAGACAGAAAGTTACTGTTATTTGCAAGCCTATTCAGCGATATTTTACAGTCTCTGGCCACATTTGAGGTGCAGTGCGGACTATTCAGTGGCGGCTTGGCTATCAGTAATGAACCTGATGCGGGGGACCCCCTGAAGGTCATTTTTGTGGATCTAGTCCGCTGCCACTCAGATGGCCATGACCTCTGCCTGAAGAATGTTACAGTGATTTGGGAGTCTAAAAGACTATTTGAGGTTGAAATCTTGTGAGAAGATTCCTCACCCTACTCTGTTTTCAGACTTGGAACCATACGTAAAGAGCCAGATGTCCTTGCCTTGAATTATCTTACCCTCTAACCATTTGATTTTGTCCGGGATGGAAGTGGAGAACTTATTTTCAAAATTAAGTTCTGGAATGCAGCTGTCAGTCTTCAGGGGGATATCGATAGGCTCATTCAGGATCCTTCCATGGCTCTATTTGCTAGTGCTCCATATCCTAACTGAGTTCATTCTGATCGCTGTGGTAGCTGCAGCATATCTGCAGTAGAGGTCGACTGGAGCTAGATTTAGTATTATATCTAGCGCTTTGGAGGGGGTGGACCTGACCGCCCCCGTTATGAGCAATTCGGCGGTTCTCTGAGCCTTGCCGAGTGCAGTTTGGTGGATCCTTTTGTCGAGGGCAGTCCACCAGACTGCGGCCCCGTAGAACATAATGGGCCTTACCACGGCCGTGTACATCCAGTGAACAACGGTTGGTTTCAGTCCCCAGTTCTTGCCCACTGCTCTTTTGCAGGAGTACAGCGCGACGTGCGCTTTCCGTGCTCTCTCCTGGATATTGGGCTTCCAACTAAGCTTCCTGTCGATTAGAATGCCCAAATATTTAGCTTGCTCTTTTACTACCAATTCGGTGCCGTTTAGAGTAGGAACTTTGAAGTTCGGTACTTTATGCATTCTGGTGAAGAGTACAAGCTCAGTTTTGAGAGGGTTTACCTCTAATCCACACTTCTCATATCAGCGGGTTCATTTAAGTAAGTAAGTAAGTAAGTAAGTAAGTGCTTTATTGGGTAGGTAGGTATTAATAGGTTTACATACGTCAGATATACAGAAAATATGACCTTGCTAATTAAATAGACAATACAATATAAAATAATTAAATACATGTATAAGTGTAAATGATTAAAAATTATTAACGATTACAATTAATAAAATAATTTGCGGAGTGCTTACTCCGTAAGTTCGGATAGGATGTTTAAGTGTTTGCCACAGACCGTAAGCGTCACATCGTCAGCGTAGGCAATTGCCCTACACCCTACAGACTCTAGTTCTTTCAGTAAGTCATTTATGACTGCGTTTCATAGTAGCGGAGAGAGGACCCCCCCTTGAGGGGGGGAGAGGTTAATCTTTTTGAGTGTGAGCCACCCAGCGAAAAGACAACGTGCCTCCCGGTCAGCAGCTCCCCTATAAAGAGGCATATCGACTCGTCAATGTGCAGGTTTCTGAGGGCAGACAGAATTGCTTCTGGCTGCACAAAGTTGAAGGCTCCTTCGATATCCAACGTAAACTCCTTATTGCACATGGACTTCTGAACCTGGCGTATGAGGGCGTACAGCGCCGTGTCCACTGATCTGCCCTTAGTATAAGCGTATTGGCTAGTTCACCATAGGTTTGGATTGATGCGTTCCTTTATGTACGCTTTCCAACGTCTTGAGTTAGAAGGACAATAAGCTGATTGGCCTATAGTCCTTCGGTGTTGAGTGGGTTATTTTCCCTGCTTTAGGTATAAAAACCACATTTGTCTCTTTCCATCTCTGAGGGATGTACGATAGAGTTAGGCAGGCTTCCATTATTGCTTCCAACCAGGGATTTATAACTTCTTGAATTTTGGAGGCGTTCACTTCGTGGTACATCTTCAATTTTGATATAAAGGAAACTCTTAATTTTGTATACCACTTTTATTTTACTTTAGTGACTAGTTTCAATTACACGGTAATCATTCTCAAACTAAGTACTTAAAACACGAGTTACACAGGTATATATATTAAATCTAAAGCGCTTCGAAGAGAGGGGTGTACATCAGGTCAACCTGGTCGTTAAGGATGGAAATTCCCGGATTAATTTTTGCTTTGTGTATTTCAACGGCTTCCAGTAGATCAAATACTAAACTCTGTAATTTAATATTCAACGCAAAAACCCCAATAAATAAGATGTACAAGTCAGGAATTTACAGGTTAACATGTCCAGATTGTAAAGGAGTGTACATCGGACAATCAGGTCGTAATTTTCAAACCAGACTAAAAGAACATCATAGATCATATAATTTAAAACATGAGAATTCAACTTTTGCAAATTATTTGTTAGAAACAAACCACAATTTCGGCAAGGATGTACTTTCGGTAATCCATCTCACCGAAAAAGGTAAGAAAATGGATTTACTGGAAGCCGTTGAAATACACAAAGCAAAAATTAATCCGGGAATTTCCATCCTTAACGACCAGGTTGACCTGATGTACACCCCTCTCTTCGAAGCGCTTTAGATTTAATATATATACCTGTGTAACTCGTGTTTTAAGTACTTAGTTTGAGAATGATTACCGTGTAATTGAAACTAGTCACTGAAGTAAAATAAAAGTGGTATAAAAAAGTTAAGAGATTTATAATATCTGAGGCTATCTGTAATTCAGCAGGAATGATCCCATCAGGGCCTGCAGCTTTAAAAGGCTTGAAGCTTTCCACACTCCAAGCCAGTTTGTGCTCACTCATGATATCATATATGGGGCAGCTCCTCCTGGGTGCCGGTCGATCCCCTTTCCCGCTAGAGTCAGAGGAAAAGTGGGTATCCATCAGCGCCGTTAGGGTTTCCTCGCTTGAAGTGGTCCAGTCACCACCTTGCTTCATGAGAAAACCCGGAATAGCTGAGTTTCCCGATAGTATCTTTCTAAGCCGACTGGACTCGGAGGTTTTCTCAATTTTGTTGCAAAAGGTTCTCCAAGAGGCCTTGCCTGTCTAACAGCCTTCTTAAAGGCTCTTAGGCTGTCCTTATACAGAGACCATTCGCAGGTTTGTTTTGCCCTGTTGAACAGCCTATTGCATTCCTTCTTTAAGGAGTAAATCTCCTGGTTCTACCATGGAGGCTTTCATAATAGTAGAACTTTGATAAAAACACTTGGTTTATTTTACTGATTTATATCAGTGAAAAAAAACAAACCGCGATTGTTTGTAATTTTTCTTGTAAATGTCATATTTTGAAATATTGTAACAATTGTTCCTTAAATTTTTCATAATTTTATAAAATTAATCGGATCTTGGCCGACTTCATTATGTAGAATTGTATTTGTGGCCCGCGAAGAAGATAGTTTGGAGACCCAGGCTCTAGACTGATAAAATTTACAGAAGTTGTTAAACAAATAATAAAATTTGTATCAATAAATACAATGACTTATCCAGGCATTGCAGGAGTTCAAACTTGTAGAACTTTGATAAAAACACTTGGTTTATTTTACTGATTTATATCAGTGAAAAAAACCAAGTGTTTCAAAGTTCTACTATTAATTAAATATGTTTCACCACATGTTAAGTAAGTAATTAATTTAACATACAAGAAATTCTTGTGATTTGCCTCCTCTAAACCCGAAATATTTACTTTAGGCGCCAGTCGTATTTAACACTGATTTAGTGTTAGTTAAACAAATATGGCAAACTCAGTTTGATTAATTTTTTTGATAATATGTAGTGTTACCATACCAGCCACCTACCCATTTGCTGATTGAGCTACCCATCTCCATAAATACCCAGCGCCTGGAGATAACAGGCAGTTCCAGTCAGTTCCCGACAGACTCCGGCAGCTCGCGCTCGTATCAAATTACTTACTCAAATTAATCTTTGTATTTTCATTCTTTTAATTGTAATTGTGTTCAATAAATAAAACTTTTTAAAAACAATCGTTACGTAGTGAATACGTTAACTGTAGATAATATAATTTATAGAAAATCTGGAAATTCCAAATTATTTGTATTTAACTGCAAATATGAGGTTAAATACAAATAATTTGGAATTTCCAGATTTTCTTTAAATTATATTGTCAACAATTAATGTTATTTTATTAAATAAACAATATTTCCTATAAATTACACGTAAAGCTGGCTGAAAAATTACGAAATATACTCTTTTTATTGTAATTCGCAACCCCCACAAGAATTTATATATTTACGTGGAGAGAAAAGAAAATATAATTTATCTTTAACTTCGTGAATTAAGGATGCTATCACTCGCGTATTTAAAAGATAATTTATCTATCTCTGTTGTCATTGCGAGAACAAGGAGGGCGTCTCGCGGGGTAGAAAGAGCGGGGGGCGGCGGTATCCCCATCTCCGCTCACTCCCAAAGGGCGAAAAAGGGACGGAGCGCCTCTGCGGAAAAGAACGAGCTTATTCAAGAAGAAACAATTTTGAAAAACGACTTTCTTTGTGCTCGGACCATTAAGGACTAATTGCAACGTTTTAATTTTAAGGTCTAAAGATAAGTTTTGACAATCTCTTGAATACACATGCACAGGGAGGGAGTCGGCGAGTGAATGCGGGGCCGTAATTTATTAAAAGATATTTTCGGGACGCGCGCGCTTTGGCAAAAATAATATCGCCGGATACGCTTTTGCATTCGCGTCGCGGCGCCGGCATGAAATTTACGGGCGGGGAAAAAAAATATGGAATGGGAAAATAAGACGAGGGTTGTTTTTCATAAAATTTCAGCGCGGCTAGGATCTTGCCAGAAAAGTCAGTGATGAGAACTTTTATCTTAATCGCGATCTCACTCCCCTTCAATATTTTAATCATTACTAACCCTTTTCTAGATATTTATACCTCTACATCTAGAATCATTTAAATTTAGAACTGTTTTTTAAAACTTGAAATTTTGATATAATTTACAGAATCTTTTAGATTTACGACTGTTTCTTTAAACTCTAAACCAGGGGCTCCCAACCTGTTTCAGGTCGTGCACCCCTCATAACTTCACTCTGCTTCCCCCCCTCTCTGAACTGTTTCTTTAAGCTCTAGGCCAGGGGCTCTCAACCTTTTTCAGGTCGCGCCCCCCTTCATAACTCCCCTTCATTATTTTAATCATTACTAATCCTTTACTAGATATTTATTACTCTACATCTAGAATCATTTAGATTTAGAACTGTTTTTTAAAACTTAAAATGTTGATATAATTTACAAAATCTTCTAGATTTACGACTGTTTCTTTAAACTCTAGACCAAGGGCTCTTAACCTTTTTCAGGTCGCGCCACCCTCATAACTCCCCCGCCCCTCCCTGAACAGTGAAATAAGTGTTTAATATAGTCTTTGTAAGACTACCTTGTTGTAGTTTGCGAAAACAATCCCAATTTTAATATTTGAAGTATTTTGCAACCAAGAATTAGCAATTTAATTTATACTTATGTTTGAACCACACGGTAACCTAACCGCCAGTCTAAGGTGTCAAATTGTTTAGAGGGAATGGCTATACTGATGAGAGATAAATCTCGAAACGCGTCTATAGATGGCCTGTATAATTTGACCCAAATTGTTACATTTGCAGTAGATTACTGTATGTAACAGCAAACACGTGTGTAATTCAATGTCCGTGTCGGGGTATTAGCTCGGGAAGTAGTTGTTATAATGAGTCTTTGATATAGTCTTTGTAAGACTAACTTGTAGATTGCGAAAAGAATCCCAATTTTAATGTTTAGAGTATTCTGCAACCAAGAATTGACAATTTCATCTATACGTATGTTTGAAACAGTATTTATTTATTTATTTATTTAACGGAAGATCCATTTTACAAAATATATTTTAACAAAATTATTTAACTACGAAAAGAATACAGTAGTACTTATACAGAAAATATACAATACAATGTAATACTAAGATAAATAACAAACATTTATACGCTTAAGTTTGCTGATAAACTGTGAGGGTGAGAAGCAATTAAAAATATCAAAATTTGGATGCAGTGATAGTTTATTTGCTGTGCGCATAAACCTTGTAAGTGGACTATTATTCCCGTAATTTGTCTTATGGAGCTGGATACGAAATAAAGGTAAATGTCGAATTGAGCGATTAGATAGAGGAATAGAGAAAGTAATTTGCGACAAAAGATATGGGCATTCAACAATGTGACAAATTAATTTATGAAAAAATACCAAATCAGCATACACCCGGCGGATACTTAGTTTATCAATAAATTGGATAGACAAAATTGTATCTAAATTTGTGCTGGTATCAAAGCCTAACTTGTACGCAAGTACTTCTAAAAATTTGTTTTGAACGTTTTCTAAAGAATTAATATAAACACTTTGAGTTGGTGTCCATACACTGGATCCATATTCCAGATGCGAACGTACAAATGCAAAGTAAACTCGTTTAAATGCTGCTGGTGACAAGTCTCTACCCATTCGTTTTATATAACCTAACATCTTTCTAGCCCGATTACAAATTGCGTTAATATGGCTGGCAAAACACAATTTTCTATCAAAGATTATACCCAATTCTTTAGTAACACTTAATTGTTCAAGGTGGTGACCATCAATTGTATAATTAAATTGTATAACACTTGTTTTTTTGGAAAATTTCATAGTTTTGCATTTATGTACATTAAAAAACAAATGATTATCTTGACTCCAATTATAAACAGATAATAAATCATCTTGCAGCAGTAAACAGTCTTCCATAGACACAATTTCTCTGTACAATTTCAGGTCATCAGTAAAGAACAAAAATGAGGAGTGTTTTATAACCAGTGATATGTCATTAATAAAGAGTAAAAAGACCACAGTGCTATTATTGCCTTATTTCACTTCACCTACTCTTTAGGAAATCTGTCGCGCCTCCCCTGATAACTTGCCTCGCCCCCCTAATGTAGCGTGCCCCACTCGGTTGCGAAACCCTGCTCTAGACTGATAAAATTTACAGAAGTTGTTAAACAAATAATAAAATTTGTATCAATAAATACAATGACTTATCCAGGCATTGCAGGAGTTCAAACTTGCGATTATTATTGCAGGATGCAGAAAATTTGTGTTGTGTTTTATATACATGTATCACAAATAATCTAAGAAATGCTAGATTTTATTAAAATTTCTAGAAAATTTGTGTCGTGTTTTAAAAATATTACCCATAACATTTCCAAAAACATTTAGTAGAGTATGTTGTTGTTTATTCATCAACAAAAGACACATTGTATTGTTTTTAATTTCAACTACTTATAATTTAAAAAAAAAACATATTTAAAAACAAATTCTTAGATTTAAACTTCGTATTTATCATTTAGCAAATATAGTTTTATGAAAATTGGAATACGAGAGATAATAAATATTATGTTATGTTTTTACTATTAGTATTACTATTTTTTGTAAATGAAAATGTAGATTGTAAAATGGAGATTCCGTAAATACATTAAATTAAATTAAATTAAATAATTTAATTAAAAATTGAATCACTTGATGGAGAATGGCCCTAAATGCATGGGCCATTCCCTATCAAGTGTGTTGGTATGTTCATTTAAAAAAAAACTCTAGAGTGCTATGGAATTATTTAAAATCTGTGCGAATTCTATTGTATTTTTGGAAAGTTTGTATATACAGAGAGTTTTATGTAACACCGAATATGTTTGTAACGAGAATTTTTCATTTAAGTATACATAAACATACGTTGTACATTTGCCGACGCTCAGTTTGTTAATAGAATTTAATTTTAAGCTTTAAACGAGTGTTTTCCACTCCCAGGCTAAGCATGAAGTAAAATTTGGAGTTTAGAAAAGCCTGAAAATTTGGTTTGGTCGCGTAGCGCGAAGCGCGGAGCGGCCAAACCAAATTTTCAGGCTTTTCTAAACTCCAAATTTTACTTCATGCGCCACCGGTACACAACACTGATGCAATGTAAAGCTCAGCGGTGTGTTTTAAACTTTGTAATATGTGAGTGTTTTGTACCGGTGGCGCATGAAGTAAAATTTCGAGTTTAGAAAAGCCTGAAAATTTGGTTTGGCCGCTCCGCGCTTCGCGCTACGCGACCAAACCAAATTTTCAGGTTTTTCTAAACTCGAAATTTTACTTCATGCTTAGCCTGGGAGTGGAAAACATTCGCTTAAAGATTCAAATTAAATTCTTTTAATAAATCGAGCATCAGAAAATGTGCAACGTATGCATATGGATACTTCAAAGAAAAATTCTTGTTATGAAAAGGTTCGGTGTTACATAAAACTCTCTGTATGTATATTTCAGTGGCATTTTATTACCACTTTTCTGTCAAATAACTAACATGGCATTCATATACTAATGTCATTACATGTCAAACAGCAGGGACAGCCAAACACTCAAAGAATCTAAGAAAAATAAATCCCAAATCTGTTTGGCCAATAAAATTAAACGGAATATATATTGGGATTGAAAAACACTCCTTAAAGCTTCAAATTAAATTCTTTTAATAAACCGAGCGTTAGCATATGTTCAACGTATGTTTATGTTTACTTAAAGGAAAAATTAAACCTACTTAAAAAAAACGGTTATCTAAAGATTTACGGCATATACCCTGTAATTAGGACACGTATACTTGAAAGAAAAACTCCCTGTATATACAAGTTGAGGCATTAATTGCGATTGATTATCTACAATTTGTAATAGTCATATAGGCAATCCAATTTACACATAAATTGAAAATTAAAGGTGTCTAATTGCATTGGATGAAAATGTTCGGTGTTACATAAAACTCTCTGTATATATTTTTTGTGAGCAATTGAGTTTTTTTTTTTTAATAGAAAAAAGGTTTTATATGTCTAATTATTTTTATAATTACTAAAATATATTGGCTATTGTGTTCGTCTCAGTTTTACGAAAGTGAAGAGGGACGTTTTCCGACAGCTCCCACCCCATTAGATAAGAGGGGTGGCGCAAGGTGTTTTTTTCCTGTTTTACCCTGAAACTTTTAATTGGCAAAACTTAATTTAAAATACTTTTAAGGGACCCGATTTCCAGGCAGCGATCGGAAACGGGGGTCGTCTCGAATCGACTTCGCACCCTCTCCAACCCCAGCCCCATCGCAACCCTCGTCAGAAAAAATAAAATATGGAAGAGCGGATAAAACCCGGCGATTTTTCCACCCCCCATTCAAATATGCAATCTAAAGGTTTTATAGGCTGATTAAAGAAACCACCCTCTCTTGCGCATAAATTTAAGATTGAGCTGAGTCAGATAAAAATATAAAATAAACATTTATGTTTTGTGTCTGATTTAGACTCATCTCAAATTAATGTTTACTAGGGGCTGTTTTTCTTATAATCAGCCTATAAAACGTTTGGGTTAAGTGGAAAAAGTCTCGTTTATCCATTTTTTCATATTTTATATTTCAGAAAGTTGTGTTATTATTATTTCTTTCTTTGCGTATTTGCAAATTAATCAACGTTAGGTTAGGCTACATTAGGTTAGGTTGGGTTAGGTTAGGTTACATTAGGTTAGGTTGGGACTTATACTGGTGGAGTAAGAACCTGCAAGATACAAAAGGAAGGTATACCAAACTAAGGAGGGAAATTACAAGAGCTAATGCAAAAGCGAACATCGAAATCACAAAAATTGAGGAACTTAAACAGAAATATAAGCAAGAATAGAAAACACTAAGGATAGAGATAATGAAGGCTAAGGATAAAGCCTGGAAGAGGATGTGTGATGAGGTCGATAGTGACGTATGGGGGATAGGATTCAAAATAGTCACCAAGAAACTAAACATAAGACCCAAGATCACCTTACCGGACGCGGAACAGAAAGAGATAGCCAAGAAACTTTTCCCGAGGAATAAGTTAAGTAAATGGCAACAAATAAGTGAGGGCAATATAGAACAAATCACGATGGAAGAACTGGAGAGAGCATCAGCTAACCTAAAAATGATAAAGCTCCTGGACCCGACTGGATGACACCATACATCATTAAGGAAGTCATAAAAACAGTACCGGATCAGGTCCTTAGAGTTATGAACACGGAATACAAAAATGGAAATTTCCCGGTAATATGGAAAGTGGCAAGACTGATATTACTGGAAAAACCAAAAAAAGAAGGAGAAGAACAAAAATACCGCCCGATTTGCTTGATAAACGTAATGGGAAAGATTTATGAAAAAATACTAGCAGAAAGATTAAAAACCCAAATAGAGGCAAAGATATCAGCAAACCAATTTGGATTTACAAAGGGGAAATCGACAATCGACGCGATGCAGAAAGTAATGGACAAGGTGGACGAAATAAAGTCAAAAGCCACTAAAAATAGAAAATATTGTATATTAACAACAATCGATATAGAGAATGCCTTCAACACGGTACCTTGGGAAGGTATAAAAATGGCGATAAACAAATTAGGAATCTCTACCGACATCAGAAGAGTAATATATACATACCTAGAAAACAGAAAACTAAAAACTGGAGATAAAAAAAAACTATTTATATCCTGCGGGGTCCCCCAGGGATCGATATTAGGTCCGGTTCTATGGAACATATATTTTAATGACATACTGGAAATAGAACAAAATAAGGATGTAACGTTGCTATGTTTCGCAGACGATACAGCATTAGTGATAACTGGAAAAAGCAAAGAAAGGATAGAAAAGGTAGCAACACAGTCATTAAAAACAATTGAGGATAGAATAGAAGAAAAAGGGCTTAAGATTGCGACACAAAAAACAGAAACTGTTATACTATATGGTGGAAGAAAACTGAAACATATACAAATACAAATAGGGAAACAATACATAACAAACAAACCAGAGATAAAATACCTAGGAGTATGGTTCGACCACAATAGCGGAATGAAGTCGCATGTACGTAAAGCAACTGAAAAGGCTACAAAAACGGTGGAAGCCTTAGGTAAAATAATGCCTAGAATAAATGGACCATCACATCTAAAAAGAAAACTACTTGGCACAGTAGGAATATCGACCCTACTATACGGAGCCCAAATATGGGAAAGGGCAATAAAATATAAGAAATACAAAATTATGATGAACTCGGTAATGAGGAAACTGGCACTAAAGATATCATGCGGCTACAGAACGATATCTACTGAGGCACTGGGAGTAATAGCCAACATACCTCCAATTGAGCTGATGGTTGAACAAAGGAGAATAACATACAAGCAAGTTAATAAAGGCAAGGAGGAAAGCAAGAAAGCAACAGTGGATAAGTGGCAAAAAATGTGGTCGGCGGAAGGAGAAAAAGCGATATGGACAAAGACTCTAATTAGGAATATCGCACAATGGATAAATAGGAAACACGGTAACATTGACTACTACTTAACACAATTTTTAAGTGGCCATGGGAACAACACGCAATATCTAAAGAGGTTCAAATTAAAACCGGACGATAAATGCAAATACTGCAACATAGAAGAGACAACGGAACACATTTTCTATAACTACAAAAGGTGGGAGCGATATAAAATAGAAGTAACAGAAGAAGTAGGAATCCTAATGCCGGATAACACAATAACAAAAATGGTAAAAGACGAATATAGCTGGGAGATAATACACAAATATATAAGCAAAATACTGAAGGAGAAGGAGAAAGAAGAGAGAGAGAGGAAGAAATAACTAGACAGACTAGGGTATGAAAATCATGAAAATCATGTCCGGGCTAATTTTCTCTGAAGAAATGCTTAATAGCAATACCAGAGAAAATTCAAATAGCCATGTGGAAAAAGGGTTTTAGTGGGTGAAAGGCCCACACTCAGGCTGTAAGCTTTCCCTTAACCACAATAAAAAAAAAAAATAAAAAAAAAGGTTGGGTTAGGTTAGGTTAGGTTAAGTTATTTTAGGTTAGGTTAGGTTAGTGTTAGGTTTTAAGATAAATATTTGTAAAATAATTAAATTTTAACTTCACAACATGTTGTTAATTTAATTTGATTTATTAAAGGAATCTCCAATTTAATATTTATTTATTTATTTATTTATTTATTTATTTATTTATTTATTTATTTATTTGGTAATAACCCAACAGACTGTAAAGTCCAATAACAGGGCTATATCATTGTTACAAATTAAATACAATATAACTTATATAAATATATAACAAAATACAATAATATATTTACATTTTATAATGCAATGAATTGACAAAAAAACTTGCACTTGCCCCCTATCTCCTCTTGACTACGTTCATGCATGGTTCTCAAAGTGTACATCTTACAGTAAAAAATAAATTAGAAATCAAAGGAAATCAAACTGTGTTTTATTAGCAATTACGCGAGTGTGACATTTTGCGCCAATTTTGTAAAAATTACTTATATTATATTAGTATATGAAAACTGAAATTAAATGAAGTAAAATATATCCAGACTAATTGAAACAACTACTAACTAATCGCACTTTTAAAATTTTGAAGTATTCTACAACTAAGTATTGGCAATTTCTTTTATACTTATGATTAAATAGGGTAATTGATTTGTATATTTCTAAGTATTTTAATATAATGAATCAATTAGGAACTAACAAAAACAGAAAATCACAATCCGTGAATAGAATGATCAAACGGTTAAAGTAAAAACGCCGAAACGCATTCCCGCGTGAGGAATCGCACAAATGAGACCTAGAGGAGAGGAGTTCGTCTCTTGGTTTCTTGGTCTCTTGTGATATTTCTTATAGGAAAGCCCTTCATTATTTTTATTCCGGCCGTTGGGCACGCGATTCATTCTAGCCGCCGACAATGGGAGTGGAACCGGAAGCCCCATCCGGCTTGGTGGTGTTTCTGGGCCGGAAATGAGGCGGAGATGGCGAGAAAAAGGTGGCGGCCGCGACGACGACGTCGTCATCGCGCGAAGGGCCAGAACGGGGGGCGCCCTTTTAATTAGATCTGGTCGCCGGATTTTATGGAGCGAGCGTTCTCTTGTTCGGCTGCGAAGCCCCGGAGGCGGCGGTGGCGTCTCCGAGGGGCCTCGTTTTGTTCACACAAAAGCTCCACGAATTTTATTGTGTGGTCCCCTAAAATAGATACTTTTTGTGTACTTTAATTATGTATCAATTTATTATTGTTAATATATCTTAATTTATGGCTAATCATAAAATTACAAACAATTTACAAAATAGGAAAATACATATATACTGAATAATAACAGTAGAATTTAGAAGTTAAAATTAGACAGTAAATCTTTGTCTGATTACACAGTGCAACATTTTTGAGGTCATCGAATGTAAACTAAATTCTGACTTCAGTTTCAAAAAGTGCCCACCCAAATTAGAAAACAATATTTGGGTTTTGATAGTTGAGTTCAATTTTTTTTGCCATCATAAGGTTTTTTGCTCGAGGTTTGGTCTCGTAAATTATTGGAAATTTCTCAATAGAATCTTGAGACGAAATGTTCTTCACACCAAAATACATAACTTTTGTGAACATGTCAAGGCCCGATTTTTACTCTTTTGGGGTGTTTTTAGTGCAGAAAGCCCGACAAAAATGTTGTCTAAATCAACACGAGTAACTTTGCTGATCATTGCACTAATCTAGAATCGATTATTACAGTTTTTTTAGCCGTTGTAATGAATTTAGCCACGAAACAGCACATTTCACACCACTATTTTATCTTTCATGAGCAAATATCTCTTTTTTTGTGTTTAAGTTTATTTCGCAATTTTTTATCCATTTTATGGAGCTATTGAAAATTAAACATTTAAAAAAGGCAAAAAAACGTGTTTCAACTTCTCATATACTTAGAGTGATCTGATTTATTTTAATATGAATACTAAAGAGCTTTCATAGTTTTTACTAAAAGAAAACAACTTACTTTTCAACAAGATAAATTTAAATTCAAAACTATTTGAATTCGAGAAAATAAGCTTACGCTTCTTATACTTTGCACACTTTCAACATAATATATAAAATTACGAAAAAACTATTCGTGAAAATGCAACCAATGTCTTAATTAATAAGACAACTTGAGACGATAAATATCCATTGAAACAACTACTTCCCGTGCTTACTTTTCAACTACGCACTGTACACATTTGTAATACTTTATTAAAGACCATTAAATTATTACACACATACGCAAAAATTTAATATAACTATTTCTTATTCGTGAACTTAAACCTCTTGTAAAATATATTTAATTAGAGTGGAAGGATTTTGGAGTAAAAATCGCCTCTCTCTGCCTTTGGTGGTGTAATTACGTAGAGAGTGGAGCGCTTCTCGCAGTTCGATTTTTTTCGGTCGGGTGGAAAAAAGTCGCCCGAGTTGGAAAAGACGTAGAAAGAGAGACAATTAGGGTTGATAAATGATTTTCTTGTCTGTGAGGGTGGAGCTCTTAAAAAGGGGGTCGGAGCGAGAGAGAGAGAGAGAGGGAAGAGCAGACGGGGCGAACGAAATTAAGGAAAAAAAAAATAAGGAGAAAGAGAGAGATGGAAGGGAAAAGTCCGGGGGCGAGCGAGCGATAATTTTTGCATCTTTTTTATCTGCGCCCACCCAGCGTTTTGTGTAATTTACATAGAGATGGATGAAGGGGGTTGCTTTCTTTCACCCTCTTGAATAAGAAAATATTAACCGTTGAGTTCAATGCGGAAAATGATACCATTAGTATTTAGAAATTGATTTTTTTGCTTTTACACAAATCAATGAGTTAAAAACCGGCAATTTCCAATATATTTAGGACATGCTTTCTCAAAATCAGTAATCATGATAATTTATCTTTTTAAAGAATTAATTTAGAAAACTTTAGTTACTAAATATTCTAAGGTGTCAAATTGTTTAGAGGAAATGGCAAAGCTATACCGATGAGAGATAAATCTCGAAACGCGTCTATAGATGGCCTGAATAATTTGACCAAATTGTTACATTTGCAGTAGGTTACTGTATGTAACAGCAGACATTTGTTGTATACTTAATTAAACACAGTTATATTCCTTTCTATAAACAACAGAATAAGCAATACAAACAAATTGTACTACACCCTGAATAAATATATAACAGGAAAAAGAGAAATTAAGACGAGCACAAAAATAAAAGTATACAAATCTATATATAGACCAGTACTAACATATGGAAGTGAGACATGGATACTGAATAAAAGACAAAAAAGTAAAATAAGAGCAGTAGAAATGAGATATCTGAGAAGAGCGTACGGCGTCACAATAATGGACAAAATGAGGAGCGAAAGAATAAGAGAAGAACTACAAATAAGAAGTATAGAGGAATACATAGAAGAGAGACAATTAGGATGGTGGGGACATTTACAGAGGATGGACAAAAACGCACAAACCAGAAAAGTATGAGAAGCTAGAGCACAAGGTAAGAGAAAAAGAGGGCGACCAAGAAAGACATGGGAAGGAACAATAGTATATATATATTTATATATATATATATATATATATATATATATATATATATATATATATATATATATATATATATATATACATATGTTAAAACGTAGATTTTCTTCGGGTTTGATCCCGCGTATTTTCTTGGCTCTGGTCCATTTTATTTTTAATTAAAAATAAAATGGACCAGAGCCAAGAAAATATGCGGGACCAAACCCGAAGAAACAGTGATACATATATATATATATATATATATATATATATATATATATATATATATTCCTTTCTTCACTTTTATAATATAATAAAACTGAAGAAAGGAATATAACTGTGTTTAATTAAGTGACTTAACACCTTCACGTAACTCATACAACTACATTAACTTGTTGTATAATTAATTAACCCGTCGGGGTGTTAGCCAGGGAAGTAGTTGTTTAAATGAGTGCTTGATGTAGTCTTTGTAAGACTAACTGTTGCAGATTGCGTTGTAAAATCTCGGCACTTTTAAAGTTTGAAGTATTCTGCAACCAAGAATTGGCAATTTCATTTATATTTGTAGTAATAAAGACTGTTATTCCTTACTTCACTTTTTATTTTTATCATTAGATGTACATTTTGAGACACAAAGTGCTCACTATCAATAATAAGCTGAAGTAAACTCAAAAACGTGCAGTTATTTTATTTTCTTTTTTAATTGGGTTTTGGCTTTTGCTTGGCCTTAGTTACTAGACTATTAGCCATCATCAATTTTTATTATTTGTATACATTTGTTTGTTTTTAACTTATTACTAAGTACATATAACTACATATTTTGGCGAAACCAGCGGCTCAACCGCTCGGCCACGGCGGGCCTCAACATACAGTTATATTTATATCTTTAATTAATTTCTCACTTAACCCGTGGTGAAACATTTTTGAATATAATTCTGGATATTTAAACAAAACCAAGTGGTTTAATTAAATATCCAGAGTTATATTTATAGTTTCTAAATACATTTTTTGTTTGGCGAATTAATTTCCATTTAATGCACTATTAAAAAATATCGACAGCAACGTCATCTAATGCTCTAAATTTCTTATTGGTTGTCACATATTGGCTTGAGATAGTCAGAAATGTTCAGTATTCCTTAGCACTGGGTCGGGACTATAAAGGGTGGTCCATCTAGAGGTTTATTTTTGAATCATATGTTATTTTAACTCTGACCAATCTTTTGCGCTCAAAATATTAACAAAAACTCAGTATCGTATGCCCGCGGTACGAAATTTAACAACTTTGGGAAATATGTAAAGTTTACTTTCAAAGTAACGGCCCTGTTGTTCAAACAGTACGATTTTTTAACGATATTTCGCTCGAAATGAAGCACCAATTGCGCCTGCTGTACGCAAATCTGTACAAATAGTTCATAAGATTGGAATTTTAGTAGACCATAGAAGCCGCCCCCGCTCCCCATCCAGTGCGTACAGACAAGAATATTGCTGTTGTAGTCCAAAGTATGACAGGCAATTCAAAAACATCAACTCGCCATTTCGGTCAACGGAGAGCACTACAGAGGCATGATTATCGACTTATGTGGCCAGAAATTGAGGACATGGACTTGAACGATCTTTGGTTTCAGCAGGATGGCGCGGGATAACACAGCCTATCAAACAATCGATCCTTCGTGCACTAAGTGCAGTAATCGTGTAATTAGTGGTTTTGGTGAAATCAATTAGTCTTCACGGAACTGCGATTTGATGCCGTTGGACTGTTATTTATTGTTCAGTTCAATTTGAAGCTTTAAACGAGTGATTTCCACTCCCAGACTAAGCATGAAGTAAAATTTCGAGTTTAGAAAAGCCCCGTGAAAATTTGTCGAGGGTCGCGCAGCGACCCGAGACAAATTTTCTGGGCTTTTCTAAACTTGAAATTTTACTTCATGCGTCACGCGTATTGAACACTGATTTCAAGTAAAGTTTAAAATATACTGTTTTTGTTTAATTTTGTTTTGATTAATTCAACAGATGTGTGTTTTGATTAATTTGAACATCTGGCAGTTTTGGGGAAATCAATTCACGGAGCTGCGATTTGATGCCGTTAGACTATTTTTTATGGGGTGGTGTTAAATATTTTTGTTATGCAGATAATCTACACACGGTTAAGGCGCTTAAGCTCAATATTAGCCGAGCTAGAGCCCTCAACAATCGAAAATTTACTAAAGAATTGGGTTGAAAAGATGGGTTTCTGTTGTGCCAGCCGTGGTGCTTCATTTCGACCGATTTTTTTTTTCAAAACTTGTACTGTTTTAAATATTTCCCAAGGTTGTTACATTTGGTACAGCCACATGAATGTAATTGTATTCACATCACGATGGTTTTGACCGCCACCACGTGGTAATCCATATCAAAATTAAATGAAACTATTACTATGTTTTCTATCACTTTTAATTGTATTCAATTATCATTGGAAACGATTTTTTATACATCAACTCGCCATTTCAGTTAACGGGGAGCACTACAGAGGCATGATTATCGACTTATGTGGCCAGAAATTGAGGACATGGACTTGAACGATCTTTGGTTTCAGCAGGATGGCGCGGGATAACACAGCCTATCAAACAATCGATCCTTCGTGCACTAAGTGCAGTAATCGTGTAATTAGTGGTTTTGGTGAAATCAATTAGTCTTCACGGAACTGCGATTTGATGCCGTTGGACTGTTATTTATTGTTCAGTTCAATTTGAAGCATTAAACGAGTGTTTTCCACTCCCAGACTAAGCATGAAGTAAAATTTCGAGTTTAGAAAAGCCCCGTGAAAATTTGTCGAGGGTCGCGCAGCGACCCGAGACAAATTTTCTGGGCTTTTCTAAACTCGAAATTTTACTTCATGCTTCACGCGTATTAAACACTGATTTCAAGTAAAGTTCAAAATATACTGTTTTTGTTTAATTTTGTTTTGATTAATTCAACAGATGTATGTTTTGATTAATTTGAACATCTGGCAGTTTTGGGGAAGTCAATTCACGGAGCTGCGATTTGATGCCGTTAGACTATTTTTTATGGGGTGCTGTTAAATATTTTTGTTATGCAGACAATCTACACACGGTTCAGGCGCTTAAGCTCAATATTAGCCGAGCTAGAGCCCTCAACAATCGAACATTTACTAAAAAATTGGGTTGAAAAGATGGGTTTCTGTTGTGCCAGCCGTGGTGCTTCATTTCGACCGATTTTTTTTTCAAAACTTGTACTGTTTTAAATATTTCCCAAGGTTGTTACATTTGGTACAGCCACATGAATGAAATTGTATTCACATCACGATGGTTTTGACCGCCACTACGTGGTAATCCATATCAAAATTAAATGAAACTATTACTATGTTTTCTATCACTTTTAATTGTATTCAATTATCATTGGAAACGATTTTTTATACATCAACCCGCCATTTCAGTTAACGGGGAGCACTTCAGAGGCATGATTATCGACTTATGTGGCCTGAAATTGAGGACTTGAACGATCTTTGGTTTCAGCAGGATGGCGCGGGATAACACAGCCTATCAAACAATCGATCCTTTGTGCACTAAGTGCGGTAATCGTGTAATTAGTCGTTTTGGTGAAATCAATTAGTCTTCACGGAGCTGCGATTTGATGCCGTTGGACTGTTTTTTATTGTTCAGTTCAATTTGAAGCTTCAAATGAGTGTTTTCCACTCCCAGACTAAGCATGAAGTAAAATTTCGAGTTTAGAAAAGCCCCGCGAAAATTTGTCGAGAATCGCGTAGCGACCCGAGACAAATTTTCTGGGCTTTTCTAAACTCGAAATTTTACTTCATGCGCCACGTGTATTAAACACTGATTTCAAGTAAAGTTTAAAATATACTGTTTTTGTTTAATTTCGTTTTGATTAATTTAACAAATGTATGTTTACTACAGAGGCATGATTATCGACTTATGTGGCCAGAAATTGAGGACATGGACTTGAACGATCTTTGGTTTCAGCAGGATGGCGCGGGATAACACAGCCTATCAAACAATGGATCCTTTGTGCACTAAGTGCGGTAATCGTCTAATTAGTCGTTTTGGTGAAATCAATAAGTCTTCACGGAGCTGCGATTTGATGCCGTTGGACTGTTTTTTATTGTTCAGTTCAATTTGAAACTATGAACGAGTGTTTTCCACTCCTAGACTAAGCATGAAGTAAAATTTCGAGTTTAGAAAAGCCCCGTGAAAATTTGTCGAGGGTCGCGCAGCGACACGAGACAAATTTTCTGGGCTTTTCTAAACTCGAAATTTTACTTCATGCGCCACGCGTATTAAACCCGTAGCTGGTCTGTGGGTATCTGAACACAAATTTAATTTTCATTTATATCACAATTGTTATTCTTCAGAACAAATTTAATTTTTATTTCTTTAAATGTTTGTATTGATGGTTAGGTGATTATGTTTATAAACCAGCAGAGGAGAATATATATATATATATATATATATATATATATATATATATCTCCAGACACAAAGATATCGCGGCTGTGGGGTACGGGGGTTGGAAAAGCGGGGGTGGTTTTTCCGTGAAGGGCGAATTGCACGAATGTAAATAGTGTTTTTGTGATATCTTTTTAACGCTCTCTTTCCTCCCTCCACTCCTCTGCGCAGTTCCCTCCGCACTCTCTCCTTATCCCCAGCATTCATTTATTTCTTTGCCGGCGTCCGTCTTTTGTCCCGGTCCCGAACAAAACACAGCCTTAACTACCTTTTGTCCAAGTGTCACTTTCTTTTGTTTTGTTCCGCTCCTCGTAAAAGTTTAATGTTAAGAAGTGCTCCCTTATTTCTACCTATCGCTGTATATATTTGTTACAAGCGAGGAGAAAATTCACGCTATATTTTTGTATGCCTTTTGCAAATTCTTTTTAAATTATTACATTTCAAGAAAGAAAAAAACACGGTTTGTATTTTTCAATAGTTAAAGGACTTGAATTTGAAGCTTCTTACGAGTTTTTTCCCAGATTATAATAACAAACAACATATGTTAAAAAAACAGAACGTCTAGAGTGCGATGGAATAAAGGGTGGGCCATCTATTAGTTTCATTTGAACTGTTTGTTATTTCTTCATTGGCAACACTGACGCGCTTGACATATTGACATAAATGTAGTATCAAACCTCCGCTGTAAGATAAGAATCGTTTTTATTTGGAACAACTTTGGAAAATTTTGAAAAATTATTTCCAAAGTGAGTGTTATGTTGCAATGGAGTCCGGTACAGAGTTTTTTTGTGGCCGCAATTAGGTGATTTTGACTTAGGTGAGCTTTGGTCCCAGCAGGATGGAGCAACCAGGCGTGAAATTGTCGATCTTTTGCATACTAAGTTTAGCAACCGTATTATCAGTCGTTTTGGAGACATTAATTATCCATCGCGCAGCTGTGATTTGTCGCCGTTGGACCATTTTTTGTGGGGATATGTTAAGGACCGTTGTTAATTCAACGATCCACAAACAATTGAAGCACTGAAGGAACTATTCGTCAAATAGAGCCGCAAACAATCGAAAATGTACAGCAAAATTGGGTGAAAGGATGCACTACTGTCAAGCTAGCCGCGGCAGCTATTGAACTGAAATTGTTTTCCATAAGTAATCCGAAGGTATACTTTCTTGCATAAAGCTACAGTCGTTAAAAAAATTTAACGGTGTAGTATTAATACCAATTTAAAAAAAAAACCATCAGATGGCCCACCCTTTATATTGTAGGTTAGCTACTTATATACAGGGTTATTCAAAATGAAGGAACAGATTTCAAACATTCATTCCTTCCTAACTACAAAAGTTAGAAATACAATTCGAACGTTCCCGAAAAGAGAAAAGTTCAATTTTTTAAGTATTCAATATGAGCCTTATGTGTTACGCGACAAATATCAAAACGGTGGCTCATTTCTTACCACACACGAATCAGTTGGTTCTGGTTCTTTAGTGAGTGCGCATTTCTGCACTGCACTTAAACCTCATAGAACCCATTGTGCTGAATAAGCTGGTCTCTAGTTATCGAATTCACAGCTTCAACAATTTGATGTCACAGATTTTCAAGAGTGTCAGGCATAAGGGGGGATAAAAGCACGGTAAATCTGCTTATGATGACTTCAATAATAGACTCTAGTTTTGCTAATTGCAGCACAAATAATGCTTTTCCTTGTTGCGTCGCCAATTTACTAAAGACAATCAACATGACAAGCAACAGCGCCAATGCGGCAGTGATTGGAACTTCTGTCTGGACTGTTCAAATTTTAAACTTGTGTCTGTCCAGGAACGTTGGAATTAAGGTTTTGCCTTTTGTAGTTTGGAAGAAATAAATGTTTGAAATCTGTTCCTTCTTTTTGAACAATCTTGTGTTATAATTATTTTGTCTGACGTTTGATACGTCAACTCCTAAAGCGTGTAGCTAACCTAAATTTAAAAAACAAAGATTAAATTATAGCATGGCACTCTAGAGTTTTTTTCTATTATTGATCATACGATATTTACAACCAAGTCATTTTGAACAAATAAGTTTTCTATAAATATTAATATGTTTAAGTATAAACTAATTAATTGGTGTTTTATTTTGTTTGTTCCAGAAATTCAACTGTGTGTTTTTTCTGGTGTTTTCTGGAAAATCTGGCAATCAGAACACGTCTCGCCGTCCAATTTCCTCCGCATTGTTCAAATTCGGGACGGACGCCGAAGCTCGGGCGGCGAAAAATGAAAAATGAAAGTCGGGCTCTCTCTGGCGGATGTTGAAATATGCAAAAAAGCCCTCCCATCTTTCTATATATTTATGTACATAAAACGAGGCTCTCTCCAGAAGAAGGAGGAAGAAGGAGAGCCCCCGGGAGCGGAACAAGGATAAAAATTCAATGGAACGGAACGATCGTTTATTATTTAAATGGACGAAGCGTAATTCTCTGTCCGTACTTTTATTTTGTAATTAAAACGCGAATAAAGTTAAATAAGTGCAATCTCGTTTGCTCTTTTGTTTTATGGCTTACGTACATCCCCCGGCCTCCCCGTCATTCCTAGCTCGTTCAATTCGGAGCATCTTTTCTTTGTTTATTCGATCAACAAAATTACGAAACATTCAAAGTTATTACCTAAATAGATAAAAAATAATACATAGACAAAAAGAAATGATTCGACAAATAAATTAGATATTACATTCTTGAGTTGAATAATAATAATAATAATAATAACTTTATTTCTCAAAAAATATACATCCATTTAGAGAGAAACTTAATATTAACTTGTGTTTTTTTTTATTATTGTATTTTAAACTTAGTAGTATTGTATTTTTACATGTATATATTATTGTTGTATAAATGGTCTAATCCGTTAAATAAATAAATAAACTTAAATAAAACATTAATGAACTTCATTTGAATGTACGAGAAGAACTCAAGTTTGGACGACAACAAAAGTTATCATGGGGTAAAATTTTTACCATGTAAATCCCTATGTTCATACTTAAATAAAACGCACGGTATCAATTATGTATTATATAAAACCTAGCCTTTCCATGTGGATTAACTGCATATTTTTACAAACATATTACATATTTAGCATATGTGTGATTGCTAGGAATTTTATTATAACGCGCTGAAAAGGCTGTGAATCAACAACAGATATCTAAATATATATTTGGAACTTCACTTGATATCAGTGCTTTATACGCGTGGCGCATGAAGTAAAATTTCGAGTTTAGAAAAGCCCAGAAAATTTGTCTCGGGTCGCTGCGCGACCCTCGACAAATTTTCACAGGGCTTTTCTAAACTCGAAATTTTACTTCATGCTTAGTCTGGGAGTGGAAAAACTTGCTCGAAATAATGGAAACACTTGCTCGAAGTAATATGATAAAATTCAATAAACACAATGGTCAGGTGTGTTGCTTAATACTTAATAACCAAATTTTGTATAAATTTACATCCCAAAACATAGGTTAAAATTATTTAAAAAGTGCTCCAAATATACAATTACAAGTTGCATGAACTCGGTACAGTTTCGATTTGGCTCGTACAAGGATTTTAAGCGTAAATATATAGAAATGTTAAGTGCGTTATAGTTAATAATAATAATACATTTTATTTCTCCAACAGAAGATACACTTAATATATAAAATTATGAAAAAACTATTTGTGAAAATGCAAACAGTGTCTTAAATAATAAAACAATTCAAGAAGATAAATATCCATTAAAACAACTACTTCCCGTGCAAATACACCTCCGGATATTGTATTATACAATGATATATTTAAAATCTTATTTCTCGAATTCAAATAGTTTTGAATTTGAATTTATCTTGTTTGAAGATACACTATTTATATGTTGATGTTGAAGTGAATTAAAAAGAAAATTGGGCAAAATACGAGTTAACAAAATATGTAGAATCAGCATACTGTATAGGTGACATTTTTTAAACCTTAGTTATTAGATTTAAGTTAGTTTTAAGTTTTATACCTCTGTAATTCATGTTTATATTTATGTATTTCTGTAAATGGCTTCCGTTGATTTGACAAATAAATAAATTAGTTGCTATGTTGTTTGTCTTGTTATTATTTTACGGCCTAAAGGAAGATCAGGTTCAGTGTTTGGTTACAAACCATAGACTGGAACTGATTTAGGACCTTTTGACCAAAATCTATGTATTTATTTTTTTATTTTTTGTTTTAATTATCCCACTGAGTAAAAAAACAACAAATAACGTTCTTTCAACATTGTAATAACATTAAACGTTGTTTTAATGTTCATGAAACTTTACTTAAATGTGTATGCTCAGTGGGATGTAATTATATTTGTACATGGAATGGTCAATAAATGATTTATTATTATTATTATTTTAAATTATCTATGTGTTAATTACGGGGTTCTCGCAATATTTTAAAGTAATTACGAATACTAGTATATTTTATACTTTTATCTAATTACTACTAGAAGATGTAAATTGCCCACTAAGCAAAAAAATCAACATTGTAGTAACATTAAACGTTGTTTTAATGTTGATGAAACATTACTTATTTGTGTTTGCTCAGTGGGTGACTGTAAATTTAATATCTCACACTGACAAATCATTACGAACAACTAACAAAATACTCACAGCAACGGTATACTAGTTATTTAATCCATTTTAAAATCAAATTCAAATTTTCAAATTCATATTATTTATTTCCAGGAAGAACAATTACATTCATGGGTTGGTCAATTTAAAATAGTTGCATCGTATGGATATAACAAAAGCTTAATGACTGGGTTGTATATATATAAAACTTACTCACTAAGTGTATAATTAAAAAAAAATTAATAAATTAGTAGTGTATATAAAACGATCTACATAAATAAAATAAGACAAACAATATGAACACTTTAAAAACGTAGGGATGAAATATATAATGTTTGGACAACAATCCGCTGCATGCACAACATAAATATCATAAAATATCACACGAAATTATCACAGAAGTGGTTATATTGTTCTACAGTGTAGAATCCGTGTTCTTATAGTTGTATTTTTATTGTCTGTAGGAATTGCTTCCGAGGCAAATCACGAATACATTCTGGCAATTTATTAAATAGTTTCAGACTTTGGACAAGACACGAATTATGGTAGAAACTGTGGTGATGTTTGGGAAGTTTTAATTCTTTTGTACGTTTGTTATAACTATGGTTTGTTTGATGAACGTTGAAAAGATGCATGTTACACTTTACGAATTTAAGGGACTAATAAATATAGAGTGTAATTATTGGCATAATTCGTTGCTGCTTAAAAAGGTCTCTACAACTGTAACCCGGGTTCTTCTTGCATATAGCTCGGATGAGTCGTTTCTGTGCGACGAAAACTCTTTTGATATTTATTTTTGTTGTAGAACCCCAAAACAGTACTCCATATGTGATTATAGGTTGACAGTTGACATACCGTGCGTGCGGCATTCTCGTGAACGTCCTCCCTCGTTGCGTAAATGAGATATGAGTATTTTGCCAGTTTTGAGCATACTTCCTGTATGTGAGAATCCCACTTTAATTCTTTTTGTATTGTAAGTCCAGAAATCGTGCACCTTCCATTTCACTGATTGGTTCTCCATTTAGCTCAATACTTATTTGCCCCATTGGTACTCTATAGTTGATAACACTAGTTTTAGCTGCATTCATTTTCAAGTTATTCTTGGTAAGCCACATGTTTAGATCTTGTAGTGATTGATTTGCAGCTAGGTTGAGATTTTCCATATTTATCGTTGTGTCGTCTGCAAATATTGTTATATGCGTGTTAATGTCGAGTGGCATGTCGTTGATATATAATAAGAATAGTAGTGGCCCCAGAATACTTCCTTGAGGTACACCAACAGTTGGATAGGCGAACTGCGAATCGCATAGTTTATTATTAATTGATACGCTGGTTATATGCTTTCTATCAGAAAGATAATTTGTTGGAAGATTGTGACAATTTCCTCTTAGGCCATAAGCTGTTAGTTTTGTAAGCAATCGTTCGTGAGGCACACAGTCAAATGCCTTCATTAAATCTATAAATATTGACATGACATTTATATTTTTGTCAAGATTTCCCAGAACAAAAGTTAGGAAATTAAATATCGCATGGGTGGTTGTGAGGCCCTTCTTAAAACCAAATTGTTCACCACACAATATTTTGTTCGATTTAATGTAATTTACTAATCTGTTATACAGCACTCTTTCAAATATCTTAGAAAAAATAGGTAAAATTGATATTGGTCTATAGTTAGATATTTCATGGGGGTCTCCTTTTTTATGAATTGGAATTATTTTACCAATTTTTAGTAGTGAGGGAAATATTCCATCTTCCATTGATTTATTTATCGCAAGCGTTAGTGGATATGCTATACATTCTATGATATGCTTAATAATTGTCGTTGATAAGCCATCGATGTCTCTAGAATTTGTTGTTTTCATTTTACGTAGGATTGTTCTGATTTCCTCTTCGGATGCAGGATTTAGAAGTATTGACCCCATTACACTTGCTTCAGGGTCGTAACTTTCTGTGCATGTTTGTTTATCAGCGTTACCTATTTTACTAAAGTAATCATTCATTGTATTTGATATCTCTTGTGGATTTGTTATTGTTTTTTGATTTGTATCACGAATATAACTAATAGAATTATGGTTTTTATGTGCGGTTGAGCCCATTTTAAGTTTCAAGATGTTCCATAATGTCTTTGACTTGTTAGTTGAATTATTTATTTTTATTGAGTTGTAATTTTTTATTTCATTCCTCAGTGCGGCTGAGTACCGCTTTTTTGCTGATTTGTATGCATTTATTGTATAGTCGTTTCATAAAAAAAGTCTACTTGGTTTTTTACTTGTTTTAGATGTTCATTGTACCATGGTTGTTTCTTTTTGAAGTTATTTAATAGAATCGAACACTAAGTATTTTATATCGTCTTCGAACTATTAAAAAAAAAAGAGTTTTATAAACTTGCACTTTTTTAATCCTCAGAGCCATCTAGTAAGCAAAAGACTAAATTATAAAGTATGCAAATTTAAATGTTTCTTCCTCAAAGGGTTAAAGGAAAGGGTTGCGTCCCAGCTAAGGGTAGTTATTGATCGCACGCGTCGGTTAAAAGGGAGGGGATAAAGTGAATCTAGGGGAAGGGCGTTTTTTTTTAGCCGAGCAGAAGAGAGGGGTTGACGGGGTAGAAAAAAACATCTAGGGGTTGTTTTTTTACTGGTCTCAAAAGGGGGTGGTTTTTTGTGCTGCTCACTTACAGGTTGAAATAAATACAAAAAAACAATGTGGCTGTAATTTGAATAAATTGTTTTTTTTTAGTTTTGTGTGTCTGTGAGTGTGTTTTAATAAATAGGGTATATTTCTTATCATTGCAAAAAAAGGTATTACAAGTGCGGTAAAAGAGGCTTATATTTTTTTTAATGTAGTACCTATAAGATTTTAATTATTTTTTAATCTAGTTTTTAATCTAGTTTCAATCTAGTGCCTATAGTAATTTTACAGATGTATAAAATCTGTAAAATTACTATAGGTACTAGATTAAAACTAGTTTAAAAACTAGAACAAAAAAATAATTAAAAAAAATCTGTAAGTACTTCATGTCTCAGGTTTAAATTAGTACTTTAAAACTACAATTTTTATTTTAACTGTACTTAATTTTATTAAATTACTTACAATTTGTAAATCAACAAATGTGTCAAATATGTACAAGTATTAAAATAAATTAAAAACCTTATGAAGAATGTAATACTGATTGTTTCATTGTTAAAACAGTTCAGTTACTATAAACAATATAGAATATATATATATATATATATACATATTTATATATATATATATATATATATCTATATAAGCAATATAGAATAGAAACAATAATAGAATTTTATAGAAATATTTAGGTCAATTAAAGTTTGAAACAACCACACCATGGAATGTCTTTGAGAAAACTTCATTAAGTGTTGTGTAGATGTTAAAAATACATTACTCTTTCTGAATATACTAAAAACAAACAATACCCCATCGATAGGTCTTGAGTTATTTTAAATTGAAAGTCGAAAAAGTAAAATTTTATGGAAATATTTAGGTAAATTAAAGTTTAAAACATTCACAGAATGAACATTCTTTGAGAAATCTTGTGGATGTTAAAATTTTATTGCTCTTTAAAAATATACAATGAAAAAAAAAAACCAAATCAATAGTTTTTGAATTATATTAAATTGAACGTCGAAAAAGTAAAATTTTATGGAAATATTTAGGTATATTTAAGTTTAAAACATTCACAGCATGAAAATTCTTTGAGAAATCTTTATGAAATTTTGTGTGGATGTTAAAAATACATCGTTCTTTCAGAATATGTAAAAAGCAAAAAATTTTCCATTGATAGTTTTTGAGTTATTTTAAATTGAAAGTCGATAGAGTAAAATATTATGGAAATATTTAGGTAAATTAAAGTTTAAAACATTCACAGCATGAAAATTCTGTGCAAAATCTTTCTGAAATTTTGTGTGAATGTTTAAAATACATTGCTCTTTCATAATATGGTAAAAGCGAAAATACCCCATCGATAGTTTTTGAGTTATTTTGAGTTGAATGTCGAAAAATTAAAATTTTATGGAAATATTTACGTAAATTAAAGTTTAAAACAGTTACAGCATGAAAATTCTCAGTGAAATCTTTATGAAATTTTGTGTGGATGTTAAAAATATATTGCTCTTTCATAATATGCTAAACGCAGAAAATACCCAATCGATAGTTTTTGAGTTAATTTAAATTGAAAGTCGAAAAAGTAAAATTTTATGGAAATATTTAGTTTAGTTTAAAATATTCACAGCATAAAAATTCTCTATGAAATCCTTATGAAATTTTGTGTGGATGTTAAAAATATAATGCTCTTTTATAATATGCTAAATTCAAAAAATACCCTATCGATAGTTTTTGAGTTAATTTAAATTGAAAGTCGAAAAAGTAACATTTTATGGAAATATTTAGGTAAATTAAAGTTTAAACCATTCACAGCATGAACATTCTGTGCGAAATCTTTATGAAATTTTGTGTGAATGTTAAAAATAAATTGCTTTTTCATAATATGGTAAAAGCGAAAAATACCCCATCGATAGTTTTTGAGTTATTTTAAGTTGAATGTCGAAAAAGAAAAATTTTATGGAAATATTTAGGTAAATTAAAGTTTAAAACAGTTACAGCATGAAAATTCTCAGTGAAATCCTTATGAAAGTTTGTGTGGATGTTAAAAATATATTGCTCTTTCATAATACGTTAAAAGCAGAAAACACCCTATCGATAGTTTTTGAGTTAATTTAAATTGAAAGTCGAAAAAGTAAAATATTATGGAAATATTCAGGTAAACTAAAGTCTAAAATATTCACAGCATAAAAATTCTCTGTGAAATCCTTATGAAATTTTGTGTGGATGTTGAAAAGATATTGCTCTGTTATAATATGCTAAAAGCAAAAAATACCCTATCGATAGTTTTTGAGGTAATTTAAATTGAAAGTCGAAAAAGTAATATTTTATGGAAATATTTACGTAAATTAAAGTTTAAATATTCACAGCATGAAAATTCTCTGAGAAATCCTTATGAAATTTTGTGTGGATGTTAAAAATATATTGCTCTTTCATAATATGCTAAAAGCAAAAAATTCCCTATCAATAGTTTTTGAGTCAATTTAAAATGAAAGTCGAAAAAGTAAAATTTTATGGCAATATTTAGGTAAATTAAAGTTTAAAACATTCACAGCATGAAAATTCTGTGCGAAATCTTTATGAAATTTTGTGTGAATGTTAAAAATACATTGTTCTTTCATAATATGGTAAAAGCGAAAATTACCCTATCGATAGTTTTTGAGTTATTTTAAGTTAAATGTCGAAAAAGTAAAATTTTATGGAAATATTTAGGTAAATTAAAGTTTAAAGCAGTTACAGCATGAAAATTCTCACTGAAATCCTTATGAAATTTTGTGTGGATGTTAAAAATATATTGCTCTTTCATAATATGGTAAAAGCAGAAAATACCCTATCGATAGTTTTTGAGTTAATTTAAATTGAAAGTCGAAAAAGTAAAATTTTATGGAAATATTTAGGTAAACTAAAGTTTAAAATATTCACAGCATGAAAATTCTTTGTGAAATCCTTACGAAATTTTGTGTGGATGTTAAAAATATATTGCTCTGTTATAATATGCTAAAAGCAAAAAATACCCTATCGATAGTTTTGGAGTTAATTTAAATTGAAAGTCGAAAAAGTAAAATTTTATGGAAATATTTAGGTGAATTAAAGTTTAAAATATTCACAGCATGAAAATTCTCTGTGAAATTTTGTGTGGATGTTAAAAATATATTGCTCTTTCATAATATGCTAAAAGCAAAAAATTCCCTATCGATAGTTTTTGAGTTAATTTAAAATGAAATTCGAAAAAGTAAAATTTTATGGAAATATTTAGGTAAATTAAAGTTTAAAACAATTACAACATGAACATTCTTTGCGAAATCATTATGAAATTTTGTGTGAATGTCAAAAATACATTGCTCTTTTATAATATGCTAAAAGCAAACAATGCCTCGTCAATAGTTTTTGAGTTAATTAAAATTGAATGTCGAAAAAGTAAAATTTTATGGAAATATTTAGATTTAAAACATTCACAGCATGAAAATTGTTTGAGAAATGTTTATTAAATTTTGTAACTACATTGCATTTTAAGAATATGCTAAAAACAAAAAATACTTCGTGAATAGTTTTTGAATTATTTTCAATTGAACGTCGTAAAAGTAAAATTTTATGGAAATATTTAGGTCAATTAAAGTTAAAAACATTCAGAAGATTGAAATTCTTGTAGAAATCTTTATAAAATTTAGTGTGTATGTTAAAAATACATTGCTCTTCTATAATATGCTAAAAACAAAAAATAACCCATCGATAGTGGTTGAGTTATTTTAAATTGAACATCGAAAAAGTAAAATTTTATGGAAATATTTAGGTAAATAAAAGATTAAAACATTCACAGCATGAACATTCTTTGAGAAATCTTTATGAAATTTCGTGTGGATGTTAAAAACACATTGCTCTTTCAGAATATGCTAGAAGCAAAAATACCCCTTCGTTAGTTTTGCAGTTATTTTTAATTGAAAATCGTAAAAGTCTAATTTTATGGAAATATTATGGAAAATTATAGTATAAAACATTCACAACATGAAAATTCTTTGGGAAAACTTTATGAAATTTTGCGTAGATGTAGAAAATATACTACTCTTTCAGAGTATTCTAAAATAAAAAAATACCCCATCGACAGTTTTTGAGTTATTTTGAATTGAAAGTCGAATCAATAGAATTTTATGGTATATTAAATATTTTGGTAAATTAAAGTATAAAACATTCTCACCATGGAAATTCTTTGAGAAATCCTCATGAAATTTCGTGTTGGTGTTAAAAATATATTGCTTTTCAAGAATATGCTAAAAACAAAAATACCTAATCAACAGTTTTTGAGAATCAAATTTTAAGGCTTTTCTAAACTCAACATTTTACTTCATGCTTGATCAGGGAGTAGAAACATTCGTAAGAAACTTAAATTAAACAATTTTCAAAAACTAATGAATAACTGCAAATATACAGAGCACACATCGGGATGTGTATACTTAAAACAATAATTTTCCTTAATATATATTTAAAAGTATATAGCAGACTTTAAAAATCGTGTTATTGCACGTAGATATCTAAACAATATACTTTAAACTTCACTTGAAACCAGTGTTTTATCTGCGTGGCACATAAAGTAAAATTTCGAGTTTAGAAAAGGCTGCAAACTTTTCTAAACTCGAAATTTTACTTTATGTGCCACGCAGATAAAACACTGGTTTCAAGTGAAGTTTAAAGTATATTGTTTAGATATCTACGTGCAATAAAACGATTTTTAAAGTCTGCTCTATACTTTTAAATATATATTAATGTCCAAATATTTTAAATATAACGCTGTGAGCATTTACATAGGCAACTGTTTATGCGGAGCATCCGTAGATTAAGTTGCCTACAACACAACCAAGAAATTCAAATTATTCGACCCCAGTTCGAAATAACAGGGGTTGGAGAAGGGAGAGAGAAAAAACAGGGTATTTTTTTTAGATTTGTATGCGTTGTATACAAAAATCAGAGTATAGTTTTCTAGATTTGCAATAAAATTGTAAAAATTCATTTCTAGTTTTACAGGTTATCTCTTGTTGGGATCTGATTCATTCTCATTCATTCTTTTAGTAACATTTAAACAACATTAATTTTAATTAAAAAAAGTTTTTCCTTTGCAAATCAAATTTAATTGTAGCCTAATCATTTTGAAAAACAAATTAAAGTTTCTTAATTAAGCACAGTTATATTCCTTTCTTCACTTTTATTTTTCTTGCTAGATGTACATTTCGGGTACTAAGTACCCATTATCAATAGCTAACTTAGCTATTGATAATGGGTTTAATTAAGTGACTTAACACCTTCACGTAACTCATACAACTACATTAAATTAAAGTTATTTAAATTAAGTAAGCAGTTACTAAAGTACATTTATAAGTATGAATTTATTTCCACTAATTACTTTTAGATCTTCATATTGATTTAAGATTTCAGTTCTATTCTAACAAGTGTTTTGAATTCCTTGATTAAACACATTAAATTCTTCGACTGTTAACGTGTTAAACAAGTTAGAAATCTAGTTTGGAATTTTCTCAAAAATTATACTGTTACACATTTAACATCAATACATTCATTATTATTCATGTAAACCTATTCCAAACTAGAACTTTTGTGTTCGCTTGTAACGTTTTCTTATTTCTTTCAAAAACTCCTCTCCAATCGACAGAACCTGAATTTCCACAATTCCACGCTCGAAATCCAAGTTTTCCTTCTCACGATTCAAGCTCGCCCGTCTGGACAATGTCCAAAAGATGACCTGAAACGTCATCGCGCTGACCCTCGCTTGACCAGCGGTCAAAAGGGATCTCCACTGGTAACGCGAGAAGGGTGCAATAAAATTGTAAGAATTCATTTCTAGTTTTACAGGTTATCTCTTGTCGAGATCTGATTCAGTTTTTAAACGAGGGGAACGAACAGGTTGAATAAAGTGTGAGAGATACTCGGACCCTATTTTTTTTAATCTGCCCTCTTTGCGTTTGATGTAAGTTGTTTATGATGTTTTGAATAATAAAAGTACAAAATAAAGCAAGAATTGAAATACTTGAAAATATATTTAATTATGTTCTCATATAACCCGTGGTGAAACATTTTTGAAATAATTCTGGATATTTAAAACAATTGGTTTGTTTCAGTAGTTAAACTAGTAAAACAAATCAAGTGTTTTTCTTTTATATAAATAAAACAATTTTCTCACTTTCAAATATATATTGTGCATTCGCTACAATTGTTTCGCCACACTGTGGCTTCTTCAGACGAAGAAATGATTATTTCTTCGCCTGAAGAAGCCACAGTGCGGCGAAACAATTGTAGCGAATGCACAATATATATTTGAAAGTGAGAAAATTGTTTTATTTATATAAAGTTAAAGATGAACTTTCAACATTTATCAGCCTTATCAATCAATCAAATGTTTTAAATATCCAGATTTATTTGAAAAAATCTGATCAATCATTCTCATTTTGTTTGGCTGTAACCACACAAAATAAAAATGTAAGTGAAATTGAGTGGGATTATATTTGAAAACGTTGAGAAAAAAAATTATCTTTACAAAGCTTTAAAATCCTGGTCAAAATCCTAAGTAAGTTTGGAATTAATTTCAGTTTAATTTCCCTACTGAATTTTGAATTTGACAGGCTCTGATTAAACTTCAGATTCTTGGAGTGAATCGCTCTTGACGGTATCTTCAAGAGCAATTTACTCTAAGAATCTGAAGTTTAATTAGAGCCTCTCAAATTCAAAATTCTGTGGAAATTATAAAATATTTGCGTAGGTTTATGTGTAAACATTTTTAAAATACATTTGTTTTTGTTAGAGCTGTAAAAATGTAAGTTGCAGATTGAATCCCTCTATTTAATTCGCATTTTGATATAGAAATATTACAAATATTTTTTTTTTCTGGAAATAAGTTCAGAACTAATCAGTGCTCAAAACAAATTAACTACGAATTGAATTTTAGAACTAGAAGTTAAATTACAGACTATTAAATTAAGAACTTATGTGAAATTATTAAGTAGATTTTTGTTTGAAAATTACGTTAAAAATCAATTTTAAGGATAAAGCTTTAAAATTATGGAAATTACTTTAAAAATAATCAGTGCTTAAGATGTAATAGCTACAATTAAAATTTTATAACTAGGCCTGAAAGTACAGACTCTCAAGTTAAAAATTTAGGTAAAATTATTGAAAAAAAGTTATGTTTCTTTAATCGTTCACAGTATTGTTTATTCAACTGAATATCAACGCATTGAATATCAACGTACTCAGTTGAATAAACAATACTATGAACGAATAAAGTAACATAACTTTTTTTTCAATAATTTTACCTAAATTAAATCACTCATCTATGATTCCTGTAAAGGTGGATTTAATAATACTCATTTGATGTTGGGATTAAGCATAAATAACCATTTTCAAGTAATTCTAATTCAATTAAGTGGATATCAAAGGTTATATCGCACATACTTAAAATTTCCGCCCTTCTAAACAATCATTGAATTTTCTACCTATTCAGACAGGTAGGTTTAGTGATGAACTACGTTTTCGGTTAACTGGAGCATAATTCTGCGGGAAAGATAGTTTTAATTCACGTCGGGCTAAATTTAGTCTCGTTAATTCTCTGCCCTCACAAGTTATAATGATTCCGTCTAACTCAACGAAATGGGAAAGTTAAAGCTGAAATTTAACATTTGTTATAATTATTACAACAATATTCGAACGCGTGTTTCCACTCCCAGACTAAGCATGAAGTAAATATTTGGAGTTTAGAAAAGCCTGAAAATTTGGATTGGGCGCTGAGCGCAGCTCAGCGCCCAATCCAAATTTTCAGGCTTTTCTAAACTCCAAATATTTACTTCATGCGCCACGCGTGTACAACGCTGGTTTTCAGTGAAGCTTAATAATACGCACTTTGCCCAGAAATTCAAAACCAGGCTTCTTTCTGTTAAATTAAATTATTGGTATAATTCACACTTAATGTCTTAATTAATTAATAAATTCTGAAATGACAACTTAAAGATTGTAAAACTTATGTTAACATGAAATAAATTAATACTAAATATTGAATACCCAAGGTAAATGTGATGATGACAATAATTCTAGAATTTATTAATTGATAACAAAAAATCGTGAACATTTTGTGTGTTCAGTCTTCTAGTGTGTTCTAGTGTCTTCCAGAGTCTTCTAGTGTCTTCTGTCTTTGAATGTCTTCAGGTGGTTCTAGTGTCTTCCAGAGTCTTCTAGTGTCTTCTAATGTCATCTTCTAGTATCATCCAGTGTCTTCTGGTGTCTTCTAATATCTTCTAATATCTTCTAATATCTTCTAATATGTTCTAGTGTCTTCTGGTGTCTTCCAGTGTCTTTTAGTGTGTTCTAGTGTCTTCCAATGTCACCTTCTAATGTCATCTAGTCTCTTCTGGCGTCTTCTGGTGCCTTCTAATGTGATCTAATGTCTCCCAGTGTGTTCTAGTACATTCTAGTGTCTTCCAGAGTTTTCTAGTCCCTTCTATTGTCTTCCCGGGCCTTCTAATGTCTTTGAATGTCTTCAGGTGGTTTTAGTGTCTTCCAGTATCACCTTCCAATGATTTCTAGCCTCTTCTGGTGTCTTCTAATGTCTCCTAGTGTGTTCTAGCTTTTTCCAAAGTCTTCTAGTGTCTCCTAATGTCTTTGAATGTCTTTAGGTGGTTTTAGTGTCTTTCGGAGTCTTCTGGTGTCTTCTAATGTCTTTGAATGTCTTCAGGTGGTTCTAGTGTCTTCTAGTGTCTTCCAATATAGAGTCTTCTAGTGTCTTCTAATGTCAATGAATATCTTTAGGTGGTTTTAGTGTCTTCCAGAGTCTTCTAGTGTCTTATAATGTCTTTAGGTGGTTCTAGTGTCTTCCAGAGTCTTCTAGTGTCTTCTAATGTCATCTTCTAGTATCTTATAATGTCTTTAGGTGGTTCTAGTGTCTTCCAGAGTCTTCTAGTGTCTTTTAATGTCATCTTCTAGTGTCTTATAATGTCTTTAGGCGGTTCTAGTGTCTTCCAGAGTCTTCTAGTGTCTTCTAATGTCACCTTCTAGTGTCATCTAGCGTCTTCTGGTGTCTTTTAATGTTTTCTAATAACTTCTAGTGTGTTCTAGTGTCTTCTGATGTTTTTCAGTGTCTTCTAGTGTGTTCTAATGTCTTCCAGAGTCTTCTAGTGTCTTCTAATGTCTTTGAATGTCTTTAGGTGGTTCTAGTGTCTCTAATGTCACCTTCTAGTGTCATCTAGCGTCTTTTGGTGTCTTCTAATGTCTTCTAATATTTTCTAGTGAGTTCTAGTGTCGTTCAGTGTCTTCTAGTGTGTTCTAGTGTCTACTAGTCTTCTAGTGTCTTTTAATGTCATTATCTAGTGTCTTCTAATGTCCTTAAATGTCTTTAGGTGGTTCTAGTGTCTTCCAGAGTCTTCTAGTGTCTTCTAATGTCACTTTCCAGTGTCATCTAGCGTCTTCTGGTGTCTTCTAATGTCTTCTAATATCTTATAGTGTGTTCTAGTGTTTTCTGGTGTCTTTCAGTGTTTTTTAGTGTGTTCTTGTGTCTTCCAGAGTTGTCTTCCAATGTTACCTTCTAATGTCTTTTAGTCTTTTCTAGTGTCTTCTGGTGCCTTTTAATGTCCTCTAATGTCCCCTAGTGTGTTCTAGTGTCTTCCAGAGTCTTCTAGTGTCTTCTAATGTCTTTAAATGTCTTTAGGTGGTTCTAGTGTCTTCCAGAGTCTTCTAGTGTTTTCTAATGTCACCTTCTAGTATCATCTAGCGTCTTCTGGTGTCTTCTAATGCCTTCTAATATCTTATAGTGTGTTCTAGTGTTTTCTGGTGTCTTTCAGTGTTTTCTAGTGTGTTCTAGTGTCTTCCAGAGTCTTCTAATGTCTTCCAATGTCACCTTCTAATGTCTTTTAGTCTTTTCTAGTGTCTTCTGGTGCCTTTTAATGTCCTCTAGTGTCTCCTAGTGTGATCTAGTATCTTCCAGAGTCTTCTAGTGTCTTCTAATGTCATCTTTTAGTGTCTTCTAATGTCTTTAAGTGTCTTTAGGTGGTTCTAGTGTCTTCCAGAGTCATCTAGTGTCTTCTAATGTCACCTTCTAGTGTCATCTAGCGTCTTCTGGTGTCTTTTAATATCTTATAGCGTGTTCTAGTATTATCTGGTGTCTTTCAGTGTTTTCTAGTGTGTTCTAGTGTCTTCCAGAGTCTTTTAATGTCTTTCAATGTCATCTTCTAATGTCTTTTAGTCTTTTCTAGTGTCTTCTGGTGCCTTTTAATGTCCTCTAGTGTCCCCTAGTGTGTTCTAATATCTTCCATAGTCTTCTAGTGACTTCTAAAGTCATCTTCTAGTGTCTTCTAATGTCTTTAAATGACTTTAGTGGTTCTAGTGTCTTCCAGAGTCTTCTAGTGTTTTCTAATGTCACCCGCTAGTGTCATCTAGCGTCTTCTGGTGTCTTCTAATATCTTATAGTGTATTCTAGTGTTTTCTGGTGTCTTTCAGTGTTTTCTAGTGTGTTCTAGTGTCTTCCAGAGTCTTCTAATGTCTTCCAATGTCACCTACTAATGTCTTATAGTGTTTTCTAGTGTCTTCTGGTGCCTTTTAATGTCCTCTAATGTCCCCTAGTGTGTTCTAGTGTCTTCCAGAGTCTTCTAGTGTCTTCTAATGTCATCTTCTAGTGCCTTCTAATATCTTCTGGTGCCTACTTTTTTTAATTTAAATGAATTGAGTCTTTGAATCTCTTCAGGTGATTCTAGTGTCTTCCAGAGTCTTCTAGTGTCTTCTAAAGTCATAGAAGAATATAAGTTTATTTGTAAATTGTATAGAATAACGTATTTATTTATTTTGTATTCTCTGGTAACAAAGATTTATTGCTGTTGAACCTAAGAATCTTTAATAATTTGATGAAAATAGAAATCTGTTGATTTTGTTTCATATTTTTATCAAGTAAATTCTAGCAATAAAAATTTCATTTTTTTTTCATGTTCACTCTTAACTAAGGTTTTCTTGCAGTTAATAATACTAGGAATCATATTTTTCTGTTCTAATTTTCACTTTTCGTAGAGATTTTCTTGCTTTTAATAATATAAGGAATTTTTATTTTAACATATCCAGAAATATTCGTTGCAATTGTTGAGGCATTTGTTGGTTTCAAAAATCGTTCAATTTGAAGCTTTTAAAGAGTATCATCCACTCCCAGATGAAGCATGAAGTAAAATTTCGAGTTTAGAAAAGCCCCGCGTAGAAAATTTGTCGAGGGTCGCGCAGCGACCCGAGACAAATTTTCACGGGGCTTTTCTAAACTCGAAATTTTACTTCATGCGCCACGCGTACAAAACATTGATTTAGTCTAAAGTTCAAAAGATACTGGTTAGATTAGCTTATGATTTATTCAAGATCGCTAAAAAATATCCTCTCCTTAAGATACCTCACTTTTGACGAGGCGATCACGACACGAACACGATACGAACACGAGACGTTTATGACACGGGTGTGTTGAACGCCCCGTGCTCGTCTCATGTCATACACGTCTCGTGCTCGTCTCGTACTCGTCTCGTAATTCTCTAAAAGAAGTGAAGTGAAACGAAGTCTATAAGATATCATGAGTATCATGTTCAACATTCGAGTAATGTTTAAAATGTTTCCGTGTTCAACGGGTAGTTACGTTACTTAGATGGTTTATAAAATCGTCCAATTCAAAGCTATAAGCGAGTGTCGTCCACTCCCAGACTAAGCATGAAGTAAAATTTCGAGTTTAGAAAAGCCCCGCGTAGAAAATTTGTCGAGGGTCGCGCAGCGACCCGAGACAAATTTTCACGGGGCTTTTCTAAACTGGAAATTTTACTTCATGCGCTACGCGTACAAAACACTGATTTCAAGTGGAGTTCGAAATATACAAATTTATATATTTTAAAATTTTTATATTTAAATTTCTTGCATCCAGAGGGAATGGGCAAATGCCCTCCTCTTTCTAAAAGACTATCAAAGAACATATGACTGAAATTTCTGAGTAGAATTTGACGAATAAAGCAATCAATCAATTTAATTCTGAGTAGAATACTACTTAATCTTCTGTTTGAGTAATTATTGAACTTAGTTGTATAGTTCTGTCGACTATATAAAAAAAAAATAATAATAAATTGGTGTTGAAAAAAGTTCTAAATTATAAAACACCCTCTTCATCGAGTCAGGTCGTTCCTTAACGATCCAATTAACCGTCAGGCTGTCAAGAACTGTGTGCGGGTCGGTTTGTTTTTGCCAGGCGGTGGCGGGCCTTCGAAACTAATCCACCGACCCTTTTCGCAGGGCTGCGAAGGAAGAAGGGCTGCGCGCACCGAAGGCCGATAGCTTACCAGACATAATACGTATTGATTTTCGCCCTAGTGTGCGAAATAATGAAGCGAGCCCCGTAGCGCTCGCAGCAGCAGCAGCAGCAGCCCCGAAACCTGAAAAGTACTTTTTCCACGTCGACGGCGGCGGTGGCGGCGGCGAGAGATAAGATAACTTTAAGGGCTGCTCGGAGAAAATCTATTGATGTAGAAAGGACCGCCTCGCGTTACCAAGGTAACGGGTTTCCCACCAATGGGAAATAAGTGCGAGCCCGCGTCTTACGTTAAAGGGGTGACTTTTTGAGCGGGGTTGCTAGATCTAGCACGCGCAGTGTTTAAGGGTTGTTTTCGCTTGGGATAGGGCTATTTTTACTAGGAGGTGGCTTTCGCGTGCTAAGGGAGGGTTGTTGGAATGGGTGCCAAGGAGGTGCTATAGGTGTGCGCTAGGGTTGGGAAAGAACACGTTTTAGAAGGGGTGGAAACAACCCACCCTTCAAACCCTAGGTTTCCTTTGTATGTGAATATGTGTGTGTGTGTGTGTGTGTAACATAGATAGCTCTGGATGAAAAACAGTGGCGTGCGAACGAACTATTTCCGCCGCTTGGAAAAACAGATATTATCTAGTTACAAAACTAACTATACAATAGTTACCATTTTAAAGGGCTTTACAACACACTCCAGTAAATTTATCTTGCATGCCATTTATCAAAATAACATGCAAGGAAAATAATATATATATACAATAATAATAATTAAATTAGCAAATATCACACTAAAAAAGACTGTTATTCCATACTTCACTTTTTAAAAAGTGAATTAAGAAATAACAATCTATTTTAGTGTAATAATCAAATCTCGTTAACTCAAAAACTTAGTTAGCAAATATCACTTTAATAAAACGCTTAGGCCCGTTTGCACCCAAGTCAATTAATTTAATCAGTGTACTTCTTAAAAATACAACAATTTTATTTACAAATTGTTTACACGATTACATATTGATGAAAGAGACATGTTTAGGATATCTTACAAATTTATAACATTCTTATATTCTAAAAATTTGATTTAATCAAAGGTTTAATCAATGATTAGTGGGTAATTAAAGTTATTCAGCCTGGGTGCAAATGGGCCTAAATTTGTTTCGGTTAAAAAAATAAAGTGTACTACAACATTTTTTTCTTTCACTACACAGCGGTCTAATCAGGTAGATGAAATATAATTTTGAAATCTAAACAAGCTAAGTGTTTTATTAAAGTGATATTGTGAAGTTTTAACAAATAACAGCCTCGGCTACACAATATTTAAAAATAGCAAATACAGGACGGCGCAAAATGAACGTTATGGCTTAAATGCTTTATACCTTTTTTATTTATGATTACATTTCAATCATTATTATGTCAAAATACAGTATGTGAATGGGGAATATTGTTAACTTTATTGTGAAAAATTATGTCTCACAGGTGTCGCTTATTTTCCGCTTCAAAGAGTCGTGCTCTCTTCAACACATCGCTGGCTTTATATTACAAGGTTCTATGTGACATTTATTTCGATTTTCATTTATGATCTTACAAGGCTCTTTGTATGTAGCTAGAGGCTTGTAAGATCACAAATTTAAAATGGAAAATTAATTCACACAGAACCATATTACAAGGTTCTATGTGACATTTTTTTCGATTTTCAATTTGTAGTAGTAGTAGTAGTAGTAGTAGTTTATTCATGTTGCATAATCAGCTTACATTCGTCAAGTGTGTATAATAAAATATAAAAAGTAAAACAAAACATTAAATTATGACTTCTTACAATACTGTGCATATATAATACAAAGTTGAAAAAAAATACATAAATACATAAACAAGACAACTAGTTGGTTATATAGTAGTGTATATAGTGTTATAAGCCAGCGACATGTGCATGATATATATATATATTTTTTTTTTTTCTTAAATATCCCCAAATTAAAATTGCTCCTGTTTGCCGAAGATCTCTCGTAACAAAACCATTGTGTGTCTTGCAGTGTGGGCCGTGGCACCATCTTGTTGAAACCATATTTGAGGGTGGATTGCCACTGCTGGCCACAAATTTTCCAATTTGTTACGGTAAAAGACATCATTGATGGTAATTGCAGCACCGGCTGCATTTTCTAAATAATACGGCCCTTTTGGACGATACACCACAACAAACGCTACACTTTAGTGGGTACAGCTCTCGCTGATAAGCTGCTCTTGGATTCTCAATAGCCCACATTCTGGTGTTTTGTGTGTTGACAAATCTAGTTAAATGGTAATGGATTTCCGCGCTCATTATCAAATTGAGAATGAAATCGGGGATTTCGTCTGCTTTTTGCTGTAACGCTATAGCATAGTTAAGCCGTTGCTCGAAGCCTGCCGTCTTCAATTCTTGCACCACCTGTATTTTGTAAGGAAGCATGTGCAATGTGGCCAATATTCTCTGAACAGATCTTCGTAATAGCCCAAGTTGTGAAGAACGTCACTTGGTTGATGTTCCTGGAATTTCTCCCACAATGTACGGAAGAGTGTGGAAGAAAGTGTGGAAGACATTTCAGAAACATCAACCAGGAGACGTTCTGCACAACTTGAGCTATCACGAAGATCTGTTCAAATTTTCGGCGGTGTGCACCGTACACAGTCTTCCGGCACCAGGGAGGTTAGTTACTGAACCTTGTTGACGAACATTTGCAACCAGGCGATTTATTGTTGGCACTGAGGGTCCGATCTGCAAAATTCAATAATTTTTGTTCGGTGTTCTATTGAGTACTGTTGCATTTTAAATTCGCCAAGTCTTCCTTACACAAATCTAAAAGAAAAGAAAAAAATATATTTAAAATAAAAAAGTTATAAAGCGTTTCCACCATAATGTTAATTTTGCGCTCCCCTGTATGATTTAAACAAGTTTCAACAAGACCGTAGCCAAAACCCCCCGAATTTTTCAAAATATTCAATTTTTGTATGTAAAAGCGGCCCCGAAAAAGCAAAAACCAAATTTTTACCAGAAAACGATGGAAAAAATATACTGCATCAATTTGAATATGAAATGATCATCCGAGTGATCGTTCCAGCAATCCTTAGAATAATATCTCGAGAAATGATTCCATATAATAACTTAAACTTTGGTTTCTTCTTTGGTAACCTAAATGGTTTTCGGATTTCACTAAAAAAACAGTAATGGTTGTTTTAGTACTTATATTTTTAAGCTATGACTTTAGTGTACCTATTTATTGTAATATATATATATATATATAAAATATTAATTCACAGAATACACAGTACAACAATTAGAATGCATAATAAGTATATACAAGAACAAATATTTAATTCTGCGAATTGGCTATCGACCCAGCCTGACTTTTTCGATATCGGAATTATAATATTTTAATTATTTCAGTCTTTGTTATGTCATTGGCTTGGTAAGTCGTCATTGTTACTGTCATTGTCAACGTGCACAGATGATATGAATTCATGAATTGTGTATGATGGGTGTTTAACTTTAGGAATTTTATTCGGGTTACGAGGAATACATAGGAGGTTAATAATGTCCAAGGAGTCGGAATTAGAAGCAAATTTATGTTATAATTTTTGGATACGCTCTTCAATTGGGATTATTTTGGTTTGTTCGTAAAGAAGCGTATTGGATGGATCTTATTGTTATATTTTATTAATAATATGTTTTAACTATATTTGTATTTATGTAGTGTGTTAAATTGTATCTTCATTGTATTGTGAAATGGTATACTAGTAAGTGAATAAATAAATAACTCTCGAGCAATCATTTAAGAGGTCTATCGAGCAATCATTCGAGAAATCTCTCGAGCAATCATTCGAGAGATTTTTCGAGCAACTATTCAAGAGATCTTTTGAGAAATCTTTCAAGCGATCTCTCGATCAATCACTTGAGCAATCTCCAGAAAGTCTCGAGATATTAGATTATTTTCAAAATCAAACAAATCGATTATCTTTATTAAAATAAACCCATCACTACACTTGTGACTCCAAAACGCCTTTTTTTTCTCTTGAATTAATTTCTCATTTATCACTTAGTGAAGCATATTAGAATATGTAAAGTTATTTAAGTTATTTTTAATTTATGAAACAATATCAAGTGTTTTTTTAATTTAAATAACTTTACATATTCTAAATCGCTTACTATACAGGGTGTTTCTAAATTGATAAAAAAGATTTTAATGTGTGATTTTTCAACAAAACATAAGGAAGGTCTTTTATATAATCTTTTGTTCGAAAAACCTTCCTCCCCACGTATCAGTAAATGGAATTCTTTCAATTAAGTCCTATTTAGTTGTGCAACATGTTTTCAGTCCATACGTATAAAACTCTCTAGAAATTTGAGAAAATAGTATGACTTCTTTTGACATGAAACTACTTGATATTTCTTAACAAATAATAACCAATCTCTGAATTATGTCAAATCAGCCTACATATTATTTTAATTTCTTGTCATCAAACTAACAATTTCAGGAGAAAATGTCGAGACAAAAAAGTTGCAGATTGATTCCATCCATTTAGCATTATTTAAGACGTATCGTAGAGTGAACGCCTACAACAGAAAACAGTCAAACATCAATATTGCTTCATTAATAATTTAAAACTATACGAATTTATATCGTAAATAGTTGAGGCACTTAATTTTTGAAAATCCATGATCACTTAAATAAAACACTTAATGATTTTCAACTGTGTATTTCACGCCTATATATAATTTTAATTTCTTGTAATCAAACTTATAATATTTATAGATTTCTTAAAAATACTACAAATTTAAAAAGTGGAGGTGAAGCTGGAAAGGTCTGTTTGCTCATTTACTAAATTTCCCGATGTGACATGCTTGTTGATTACCATGTTTTCTAGCGAATTTAATTTATTTGAATTCAAGAAAATAAGCTTACGTTTATAATTAATATTTTTGAACATTTTCTAAAAATATTGATGATTGACCTTTATGTTGCAGGCGTAAGATGTAAAATATACGAGTTCGATTTGCCTAACATAGATTTAAATCTTTTTAAATTTGATTGAAGCCAAAAGTTTCAATACTAAAAAAAAAAAATACTTACTGATGTAATCTCAAGTAATTTGTTCTGTATTACAAAAGCGATATATGTTCCATAAATTCATGAGTATTCCACTTAATATGTTTGCAATTTGCTTCAACCAAGATAATTTCACAGCCATTTCTTCAATTAGTGACGATTGTTGTTCTTTCCTGAAAACGCAAATTGATTAATTCATTTATTAAATCAAATACGAAGATGCTAAAAATAAATGCTAATTGGTTGTAAATATACCCGAACCGACAAATTTTGTTTACCATTTCTTTGGCTGAAACACTGTTTTTTCAGCCAAATAAATGGTAAACAAAATTTGTGGCGAAACAATTGTAGCGAGTATACAATATACAGAGTCCTATTTTAAAGTATTACATGAAATATTTTTAGAACCACGCAGCGAATGAAAAAATGTTTTAAATAAAAGTTTAAAGGTTTATTGATTTGGAGGCTATCAATAGAGTTTTAAACTTTTATTTGAAACGTTTTTTCATTCCAATTCTGTAAGAATTGTAGTAAACATTAAAGTCTAAACAAAAGCTTATTAATTTGGAGGGGGACATCCAATTCTGCAAGAAAATTCAACCCTCCACCCCCAGGGGAGGCTGGGGAGGGCGTAGCTTTGAAACCGTAATATTACAGATTTGCATAGAGCGCGGAAGAGTAAGTTTTGCCTAAAAACATTTTTGGTACTTTGATAGATGGCATTTAAGATTTCAAATCTACGCCCTCCCCAACCTCCCTTGGGGTGGGGGTTGAATTTTCTTGCAGAATTGGATGTCCCCCTCCAAATCATTAAACTTTTGTTTAGACTTTAATGTTTACAACAATTCGATGGACCAAATGGAAAGCTTAAAGTAAATACCAAGAAATGAATTTCTATCGCAGAGGAATAAAATATATAAAAAATAATGAAAATGTATGTTTGCGGTTCAGTTTCTGGATGGTGAGTGATGCGTTTTTCTTATTATGCTCTCTTCAAAGCTGTTGGGGGTGGTTCTTCTCCCTTCTTCCGAAGAGTAGGAGATGATCCAGGTGCCACCCATTGGGGTTTAGAATTTCCGGGGGAGGACAATTTGCATGCTCTGTTGCCGCTAATTTTGTCCGTGCTATGATCCTTGGGATGTCTGCCTTGACCATTGAAGGCCCTTTTGTTCGCCTAGAACGTGTCTTCGCATAATTTGACGAATAAGCTCTAAATTGAGAAGAATGATTTTAATGTGTGATTTTTCAACAAAAAAGGAGGAAGGTCTTTTATATAATTTTATGTTCAAAAAATCTTAATCTCTAAGTTTCAGAAAATGGCATTCTTTCAATAAAGTCTTATTTAGTTGTGCAACATGTTTTCAGTCCATACGTATAAAACTCTAGAAATTTGAGAAAATAGGATGACTTCTTTTGATATGAACCTACTTGATTTTTCTTAACAAATAATAACCAATCTCTGAATTATGTCAAATGAGCCTATGTATTATTTTAATTTCTTGTAATCAAAAATTTTAGGAGAAAATGTTAAAACATAAAAGTTACAGATTGAATCCATCCATTTAGCATTATTTAAAACGTATCATTTTGGCCCATTTGTTCGCCTAGAACGTGTCCTCGCATAATTTGACGAATAAGCTCTTCCGCGAAGAAGCTTTCTGCTCCGTCCAAGGGCTGTCCCATCCGACACAATGACGTCATACAGTCTGTCTTCTCTTCAGGGTGCCTGAGAGCGTAGATAATGAGCGTTTCATCCCTCTCAGGTAAAGAACCCGCGCCTTCACAAAATCCGTTAATCCGCGATCGCAGCAAAGTCCTGAATTGGCGGCAACAACTTTTATACTTTTATTTGAAACATTTTTTTATTCGGTGCATGATTCTGAAGATATTTCAGGTGATACTTTTAAATGGGACCCCCTGTATACTATATACTTGCTACAATTGTTTCGGCGCACTGTTTTTCGGGCATAAGTGTTTGGTTTTTACTATTTGTTTTTTCTCTCTATATGATAATTGTAATATTATAATAGAAAATGCATGCATTCGAGAAATTAACTAAAGCTGAATCAAACACGAGTTTGACAAGTTGAAATATTGATACGGCACGCGCGAAATATATGCATCCTTCATCCCATGCATACGTAATGCCCGATCTAAAAACTCCATTAAATCCGCTTTTGCGGATTCAAAACGCCATCCGAAATCAAGGATTAATATGTAAAAATATTCAACTTCCATCACACACGCGCCCGTAAAACGTGACCGGATTGAATATTCATCGAGACCGTAAATTAAGCGATTAATCCATCAACCTGACTTACAACTTTACAAACAAAAAAACAAAACAAAAATCGACAGTAATATTTATCTCATGGTTTTATAATGACAAGTTAAAGATGTCGAATCTATAGTCACAATAAATACCACAGTTATACAAACAATGTTCAAGTGTCTTAATTGAGTAATATTTATAATTTCTAACTTTATTAGCGAACAACAAATCCATGGGAACATTTTAGGGTAATCAATCCAACGTCTAACTTTAACAACTTCGATTTACATGCAAGGTGAGATTATTTTTAATAAATTATTTCTTGTCGTGACCCTGGATGTGGTATGAATGTGTCTTTTTGTCCAAATAGCAGCGCTAATAAAATGAGGCTGGTTAGTATGAATATTAGTTAAAGGACTATATTTAATTTGTAGTGTTAGCAATGTTTTTCTCTAGTAAAATTGAAGGTCAATCAACTCGACTTCTAACCCAATTTTCAACCCAATTTTATCATTTTTTTTCCGTTATGAAAACCGAACTACAATCAACTCGATTACTAACTTAATTTAAAAAAAAATAGCTTTCACTTCAAAAAATCATAAATTTTAAAATAATTGCAGATATCAGCAAACAGTATGTGATTTTTATATACATATGGAGATTTTTTCTTGTTAGTATACATATGCCAATTATCTGCTGTAAATCTTCAGATATTCGTTACGTTTTTTAAGAGATCAATTTGAAGCTTTAAACGAGTGTTTTCCCCTCCCAGACTAAGCATGAAGTAAAATTTCGAGTTTAGAAAAGCCTGAAAATTTGGTTTGGTCGCGTAGCGCGAAGCGCGGAGCGGCCAAACCAAATTTTCAGGCTTTTCTAAACTCGAAATTTTACTTCATGCGCCACGCGTATAAAACACTGATTTATCCCGAATAAATCAAATTTTTAGGCTATTCTAAACTCGAAATTTTACTCCATGCTTAGTCTGGAAGTGGAAAACACTCGTTTAAAGCTTCAAATTGAACTCTTAAAAAAAATCGAAATGGTACTTCATGCTTAACCCGAGTGGAAAACACTCCTTAAAATAATATTTCTCAACGAAAACCACAATTCTGTTGGAAAATCCAAGGGTATTCAATCCAACGTCCAACTTTTTTTTGTTCACCCTAGCCAAAATCTATTAGTGAAAAACCATTAATCAATTTTGAATATAAATCCCACCCCCACCGACGGAAAACCGCAGATGAGAGCGGGCCGGATTAAATAATCGTTACGGATCGTAACTAAAAACTTTAATTCTGCCGGGTTAAAAGGGACGAATGCGCCGCTGGAAAATCCCTAAACAAACTATGAACATAAATTTAATCAAAAACAGAAATTAGAAATTCAATCTCGGCGAGAGAAATAACCCTAAAGGATAAGAGCCGTCCCTTAAAACTATCCCCCCTTCCCCCTGCAGCTCCGAAACACGTTTTAGTTTAAAATCCACCCTTAGAATGGGACCTTCGTTAAGGGCGGAGGCGGATCGTTTGCTTTATTAGTGGATGTGCGTGCTGGATGTTTTAAGGGATGAAGTAAGGATATATGAAGGAAAAGGGTTGGTTTTAATGTAATATGTGTGCGTAATTATTTTATTACATAAAAGTTGGTTTGTAACGTGGATTGTTATATTTTAATAAATCCATCTATGATTCGGTCTTCGTTTAACTTAAATAATTAGCACTGATTACTTTTTTGTATTCACTATTTATTTTAAACTGTGACTAGTTTCGGGTCAACAGCGAGTCATTATTAAACTAACTCAGTTAGTTTGATAATGGCTTGCTGTTGAGCCAAAACTAGTCACAGTTTTAAATAAAAAGTGAATACGAAGAAGTAATTAGTGTTAATTATTTGAATATATATATTTTTTTTAGTGCTTTAACAATTGTTTTACACACGTCAATAATACATATAATATAAAAATAGTAGTAACAATATATATATAATAATCGTAAATATGAATAATTATATCTAATAATAATAATAATAATAATAATTAATATATTTACAATGTTTCACAAAGTAACCGCCTCCACCATAAGATATTCGTTTAACTTGATTATAAGTCATAACAATTTTATTTTTGATTATAATAGGGTATTTTCTGTAACTAATGTCCTAATGGCGGCCTGGCTGTCGGTGACGAACCTAATTTGGTTTACCTGAAGGTCGGTTTTACCTATCCAGTCCACTGCCACTCGGATAGCCATGACTTCCGCCTGTAGGACGCTGCAGTGGTTTGGGAGTCGAAAAGATTTTTTCAGGTTGAACTCATGTGAGAAAATTCCACCCCCTACTCTGTTTTCGGAATTGGAGCCATCCGTGAAGAGCCAGACTTCATTTTGCTGAACAATCTTGCCCTCTACCCATTCGGTTTTGTCCGGGATGGAAATGGAGAACTTTTTCCCAAAGGTAAGTTCTGGAAGACAGCTATCAGTCCTCAGTGGGATATCGACAAGCTCATTCAGGATCCTTCCATGGCCCTGTTTGCTACTATTCCATATCCCGACCGAGTTGATCCTGATCGCTGTGCTAGCTGCAGCATACCTGCAGTAAAGGTCAACAGGAGCTAGATTTAGTATTACATTTAGCGCTTTGGAGGGGGTAGATCTAACCGCGCCTGTTATGAGCAGTTCGGCTGATCTCTGTACCTTACCCAGTGCGGTCCGGTGAATTTTCTTATCAAGAGCAGTCCTCCAGACCGCAACTCCGTAGAACAGAATGGGTCTCACCACAGTCGTGTACATCCAGTGGACAACGCTCGGTTTCAGTCCCCAGTTCTTCTTCACAGCTCTTTTGCATGAGTACAGCGCGACCTGCGCTTTCCGTACTCTCTCCTTAATATTGGGCTTCCAACTTAACTTCCTATCGACTAAGGTGCCCAAATATTTGGCTCGCTCCTTTACCACCAGTCCCGTGCCGTTTAGGACGGGAGCTTTGAAGTTTGGTATCCTATGCATTCTGGTGAAGAGTACAAGCTCAGTTTTGAGGGGATTTACCCCCAGTCCACATTCCTCACACCAGCGGGTTACCTTGCGGAGTGCCCTCTCCGTGAGGTCAGATAGGATGCCTACGTGTTTACCAGAGACCGCGAGGGTCACGTCATCAGCATAGGCAATTGTTTTACACCCCGTAGACTCTAGTCCTTTCAGTAGTTCGTTCATAACTATATTCCATAGTAGTGGAGAAAGGACACCCCCTTGAGGGGTGCCTCTACTGACCTCTCTTCTTGAGCGTGAGCCGCCCAGCGCAGAGACAATGTGCCTCCTCGTTAGTAGCTCCTCTACGAAGAGGCATATCGACTCATCCATGTGCAGATTGCCAAGGGCCGACAAAATCGCCCCTGGGCGCACGAAGTTGAAGGCTCCTTCGATATCCTTCGATATTAATCAGTAAATAATAATAATAATTATTATTATTATAAAATAGTTTAGTAACAGTTTATTAGTACCTTGATTATTGATGAACACTGTGGACTCTTAAACTATTAGTTGAAGGTGCTTTTGTGATTTTTCTGATTGTTCTTCTTTGGCCTCCTTTAGTAAGTCTAGAAGGTATGATTTATTTCTAGAAACAAGAAAAATAGTCAGCATAACATCCCCAGAAATTACATAATTTTTCCTAAATTCAAAAGTCCCTCATAAACAGTCTTTTAATTTATCACATACCATAACGAATATTAATATCCAAATTCCGTTTACATCATAACTTAAATATATCCCCTATAAAAAAACAAACCTAGACAGAAGATTGCTGATTGTCAGTAATATTTGTGTTATTCTTCTTGTTGTATTTTTGTACAGCTCAATTATATAAAATTGTAATGTATAATTGTTTTAGGTTTATAGTAAACTAATTTGAGTAATTATGTTAAAATTACACAACCCATGTATTGTTTAACTCAGTAATGAAACCAATTTAGAATCTCCGGGGCGAAAAACTCCTGTATCGATTGAATCCCTTTCAAATCCGATTACCACGAAGAGGAAGGAAAAGGGGGGTGGGTTTTCCTCCCTCAACCCACCACCAGAACAAATGTATAATCCGTATTCCTTAACACACAATATTCCAGAAACTATTTAACATACCTATAGCGTCGAGGCCCGGGCCCGGGCCCGGCTCCTCCACCCGAAAACCGCCCTTAGTTCCCCCCACAATAAGGGTGAGGATCGGTTGAGGGCGGCCTCCCGCAAAGTGTTAACTCAATATCCGCGCGCTGTCTTAAGTTTTCTGTGTAATTTGCATGGGAGCCATTTTGAAAGCCCGCTTGAAGTCTGAGGGGTGGTTTTGCGCGCTGCCTGCTGCGAGGGATGAACTCACCCCCCCCTGGAGAGGGTGGGCAGGGCAGGAAACTCGCAGGTTCGCGTAGGAAATTACATAAACCTTAAGTAAGCGAGTCTGACAGCGCAGAAATGCTTCCCGTATTATGATTAATTATGCACATCTGAACGTAAGGTTCTCCTCCTCCTATTCTCTCAGCGTATATTCAAAATGTTACAATTAATAACATCAAAACTTGCTTATTATAATCGTGATGGGGGTTGTTTCGATATTGGATGGATTTTCCGAATTCCTGCGCGGGCAACAAACTTTCCACAATAGTTTTTCCTTGCCTGAAAATTGAACGCACGTTTCAGATTTTGTTCATTATTAATTTACCCATTGAATATTATCTTTCACTAACATCAAACTAAAACATAAAAAATATAAATCATCGACTATTCACGACTTTTAAAGTTGACAAAAAACTAATAAACACCCTAAAATTTAAATAATAGCAGACTATTTACGATTTTCAACTTTTTATTTACTCACTACAATTGTTTCGCTACACTGTAGCTTCTTCAGGTGAAGAAATATAATTATATTTCTATTTCTATATTTCTTCACCTGAAGAAGCTACAGTGTAGTAAGACAATTGTAGTGAGTAAATAAAAAGTGGAAAATCATAAATAGTCTGCTATTATATTAAGGGATAATGGATTTTCAAAAAATAAGTGCCTTAATAATCAACCCTAGAATTTAATGGATTCGACTGCTAACGCGTCTGTGGGTATCTGGTGCTGGAATACTGAACACAAATTCAATTCTGATACCCTAAAATTTGATTTTGAGCGCTGGTTCTAAGGCTCAAACAATGTTTATGGTTAAAAGTTAAAATTGGTAGCAGCAATCTGCAAAAACCGTTTTTCCCATGTTAATTAACAATGTTGGGTTTACGAATAGCAAAAATGTAAGAATGAATATCATATATTTTCTGTACATTCCTTTGAAAATGGTGTAACAAACAGAAACTAGTCGGAATAAAGTTTTAATTTGTGAAACAATACCAAGTGTTTTTAATTTAAATAACTTTATATATTCTAATAGGTTTCACCAAGTGCCAGATGAGAAATTAATTCAAGAAATCTTGTATTCGTTTAAATTTAGGAATATATGATATTCATTCTTATATATTTACTAATTTGCTAATTTAAGGCTTGTGTCCTTTCACTCGCGTTATGTAATATATTATCACAAGTCTGTTGATAATAATATAATTAGAATAGTGAAGCTTGAGCGAGTTTAACAATTCCTATTTCAGGTCGGTTTAGTTTATATCAAGCGACCGGATCTAAGCATCCCTTCCAGCAGCGTTAAAACTTTGGCAATTAAAATGATAAAATGTTACAATTAACTTGGCAGGGGCGAATCGCGATAAATTAAGCCAAGATTTTACCTAAGGTTAGATTTAGGGGGCCATTATGCCTTTAAGACTTACTATTAATACAAACGACACACACACACATATACAGAGGGTGTATCTTCCGTTCGCCGCCCCTGTTTAGTTGCTCGTCCACCCCCGAAACGGCGCCCTCCTAAGGTCTGGCACGGCCAACTAAATTATTCCAATTGCCCGGCTGGGAATCCGCAGATTCTTAACCGAAACGACGTACTAATGCAACTGAATTAACTGCGCAACTAAATACCCATTACGCGCTATTAAACAAAAATAACTACTCTCAAAATTATTTATTACAAAATTATTGCAAATTCTGTTTCTAATGATACAAATTGTTTATTTAGTGAAACTAAATTAACTCTTATTAGTCTTTCTTGAATAAATATAACAAAAACTTGCCGATATTCTTTATGGGGACGTTAATCAAGCCCCGCGGCACCCCACTCGTTTTTATAAATGAGTTCAATTCGAGTGTTTCCACTCCCAGATTAAGAATTAAATACAATTTCGAGTTTAGATAAATTTGGCTTGGTAGCGTGGCGCGAAGTGCGGAGCGACCAAACCAATTTTATAATACCGTGCGATCAATTAGAACATGATTTAGAGTAGGCTTTGAATTATAAATTAGATTGGTACTTCTGACTGTTAACATATAGTTTATCATAACCTCAATTTTTTTTCATTATTCAATTAGCATTCTGGGCAATCGCACAAAAAAATTCCGCCTACACTAAATCTAAGTTGAAACGATCGCATGGTATGATGAACATTTATTTATTAGGTGCTTTAGAAAATGTATAGATTTAAATTAGATTCGCACTACTGACTGTTAACACATAGTTTACTATAACCTTAAATTTATTCCATCATTCAATTAGCATTCTGGAAACCGCACAAAAAAATGCCAAATAGTCTAAATCATAATTTATACGATCGCACGGTATGATAAACATTTATTATTAGGCGCTTTAGAAAATGTATAGATTAACATTAAATTGGTACTACTGACTGTTAAGACATATTTTACTATAACCTCAAATTTATTCCATCATTCAATTAGCATTCTGGGCAACCGCTCAAAAATAAAATGCCGTCATGAACATTTATTTATTAGGCGCTTTAGAAAATTTATAGATTTAGGCTAACAGGGCTCGAATAATCTGGTTCTAATCTTTCCGCAAAACGAACAGCCTGTGAGGCCTCGCGTTTATAAAACGCACACACATCCATGTTTTATCGCGGCCCGCATAAATAGAGGGTTTTATCCCTTGACACTTTAGGGCGCGATTATAAAAGGGTCTCAGTTGAATCGTTATTTTTATCAGGATTTAGGAAATCTAGCAATCTCGCTCGGATGCGAGTTATTCCGTTTGTTTTCTTGTGAATACTCGAGATGTTGAATAACTAAACATTTCGATTGGTTCAAAATTCTGTTGATTATTGACAAAATCAGGATTTTGCATCGAATTCTTAGTAAAATGAAAGGATAAATTAAAAACACTTGGTTTCTTTCACTATTTGTTTCTATTTACTCGACTACTTTCGCTTTTTACGGTATTATCAAGTAAAAAAAAGCTAAACTAGTCGAGTAATTAAAAACAAATAGTGAAACAAACCAAGGGTTTTTTTTTAATTTATCCTTTAATATTATTTCAAAATGTTTCACCAAGGGATAAATGAGAAAGTTATTCAAGAAAAAATAAATTGTAAGTATGTTTCATGTACCATATCCTATACCTTTAGGTAAAAGATATGAAACATACTTAGAATTAGATGCAGAATCCTGATTTCAACAGTTATTGAGAAATTTACAACACAGCAGCTTAAAATTTCTGTGGAACGATTTATTAAAAAAAAAAACAGGACAATAAACCAACTTAAATGTTCAAATTGTTGAGCATTAACTAACTTCCTGACAATACTCAAGTCGATCTTCAAATACTCGTACAACTTTAGTTAACTTTTGTGGCTGGATTTCTTGTATTTCGGCTCTAATTCAATTCTTCAATACTTTCCGGTTGATTGAAGTAGAATGAAAGTAGAATTTTTCAATAGTATTTGAGTTTAGATATAAGATTTAAAGAAACGTAAGAGGCCATTACTCGATCCTTGCGGTACCACACTCGCGTTTTGGAGACGCGTTCAATTTGTTTTCCAGAGAGTGATTCCACTCCCAGACTAAGCATGAAGTAAAATTTCGAGTTTAGAAAAGCCCCGCGTAGAAAATTTGTCGAGGGTCGCGCCAGCGACCCGAGACAAATTTTCACGGGGCTTTTCTAAACTCGAAATTTTACTTCATGCGCCACGCGTATAAAAAAACTGATTTCAAGTGAAGTTTAAACACACAAACAACAACGATTATAGACAACCCAATACCGTTATGCACATTGGGTTGCATATATGGATTGTTTACAAGAATTGAAAATTAATTGAATGTTCAGAATTGAGACTATTTAAAGGAATCCAATGAATCAATTGTTGTAAACAATAGGCAACACCAGTAATACCGTCTAACAAGGGATTCCACTCCCAGACTAAGCATGAGGTAAAATTTCGAGTTTAGAAATGGAATTCAATGAAATATACAAAGTTATTTAAATTAAAAACATTTGGTATTGTTTCACAGAGATAAATACATAGACGATTAATAAGTATGTGATGACTCTAAAACTAACGAGTGTTTTCCACTCCTAGACTAAGCATGAAGTAAAATTTCGAGTTTAGAAAAGCCCCGCGTAGAAAATTTGTCGAGGGTCGCGCAGCGACCCGAGACAAATTTTCACGGGGCTTTTCTAAACTCGAAATTTTACTTCATGCGCCACGCGTATAAAACACTGATTTCAAGTAAAGTTTAAACACACAAACAACAACGATTATAGACAACCCAATACCGTTAATGCACATTGGGTTGCATATATGGATTGTTTACAAGAATTGAAAAATCAATTGAATGTTCAGAATTGAGACTATTTGGAGGAATCCATTGAATCAATTGTTGTAAACAATAGGCAAAACCAGTAATACCGTCTAACAAGGGTTTCCACTCTCAGACTAAGCATGAGGTAAAATTTCGAGTTTAGAAATGGAATTCAATGAAATATATAAAGTTATTTAAATTAAAAACATTTGGTATTGTTTCACAGAGATAAATACATAGACGATTAATAAGTATGTGATGACTCTAAAACTAACGAGTGTTTTCCACTCCTAGACTAAGCATGAAGTAAAATTTCGAGTTTAGAAAAGCCCCGCGTAGAAAATTTGTCGAGGGTCGCGCAGCGACCCGAGACAAATTTTCACGGGGCTTTTCTAAACTCGAAATTTTACTTCATGCGCCACGCGTGTAAAAAAACTGATTTCAAGTGAAGTTTAAACACACAAACAACAACGATTATAGACAACCCAATACCGTTATTGCACATTGGGTTGCATATATGGATTGTTTACAAGAATTGAAAAGTCAATTGAATGTTCAGATTTGAGACTATTTAGAGAAATCCATTGAATCAATTGTTGTAAACAATAGGCAAAACCAGTAATACCGTCTAACAAGGGTTTCCACTCCCAGACTAAGCATGAGGTAAAATTTCGAATTTAGAAATGGAATTCAATGAAATATATAAAGTTATTTAAATTAAAAACATTTGGTATTGTTTCACAGAGATAAATACATAGACGATTAATAAGCATGTGATGACTTTAAAACTAACGAGTGTTTTCCACTCCCAGACTAAGCATGAAGTAAAATTTCGAGTTTAGAAAAGCCCCGCGTAGAAAATTTGTCGAGGGTCGCGCAGCGACCCGAGACAAATTTTCACGGGGCTTTTCTAAACTCGAAATTTTACTTCATGCGCCACGCGTACAAAACACTAATTAAAGTGAAGTTCAAAAAACAGATCAAAACATCATCTTTAAATAAAATAACACAGAGTCAGATATTTTATTTGTTATCAACGACTTTCAGTGTTACTAATTAATAACTGGGCGCTTATAAAAACTGATTTGCTATTCAGAATTTTCGAAAATATTTATGATCTATAAAATTACGATAATATTTGTATATAATTTGGATTTGGCGAGTGATAAGGTAGGTTTATGTAAACCTATTATGTAAACCTACCTACCTATGAAAGGTAGGTTTATGAAAACCTACCTTGTTACTCGCCAAATTCAAATTTTCTGGCTTTTCTAAACTCCAAATATTTACTGCATGCCTAACCAACAATTTGATAATTACCTCTAAAATTAAAAACTTATTGATTTATGTACAAAAAAATGTAAAACATAAAGAGCAGTGCAATTATTTTTATTTTCAAAAAGTGTAATCAAAATTAATATTTAAGTTTAATTAAAATAGTTGGAGAGATTATTAAGGCGATGGGGTTTGGGGGGTGGGCTGAGCCGGTATTGATCTTTGTAAGTTGATATATAGGTACGGAGGCGGCTTATGTAACGCGCTGCCGGTTTTATATGTGTATGTGTGTGTGTGTATATAGTGAACATCAGACTTTATGGACTAAACAGAGAACTTGAAGGATATGAAATGTTATATGCAAAGGATGAGGAAGTTTGAAATTAATTTCATTATAAAGTTTCGTAATTTAATCTGTCATGTGCCAAGAGTTGGGCAAGAAAAATGCCGTAACGTTCGCTCTCCGGCTTTCTCGAACAATCGGGGGGTGGAGAATTTTTACCCCGGCGCGGGAGGGAGGCGGGTAATGTAATGGTCCGGACAAGCGGAAACTATTAACGATTAATAATCTTCTTGTTGATGCAGGAATTCCTTATTAGAAATTTTGGTTAGAATCTATTATATCGCTGGATCGTCAAGTGAAACTCAGCAAGTGTTGGCAACTTTATGTGCACTTAATGAATTTCATTTTCAAAATGATGATGTTATATTGATTACACCCCCCTCTCTAGTGTTCTATGATTTTATCTTTTTTTTAAATTTATATTGGCTACACGCTTTACGAATTGTCATATCAAACGTTAGACCTAATAATTATAATGTATAATTTCAGAGTTGACAACCTGCAATATATTCCTTAGCACTCTAGAGGTTCTATTTTATTAAACATATGATATTAATTTAAATCATATACAGAATTTTTTGTTTGTTTCTGTGTACCTGAATATAGCGCGAGTCAAACTCGAATCAATTACTTAAAACAATGTTTATAGGCAACCCAAAGTGCTGTAACATTGGTTTCAGCTTCAGCTATAGCAATGTAGTCATTTTTATTTAATAACTTATCGATTCAACAGAATTAAATATAAATTAAAAGTGTAAAATAGTTGATATTCTAACATGGGAATTGCTAGGTTAATTTTTAAAATATTTGTTGGTAGTGCAATTTCACAGGGTGAAATTAATTAAGACACATCGTTTGGATTTTTGTAATTTTATATATTAACGTTTCAAATATGAAATATACGAAAATCTGAAATTTTGTCACTGAGAAGCAAGGGGGTGTAAGTGCTAAATTGAAACATTTGGAGTACATGCAAGGGGAACAGTTTTATTATTAATTTGCTAAGAGATGTAGAGCTTTTATTGAGCTTTCATTCTGCTATTTTGTTTGCTGGTTTTAATATAACTTGAACTTTAAAACTGGATTTCTTAATGATTTTATTAGTCACTTATACTTCTTTGCTTCTAGGTGATTCATATGTTTTTAGAAGCTTTATCAGTTGTGGGTTAACGTTAATCCGTCCCAGTAGGTGACCCGCTATGTACCCCAGATAGCTATCATCCTCCTAAACACATCGACTTTGATGCAACACTCCTTATTGAAGATGAAACTGATGATTTTTTCCTAGACTTTGATAACTCTAATACTATTGCTATATGTAATGATATAAACAGTGTAAATTGGATGAATATTCTCAAGTCTCAGTGTGTTGATGCCGCCGTTGATGCTTTCTACGAAATATTGTATTCTACTCTGTATAAACACGTACCGGTACGGAAAAAGCTGAAATCTCAGTTTCCTAGATGGTTTTCTCCAGAATTGATTAAGTTAATTAAGGATAAACGCAAAGCTCATAAAAAATTTAAATTTTCTGGTAGACTTGATGACTACAATCATTTCTCCCAATTAAGATCACAATGTAAATCATTAATTCACAGTGACCATATAAATTATATATGTGATATAGAAAACAAAATATCGTGTAATATAAATGAGTTTTGGAAGTATTGCAAGTCCAAACGTGATAGCACCACTTGTTTCCCATCTAAAATGTATAATGAATCAATTACTGCTAGTTCAAATATAGAAATAGCAAATCTATTTGCATCCTATTTTCAAGAGTCACATTCCAATAATTTCGTCACTGGTCCGGAATTTGTCCCTAACGTTGGCATAAATTTTAATAAACTTACTATCAATGAATCAGATATCTTGGATTCTTGCTCTGATATTAAGACAAGTAGTTCTCCTGGTCCCGATGGAATTCTTCCTTCTATAATTAAAAACTGTTCTAGTGCCTTCTCCTTACCACTAGCAATCTTATTTAATAAATCCATTCAAAATGGGAAATTTCCGTCCTTGTGGAGAAATTGCTACGTGACCCCTGTTTTTAAATCGGGAATTAAATCTGATATTCACAACTACCGCCCAATAGCTATTCAATCATGCATCCCAAAACTGTTTGATAAAATTGTTTCAAAGCATATGATGTTGCTTTTTAAACCTTTAATAACTGATCAACAACATGGTTTCTTTCCATCTAGATCAACAGAAACAAATTTATTCATATACACTAGTTATATATCTTGTGCATTGGAGAAAGGCGATATGGTAGATACAGTCTATACCGATTTCTCCAAGGCATTCGATAGGGTAAGTCACGCAAGACTTTTGCATAAACTTAGATCTTATGGTGTTGTTGGATGCATGCTTGAATGGATAAAATCATTTATTTGCAATAGACAGTTGGTTGTTAGATTCAATGGTACCATGTCGGATCTTATAATTAATGCAACATCTGGGGTACCACAAGGCTCGCATTTGGGTCCCTTACTCTTTCTTATTTTTATTAATGATATTGGTAGCAACATTAGCTCCAATATTCTACTTTATGCTGACGACATGAAAATATTTAAAACCATTAGGTGTTTGGAAGACTGCAACATAATCCAAACTGATTTAAATAGGATCATGCGATGGTGTGATGACAATGATCTTAACTTAAATATAAATAAGTGTAAACTTATGCGTTTCTCAAAGAAAAAAAGTATACTGTGGCGTTTTGATTACTCTCTGAACAGTCATATCTTAGAGAGAGTTGATATAATCAGAGACTTAGGTGTATTTTTTGACAGTAAGCTCCAATTCACAAGTCATATAAATGTAATTTTGGCAAAAGCATTGCAATTAATTGGCTTTATAAAACGACTGTCAATACACTTCACATCCATCGAAACATTTATAACATTATACAAATCATTCGTTAGACCTATCCTTGATTATTGCTCCATTGTATGGTCCCCTGATTACAAATGTCATATCAATAGCATTGAGCACGTTCAAAAGAAAATGGTTAATCTTATTTGTTCTCGTTGTCATTTATATTATGACAATTTTGATATGATGCTCAAATATCTTGATATCCTTCCTCTATATAAACGAAGAATTTATTCTTCGCTTTGTTTTGCTTATCGCTTGTTTAACAATCTAATCGATTGCTCGGATGTATTGTCATCTTTATCATTTTTTATCCCCAGACATGCAACGCGGCATCAGCAACTTCTTGCTTGTGAATTTCATAAATCTGTATTTGGTTTTAATAGCCCTCGTAATTACTTAATACATAACGTTAATAAATATTATAATTTAATTGATATGTTCGGAGTTAGTCTGAAGTATTTTAAGCGTACGTGTCGTGTAGTTTTAGATTCTAACTCATAAGTAATGTTCTTGTATTGTTGTATTATTGTATTTTTTATTATATATGTTATTTTCTATGTAATTGGCCACCCGTAAGAATAAATAAATAAATAAATAATATTAGTCCAAAGAATTAGTATGCTTATTATGCTTTTATTTTTTAAGGAATGAGAAATACAAATTGTTTGCAGTTTATACGAGCATCATCCTAGTATTATATATTACTGGGATGATGTTCGTATAAACTGCAAACAATATGTATTTCTAATTCCTTAAAAAATAAAAGCACTGCATAGCTCCTTTAAATACTTGAGAAGTTAGTAGAGAATAGAGTGTTTCCAGTTGGTTTTAGGGATGCATTTAAACGTATGTAAATTTCGAAAAACGTAAAACTAGTGTGAGCAAAACAAGTCTTCTTTCGATTCTTACAAAGAAATATACGTGTATGTAAATTAAATTCAAAAAAGTGGAAGTTGTGAGAGCAACAAGTTTCAGGGTGTTTCGTATTTCGATTCTCACGCGGCCCAGAGTCGGGAATTAACATAAATTGTGTGTGTGTGAGCGAGTGTGTGTATGTGGAGGAGAGGGGAGAGACCATCAATGTCCAGGACAAGTGACCAGTTGACCAGCTGACCAGACCTGCTAGACACACTGACCCCTCCGTCTTGGACACTAGGATAACCTGTCCTTTCGCTTCTTGGGATATCAGGGTTACATTTATATAACCCTTCATATCCCAAAAGGGATGTTTTGTAAATTATTTGTTTCCATAAGAAGTGAATATTTTAATAAATATTAAATAATCATGATTTTATAGAAACGTAGTTAAATTTTATTTCAAAATAAATTCAAATTCAAAACTATTTGAATTCGAGAAAATAAGCTTACGCTTCTTCTAGTTTGCACACTTTAAACATAATATATAAAATTACGAAAAAACTATTCGTGAAAATGCAAACAGTGTCTTAATTAATAAGACAATTTATGACGTTAAATATTCATTGAAACAACTACTTCTCGTGCAAATACACCTCCGGATATTGAATTATATAATTCAATATCCGGAGGTGTATTTGCACGGGAAGTAGTTGTTTCAATGGATATTTATCGTCTTAAATTGTCTTATTAATTAAGACACTGTTTGCATTTTCACGAATAGTATTTTCGTAATTTTATATGAAATTTTATCTCATTAAAAAATGAAATTAATTTTGTCCAATAAGAGCAGTTTTTTTTTAATTTCTGTGAAATAAAAAATTATTTGAATAGAAAATTGCGATATTCTCACAGATTTCTATTTATTATTGATAAACACCATATTTAATACACATTTTTGAGAACATTTTCTTGTGATAATTCTTAGAATATCTAAGAGCGTCAACTTGGCCCCCCACTTGCGCAAAAAAGCCCTTAACTAGCGCAAGCAAACACAGCAAAAATTAAAGCAAGCACCCGAAAGATAAAAAAGCTATAACGATAAACAAAATCAAACATAGAACAAAAATGAAATGCGTCAAAAGGAAAGGAATATATAAACAAAGTATATATAAACATAAAAATATTGATAATTACAGTTACGTATTTTGAAATTCTGTTATATTGTACGGTTCTATGTCACATAGATACTGATACAATTTTTGCTTAAACGCATTTTTGTTTTGGTTGCCGTCCTTAATTGAGCTTGGTAGACAGTTCCACCATTTCATGGCATTATATACCGTACTCATTTCAGTTATGCCTAATCTATGAATAGGTAGTGCGTAATTGTCTCCAAATCTTGTGGGATAACTGTGGGTATATTTAAAGTCTGCGAAGAGGGCTTTATTTTTATAATGAAATAATAAAGTTTCATATATATATATATATATATATATATATATATAATCCCGTAAAGGTAAGTATATGTAATCGCTTAAACATACCGCGACATGACGCAGTATATTTCATGTTCAAAATAAGTCTTACGACTTGCTTTTGACAAATAAATATTTTGTTATAATCTACACTGCTGCCATAGAAAATAATGCCAAATCTCATCCTACTTTCAAATAAAGAGTGATACATCAATTTTAAATTATTATTATTAACAAATGCCTTAATTGATCTTATCATATAGCATACAGTATATAATTTATTTTCAACATATTTTACATGTTCCTTCCAGTTTAGCTCATTGTCAATTATTACACCAAGCAATTTTGATTCTTTTGCCACTTCAATGTGACTGTCCGCTATGTTAATTATTGGGAGAGTTTCTAATCTAGATAGATTTGTTTTGAATATGATTACAGTTGTTTTTGTTTCGTTCAAAATAAATCTATTTTGTTTAAACCAATTTTGCAGGCATACATACAGCAAGCCTTCCCTGTCAATTACATTTTGCATTGTTTTGCCATAGACCAAGCTTGTTGTGTCGTCTGCGTAACTTTCAATGTGACAGTCTTCTTGGGTTATTGAACCGAATAAATCATTTATGTAAATGATGAAAAGTAGCGGCCCAAGAATACTTCCTTGTGGAATACCTTTCTCTATTAGAAGAGGTTGAGATTTGGTAGTACCAATTATTACTATTTGATATCTGTTTGACAGATATGAACTTATAAGATTATAAGCAACGCCTCGTAATCCGTATCTTTCGATCTTTTTCAAAAGAATGCTATGATCAATGCTATCAAAGGCTTTTGTTAGATCTAAGTACATAGCTAATGGTATTTCTTTGCGTTCTAGACAATCAATAATCTTAGTAACTATGGGGGATTCAAATATGGGGGGGGGGGTTAAGTTGACGTTTGCCCCTCACTTTTGATTTTTAAACCTTTTTTTATATGATTTAGAATTCTTAAAGCTAGCGCACAACCAATTTTATAGCTAGCATAACCCCAACAACCCCAAAACCCCTAAAAATACAAAATTAGATTGAAGGGCTTCAATCTAATTTTGTATTTTTAGGGGTTGTTGGGGTTGTGCTAGCTCTAAAATTGGTTGTGCGCTGGCTCCTTTTTTTATATGATTTAGAATTCTTAAAGCTAGCGCACAACCAATTTTATAGCTAGCATAACCCCAACAACCCCAAAACCCCTAAAAATACAAAATTAGATTGAAGGGCTTCAATCTAATTTTGTATTTTTAGGGGTTGTTGGGGTTGTGCTATCTCTAAAATTGGTTGTGCGCTGGCTCCTTTTTTTATATGATTTAGAATTCTTAAAGCTAGCGCACAACCAATTTTATAGCTAGCACAACCCCAACAACCCCAAAACCCCTAAAAATACAAAATTAGATTGAAGGGCTTCAATCTAATTTTGTATTTTTAGGGGTTGTTGGGGTTGTGCTAGCTCTAAAATTGGTTGTGCGCTGGCTCTAAGGATTCTAAATCATATAAAAACAGGCACCCACTTTAATATTTTTTAATTATATCTAAGGAAATCTGTAGCTTAGAGCTAGCGCAGGCAGAACATGCAAGAATTATTTGGAGAAAGATATTTACATTTTAATTATCAAGCGTGAACTTTTAAATCCTGTCTGCGTATTGCCATCCGTGTATTTGACTTATTACAGTAAATGCGAATTTTGTTTCAAATCACAATAATCCAACGGATTTGTTGACAATTCCATTGCCATAAACTCAACTAAAAGTTCCTAAAATTTAGCACTTATATAATTTGCGTCAGAGTAGAGCTCGACATAAACACTGAACCCATTAACGATTGTGATATTTAATAAACAAATTAATTAATTAGTTGGGATATATGTTAAAACATATGAATAAAGCAAATCAAAGTTTAAAAAAAATAATATAGCAAATCTTGTGAACCTGTCAGTCAGCATTCATAAAAAAGGGCGTAGTAAGGGCTTGATTTTTAACCCTCAAATAATTTGAAATGTAATAATTCTGATTAAAAAATTATTTCAAAAACTTAATTCCCATTGTTTACAAATGCTGTGACCAGGAAAGCAAGCACAATAAGGACAGTGTCGTAGTGAGTGATTGATGATTAACCCTTGAATAATTTAAAACGTAATAACTCTACTAAATACCAATTTAAAACATTCTTTCAAATTATAAATCACCAATGTATTATTTATGAATGCTGTGACCAGGGACCGAGCACAAGAATGACAGTGGCGTAGGGTATGATCGATGTATAATCCTTGGATTATTGGGATTTGATAGAAAATCCGCATTTAGCGTAATTATTCAAATATACGAATGGAAATACGCATAATGGATTTAAAAGCTCACTTCCGATAAATTAAATATAAATATCTTTTTATCCGTTTCCTGTTTTCAAATAATTTTGCATGTTCTGCCTGCGCTAGCTCTAGGCTAGAGATTCCTCTAGAAATAATAAAAAAATATTAAAGTGGGGCGCTGGGGTTCAAACTAATTTTGTATTTTAAGGGGTTGTTGGGGTTGTGACAGCTTTAAAATTGGTTGTGCTAGCTTGCGCTAGCTCTCAGGAATCCAATATAAGAAAAAGTAAAAAAATCAAAAGTGCTGGGCAATAATTAACTTAGCGTATACTTGAAACCCCCATAACTTTTTTACCTTTTGTGTGCTTGCTTTAAAACAGTAAATACTCTCAAAACAGTAAATAAAATGAAAACATCTTAATTATTTTTAAAATAAATACATTTCTGGATGTTTAGCCGAATTCCTTTCTTTTAAAAACTTTTTTATACAATGCGTTTTTTATCTCTGAACATACAAATTCCGAGCATTTAAAATTTTCTATGTTCATTTTTAAAAAAACACACTTTAATCGCATTGCATTGAAGTGTGTTTTTTAAAACTGAACATAGGAAATTTTATATGCTCGGAATCTGTATGTTCAGGCTTATATATACAACACTTCTAGTGACATAATTGTTGACTCTAGCTTCCAAGAAATTCACAGTAGATTATTTATATAAATAAAACAATTTAAAAACTTTCAAATATCTTATGTATAACGCTACAATTGTTTCGCCAAACTGTGGCTTCTTTGCCTGAAGAAGCTACAATTTAGCGAAATACTCAACAATCGTATGGATTGCTCTGACTTACTTGCACGAATTAATATTAATGTGCCTGTTAATATAAGGAACAAACGTCTTTTCCAGTTATCAATCCCAAATACAAATATTATGCTCAAGTCACCAGTGAGCGTATTCAATGTGTTCATTATATAATAATGTGTCATCACTTCATCCGGATATTGACATATTTAATTGCATATCTTCCAAGGTGTTCTTCGACTTGATTGTTGAGTATTTCGAATAATTTGCGCTCATATTGTATTGTATTTTGCGTTTACTGTTTTTTTTCCATTATTGTTTAGCGTTAATCTTTATTTTGTATTGTTTCATTTCTTTTAATCAATCTGTAACTGGATTCGTCCGTTGATTGAAATAAATAAATAAATATATAAAAATAAATAAATTGCAACGTTGTACAATAGATATTTGAAAGTGTTTAAATTGTTTTATTTATATAAACATGAAGATGAACTTTCAATATTTATCAGCCTCATTAATTAATTTTTTTAAAGAGAATATTTACACTCTATTTTGTCGAGTGTAAATATTCTCTTTAAAAAAATTAAAAATTAAAAGAAAACATAATAAATTAATGTAGACAAATTTGAAGAAACAATTAAAAAATCCTGTATAGAGGAGGCTTCTACATCTGTATAAATGTAAATTTTACAATAAAATACTTATTACTTTTTTTTCTATTTAATGTGACTGCAGTTTCGACAAGTTTAGCTTGTCATTATCAAACATGAATAAAAAAAATTAACTAAGAAACATACACACTTTATGTTTGCTTTATATGATTTTTATATTTTTTGTTATTTTTATCATATATTACAATATGTATATGTACTTATGTAATAAAATGGAGATTCCGTTAATAAATAAATAAAAAAAAAAAAAATAATGACAAGCTAAATTTGTTTAACTGCAGTCACGTCAAACAACGAAAATGTTATACAAAAAAAGTCAGTTTTCTGTTTATTTTGATAATTTTCTTGTAATGAAAGTCTAAAGCACAGCTATACTGATGAGGGATAAATCTTGAAACGCGTCGATAGATGGCTTAAGACTTTTTCTGTAAAATCACCTAAGATTCTTTCAATGAATGTTGATTCCTTGTAAGTTTTTTAAAATTTATTTCAATCTCCTGTTTGTTTATTTAGTTTGTTGGGAAAATAATTTGACCTAATGTTGCATTTTGCATATAAATTATGTATAGAACAGTAAATCTGCCGTGTAACTCAAATATTCATTGTATAATTAAATATCTGTCGGGGTATTAGCTCGAGAAGTAGTTGTTTCAATGAATATTTGGAGACTTATTTCAATGAGACTACATTTTTGCACAATATAGACCATCTGCAAAAATGTAGTCTCATTCAGACAAGTCTATAAATATTCATTGAAACAACTACTTCTCGAGCTAATAGACCGACAGATATTGATTTAATTTTAATTCGTTTTTATATTTTGTAAAGTAAAATTTGTTTTATTATGAATTAAGAAATCGTTTATACTAAATGAACACTAGATAAAATAAGCCCATAGTATATTTTAATTTAAATGAAAATCAATTATCACCTAAACACAAAGACAATTAATATTAATAAAAGCTTAAAGTCCGGCGATTAAAATCAGGCACCGTTCGCATGCAACAAATACAATCGTTCGCGCTAAAGCCCGATAATCATCCGGAATCAATAACAGATGACTATCGGCGCTAATGCCAAACAATTTACAAACTGGAGAGGGAAGGTCTGGACCGCGAATTCACACAATTACAAAGGAAACACGTACAAAACATACAAAATTCCCCGAAAGTAAGAATCAATCGTAATTCACGTGAAATTATTGAAAGTAAGATTGTTAATTAAAACAAATTAAAAAAGGAGATAATTTTACAAAAATTTTTATATTATCTTAAAATAAGAATCTTATTATTAATTATTTAACAGGTAGAACATTTTATAAGCAAAATAAGAATCTTATAATCTTTATTTTATTTCAAATCAAATTCAATATTTGGATTGATTGAGTTACTTAAAGATAATTATACTTTGATTAAAAAACACTTAGGACCTTAAATAAAACACTGATTATCACTTTGTTTGTATAACAATTGGTTTATTTGGTGACTATAGTTTCGATACTACACGTATCATTATCAAACCGTTAACTAACGGTTTGATAATGATACGTGTAGTATCGAAACTATAGTCACCAAATAAACCAATTGTTATACAAACAAAGTGATAAACAGTGTTTTATTTATGTTCAACAATGTATAACGAAGTAGAAGCCTATATAATCAGTGGACTTAGGACCTTTCTTAAATACTTTATTTTGTAACCAAATGTGTCCGAAATGTACATTTGGTTACAAAATAAAGTATTGAAGAAAGGTTCTAAGTGTTTTTTAATCAAATTCAATATTAACAAAATAAGAATCTTGTTAATAACTAATTAATAGGGATAGCATTTTATAAGCAAAATAAGAATCTTATATTCTTAATTTTATTTCAAACTCAAATTCACTCTAGATTACTAATATGTAAAGTTATTTAAATAAAAACACTTGGTATTGTTTTACAAATTAAAAATTTTTACTCCGACTAGTATCGGTTTGTTAGACTATTTTCAAAGGAATTATTTATTCCTTTGAAAATGGTCTAACAAACCGAAACTAGTCGGAATAATAATTTTTAATTTGTGAAACAATACCAAGTGTTTTTATTTAAATAACTTTACATATTCTGATATGTTTCACCAAGTGCAGGATAAGAAATTAATTCAAGAAACTAGATTACTAAGTTTACAAACGCTACAGCTCGAAGGACCAATCGTGGTCTTCGGAGACCGAAGGATTACAGGAAATCGAAGTTTTTTTACAAGAAAACAACGAATATCTGAAGGTTTACAGCATGGATAGGAAAGAAACCATCCGATTTTGAAAAAATATCGAAGTTGGGTTGGTTTTCAGTGTTCTTAACGTCACTTTAAATCAGTGTTTTATATGCGTGGCGCATGAAGTAAAATTTCGAGTTTAGAAAAGCCCCGTGAAAATTTGTCTCGGGTCGCTGCGCGACCCTCGACAAATTTTCTACGCGGGGCTTTTCTAAACTCGAAATTTTACTTCATGCTTAGTCTGGGAGTGGACAACACTCGTTCTTAGAAGTTTAAAATTGAAGGATCACTCTAGATGACTAAGTTTGTTACCATTTTACAAAGGCTACAGCTCGAAGGACCAATCGTGGTCTTCAGAGACAGAAGGACTACAGGGAATCGAAGTTTTTTTACAAGAAAACAACGAATATCTAAAGGTTTACAGCATGGATAGGTAAGAAGGCATCCAATTTTGAAAAAATATCTAAGTTGGGTTGGTTTTCAGTGCGTTTTTAACTTCACTTTAAATCAGTGTTTTATATGCGTGGCGCATGAAGTAAAATTTCGAGTTTAGAAAAGCCCCGTGAAAATTTGTCTCGGGTCGCTGCGCGACCCGCGACAAATTTTCTACGCGGGGCTTTTCTAAACTCGAAATTTTACTTCATGCTTAGTCTGGGAGTGGACAACACTCGTTCTTAGAAGTTTAAAATTGAAGGATCACTCTAGGTGACTAAGTTTGTTACCATTTTACAAAGGCTACAGCTCGAAGGACCAATCGTGGTCATCAGAGACCGAAGGACTACAGGGAATCGAAGTTTTTTTACAAGAAAACAACGAATATCTGAAGGTTTACAGCATGGATAGGTAAGAAGGCATTCAATTTTGAAAAAAATATCGAAGTTGGGTTGGTTCTCAGTGCGTTTTTAACTTCACTTTAAATCAGTGTTTTATACGCGTGGCGCATGAAGTAAAATTTCGAGTTTAGAAAAGCCCCGTGAAAATTTGTCTCGGGTCGCTGCGTGACCCTCGACAAATTTTCTACGCGGGGCTTTTCTAAACTCGAAATTTTACTTCATGCTTAGTCTGGGAGTGGAAAACACTCGGGAGAAGCTTTAAATTGAACTCTTAAAAAATAACAACTAATATCTAAAGATTTAAAGAAAAGTAGCTGAATTTAGAAAACGTGTACTTTACAGAAAAACTCACTGTATAGTCCCTTAAATAAGTCTCAGTTATATAAACATAGTTAAAAAGTATTTCATCTGTAAGAAAAATAAAAAGCTTATTATTAGAAAATTGTCTCTGTGTCAATTTTTTATTTCCAACAAATTGATACAGAGACAATTTTCTATTAATAAGCTTCTTATTTTCTTCACAAATAAAACACTATATAACTTTGTTTGTATAACTGAGACTTTTTTAAAAGAAATAAAAGTAAAGAAAGAATGTAACTGCGTTTTAATTAAGTGAATTAGAATCGTCACGTAACTCAAATAACTACATTGATTTTGACGAATAAAGCACTAATAACCTTTCTTTACACTTTTATTTGAATTACCAAATGTACATTTCGGACACAAAGTGACAATTATCAATGGAAATATAAAACTGAAATTTTAAACTATATATAGACAGACTATATATAGACAGCCTGTCTATATATAGTTTAAAATTTCTGTTTTATATTTAGTGTTAATCCGTTAATAATAGTCACTTTCTGTCGGAAATGTACATTTTGTAATTCAAATAAAAGTGTGAAGAAAGGTTTTAGTGCTTTATTTGTCAAATTAATTTTATCTTCACGTAACTCACAATCAATCTATTTATTTTTTACATTGATTTTGTTGTTTTTACTGTTGTAAAAAACATTTTTATCAAAAATAAAATTCTTTTTTGTTGCAGAAACACGTAGAAAACACATAAAATACCTGAATAATTCGAAAGAACGTAATCCACTAGATATAGATAGAAATTAATCCTGCAGTTCAACATTCTTATTGGACTTTTGTTTACATTCCATAAGCACACTAGATGTTTGACTTGGGGTATGGCTTTTCCATGTGAATGATTTTCTTTCACTATTTTTGTGCGGTGCGCAAAATTTTTGCGAACCGTTCGATGCACACTAAATAAAATGCGGCTCGGTTTGTGCAAAAAAGCCCTTCCATATCCCACCCTTCGCCGGCACACGCCAGAAAACACGACGAAAAAGGCATTTCATCCCCTTTTTAATTCCAGACATGCGCGCCTTTCCATTCCGCGAGACCATTTCTTTTTCCATATTATATAGGTAGCCATACATGTATGCACGCTCTCTGTCTGAGGGGGGCATTTTTGCGCAATCCACCCTTTTCGCCGGGAGGAGAATTATATTAATGGGGGAAAGAGAGAGAAGGTATTGCGAGTCGGAGAGGGACGTGCTGAAATGAATGGCGGGACGTGGGGGATTTGCGAAATTTTTAGAAGGGTGCGGAAGGGAAGGGAAGGGTGGACATATTGGTGTCCGACGTTTAACGGACGGAGGTTTGCAGCGCTCTTTGAAAGGGTTGGCGTTTTTGGTGTGGTGGGGGAGTTTTCCGGAATTTTACGCAAACTATTTTCAAACTTTAATTAAACTAATCAATCAATATATATCTAATAATATACAGAGAATGCATCTTGTGTGAGCAGTGACTGCTCGCAGCCTAACTTCAGGGTAGGCCAGAGACCTAAGGTAAAATGCATCCGTTATTGAAAGGTGACGTTGTTGTGCAATTCCTTGTATTTATAAAGCGCGATCCAAACCTCAAATTTTGTGTGCCTTGGCGCTGTGTCCTACTCTGAAGTTAGGCTGCGAGCCGTCGCTGTGTGTAAGTATAAATACCCCAATGTATATGGGGCATTCCACGCCAAATCGGATAGCATTTGGCTTTTGCATCTCCGATTTTTTTCATAATTTTCTACGTTCTTGTTTTAACAAATTTGAAGTGTTTCCAATCCAATCCAATTGGTTAATTTGGCATGAAATAAAATTCAAGAAAAGTAAGAGGCTGTTACTCGAGCCCTGCGGAACCCCATTTGTTTTTAAAAATGCATTCAATTTAAAGTTTTTAACGAGTGTTGCCTCTCTACTAGAGTAAAAGAGCCCGAAGATCTGTATAAAATTTTGTATAGATGTTGAACAAAGATAATTCTTTGAAAATATGCAAAAATCGAAAAATATCCCACTAATAATTTTTAAATCTTTGCTTTGGTTGGCGTTCACTTTGTGGTACATCTTTATAAAATAATATTAAAACACTTAACTTTGTTTGACCACTTTTACAAAAGTGGCAAAACAAAGTTAAGTGTTTTAATATTATTCAATAATTTGTAAGTTATTTCCATTTATTAATCAACTCATTTATCTAATACCTGAAGTCATGTAAATTGAAAAAAAATGTACATAATTGTGTGTTAAATTAGAGTAAAAATTTATTTCTCGTTTGAAAAATGTGAAATTTAGAATGGCCTTATGAATAGTTTTTAAGTTATTTTCAGTTAAACGTAAAAATTAGGTGATTTCATTTCTCTTATATTTAAATAAATATAACTTCAAAAGTTTTGAAGATGTCTTTATAATATTTTTTGCGAATATAGAGAATATATTGTTGTTTTAAAATATCATAAAATCGAAAAATATATTATTATTATTTCTCAAGATATTTTCACTTAAGGGGTTAGGCCACTCTAGACTAGGAAAAAAAAGGTTATTTTCTGTTTTTTTTTTTAAACAAAATCTGAAAGTGCAATTCAAAAACTGTTTTTATATCTTTATTATATGCACAATGAGCTTTATTTCCACATTTTTTCAAAAGAAAATTTTTAAAAATGAGGTCACAAAATAAATAAAATGGACTACCCTCTCGGAGCGTAGGGCAAAACAGGCGAAAAGATCCTGGAAACAGCAATGGACCTGCTGCTGAACAAAAAAGTAAAAGTTTTTTGAATCTCTGATGTATATTCTAAAAAAAAAAACGGGCCGGATTTTGAAAATTTTGATTCTAAACAAAATGGCGTATGTTTGAAAAAATAAGTTCGCGCTGACTGATGCTGCAAAAGAGGCTCGAATAGCGCAGAAATCAACAAGAAAGGATCGGGACGATGTGGAAATGAATCTGGAAGGTCAATTTTATTGCGCGCAGACATTGATTGTAAAAACATGGTTTCGAGAATAACGCGATTAATGTTTTGACTCATAGGTTTTCATATAAATATGAAAAAACTATGAGTCAAAATTTTAATCGCGTTTTTCTCGAAACCATGTTTTTACAATTGGGAGAGAATAATTCTCAAATACTAAGCAAGCGATCAGAGTGAATCTGTGTATTCCTTAATCTACATAAAAAATACTACAAAAATACGAGCGTTTTTCTTTTTAAAGTGCTTCATTCGTTTGTTATGAAAGTTTTTATATGAAAATTTAAGCCCGAAAAATGAACTTATTTTTTCAAACGTGCGCCATTGTGTTTAGAATCAAAATTTGCAAAATCTTGCCCGTATTTTTTTAGAGTATATATGAGAGATTTAGAAAAGATTTACTTTTTTGTTCCAGGTCTATTGCTGTTTCCTGGATCTTTTCGCCCGTTTTGCTCTACGCTCCGAGAGGGACCTCCATTTTCTTTATTTTGTGACGTTATTTTTGAAAATTTTCTTTAAAAAAATTTGGAAATAAAGTTCAATGTGCATACAATCAGGATATAAAAGCAGTTTTTAAGTAGCACTTTTAGATTTTGTTTAAAAAATTTAAGAAAATTACCTTTTTTTTCTAGTCTAGAGTGGGCTAACCCCTCAACCCATTAAACACCATTAACAAAATCATTAAGGCAACATTTTTGATTTATCTAAGATATTCTTGTTTGAGTTACGTGAAGGTTAGTTTAATGGTAATTAGTTAAGTTATTCCTTTATTCCTTTTACTTCACTTTTTATTTTAATTCTATGTGTACATTTCGGGTACAATGTACCCTTTATCAATAGAAAAAACTCTATTGATAAAGGGTACATTGTACCCGAAATGTACACATAGAATTAAAATAAAAAGTGAAGTAAAAGGAATAAAGGAATAACTTATCTAATTACCATTTTTGATTTAGTTTAAATTACTCAATAAATTATTTAGATTGTATTATTTGAGCCAACTTGAGAATGTGTGAAGAAAAATGTAAATATTTCGATTATTAGTCGTTTAAAACAAAAATTCAAGTATTTTTTAGTGTATTTCTAACTTCACTTTAAATCCGTGTTTAATGAGCGTGGCGCATGAAGTAAAATTTCGAGTTTAGAAAAGCCCCGTGAAAATTTGTCGAGGGTCGCGCAGCGACCCGAGACAAATTTTCGGGCTTTTCTAAACTCGAAATTTTACTTCATGCGCCACCGGTACAAAACAGTGATGCAATTTAAGGTTTAGCAGTGTGTTTTAAACTTTGTAATAAGATAGTGTTTTGTACCGGTGGCGCATGAAGTAAAATTTCGAGTTTAGAAAAGCCCCGTGAAAATTTGTCTCGGGTCGCTGCGCGACCCTCGACAAATTTTCTACGCGGGGCTTTTCTAAACTCAAAATTTTACTTCATGCTTACTCTGGGAGTGGACAACACTCGTTCGCAAGTTCTAATTGAGCGCTTTTCAAAAACAACGAATGTACTACAATTTTCAAATCAGGATATGTATACTTAAAAAAAAACATGTTCTGTAGGTTACTCCTTAAAAATCCGATCTTTCCTGCGTAATCTAAGATCAGAAAATGAGAAACTGTACTATTAGTAATTTTATTTGTTCCCAAGTTAATTTGATAACATTTTAAGGGTCAAGCATTTTTAAATTTGGATATTCATAGTTTTGTTAATCGGCAATTTTGAACGTCGCAAGAGGTCTCGTTCTATCGAAGGGTTCTATTCGGTCTATGTAACGCAAACCAAGTGTGCAGCTGTAATCCATTGAATCATTTTTTAAAACAGTAATTAAAATAATAATAATTTCAATTTGTGATTTTAAACATTTCAGTTAATCAGTGTTTTATACGCTTGGCGCATGAAATAAAATTTCGAGTTTAGAAAAGCCCCGTGAAAATTTGTCTCGGGTCGCTGCGCGACCCTCGACAAATTTTCTACGCGGGGCTTTTCTAAACTCGAAATTTTACTTCATGCTTACTCTGGGAGTGGAAAACACTCGTTTAAAGCTTCAAATTAAACTTTTTGAAAAAAAAAAACAGCGTACGTCAAAAAAATTATTTTTATTTGATATTATTTGAAATATTGTAAAATTGGCAGAGCAATAAAAATTACACTAAGTTTTCTTTAAATAAAAGTCAACGAAAATAGGGGATCATATAATCCAAAATATTTTTATTTCTGGTTTCGATTCTTTAATTTAACAAATGGATACAAAAGAGGAAGTTTTGTTAGTAGTTTTCTGAAACTTTTGTGGATCAGACACAAAAAATTAAGTTTTCAGAGTAGCTTTCAATTTGCATTTTTTTTACACTTAAAAAATAATTCAAATTAATGCTGATAAAATTCTTAAAATTTTACTTCATGCGCCACGCGTATAAAACCCATATTTTGAGTGAAGTTCGAATATACATAAATTTCACAGTCGTTGAGTGTTTTATACGCGTGGCGCATGAAGTAAAATTTCGAGTTTAGAAAAGCCCCGTGAAAATTTGTCTCGGGTCGCTGCGCGACCCTCGACAAATTTTCTACGCGGGGCTTTTCTAAACTCGAAATTTTACTTCATGCTTAGTCTGGGAGTGGAAAACACTCGTTGAAGGCTTACATTTTAATCATTTTCAAAAACAATGAATATCCAAAGATTTACAGTCTATATCGTACATCAGGATATGCATACTTAAAAGGTAAACTTCCTGCATCTATCTATACCAGAAAACTTAGCTTTATCGCTAAACTCAATAATTCCGCATTAGAAGAAGGAGAAAGCCTCACTACAATTACTTAAAATATCTGAACAGTGCTTTGTTCAATAAACGGCATTTTTTTTTCTAAGACGCTCTGTATATATCTTATTTTCTTTCATCTGCAACATCTATTTTAATTATTTATATACTCATATTTAACTTATAAAATATTTTTAAAAAATTAAATTTAAAATAAAATCACTTGGTATGTTTCACTAATTTTACTTCTTTGTTGGAATAAAGAAGTAAAATTAGTGAAATATACCAAGTAATTTTATTTTAAATTTAAGTTTTTTTAAATATTTAATCATGTTTCATCAAGTAATCATGAGAAACAAGTTAAAAATTATAAAATATTGTACAACCCACTTTTCAGGTTCTTCCCCTTCCTTCATTTATATCAATATATTAATTTAATCATATTTAAATACCTTGTTTTAATAAACTACTTTAGTACTTATTAAATACACCTAATTAATTATTAATTATACACAAGCAACCTAATAGTATATTATGCAACAAGTGTTATAAACTGCACTTTAGTCACGAGTTTATTAGGCACGAGCGGAGCGCAGCGGAGCGAGTGTTTAATAATACGAGTGTCTAGAGAAGTTTATAACACGAATTGCATACTATACTTTTTCTACGACTAAAATGCAAACATTTTGAAGATATTATTATTAAACGAACATGGAAACGTTACATAATTATTAAATTATGCTACTTCGGTACATATAAATTAACAGTTACATTAGATACATTATGACAATTGCTGAAGGAAATTATTGATTCTCCTACATTTCTTTGGTGTTGTGTATTATTTATTTTATATAAGTTGAGTGTATTCCTTGTTCCATTTTCATTACAATTAAAGCTGGAACTTTCAACAATTGGAATATTAATATTCTCTGCAGTATCTTGCACATCATTACGCTGTACAGTATTGAAGATTTTATTCCCTATCTCAATTTTGTTGTTTAATGAGTGATCTATATAACCCTCTGCCACCGTGGTAGAGCGCCATCCTCTATGGCGCTTTAAAGCAGTGATGTCTGCACCAGAGTCTACTAAAATCGTAGCTGATAATCTTCTCAAACAATGGCCGGTGTAACAAGCAGGGTCAGGCAACTTTAAAAATGTTGCTACAACATTAGCGAGGTTTCCAAATTTATTTATTCCAATGGGCTGTTTGGTACATTTTCCTTTCTGGTAATTTACGAAAAATCGAGTACTTGTCAGGTTTGGAGGTCGAAGTTCCATGTATTTCTTGCAGGTATGATAGAAAGTACCTCCAATAACAAACTGACGTTCCGTTTTTGTCTTTGTATCGGGAATGTGAACTAAGATGGCAGAGTTGAGGTCTTCAATATGACTTGTTTCAATTTTCATCAATTCTGCTCTCCGGCAAGCCCCCATTATGCCAAAAATTAACCCAACCTAAAATATTTATAATTTTAATAATAGTATTAAATTTGGTTTTACATTTTACCTTTGTAAATAGGTATTCTTTATCTGGAGCCGACGACAAAAATTCTTTAATTTGCTGCGATGTCAACGTTTTTGACTTTTTAGGTCTGTAACCGTCTGATTTCCTTTTCAGAAACGCGCACAATTTGGAGTACTTGCTTATATCGATATTATTTTAAATATTTAATGTCATCCGTAACATTGAATAGATTGCCCACAGAGAAGACGGTTTCATCCTTTTTGAAAGTTGTTCGAAATATGCAAGAAGCACATTTTCAGAGAATGAATTTGTTTGCTTTTCTTGACGCCAATATTGGTTTTTCGATTTCGGCGGCAGCAAACTAGCAGTTGCCGATGCTGCTGCTTCAATAATTTCGGGGGGATCCTCGTCACTTTCATTATCGTTCATTATTTACACGAAAAGTACTATTTTTTGTTGTAAAACTGAAAATTACTTGCACGTTTTCGCACCGCGTCGGGTTGAAATGTTTGACATGTGACAACTAATAATCCAAAGCTTGCTTCAGGTCGTGGTTAAAAATCTGTTCCTAACTTCACCCCGTGACTAAAACGCACGAACCTACGGCTTGACGAATGTGTATTTAAGAGATCATTTAGTGTCATGGAAACATATCCGATAATGGGTGTTTTAAAGATGGGAGTAGAAAAACATTATATAAATATCATACATATTTTCTTGTTTGCTTTAAGCACCTTTTCTTCTCTTATATTTTGGTTTCTACTTATTTCAATAAATAATCTACAAACTCTACACTCAAGCTTTAATTTCGCGGTGATTTACATTTAATAATACTTTTAATGGCAAAGTTTAGATTAAATTCTAAAACGAAAATAACACAAAATATAACCTTGGAATTGTTATTAGTACAATATATTGCGTAAACAATTTATTTTATGTAATTAAAAATTAAACATCGCGTGGAAGAATTATATTTTTGGAATTTGTAGTTAGTTTGTTTGGAATATACAATAATACATGTTTTTTCTATTTTTATGTTTTTCATGGTCGTGCTTATTTTTAGCTTATTTTAAATAACTTTATTAACTTACTTGTTTATCTAAATTAATTTGTGTTTTATTCACTTAATTAAACACAGTTATATTCCTTTCTTCACTTTTATTTTTCCTGCTAGATGTACATTTCGGGTACTAAGTACCCATTATCAATAGCTAACAGTTAGCTATTGATAATGGGTACTTGGTATCCGAAATGTACATCTAGCAAGAAAAAAAAAGTGAAGAAAGGAATATAACTGTTTGAAATAAAACAACACAGTTAGGAGGGTTTCACTTTAATTGTTGAACACTGCAACATGTTTCACCACACAGTGGCTTCATCAGGCAGATGAAATAATTTATTTCATCTGCCTGATGATGCCACTGTGTGGTGAAACATGTTGCAGTGTTCAACAATTAAAGTGAAACCCTCCCAACTGTGTTGTTTTATTTCAAATAGTATTATGGAGTTTCATCATGTATCCGCCTCATAAATTGAATATAACTGTGTTTAATTAAGCGACTTAACACCTTCACGTAACTCATACAACTACATTAATGTGTTTTATTCATTTACTTTTATTGTTGCTTCTTCTACTTTTATTTTCTAATCATCGCTGTCTGAGCTGGATTCCGCTTCCAGGATCGTGGGTGGTTTTTCTTCGGGGACTTTGGCTTTGGCTTCACCTGGGTAGCTACTGCGTAAGCTGACGGGCCTTCGCCTTCTGTATGTTCAATTCCAACCCTAATAAATAATAAATTTGAAAGATATCATGTGTTCAATAAAAAAAAACCTCTAGAGTGCGATGGAAAATATTGTAGGTTGGCAGCTCTAAAATTACATATTATAAATATTGTATATTCAATTAAAAAAAAATCTCTAGAGTGCCATGGAAAATATTTTAGGTTGGCAACTCTGAAAATATACAATATAATTATTGTGTCTGACGTTTCATATGCAAATTTCTAAAGTGTGTAGCCAACTTAAATTTGAAAAAAGATCAAATCATGGCACTTTAGAGGTTTTTTTTAATTGAACATATGATATTATATCCCGGTTGCATAATACTTTGTCAAGTCCGTTGTTAGCTAGCATCTTGTCAGATTTAACAACATGTTAACATTATGCCAAATCTTATTTGATTATATAAAAAGTATTTGATATGATGTAAACTAATCAATGCGTAACAAAACGTTGACAAAATGTATTAGGGTTTTTTCGGTCCAATTTACAAAGGTTGGTAACAACAAAAACCTATTTTACAACCCTTGTTAAAAGAGAACTAGAATATTGATGTAAAATTATAACTTGTATAATATTATGGCTTAGCTAAAAAATACATTTCAAGAAAGGAAAGGAGAATATTATAAGATGTAATTTCACACTCCTTTCAACTTGTTTCTATTTCTCGGTTTTCGTCCTCGGCTGTGAGTAAGCGTTGTAAGATGGGCTTTAACCTCAAATTTTTGCGATTTTAAGTTATGCATCAACATTCTTATATTACACTGTAGTTATGTATCAATAAATTAGTGCTGTTAGTATAGAATTTATTCGCCTTATTTCAATACCTAATTACTACCCAGCCCCCCATATACATTACTGATATCGGGTTGCCTATAATTAATGGTTTAAACAATTGGTTCAATTTTTTTTAATTTGGCGATAGTATTCAAATAAATAAGTCGACTTATTAATGACCCTTTGCTTCGGGGAGGAAGACTCCGGCTTCGTTATTTCCGCCTTATCCTAATTATCGTAAACTTTGCATATTTATCGAATTCAGGTTAATATTGTTCGTATCGCGGAAAATCGACAAACTTTAATCGATATTAAATTTTAAAAAGAAGAAGAAAAAGAAAATATTTTACCTACTGAAAAAAATACATCGAAAAAAGTGATAAAAAACCTTTTTCGATGTATTTTTCTCAGTAGGTTAAATATTTTCTTTTTCATCTTCTTTTTAAATTTTAATATCGATTAAAGTTTGTCGATTTTCCGCGATACGAACAATATTAACCTGAATTCGATAAATATGCAAAGTTTACGATAATTAAGATAAGGCGGAAATAACGAAGCCGGAGTCTTCCTCCCCGAAGCAACGGGGCATTAATAATTATCGATTCTGCCTTGAAAACTATGAGCATAAAACGTAATTACTTACAGCCAGCAAGCACAAAGGCGAGCAGGCAATTCCGTCGGAATTGCGAATTGAATCCGCCCGTAATGGAATTTCGAAATGTAAATGAGAACGCGCCAGCCAGCCCAGGCCTAGGCCGAAAACCCCCCCAAGAGTTCGGGGTTCGATTCCTGTTTTGATAGGCGCTCTCCCGTTAAAATTCAAATCATCTGTATGTATGTTACTATGTGTGTGTGTGTGCTTTAGTGTGTAGGGGGGTATAATAAGATGGTACATGAAAGTATCGATTAAGGGCCGAGGTTTCCAGCGAGCCGGGAAATTCCATAATAATAAACCTTATAGTTCGTATCCTGAGGGGGTGGGTTCGTTCGTTCGTTACCACCCTCCCGGGTTTTAAGGGGTTGGTAGGGGATAGTGGCACGTATGCGGCGGTTTCCTTGAAGGCGTTTTCCCCCGAAAACGCGTAGTCGTAAGATGTGTTGTCTTAGCGAAAATGCACGCCGAACTTAATATAAGATATTTGCATTTATATTGAGTTATGGCGTTGAACGTCCTATGTAAGGAGTAATAAGGCTAATATTAGTTTATCTACGGCCCCGTTTACTTTAGCCATGTATATAGTCCTAACTTTGAAGCAATATTGTTTGTTTACGTTGCATAACTTTGGATGGATATTAATATGTGTGTTTGTATAAATATTTATTTCATTTTATCCCCACCCTCTAATCTAACATTTATATTATGTACTCCTATTTTCATTCCACAAACTAACATTTCTATTTTAACATCCAACAAATAATTTATAATCACCCTAAATTACAGTCTCAGTTAAATTAATTAATTTAAACCTATGGCAGAATAAACCAAGTTGAAAATAGAATTTTTAGATGAACTTTGATTTCCATATAAGTAATAAATTAAACACTATTCAAACGTGGTTCGCGAAGTGGCGAATTTCCATAAACCCAAACAAATCTCAGCTCCTGATTCCTTTCCATCGACAAAACAACTCCACCTTCTCAATTACCATAAACGACCAAGTCATCTCCCCCTCCGCCACCTGCAAGTACCTAGGTATTCACATTGATCCCAAATTCACATTCAAAACCCACTCCGCAATCCTTAAAACAAAAGTCAAGAATCGGGTTGACCACTTTAGAAGTCTGACCTTCAAGCAACAAGGCATCAGTTCAAACACAGCCGCACATATATATAAAATGATCTGCCGCCCTTTACTTGACTATGCCTCAATCCTTTATCACAACCCCCATCCTACCACCCTAAAGAATTTGCAAGTCGCCGAAAGATCGGCCCTTAGAGTGTTGACCAAAATCCGACACCCCCAAAACCCCCCACATAACCCATCCAATACCCTACTTTATGAACTAACAGCAGTCACTCCCATCGAAACCCGACTATCACACTTAGCTGAAAAATTCGCCTCAAATCCTATCCTCTACAATCTCCTCCACCCTTTATGTATCCCTCGAAACCAAAACATCACTCCCATGCGTAAACGTTTCACCATCACCATTTATGATTTCATTGCATCATTCCATGACATTAGTGATCATGACGATTTGTGAACAGAAATCATCTGACAGACATTGGACGACACTAACAAACAAGAGGTTTTTTACACAAGAACGGACAAGGACAAACAATTAAAATTCATGCGGAAAGACCAATGGTCGATAGCCAATTGGCAGAAGAATTTATTTGTTATTTTAGCCATCAGAATTATTTTTATGTTAATTATTTATTGTACAATCTGCCAATAAAAATGTATATATATATATATATATATATATATATATATATATAATAAATTAACCGGAAGAAAGGCTACTGGCCGATTGCCGATTTTCAGTAATATTTGTTATTCTTCTTATTGTATTTTCTTTAAACATAATATATAAAATTACGAAAAAACTATTCGTGAAAATGCAAACAATGTCTTAATTAATAAGACGATAAATATCCATTGAAACAACTACATCCCGTGCAAATACACCTCCGGATATTGAATTATACAATGAAATATTTAAAATCTTATTTAATTTGATTTGTTACAACGCTCTATTAAAGTATATGTAACGTTTAGGTCAAATTCTCTTCAAACCAACTAACAATTCAAATTTAAAATGAAAGGATTTTGTATATTATACTGGCAGAAAAGAGTACTTATATATTTAACTGTGCTATGTTATAGGAGTTCACTTTGTGGTACATCTTAAATACACTTGTAAATAAAACACTTTTTACTTTGTTTAACCATTATATTAATATAATAAGATATATAGGAGTTAAACAAAGTAAAAAGTGTTTTATTTACGAATAATAAATTACTATATGTCGAAATTGATCTCTAAAATCGAGCTCCGTGACGGTGTGTTTGTGTGTGATAAGAAAGTGAAAATATATAAAAAGTGAAAAAATTATAAAACCCAGTAGTGATCCGTAAGAAAATAGATTATATACGCTTCTATCAAATAATATTTGCTATGTGAAGACGCCACTAGTTTTACCAATACACAATCATTTTGTGAAAGTAACCTATAATAACCTCAAAATATATCTACTGATACAAATAATACCGCCAAAAATTTAAACAAAACAAAACACTATAGATACAAACGTGTAAAAATACATTAAGTTCCATCAGGACACTAGCCTAACGGTCAAGTCCTTCGAATCTCACGCAGCGGACCCAGGTTCGCGTCTCATACCAAACATTATTTTATAGTAAAACATACATTTATTTGCAATAAATACATCGAATTGAATAAAATTTGAATCCAATTTCCTTCCAAACCTCTGTCTCTCTTGTGTATACCATCCGCGGTCCATTCTTTCCACTGTGATGTCACATGAAAGCCGTTTCTAAGGACCCAGCTGACGTGAAAAATTGTTATTTTTGTCTTACCCTAATACAGATTCAAAATTAAAAAACACAGCAAATAAATAAAAACATCTAATCGAAAATTAAATTAACAAAATGGGAAATAAAAACAAAGACGAACCATCACTTAAAGAAATAATGGATGAAATAAAAATACTAAAAAATTCTCTTGAGTTCCAAAACGAAATATTCGAAGAAATAAGAAAAGAAAATAAAATTCTAAAAGATTTATTGGAAAAAAGCAACAACCAAAACAAAATACTCGAAGAACGTTTAAAAAATGTTGAACAACAATTTGAAAAAGCAGAAAAAGAAAAAATAAAAAACAATATCATAATCGTAGGAGTAGAAAAACCAAGATATGAAAAACTAGAAGAGACAACCACAAAAATATTTAAAGCACTAAATATGAAAGTAGATACAAACGATATAATCAAGGTAAATAGAAAAGATGAAACAAGTGATAAAAGCCCAATAATAGTTCAACTTAAAACGAACGAACTAAAAAACAATATTCTCAACGCCCGCAAAACCATCGGCTCTATTACCACAAAAGAATGTAACTTGAGAGGAAATGATAATGATATCTACTTGAACGAACAACTTACGCCCATAAAAAATACACTATTTTACACAGCTAGATTGCTTAAAAAAGAATACAATTATAAACATCTTTGGAGCAGGGATGGTAACATATACATAAAGAAAACAGATACAAGCAAGAAAATTAAAATAAGTACCCACTTCGACTTAGTCCAAATAAATTAAAACAAGAATAATAAATTTAAAACAACAAAAAATTTAATTAAAAAAATGGCCCGCATATACCTACATAATGTACGAAGCCTAAAAAACTAATACCACGAAATTGAAGTAATTCCCTCAACACATAATTCTCCTGAAATATTAGCGTTTACCGAAACATGGCTCACGCCCACCGACGAACACCTTTATAAAATAGAAAACTACACTGCAGTGTATAATTCAAGAGAAACCAAAGGAGGAGGAATCGCGTTTTTCATACGAAAAGACATCAAATTTAAGACTCTAAATAAACTAACCATAAAGAAAATACAACTATTAACAATACAATTACAAGAAAACAACTTAACACTAACGGTTATCTATAAACCTCCCCAAGTCACACCAACAGAACTGAAACAAGTATTAAAAAACAATGTTATAAATAGAAAAAAACCACACATAATAGTAGGAGACGTCAACATAAACCTTTTAGAAAACAACAATATTCTAAAAGATTACAAAAATTTCCTAAAAGAAAACACTTATAAAATAGTTAACAAAATAACAAAACAAGCATACACACGGATAAACACAAACGGCAAAAACTCTATATTAGACCATATAATAACAAACAGAACAGAAATTATAAAACAAGTTGACATAGAAACAACAAGTATATCAGATCACTGTGCAATCATAACAAAACTTGAAGAAAATATAAAAGATAAACCGAAATACAAGTTATTCGAAACCAAAAAAATAAACCATGATAAAATTTGCAACGAAATAAATAAATTAGAAATAGACAAAATAAACAAATTTGAACAACTGTCAAAAGAACTACAGAACATAATAGAAAAAAACGAAACTGTCGTTAAAATAAAGAGGTACTAAAAATCCTTGGATAACAAAGGAAATAATAGAGCAAACACGACAAAGAAACCGACTGCAAATAAAATATCTAAAAAATCCTACAAATACAATCTTAAGAGAAAACTGCGTAAATCATAAATCAACAACATCGAAATTAATAAAAAAAACACTAAAATAAAATATTACAAAAATTTATACGACAAAAACAAAACTGACCAATCAGAACTATGGAAAATAATAAACACACAAATTAAAACAGATCAAAAGAAGGAGAACTACATAGAAGCAATAAATAAAAGTGACGGTACACAAACCAATGACAACGAAGAGATAGCAAATGAATTAAATACATATTTCACAAGTGTTGGAAAAACACTAGCAGAACTACAAATGCAATGCTCAAATGATAAACATGAAACGACAACAACAAAAAAATCATATAAGAACATGAGTTTTAAATATACGACCAACGAAGAAATAAACAAAATAATAACCGAACAAGAAGACAACAAAACACCTGGATTCGACAAAATAAGAAACACAATAGTAAAAGAGAACAAGAAAATATTAGTTCCAATACTTGTTAAACTTATTACTAATGTAATAAATGAAGGAATATACCCCAACTATCTAAAGAAAACAATTATCAAACCCATCTACAAAAAAGGCGACAAATCACATCCTGAAAACTACAGACCAATAGCACTACTATCAACGCTAAATAAAATATTGGAAAAAGTAATTCAAACCCAAATAAGTGAACACCTCAAAGAAGAAAAAATAATAGATAAATACCAATACGCGTTTCAGAAAAAATCCGGCACAACATCGGCTGTGAATGACTTAATTCACTACATAAAAACAAACCTAGAAAACAAAAAAATAGTAGTTGGATTATTCATTGATATGAAGAAAGCGTTTGATACGATATTAAAAGAAAAACTACAGGCAAAACTGAAAGCAATAGGCATAATTAATAAAGAATCAAACCTAATAGAAACATATCTCAAAAAAGACCTCAAATAACAAGAACTAATGATTTAGATAGTAAACCAGCAGAAGCTGATTACGGAATTCCACAAGGAGGAAACTTACCACCCATACTCTACATAATATACACAAACGACCTCTTCGAACAACAATTAAATGGGAAAATGTTTGCTTATGCAGACGATACATGTTTAATATACAGCGAAAATTCACACGATACGATACAAACACAAATAATATCAGATATAAAAAAAAACTGGAAAAATGGTATTTCAACAACTTACTAACAATCAACGAAACAGAAACTGAATTTATGATTTTTAAAAACATAGATAACACAAAACTAACTATAAAAGTTAAAGGAACGCCAATACAACAAATCACAAAAGTAAAATATCTAGGACTCACAATACAAGAAAATTTAAAATGGGATGAACACATAAAACATTTAATTAGTACAAACACGAAAACGATATATGGATTATCAAAGATAAGAAACTACATCCCAGAAAACTGTAGAAAACAAATATATAATTCAATGTTTACTTCAAAAAATACGTATCTAAACAATATATGGGGTGACACAACGAAGAAAAATTTGAATAAACTACAAATACAACAAAATAAAATACTAAAAATAATTTATAAATTGGACAGAAGAACTAACACGGAACAACTATATAAACAAACAAAAGAATTAAATATATCCAACATGATAAAATCAAGTAATTTATTGTTACTTTATAAAATCAAAACCAAACATGGATATAAAATTAAACAAACAAATTCACCAATACCAAACGAAAAGAAAATCAGACATAAGAACACAAAAATTCACATCTAATAACACATCAATAACACTGATGTCAGAAACTATAAAACAATTTAATAAACTTGACAAAAACATAAAAGAACTAAATTATACAACATATAAATTAAAAATTAAGAACCTAATACTAAACAACAAAATAAAATAAGTAAATATATCGGAGCAGAAAATGTACAAAACATATATCCCTCGATACCAGTAGCCCGAGATGGGAACAATCACCCAACGATCCCGCGGCGAAGAAGTAGGGAAGGAAAAAAGAAAAATTTCAATTTTTACAATACCATTTATTATAAATATAGTATTATTGTAATGAATGTTTGTAAATATTTGTAAATAAAGAATATTGTACTTTAAACAAACAATATTTCTGTGTTAACTAAAACAGTTAAAAAACATCAGTTTGCGCCATTTTGTTACGAAAGGTTTAATGCATATCTTTGTAAAAGAACATTTGTAAAATATTATCTTATAACAACGCTGGAACCGTAGTCCCAACATACAAATTTTACATGACCTAACCCCCCTCTTAGTGATACTTTAATTCGTAAGAAAGGATTGACCACAAATTTTGTATTTGAAATGAAACTGTTACTTTAGAATATTTGCCAGGAATTTAATTAATTTCTCGCGAATATTCAAAACTAACAGATTCATTTCAAACACAAAATTTTATTCATTTCTGGCGAATATTCAAAAGTAACAGTTTCATTTCAAATACAAAATTAGTTAACAATGCTTTGATAAAATATATTTAAAACTCTTAGGATCCATTTGAAAATAACTATTTTGCATTATCCAACACAGAAACCTGACTAAATAACCTCCCAATTGTAATCCTACAAAAGCCAATATTTATTAGCGAACCCAACAACCAGTAAAATAATGTTGACTTTTTATATTATATATTTTTACAATAATTTTAAACATCAATTGTTTATACATTTTCTGTGATACATACTCTAATTTATATAATTATACCTTTATGTATACAGAGAGTTTTATGTAACACCGAATATTTGCATCCAATACAATTTAACACCTTTAATTTTTAACTTGTGTATAAATTGAGTTGCCTATATGACTATTAAAATTGTAGCCAATCAATCGTAATTAATGCCTCAACTTGTACATACGGGGAGTTTTTTTTTCAAGTATACATGTCCCAATTACAACGTATGATAATAATAATAATAATAATCGTTTATTTCTCAGCAGAAAAAATTCTATTTACAGAGAAAAATACAGTTTTTTTAAAATATACTAACTAAAAATATATATGCCGTAAACCTTAAGATACTCTTTCTTGAATAATTTTCTCACTTATCACTTGGTGAAACATTTTTAAATATTGATAATGAAGGTTTAAATTAAATTACACTTGGTTTGTTTCACAATTTTTTTTTACTTTACTATTTACTCGACTAGTTTCGCGTTTTACAGCATTATCAGGAGTGATAATGCTGATAATGCTGTAAAACGCGAAACTAGTCGAGTAAATAGTAAAGTAAAAAATTGTGAAACAAACCAAGTGTAATTTAATTTAAACCTTCATTATCAATAATTAAGATACTCGTTGTTTTCTTAACAGAGTTCAATTTGAAACTTGAAATGAGTGTGTTCCACTCCCAGACTAAGCATGAAGTAAAATTTCGAGTTTAGAAAAGCCTGAAAATTTGGTTTGGACGCGTAGCGCGAAGCGCGGAGCGGCCAAACCAAATTTTCAGGCTTTTCTAAACTCGAAATTTTACTTAATGCGCCACCGGTACAAAACACTGATATACTACAAAGTTTAAAACCCACCGCAAAACTTTACATTGCATCAGTGTTTTGTACCGGTGGCGCATGAAGTAAAATTTCGAGTTTATAAAAGCCAGAAAATTTGGTTTGGCCGCTCCGCGCTTCGCGCTACGCGACCAAACCAAATTTTCATGCTTTTCTAAACTCGAAATTTTACTTCATGCTTAGCCTGGGAGTGGAAAACACTCGTGTAAAGCTTTAAATATTTTAATAAACCGAGCGTCGGAGCATGCACAACGTATGCTTATGTATACTTAAATAATTCTCGTTATGAAAATGTTCGGTGTTACATAAAACTCTCTGAATATTTGTACGTATATTTTGTATTTGTTTATATCAAAAGTGCCGGATAATTTTTTCTCTTAGTATATTATGCAATGACTTGTCCTTATAACACTGCTATGTATTTTTGGGAACAATAAATATATTCTATTTTTCTTTTAATAGTTGAGGCTATTACTTGGTGAAATTCCATATCAAAAACTTTTAGTAAATAACACACTTGGTTAAGATTTCACTGTTTATTGATTGACACTGCAACAATTGTTTCGCCACACAGTGGCTTCATCAGGCAGATGAATCATCTGCCTGATGAAGTCACTATCGTGTTTTACATTTTATGTTTGGCTTTTATATTTTACATTTGGATTTTATATTTTGATTTTATATTTGGATTTTATATTTGTATTTTATATTTGTATTTTTTATTTATATTTTCTGTTTGTATTTTATATTTTATATTTGTATTTTTTATATTTTATATTTATATTTTTTCTACCACTCTTATTGACGTTTGTTAACCTCTGGTCTTAAGCAAGAATAAATTTACTTACTTACTTACTTACTTACTTAAATGTTTTTGATATTCTATTTTATAAACACAAACTTTTCCACTAAATCCCCCAGAATCGAAAACGCTACACCATCAGTTGTTTCGAGAAGGAGTAAAGGGACGGGAAGGGTCGTCTGCGGTGGTGTTTATCCCCTTTCAGGATGACTTTAATTTGAAAGGATGTTTCTGTTTCCTGCTTTGCGGCGCAAAAATTAATGGGCGGCGCTGCGGCCCCGGCCTCCTCATTACTGTATAATTTACTATCTTGTGAATTAATTAGGTGCTAGTTCCCGTTTTAACTGCGTTTTAAGGGTTAAGCGTGTAGTTTTTGGCCGGCGAATTAAAACTAATTCACGCTAAAAGGGATTACGGACGGCCGTTGGGGGAGATGTTGGAAATTTTAAACAACATGCATTAACAAAGTTTCTGTTACTCGCGAGGATTGTTTTACATACATTTTGGGAAATAAATTTGTTACTTTCATATTTATATAAAAAATATAAAGCTTTACTATTTTACTATTATACTATTTTAATAATTTGCTATATACAAATTTTGTATTGTGGAGGCTTCTACTTCGTTATACATGTTAATTTATTAATAAAAAACGGTTTAACTTTGTTTGTATAACACAATTTATTTTTATGTGACTGCATTTATATCCATATACAGGGTCGCTAGAAAGTATGGAAACACGGCTCTCACGTGAAAACGGCTAAAAAGAGAACCACCAAAATTGGGATTTCTAAATGGAATATTTTCTTGAACAATTTGGCGTGAAAAAATCAAAATAGATTATCAGGATTTTCACATACGGACGCCATCTTGAATTTTTTTAAATGGAATTCGATTTTTTTTATTTTACAACTTTTATAGACCTTAATTCTGATTACAACCATATACCTATTTTTAAAAATACTTGTCTTTTCATCGATAAACCGGACTTTGAAAAGTTTGGAAACAGCGAAATATTTTGAGAACGGTTTATCGGAATGTCCTGAAATTTTGCAAAGGTTTAGAGTACGTTAAGGCCTTCAACTTGCATTTTTTATTTTTTCATATTCATTCGTTTTGTAAATATTCTATTTTTGGTCGAAACTTAAAAATAAAAATTAACAATTTCAACTTAAAAAAATAGTTTCCTTTGAAAACAGTTTTTAAATGGAATTCGATTTTTTTTATTTACAACTTTTATAGACCTTAATTCTGATTACAACCATATACCTTTTTTTAAAAATACTTGTCTTTTCATCGATAAACCGGACGTTGAAAAGTATGGAAACAGCGAAATATTTTGAGAACGGTTTATCGGAATGTCCTGAAATTTTGCATAGGTTTAGAGTACGTTAAGGCCTTCAACTTGCATTTTTTATTTTTCCATATTCATTCGTTTTGTATATTCTATTTTTGGTCGAAACTTAAAAATAAAACTTAACAATTTCAACTTAAAAAAATAGTTGCCTCATTAGCCTGTCAAACTTGTAAAAAACATTAGTAAGTAACTGGTTGTTGCAAAAATGCCAAAATGCCACATTTGAGTGAAACGGATCGCATAGAGATTCTCATGATGATTGGGTGTGGGGATAGAAAACGAAGCTTTGCCGAAGCTGCTAATCTTTTCAACGTAAATCATCCAGATCGAGCACCTGTTTCCAGGTCAGTTGCATTTAAAACATGGAATAGGTTTAATGAAACTGGAACTGTTAAAAATCGTCCAAAAGTTGGACGACCAAAAACTCTTACAAATGAAGAAAATTCATTTAATCTTATGATAGATGCAGTTGAAAATCCAAAAACTTCGGTGCAGCAATTGGCTTTCAATAACAACATGAGCAGGAGATCAGTTCAAAAAATAATGAAAATTGAAAAGTATCATCCCTACAAAATTCAGCTGCTACAAGAATTGAATGAAAATGACTTTGATCGCAGAATTGAATTTTGCGAAACAATGATGAATAGGATAAACCAGGACGCCAATTTTATTAACCGTGTGCTCTTTTCTGATGAATAAACTTTCTGCTTAAATGGACAAGTTAACCGCCATAACTGTAGATACTGGTGAAACAAAAATCCACATTGGATGGAGCAGATTCATACGCAGCGTCCACAAAAAATTAATGTTTGGTGTGGTATAATTGGGCAGCATATTATCGGCCCTTTTGTTATTAATGGCAATTTGACATCTGAAACATATTTACAGCTTTTGCAAGAACAGGTTGTTTCCAGACTTAGACAAATATTCCCAAATTATGAAACTCAGGCTAATCCAGCTGAAAACATATGGTTTCAGCAAGCTCATTTCGGACTAATAGTACGTGAATTTTTAGACGTAACTTTTCGTAGCAAATGGATAGGCAGGAGAGGAACAATTGAATGGCCTGCTAGGTCGCCCGATTTAACTCCACTTGATTTTTTCCTGTGGAGACATTTGAAAAATCGAGTTTATAACAACAGGCCACACAATATACAAGAATTAGAAGAACGCATAAGAACCGAAATTGCAAATATTCGTCCTAATATTTTAACTAGTTCATTACAACACTTTGTCCAGCGTATTCATTACTGCCAAGAAGTTAATGGAGAGCACTTTGAACATATATTGTAAAAAAAAAATCATTTATTGTTTAATATTCTATTTTTTAATTTGACTGTTTAATATTTTTTTAAGTTTTGATCAAAAATAGAACATGCATTTGTGGTATTGCAGCATTTAGAAAAAGTACTCGTTTGGCTGTTTCCATACTTTTCAAAGTCCGGTTTATCGATGAAAAGACAAGTATTTTTAAAAACAGGTATATGGTTGTAATCAGAGTTATAAGGTCTATAAAAGTTGTGAAATAAAAAAAAATCGAATTCCATTTAAAAAAATTCAAGATGACGTCCGTATGTGAAAATCCTGAGAATCATCTTTGATTTTTTCACGCCAAATTGTTCAAGAAAATAACCCATTTAGAAATCCCAATTTTTGTGGTTCTGTTTTTAGCCGTTTTCACGTGAGAGCCGTGTTTCCATACTTTGTAGCGACCCTGTATATACATTGCTATAGAATAATGGGGCATTTATGAATGGGTCATATTTAGTAAAGTATATGCACTATACTAAATATGACCCATTCATTCTATTTGGAAATATATAAATTAGAATTGAAATTAATAATAATTTTTAGTGGAGTTTAGCAGAACCTTTAAATTGATATGTAAATTTTAGTAGAAAGTTGTAAGGCTCTTGTGAAGTAATAATAAAATGGTAGACACATTTTGTGCAGTTAGTAGAAAGTTAAAAGGCTTTAATACAGTTTTAAACATGTCTACTAATGGCTATTAATTAGCCAAATAAATTGTATTAAATGTACACTATAGTTGCAGTTTATTTGTGTTTTTAGTGACACAATAAATAATGACATGAATCTTGCAGAGAATAAATAAGATTTCATCTTCCAATGCTTGAACTATGTTCATTCATCTGAGGCTTTTCTAAACTCGAAATTTTAAATATAAAACACTGATTTCTAGTGAAGTTTAAAATATACTTGTGCGCTAAATGGGATAATACGTGTTTTTAAACTTCACTTTTAATCAGTGTGTATCAAATATTCATTCTGTTATAAAAAAATTTCAGTACTGATAAGAAACATGAACGTTTTAAAAATAATATTGAAGGATAAATTAAAAACACTTGGTTTGTTTTACTATTTGTAACAACTATTTGTACAAATAGTGAAACAAAGCAAGTGTTTTTAAATTATCCTTCAATATTATTTAAAAATGTTTCACCAAGTGATAAATGAGAAAGTTATTCAAGAAATGTTTTAAAGATTCTTGTATATAAACTAAGCACAGTCAACCCATTAGTTAATAACACACTTGGTTAAGATTTCACTATTTATTAGTTGAAACTGCAACAATCATTTTACCACACAGTGGTTTGATCAAGCGGATGAATGATTTCTAAATTTTTACTAATATTTGTTGTATCGGACACTTTTTTCTCATTAATCACTTGGTAAAACATTTTAAAATATAATGGTTTGTAAATTAAATTCACTTGGTTTCAATTAAAATGTGATGATTGTGATGTAGTGTGTATAGGACAAACCGGCAGGTCTTTTGATATCAGGTTAAAAGAGCATAAAAAAGACATAGAGAATAAAAAACAAACCACCGGTTTTTCTAAGCACTGTATCACATCTAATCACCATTTTTCTTCAAACGATTTAAAAATTCTGCATACAGGTAATAAGGGATTAACGCTTAACTACCGGGAGGGTTTAGTAATTTCAAAAGCCATAAAAGCAAGTAAAAATGTGGTCAATGACAACGAAGACCTTTGGAATTCCCCGATATTAAATGCCCTTATTACCCAATAAAACCTAAAACTCGAAACTGTATATATTCCCAAACAAATCCATTTGTACATCATTCTTGATAATGGCATTAAGCCGAAACTAGTACAAAATAAAATACATATAAGTGAAACAAAACCAAGTGAATTTAATTTACAAACCATAATATTTGTTGGTTTTTTACAATTTTTAAAAACGTTTTATATGATGGTATGACAGGGAAAGCATAATAAACACATAAACTTACAATCCTTAACTTGCACTTGTACAAATTAGCAATATTGCTTAAGTTACAAGTCATTGGAATTTATAGAAAACGTACCATTAAATCACTTAATTAAACACAGTTTTATTTCTTCCTTCACTTTTATTTTTCTTGCTAGATGATGTACATCTAGCAAGAAAAATAAAAGTGAAGAAAGGAATATAACTGTGTTTAATTAAGTGACTTAACACCTTCACGTAACTCATACAACTACATTAAGTACCTTTAAATAATCCTGCAAATTTATAATAAATGGTGGATGCGCCGGGCGTGAAAAATTCGTAACGCTTAATATCGGTTTTACGCAACTAACAGAGCAGGATTTTCAATATTTTCTAAAACTCAACGTTTGCTATTTGGTTTAAGCTTTGTTTATATTATCTTTCACTATGTCCTCATTAATCACTTGGTGAGACATGAATAAATATAAATGTATGAATATTAATTTAAATAAAAATCATTTGGTTTGAATAAATCGAAACAAACGAAGTGATTTTTATTCAAATTATTATTCATACATATATATTCATTGAAATTCTCACAAAAGCGTTTTTTTTTTTGTTGTTGTTCAAAGCAGTTTGATGAACGCTCAAAGCAAACAGTTAATTTCAATAAGACGTTGCCTCAGCACTGTTGCCAAGACATTCTAATTTATACGCGCGCGGATATATACGTACATATATAGAGGAGCGAAGGAGCTTTCAAAGGAAAGCAATTAACGAGTAAAAGGTGCTTTCCCACACACACACACACACACACACATAAACTAAACACACACATTCACGTAAGTTGTATGAGTTAGTGTGTGTGTACATAGTAAGGGGGCTTTAGAGGAGAGATGTTAATCTTACATCGGCTGAAATTACATCTCAAGAAGCTTTCAGGCATAAATAATGACAGAGGCACGTAAATTGTAAATTCTCAGAGGTATTAATCTAACTTAGCGTGGAAATTCAACTCCTGCGACTCGAGATTAGAGCTTTAATATATTCTAAAACTTTGCCGCGGTTGAATAATCTACCCCCCTTGTACGCCCGTATTTTAGTTGAGGGAGTTATCGCCCTCTCGCTTTTAATAAGCGGTGGAAGGAGATGGGGCGCGTTTGAGTGTACACGAAAGCTCTAGTTCCATCCACCGCCATCTTAAATCAATATAATATAAAATGGGCGAATCTCAGCTCCGGCAGACAAAGAAAACACCCGCACCTTTAAGAGAAATAAAGATAACTTATACCAGCGCAGCCGGTGGATAGAAAAGGAGGCAGCTAGCGGATCCCCAGTCTTAAGGATCCCCTCTCTCTTAGTCGTCGGCTAGAAAGAGATATTCGCACCTGTTAAATATGCATGAGACAAGGAAATATATTGGAATTAAGGCGGAAGCAAGGAACGCCTCCTCCGCCCTACACACCCTTGCTCGCTTGCTTGCTTGCTTGCCTGTACACCCTCCAACGATTTTTAGCCCGAAGTGGGAAGGGAGAGGATGTCGTATTTCCTTGGAAATAAGCTTCGCTTCCATCTCTTCTCCCCGGCACCCTCCCAGCTTTGTCTTTAACTTACGAAAACCCGGCAACGTTCTGAATAATAAATCAAAAGTTTATGTTCTGATATTGCCTGAAATATTCAGCATCTCGCAGTTATGCTGGTAATTATTTTTGGGGAGAGGCCCTTTGTAGTCAGTTCCGAGTTATTCGGATAAACAAGGTGGGATTTTGTTATGTATTCTGATTTCAATTACACCCGTAATCTGGATGAGTTATTCCATCTTATAATTTAAATAATAATTATAATATTTATAATCATTCACAATAACATCCAACAGTCAAATATTTTTAAAATCCGCAATATTACGCGAACATTTTTGCGATAGGACACTTGCGAGACCGTTAGCAAGAATAAGGAATAATAAGTAATAATAATAATGAATTCCTCTATTTAGCACAAGTAAATTCCTCTATTTACCATATAAAAAAATGTACCACAAATAAAAAAAAAATACTTAATCTGTTACTAAACTGCTATTTAATCTACCCTATTTAAATATAAAAATAAAGCAAAGAGTATTCCCTACATATTCCATAAACCTGAACTCAAGTCAAGATTTAAACTGTCTTCTTCTTATCAAATTCAATTTATTAACATTTTACATTCATATATACACCAATACAAGTGTAAGTACTGTATAGTTGAGGCTGTTAGTTGTTAAAACTCCATAACGTACAACAACAATTGTTTCACCACACTGTGGCTTCATCAGGTAGATGAATGGTATCGTCTACCTGATGAAGCCACAGTGTCGTGAAAAAATGGTTGCAGTACAATAAATATAATTTTGAAATCTAAACAAGTTAAGTGTTTATTAAAGTGATAAGTGTAAGTGTACAATACCACAATCAATATAATATATACTTAAAATTACACCAGCCTTGGCAACTAGGGCCTGCCTCAACATTTCAACTGAAAAATCTGTAATTAAAGTTCTCAAGATTTGAAGTCCCTCTCAGTATTTAAGTTGCAACATTTTAATAAGTCTCAAGATTTAACGTAATTAGTATTTCAATTTTAGATGTCAAAATTTCAAGAATTTTGTGCATTAAAAATCTAGTAAACATATTAAATGGTTGCGATGTTTAAAAATAGGGTTATTATTTTAATTATGATTAATTTGATTATCATTAATCTACCAGAGTGGAAAATCAATTGTTGTAATGCAATAAACATAATTTTGATAGATACCTATGCAAATTAATTGTCTTAGTAAGTATCATAATTGTCAGTTTTTATTATTTTCTGGTCTAAACCATACTTACTTGACTTTGGCTTGTACCGTTAATTTCTTGGTAATCACTCCGGACAATTGGATAATTATAGATATGTAAGTAGTTAAATTCATTTATCTTCACTGTTTAATTTTAATTCTAAATGTACATTTATGGCACGATGTGCCCTTTTTCAATAGTTTAACGTATTTGACAATTAGTAAACAAACATTAAAATAAAAATTATTTGTGCAACCAAGTGCGATTGATCTTAAATCAGATAAAAGGCCGGTTGGTTTAGGAAATTAATTTTATGATTGGGCTAATTTACGGACTTGAATCGAAATTTAGAAGGCTACTCCCGTTGTTGTGCATTTTAATTACTTCTAATATATTTAATTGATAATGGTTAGATAATTGGATAATTAATAAAAAAAACCGAGATTCCTTTCTTAGCAAATAATTTATTCACTTTTTCCAAATGTGCAGGATAGGCACATTTGGGTGTTGCTATAGGGAATCTCGATTATTGGAAAAGATAAAAAAACGATGGCGCATCGAAAGTGCCCGAAGAACATACAACTGTTATTTTAATAAAATAATAAATAACTGAAAAATTAATAAAAAATTAAAAATAATAAGTGGTTGGCTATAACAAAAGGCGGCAGCCGACTTTTGTCACACCGTTGAGTTTGTTTTTTTTGCAGAGATCGAGGATGCGATGTGCGATCTGTTTTTTTTCTATCTCTTCTACTAACCGAGATTTCCTGTAGTAACACCCAAATGTAACCAGGGTGGTTATTTGATAAGTGAACACATTTAATATCAAAAAAATCTAAGCATGTGTGGTGAATTAAAAATAAACGAGTTTGTCGAATTTAGAGACTAGAACAATTAAATCTTAGAGTTACTGTGATTTTACCAAAATACAATCAATTTTATTATATCCAACATCAAAAGAAATCATAAATTTAGCTAATAGTAATTGAGAATTTTGTTACCAGGTAAAGATAAACGGATATACCTTTGACGGCGTGTATAATCACTTGGGTTTTTCGGTGAGTCCAACAAATCAAAAATTATGGGTAATAATTTAAATTTAGAGCCATGATTTAATAACTGTCATATCACGAAAGTTTTGTATTTCTTAACAAACGTCAATTAAAATCGCAATGAATTCGCAATGAATCGTTTCGGAAAAGCTATCAGGTTTAAAAATAAGCAAAACAATTGAATCTTTAACGCCTGGGAACACGGTGAAAATGCACAAATACATTTGGAAGCAGTTTTTTGCAATATGTGAAGAGCGAAAATGCAAATTTTTCGAACAGACTTCGGGCGAACACTTCATTATATCTGTGGTTTTGAGAAAAAAAACCAGTTAAGTCACTTTTTTGTGATTTTGAGTTATTTGGATTTAAAGTTTTACATGTCAACTTCTTAAGTACTTTAAAGTTTGTCCAAATATCCATCTCATATCATTTAAATTTCATAAAAAAGCATTAAATTCATGGGTAGCTTGTACAATTTTTTGTTATTATTTTGTTAAATGGAAAATAACTGGGTTTTCCTTAAAAACATATCATATAACTGGTTTTTCCTCAAAACTGACATTTCACTGTTTAGGTTTTGTGTAAATTACGGGAAACCTATGTCAGATAACATCGTTTCGAGGTCAGAAAATAAAAATATTGATGAATATCTATTAAAGTCCGCATTCAACTCAATTTAACAAAAACAGTGAACTTAACTGGTTTTTACTCAAAACCACAGATATAATCGTAACGAATACTACTTGAGAAATCGAAAATAATGATTATTGTTTACTCGTCACTCGACATAATCCATAAAATACCACTCGAGCTACGCTCTCGTGGTTTTTCAGATTACGTCTCGTTACTTGTAAAATGATCTATTATTTTCGATAATTTTGTGATATTACAGCGTGTAATCGAACTAATGTACATCCTCTTAAGGGCGTATACACATAATATTTTGACACCAATTTCAGCAAAAATAAAATCGAAAAAAAAATATTGGATTTTTCATAATTTTTCATGCATTTTTTACTTTTTGAGAACTTCTGGTTACCTGTGTTCATGATATTTTTCGTGTATGCGTAAGTTGTTGTATTTTTTATTTACTTTTACTACTGCGAGGCGCATGAATCACTTCGCACGCACTAAACTTTAGTCAGCAATGGGTACTTATGAAAACGATAACATAGACATATTTCTTCACAATATGACCCACTTTTCTCTGGATGGTGTGATTCGATATCCAAATCTCTTAAAAACTACCAGTCTATGTGGAATCTCTTTTAAAATACGCAATGTGCGCGTATACCAGATACCACAAACATGTGGCCTATTATTATTAATTATTTTTAATAATTATTTGTGCGCTATCTACTAAAGGTATGGTAATTTCAAATGCAGGTATTGTTTATTTAAACGCTGCCCCTTATGTGGTAGAGAGCCTGTACAGTAGTTCGTTTACACGCTGTATAACTGATTACATTTTTTTTTTATTTACAATGCTACATGCTTATTTCTATCAACATGCTCATAATAAAAATAGCTTCCAATATCATATGTTTTTAAAGCCACTGTTGACGAGGAACTTAAATCAAAGAACAATACACAACATTTCTTACATCGGGATTTATATCCGTAAATGAAAACATAAAATATTCATTTGTTATAATTTGTCGCAATTCATTTTAATCCTAGGGGCATTTACCGTACAAAGCGAGTTCAAAAAATATCTTGAGTAGTTGTATAACAAAAACTACTTACGGAAAAAGTGATGTTCACTTACACTTTAAACACCCTAAAGGAGATTTACACTTTCTACGAGAAATCCATTGTATATTTCATTTTTCTTCGTTAGCACAACCACTTTTTGCATAAAAACACAACTTTATTATTCAATTATGAGACAAGTAATCACCACAAATACACTATTATTATTTTTTTAATAATTATATTAGGTTCATACGATTAAATAAAAGATTGTCCCACTCAATAAAACGCAAATTAATTTTTGTGTTTTGTTAACAAATATTTGCTTTGTATTCTTAATACAAATTATCACCAATTAAAAATATAATTTATTTGATTAAAAAAAAATCCTTGCATTCTTGGTGACAATATGTATTGACTATTTTAATTTCTTTTTTTATTGCTCTTATTCAATTGACTTTTCTACAGCACTCGCGTGTACAATTCAAAACGCGACTAATTCGAATTCCCCGAACCGCCGAAATTCAACACACACAGAAACATACGCACGGAGGTAAGAACCTGTAAATCTGGAAAGGAGAAAAAGTAGGGTGAAAAATGTACAAGTTTCATTTCTCACGATGCGAAACGCGATGACCTTACCTGTCGTCGCCGCGAGTGACCCTCTCTCGCTTGACCACTGTCCAAAAATATAGGGGATCTCGAATAGTCACTTAAAATTCGTAAGAGCTAGCACTAGTTCTACAGGTTATTTATATACATAAGTTGTTGATTTAATCCTATTCAATTTTACAGGTTTTCGAATTTAATTGTTTAAAGAAGAAAACCTTTATCGAGGTGTTTGGATTTTTAACCGGTTTTAATTTTTCAACGTTTTACTTCGCGTTTTATAAGAGAAAAATATGTTTGAATTCGTATAATAGTATGTATTATTTTATTGTGCTAATATAGGTTAATTTCTACTTTTATTGGCACAATAAAATAAAACATACTATTATACCAATTCAAACATATTTTTCTGGTATCCTACATTAAAATTATATAAAAGGACTAAAGCAGTAGAACGAGCGACAACAATAATAACAAACAAAGCAAAACCTTAGAATATTTAACTACTTAGGGCAGGGGTGTATAAGCTTTTACCTTCGAGTTGACATGGACCACAGTAAGACAAAAAAAAACGGTTCAGATATTTTCACGAACAATGAAAAATGCAAACATTTTACTACTAACAATACAAATCGTTGATGCCAGAGTAAATATCTGATATATTTTTCTTTGTAGTGTGATTTCACTAATTATTTCTTTTCAGTATTAGTTTCAGGTCATATAATATACTGTTCAGTTCTAAATAGATTTTCATTTGTAGTATTGAAAAACCTATAATTTTAATAACAATATTATATGTCTTTATTCCCCAAAAGACACCATTAATTGGACAATAAATGATTAAATATGATAAACAAACGTTAATACTAACACTAAGATAACTGAAATAACAACAAAATAATAGTACATGTTCAACTTACATACAAAATGGACTAATTTTATGCGTTTTTTAGGAAGATACAATTTTCAAAGATTCATATTTTGACAATGGTCTGGAATATCCGTATAAAATTTTGTGAGGATATTGAGTGAATATTGTTCTTTCAAAATGTGTAAAAATCTAAAAATACCCCATCAATAGTTTTCGAATAATATTGAATTTAACGAAAAAATAGACTAATTTTATGCGATTTTTAGGAAGATGAAATTTTCAAAGATTTATATCTTGATAATTTTCTGGAATATTCGTATGAAATTTTGTAAGGATATTACGTAAACAGTGTTCTTTCAAAATACATAATAATCTAAAAATACCCCATCAATAGTTTTTAAGTAATTTTCAATTTAACGGAAAAAGAGACTAATTTTATGTGATTTTTAGGAAGATGAAATTTTCAAAGATTTATCTTGATAATTTTTTGAAAAATTTCCATAAAATTTTCTAAGGCTATTAATTAAACATTGCTCTTTTAAAATATGTAAAAATCAAAAATTACCCCCTCAATAGTTTTCGAGTAATTTTAAATTTAACGGAGAAATAAACTAATTTTATGCGTTTTTCAGGAAGATAAAATTTTCAAAGATTCATATCTTGATAATTTTTTGAAATATTTATATAAAATTTTGTAAAGATATTGAGTGAATATTGTTCTTTCAAAACATGTAAAAATCTAAAAATACCCCATCAATAGTTTTTGAGTAATTTCGAATTTAACGGAAAAATTCACTAATTTCCGTTAAATTCGAAATTATGTGATTTTTAGGAAGATGAAATTTTCAAAGATTTATCTTGATAATTTTTTGAAATATTCCTATAAAATATTGTGAGGATATTATTTGAACATTGCTCTTTTAAAATATGTACAAATCAAAAAATACCCGCTCAATAGTTTTCGAGTAATTTTGAATTTAACGGAGAAATAGACTAATTTTATGCGTTTTTCAGGAAGATAAAATTTTCAAAGATTCATATCTTGATAATGTTTTAAAATATCCATATACAATTTTGTAAAGATATTGAGTGAATATTGTTCTTTCAAAACATGTAAAAATTTAAAAATACCCCATCAATGGTTTTTAGGTAATTTCGAATTTAACGGAAAAATAGACTAATTTTATGCGGTTTTTAGGAAGATGAAACTTTCAAAGATTTATAAATTAATAATTTTTTAGAATATCCGTATTAAATTTTGTAATGATAATAAGTAAACAGTGTTCTTTCAAAATATATAAAAATCCAAAAATTCCCTACCAATAGTTTTTGAGTAATTTTTAATTTAACGGAAGAATAGAATAATTTTATGTGATTTTTAGGAATATGAAATTTTCCAAGATTTAGATTGATAATTTTTTGAAATATTCTCATGAAATTTTGCGAGAATATTAATTGAGCATTGCTCTTTCAAAATATGTAAAAATCAAAAAATACACCATCAATAGTTTTCGAGTAATTTCGATTTATCGGAAAAATAGACTAATTTGATGCGCTTTTTAGGAAGAGGAAATTTTCAGACTCATATATAATTTTTTTGGAATATCTATATGAAATTTTGTAAGAATGTTAGGTGAACATTGTTCTTTCAAAATATGTAATAATCTAAAAATATTTAATCAATAGTTTTCGAGTGATTTCCAATTTAACGAAAAAATAGACTAATTTTATGTGATTTTTAGGCAGATGAAATTTTCAAAGATTTATCTTAATAATTTTGGAAATATTCTAATGAAATTTTGTGAGGATTTTAATTGAACATTGCCCTTTCAAAATATGTAAAAATCAAAAAAAACCCTATCAATAGTTTTCGAGTAATTTCGAATTTAAGGGAGAGTTAGACTAATTTTATGCGTTTTTCAGAAAGATAAAATTTTCAAAGATTCATATCTTGATAATTTTTTGAAATATCTATATAAAATTTTGTAAAGATATTGAGTGAATATTGTTCTTTCAAAACATGTAAAAATCTAATAATACCCCATCAATAGTTTTCGAGTAATTTCGAATTTAACGGAAAAATAGACTAATGTTATGCGCTTTTTAGGAAGATGAAATTTTGAAAGATATATCTTGATAAGTTTTTGAAATATTCAAATGAAATTTTGTAAGGATAATAACTAAACATTGTTCTTTCAAAATATGTAAAAATCTAAAAATACCCCCTCAATAGTTTTCGAGTAATTTCGAATTTAAGGGAAAAATAAACTAATTTTATGCGTTTTTTAGGAAGATGAAATTTTCAAAGGTTCATATTTTGATAATGTTCCGGAATTTCCGTATAAAATTTTGTAAGCATATTGAGTGAACATTGTTCTTTCAAAATATGTAATAATCTAAAAATACCCCATCAATAGTTTTCAAGTAATATTGAATTTAACGGAAAAATATACTAATTTTATGCGCATTTTAGGAACATGAAATTTTCAAAAATTTATATTTTGATAATTTTTTTAGAATATTTGTATAAAATTTTGTGAGGATGTTAAATAAATATTGTTCTTTCAAAATATGTAATAATCAAAATATACCCCATGAATAGTTTTTGAGTAATTTTCAATTTAACGGAAAAATAGACTAATTATATGCAATTTTTAGGAAGATGAAATTTTTAAAGATTTTTATCTTCATAATTTTCTGCAATATCCGTATGAAATTCTGTGATGATATTGAGTAAACATTGTTTTTTCAAAATATGTAAGAATCTAAAAATATCCAATCAATAGTTTTCGAGTAATTTCGAATTTAACGGATAAATAGACTAATGTTATGCGCTTTTTAGGAAGATGAAATTTTCAAAGATTTATCTTGATAAGTTTTTGAAATATTTAAGTAAAATTTTGTGAGGGTATTAACTGAATATTGTTCTTTCAAAATATGTAAAAATCTAAAAATACCCCCTCAATAGTTTTCGAGTAATTTCGAATTTAACGGAAAAATAGACTAATTTTATGCGTTTTTTGGGAAGATAAAATTTTCAAAGATTCATATTTTGATAATGTTCTGGAATATCCGTATAAAATTTTGTAAGCATATTAAGTGAACATTGTTCTTTCAAAATATGTAATAATCTAAAAATACCCCATGAATACTTTTTGAGTAATTTTCAATTTAACAGAAAAATAGACTAATTATATACGATTTTTAGGAAGATGAAATTTTGAAAGATATATATCTTCCTAATTTTCTGCAATATGATATTCTGTTAAGATATTGAGTTACCATTGTTCTTTCAAAATATGTAAAATATCTAATCAATACTTTTCGAGTAATTTCTAATTTAACGGAAAAATAAACTAATTATATGCGATTTTTAGGAAGATGAAATTTTCAAAGATTTACATCTTAATAATTTTTTAGGATATCCGTTTTAAATTTAGTAAGGATATTAAGTAAACAGTGTTTATTCAAAATATATAATAATCTAAAAATACCCCATCAATAGTTTGTGAGTAATTTTCAATTTAACGGAATAATAGACTAATTTTATGCGCTTATTAGGAAGATGAAATTTTCAAAGATTTATCTTGATAATTTTTTGTTATATTTAGATGAAATTTTGTAAGGATATTAATTGAACATTGTTCTTTCAAAATATGTAAAAATCTAAAAATACCCCCTCAATAGTTTTCGAGTAATTTCGAATTTAATGGAAAATAGACTGATTTTATGCGTTTTTCAGGAAGATAAAATTTTAAAAGATTCATATCTTGATAATTTTTTGAAATATCTAAATAAAATTTTGTGAAGATATAGAGTAAATATAGTTCTTTCTAAACATGTAAAAATCTAAAAATACCCCATCAATAGTTTTCGAGTAATTTCGAATTTAACTGAAAAATAGACTAATTTTATGCGCTTTTTAGGAAGATGAAATTTTGGAAGATTTATATCTTGATAATTTTTTAGAATATCCGTATTAAATTTTGTGAGGATATTAAGTTAACAGTGTTCTTTCAAAATATATAAAAATCTTAAAATACCCTATCAATAGTTTTTGAGTAATTTTCAATTTAACGGAATAATAGACTCATTTTATGCGCTTTTTAGGAAGATGAAAATTTCAAGGATTTATCTTGATAATTTTTTGAAATATTTAGATGAAATTTTGTAAGGATATTAATTGAACATTGTTCTTTCAAAATATGTAAAAATCTAAAAATACCCCCTCAATAGTTTTGGAGTAATTTCGAATTTAACGGAAAAATAGACTGATTTTATGCGTTTTTCAGGAAGATAAAATTTTAAAAGATTCATATCTTGATAATTTTTTTAAATATCCAAATAAAATTTTGTGAAGATATAGAGTAAATATTGTTCTTTTAAAACATGTAAAAATCTAAAAATACCCCATCAATAGTTTTTAAGTCATTTCTAATTTAACTGAAAAATAGGCTAATTTTATGCGCTTTTTAGGAAGATGAAATTTTGGAAGATTTATATCTTGATAATTTTTTAGAATATCCGTATTAAATTTTGTGAGGATATTTAGTTAACAGTGTTCTTTCAAAATATATAAAAATCTTAAAATACCCCATCAATAGTTTTTGAGTAATTTTCAATTCAACGGAATTATAGACTAATTTTATGTGATTTTTAGGAATGTGAAATTATCAAAGATTTATCTTGATAATTTTTTAAAATATTCCCATAAAATTTTGTGAGGACATTACCTGAACATTGCTCTTTCAAAATATGTAAAAATCAAAAAATACCCCATCAATAGTTTTCGAGTAATTTCGAATTTAACGGAAAAATAGACTGACTTTATGCGTTTTTCAGGAAGATAACATTTTCAAAGATTCATATCTTGATAGTTTTTTGAAATATCCATATAAAATTTTTTGAAGATATTGAGCGAATATTGTTCTTTCAAAACACGTAATAATAAAAAAATACCCCATCAATAGTTTTCGAGTAATTTCGAATTTAACTGAAAAATCGACTTATTTTATGCGCTTTTTAGGAAGATGAAATTTTGAACGATTTATATCTTGATCATTTTTTGGAAAATGTGTATGAAATTTTGTGAGGAAATTAAGTGAATAGTTTTCTTTCAAAATATGTAATAATGTATAAATACCCCATCAATAGTTTTTGAGTAATTTTCATTTGCATTTGCGTTCCATAATGTTAGGTTTAGCGCTTGCAAAAATATTAAACACATCAATTTACAAATCTTCTTGATCTCTACATTATTACACTGTCAAGACCTCCAATTGCAACCGTTCACCATAAGTACATAAAATTATCCAAAGAGGAGGAAATTACAACATTTTCCCCCTACAAACGCCTTCTAATTCCACCTTTTACACACACACGACATACACACACATGGCATTTTATCCAATCATCCAATTAAAGGGGTCGGCGTCCCGACGCCGACCGACGACCGTCCTCCCTAATTATTCAAAGCGTCCTTTTGTAAGAAATCGCCATCAACTATTTAAGCCTGTTTAAAAAGTAATCGCGTGCAATTTTCGTTCTCAGCGATTGAAATTGCGTGACGCGGGATTTTGATCGTCGCAAAAGAAGGAAAGGACATATGGAAGACATGCCGGGTGAAATTTAATGATGACGAGCTGAATGGGCGTAGATTGTGATAAAATTATTGTTATTACGAAAGCGTAATTTGCGTTTCATTTTTGGTCTTTGATGTAAAATTTAATATGGTGTATTTGCGTATAAAAACGTGTTGACAAGTAGAAAAATTGTGTGTTCGTAATTTATACCTTCCGTTTTAGTCATAAAGATGGTTTCAAACGTATAATATAAAAAAGGCGTTTATTAAAATTACTCAAAACCCAGCAATTAACAATCTTTCACATCGTTGTTAATTTTAACACGCAACACACATTCAATTTTCAGATGTTAACGCGTGTTTTCCACTCCCAGGCTAAGCATGAAGTAAAATTTCGAGTTGAGAAAAGCCCCGCGTAGAAAATTTGTCGACGGTCGCGCAGCGACCCGAGACAAATTTTCACGGGGCTTTTCTAAACTCGAAATTTTACTTCATGCGCCACGCGTATAAAACATTGATTTAGTATAAGGTTCAAAATATACCGGTTAGGTTAGATTATGATTTATGCAAGATCGCTAAAAAATATTCTCTCCTTAAGATACCACACTTTTATTTATTTATTTATTTATTTTCTCAACAGACCTAAGCCTAATTACACAGGAAAATATAGTAATGCAAAAACAAAAAAATAGTATGCAATAAATCAACTTAAACCTATAACTTAAACCTATAATCTATAACAAACATAAGATTACGTAAAAATTCTGGCTTATTATTATTAATAGTTTGACGAGACGATCACGACACGAACACGACACGAGCACGAATCGTTCATAACACGAGTGTGTTTAACGCCCCGTGCTCGTCTCGTGTCGTGCACGTCTCGTGCTCGTGTCGTACTCGTGTCGTGTACGTCTCGTGCTCGTGTCGTACTCGTCTCGTAATTGTCTAAAAGAAGTGAAGTGAAGCGAAATCTGTAAGATATCATGAGTATCACGTTCAACATTCGAGCAATATTTAAAATGATTCCGTGTTCAGTGGGTAGTTACCAGTTACTTAGATAGTTTATAAAATCGTAAAATTCAAAGCTTTAAACGAGTGTCTTCCACTCCCAGACTAAGCATGAAGTAAAATTTCGAGTTTAGAAAATCCCCGCGTAGAAAACACATTCAATTTTAATCTGTTAACAAGTATTTTCAACTCCCAGACTATGCAATTTCGAGTTTAGAAAAGCCTGAAAAATTTGGTCTAGTTAAACAATGCTTTAAGCACTTGACTTGAAAATAAGTGAAGAATGGTTTCAATATTTTGTTATTTAAATATTTAAATTATTATTAATTTAAAAAATAAAATGTCTCCAGTGTATTTCTAATTTCACAATATTTCAGCGTTTTACACGCGTGGCGCATGAAGTAAAATTTCGAGTTTAGAAAAGCATGAAAATTTGGTTTGGTCGCTCCGCGCTTCGCGCTACGCGACCAAACCAAATTTTCAGGCTTTTCTAAACTCGAAATTTTACTTCATGCTTAGCCTGGGAGTGGAAAACACTCGTTAACAGCTTAAAATTGAATGTGTGTTTCGTGTGAAAAGTTTTAATAACGATGTGAAAGATTGTTTAGTTTTGGGTTTGTTTTAGTTTAAACCGTCCAATTATTCGGAATAATTATCTTTATTAATTGAAAACCGAATCCCGGAATATTAATTAACGGCAAAAGCTGAAATTTGCATTTGTACTTGTCAGTTTTAATCCTCGGCAGACCCGTGGAATAAGTCAATTACTAAGGCCCCGGGAAATTTCGCACTGAGCGCCGCCATTACTTCTCTACTTGCTCGATACAAAACGTTTTATTAACAAATAATTATCCATATACAATAATTATTTAATTAATTGTAGAAAGAGATAACACACAAAATTAATTACTGACAGTGCGTGCTAATCACAGCTGTTATAATTTTTTGAAAATTTTAAATTTATTAGTTCAATTCACCCTGAAATTTAAAAAAAAATAACGGTTTATCAGGATAAATTTTAACACAACTGATTTCATTTTTAAAACGTGCAACTAAATTTCCTCCAGAAAATAATTTACACATGTAAATACACTTTTCCAGAAACTAAAAAAGAAATTACCTAAATCATAAGTCTTTCTGCCCTCCAAAAGTTTTTGGAAACTAAAAAGAAATTACCTAAACCATAAGTCTTTCTGCCCTTCAAAAGTTTTTGAAGGGCAGAAAGACTCTTTTCTTTTTCAGCTTCTGGAAAAGTGTATTTACATGCCTAAATTATTTTCTGGAGGAAATGTTGTTGCAAGTTTTAAAAATGAAAAAAAGTTGTGTTAAAATATATTCAGATAAACCTGTAATTTGTTGAAAATCTCGGGGTGAATTCAACTGATAAAAATAACCCGAAACTTGTTAAACTAGTATAATTTAGGCTACTTATGTTACCTTCAGAGGTTCTTATGACCGATGGTCAAGGAAGGGTCACTCGAGCGACGACGTGTAGGGTCATCGGGGTCATCTTTTTGGACATTGTCCAGACGCGCGAAGGGAAGAAATCATGAGAAAAAAAACACGTTTTTTGTCACCCCTTCGAGAAGGGATTTCCAGATTTCAATGACTTTAATTTACTTTGAATTTAAATAGAAATATGCAGAGTATTGTTAGAGTTTAACGAAATTTGAAATTAAAAGAATATCTTGAGTTGATTTCTTACTCAAATATGGAATTATTTTTTACAGAAAATTATGAAAGTGATTTGTTAATTCTAAATTTGGTTGCGCTCAGCACTAGCGTTCAAAGTTAGACCTAAGTGGATTTATTAATTTACTAATAGATATTGCAAACAATTGGCGTTTTAAAAAAAATTAAATCTGACAAAATCGGACGTGTTGGTATTAACCTGTTGTTTTTTTATTTTTTTATAGAAAATTGTGAAAATGATTTGTTAATTCTAAATTTGGTTGCACTCAGCAATAGCGCTCAAAGTTAGACCTAAGTGGATTTATTAATTTACTAATAGATGTTGCAAACAATTGGCGTTTTAAAAAAAAAAATCTGACAAAATCAGACGTGTTTGTATTAAGTTGTTGTTTTTTTTTCCTACTAAAATAAAAAAATCCCAACAGCACTTTTACGCATTGTATTTCTATATTTAATTTAAAAAAAATCGTTTTGTATTTCATTTATTTATTTCTTAAAGGTATTTTAAAGTAAAAAACGACTTGCATTAAACTCGTGACCTTAAGCGCTTGTGCTAACCACAATTTTAAATTAAAAAATATGAATTGTATTTTACATTCCTTGAATATTCAAAGTAAAAGTTACAACGTGTATAAACTGAATCACCCCTATTAAAAATCACGACCCCAGCTTGCCTCAGATCGCCATATTTGTGTACTTTCGCGCGTCTCTAATCAACCCTCCTGGATGGGATGTGAAGCTCCGGGGGATCCGACGCCCAGCATCCCTCCGACCCTTCGCTAACTATCAAATATGGCGGTCGGGAAAAGGGGCTTTTAGTTTTAGGGTCCGAAGGAAGCGCCATGTTTTATAGTTTTACGCGGGGGCGTCGCGACGCCGTTGCCGAAGCATAAGCGGGTGGTGTAGGGGGTGGAGGAAGGTAGACCGGGGCCGAGATTTCATTGCTTTCGGGGGGTTTAATTAATCTCCGGAACGGCATAAATTCGCCCTTTATGGGCCAATCTTCCTGTCCCCGCAAAGATCCGAGCCACTAAATCTGCCCGAGTTTTACCCCCCGCTAAATATTAAACGCGTTTACTATGGTGTTTACCATTAATGGGGTTCACATTGTTTTTAATTGGATTTTATGGTTCTTTAATATGCCTATTATGAAAACATATGTATTCATTCATTCATTCTATTTAAATTATAAATATACTAAATGTCGGCTGGCGCCGACTAATGTCAACTGTCATTATAGTCCAAATGTCGGCTGACGCCGACTTATGTTAAGCTGACGCGATGGACTAAATGTCGGCTAGCGCCGACTGATCTCAACTGTCATTATAGTCTAAATGTCGGCTAACGCCGACTTATGTCAAGCTGACACGATGGACTAAATGTCGGCTAGCGCCGACTGATGTCGACTGTCATTATAGTCCAAATGTCGGCTGACGCCGACTTATGTTAAGCTGACACGATGGACTAAATGTCGGCTGGCGCCGACTGATCTCAACTGTCATTATTGTCCAAATGTCGGCTAACGCCGACTTATGTCAATTGTTATTGTAGTCCAAATGTCGGCTAACGCCGACTTATGTTAGGTTGACACAATAGACTAAATGTCGGCTGACGCCGACTTATGTTAAGCTGAAACGATAGACTTATGTCAGTCAACCTAGTGATTTACAGTCATACATTTACATTTCGACTATTGTGACATTATGACTGTAAGTCACTTAGTTGACAGTCTTTGTTTTCGCCACATCTTGGTAAATATTAATCGCCATCTTATGTAAGCGTTATGTATTTTTACCTTTACTGTTAATCAGTGTTTTGTACGCGTGGCGCATGAAGTAAAATTTCGAGTTTAGAAAAGCCCCGCGAAAATTTGTCTCGGGTCGCTGCGCGACCCTCGACAAATTTTCTACGCGGGGTTTTCCAAACTCGAAATTTTACTTCATGCTTAGTCTGGGAGTGGAAGACACTCGTTACTTTTATATAAGTCACAAGTGTTAAAATGTGTATGGTAACTATCACAAAGAAAAAAATATCATGGTGATCTCGTTGGATTAAGTAAGGTTAGATTAGGTTAAGTTAGGTTAGATTATGTTAGGGTGGTTAGGTTAGGTTAGGTTCGGTTGGGTTATATAGGAGATATAGTAATTTATAGTTGTTACACCTCGCCAAACGTCGGCCTCGAAGTCTTTGTGGACTGGCTGAGAGACCTAAAGGAGTCCAGCAGAGGGAACAGGGGACGGGTACGTTGGAAAAGGGCGCTCCTAGATTGAGTTAGGTTAGATTAGGTTAGGGGAGGTTAGGTTAGGTTAGGTTAGGTTAGGTTTTCCAGAGAAATAAGGAAAAGGGTAATAGAGGCGCTGTTCCCTGTACACCCAGAAACTATATGGACAACTGACGAAACAACCCACGAGAATGAGCATGACAAGTTCGTTAAAGAAGAGATCGAACAAGCCTGCAATAAAACGAAAAACAAGAAGGCACCTGGATTGGACAACATATCGACGGAGATAATTAAGCTCACGGCTAAATATGAACCGGACGCTATACTGGAGGTGATGAATAATGCCATGAAGGATGGCGAGTTCCCGAAGGAGTGGAAGAAGGGAAACATTATCCTTATAAAAAAAAAACAAACAAAGAGGGAACAGATCCGAGCGGTTTCCGTCCCATATGCCTCCTGAACACAATGGGGAAACTGCTGGAACAGCTAGTGGTCACGAGGCCAAGGAAAAAACTGGAGGAAGGGGCAACAATTTTTCAGAGCAACAATTTGGATTCAGGGAGCATAGAAGCACTATACACCTGCTTACAATAGTAGAAGAGATTGCAAAAAATGCAGTCCGAAAAACATACAAAACAAGACGATACTGCGCCTTGGTAACGCGCGATGTAAAAAACACATTTAACAGCGCATCGTGGAAACTAATTAGTAAAGAAGTGGATAGGAGAAGGTTATCAACCGGGCGTAAGAGACTGATTAAGGATTACCTACGCGAAAGATCCATTGTAGACGAAGACGGAGAAGAATACAAAGTGACAGCAGGGGTTCCACAAGGATCGGTGTTGGGGCCGACACTGTGGAACCTGCTGTACGACGGGGTACTAAGGATAAAAGTCCCCGAAAACGTAACATTTCTGGCATACGCCGACGACCTGGCAGAGGCAACAGTGGAAAAGGTAGAAGGAAGGCTGATCGCGACAATTAACGACACACTAGAGAAAATCAGAAACTGGATGACAAACAACGACCTAAAGATAGAGGCCAGAAAAACCGAAGCGGTGCTCCTAATCGGAAGGAAGAAGGTCAAAAGCAAAGACATAGGGTTCATGATAGACAACGTCCCAATAAAAATCAATAGATCGCTCAAATACCTTGGAGTAGTGCTCGATAAAAATTTATGCTTCAGGGATCACATCGCTAAAGTAACAGCTAGAGCAGGAGAAGTGATTGGCCAGCTAGGAAGGATCCTACCCAGAATCGGGGGCGCAGGAGAGACAAAAAAAAATCATAATGTCGGTAGCAGAGTCAATAGTTCTGTACGAGTCACATATATGGAAGGACGGGCTTAAACTCCAGGTAAACAACAAAAAACTGGACAGCCTACAAATAAAAATTGCACTAAAGATAACAAGGGCATATTGTACTTACTCACTGACATGTAACCACGTACTAGCACGGGAAATTCGCTTCAAACTACTGGTGGAAAAGGGGGAAATAACATACGGGAAAAGTAATTTATAAAATTTACAAATTACAAAAATATCTAAAATATCAAAATGACAGAAATAAAAAAAGTATCCAAATTATCAAAAATGACAAAAATTCATATCATATCATATTTCTTGGTTCTAATGTTTCGGCTTACACAAGTCATATATTTAATATATATAATTTCACTGGGAGTAACACTGAAAAAACTTGAGACTGATTAACAATCACAGATACAACATATTACAAAAATCGTTGCAAGTAAAAACAGTAAAAATTGTAAAAATATCGAAAATACCAAAACTGTAATAACACCAAACATTTTATAAATTAATGAAAATATCGAAATATTAAACATTTGATAAAAATCTCGATATGTTGAAAATCTAAACGAGTGTCGTCCACTCCCAGACTAAGCATGAAGTAAAATTTCGAGTTTAGAAAAGCCCCGCGTAGAAAATTTGTCGAGGGTCGCGCAGCGACCCGAGACAAATTTTCACGGGGCTTTTCTAAACTCGAAATTTTACTTCATGCGCCACGCGTATAAAACACTGATTTAAAGTGAAGTTAAAAATGCACTGAAAACCAATCCAACTTCGATTTTTTTTTTTTTTCAAAATTGGATGTTTTTTTTCCTATCCATGCTGTAAACCTTCAGATATTTCTTGTCTTTTTGTAAAAAAACTTCGATTCCATGCAGTCCTTCGGTCTCCGAAGACCATGATTGGTCCTTCGAGCTGTAGCCTTTGTAAAATGGTAATAAACTTAGTAATCTAGAGGGATCCTTCAATTTGAAACTCCTAAGAACGAGTGTTGTCCACTCCCAGACTAAGCATGGAGTAAAATTTCGAGTTAAGAAAAGCCCCGCGTAGAAAATTTGTCGAGGGTCGCGCAGCGACCCTCGACAAATTTTCACGGGGCTTTTCTAAACTCGAAATTTTACTTCATGCGCCACGCGTATAGACCACTGATTTAAAGTTAAGTTGAAAATATATTCTGCTGAGACGTAAAAGATATTTACTAAAATATAGCGAAATAATGCAAAAAATATTTATTTTGTAAATGTGATAATAGTTGAAAATCATATGACAACTATTAAGTCATAAAATTCAATAAAAGTAACCCATAATTTTTAATCGTATCATTTCAATTGGTTTGTTAAATAAACCAATTGAAATGATAGGATCAAAAATTAAGAGTACAAAGCCTGCAATAAAACGTGTATATTTAGTATCCTTACTTTTTGATCACCCCTTGTAAATATAACGTACTTTCAAAAAAGCTGATGATTATTGAATATTTAAATGATTTTATCAGACATGTCTGAAAAGCATTGATGCAACTAGATATTACAAATTACAAAGAGCCAGTGTCGGTGCGACTGCACCGGTCGCTGTTTTGGAAGTAGCGCGAAAAACAGTCGAAAACGAAAAAGAGCTCTAATTTTTGTGTTTAAATGAGCGCCACCACGAGATTTCGCACCACCTACAAATTTAGCTAGGACTGCCACTACAAAGAGCATCAAAATGTGGAAATAAATGAGATCATTGATACAATTATTAGACAGTGGTAAAGTAGAACGAATCTTTCCATAAGCAATCGACTGAACGTCAGTGATTTGTACGCTTTTGCAAGTTTCTTCAAATTTCGACTAATTTCTAGGATTATCATGAATATTTTATGATTCGAACATTCGTATTTTAACTAACATCGATGATTTTGACAGGTTTTCGTAAATTTCGTTGATATTCTTCAAGTTGTCTATCGAGTCATGCTGTAGTAATTCATGAGATAAGCTCGTACAGAAAAAATCTTGGTGCGTAAGTTCTAACCAACTTTAAAGAAGTTAGTCTTGGATTTTAATGGGTTTTATAAGTTAATATATAATAAACCTATTAAGAGAATAATATTAAAACACTTAACTTTGTTTTACCACTTTACCACTTTGTTTAAAGTGGAAAAACAAAGTTAAGTTTTAATATAATTTTATAAAGATGTACCACAAAGTGAACGCCAACTAAATCAAAGACTATTCAGAGAAGTTTTAGAATCTTCAAAGATGTACGTTAAATGTAAATTCTAAACAACTTTAAAGAAGTCAGTTTTGGATTTCAATGGGTTTTATAAGTTGATATATAGTAAGCTTATTTAGAGAAGTTTTCGAATCTTCAGAGATGTACGTTTAATGTAACACATAACATACATTAAGGAAATTAGTGAGGTAAGTTAATATCGGCATCATCAGTGGAAGCGAACAGGATATTCCCTTCCCCATCAAGCTTTTAGTTTTAGTTGAAGTCGTCATTTCCAATGGAATACGGGGGTGGTTTCCAGCCCATCACATTATACACATACACTGTATATAGTTAGCATCTCATTAAAGCAGACGTGTATGCGTAAGGGGCTTCATTTTCCGGTAAACGAGAAAACATAAGAGACGGGCGGTTTCCTGCGCTGCCTGGATCTTAGTCGGCGGGCGGGGGTTGGAACAAAGGAAGAGCGCGAAGGAGGAGTTCGCGTTTTCTCATTGGCTCCGGGTAATAACTCAAGACGTCTGAATTAATGAGGTGCACTCCGTCTAGCAGAAACCGGCGCTGTCACCTCCGCTGACATCCCTCTGAAAGGTATTAATGCAGAAACACTGGGAAACGCAACCCCCTTTTACCACCCGCCCGACCAACCCCTCCGGCACGGGATGCTTAATGCTAAAACCGCCCGTTTGTTCCACCCTTTACTTAATCTCGCGGTATTAAGACGACGCTCACCAACTGATGGAATACACTGTTCTTGAGCAGACACGTGTTCCAATATTTCACAGTCGTGAGGGAATACGTATATTTACATGACAACGGTACGAGATTTCGATACAACAACCCCGTCTTGGGATAAAAGATTCAGTTAGTGGGGTGAAACAAGTAAAATCATTTATAATAAACACACCAACTGAAGAAAGACATGTATGTTATGTTTGATTGACACATAGGTATTAAAGGGACTGATTAAATTAATAGTATATTACGTAACGAGAGTGGTATGCAGCATATTACATATGAGCGGACATGTTGCGCACGAGCCGCGCAGCAGCGAGTATGTAATTGCCAAACCACTCGAGAAACGTACAATACTTTACCTACGCCTTAGCAAAATAAACAATGAGCATGAAAGAACAACTTATTTATTGTAATAATTTTTAATAGTACTATGACAATGATGAAAACTGAATTACTACTTGATCAATATACAAGGAATAAAGCTGTACATTTTCCGACATTCGTTGTTTTTTAAAAGAGTACAATTTGTAGCTTCAAAAGAGTGTTTTCCACTCCCAGACTAAGCATGAAGTAAAATTTCGAGTTTAGAAAAGCCCCGTGAAAATTTGTCTCGGGTCGCGCAGCGACCCGAGACAAATTTTCTGGGCTTTTCTAAACTCGAAATTTTACTTCATGCGCCACGCGTATAAAACACTAAAATATTGTGAACTCTATGTTTATTTATTTATGTACATACATACATTGTTTATTGTATTATTATTTAATTGTTGTTGAGTTGCGTGAAGATGGTTTTAAATTAATGAAAAACTTGTATCTTTTCTTCACATATTTATTTGGAGTACCAAATGCACATTTCGATCACGATGTGATCATTATCAATGGTTGACAAATACGATTGTCAACCATTGATAATAATCACATCGTGATCGAAATGTGCATTTGGTACTCCAAATAAATAAGTGAAGAAAAGATACAAGTTTTTCATTATTTGTATTATCATTGTCTTGTAATTGGGAAATTTCCTATTGGGCAATAAATTCTTATTATTATTATTATTATTATTATTTGAACCTCACTTGATATCATTGTTTTATACGCGTGGCGCATGAAGTAAAATTTCGAGTTTAGAAAAGCCCAGAAAATTTGTCTCGGGTCGCTGCGCGACCCGAGACAAATTTTCACGGGGCTTTTCTAAACTCGAAATTTTACTTCATGCTTAGTCTGGGAGTGGAAAATACTCGTTTAAAACTTCAACTTTAACTCTTAAAAAAAAAACAATGAATAACTAATGATTTAAAGAAAATAAGCTGATTTTGGAATACCTATACTTTAAAGATAAACTCCCTGTACATCAAAGAAATGTCATTTGGTTGTACGGTAAGCAATCAGCTGTTCAGCTGTCAGCACGTAATGTACTTGTCAAAGCTATTACGTGCATGTGCACGTAATGTCAATCATACTTGTCAAAATACGGTTACTAGATAGGGCGTAGGTAAACTAATTTATGTGATTCCGATTTGCACGTAAATAAAAGAATTTAGATTTTACTACGTTGGTGGTTTAAAGCAGTGGTCTCCCAACTACGGCCCGCGGGCCAAATCCGGCCCGCGACTTGCATGAATCCGGCCCGCGATTGTTTGTATTTTTTTTTGTAAATGTCATATTTTGAAATATTGTAACAATTGTTCCTTAAATTTTTCATAATTTTATAAAATTAATCGGATCTTGGCCGTCTTTATTATGTAGAATTGTATTTGTGGCCCGCGAAAAAGATAGTTTGGAGACCCAGTGTTTAAAGGATTATGCTTTATCAGAAAATATTAAATTCACGATATCTTACTGATTTATAACCAACCTTGTAGCATGTACACTCAGTAGTAAACTGGAGGGCCTAGGAACTTTGTTTCTAAATGGTGGTAATCTTAAAATGCCGGGTGAGGTGAAGTACTTAGGAGTAAACTTAAACTCCAAACTCACCTGGACCTCGCAGATCTCAAAAATCAGATGTAAATCGGAAATTACCCTTGCGATAATTAGACGAATGTACGACAGGCAATGGAGGTACAAACCAGGGATGGTATACTGGCTGTATACCAGAGTGGTCAGACCCATAATCATGTTTGGTGTGGTCGCCTTAAGTCACGCAACACACAACCATACAAATTCTCAGCAAGATTCGAAAGCTTGTTTGTATCACCATAACGGGTGCTACGAGAACCACGCTCAGTGCAACCATGGGGGTGCTACTAGACCTCATACGACTTCATATTTTGATAGTGGGTTGGGGTGAGACTGGTATCTACAGGTTGCAGTTATCACCGGTCAACGTAACAGTTGATGCCCCACATAGAAACCTCTTGACAGACATAGGGGGACCTCTTCTGCAAATGAGCTCGGACCACCAGGTGTTGATGTCGTGCTCGATATGGTTTAACAGAAAGAAATTAAGGGTGTCCGGCCTGTGGCCGGCATGGCTATAAAACGTCGATGACGGTTGACTGGCTATCTTGATGTCAGATATCTTTACAGTCAGATATCTTGAAATGATAAAGAATAAAGTCATCATTTCAGACCGCAATGAATGGAATGGCTTTAGGGATGATATCCACAAGCAAAGTATGATCTGGTATACGGATGGTTCTAAATTCGACACAGGTACTGGATCAGGAATCTACAATGAAAACATGAAGACAGGCCATGCTCAATCACTGGGCAGCCTGGTATAAGTTTTTCAAGCCGAAATATTCGCAATTATAGAATGCGCGAGAACTAACATAGAGAGGGAGTGTCGAGACAGGCAAATCTATATTATGTCCAATAGCCAGGCGGCACTAAAGGCTCTCCAGAGCTAGAAGACTTCATTCAAATTGGTGTTGGACTGCTTCGATGGACTGACTGACCTGGCCAGACAGAACAAGGTCACACTTGTCTGGCTGCCGGGTCACTCCGGTATCGAGGGCAAAGAAAAAGGTGACGAGTTAACAAGACAGGGAACTACCATAGCATTTATAGGACCTAAACCTGTCTTGGGCATAACAAAAAAGTCGAGTCGCAATATCCTGGCAAAATAAATGAAAAGTGAGAGGTAGAGATCCTGAAGAAATTATATAAGTATATTTTCCTCGGATAAGTTTAAAAGACTTTTGCATATTTGCTGCTTTATCCCCTAATTCATAGAAACATTTTTCAGGTCCATATTTTTTAATCCGCTCGCTTAATTTTTTAAATAAATGTTCTGCAATGTGCCGGTGTGCCTTAATATTTATAAAATCCAGAAAAATTGGTTCTGGTTTTGTTATTTCAAAGTTGATGCTGGCTTCATTCCTAATATTGCTCCACCCATCACGTTGCGGATTAAATTTATGTGAATTTTGTAGATCTTATTCCAATTCACATTTCATTAAAGCGTACTGATTATCTATAAACATTATGAAAATACACTTTTGTAATAATAATAATACTACTAATATTTATTGCCCAACAAGAAACCATTTCCCAATTACAAGACAATATACAAAATAACACGTACAAGGCTATGCTGACGACATCGTCATCATAGTTAGGGGAAAGCATGACGATACGGTGTCCAACCGCATGCAGTCAGCCCTTTGGAAAGTAAGTACATGGTGCGTGCAGAAGGGGCTCACTATCAATCAAGACTGTAATTGTCCCATTTACAGGTCGTAGAAAATTAAATCTTAAGGAACCAACCATGAATGGGACACTCATTGGGCTTTCCAACACAGTTAAATATCTCGGCCTCACCTTTGACCAGAGGCTAAACTGGAAAACCCATGTAGATAACATCACTGCCAAAGCAGTAAGGGCAACATGGGCGTGCCGCAGGCTATTTGGCAAAAGATGGGGTTTACACCCCAAGATGATATACTGGCTTTTCATTACGGTGATAAGACCAATAATCACCTATGGTTCCGTTGTCTGGTGGACAAAGACAACGGAGATCACAACCCAAGCAAGGCTCAGCAAGGTTCAACGGCTGGCATGTTTGGGCATCACAGGGGCTATGAATACCTGCCCCACGGGAGCAATGGAGGCTATGCTAAATCTCACACCTCTGCATCTACACGTGAAAAGGGAAGCAGCACTAGACGCATTAAGAATAATCCAAACAGACATACCAAAATATGGATACTTTAACGGGCACCTAAAACTCCTCAACACTGTGTGTGAAAGAGCGATATTCATGCCCAAAGACTACATGTCAACTGACTACGACTTCGACACAACGATTAAAGTGGCCATACATGGCCGCCATGATGTTGGAGCGAAGGTCAGGCAGAAATCGAGGCCCTGAACACATGCGCCCACATATGTTTAGACAGGGGATACAACAAACAGAGGGTTTGCATCTGCTCAGACAGTCAAGCTGCATTAAGGGCAATAAAATCGCCTACATGCAAGTCTAAATCTGTCTGGGAGTGCAAGCTATCCTTAAAGCAGCTGGCTAGGAACAACAGAGTCAAACTGGTCTGGGTTCCGGGACACACAGGGATCAAAGGCAACGAAATTGCCGACAACCTTGCCAAGGAAGGGTCCAAAACTCCATTTGTCGGACCAGACACTTACAGTGGAATAACTAAAGTCCGCATCAAGGGGATGATCCGGGAATGGGAAGATGCTGCCAAAAGTGCTCACCTGAGAAACACACCTGGTCTGCGGCAGGCGAAAAGGTTCATCGCCTTCTCTGCCGTAAGAGCCGGACAGTTTCTCAGGTTAAGCAAGGGCAACCTAAGGCTCATAACCGGCCTTCTAACTGGACACTGTCCTCTGAAGTACCACCTCACCAAGATGGGTCAGACAACTGATGCCAACTGCAGGTTCTGCAACGAGGCACAAGAAACAGCAGAGCACCTACTTTGTGAATGCCCTGCCTTGTCCCTTCAAAGAGGGAACTACCTGCATCGGCCACTTTAAACACCGAGGAATTGGTACACATTAACCCTCAAGTTATAGTAGACTTCATAAGAAGTCTAGACATTGAGGGACTCAAGTAGGTCAGGGATAGTTACAAAAGATCTTTTAGGTCGAGGTAACTTCGAAAGGCCCAGAGGCCATACGACCCACCGACCCCATAACATAACATAACATACAATATAACAACAATAATAAAGAATCTTAGTAATATTCAAAAAATAAACTAAACACTAATTATTTCATTGACATAAAGCGACTATGGACTTTAGTGATTCAAAAAATATATCACGCATTATAGATAGTTGATTAAAGTTACTGATAATTATGCTGATGGGTGATTTTGCGCCAAAGTTTAATCTATTGTGATATGAAATGTGGTCTTATATCTACTGTTGAGAGTTGGAACCTGCAAACTGATAAGCTGTAAAGTATCAAGGCTGTCGATATGATTATAAGTGAGTTTATGTATGAATGATTAACCTGACTTGTAACGTCGGCTCTCAAGAGATTCGACATTAAATTTCTCAAGCAAACGAGAATGATGACAACCTCTCTCAGGATAATGCCCGTCAGTCTTTAGGTATAGAAATTTAAGAAATTTTCGCTGAACACGTTCCATCAGATTAGTCTGCAGTTGAAATTGCGGATACCATTCCAACTTTAAACGTACATAAACATTGAACAGAGATTTCAAAGCATTCTAATTTCGAAAGTTCTCAAACTTACGATGTATAAATCCTAATGCTTTAAAAGAACTTTAATGATAAGGTAATGATCTTAACTTTTTTTTAAACTTTTCCAAAATGGATGCTCTGCAATGGAAAAGGGTGTCTCAGACGCAAACATTGCTTTGCCCAGGGTATTATTCAAGTTTTTATGAAAATTTAATAATGAAAAATGCTTTATCAGTACTCAGAAAAACTGAGCACTGAAAAGGTTAGCATCAAAAACCGGTTGGAAGCGAAGTATAGAGAAAATTTCTGGTCTTATTCTGTAGTCAAAGATTTGATAAAGCGGTTTCGAATGGAGCAGAATTCCTTGGAAGATGACGTGGTGGACAACAAGATTGCCCTTTTTGAGGATCTCGTATTAAACGATCGTCGCTTGTAGGCGAAAGAATTTTGAAAAATATCGGATCTTCCATTTAGGTATGTCAGAAAGTGGACTCACAACAAACACAAGGAATACTGGGAAAACAGACCAGGCTTTAACCATAGTAAGGCCATAATAAAAGGACCTACCTCTAACCAAGCTGCAGGAGTACTGACATTAAGTAGGACACAGCTAAAAACAACCATAGGACTACCAACAGGCCACATGACTGTTAAAGAGCACTTAAGAGAAATGGGAACATATAATGGCAACACGAGTTGTCTGCTATGCGATATGGCACCGGAAACAGCAATGCACATTCTGTGCAGTTGCAATGCGCTGGATAACAAAAGATGGCTCATATTTGGGAACAGTTAAATGGTACCAAAGAATTTCCACGCGCAACTCCTGAAGGACCTACAAAAACTAGTGCAGTTGAGTTTAGAATAGTTGCGTGATTAAAACAATATGGGGTAGTACAAAAAACCACCTAGGCTACAGTGTATCTAGATCTGCAAGGAAGACGACCCCCATAGGAAAAAAATCACGCGCATGAAGTAACATTTCAACCGTAAAAACATCGAGAAAATCGAGTCATCATTAATTACGTGTATTTGAAGGGGTTGCGAGATAAGAAAATTTACAAAGACAGTCAATAACCTTCATGATAACTGCTTCAAAAGCTGAACAGTTATTTAAAATTTTGATAAAACATAGCAATGTATTTTTAACGCAATGAATATCTAGAAATTGATGTAATTTCTTAATATTAATCATTTTATGGCACTAAATATTGCATATTTTTTGTATCTCGTCCCCCCTCTGTTGAAAATCCTGTTTACGCCCACGGTAAGAAATTATCATAGAATATTTATTTATAAAGTCTTGTAAATATTCATATTAGTTATTCAGTTTTGTCGTAAATCGTTTGTATATTTTAGGTTGTAAATTAACGTTGAACGGAGAATATTAGAAATTCGGATCGGGATCGGGATAGGAATAGGAATTGGGAGGAGTGGTCCAGGAGGGGATTCGCTTCATAGTTAAAATTTACTTCATGTAAACGTCAACATTAATTCGAATTTAAATTAATGCTTTGTTAGATTCCGTAATGCGAGAGCGGTAAATGACAACGGTTCCGTTCAGATGGTTTAGCTCTGTTGGAAAGGGGCAGGCGTACGTAGCTTTTAGTTTTAGTTACAGTTTTCCAACTTTCTAAAGGATAATATGTGTAAATCTGGGATTTAATCCGGCCTAGAATATTTATTGAAAAATCGATACAACTATTCTACTGAATATTGATAATTAAATAAAAAGAAAATCTAACATAAAGAAAAATTGAGTTTGTCAATAGTTTGCAGAATATTTACAAAATATAAATAAAAGTCACTTGGTTTGTTTCACTACTATTTTTTATTCTCGACTAGTTTCGACTTACCGTCATTCTCAAGGAGAAACCAAGTGACTTTTATTAAAATATCAATATTGTAAACATGTTTTTTCAAGTGATTAATGAGAACCAAGTTGAAGACATTCTATTGAAAATGTTGTTTTTAACTAGGAAAATATTAGGATTACTTGTTTCATTTAATAGGAAAATCGCCTAAGATCTTTTCAATTAATATTGATTCCTTGTATTTTTTTATTCAATTTATTTCAATTTCCTGATAGTTTATTTGGTTTGGTGAGAGAATAATTTGACCTGATGTTGCATTATGCATATAAATTGTGCATAGAACACTAAATCTGTCGTGTAACTCAAATATTCATTGTATAATTTAATATCTCTCGTTGTATTAGCTCGAGAAGTAGTTGTTTTAATGAAAATTTGGAGAATTTCGAGAAAATGGCTAATAACCTTCACGATGACTGCTTCAAAAGACGAACAGTAAATTATAAATTTGATGAAATATAGCAATGTATTTTTGACGCAATGAATATCTGGAAATTGATGTAGTTTCTTAGTATTGATTATTTTATACTGTTGTCAATCTCTCAAATAACGGTATAAAATAATGAATACTAAGAAATTACATCAATTTCCAGATGTTCATTGCGTCAAAAATACATTGCTATATTTCATCAAAACCTTTAATTTACCGTTCGTCTTTTAAAGCAGTCAAAACGAATGTTATTGACTATCTTCTTGAAATTCTCGAAATTTTCATTGAAACAACTACTTCTCGAGCTAATACCCCGACAGATATTGAATTATAGAGATTAAATTTTCGCAGAAAGTCGTTATTCATTTTAATTCGTTTATATATTTTAGGAAAATATTAGTTGTTAAAACCATATATCTTGATTTAGAAGTTGTATCATTAGTTGTTATTCAGGTTTAATTTTATAAAAATTAGTTAAAGTTTATTGGTTTAACCATGTGTAGGAAGTGGCCTTTGCTTGTCTACGCGAGTGTGGATGATTTGACGTAAAGTAGTTTTCGTGGCTGTGTGTGCAAGGGGCGGAGAGGATGGGTTTTCAGCAAAGACGGACTTTGAGTTTCGTCTTACAGACGAGAGAGAATTGCAAATTTCCATCATGCAAGATTTAACTTCAGTAGATAGAAACGGGAACAAGCAACCCTCTTCTCTTTATAAGATGCGGTGGTTCGTCCGCGTCTTGTTCGGAGAGTTGGCTCTCGTCACGGTCGGCTTGTTGGGCGAGTGAAGGAGAGACGGAGAAATCCCGCACGTTTGCTAATTTTCCCGTTTTGGTCCTTTGCAAATGAGGAAGCTGTCTCGCTGCTGGAATTGTTGATGGAGTGAAAATAGTTGGGCTCGCGGACCGTGCACTGCTCGCACAGACAATCGCTCATGCGGGGTACATTGTTATGAAAGTTTAGAATCGTCCTCCTCCTCTTATTATCACTATGGTATGTTCCTTCTGCGTGAAATTTACAACTACACACAATTTAATTATTTCATATCAAAAACACACTACTCAAAAAAGTATAGTTAATTGGATTCGTTTGATGGACTGCAAAAAGTATCAAGAAGAATTAGGTTACTTTTAACGAATCTTGGAACCATTTACTTAGAGTTTAGAAATGTTAACATTTTCAAACTTCTCTAAACTCCAAATATTTACTTACACAGGGATATGCGATATGCACACCAACTTTTAAAAAGATAACTCAAATAGTATCCAAGTTATGAACTCTTAAAATTTCTACATACTCACAATAATCCATTGACTCCCATTTCAGGTTCAAGTGAATATAACTTAAAAACCATCATTGGGGTATATTTTGGTGTTAACATATTTTGAAAGAACAATAATTAAGTGATATGTATACCAAGTTTTATAAAGATATCTCAAGTAGTATCCAAATGATCAAATCTTGAAATTTCAAAATTACTCAAAATAATTAAAATAAACTCCCATTTCTCATTCAAGTGAATATAACTTAGAAACTATCAATAATGTATATTTTGATTTTGACATATTTTGAAATACCAAAAATTGAGTAATTTGCACTAATTTTTATAAAGATATAAATAAATAAATAAATATACACATTTATTGCCCAACAGGAAACAAAAAGAACCAATTACAGGACAATATAGAAAACATAAATGTACAGCAAAAAGTAAGTAAAGTAACACATTCAAAAAATACTTAAATTAACATAGAGCGACAATTGACGATAGGTGATCATATCTTCAATAATACCCAAGTTATGAACTCTTGAAATTTCTATATCACTCAAAATATGTAAAATTAACTCTCGTTTCTCATTCAAGTGAATATAACTCAAAAACTATCGATGGGGTATATTTGGATATTCATATATTTTGAAAGACTAATAATTAGGTGATATGCACACTAAGTTTTATAAAGATACCTCAAACAGTATAAGTTATAAATTCTTGAAATTTCTATATCGCCCAAAATAATTAAAATTGACTCACGTTTCTCATTTAAGTGAATATAAATCAAAAACTATCGATGGGGTATATATTGACTTTTACATATTTTAAAAGATCAATAATTGAGTAATATGTACACCCAGTTTTATAAACACATCCCAAATAGTATCTAAGTTATGAACTCTTGAAATTTCTATTTCACTGAAAATAATTAAAATTGACTCGCGTTTCTCATTTGCGTGAATATAACTCAAAAAGTATGTTTCGATTTTCACATATTTTTAAATTACAACAATTGAGTCATATGCATACTCAGTTTTATAAAGATATCTCAAATAGTATCTAAGTTATGAACTCTTGAAATTTGAATATCACTCAAAATAATTAAAATTGACTCACGTTTCTCATTCAAGTGGATATAATTCAAAAACTATCGATGGGGTACATTTTGATTTTCATATATTTTAAAAGACCAATAATTGAGTGATATGTAAACTGAGTTTTATAAAGATATCTCAAATAGTATCAAAGTTATGAACTCTTAAAAATCAATATCACTCAAAATAATTAAAATTGATTCACGTTTCTCATTCATGTGAATATAATTCAAAAACTATTAATGATATATATAATGATTTTCACATATTTTTAAAGACCAATAACTGAGTGATATGTAAACTAAGTTTTATAAAGATATCTCAAATAGTATCAATGTTATGAACTATTGAAATTTCATTATCACTCAAAATAATTAAAATTGACTCACTTTTCTCATTCAAATGAATATAACTCAAAAACTATCAATGGCGTATGTTTCGATTTTCATATATTTTAAAAGACCAATAATTAGATGATATGCACACTAAGTTTCATAAACATATCTCAAATAATATTCAATTTATAAATTCTTGAAATTTCTATATCGCTCAAAATAATTAAAATTGACTCACTTTTCTCATACAAGTGAATGTAACTCAAAAACTATCGATGGCGTATTTTTAGATTTTCACATATTTTGAAAGACCAATAATTAGGTGATATGCACACTCAGTTTCATAAATATATCTCAAATAGTATTCAAGTTATAAATTCTTGAAATTTCTTTATCGCTCAAAATAATTAAAATTGACTCACTTTTCTCATACAAGTGAATATAACTCAAAAACTATCGATGGTGTATTTTTAGATTTTCACATATTTTGAAAGACCAATGATCAGGTGATATGCACACAAAGTTTCATAAATATATCTGGAATAATATTCAAGTTATAGATTCTTGAAATTTCTTTATCGCTCAAAATAATTAAAATTAACTCACTTTTCTCATACAAGAGAATATAACTCAAAAACTATCGATGGGGTATATTTAGATTTTCACATATTTTGAAAGACCAATAATTAGGTGATATGCACACTAAGTTTTATAAACATATCTCAAATAATATTCAAGTTATAAATTCTTGAAATTTCTATATCGCTCAAAATAATTAAAATTTACTCACGTTTCTCATTTAAGTGGATATAACTCAAAAACTATCGATTGGGTATATTTTGATATTCACTTATTTTGAAAGACTAATAATTAGGTGATATGCATACTAAGTTTCATAATCATATCTCAAATGATATTCAAGTTATAAATTCTTAAAATTTCTATATCGCTCAAAATAATTAAAATTGACTTCCATTTCTCATTTGAGTGAATATAACTCAAAAACTATCGGCGGGGTATATTTTTATTTTTACATATCTTGAAAAATCAATAATTGAGTGATATGTATACTTAGTTTTATAAAGATATCTCAAATAGTATCTAAGTTATGAACTCTTGAAATTTCAATATCACTCAAAATAATTAAAATTGACTCACGTTTCTCATTCAAGTGAATATAACTTAAAAACTATCGATGGGGTAAAATTTGATTTTTACACATTTTAAATTACCAATAATTGAGTAATATGTACACTCAGTTTTATAAAGATATCTGAAATAGTATCTAAGTTATGAACTCGTGAAACTTTTATATCACCCAAAATAATTTAAATTGAGTTCCATTTCTCATTTGAGTGAATATAACTCAAAAACTATCGGTGGGGTATATTTTTATTTTAATACATTTTTATAGATCAATAATTGAGTGATATGTACACTCAGTTTTATAAAGATATCTCAACAGTATGTATGTTATAAACTCTTGAAATTTCAATATCACTCTAAATAATTAAAATTGACTCCCGTTTCTCATTCAATTGAATATAACTCAAAAACCATTGATAGGGTATAATTTTATTTTTACATATTTTAAAAGACCTATAATTGGGTAATATGCACTCTAAGTTTTATTAAGATATCTCAAATGGTATCGAAGTTATAAACTCTTGAAATTTATACATCACGTAAGATAATTAAAATTGACTCTCGTTTCTCATTCAATCCATATAACTCAGAAACTATTAATGCGGTCAATTTTCATTTTTATATATTTTGAAAGATCATTAATTAAACAATATGCTTATTAAGTTTTATAAATATATCTAAAATAGTATACAAGTTATTAACTCTTGGAGAATTCGATTTTGAAAATTTCTAATTCTGGATTTGTTGGTGTAAATTACGTTATTAATTATATCCAAGAAAAATCTGACTGATTATAAAGAAGATAGAAATTAAATGTATAAGCATTAGAGAATTTTTATAGTTTATATTTTTATTAATAAAAACCTATTTGTATTAATTTCGATATCATTCAAAATAATCAAAATGAACTCCCGTTTTAGGTTCCAGTGAGTGTAACTCAAAAACTATTGATAGGGTATATTTATTTTTACATATTTTAAAAAACCAATAATTCAGTTATATGCACTCTAAGTTTTATCAAGATATCTCAAATAGTATCGAAGTTAAAAACTCTTGAAATTTATACATCACGTAAGATAATTAAAATTGACTCCCTTTTTAGGTTCCAGTGAGTGTAACTCAAAAACTATTGATGGGGTATATTTTGGTTTTAACATATTTTGAAAGAACAATAATTGAGTGATGCGCATACCAAGTTTGATAAAGATATCTCAAGTAATGCGCTCTTGAAATTTCTACATCACTCAAAATATTCAATGTTTACTCCCGTTTTAGGTTCAACTGAATTTAACTCAAAAACTATCAATGGTATACTTTGGTTTTTACATATTTTAATAGACCTATAATTGACTAATATGCACACCTAGTTTTACAAAAATAACTCAAATAGCATCCAAGTTTGGAACTCTTGAAATTTGTATACCACAAAAATAATCAAAATTGACTCCTGTTCTTTGTTTAAGTGAATATAACTCAAAAACTATCAATAGGGTATATTATTATTTTCACATATTTTAAAAAATCAATAATTGAGTGATATGCTTACCAAATTTTACTAAGATAAATAAAATACTATCCAAGTTATGAACTCGTGAAATGTCGATATCACTGAAAATAATAAAATTTGGCTCTTGTATCACGTTCAAGCAAATTCAACTCCAAAACTATCATTGCGGTATAGTTTGATTTTTACGTCTATTTGAAGACCGATAATTGTGTGATACGCACACCAAGTTTTATAAAGATATCTCAAATATTGTTCAAGTTATGAACTCTTGAAATTTCTCTATCACTGAAAATAATTAAAATAGCCTCCTGTTTCACGTTCAAGGGAACATAACTCAAAACATATCAATGTAAAAGTGTGTTTTTTTAGTATACATATTTCAACACAAATAGAAAAACTGTTATTCCTTACTTCACTTTTTATTTTTATGTTAGATGTACATTTCGAGACACAAGGTGCTCATTATCAATAACAAACTCCTTTTCCTTTTAATCACAAATTAGCAGCTTTTAACAGCATGATTTTTAGAGCAATAAACATACCATTATCCAAAGAAAATAGGGAAAAGGAATTTAGTTTAATCAAGAACATAGGCATTTCAATAAATTACAGCATTGACACAATCAATAGATTAATTAACAAACACATTAGGAATCATAAAATTATTTCAAATAGCACACTAACCAACTCGAAGGAAGCCGCCCCAAAAAAGTATGCTAGATTCGTGTACCACCTAGCAACTTGTATAAAAAATTGGTGGTTTATTGAATAAATTCAACCTTTCTCCTGCATTTTATGTCAACACAAAATTAAAATGTTTACTTGGCAACACATTTACTAAAACAAACCACCTAGAAAAATCCGGAATTTACTAAATGTACATCTAACATAAAAATAAAAAGTGAAGTAAGGAATAACAGTCTTTCTATTTGTGATTAATCACTTCACGTAAACTCGAAACAATACAGTTATACATATTTCTATATACTAACTACGCTGTAAATCTTACAAAATTGAAGTTTTAAACAAGTGTTTTCCACTCCCAGACTAAGCATGAAGTAAAATTTCGAGTTTAGAAAAGCCTGAAAATTTGGTTTGGTCGCGTAGCGCGAAGCGCGGAGCGGCCAAACCAAATTTTCAGGCTTTTCTAAACTCGAAATTTTACTTCATGCGCCACGCGTATACAACTCTGATTTCAAGTGATGTTCAAAATATACTATTTAAGCACTATGCTAGAGAAGTATATTCTAAACTTGATATTAAATCAGTGCTTAACACGCGTGGCGCATGAAGTAAAATTTCGAGTTTAGAAAAGCCTGAAAATTTGGTTTGGCCGCCCCGCGCTTCGCGCTACGCGACCAAACCAAATTTTCAGGCTTTTCTAAACTCGAAATTTTACTTCATGCTTAACCTGGGAGAGGAAAACACTCGATTAAAGCTTTAAATTTAAGACTTTTGAAAAACAATGAATATAAATTTATTTACAGCGTATGCATACTTTTTTCAAAATCTATATTTGTTAATTAGTAAATGCTAATGTATACTTGTAGAATTATTTACTTTATTTTTATGTTATTTACTTTACTTTGTTATGTGAATTTGAATTAAAGGCACTTGATTTGTTTCACGAATTTCATTATTATCCAACTAGTTTCGACTTATCGTCATTCTCAAGGAATAAACATTATTCCTTGAGAATGACGATAAGTCGAAACTAGTTGAATAATAAAAAAATTCGTGAAACACACTAAGTGCCTTTAATTCAAATTCAAATATTAGTTTAAATGTTTCATCAAGTGATCAATGAGAACCAAATTAAAGTTACTTTGTAGGAAATAAATCACGATCGTTTGAGAATTTTCACAGTTTTTAATGTCGAACACTGCGACAATTATTTGAAATAAAACAACGCAGTTGGGAGGGTTTCACAATAAAAGTGAAACCCTCCCAACTGCGTTGTTTTATTTCAAATAGTATTATGGAGTTTCATCATGTATCCGCCTCATCAATTAAATATTTACTGCGACAATTGTTTCGCCACACAGTGGCTTCATCAGGCAGATGAGTAATGTAATTAATTAAAAACTGTGAAAATTCTCAAACGATCGTGTTTTATTTCCTACAAATTATGGAATTTCACCAAGTAACAGCCTCATCTATCCAATATAAAGTTACTTTGTTAAGATTATTGTAAAAAATGGAATTGCCGTAAATATTATTATACTAAAAAATACTGTTATTCCTTACTTCACTTTTTATTTGTATCATTAGATGAACATTTCGAGACAAGGTGCTCATTATCAATAACAAATTTAAATATTTTTATTATTATTAAATAAACATTTTCTGTACGCTGGAAAAACTCCAAACCACCTTTTAAACATTCAACAAATCTAATTCCTTGCGCCTATTTATAAAAATAGGGTAAAACAAACCAGAATTACGAGAATTGAAAAATTGTAACGAAACTCAATTGTGAGACACTCGAACGAATTGGGGTGGAAACCTGTAAATCTAGTGGATTTTTACCCCCAAAACTCGACAACTTTTCGTTCACACGAGGCGATTTTTCACGTGTCCAGATTGACCGCCGACCGGACATCACTTTCGCACCCCAGCTCGACCAACCCTTGACCGCTCCATCCCTTAAAAACTAGTTCGATTTAATCACTTTTGTATCTACACAAGCAAATCGTAAGGGTTTCTTTATCTCAATCTCGATCGCTAACATATGAGTATTAACATGTATTGAAATAAATATGCACACTAATGTTTATTTACACGTTTATTAAATAATTCTGTATCGAAATTTCATCTAGGACGCCACAACACATTCACACTATAACCATCGACCCGGATGGAATCATTTATTATACGGCAGAAAGACTTAGATGATGTATATATGGACGGGACTCGAACCAGAGGCCACCGAGGCCGGTATAAAATAAAATTGATGTAAAGTGGTGCCATGAATGTAAAAAATAACGATGTGGTGTTGATTTGTTGTCTTCTGATTAAACGTTTAGTTTCTATTGATTGGGTCCTAAATATTTGTTAATTCTAAATAAATTACCGAGATTTAAAAGCTATAAAGCAACTTATTTTTTTTTTAATTCTCATACAGTATCCCACTAAAATATTTAAGTTTTTGATAGAGGCCTAGGAAAGTACAAAAATTTGAGATAATAAGAGCTTTATCAGATAAGTTTCCATTACTTGACATCAGTAATGGACAATTGAAATCGCCAACAAGAAGTACAGGATTGTCATTAAAATTTATTTCCATTAAAAGATCAAAAAATACTTTTATGTCAGAAGTTAATATATCAGGTGGTATATAAATTAAGACTATATATAAGCAATTAGAATTAGTTTTGTATTTACATAGTAATAAATCAATAATAGGAATCTGGGACTTAATGTGTTCAGAAGATAGAATTTCTATATTATTGGACTGTTTGGCCTCCTTTTCACCGGCCCGTTAGAGCTATGTCGCGATCAGTTCTAAATACTTTATAGTGATTATTAAATAGTTCGCTATCACTGACATTAGAGGTTAACCAAGTTTCTGTAAGTAAAATTAAGTCAAAGTTGTGTGTACAGACGATATTGCAGAATGAGCTAAGTTTAGTGTTTAAGCCTCGAACGTTTTGATAAAACGCATTGATGTTTCCTGTTAGTAGCACATTTCAAGACTGCTTAGCGATGATTGTAGGAAGACTTTTAATGTATTTGATGGATAGGTTAGTTTCATCCATCTTTTCCCTTTCCGTTAACTGAGCACGAACATCACTTAATAGTTGAGCTTGCATAGGTGTACGATCTGGCCCCACACGAATGTCCTTTAATTTTAAATTCTGACACAGCTTCGAAAATATATTGGCTTCCTTCTGAGATGAAAATCAAAGTTTAAGTGGCCTAGGGCGGGTTCCAGATTTTCCGACTTTTAAAGGTGATACATTAGATAGTAGGTTGGTTACATCTAATCTAATCTTTGCATTAGTATTTTCCGACTCCTTTAGATTAAAAATCATGACATTCGAGGATCTCCTTAACCTATCTTCAATCTCTGTTACAATATCTTCCGGTTGTGATGAATAGCTCTTAAAAGTTTCTAATTCGGATCTAAGACATGAATTTTCAGCCTTCAACTCACTAACTTGGAGAGTTATTTCATTAGAAAATGACTGAAAGTGAGTTTGAAACATTACCTTCATAGCAGATACAATTTCCGTTTTTAGTGTATTTTCTTAATCGGTAAGACTTGATAGGGTATTTGTTCCATTGTGGCAAGATGGGCAGGTCCATTTACCATCAGCAGATTTAGTACAATTTTTTATTTTGATACGCGGAATAAATCACAATTAGTCGTTGTGTTTTATTTATTTATAATTTAAAAACTTTTCACGACCGTGAGTGCCTTATGTGAATAAAGGAGCAGGAATATCGGGAAGTAATAAATAAATAAAAAATTACAAACCACTGACTTCACGTTCACGTTGGGCCGATAGTAACGACTTTAAATTACACACACACACGGGTGGTAGGCCACGGTGGCGAATACACAAGAGAACAAAGGTGATAAATTGAAGAAGAATTGATAGTAAAATTAATGAATGAGGATGGAAAAATACTCAGACCGCAAAAACTTGGGAATTCACAGAAAAGATCAGTGGGCAACGAGCATAGATCGATCAGCTGTATTGAATTAATAAATGTTGCACGTTTTTTTATTGATTAGCCAAGATCCGTTAATCGTACGAATTTATAAATTTAACAGTAGTCGTACCTGAGCAGTGCACATCTAGTATATAAATTTCATATTAATTAAATTAACCATGAAATTAATTAGAAATAACTGGAGCTCACAAATACACTTATTCACTGTTTCACTGTTCACATTGCTGTGTTATCGATTTCTAATCATCGTATCTTGAATTTTTATCAATTCAACATAAAAAACCAAGATTATGAAGTTTTAGAGAAAAATTACAAATGTTCAAACTGAAACACTGAAACATTAATTTTTTTTATTCGCTGTATTTCTAGTTCTAGGTGAAACATCAGGTGCCTGTTGATTGTATCCTAAACCTTGATTAATTCTACATAAATTCATTCAATCAAAAATATAAATTTCTCAGAAATGTTCAAATACTATCTCACTGAAATAACCAACAATGTTTTCAATTTGGTTCTCATTAATCACTTAATTCAGACGATTTCAAAATATTATATTCGGGTAATAAGGGACGAGAATTAAATTTTAGAGAATGCCTGGAAATAAGCAAAGCAATAAAACAGGGAAAACACATTGTAAATGAGTACGAAGACATCTGGAACTCTCCAATTCTTAAAGCCCTTATTACCTGACCTTCACAAAAATATGTATATATATCTTGTAAAAGAATTTTCTGTATTACTCCTTGAGAATGACGATAAGTCGAAACTAGTCGGAGAGAATAAAAATAGTAGTGAGACAAACCAAGTGACTTTTATTTAATTATCAATACCAACAATGTATCCTTAAATAGTGAACATAAAAATTTATGGGCTTAGTCTAAGTATCATTTTCTTAAAAATTGGTATAAATACAAATATCTACAAATGAGATTCATATTAAGTGATAAAAAATGACACAATTGAGTATGTGTATCTCTAAATATAAAATTGAATGTGTTATTAATTGTATCCACAAATGGACTGCTTTACACTGAGCCTCTAAAGTTTAATACCACTATATATTTTAATCAAAAGAACACTACTCAAGTATCGATATTTTTAGTGTTGTTTTCAAGTGAGTGACAAACAATGATTGTACGATTTACATTGATCAATGCAACGAATATCGTTATAAGAAATTAAAAATGATATAATAATGTTCGTGGTATTAATATCGTGATATCTTACAGGATAAAAGTTACGTTGTTACCAGCGTTGCATTCAATTTACGTTTATACTTCTATAAAATCATATTTCAATGTGTGGGATAAAGGGTTGGTGCCCTTTATTATAGGCCACACAAAATACATCTAGAAATTCAAATATAGATTAATTTGCTCATAATATATATTTTATTTTAAATTCCAACGCTAGTTTATAAGATAATAAATATTATCAATTCAATAGTACAAAATATAAGATGAAGCGGTTAAGCAAAACTAAAACCCTAAGTTTTTCTGAAACTTTTACTCACTCATAATCACAAACAGAGTGTTGGGAATGACCTTTAGAAACAGGACGCACGTTTTTTGTCATAAATGTGGCTAACAATAGTTAGAATTAAGATTGTGTATTAATCACAAAAATAACTAAACAATTTACACACAGTTCAAGTTTTAAAAACAAAATCTAAGCCTTTAATCATTTGAATATTAAATTAATTGAGTTGTTGATATTAAATCTGTATGTGGGAGGTAAACTACATCAAGTTATATTTTTGAAATTTTAAATTGATATTTGCCTCTCGAGAGAGTAAGAAATCCTGATTTTAACAGTATAAAACCTATTTGAAATAAATTTAACTTGGTGTAGTTTACTTACCACATACAGAAATAATAATGGTTTATCACAAATAATATCCAAACGATTTAGAGAGAGTAGAAAATAAAACCAAAAACAGAGATTTTAATTACTTTCATCTTAAATAGATTGAGCAATTGCTTTCATATATATGTATTCGTGAGTTATGTGAAGAATGTTATAATAGTAATAAAAAGCGGTTAAATTCCTTTCTTCGCTGTTTTTATTTAAGTACTATATGTACATTTCGGACACTAACCCACTGAGTAAATACAATTAAATAATGTTTCACCAACATTAAAACAACGTTTAATGTTGCTACAATGTTGATATAACGTTATTTCTTTGTTTTTTGCTCAGTGGGAAGTGTCCATTATTAATAGTTAATTAACCTTTTGTTAGTTAACTATTGATAATGGACACTTAGAGTCCGAAATGTACATATAGTACTTAAAAAATAAAAACAGTGAAGAAAGGAATTTAACCGCGTTTTATTACAATTGCTTTCAGTTTAATAATTGTTGCTTCTTCATAAATTGGCCCATTCGCTGTTTTTAAGCATAATTTTGAATCATAACTTAACTGGATTTTAATTACGATAAGAAATGATATTTAAGCTTAAATAAAATTTAGAAGAGGAATTACCTTACAGATATTTGTTTAATTTCATTATATTAACCTTTACAAGAATACAAAAATAATACAAATCGAATTATGAGGAAAAAAATGAACTATAAGTTAAGTTATACTTGTATGCGTCTAAAAATACTTCCAAATTATCAAACCAAATAATTATAATTAATAAAGTTTGAATAAAACAAACATTTCTTGCATAATAATGAAATTGATGAGTTAGCTATTCTATAAATTTGTAAATGTGATTAAATGTGTGTCAAACAACGTGAGATCATACTTTAGCAGTATGTTTTAAACTTCACTTTAATCTGTGTTTTATACGCTGTGTTTTTATACCTGTGGCGGATAAAGTATTTAATCAAAGTAAACAGTGTTTTATTTGCAAGTTAATTAATAATCGTAATTTAAAAAAGAAAACACTTGGTTAAATTTTACTAATAATATTAGTGAAATTTAACCAACTGTTTTCTTTAGCAAATCATAGTTAAATATGTTTCACCACGTGAAAGATGAGAAACTTGTTCAAGATATAATAATCCTAATTTTATATTTTATAAAAAATAATAAGCTATGTTGTAACGGATATGTAAGTAGTTAGATTCCTTAATCTTCACTGTATTATTTTAATTCTAAATGTACATTTAGAATTAAAATAAAATAGTGAAGACCAAGGAATTTAACTACTTACATATCTATTACTAACACTTTACGTAACTCTAACAAGAATATCTTTGTTGTAACGTTTAAATGGAATAAGGTTGATTGGCTGTAGCAGTTTTACGGTGGCTTAAAGTTGACTAAAGTGCTGAAAATTAACGTTTTCTTCAAACAAACGAAGAAGCACACTAAAACTTTTTTTTTCCTTTGAAAATAGTCTAACAAACCGAAACTAGTCGGAACAAAGTTTTAATATGTGAAACAATACCAAGTGTTTTTAATCTAAATAACTTTACATATTAGAAAATTGATTAAAACACTTGGATTGTTTTACTGATAAATCAATGAAACAACCTAAGTGTTTATGAATTCATTTTTTACTCAACTCGCGCTGAAACATATTTAATTAATATTAGACCATTAATTAATTAAAAATGTTTCACCGCAGCTTAGTAAAAAATTAATTCTTTATAATTATATAAAAAATAACAAACTGCAAGGTTTAGTGCCAACATTATCTCTGTAACACAATTAAAAACATTTGTATTTTTCTTGAAACTACCTTCACGTAACTCCAACAAGAATATCTTTGTTGTAACGTTTAAATAAAATAAGGTTAATTGGCTGTAGCAGTTTTACGGTGGCTTAAAGTTTACTAAAATAAACAAGTGCTGAAAATTAGCATTTTCTTCAAACAAACAACAAAAGCACATTAGAACATTGATTAAAACACTTGGTTTGTTTCACTGATTAATCAATGAAACAAGCAAAGTGTTTATTAATTATTTTTTTACTTAACTCGCGCTAAAACATATTTAATTAGTATTAGACCATTAATTAATTAAAAATGTTTAACTGCAGCTTAGTAAAAAAATAATTCTTTATATTTATATAAAAATAAAGACATACTGCAAAGTTTAGTGCCAACATTATCTCTTTAACACAATTAAAAACATTTGCATTTTTCTTGAAACTATCTGTTAATAATAATTGGCAAATCAAACAAATTTAGACATTCTGTATTGTAGCCTCCGCAATACAGAATTTCTAAGTTTGTTTGATTAGCAAATTATTATGATGCATGTTAATTTCACAATAAAACACGTTTTACTTTGTTTGTATAACCTTCATATTTAATAATGGTAAGCTAAATTTATCGAAACTGCAGTCAGAGTAAATAAAAGAAGTTTTATGCAAACAAAGTAAAAAGTGTTTAATTGTAAAATCTAGAAGTAACTATAAATATATCTAGCACTCAAACCAAACCTGTAATTCAAATTACAACAAAAAAGGCCCCTTTGTTAAAATCCCCGCAATGAAAAATCTACCCTCTGAATATGAAAAAACACCCCATAAAAATCTTCCGAGCCCTAGCTACGAACCCTAACTGTAAAATCAACAGGGTGCAGATTTCCTACGTTACCATTACCAACCTTTGGAGCGCAACCCTTATTTAAGTTCAGCATGAAAATCATAGATGGCTTTGTGTGTATCTCCACAACAAGCACATTTTCATATGTATAATAAATAAATTATTTTTATTATAATAATTGAATCACCTAGATGCAAAACTAGCCATACATCTTTATTTGTGTTTTATGGATTTGGTATCCCAAAATTCTACTCGTCTTAATGAATTCTTTTTATTATAATCATTGAATCGCGTAGATGCAAAACTAACAATTCTATTTGTCTCGTGTTACATTTTTAAAAAATAACTTGAGCTTCAAACTTAATCATAAACTTTCTAAAATCAAGTTTGAATGACCCTGTCGAGTGCAAAACCTGCTACACTTCTCGATTGCAAAAGCCGACAAATGTTTTTAGTTGCAAACCCTGTCAACTTTCACTGAGTTTTTCATAAGGTTTGTTATCCATTCGATACAACATTCATTCAACACTATTTTAATTTATTAAAAAGACGCTGTAAAATCAGTTATTGTCATTTTGTCACAAGTTTATCAAAACATCTAGCGACTGGGCGATTGAAATATTATATAATTTATTAAAAACGCCAACATCCCCCTGGCTACGACCTATATTTAATACACAGTGAAAATCAAACGAATAATTAAACACTAAAGATTTAACGAAACATTAAACAACGATTAAATTCAAGTGTAACAGGCATTCTCATTATCATCATCATCATCAGCAGCAGGTTTGTCGATAAATTAAATTACATCGGTTAAGAAACTATTCCATCGAGGAGGGGTAAAAATGCCGATCGTCGCGAAGGGTGTGTGTGCCTGTATGTGTGTGTGCATTATAGGGCGAAAACCGGGAAGCCAGGATAGTTAATCCAAGGAAATTCCGGGCGATCAATTCGCAAAACTCCGGGCCGGATTCCTAGGATATTTTCGGACCGCGTTCTTACCCCCTAATGAGGGTTCGATTTCTAATTTTACGGCTCATATCTCACGCCTTTCGATCAAAATGTTTACTATTTGTAGCTGTATCGCTACGGTAGTTAGTGTTAATCGGTCTTAACCTTAAAGCGATTTGTTCATCAAGATGGGGAAATCGTGTGGAGGATCTTAATCGAAATTCTTAGGATTGTGTTACGAAGTGTTCGAATTTGTTAAATGGGGACTCACCAAACATTAATTTTAAATTTTCCTTTAACTACTGTTTCTACTCCCAGGTCAAAAAAGTGATTCTGGATTTTTTTTCCGCTACATTTCGGTAAATATTGATCACCATCACTTTTAGGCGTTATATATTTATAACTTTACTGTAAATCAGTGTTTTGTACGCGTGGCGCATGAAGTAAAATTTCGAGTTTAGAAAAGCCCCGTGAAAATTTGTCTCGGGTCGCTACGCGACCCTCGACAAATTTTCTACGCGGGGCTATTCTAAACTCGAAATTTTACTTCATGCTTAATCTGGGAGTGGACGACACTCTTTTGAAGTTTACAGTAGTTAAAGGCCTGACAATTTAAAATTAATGTTATTGAGAATTTCGAGTTTAGAAAAGCCTGAACATTTTAAATTAATTTTCTTGAGAATTTCGAGTTTAGAAAAGCCTAAAAATTTGGTTTACTTTGATTATTTAAATATCAACAATACGGAAAAGTAGCTCAAACTAAATTTATTCTACTTTTATTCCAAAACTATTCACAAAAAAGTGATTCTGGATTTTTTTTCCGCTACATTTCGGTAAATATTGATCACAATCACTTTTAAGCGTTATATATTTATAACTTTACTGTAAATCAGTGTTTTGTACGCGTGGCGCATGAAGTAAAATTTCTAGTTTAGAAAAGCCCCGTGAAAATTTGTCTCGGGTCGCTGCGCGACCCTCGACAAATTTTCTACGCGGGGCTTTTCTAAACTCGAAATTTTACTTCATGCTTAGTCTGGGAGTGGACGACACTCTTTTGAAGTTTACAGTAGTTAAAGGCCTGAAAATTTAAAATTAATGTTCTTAAGAATTTCGAGTTTAGAAAAGCCTGAACATTCAAAATTAATGTTCTTGAGAATTTCGAGATTAGAAAAGCTTAAAAATTTGGTATAGTTTGATTATTTAAATATCAACAATACGGAAAAGTAGCTCAAAATAAATTTAGTCTACTTTTATTCCAAAACTATTCACAAAAAAGTGATTCTTGATTTTTTCTCCGCTACATTTCGGTAAATATTGATCACCATGACATTTAAGCGTTATATATTTTTAACTTTACTGTAAATCAGTGTTTTGTACGCGTGGCGCATGAAGTAAAATTTCGAGTTTAGAAAAGCCCCGTGAAAATTTGTCTCGGGTCGCTGCGCGACCCTCGACAAATTTTCTACGCGGGGCTTTTCTAAACTCGAAATTTTACTTCATGCTTAGTCTGGGAGTGGACGACACTCTTTTGAAGTTTACATGACAAACAGTAGTGACGCCCAAATAATCAAAGAACCTAAGAAAAATAAAATGCAAATCTGTTTGGCCAATAAAAATAAAAAAAAACGAATATAGATATTCGCTATGTAAATTTATTTCAATAAAATATTGTCAATGATATTATTTTTGGAGTTGCGTGAAGTGTTAGTTATAGATATGTCAGTAGTTAAATTTTTTAATCTTCACTGATTTATTTTAATTATAAATGTACATTTCAGGCACGATGTGCCTTTTTTCAATAGTTTAACGTATTTTACAACTAGTATTGTGCACTAAAAAAAATTACAGTTTGTTTATTTTTTCACTATATTTTTTTTTTGGATCCTTGGCTATCGACCATCGGTCTTTCAGCCTGAGTTGTACTTGTCCTTGTCTTGTCAGTTAGTTATGATTCATGTGAGATGAAATGAATTGATAAATGGTGGTTTCTGGGTTGTTGAATTTGGGAGAAATATTGGGGTTTCGTACTAAACAGAGGTGATTAAGGATGTCATGGATGTGTGGGTTAGATGCGAATTTTTGGGATAGTTGGGTAAGTCGTTGTTGGATAGGGATTATTTCTGTTTTTTCATACAATAAGGTATTGGAGGGGTTGTGGAGTGGGTTATTGGGGTGTCGGATTTTTGTGGGGATTCTAAGGGCTGATCGTTCTGCGACTTCGATATTATTTAATGTTGAGGGACGAGGGTTAAGAAAGAGGATTGAAGCATATTCTAATAGGGGGCGGCAGATCATTTTATAGATGTGGACAGCTGTTTTTGTCGTGATCCCTTTATTTTGGAAGGTTAACGATCTGAAATGCCGCGCCCTATTATGAATTTTTGTCTTCATGGTTTGGCAATGGAGTTTGAAGGATAGTTTGGGGTCGAAAGTGATGCCAAGGTATTTACACGCAGGGGATGGGCTAATTACGGTGTTTGATATGGTTATGCTAAATGGGGAATTGAGCGGTCTGTGGAAGGGTATGAATAGATAGGATTTATTGGGATTAATGGATATTCTCCATTTAGCAAACCAAAGAGATAGCGAATCTATTAGCCCTTGGAGAGTGGAGAGAGCTTTAGGAAGGGTGGGTTGGTGTGTTATAAGGGCAGTGTCATCGGCAAAGAGCAGAAAATATGCTGAGGGATTAAGGTACTGTGGTTTGGGGTTGTATATGTCATGAACATAGATATTGTATAGGAGCGGAGATAATGGAGAGCCTTGGGGAGCACCTTGTTGAGGAATAAAGGGCCGGGAGATGGTATTTTGGACGCGGACATTAAGGAGTCGATTGTTTAGGAAGTTATCAATAAGATAAATTAGGTGTAATGGGATATTGAGGGAGTTGCACTTAAACAGCAAACCTCGATGCCAGACTGAGTCCAAGGCCTTTTTTATATCTAGGAATAGTATAGCTGTTTTTTTGTTTTCGAGGTATGCTGTTTGGCAGTTGGAGGTTAGGATAGTGAGTGGGAGAGTGGTTGATCTATTTTAGAGGAATCCAAATTGATAGGGAGGAATGTGTTGGGCGATATGAGCTAGGAGTTTATTTTTAAGGATGGATTCAAATATTTTTCCCAGAACTGGAAGCAGGGTAATTGGTCTATAGCTAAAGACTTATAGCGCATCGATATCGTGTTTTAATATACACGTAATTATACCCTGCTTCCACTCCTGGGGGATGGTTTGGGTTTGGTAAATGAAATTGAGAATATTGATAATATATTTATGGATGTTTTCTGGAAGGGATTTGAGGATTGATCTAGGAATGTTATCATAACTAGGCGCGCTGTTTTTACCTTTATGTAGCACAGTGAAATACTCTCCCTCTTCTATGTCATCATCAGGGAGATAGGGATTATGGTTGTTTATGAAGGATGCGTACCAGGAGTTTACGGTATTATAAAAATCGTCATTATATGTCACCGTCTGTTTCTCAGAAAAGTTTTCTTCGAAATACCCGGCAAATATGTCGGCCATTTCTTTGGAGTCACATTCCATTTCGGTTGTTGTCGGATGTCGTAGTTTCTGTAGTATGTCAGTCCTTCTGTATTTAGATAGCTTTTTAATTTGGTCCCAGTAGTTTTTGCCATGTCGTCTGTTTATTTCTTCGCAAGCCAGTATCCATTTGTCATGTTTGTAGTCTTTGATTAATTTGAGAATGTCTTTATTTAGTACATTAAATTTTTGTTATAGGGTTTGATCGTTCGTCTGTTGTATGTCCCAGTATAGTTGTCTTTTATATTTAATCAGTCTAAGGATATATTTTGGGAGAAGATATTTATATGTGGGTTTTGTATACGTTGGAGTGTTCTTTTTAACTGAGTCAGAGAGTACTGTAAGGAATTGGGAAATAGTGGTGTTTGAAATGTTGTCGTAAATGGATATAAATTTAGTAATGTCTTCTGTCACTTGGTCTATGTCACAGTCCCTATGTCTGTACAAAGTTTTTGGACGGGTACAATTAGTAAGTGAAGTAAAATTTCGAGTTTAAAAAAGCCTGACTAATTGTCAAATACGTTAAACTATTGAAAAAAGGCACATCGTCATGCCTAAATTGTACATTTCGAATTAAAATAAAACAGTGAAGATTAGCGAATTTAACTACATACACAACTATAACTAACACTTCACGTAACTCCAAAACTATAGTATGTTCAATTAAAAAAAAATCTCTATAGTGCCATGGAAAATATTCTAGGTTGGCCACTCTGAAAATATACATTATAATTATTGTGTCTGACGTTATATATGTCAATTCCTGAGGTGTGTAGCCAACTTAAATTTGAAAAAAGATCAAATCATGGCACTCTAGAGGTTTTTTTTAATTGAACATATGATACTTACATATCAATAAAATATTGGTTTAATTTTCAATCTTTATTTGATTTTCTTAGTTAAAAAGTCATCAATATAATTAACAAACTTTCAATAAACAGTTTAACCAACAATTTTCCACACAAGACGAACTTAACTCGTTTCAAAACCATCCCTTTTCCTCCCCCTCCACCCCCTAGCTCCTCCTTCCCAGCCCAGTTATTCGACTTAATGTGATAATTACGGAAGTGACGTTTAAGTGATGAGTGACATTAGAGCTCAGTTACACTAACTATTATATTTAATCTTCAGTTTAAAGTTAGTCTCCGGCTTAATGATTCGTTAACTTGAATTACAGGCGGAATCTACAGCGGAGCTTAAACGAGATTCTTATACCTCATTTGGTGTACTGCCGCCCCCTCTATAACACCCCCCGAACCCCCCTTAACTCATTTCGTCTGAGGGAGACTTCGAATTCGACTTTCGAGTTTCTCTGCGCGAAGGCTAATGCGATTGCTAATTGTTATTATTAATCAAAATTTGATTATTATAAGAGAGGGAAATACTCCAAGATACTCTCGTTATTATTATTATTATTATTATTCTTTATTTTTCCCAACAGATATTCATGTATCCAATTACAGGGAACTTAATATAATATAATGCTATGTAACATAATTTTAAATCATACATACAGTGCACAGAGAAAGAAGAGAAAAGAAAAAAAACAAACTTAAAGCCTAAAGATATATATAAATAATAACAATAAATTAATTAAAATCTTATTATTATAGATAATTTAAAGGTTTTTTAATACCTGTGAGGAAAAATAAAACAGTTTAAGAAATATCCCACTGAACAAATCTATTCATTTATTTACTTTACTTTATTTATTTATTAACGGATGTCCATTTAATTACAATAAAATTATAAAACTAAAAATAAAATAAATGAATTATATAAATAATAATATATACTTTATTCATAATAGTGAGATCATATAACACAGCATTATTATAAAACAAATATAACAATCAACAGGACACTTACTCGCTAAATGAATACGTCAGACTACATACATAGTACCTAAAGCAAGAATACAACTTAATTAAGATATTCTAAAACAGAGTAATATTATTTTTCTATTAAATATGATTTTAATTTGTTTTTAAATTTTGTTAGCGATGTTATTGTTTTCAGTTGCTCAGGTAAATTGTTAAAGAGCCTCAATGCCGCATACATGGGTGAGATTTCGTATAGAGTGAGTCTATGTTTAGGATACGCATATTTATCCATGAAACGGGTATTATAATTATGTGTATTATTAAATGCCATAAATTTATCTTTGTTTTTAAAGTTAAAAATCAACGTTTCATAGATATATAAGCTATGGATAGTAACTAAACATGCATTCTTAAACAATCCTTTACAACTATCTTGATATTTTAGATTAAAAATTATTCTGAGAGCACGTTTCTGTATGGTAAATAAATTACTTATTGATTTTGAGCACCCATAGTGAATTATACCATACCATATTACACTCTAAAAATTTGCTCTATAAGTTGTAATAAGGTTTTTTGTATCCAGGACTTGTTTAAGAATTCTTAATAAATAACATACGGAATTCAATCTCGAGGAAAGCTTGATACAGTGGTTCGTCCAGTTCAAGTTTTTGTCAATTTCCATTCCTAAAAAGTTTGTGGATGTTTCAATATTGAAGCTTGACTGATTTATTGTGATATTTTGAGGAATATCTTTGTTCTTTGTTGTAAATATGACCAAGTTTGTTTTCAATGTATTAATTAATAATTTATTACTCTCAGTCCAATTCTGTGTTATTGAAAATAATTCTGTAGCCTTTTGTGCTAGTTCCATCTCATTTTACAATTTTTTTTTACAAATACCTAATAAATAAAGGTACATAAAAGTGTAAAAAAACAAACAACACATTTAGGTACAATTCATCAGTGAAGAAAGGAGTTACTAAAATAATTATTAGAAAACACGTAACTAAAAGAAGAATATTCAAGTAATGTTTCCTCAACATTAAAACAACCATTAATGTTGCTCCAATTTTGATATTACGTTATTTTTTGTTTTTTGCTTAGTGGGATTATAATGAAATATAAATATGAGTTTTTAAAAATATAATATAATAATAAGTTGAATAAAGAATACTGGCCTTCTGGATTTGGTTTAAGTTTGTGAAAACGGATTTATTCTGCTGACTTATATAATTTAAATTTACATCGAACGAGTGTATCCACTCCCAGACTAAGCATGAAGTAAAATTTCGAGTTTAGAAAAGCCCCGCGTAGAAAATTTGTCGAGGGTCGCGCAGCGACCCGAGACAAATTTTCACGGGGCTTTTCTAAACTCGAAATTTTACTTCATGCGCCACGCGTGTAAAACACTGATTCAATTGAAGTTTAAAATATACTTCACATGTTTCAATCTTTGAAAATTCTCGAGCTTCAAGCAATTCTTCGTCAAAGTCTAATAGAAATTTACGCAACCCGGCGCATTCACCATAATTATTAATTATGCATCATTTTTTTCCTTTACAGCAAATTATTCTTAAGCAAATTGCTTGAAGCTCCAGAATTTGCAAATATTGAAACGTGTGGAGTATATTTTGAACTTCACTTTAATCAGTGTTTTATACGCGTGGCGCATGAAGTAAAATTTCGAGTTAAGAAAAGCCCCGTGAAAATTTGTCTCGGGTCGCTGCGCGACCCTCGACAAATTTTCTACGCGGGGCTTTTCTAAACTCGAAATTTTACTTCATGCTTAGTCTGGGAGTGGAAACACTCTTTTGAAGTTATATATTAGACAATAGTAGACAGTTCTTATATGCTACTAAACATATTAAATGTTTTACTTAGTAAAGCACCAAACTTTAACGAACATAAAACTTATTAAACGTAAATAATTTCTGTTTTATGTTGTGAGGTTCACTTTGTTATACATCTTAGATACACTTGCAAATAAAACTTGTTTTTATTTTGTTTAACCACTGTTTATCGCACCTAACTCTGTGACTATAGTTTCGGCTATCTAGTCATTGTCAAACTAAAAGTTTTGGTTTGAGAATGACTACTAGAAAGTTGAAACTATAGACTCTCTAGTAGTAATTCTCAAATCAAAACTTTTAGTTTGAGAATGACTAGATAGTCGAAACTATAGTCTCAAACTAAAAGTTTCAATCTTTGAAAATTCTCGAGCTTCGAGCAATTCTTCTTCAAAGTCTGATAAAAGTTTACGTAACCCGGCGCATTCACCATAATTAATAATTATGCATGAATTTTTTTCTTAAGCACATTGCTTGAAGCTCCAGAATTTGCAAATTTTGAAACGTGTGAAGTATATTTTAAACTTCACTTTAATCAGTGTTTTATACGCGTGGCGCATGAAGTAAAATTTCGAGTTTAGAAAAGCCCCGTGAAAATTTGTTGAGGGTCGCTACGCGACCCTCGACAAATTTTCTACGCGGGGCTTTTCTAAACTCGAAATTTTACTTCATGCTTAGTCTTGAAGTGGAAACACTCTTTTGAAGTTATGTATTAGACAATAGTAGACAGTTCTTATATGCTACTAAATATCTTAAATGTATTACTTAGTAAAGCACCAAACCCTAACGAACATAAAACTTAATATACGTAATTAATTTATGTTTTATGTTGTGAGATTCACTTTGTTATACATCTTAAGTACACTTGCAAATAAAACAAGTTTTTATTTTGTTTTACCACTGTTTATCGCACCTAATTCTGTGACTATAGTATCGGCTATCTGGTCATTCTCAAACTAAAAGTTTTGGTTTGAGAATGACTACTAGAAAGTTGAAACTATAGACTCTCTAGTAATAATTCTCAAATCAAAACTTTTAGTTTGAGAATGACTAGATAGTCGAAACTATAGTCACAGAATTAGGTGCAATAAACAGTGGTTAAACAAATCATTCTCAAACTGAAAGTGTTGGTTTGAGAATGACTGCTAGAAAGTCGAAACTATAGAATTTCTGGTGGTAATTCTCAAACCTAAACTTTTAGTTTGAGAATGACTAGAGAGTCGAAACTATAGTCACAGAATTAGGTGCAATAAACAGTGGTTAAACAAACCATTTTCAAACTAAAAGTTTTGGTTTGAGAATGACTACTAGAAAGTTGAAACTATAGACTCTCTAGTAATAATTCTCAAATCAAAACTTTTAGTTTGAGAATGACTAGATAGTCGAAGCTATAGTCACAGAATTAGGTGCAATAAACAATGGTTAAACAAATCATTTTCAAACTAAAAGTGTTGGTTTGAGAATGACTACTAGTAAGTCGAAACTATAGACTTTCTAGTGGTCATTCTCAAACCTAAACTTTTAGTTTGAGAATGACTAGAGAGTCGAAACTATAGTCACAGAATTAGGTGCAATAAACAGTGGTTAAACAAATCATTTTCAAACTAAAAGTTTTGGTTTGAGAATGACTACTAGAAAGTTGAAACTATAGACTCTCTAGTAATAATTCTCAAATCAAAACTTTTAGTTTGAGAATGACTAGATAGTCGAAGCTATAGTCATAGAATTAGGTGCAATAAACAATGGTTAAACAAATCATTTTCAAACTAAAAGTGTTGGTTTGAGAATGACTACTAGTAAGTCGAAACTATAGACTTTCTAGTGGTCATTCTCAAACCTAAACTTTTAGTTTGAGAATGACTAGAGAGTCGAAACTATAGTCACAGAATTAGGTGCAATAAACAGTGGTTAAACAAATCATTTTCAAACTAAAAGTTTTGGTTTGAGAATGACTACTAGAAAGACGAAACTATAGACTTTCTAGTAGTCATTCTCAAACCAAAACTTTTAGTTTGAGAATGACTAGATAGTCGAAACTATAGTCACAGAATTAGGTGCAATAAACAGTGGTTAACCAAATCATTCTTAAACTGAAAGTGTTGGTTTGAGAATGACTACTAGAAAGTCGAAACTATAGACTTTCTAGTAGTCATTCTCAAACCTAAACTTTTAGTTTGAGAATGACTAGAAAGTCGAAACTATAGTCACAGAATTAGGTGCAATAAACAGTGGTTAAACAAATCATTTTCAAACTAAAAGTTTTGGTTTGAGAATGACTACTAGAAAGTCGAAACTATGGACTTTCTAGTAGTCATTCTCAAACCAAAACTTTTAGTTTGAGAATGACTAGAGAGTCGAAACTATAGTCAAAGAATTAGGTGCAATAAACAGTGGTTAAACAAATCATTCTCAAACTGAAAGTGTTGGTTTGAGAATGACTACTAGTAAGTCGAAACTATAGACTTTCTAGTGGTCATTCTCAAACCTAAACGTTTAGTTTGAGAATGACTAGAGAGTCGAAACTATAGTCACAGAATTAGGTGCAATAAACAGTGGTTAAACAAATCATTTTCAAACTAAAAGTTTTGGTTTGAGAATGACTTCTAGAAAGTCGAAACTATAGACTTTATAGTAGTAATTCTCAAACCAAAACTTTTAGTTTGAGAATGACTAAATAGTCGAAACTATAGTCACAGAATTAGGTGCAATAAACAGTGATTAAACAAAGTAATAAAGTGTTTTATTTACAAGTGTTGATAATTTCCTGCACATTTACCTTTTTTTTTATAAAACTGATTAAATGTTTATATTTTTTGTCACACTTACCTTTTTTATTAACTCATTAAGTGTTTTTTTATTTCCACACACTTACCTTATTTTTTTCAAAGCTCTCTGACTTGTTCCTTTATCATAAATCAAACGCAGTTTTTATTATTTATTACCCAAAAAACGAGATTTAAAAAAAATAAAACAATGACAAACTTTTCTAGACACTTACTTTTTTTTCAAAGCTCTCAACTTTATTTCTTCTTCATAAATAAAACGCAACTTTTATTGCTAATTCAATTTTAATTTAAATTTGAATTTCACTTTATTAACGGAATCTCCATTTCCAAAATACATTCATAAATACATATCGAAAATATACAAGAACATTCTTTAAAAATAAAACAAGATTTTTTCAAAAATAAAACGATGACAAACTTTCCTACACACATCACACTTACCTTTTCTCACAGCTCTCAAATTTCCTCCTTTTCCATAAATAAAACGCAACTTTTATTGCTTATTCCTCAAAATCCAAATTCAAATTTAAATGTCTTTACTAACGGCAGTAAACCTTTTAACATCAGAATATAAACATTATAAATAACAATTAACAAATTATACTGCTATTAAAGCAACAGAGACTAATTCTACATATATATATATATTTTTTTTCAAACATTAAAAGTGCGATTCTTTCCGCAATCTACAACAAGTTAGTCTTACAAAGACTATATCAAACACTCATTGAAACAACTACTTCCCGGGCTAATACCCCGACGGACATTGAATTATACAACAAGTGGTTGCTGTTACTTACAGTTACCTACTGCAAATGTAACATCAGCTATACTGATGAGAGATAAATCTCGAAACGCGTCTATAGATGGCCTCAATAATTTGACCCAAATTGTTACATTTGCAGTAGGTTACTGTATGTAACAGCAACCACTTGTTGTATAATTCAATGTCCGTCGGGGTATTAGCCCGGGAAGTAGTTGTTTCAATGAGTGTTTGATATAGTCTTTGTAAGACTAACTTGTTGGAGATTGCGAAAAGAATCGCACTTTTAATGTTTGAAGTATTCTGCAACCAAGAATTGGCAATTTCATTTATACATATATTTTTTTTTATATAGGCGTAGGGGGAATGCTAATGCACCCCTTTTACCCACTAAAACCCCTCTCATACCCACCCTGGTACCGTCAAATGACATTTATTCAAGGTGGGTGCCTTGCTTTGGTTGTCGTTTCTAGGTCTCTAGCTTCTTCTGTTTTAGTATTTCTTCGACATAGGAGCCTACTGCCTGCCAGGCTTCATTGCTCGACAACATTACGTCAATCACGGAAAATGGCGTTATCTTGCCGACTCTCTGTTCTAATATTGGCGTAAGATAAAATGCAAGTAATAAAAATCAGAAATGTACTTGCTTTAGTTTTGACATAAATTGAGAATGGGATTGTGAGAACAAACAAATCAAAATTGGGATCAAGAGACAGTGAGTTTGAAATAGGAATGCATCTGGAGAACAAGATTTTTTTTTAAATAAAACAATGACAAACTTTCCCACACACTTTTTTATAAACCTCTCAAATTTCCTCCTTCTCCATAAATAAAACGCAGCTTTAATTATTTATTCTCCAAAATATAAATATTTTATAAAATTCTCAAATTTTCTCCTTCTCCATAAATAAAACGCAAATTTTATTATTTATTCTCCAAAAAAAAAACGAGATTTATTAAACATAAAACAATGACAAACTTACAAAAAAAATGAAACTTGATAATAATAATTATGTATAAAGAGAAAAACACGTAAAATCTATAAATACAATATCAATATCAATATAAAAATTCAAACTTAAAGCTAATTTCTGCACTTACAAACCTAAAATGCTCAATAATCATAAAAACTTAAAACCTAAGATAGTATAGTTGAGTGTGTGTATTACATTTTCAAAATAACTTAAGAACTAGAGCTTAACTAAGAGAGGAATAAAAACAAAACGGAAAATTTTAATATTTTTTTTCAACGTAATGTATTTAGAATACGCAACTTAAATTTAAATTATCCGATTAAATTAATAAAAGTAGGCTTATACAATCCGTAAATATAAAAATAAGAAAGCGTTTTGTTTGTAAACATAAATTTATTTAACAAGAAAGCGAAATTTAAATTTAATTTAATATTAATTAATAGTTATTTTAGTATTGTGTTTTTTACCAGGAGGTAGGGGGGGCTTTTTTACCAGGGGGAGATTTTTCGCGCATTTTTATTTTTAGCGCTAATTGTTTTGTGGTTGTGTGGGTGCGTTGGACTTATTTTATCAAACTAATTAATAGATCATTTTTAAATAATATACATTTTTCAAATTTGATTGTAATAATTTCCAAATATTTATTTTTCGGAATATTATCAGATTATTCAGAAATATTACGAAGTTTTCAAATAAAATAGTATATCTGTCCAAATTTGTATCCTTTTTGAATACTAATATTATTAATTTTAAGAGAGAATTCTAATTTTGATTGATTGTATAAAATTGTAATGCGTTTATTTTTAAACCGTTGTTGTTTTAGACTATTTTTGAATGATTTTTATAAAATAATTTTTTTTTATTTAATTGTATAAAGATATAGATTATCTTTTTGAAATATTATCAGATTATTTAAAAATATTATCAAGTTTTTTAAAAAATAGTATTTCTATCCAAACCTGTATCCTTTTTAGAATACTAATATTATCAACTTTAATAGTGAATTCTAATTTTCATGATTTTATAAAATTGTACTGCGTTTATTTTTAAACCGTTGTTGTTTTAGACTATATTTAGATGATTTTTATAAAATCCATTTTTATCATGTAATTGTATTAATTTGATAATCTTTATCTTTTTGAAATATTATTAGATTATTCAAAAATATTATGAAGTTCTCAAATAAAATAGTATTTCTGTCCAAATTTGTATCTTTTTAGGATACTAATATTATCAATTGTAATACTGTGTTCTAATTGCTATTCATTGTACAATTTTATCCTTTTAGAATACTAATATTATCAACTTTAATAGTGAATTCTAATTTTCATGATTTTATAAAATTGTACTGCATTTATTTATAAACCGTTGTTGTTTTAAACTATTTACATGTTTTATTAAGTATAATATTTTTTATTCAAGGTAAGAATTGTATTTATTTTCTGGTAATTGTTGTATAGAATATTTAATTGGAGTATTCTAAGTTTATTTCAATGTAAACATCAGAAACAGTAAAAAAACAATTTAAATTGTTACGTTGAAATGAACTTAGAACACTTCATTATAGATGTTTCCTGTATGTTCTAATTTTATTAGTTTATTTAATTCTTTATCTTTTGTGAATATTAACAGACTATTTAGTAATATTATCAAATTTTCAAATAAAATAGTATTTTTGCAAAAATTTGTATCCTCTTAGAGTACTAATATTATCAATTTTAATAGTGGATTCTAATTTTCATTGATTATATAAAATTGTACTGCGTTTATTTTTAAACCGTTGTTGTTTTAGACTATTATTATTTTTTATTGTGTCTTCTATTTCTTATTCAGTGTAAGAATTGTGTTTATTTTTGAGTATTTGTTGTATACAATATTTTATTGGAGTATTCTCAGTTTATTTCAATGTACACATTAAAAACAGCTAAAAAAAAACATTCAAATTGTTACATTGAAATTAACTTAAAACACTTCATTATAATTGTTTGGTGTTGTAGGCGTTCACTTTGTGGTACATCTTAGATACACTTGTAAATAAAATACTTTTTACTTTGTTTAACCACTGAATTTTACATTTAATTGTGTGACTAGTTTCGACTATCTAGTAGTCATTCTCAAACTAAAGTGAACTTTAGTTTGAGAATGACTACTAGATAGTCGAAACTAGTCACACAATTAAATGTAAAATTCAGTGGTTAAACAAAGTAAAATGTGTTTTATTTACAAGTGCACTTCATTATTAATTTGTCCTGTATATTCTAACTCTATTTTTTTTCTGCATATATTAATTTTATCTGAATATATTTAGATAGTAAATTGTACAGATTTTATGGTTTAAGTTGTTTTAGAATATCATTAATTTCTTTTGTATATTCTAGTTTTAACTGTATTTATTTATATTGTTAACAAATAGTATGGTTAAAGTTGTTTCAGAAAATTATTCTTTTATATTCTGTATATTC